>JAULJL010000030.1:13311134-15711134 GCA_030761205.1 Fremontodendron californicum | reverse complement strand
AACTCACCATGGCCAAATGGCCTACATTATTTAATTTAAGTTGCTGTTTTGATTTATTTTACCATATTGTTTATGTTATTTTCTTTGATTTTGATGTTTTAAATGTTATGTTACTTCATATTCTTGAGTTATATTTTAATTTGGTTGCTTTGTTTGTTGTCATTTATGTTTTAGATATTATGTTTTTGCATTTTTAATTTTCTGTTTTCATGTTGTTTAAATTTGAGCATGTTTTAGATTTAGTATATCAAGTGTTTGTGAAAATGCTTGTGTGGTCTTTGCATGATTTTTGTTTTATATCTTAGTTGAGCATGTTTTAGATTTAGTATATTAAGTGTTTGTGAAAATGCTTGTGTGATTTTTGCATGATTTAAGTGCTATATTTTAGTTGAGCATGTTAGTATACCAAGTGTTTGTGAAAATGCCATGCTTGTTGGAGCTTGAGGCCATTTGGCTACTCCATGTGTTTTGCATTGTGTGATTGCATTTTTGTCATGTTAGTTGGTAGGTTTTTGCATTTGCATGTCATTTGATTTAGTTTTGCATGCTAGCATACCAAGTGTTTGTGAAAATGCCATGTTTGCTTGTTATATTATGCTATTCGGCCCTCTTGGAATTTTTGCATTTTTTGTGCATTCTTGCCATGATAGTTGATAGGTTAGCATTTGCATGATATTTGATTGAGTTTTTGGATTAAGCATGCTTTGTGTTTGTGAAAATGCCATGCATATTTTATTTATTAAGCTAGGTTTATTTGTCATGCATGATCATGCATTTTAGGTCTAGGTTGCATTAAATGTCATGCAAGTTCATTTAGGTCTAGGTCACTTTATGAATGCCATGCAACTTTTCAAGACATTTAGGTTTAAATACATGCATTATGTTTGCTGCATTGTTTCATGCATTTCATGTTCATGCCACTTGAATAATGACATAGACCAATTAATGGTTCAAAGTCATGCTCTCTTGAGCACACTTGTAGAAAATTAAAGTTTGTCAAATTGATTATTCTACCTTTGTGATTTTTTTTACTTAGCCAATTTTTTATCTAACTTTCAAAAAGTCCTACCTATTGTTTGTGAGCCATTTTGTGAGTTTTAAATATTTTACTTTGATTTTTAAATGATTTTATCAAAGGCAAAAATGTGTTTTGACAAAACATTTTTTTCACCTAGTACTCGTACATTTCCGATTTTTCTGAGAATTCATCTTTAATCAGAAAATTAAGCCGAATTTTTTCCGTGTAGTTTTACATGTCCTAAGTCTCCAGTATTTTTTTTCAGAATTTTTTAAATTTTTAAAAATAGGGTAAAAAAATTGTGGCTTAAAACTGGACAGTGGAGTCAGAATTGAATTTAAAGAAAAATCATTTTTCTGTTTTGGTTAAGTTACTTAGAGTAGGCTGATTAGGAGGGATAGCTACTGACTTAGGGTAGTTTCTAAGCCTTTTTTAACTCTAAAAATGGTTTTTCAAGTCTCGGGTTAAGGGTAGTCAAGTCCGGATTTTTAAACTTAGGAAATTAGAGCCATTTAAAAAAAGATTTAGCCCAGTTTTTACTTTTAATTCAAGCTTTTCAAAGTTGTTTTCAAACAATCACAAAGTATTTCGGTTTTAGAATATTTAATTTGACATATTTTCCTAAGGTAGCCGGATATCTTTTTAGATATACGGATTTCCTTAATTAAAGGAAAAAATACATTTCATGCATTGCATTTTTCATATTCATGCATTTTATATAATATGTGATTTTTGCTATGATAATTCCTATGGTATTGTTATTATTTTGATTTATATATATATATTTTTTATGTTATATGGTTTATTCTATGGTTTTGAATATTTCATGATATCCTATGCTTTTTATTTAGTTATTTTTTATATTATTTAGCATATGTTATGTTCATGCATTATTATTTTTATTTTTATTTTCATGCATATTATATGATAGCATTATTTTATATTCCATGTCATTTAAATTATATGCCATATCATTCATATTTTTCATGTCATTTAAATCATTTCATTTCATATAGAATATGTATGTTGCTTAGGTCATTTCATTTCATATAGAATATATTATATTACCTAGGTCATTTTATTTCATTTAGGATATATTATGTCATCTAGGATATTTTATTTCATTTAGATTATATCATATGACTTAGGATATTGCATTTCATATAGAATGTATTATGTTACCTAGGTCATTTCATTTCATTTAGAATATATCATATAACTTAGGATATTTCATTTTATTTAGAATATGCTAAGACATTTAAATCATATCATATCATTTATGGTGCATTATATTATTTAGATTTTGGTATGTCATTTTATTTATGTTATGCATATACATATTCATATCTTTTAAAATATTTTCAAAAAGGTAATAACTTTTAATAAAATAAAGATATTCTCGAGTTAAAATAATTCATAAGTTCTCTGCCGGGTTTCCTGGGGAGGATATCATCAATTATTATTAATAACGGAATATCTTCTTTAAAAGGAGAATGATTCGGAAAGTTTTCCAAAATTAATAAAAATTTCTATATTTTGCCATGTTTGTTGGGGAATATAGGAAAATTTTAAATTTATAAATTTCGAATCATTTTCAATTAAAAATGGAATTATTTTTCTTTAAATTGGGAATTAACTTGAAATACTAAATTTAAAACCAACTTTACACCGAGATTTGAGATAATACACGATTAATAAGGTACCGATTTATACGGGCGTTGTGGGGGTGTTAATCCTTCCCCGCACGTAACCGACTCCCGAACCCGTTTCTTTGATTTCTCTGGTTTTAACGCAGACTTAAAATTGGTTTTAAAAATTTTTTAATTAATTTTTAAAATATTTTATAAAATCGGTTTTAAAAGGTGGCCGATCACACCTAGCTAAAAAAGATTGGTGGCGACTCCATGTCTTTTTCAAGGTCATTTTCAAAACCTTCATTTTTTTAGAGGAATTAAGTCGACTTTTCCTCGATTTTTTTTTTAATGTCACGCTTAATGAATAATAAAGTCTTGCGATGAGACTTGTTATTTTTTAGGTTGCGACAGCTTGGCGACTCCGCTGGGGACATATTAGTGAGTCAGGCCTAGAATTAGTCGTGTGTTATCAAAGTCTCGGTTTTGTTGGTTTAATTGGTATTTAATTTTAATTCCCACATTTTAAAAAATAAGAATAATTTCAAAAAATAATAAAATGTTTTTAAATATGTCCATAATCATGTGCATACATATTATAATTGTTCTCTGGTTATTTTGGTGCATATATTTATTTATTGATTAATTGATGATTTATGTTGTTTAATTTTGTTGGGGCATTTAGAATAAGGGATATAGAATAGGTGGTGAAAGGTTTGTTATTTCTCCTCACACAATACACGTGCATTTGCATATCATGAATCCTATACCCGGGTTCCGTCCTTTTAAGTGGGAGCAAAGTAACTAAGCCTTCGTGATTAACAATCCGCATGGGCTAGTGAAACACTTCCGGAGTACTAAATTACCTAAGCCTTCGTGATTAACAATCCGCATGGGCTAGGGAAATAGACTCTAACGAATTGAACGCGCTTTTATCGAGATGCCTTACTAGCCTTCGCCGGCGACAGTGAGGAACAATTCGGGGCCTTTAGAACCGATTCACCCTCATATAGTGAACCTAGGCGAAGCCATGACGGATTTCCAATTAGATATCCCGAAATTAAGAACACATGGAGAAATATTTCCAATCCTTTTACCTTCTATTCTACTTACCGAATAAGTTTATTTTTCGGACAATGATGAACGTACATCACAATGTCCGTAATAAATGTTGATATTTCATCCCTGGGGGGTTATAATGCTGAAATTTTGTTGGCATCCTCAGGGATAATTATTGCTTTGAATTATATGTTTTTTGTATTATTCATATTTATTCCCGTTACTAATTCATTTTCTTTTTGTTGTTGTTTTTTTTTTGTGTTTCTTTTGCATCTTGCCATCATTTTTGCATATTTGAAGGTTATTGGTCTCGGGATATTATTCAACCAAAAGGGCTTTCATGGAGGGTTAGAGTGTCTCAGTGGTCGAGAAACATTTTGAGGTTAGGAAACAGTCCGAGAAATTTCAACAGGATAATGGGGATTGTTTAAAGATGGGATATGTTTCAGCATTGCCAGCTGAGGTTGATCTTACTATCAAGTAAAATGATCTCCGGGATTTCATTGATATATGGAATTAGTGGAATATATCGGAAAAAGAAGCATTCACTCAGACATATGGGGACATAGCTCTGTTAGCTCAGGTTAAGGTCAGTGATAAGGTGATCCGGGTTGTGGTACAATTCTGGAATCCCGCTTATCGGTGTTTTACTTTCAACCGAGAGGATATGACTCAAACTATAGAGGAGTATTCGACTTTGCTGCATATTGAGGATGTTATTCCCGATCGTATTTATTTGAAGGATACAAAGACACCGGGTTTCAAGAAAAAGATGTCGAAGATTTTGGGAGTGGAAAGAAATTGGGTAGAAAGCCATGTTGTCCGAAAAGGAGAAAGTTATTGCATATCATGGGGCATTTTACGGGCTTTAATCCATAGTCATTCAAGTAAGGAGACAGTTAGGAATATTTTTGCTTTGGCTATCTATGGTTTAGTTATCTTCCCGAAAACATTAGGGTATGTGGATGTGGCGATATTTGATGTTTTCGAGAGGCTTGAGCAAAGGATAAACCCAGCCCCGGCAATCATAGAAGAAACAATCCGATCCCTGAATTTTCTGTAGAGGCTTGAGCAAAGGTCGTTTTCTAGGATGTATACAGCTCCTCTACATATGGGTTCAGAGCCATTTCTGTAAACAGGAGAATTTCCCTCTTCATTCATATTGGAAATCTTTTGCACCAATTGGCGAATTTCTTAAAAGGGATTGGCTTGAGAATAGGACTAAGGAGCAATGGATCAATATATTTCGAAATATCAAGGCTGAGATGATAGTTTGGAGAGCTACATGGATAGCTCCTATACCGATATTGTATAAATGCAGAGACAAAGCCTCTGTTCCCTTATTGGGAGTATGGGGAGGAGTGAGCTATGCACCACTGCTTGTACTGAGGCAATCAGAATCTCGTCAGTTTACTCCAATGACCCATGACCTAGGTAATTTGGAATTTGCTTACGGAGAAGATGGATATTCGGGTAAGGTCCGTGAGATTGTGGTGGCATGGAAGGAAACTCATCGGGTTGAGGTAGCTAGATATGCTGATATCGTCACACCTGACTCCTTGACATGGAGGGAATCAAGGGTTAATGATAAGTTGTTGACATCGAATGGGGAAGAAGTTCGGCGTTTGAGCTCGCCTCCCAAGGAAGCACCATCAGAGTTAGAAATTGCAAGGGCGGAATTTGAAAAAGAAAAAGCTTGGATGAACAAGAAGATTGCCCGACTGCAAGAAGAGCTTAAGGACATGAAAGATCGAAAGGTAGCCCGAGAAAAAGAAAAAGAAAAGATCAAGAGAGAGCGGGACACGGTTCAAAGTGATGTTCAGGAATTACACTTGGAGAACAAGAGGTACCGTTTTGAGCTCAAATTTGAGGGGACTCTCAAGACTTCCGGGGAATGGGAACAAGAAGTCAGAAACCTCAAAAAGGAGAAGAACTATTGGGCAGAAAAGGCAAAACACGAGGAAGCCCGAGCAAATCAATTTGAGAAACAAGCTAGGGAGAGCTTACAGGGCGATGCTTCTGCTGACACGTCAAAAGGCCGTGAACAAGTAGGGATCAAATGGAAGAGCAAGGCAGTTAAAAGAGGACATTGAAGAAGGTCCAGGATCCGAGGGAGTTATTAGGACTAGTATCTTGTAATAGTTTTTTAGGAGAGACATATTATCATGTTGTCTTAAACAGGGATCTTTTCTTTGATGTATTTAGTTCCAGGAAATCAATGAAAGACCGTTTGGTTGGAATTATCCCGGGGCCAATACTTTAAATACATTCATTATTCACTCATTTTTATTTGTTCATATTCATAATCATTCATTCATTTATTCTTTATAAATTGTTCATACACTTAGCCATTTATTTATTTGTTCATTCATTTATAATTAGTCATCTAAGTTCATACACTTAGTCATTTACTTAGTTGTTCATTCATTAACACTGATTCATTCATTCATTCATTTATTCATTTTTTTATAAAATAAAATAAGAAATGTGTCAATAATTTCTAATCCATGGTTTTTAAAAAATAAAGGTACAATTGGTCGGACTCAAAAAGAACCAGATTTCCAACACTCTTACAATACTCGGTCTCGAACAAAAGCCATGGAAAACGATCAGCTTGCCAGAATTGAGAGAATGGAAAGAATCCAGAAAGAACTACAAGAACAGTTGACTAAGTCTCAAGAGGAGACACGAGAACAGATGACAAAGCTCATGGAGATGAAGAGCAGTATGATGAAACAGAAGTGGCCCGCAGAGAATTCAGTTGCTGGAATGAGGGCAGTGAATCAGGAGGATAGACCATAAGTGGTACAGAGAAATAGCCAGACATCCCACCCTGTGGGAAATGAAATCCCAACTAGGGCAGCATCCTACATCTACATCCAGCCGGCAGCCGAAGCACAGAATTTCGGTCCAAAAATAGGTAACATCGGAGTTGATCCAATTGAGGTTGTGGTTCCAGACTTCGAGGAAATGGCAGAGAAGGAAAGGGCCAAAATGACTGAACTGAAGAGGGTCGAAGCTGCTGAATTTGAGAAGAAATATCAGTTGTTGGAAGAAAGGCTAAGAGCAGTGGAAGGAGCAGAGTTGTTTTGCAGTCTAGATGCCAAAGAGATGAGCCTGGTACATGATCTAATAATTCCACCGAAGTTCAAAGTACCAGATTTTGAAAAGTATAATGGGACCACCAACCCATCGGCTCATCTGACTATGTAATGTAGAAGGATGACAGGGCATGAGGATAATGAAAAATTGCTTATTCATTGCTTCCAGGACAGCTTAACAGGGTCAGCCACCCGATGGTACAACCAACTCAGTCGTACCAAGATTCATTCATGGACGGATTTGGCCAGGGCTTTTATGGAGTATAATAAGCACGTTTCTGATATGGTACCAGATAGGCTGTCATTACAGAACATGGAAAAGAGGTCCAATGAGACCTTCAAGGAGTATTCATAGAGGTGGAGGGATCTGGCAACAAAGAAACCACGGTGCTTTTCATCAACACATTGAAAGCACCTTATTATGATAGATTGGTGGGAAACGCTACCAAAGATTTTGCGGATATGGTAATATCTGGAGAAATGATTGAGTCAGCCATTAAGAATGGAAAGATGGAAGGGGGTGAGTCTGCTACCCCAAAGAGAGCTTTTCCTACAAAGAAAAAGGAGGAAACCCATGCAGTAAGCTTCAACCAATACCCTTATACACCTCCTACACCATACACACCACCGAGGCCTTATACCCCTACCACATCTTATACACCTCCTACACCATACACACCATACCCGGGGTATAATCCTTATTACCTTAATATCAACCACCTCACCCAAAACCCGTTCCCCTACACCAATATACCACAACAGCCATTCCCAACTGGCATATCCCCTCAAATCACCCTTCCTAGAAATGTTGTTCCCAACACACAAGGGCCTGCGCGTAATGACCAACGTTCACCAAAGAACGATCAAAAAGCCCAATTTGATCCAATTCCCACTACCTACGGTGATCTATATCCAAAACTGTTGCAGGGTCAATTTGTTGCACCTGTGTACCTAAAACCTTTGACACCTCCATATCCAAGATGGTACAATGCAAACACCAACTGTGCATACCATGCGGGAATCCAAGGACACTCAATTGAAGATTGTCTGGCCTTCAAAAAGAAAGTCCAAAGCCTGATTAATGCTGGGGTTGTAAAGTTTGGATAAAAAAATGGGCCAAACGTAGCTAGAAATCCATTGCCCAATCATGCTGGGAATCAGGTGAATGCAATATTAACAGGAGGGGACAGAAGATTAAAAAGGGATATTGGGGAGGTTAAGACTCCGATGATGACAATATGGGCTGAAATGGTCAAGGCAGAATTGGTGGAAGGTACGGAAGATCTAAAAATGGTTGCAAGAAGGGTGCATGATTGGTGCCCGTTCCATAAGAGTGAAGGCCATGACATACAGAACTGCGGGGACTTCCGGGTTAAAGTCCAAAGAATGATGGATAGTGGGGTAGCCCAATTCTATGAGGAGATAGAAGGGGAAATAGAAGTCATTGAAAATACAAGTGGCTATAGGTTAGGAAGACCCTTAATCATCTACTATGATGAACCGGAGGAAACAATTATGCCAACCATGGAAGAAAATGCGCCCAAATTAATCATTGATTTACCTGTTTCCTTTCCATACAAGGAAAACAAGGCTACACCATGGAAATATGACTGCAGTATGGTTATGCCCGGGTCTTCAGGCCAACAGGATATTACAGGTATGGGGTATTTAACCCGAAGCGGGAGGTGTTATGCTCCAGAGGCCGTTGAACAAGGGGTAGCAGGGAAAGACAGAGGAATTGATAAAGGGAAGAAGGTCGTCGAGCCAATCCATATTGAGATGGATTTGCCAGAGGAAACAGAGAGGGGATCAGCCCCGATTAATAGAATCAAAGAGCCAGTATGTGAGAAAGAAGCTTGTGAGTTCTTGAAATTTATAAAGCATAGTGAATATAGCGTGGTTGAACAACTGCAACGTCAACCAGCTAGGATTTCAATCTTATCCTTGCTTTTAAATTCAGAACGACACAGAAATGCCTTATTAAGAGTATTAAATCAAGCGTATGTGGCCAATAATATATCAGTGGAAAAGCTGGATAGGTTGGTGGGAAACATCGTAGCTGATGACTACATATTTTTCAGCTATGAGGAAATACCACCCAATGGTATTTGATCAACAAAAGCTCTCCATATAACCACCACTTGTAAGGGGCACATATTACCGAGGATCCTTCTGGATAATGGTTCTTCACTAAATGTGATGCCTTTAGCAACCTTATCCAAGTTACCAGTGGATTTATCCTATATGATACCAAGTTGCACGGTGGTCAGAGCTTTTGACGGAACCAGGAGGGAGGTTATGGGAACCATTGAAGTTCCTCTGGAAATAGGCCCGTGCACATATACAGTGAATTTCCAGGTTATGGATATCAATCCATCTTATAATTGTTTGTTGGGAAGACCATGGATACATTCAGCTGGGGCTGTACCCTCGTCTCTTCACCAGAAACTAAAATTTGTGATGGAGGGCCGGTTGATCACGGTATCAGGGGAGGAAGACATAATAGCCTCCGCATCCACTGAATCTCCTTATATGGAGCCGAATGAAGAGGCTGTGGAGTGTTCTTTCCGATCTTTGGAATTTGTAAATGTAGTTTTTATCGCTGAAGGACAAAAAATTCCAAAACCGAAGCTGTCCAAGAACACAAGGTTGGGGGTAAGAACCACCGTAGGAAAAGGCTGCAGGGCAGGAAAGGGTCTCGGAAAATATCTTCAGGGGATGGCTCGAGCCATAGAGGTAAAAGGAAAGAAGGACCGATTTGGCCTAGGATATCTTCCAAAGGCCCGTGAGAAAAGAAGACAAGTTGAAAAGAATCGACAAAGGAGGATGGCCCGTCTTACGGGTATGGATATTGAGTGGGAGCCTATGACATTCCCACCTATCCTTCACAACTTCCGTTCAGCCGGTTCTTTGTTCGGAGAAAAGAATTTGGATGATGTGCTTGTAATGATAGAGAAAGCTTTCAAGAGATTCCAAGTGAATAATGATGAGCAGATGTATGATGTGGAGATCTGCACGACCGAGAAAGACAGGATTGAAAGAGAGAGCACTAGCTGGATGATGCGACCTTGTCCACCAGGATATAGACTAACCAACTGGAGTGCGACTGAGTTGCCCATAGTCTTTAAGTCTATTCCAAAGTAATACTTTTAAAAAGAAATCTTAATTATCTTTACCCAGAGATATTAAGAGTTTTTTCTGTAATGGGCTTTTTAAACATTTTCATTCAATAAATAACAAGCACAATGCATTATCCATATTGATGTATCCATATTCTTTCATTTTTGTTATTATCTTTTTTCTATATATATTTTCCTATATTGTTTTTTCTCCACCTATTTACAGGTGTACGGATGCGGAATATGAGGACCCTCCTGTCAGTAATTCTGAAATTGATTTTGAAAGAACCATTTGCACGGGTGATTTTGAGTCTAATGAAGATACTGAGAATTATGGTCTACCTCCGGATCTATTGAGGAAAATAGAACAAGAGGAGAAACAAGTACTTCCTCATAAGGAATTATTGGAAACAATAAATTTGGGAAATGGTGAAGAGATAAAAGAAGCCAAAATTGGAACTTCATTATCACCATCAATAAAAGGTGAATTGATAGCTTTGCTCCAGGAGTATGTGGATGTATTTGCATGGTCTTACCAAGATATGCCAAGGTTAGATCTGGATATTGTGGTTCATAAGCTCCCTTTGAGGCCAAAGTGCAAGCCAATTAAGCAAAAGTTGAGAAGAATGAGGCCTGATATGCTGTTAAAGATAAAAGAGGAGGTGAAGAAACAATTTGATGCTGGATTCCTAGAGGTGGCAAAATATCCAGAATGGGTGGCAAATATTGTTCCAGTACCGAAGAAGGATGCCAAGGTGCGGATGTGCGTTGATTATCGAGATTTGAACAAGGCCAGCCCTAAAGATAATTTCCCTTTGCCCCATATTGATACTCTAGTGGATAATACAACGAAGAGTTCTTTATTTTCTTTTATGGACGGATTCTCAGGATACAATCAGATCAAGATGGCACCGGAAGATATGGAGAAAACCACATTTGTTACAATGTGGGGCACCTTCTGCTACAAAGTAATGCCATTTGGATTGAAGAATGCTGGGGCAACATACCAGAGAGCCATGGTGACCTTGTTTCATGATATGATGCATAAGGGAATTGAGGTCTATGTTGATGATATGATCGCAAAGTCATAAGGAGAAAAGGAGCATATTGCGAATCTTAAGAAGCTCTTTGAACGATTAAGGAAATTTAGACTCAAGCTAAATCCGGCAAAATGCACTTTTGGAGCCACCTCGGGGAAGTTGTTGGGTTTTGTCGTCAGCAAAAGAGGAATTGAGATTGACCCGGATAAAGTGAAGGCCATTCAGAATCTGCCACCACCTTGCACTCAAAAGGAAGTAAGAGGCTTTCTGGGGAGATTGAATTATATTGCTCGGTTTATTTCACAGTTGACCGACAAATGTGATCCAATATTTAAGTTGCTTCGAAAACGTGATCCAGGAGAATGGGATAAAGGGTGTCAGATTGCTTTTGAAAAGGTTAAGCATTATCTATCAAACCCACCAGTATTAATGCCACCTATCACGGATAAACCAATGCTACTGTATTTATCAGTATTTGAAAGATCCATGGGTTGTGTTTTGGGGCAGCTTGATGAAACTGGAAAGAAAGAACAGGCAATTTACTACCTTAGCAAGAAGTTCACAGATTATGAGTTGAAATATTCGTCGGTAGAAAAGTTGTGCTGCGTCTTAGCTTGGATTGCTCGAAGACTCAGACAGTATATGTTGTACCACACAACGTGGTTGATTGCCAAGCTGGATCCAATCAAGTACATGTTAGAAGTACCTTCTCTGTCAGAGAGGACGGCAAGATGGCAGGTTTTATTGTCAGAGTACGACATTGTATATGTAAGACAAAAAGCTATCAGGGGCAGTGCAGTGGCAAAATTCTTAGCAAGTCGGGTAGTGGAAGATTATGAGCCGTTGAACTTTGACTTTCCAAATGAGGATTTGATGTATGTGTCACAACAAGATGAGACTCCCCTAAAGAAGAAAGTATGGAAAATGTACTTTGATGGCGCATCTAATGCCATGGGGCATGGAATTGGTGCAGTACTTATATCTCCAGAAGAAGACTGTTATCCTTTCACTGCTAGATTGGATTTTATTGTACAAACAATACTGCCGAGTATGAAGCATGTACTATGGGCCTTCGTGCTGCAGTGGACAGAAAGATCAAAGTATTGGAAGTTTACGGAGACTCAGCCTTGGTAATTTACCAGTTAAGAGGAGAATGGGAAACCATAGATACAAAGCTAATCCGATACCGAGAACTCATACTGAGTTTATTAGAGGAGTTCGAAGAAGTGAATTTCAATTACTTTTCTCGAGAAAAAAAATCGAATGGCGGATGCTCTGGCTACTTTGTCATCAATGTTTAAAGTGAGTGAAGGGGCGGAAGTTGTGCCGATCAAGATGAGCATATATGAATCTCCTGCCCACTGTTTGAGTATCGAAGAAGCAGATGGTCTCCCTTGGTATAATGACATCTTGCAGTACATCAAGAGTCAACAATATCCAGAACAAGCAACAGAGAATGACAAGAGGACTCTGAGAAGGTTAGCAATGGTTTTGTTTTAGATAGCGAGATTCTCTACAAGAAAGGGAAAAATCAAGTCTTGTTAAGATGTGTTGGGTCTGTCGAAGCTTGAAGAATCATAGAAGAGGTCCATGAAGGGATATGTGGCACTCATGCTAATGGTCACATGCTTGCTAAACATATTATGAGGGCATGGTACTATTGGCTGACCATGGAAGGAGATTGTATCAGTTATTCCCGAAAGTGTCATAAATGCCAGATTTATGTAGATAAGATTCATGTGTCACCATCGCCTTTACATGTCATGACTGCACCATGGCCTTTTTCAATGTGAGGAATGGATATGATTGGGCCTATTACCCCAAAAGCTTCAAATGGACATCGTTTCATCTTGGTGGCCATAGATTATTTCACAAAGTGGATAGAAGCTGCGTCTTATGCAAATGTAACAAAGTCGGTGGTATGCAGATTCGTCAAGAAAGAAATCATATGCCGTTATGGGTTGCCAGCAAGAATTATTTCGGATAATGCTCTCAATTTGAACAATAAGATGATGAGAGAAGTGTGTACTCAATTCAAGATCACACATCATAATTCGGCACCTTACCGTCCGAAGATGAATGGTGCAGTAGAAGTAGCTAATAAGAACATCAAGAGGATTGTTGAGAAGATGACCAATGTGTACAAAGATTGGCATGAGATCCTGTCTTTTGCTCTTCATGCATATCATACTTCGGTCCGCACATCTACAGGGGCAACACCATTTTCTTTGGTATACGGGATGGAAGCAGTGCTACCTATTGAAGTTGAGATCCCTTCACTTCAGGTTTTGATGGAAGTTGGCCTAGAGGAAGCAGAATGGGTTAAAGCTCGTTATGAACAGTTGAATCTCATCGAGGAGAAAAGATTGAAAGCAATTTTTCATGGGCAGTTGTATCAGAAAAGGATGATTCGAGCCCACAACAAGAAAGTTCGTCCCAGACAGTTCCGAGAGGGGGAGTTGGTATTGAGGAAAATTCTCCCTATAGTGAAGGACCCGAGAGTAAAATGGGCTCCAAATTGGGAAGGACCCTATGTGGTAAAGAGAGCTTTTTCTGGAGGAGCATTGATTCTAACTAGAATGGACGGAGATGGTTTTAGATATCCCGTGAATGCTGATGAATTGAAGAAGTATAATGCTTGAAAAAAAAAATTGTGTGATGCTATGCACATGAAAATTCGAATGATTCCAAGTGTAAAAATAGAAATTCTATATATCTATTTCCCCTGAGAATTGCTTTTCAAAGAGAATATTTATGCTTGATGATAACTCGTATAATTATATAGTTTTTAGTTATGTTTTATTAATGTTTTGTGTCAAATACGAGTTATTATTGTTTAGTCTATTTGTGTTTATGATCTTTTATATTTTTATGTATTTTGGTGTTTTTCACAAGTTTCTTTGAGTGATTTCAGATTACTAGAATTAAGGGCAAATCCAGTTCAGTTTCAGTTCCGACACCTTTTGCCATATCAGCTATATCTCGAGTTTCACTGAAGCAATAAGGCTGAAATTTGTAGCCATGCAAAGCTAAGAGGCATATCTATCTTTTTCATGTTTTACACTTCTTAAAAAGGAGTCGTTTTCCCTAGCGAAATCGACCATCAAGTTGGCTGATGTGCAATGACGTCTGTGCTGACATGTTTTCGTATTTTGCCCATATCTGCTTAACCACATCAGCAAATGAGCTGATTCCAAGGGCTATGGTTCCGTAACTGATAGGGGAACCTTTGTCTAGAAGACTATGTGATCAGATCAGGCCTCCAATATTGAAGAAATCGACCAACAAGTTGGCTGATCAAAATCGTCATATACCTACCTTTGAAATTTGTAAAGCTTGTCTCTTGTCATTTAGCCCTCCAAAATGTGTATAAATAGAGGGCCTTGGATGATTGTAAGGGATCATATTGGAGATTGGTAGGATATTAGCCATTTTAACAAAATTCTCTAAGTTTTCTTCTTCTTTCTTTTCTCTAGTTTTCGTTTTCTTTAGAAAGAGCAAGAGGTTGGATAATTAATATTCTTCTTCTTCTTCTTTCTTTCTTTTATTTTCTTCTTAGATTCTATTTAATTTTATGTTTATAATGCCTATGCTAGGCTAAACTTCTATTTGGTTAAGGGTGATTTCAAAGCCCTAGACATGTTTTATAATTGATTTTCAGATTCTATCTATCATTAATTTTCTATCAAAGTTGCTTATGTTCTTCTACAAAAATTGTTCATGATGTTGTCTTGATTTGTTTAGGTGTACAACTAGATAGATCTTGATAATTATCTATTGCTAGTTTAGAAGTCTTGATCCGTGTAATTGTCTTGATTTCCTATTCATAAGTGGCAATTTGTGATTAATGATTATGGTCAAGTTTTCAATAATTGCAAAGTGGAACATAACCTAAGTTGAACAATCCGAGCTTATGTGTTTGTTGCTTAGATCAACCTATCTTTCTCATCATAAAGCTGCCATTAAATTGAATCTAGAGAGCTTATTCTAGGTTGTTTGATGGTTAGAGATTAAATAGAGAGCTTGTTCTATTTAACGACAAACTAAGGAAAGATTGGGATAACAGAGCTTGTTGTTATCTACGGTTGTTAACTTTGATAGTTGGTTGATATTGATAGATCTGAAATTGATTCTTAATGATGTCTAGTGGTGGAGAATGAAACCTTAACCATATTTTTCATATTTGATTCTTCTTACTTACTTGTTTTCTTACTTTTAGTTTGCTTATTTTTTATATTTATTATTATTGGCTGGTTATACCGCCTAATTTGTATATTAACTTTGTTTTATTTTTATTGGCTGGTTATACCGCCTAATTTAGTATATATATTATTGGCTGGTTATACCGCCTAATTTAGTATATATATTTTTTATTGGCTGGTTTTACCGCCTTGCATCTTATTCTTATTATTTACTTTAGTTTAAATCTGGCTTCAAAAACCCCTTTTCTTTTATTGTTCTTGAATTTAAGTTTTAAACTATTAACTTATAAACTAAAACCCAATCCCTGAGGACTCGACCCTTGCTAACTACCATACTTACAATTTATCTTTTTAGTGCAAGGTTAAATAAGATACACTCTTTTGGGTGCATCAAATTTTTGGCGCCGTTGCCGGGGATTGCTTTCTTTAGTTTATTAGTTTATTGGTTTATTCTTATTTTCTGTTCTAATTATTTACTTTCTTATTTTTTTTTTATTAGTGAATGTTCCAAGCTCCCGAAAAAGACTTACGACTTAGAAAAATTCGGGAATTTATAACTTCTCACCAACAACCAATCGAGGAGTTGATCCAAAACATCCAAGAGAAGCAAGGAGAGATGGCAGCAGCTGACAACCGAACTCTCAAGGAGCTAGCCGCTCCGGACTTGGGTCAACAACCATTATGCATTGAATATGCTAATCTTGAGGTAGCTTTTGAATTAAAATCTGGTTTGATTCACCTTCTCCCAACTTTTCATGGTTTTGCAGGAGAGGATCCAAATAAGCACCTCAAGGAATTCCATGTAGTTTGCTCAAGCATGAGACCAACAGGGGTCACGGAAGAGCAAGTTAAGTTGAGAGCCTTCCCATTCTCTCTAGCTGATTCAGCAAAGGAATGGCTCTACTATCTACCATCCGGGACCATCACTACATGGAATGATTTGAAGAAAGCATTCTTGGAAAGGTATTTCCCAGCATCTAAGGCTGCCAACATTAGGAAAGAGATATGTGGGATTCGGCAATACAACGGAGAGTCCTTATATGAATATTGGGAGAGGTTCAAGAAACTTTGTGCATCATGTCCACACCATCAGATAAGTGAACAACTTCTCATCCAATACTTCTATGAAGGTCTCATGCCCATGGAGAGAAGTATGATAGATGCCGCTAGTGGGGGAGCTCTAGTTGATAAGACTCCCAGGGCTGCTAGAACATTAATCTCCAACATGGCAGCCAATTCTCAACAGTTCTCAATGAGACAAGATCCACCACCACAACCCAAGAGAGTTAATGAGGTAAGTATATCATCCCTTGAACAAAAATTTGATAAACTGACTTCTCTTGTTCAACAATTGGCTGTAGGTAAAATACAACAAATAAAGGCTTGTGGCATATGTTCAAACATAGGGCACCAAACTGATATGTGTCCAACACTTCAAGAGGATACCAATGAACATGTGAATGCCATGGGTGGATTTCAGAACCAATCAAGGAAATATGATCCCTACTCAAACACATACAATCCAGGATGGAGGGATCATCCAAACTTCAATTATGGAGGGAACCAATCACAAACTATTCCTCCACCATTTGACCACAGGCCACCGGGTTTTCAGCAAAGAGTGCAACAACCATACCAAACCCGACAACAACTACCACCCACCCAAAATTCAGGTACTTCTCTTGAAGATCTTGTTAAAGCTCTTTCTACTAATACAATTCAATTTCAACAGGAAACAAAGACAAGTATTCGAAATTTGGAGACTCAAATAGGGCAATTGGCAACAACCATGAGTCAAATGCAAGCAAGGGATTCTGGGAAATTACCTTCCCAAACCATAGTGAATCCAAGAGAGAATGCCAATGCTATAAATTTAAGAAGTGGGAAACAGCTAGAGAAACCACAAAATGATAGTGCTCAAGGGGAGAACAATACCATGGCATCCTCTTCACATCCCAACGAGCCACTAAAAAAGGTAATTCCTAAACCATCCTTTCCTTCTTATATAACTCCTCCACCTTTTCCTAGCAGGTTAGCAAAGTCCAAGAAGGAGGAGCAAGAGAAGGAAATTTTGGAAACCTTCCGGAAAGTAGAGGTGAACATTCCTTTACTAGATGCTATCAAGCAAGTGCCAAGATATGCCAAGTTCCTAAAAGAGTTGTGCACATCTAAACGGAAGTTGAAATGGAATGAAAAGGTAAGTGTAGGGGAGAATGTGTCAGCTGTTCTTCAAAAGAAACTCCCACCTAAATGCAAGGATCCAGGTATGTTTACCATTCCTTGTAAGATAGGCAACACCAGGTTTGAGCGTGCTATGCTAGATCTAGGGGCATCTATTAATGTCATGCCATATTCAATTTATGCTTCATTGAATCTAGGACCATTAGAGGAAACCGGTGTTATAATACAACTTGCTGACCGTTCTAACACTTATCCAAGAGGAGTTGTAGAAGACGTTCTTGTACAGGTTAATGAATTGGTTTTTCCCGCTGACTTTTATGTTATTGAGATGGAAGATGAGATGTCTTCTAATCCCACACCTATTCTATTAGGGAGACCATTCTTGAAAACAGCAAGAACTAAAATAGATGTACATGATGGCACTTTAACTATGGAATTTGATGGTGAAATAATTCGCTTTAACATTTTTGAGGCCATGAGATATCCTAGTGATGTGCATTCTGTTTTTAATATTGATATAATTGACTCACTAGTGCAGCAAGCTTATGAGCTAGATGGTGAAGATAGTGTAGAAATAGTCCTTAGCAACCATCTCGGAATGGGGAATGCTAAACTAGCCTTGAGTGACCAGGTGGAAGGGGCACTAGAATCTTTACACTCGCTGCAACCTAAAGATGCAAGGTTTAATGTTTCATTTATTGATTTGCCTTTATCTAATGAGAAACTTCTACCTTCCATTTTGCAGGCACCAACTTTAGAGTTGAAACCACTACCGAACCACTTGAAATATGTGTTCTTAGGTAAAAAGGACACACTACCGATCATCATTGCCAAAGAGCTCACACCTTTGCAAGAAGAGCGACTTATCCAGGTACTTAGAGAGCATAAAACAGCAATTGGTTGGACAATTGCCGATATCAAGGGAATAAGCCCATCCATGTGCATGCACCGGATTTTGTTAGAGGAAGGGTCTAAACCAACAAGAGAAGCACAAAGAAGATTGAACCCTCCTATGATGGAGGTTGTGAAAAAGGAGATACTGAAGCTCCTAGATGTTGGAGTGATCTATCCTATCTCGGATAGCAAATGGGTGAGCCCAGTCCAAGTGGTTCCAAAGAAATCAGGTGTAACGGTGGTAACAAATAATGAGAATGAACTTGTTCCTACTAGGATTCAAACAGGATGGCGAGTTTGTATTGATTATCGTAAACTTAATTCTACAACTCGCAAAGACCACTTTCCTTTACCTTTTATTGATCAAATGCTTGAAAGGTTAGCTGGCCATTCTCATTATTGTTTTCTTGATGGTTTTTCAGGTTATAATCAGATAGCCATTGCTCCGGAGGACCAAGAGAAAACAACATTCACATGTCCATTTGGTACTTTTGCATACCGACGTATGCCATTTGGTCTTTGTAATGCACCAGCTACATTCCAAAGGTGTATGGTTAGCATATTTTCAGATTATGTAGAGAATATCATAGAAGTGTTTATGGATGATTTTAGTGTCTATGGTGATTCTTTTGATAGATGTCTAGAGAACCTTACACTTGTACTTGAAAGATGCATGGAAACTAACCTTGTTTTGAATTGGGAAAAATGTCACTTTATGGTAGAACAAGGAATAGTTTTGGGTCATGTTATTTCTTCTAGAGGGATGGAGGTTGATAAATCTAAAATAGATATTATGCATTCTTTACCACCTCCCACAAATGTGAGAGAGGTTCGTTCTTTTCTTGGACATGCAGGTTTCTATAGGAGATTTATCAAAGACTTCTCAAAGATCACATTACCTCTTTGCAAGCTACTACAAAAAGATGTGGTTTTCCACTTTGATGATAAATGCAAAGAGGCGTTTGAAACATTGAAGGGACTCTTGACATCAGCTCCTATCATGCAACCACCAGATTGGAATATACCTTTTGAAATCATGTGTGATGCTAGTGACTATGCCATTGGAGCTGTTTTGGGCCAACGGGTTGGCAAAGCCTCACATGCCATTTATTATGCCTCCCGAACTCTTAATGATGCTCAATTGAACTATTCCACTACTGAAAAAGAACTTTTGGCTGTTGTATTTGCTTTAGAAAAATTTCGATCTTATTTAATTGGTACTAAAGTAATTGTATTTTCTGACCATGCAGCCCTTAGGTACTTACTCACTAAGAAGGAGGCCAAACCAAGGTTGATCAGATGGATACTTCTCTTACAAGAGTTTGATTTGGAGATAAAAGATAAGAGAGGTAGTGACAACTTGGTTGCGGACCATCTTAGCCGTTTAGTTCATGAAGATGATGCACTACCCTTGAATGAGAACTTTCCGGATGAGCAACTTCTTTTTATAAGAACAACAACTCCTTGGTATGCTGATATTGTTAATTACTTAGTTACCAAGAAGTTGCCACAAGAGTTGACACAAGCTCAAAGAAATAAGATCAAGAGTGATGCCAAATACTACATATGGGATGATCCTTACCTTTGGAAGCATTGCTCCGATCAGATTATAAGAAGGTGTGTACTCAAAACTGAATTTCAATCTATTCTCACCTTTTGTCACTCTTATGCATGTGGAGGACACTTTGGATCCAAAAGAACAGCCATGAAAGTTCTTGATTCTGGATTTTATTGGCCTACCATATTCAAAGATGCATACCTCTTTTGCAAGTCATGTGATCGTTGCCAAAGAACTGGTAACTTAGGTGCTAGAAATCAAATGCCTCAAACTCCAATACTTATTGTTGAAATTTTTGATGTATGGGGCATGGATTTCATGGGACCTTTTCCTCCTTCTTTTGGTAATCTTTATATTTTACTTGCCGTTGATTATGTTTCAAAGTGGGTGGAAGCAAAATCCACTAGGACTAATGACTCTAAAGTTGTTTCAGATTTTGTCAAGACTAACATCTTTGCTAGGTTTGGAACGCCAAAGGCCATAATCAGCGATAGAGGTACTCACTTTTGCAATAGGACTATGGAAGCACTTTTGAGGAAGTATAACATCACACACAAGGTCTCCACCTCATATCATCCTCAAACTAGTGGGCAAGCTGAAGTGTCAAACCGAGAAGTTAAGTCCATCCTTGAAAAGACAGTTAATCCAAATAGGAAGGATTGGAGTTCACGACTTGATGATGCACTTTGGGCTTATAGGACAGCATATAAGACACCCATTGGTATGTCTCCTTATCGACTTGTTTATGGTAAGCCTTGTCATCTTCCGGTTGAATTGGAACATAAATCATATTGGGCTATCAAACAATGCAACATGGAGATGGATGAGATAGGAAAGAAAAGAAAACTTGACCTACAAGAATTAGAGGAGATAAGGAATGATGCCTATCAGAATTCTAGGATTTACAAGGAAAAAACTAAGGCATTCCATGACAAGATGATATCAAGAAAAGAATTTGTTGTTGGACAAAAAGTTCTTCTCTTCCATTCACGCCTTAAGTTATATCCAGGTAAGTTACGTTCTCGTTGGGTTGGACCTTTTGTTATTACTAATGTATTTACTCATGGTGCAGTTGAAATCCAAAGCCCGAAAACAGATAAGGCATTCAAAGTGAATGGTCATAGATTGAAGCCTTACTATGAGAACTTTCCAATACAAGATGTGGAGGAGTTTCCACTTTTTGAGCCAAAGTATGTTGAATAATAATGGCATGGGTCTAAGTCAAGCTGAGGACAATAAACCAAGCGCTTCTTGGAGAGGCAACCCAAAAGGATGGAGAACATCTATTATATCAGATTTGCATATTCCTTACTCTCCATCATTCTATCTTTTATTGTTTTTCTTTTCTTTTGTTTAATAGTTCTTTTCTCTTACATATAATTCTTGCATTGGGGGATAATAGCATTACATTGAGGATAATGTAAAAATTATGTGTGGGGGGAAGAATTTAGGATTTTATTTAGAGTGTTTTGTTTTTGAGTCTTTTTATGTTGTTTTTCTTTTTGATCCTTGTTTTGAAAATAACTAGATGTAAATATAAATTTTTTTTTTTTTTTTTTAACCCCGGTTAAATGGCGGATAACGGTACTCCGTGATTATTTAAATCGGTTCCATCAGCTACCCACAAAACTGATATTGTATATAAATTTCTCTTCCAATTTCTCTTTCAATTTTTTTTTTCATTCTTTTTCAGGATGGATGATATTCTCACAAGATTGCAGAAACGATTTCCTCCTTTTCCTCGAAATATTTTACTGAAGCTTTACCAAGTTCGACTTGAAAGATTAAGAATGCTTATGCGCAAAGGGATTCCTGACGACATACGTTGGCTAATTGAAGCCAAGGTACGTGAAGATGAATATCTTCCTGTTTTGCATTTACCAGGTACAGGTAGAAGCACTTTTGCAAAGAAGCGACGAGCAAAGCGCATGAGTTCAAATTGCCACAAATGTGCACGATGGACGTGTAACGGTAAATGTCGTTCTATTGGGATTCCGTCCTCTAATCGAGATGATAAAATTGAATTCATTAAGGATGGACTGAGTAAGGAGAATTTGGGTAATATCCAACTTTCTCTTGAGACGCATCCTAGTGGAGACGTACAAAGAGAAATTCTTGATTTATGGCCGCAATTCCAAAGGGAATGGCAACATCTTGGGAATCTGATGTTAAAAGACCCTGTTTGCCAGCTTGTAAGAAAACTGGATGGGAAGCATATCCTCGACTCATAGAAGGCGTTTAAGCCGTTTCTGGACGTAAAACCAGAGGAAGATGTGAGCCACAATCACAACTACAATAAATGACTTCTCAGTTTTTGGTTTGATTTGCAATAACTTTATTTTGGTTTAATTTACGTGTTGTTCGATTTGTGTAACTATTCTCGTTTTTTTTTATTTTTTTGTCTTTTACGGTTGATTTTTTCTTCTCTTTTCGATTTTCTTCCTGAAATCACGCAAAAATCTTTTGTTAGGTTAACATTTTCTTCTGACAGGTCAGATACACTTTCGGCGACATTATTACTCTTGTCTGATTCACTACTCAGTCCTCTATATATTACACCTTGTACTCATTCTCTTTCAGGCACTCGAAAAAAAAAAAAAAAAATGGAAAGTACTTCATCCCAGCGCATTAAAAAAATTTGTGTCTTTGGAGGTGCTTATCCAGGGAAAAATAACATATTCGCTGATGAAGCCATAAGAGTTGGAGTAATACTTGCCCAACAAAAGATCCAGTTGATTTATGGAGGCGGTAGTACGGGTTTAATGGGAGCAGTCGCTACAGCAGCACACGCCGGAGGAAGTCCAGTTCTAGGAATCGTGCCAAAACTATTCACAAGTTTTTGTGGACCTACCGTGGGTAAGGAAATACAAGTCTGGAGTGTCCCTGAACGGATAACAATCATGTACCATTCTGCCGATGCATTCATTGCTTTACCAGGAGGTCTGGGTACATTGGAAGAAATAGCTTGCGTGGCTTCTTGGTCATCTTTGGTCACAAATAAGAAACCCATTGGTTTGCTTAATATTAATGGTTATTTTAGTAATTTGCTTTCATATTTAGATAATGCTGTGGATAATGGATTCATGTTTTCAGAGGCAAGGAGAACCATAATTTCTGCTACAACCATTGAAGATTTACTCAAAAAGCTCCAAGCTTATGAGTGTTTATCTGCTACGGTTGTTTCGCAAACGCTCGGAAAAAGAAAAAGAGATATGGACGAGCAAGGAGTGGATTGCACTTTGTCTTTGTGACATTATCTAACATTTTGCTTGTTGTGTCTCAGTTATAATAAGTGGTTAGCAACCTCTGCAGGTAATATCTCCTAAATTCTACCTTTAAAATTTGACATTGGGGACAATGTCATATTTTAGTAGGGGGGTAAGGGACATATTTTGCTAATTTAATAAAAAAAAAAAAAAAAAAAAAAATTTTAAGAAGTATTCATTCTGAACAAGGTCTGAGTAAGGGAGACTTGAGACATACCTTGTCAGTTTGATGTCTTCTTTTCAAAAAAAAAAAAAAAAAAAAAAAAAAAAAAGAGTTTGTTGTGTTTTAAGCAATTTAGAAGTATTCATTCTGAACAAGGTCTGAGTAAGGGAGACTTGAGACATACCTTGTCAGTTTGATTTTAATCTTTTTATGTTTACTTGTTAATTTTTGTTTAGTATTTTAGGATTATTTAGGTTGCATGAGTTTGTTTTGTTTTGAGTCTTAGTTGTTCCTATTCTTATGTTATTAGTTCTTTCTTCTTACACATGATTCTTTCATTTGAGTTAATAGACTTACATTAAGGACAATGTAAGAATTAAGTGTGGGGGGGAATGATTTAGGATTTCTTTTATTTTTGTCTACTATTTTTTTTTTCTTTATTATTATTATTATTTTTTTTTTGTGAGTTTTAGTTCCTTTTTAATACAATGATGAGATATGAATTGCATAAGTCTAAAACAGATTTATTAGTAAGAAGATTTTCATGAGAATTGAGCTTGATGTCAACCTTTTGATGAGCCAATGTTAATATAATATGTTGATTGAGAAAGAAGCATGTTTAGACTTAATCTGACTTGTATAATCATCCTTGTGAGTTTTTGAGCCTATAATGATTGATGCATTATACAAATCAATCTAATTTCTTTCTTGAGTGCTCTTATGATTACAGGATTCTCTAGAACTTGCTTTAAACCGTTTGAGACTATATTGATACATGTGACAACATGAATATGATAGAGGCATTAGGATTTTTAGCCAGGGCCAAACAGCCATCCCTTATTGATGTTCCAAGAGAACACACCCTTAGTGAACCAATTTGAGCCTACATTGAATAAGCTATCTGTTTGGTAACCATAACTTGTCCCTAACCTAAATATACTTATATCTTTACCTTTGTTCCAAAGATGAATTAGCATGTTTTGAGACAAGTTGCAAAGACAAGGGATATTTTTAGTTAAAAATTTGGGTTAGAAACAAGAAATAAGTGTGGGGGGAAAAGAAAAGAAAAGTCAAGAGAAAAAGAAATGGAATACTGGCAAATACATTCCTATGTAAAAAAAAAAATATGAATCATCTCTTGAATTTGTGGAAAAAGAAAAAGATGTTACAAAGTCGTTTAGAATGAAGAAAAGGCCCAACATGAATATCCGGCCTAGGTGACTATGTACTTGTAAAGAGTTTTGAGAAGTTTCTTTTTATATCTCTAAACTTTATGAACTCTTTGGAACCTTTGTGATATCTTTATCCTTTTGTTCTTCAACCACATTACAAACCCCTTGGCCCCATTACAACCTTGATTAAAGACCTCTTGATTCATGAAGTTGTATGATCTAAATAGTGGAGAATAGGTGGACAAGCAAGAATATGGTAGAACTGTTTTCATGAGATTGATTGAGTGTAAACACTTCACCACTACTTTAAAGAGTGAAAATCATGAGGGTATCCCATGTGAGAAGTTGAGATTAAATTTGAACATGCAATATTTTGATTGAGATATGTTATGCTAATATTGGCTTAACTCAAACAATTTACATTCAAGCATGATTTTTTGTGAAATTCTTTAAGCTATTGATTAGTTTATAAGACTTGTTCAAATATTGTCTCTAATTTGTATTGAAAGGATTAGGAGTAAATATTTTTAGTATATGCAGTTTATTTATATTTTAGTTTTTCAATGTTTGTGGGTATCGTTCTAGTAAACCCTCACGAGACTAAACTCGTCCACTAGGGACACCTAGGGGTTTAAAGGCTTGTGTCACATGCTAAGTGCCACCGTGATTTCCTACGAAAATGGATTAGATTAGATTTTCTTATTTTATTTTTATTGAGTCGTTGCTAGGGACTAGCAACAATCTAAGTGTGGGGGTGTGATAACTCGTATAATTATATAGTTTTTAGTTATGTTTTATTAATGTTTTGTGTCAAATACGAGTTATTATTGTTTAGTCTATTTGTGTTTATGATCTTTTATATTTTTATGTATTTTGGTGTTTTTCACAAGTTTCTTTGAGTGATTTCAGATTACTAGAATTAAGGGCAAATCCAGTTCAGTTTCAGTTCCGACACCTTTTGCCATATCAGCTATATCTCGAGTTTCACTGAAGCCATAAGGCTGAAATTTGTAGCCATGCAAAGCTAAGAGGCATATCTATCTTTTTCATGTTTTACACTTCTTAAAACGGAGTCGTTTTCCCTAGCGAAATCGACCATCAAGTTGGCTGATGTGCAATGACGTCTGTGCTGACATGTTTTCGTATTTTGCCCATATCTGCTTAACCACATCAGCAAAATGAGCTGATTCCAAGGGCTATGGTTCCGTAACTGATAGGGGAACCTTTGTCTAGAAGACTATGTGATCAGATCAGGCCTCCAATATTGAAGAAATCGACCATCAAGGTGGCTGATGTGCAATGACGTCTGTGCTGACATGTTTTCGTATTTTGCCCATATCTGCTTAACCACATCAGCAAATGAGCTGATTCCAACGGCTATGGTTTCGTAACTGATAGGGGAACCTTTTTCTAGAAGACCATGTGATCAGATAAGGCCTCCAATATTGACGAAATCGACCAACAAGTTGGCTGATCAAAATCGTCATATACCTACCTTTGAAATTTGTAAAGCTTGTCTCTTGTCATTTAGCCCTCCAAAATGTGTATAAATAGAGGGCCTTGGATGATTGTAAGGGATCATATTGGAGATTGGTAGGATATTAGCCATTTTAACAAAATTCTCTAAGTTTTCTTCTTCTTTCTTTTCTCTAGTTTTCTTTTTCTTTAGAAAGAGCAAGAGGTTGGATAATTAATATTCTTCTTCTTCTTCTTTCTTTCTTTTATTTTCTTCTTAGATTCTATTTAATTTTATGTTTATAATGCCTATGCTAGGCTAAACTTCTATTTGGTTAAGGGTGATTTCAAAGCCCTAGACATGTTTTATAATTGATTTTCAGATTCTATCTATCATTAATTTTCTATCAAAGTTGCTTATGTTCTTCTACAAAAATTGTTCATGATGTTGTCTTGATTTGTTTAGGTGTACAACTAGATAGATCTTGATAATTATCTATTGCTAGTTTAGGAGTCTTGATCCGTGTAATTGTCTTGATTTCCTATTCATAAGTGGCAATTTGTGATTAATGATTATGGTCAAGTTTTCAATACTTGCAAAGTGGAACATAACCTAAGTTGAACAATCCGAGCTTATGTGTTTGTTGCTTAGATCAACCTATCTTTCTCATCATAAAGCTGCCATTAAATTGAATCTAGAGAGCTTATTCTAGGTTGTTTGATGGTTAGAGATTAAATAGAGAGCTTGTTCTATTTAACGACAAACTAAGGAAAGATTGGGATAACAGAGCTTGTTGTTATCTACGGTTGTTAACTTTGATAGTTGGTTGATATTGATAGATCTGAAATTGATTCTTAATGATGTCTAGTGGTGGAGAATGAAACCTTAACCATATTTTTCATATTTGATTCTTCTTACTTACTTGTTTTCTTACTTTTAGTTTGCTTATTTTTTATATTTATTATTATTTGCTGGTTATACCGCCTAATTTGTATATTAACTTTGTTTTATTTTTATTGGCTGGTTATACCGCCTAATTTAGTATATATATTATTGGCTGGTTATACCGCCTAATTTAGTATATATATTTTTTATTGGCTGGTTTTACCGCCTTGCATCTTATTCTTATTATTTACTTTAGTTTAAATCTGGCTTCAAAAACCCCTTTTCTTTTATTGTTTTTGAATTTAAGTTTTAAACTATTAACTTATAAACTAAAACCCAATCCCTGAGGACTCGACCCTTGCTAACTACCATACTTACAATTTATCTTTTTAGTGCAAGGTTAAATAAGATACACTCTTTTGGGTGCATCACTTGATATGATGAATGGCCGTTTTTCATACTCCTTCCACTAAGAAGAAATTATCCTTAGTCACCCCTTTGAGCCTTAAAATTTTTTTCTTTCTTTAAACCTTGATCAAGGATCACCCTCTACACTGGAAAGATAATAAAAAATCATGGCAAAAAGAAAGCCATCGGAAAATATGGCAAATGAATGCCAACAAAGCAAAAAGAAAAGAAAGTCCAAAAAGGGACAAATGTTTCAAGAATGAGTTCTCCTCAGGAAGTGATCCTTGATCCAATCACCCTTAAACACATTTTGGGCATATTTATCCTTTTTTTCTAAACCTAAACCTTGGCCTACATTACATGCTTTAAAAGCCCATTTTGATCAAGCATGGATATTTAATTGGAAAGGTTATTCTCAGAATCCATCCCATCTTTTGAATTGATATTTTTACCTTGGAAGCATTTATAATTCTCAGATGCATGGAAGAATACAAATAAAAAAAAAAAGAATGAAAAGGAGAGGTTTAAGTCGAAAACCCCAAAGGGCGACTTAATACCAAACGGAGGACACTTGAGTTGAAAACCTACAAAAGGCGGCTCAAGTACTAATCAAAGTTTGAATCAATGCTCCCTGTAATGGGGAAGAAAGCATCTGACAATCAAAGAAAATAGGAACAATGCAGTCTGATGTAACTACAGAAGTTAAGAGGTTACCCAAGTGAATTGCTCGTTCAAGAGAAATTTCAGATGGTTCGAAAAATGAAGGGTCCAAGATATTCCGCATCCGGGGCATCTACAGCCTATAACCTTATATTTGTTTCTTATATCCTTGATATTTATTTTTACCATTTTAAAACATTTCTTGCAATAAATTCTTGTTATCCTTTTCATGACAATTTTTTTGATTGATTCATATTCTCTTTCATATACTTTTGAGATGCATTATGGTTGTTATTAAATTGAATGATGTTTAGTAATAAAAATCTTAAAATAAAGGGATTTCAAAGTATTACTAAGGAATAGATTTAAATCTTGGGAAGGTTTGGAAAGTTCACCAAGAAAAGAAAACAGTGAACGTGGTGGAGATTCCATCGCGAAGTCAGAAAATCTGTGAAATATAGCGAGAGACAGAAGCTGGGACTGTTTGACAAGATATCTTGAGTGAAGGATTCCTCAAGTAGGGCATCAATGAATAGTTGAAGACTCTGTCCTGACGTCATATAATCTGAGAACCTCAAAGAAACCATGGATTAGTAATTACGGCACAATCATTTGATTGCATTTATTTTAGGAAGCATACAAGCATTTGCAAAAGCATGGCATTCTCATCATTGCATTTAGCTAACAGTGCAGAAATCAGGAAAGCTTGGACTTCCCCAAAAAGAACTCGTCTTGTTTCTCAAAAGATTCAGAGTTTGAGACCACCGTCGAGGTATTTCTTTTTGTTTTAGATCGAATTCATTCTGTTTTATCAAATGAGTCGACCCTTGAGACCACCGTCGAGGTATTTCTTTTTGTTTTAAATCAAATTCATTCTGTTTTATCAAATAAGTCGAGCCTTGAGATTATCGTCAAGGTATTTCCTTTTGTTTTAAATCGAATTCATTCTGTTTTATCAAATGAGTCGAGCCTTGAGACCACCGTCGAGGTATTTCCTTTTGTTTTAAATCGAATTCATTCTGTTTTATCAAATGAGTCGAGCCTTGAGACCACCGTCGAGGTATTTCCTTTTGTTTTAAATCGAATTCATTCTGTTCCATCAAATGAGTCGAGCCTTGAGACTATCGTCGAGGTATTTCCTTTTGTTTTAAATCGAATTCATTCTGTTCCATCAAATGAGTCGAGCCTTGAGACCATCGTCGAGGTATTTTCTTTTGTTTTAAATCGAATTCATTCTGTTTTATCAAATGAGTCGAGCCTTGAGACCACTGTCGAGGTATTTCCTTTTGTTTTAAATCGAATTCGTTCTGTTTTTTCAATTGAATCGAGCCTTGAGTTTATCGTCAATGTATTTCCTTTTGTTTTAAATCGAATTCATTCTGTTTTATCAAATGAGTCGAGCCTTGAGACCCCCGTCGAGGTATTTCCTTTTGTTTTAAATCGAATTCATTCTGTTTTATCAAATGAGTCAAGCCTTGAGACTAACATCGAGGTATTTCCTTTTGTTTTAAATCGAATTCATTCTGTTTTGTCAAATGAGACGAGCCTTGAGATTATCGTCAAGGTATTTCCTTTTGTTTTAAATCGAATTCATTCTGTTTTATCAAATGAGTTGAGCCTTGAGACCATCGTCGAGGTATTTCCTTTTGTTTTAAATCGAATTCATTCTGTTTTATCAAATGAGTCGAGCCTTGAGACTATCGTCGAGGTATTTCCTTTTGTTTTAAATCGAATTCATTATGTTCCATCAAATGAGTCGAGCCTTGAGACCATCGTCGAGGTATTTCCTTTTGTTTTAAATCGTATTCATTCTGTTTTATCAAATGAGTCGAGCCTTGAGACCACTGTGGAGGTATTTCCTTTTGTTTTAAATCGAATTCATTCTGTTTTTTCAAATGAGTCGAGCCTTGAGACTATCATCGAGGTATTTCCTTTTGTTTTAAATCGAATTCATTCTATTCCATCAAATGAGTCGAGCCTTGAGACCTTCGTCGAAGTATTCCTTTTTGTTTTAAATCGAATTCATTCTGTTTTATCAAATGAGTCGAACCCTGAGACTGTCGTCAATGTATTTTCGCTAGTTTGAAAGACCTTCGGGCACCCATTTTAAAGACCTCCGGGCACCTGTTTTTAAGACCTTCGGGCACCATTTTAAAGACCTCCGGGCACCAGTTTTTTAAAGAGCTTCGGGCACCAGTTTTTTTTAAAGACCTTCGAGCACCAGTTTTTTTAAGACCTCCGGGCACCATTTTAAAAGTCCTCCGAGCACCAGTTTTTTTAAGACCTCCAGGCACCATTTTAAAGACCTCCGGGCACCAGTTTTTTTTTTTAAGAGCTCCGAACACCATTTTAAAGACCTTCGGGCACCATTTTTTTAAAGACCTTCGGGCACCAGTTATTTTATGACCTCCGGGCATCATTTTAAAGACCTCCGGCCATCATTTTAAAGACCTCCGGCACCATTTTAAAGACCTCCGGGCACCATTTTAAGACCTCCAGGCACCATCTTTAAAGACATTCGGGCACAAATTTTCTTTTGAAAATTGAATTCGTTTTCTTAAGACAGATTGAGCCTTGATTATTCAGGGAATTCAATTTAAGGACAAATCTTCAATTTATAGCTTATTTTCAAAAAAAAAAATGAAATGAAAAAATTAAAAAATGATAGAAGAATGAAAAAGAAAACCCTTTTCCCTTTCCTTCACATGTGATTTCACTGACCGTACAAAATTAGTGTTGGTTTATCTTTGCCTGATTCCTGATTCTCAGCAATAGCCAAAGAGGGGCAGCTGTAGACACCTAATTTTGTCCGGACCACTAAACAGGTATGTTTTCTTCCTATATTGATGTTTTCGAGTGTAAAAAGACTGTTTTCATCCTGCAGCTGGTACTCTGAGACTTAGTTTGAGAGGGCGAGCACAACAAGTCAAACTTGAAAAAAGTCAACCCCAAAAAAAGTCAACCCCATAAAAGTCAACCCCAGAAAGTCAACTACTGAAAAAGTCAACCCACTTTCAAAATCAAGATTTCAAGTTCAATTGAAAAATGGTGAAAGAATTTTGATAATCCGAGGTCTACATTGAAAGATATGGAGTTCGAAAGTTGGGATTTGGAGATTTAGTAGAAAGGAAACCCTAATCCAAGAAATTTGGGGAAAAGTGCTTAAACGATCAAATTGATCGGAATTGAAGGTTCCAAATGAAAGATAAGCACTGACTACGAGTAATGGAGAAGTCACTTGCAAGAAAAATCGAAAGAAAAGTCAATCCGGGAGAAAACTGAGAATTAGGGTTTTTAGTGGATTTTGGTGAAGTCGGGAAGAATCACAGAAATGGCCTGAATTTTTAAGACCAAAGCCCCCAATGGATAAAGAATGATTAAAAAGGATAGCCCAAGGCTCAGATTGAAGAAAATCTGAAAATCGGACTTGTTTTGAGCAAAACCGGGTTTCGGAGGCAAAAGGGCAAAATTGGAAATTTTGGCAAAAATAGCAAATGAGCTCCAAATCTTTTGAAATTTTTCCGATCTCATTTTTAAATTATTTTAAAGAGATTGGCGAAAGAAAATCTTGATTCGGAGTTCGTTTGCAAAATGGCCAAATCTCGGGCCTCTTATGTAGTAATTCAAAAAGGAAAATCCCGAAAAAATAGCAAATGAGCTCCAAACCTTTTGAAAATTTTCAGACCTCATTTTTAATTTATTTGGAAGAGATTGGCAAAATAAAATATTGATTCGGAGTTCGTTTGCAAAATGGCCAAATCCCGGGCCTCTAACGCATTAATTCAAAAAGGAAAATCCGGGAAAAATAGCAAATGAGCTCCAAATCTTTTGAAATTTTGCAAATATCATTTTTAAATTATTTTAAAGAGATTGGCGAAATAAAATCTTGATTCGGAGTTCGTTTGCATAATGGCCAAATCCCGGGCCTCTTATGTAGTAATTCAAAAAAGAAAATCCCGAAAAAATAGCAAATGAGCTCCAAATCTTTTGAAATTTTGAAAATATCATTTTTAAATTATTTGAAATAGATTGGAAAAAGAGAATCTTGATTCGGAGTTCGTTTGCAAAATGGCCAAATCCTGGGCCTCCTATGCAATAATTCAAGAAGATAAATCCCGGAAAAATAGCAAATGAGCTCCAAAAATTCTAAAATTTTGTAAATATCATTTTCAAATTATTTGGAAGATATTGGAAGAAGAAAATCTTGATTCGGAGTTCGTTTGCAAATGGCCAAATCCCGGGCCTCCTATATAGTAATTCAAGCCGATAAATCCCGAAAAAATACCAAATGAGCTCCAAAAATTATGAAAACTTCCAGATCACACTTTTTAATTATTTTGAAGAGATTGGTGAAGAAAAATCTTGATTTGGAGCTCATTTAAAAAATGGTAAAATGTAGGGGCATAAAAGGGCATTTTGGGAAGAAAAAATCCAAATAAATAGCAAACAGACTCAGATAATTTTGAAAACTTCCAGAACTCAATATTTTATTATTTTGGAAGTATTAAAAAAAGAAAAATTGAATTTGGAGTCCGTTTGATATTTATTTGCATCCGGGGGGCAAAATGGTCATTTCACCCAAGCAATCGAAAAGGGCTTCTTTGGGCCTTTCAAAAAATCAGAGTTGGGCTGGAAAAGATAAGTGCTGGCCTGCCCAAGCCCAAAGGAAGGAGGAAGCATCTGATTTTTGAATCAAATGGCTAAAAATCAAGAGTTAGTTAGCGATTCTCTTTGATCAAGCCATGGTGATTAAGCCACATAGGCTAAGAAAGATGTCAACATTATTCTTGGACAGCTGTAATTTGAGAGAGCTGAGATGCTAATCTAAAGGTGGTAATTTCATGATTTTTCACCTTGAATTATTAGCCATTTGATGGAAAATTGGTTACAAAAAAATGACAACATCCTTGAGCCACTATAAGTCCCATTCGGCCAGCAGGTTTTAGGGAGGCAGAAAATTCATGTTTCATTTTCATTTTGGCTGAGTTCTTTGAGTTTTTACTAGTTTTTCTCTTCTTGGTTGAGAGCAAAAAAGAAAAGTTTAGAAAAAAAAAAAAAAAGTTTGAAGAGATAAAGCTTGAAAGATAGCTTCTTGAGGTTGCTCTTGAACACCAACTCTTGCACTTTCTTGATTTTCTCTTCTTGTTTTTGCTATTTTGATCTCTATTTGGTGAGTTTCCATTTTAAATAAATGTTTTATTATTGTTCTTTTAATCTTCCTTCATCTCTTTCTTAAGTATATTTTTTACATTTTATTTTTACAATAAACTCACCATGGCCAAATGGCCTACATTATTTATTTTAAGTTGCTGTTTTGATTTATTTTACCATATTGTTTATGTTATTTTCTTTGATTTTGATGTTTTAAATGTTATGTTACTTCATATTCTTGAGTTATATTTTAATTTGGTTGCTTTGTTTGTTGCCATTTATGTTTTAGATATTATGTTTTTGCATTTTTTATTTTCTGTTTTCATGTTGTTTAAATTTGAGCATGTTTTAGATTTAGTATATCAAGTGTTTGTGAAAATGCTTGTGTGGTCTTTGCATGATTTTTGTTTTATATCTTAGTTGAGCATGTTTTAGATTTAGTATATTAAGTGTTTGTGAAAATGCTTGTGTGATTTTTGCATGATTTAAGTGCTATATTTTAGTTGAGCATGTTAGTATACCAAGTGTTTGTGAAAATGCCATGCTTGTTGGAGCTTGAGGACATTTGGCTACTCCATGTGTTTTGCATTGTGTGATTGCATTTTTGTCATGTTAGTTGGTAGGTTTTTGCATTTGCTTGTCATTTGATTTAGTTTTGCATGCTAGTATACCAAGTGTTTGTGAAAATGCCATGTTTGCTTGTTATATTATGCTATTCGGCCCTCTTGGAATTTTTGCATTTTTTGTGCATTCTTGCCATGATAGTTGATAGGTTAGCATTTGCATGATATTTGATTGAGTTTTTGGATTAAGCATGCTTTGTGTTTGTGAAAATGCCACGCATATTTTAGTTATTAAGCTAGGTTTATTTGCCATGCATGATCATGCATTTTAGGTCTAGGTTGCATTAAATGCCATGCAAGTTCATTTAGGTCTAGGTCACTTTATGAATGCTATGCATTTTTTCATGACATTTAGGTTTAAATCCATGCATTTCATGCATTATGTTTGCTGCATTGTTTCATGCATTTCATGTTCATGCCACTTGAATAATGACTTAGACCAATTACTGGTTCAAAGTCATGCTCTCTTGAGCACACTTGTAGAAAATTAAAGTTTGTCAAATTGATTATTCTACCTTTGTGATTTTTTTTACTTAGCCAATTTTTTATCTAACTTTCAAAAAGTCCTACCTACTGTTTGTGAGCCATTTTGTGAGTTTTAAATATTTTACTTTGATTTTTAAATGATTTTATCAAAGGCAAAAATGTGTTTTGACAAAACAGTTTTTTCACCTAGTACTCGTACATTTCTGATTTTTCTGAGAATTCATCTTTAATCAGAAAATTAAGCCGATTTTTTTCCGTGTAGTTTTACATGTCCTCAGTCTCCAGTATTTTTTTTTTTCAGAATTTTTTTAATTTTTAAAAATAGGGTAAAAAAATCATGGCTTAAAACTGGACAGTGGAGTCAGAATTGAATTTAAAGAAAAATTATTTTTCTGTTTTGGTTAAGTTACTTAGAGTGGGCTGATTAGGAGGGATAGCTACTGACTTAGGGTAGTTTCTAAGCCTTTTTAAACTCTAAAAATGGTTTTTCAAGTCTCGGGTTAAGGGTAGTCAAGTTCGGATTTTTAAACTTAAGAAATTAGAGCCATTTAAAAAAAGATTTAGCCCAGTTTTTACTTTTAATTCAAGCTTTTCAAAGTTGTTTTCAAACAATCACAAAGTATTTCGGTTTTAGAATATTTAATTTGACATATTTTCCTAAGGTAGCCGGATATCTTTTTAGATATACGGATTTCCTTAATTAAAGGAAAAAATACATTTCATGCATTGCATTTTTCATATTCATGCATTTTATATAATATGTGATTTTTGCTATGATAATTCCTATGGTATTGTTATTATTTTGATTTATATATATATATTTTTTTATGTTATATGGTTTATTCTATGGTTTTGAATATTTCATGATATCCTATGCTTTTTATTTAGTTATTTTTTATATTATTTAGCATATGTTATGTTCATGCATTATTATTTTTATTTTTATTTTCATGCATATTATATGATAGCATTATTTTATATTCCATGTCATTTAAATTATATGCCATATCATTCATATTTGTCATGTCATTTAAATCATTTCATTTCATATAGAATATGTATGTTGCTTAGGTCATTTCATTTCATGTAGAATATATTATATTACCTAGGTCATTTTTTTCATTTAGGATATATTATGTCATCTAGGATATTTTATTTCATTTAGATTATATCATATGACTTAGGATATTGCATTTCATATAGAATGTATTATGTTACCTAGGTCATTTCATTTCATTTAGAATATATCATATAACTTAGGACATTTCATTTTATTTAGAATATGCTAAGACATTTAAAACATATCATATCATTTATGGTGCATTATATTATTTAGATTTTGGTATGTCATTTTATTTATGTTATGCATATACATATTCATATCTTTTAAAATATTTTCAAAAAGGTAATAATTTTTAATAAAATAAAGATATTCCCGAGTTAAAATAATTCATGCGTTCTCTGCCGGGTTTGCTGGGGAGGATATCATCAATTATTATTAATAACGGAATATCTTCTTTAAAAGGAGAATGATTCGGAAAGTTTTCCAAAATTAATAAAAATTTCTATATTTTCCCACGTTTGTTGGGGAATATAGGAAAATTTTAAATTTATAAATTCCGGATCACTTTCTATTAAAAATGGAATTATTTTTCTTTAAATTGGGAATTAACTTGAAATACTAAATTTAAAACCAACTTTACACCGAGATTTGAGATAATACACGATTAATAAGGTACCGATTTATACGGGCGTTGTGGAGGTGCTAATCCTTCCCCGCACGTAACCGACTCCCGAACCCGTTTCTTTGATTTCTCTGGTTTTAACGCATACTTGAAATTGGTTTTAAAAATGTTTTAATTAATTTTTAAAATATTTTATAAAACTGGTTTTAATAGGTGGCCGATCACACCTAGCTAAAAAAGATTGGTGGCGACTCCATGTCTTTTTCAAGGTCATTTTCAAAACCTTCATTTTTTTAGAGGAATTAAGTCGACTTTTCCTCGATTTTTTTTTAATGTAATGCTTAATGAATAATAAAGTCTTGCGATGAGACTCGTTATTATTTAGGTTGCGACAATAGTTAAATACCAATTAAAATCAATAGATCAAAATTTTGGATACCACGTGATTTATTTATGGCTCGAGTCTCAAAAAGTCCCCAGTGGAGTCGCCAAGCTGTCATAACGATTTTCGACCGCTAGACGTTTTAAAAAAACAGAGGGAGTCGCCACTAATCTTTTCTGGTTAGGTGTGATTGGCCACCTAAGAAAATGTATCTTTGAAAAAGAATTTTAAAATGAATTAAAACCATTTAAAAAGACAATTTTGAAGTCTACGATTGAAAATCAGAGAGAAATCATGACGGGTTTGGGAAGTACGGTTTCGTATGGAGAAGGTATTAGCACCCCCCATGACACCCGTTAATAAAACGCTACCAATTAATCACGTGTTATTCTGAACCACAATTTAATGGACTCAACAACGGTATTTAAAATTAATTCTATTTTTATTTCTTTTTCAAAACAGATTTATCATTTTTTTTAAAAAGAATTGTTATTATTTTTTTTGAAAATGAAAGTAAACACAAATCTTTTATCGAGAATATTCATTAAATATTCTCAATACTTTTGGTGGTATTTAACGAGATTCTCTCATCATTACTATGATGTCATTCGAATTCCGTCGTCGATAATTTCTATTCACCCTTTTTTATTTAAATGCATATGATGCAAATATTTAAGCATGAGATGCACATGATTAAGCATATAAGACATGTGATTAAATACATAATTGCATGATTAAACATACGGAGCATATCATTTGTAAACACGAGCATGGCAAAATATGAAGTACATACATATTCATTTTTACTTATTTATTATTTTCATTATTTCCATTTTTCAAGTGAACACATTTTTTTTATTGAGAATATCATCAAATACTCCCACCACTTGTGGTGATATTTAACGAAATTCTCTCACATCGGGATATCTAGGGACTCACTACTCTGACGTCCCTCGACTTCTGTCATCGGAGATTCGCCATCCACAGTTGTTTTTAAATTTCCTTTTCAAGATCACTTCATTTGTGAAGTTATTATTTATACATAAAAACTGATGAAAATGTCTTTTATAATCAATTCCGGAATAAAAGAAATCACCTATGTAAAAATAATTCCCGAATCACTCTGATACTTGCGATATGGCTCGGTAACTATTTTTACTCGGACTAGTTCGAGGAACAATTGATACTTCGACCATTCCAAGAAAGAATCCATTTTTAGAAAATTTCGTTTACAAAAAATAATTTTAAAGACATTTTATTCATGAAATAATTATTCGTAACTGAAATTTCGTTTTTGATTTTTTTGAAAGTTTAATAACAAATTTAACAACAACAAAAAAATAACATAAAATAGAACTAGCAATAACAATAAATAAATAAATAATAAAATACAAAATAAAGAAACAAAACAAAAAGCTAAAAGTAATAACATAATGATAATAATAATAATAATAATAATAATAATAATAATAATAATAATAGCAACTACATACAAAAAGGAAAATAAATAGATAAATAATAAAAAGGATAATCAAATAAATAAAAATAAAATAAATTCGATAGTGACAAAGAGAAATAAAAAGTGACAATAAACAAAAAAATAAATAAAAATTTACCTTGAAAAATTACGAAAATCTCAAGACTTGAATGTTAAGATTAATTCGTGAGAGAAAAAAATTAGAATCTTTGTTTCCTTAATTTTTCTTTTTTATTTTTATTTTTATTTTTCTTTTTCTTTTTCTCTTTCCTTTTCCTTTTATTTTTCCTTTCTTTTTTCTCTTTCCTTTTTTTTCTTTCCTTTTTTTTTTCTTTCTTTCTTCCTTCCTTCCGTTCTTTCTTCTCTTTCCTTTCTTTCTTTTCTTTCTTTTCTTTCTTTCTTTCTTTCTTTCTTTCTTTCTTTCTTTTCTTTTTTTTTTCTTTTCTTCTCTTTCTTTTCTTTTCTTTTCTTTTCATTTCCTCTCTTTCTTTCTTTTCTTTCTTTCTTTCTTTCCTTCCTTTTCTTCTTTACTTTCTTTCCTCTTCTTCTTTCATTTTTTTCCTTTTTTTTTCCTTTCTTTCCTCTCCTTCTTTCCTTTCCTTTCTTTCCTCTCCTACCCTCCAGACCCGGGTCAGGCGAGCGAACACCGGGTCAGATCCGGGTCTATACGTGGACCCTCTTTATAGCAAAACCACGCCGTTTTATTATCTATATAATCCCCTTCCATTTTTTTTTCCCTTCACTTTCTCTCTCTCTCTCCCAAAATTTTCTCCTTTCTCTCTACAATTTCTTCAAAAATCGACGACGTTTGGCCGCGTCGACCGTCGTGCTCCGCCGTCGGCCACTACTCGTCGGCGGTCGATCGATCTCAAATTTCACCCACCATTATTTTAGGCCCTTTCGTTTCATTTTCGGGGTTAGGTTTGTTCAAAAATGCACCGAAAAGCCTAGATCTAGGAGTTTAGGCAAAAAAATTAACCTTAAATCTGGCCGCCGTCCACCGTAGGATGGAGCCCAAAATTGGACCAACGCCTCCTCACCTTATTCCCTAACTAATCACCATTCGATTTTCGAAGAAAATAATCATAACTCCTCCAAACGCCAACGACCCAAAACGCTATTGCCTTTGGTATTCTGTGTTTTTTTTTTCTAATTTCATCTTTTTTTTTCGGTTGTTTGCTGATGATTTTTTCTTTGTGTTTGGTTGTGGGTGGTGTGTAGTAGTGGTGGTGATTGAGATGGTGTTGTGGAGGTGGGTGATTCTTTGTTTTTTTATTTTGGTAAATCCGAAAATCCCCCCTCCCTCGTGCTTGTGTTGCTCTTTTATGAGCCTATAAATCAAATCCTAGAAATATGGGATTGGAGACTTTGCTTGAAGCAAAGATGGAGGTGTGTGCAGTGTAGATAGGTGGCTGGCAGGGGGTGGCGTGTAGGTGCTTGGGGAGTAGTGGTTGAGTGTGGGGCTTGGTGTTTGCATGGGGAAAGGAAGAAGTAGGTGAGCAAGGGGGCTGGCAGGGAGTGGCATGTGAGCAGGGGGTGCTTGCCTGCTGCTAGGGCAGGAAAAAGGAAGAGGGTGGTCTACTGGGCCCATTTGGCCCAGCAATTGGGCTTCAAAGCCCATATAGCACTAAGATTAGCTTAATGGATTCAAGCCCAAAACAATCTCGAAACAAAATCGAAAATCAAATTAAGGCCTAATTATTAAAATCCAATTTTAAAATATGATTTAACAATACCGAACCTTATTAATTTAAAGCTGATTTAATTTCAAACAAATAAAATGGTCATGATTGCGAAGCTTGGTTAAAAAAAATTAGATTGACGAAAAAGGATTAGGTCAAAATTTAAAATCTCATTTGAAACCATTTGACTCGGACTCGCGAGGTGACTTAGGTGCGTCCCGGACAAGATTAGGTTGCCACAAAGAGGATGTAGACACCTAATTTTGTCCGGACCACTAAACATGTATGTTTTCTTCCCATATTGATGTTCCCGAGTGTAAAAAGACTGTTTTCATCCTGCAGATGGTACTCCGAGACTTAGTTTAAGAGGGCGAGCACAAAAAGTCAAACTTAAAAAAAAGTCAACCTCAAAAAAGTCAACCCCGAAAAAGTCAACCCCAGAAAGTCAATTACTGAAAAAGTCAACCCACTTTCAAAATCAAGATTTTAAGTTCAATTGAAAAATGGAGAAAGAATTTTGATAATCCGAGGTCTACATTGAAAGATATGGAGTTCAGAAGTTGGGATTTGGAGATTCAATAGAAAAGAAACCCTAATCCAAGAAATTTGGGGAAAAGTGCTTAAACGGTCAAACTGGTCGAAATTGAAGATTCCAAATGAAAGATAAGCACTGACTACGGGTAATGGAGAAGTCACTTGCAAGAAAAACCGAAAGGAAAGTCAATCCGGGAGAAAACCGAGAATTAGGGTTTTTAGTGGATTTCGGTGAAATCGGGAAAAATCACAGAAATGGCCCGACTTGGTAAGACCAAAGCCCCCAATGGATGAGGAATGATTAAAAAGGATGGCCCAAGGCTCAGATTGAAGAAAATCTGAAAATCGGATTTGTTTTGAGCAAAACCGGGTTTCCGAGGTAAAAGGGCAAAATTGGAAAAATTTGGAAAAAATAGCAAATGGACTCCGAAAATTATGGAAAATTTGTCAATCTCATTCTTAAATCATTTGAAGGAGATTGGCGAAAGAAAATCTTGATTCCGAGTTCGTTTGCAAAATGGCCAAATCCCGGGCCTCCTATGCAATAATTCAAAAAGATAAATCCCGAAAAAATAGCAAATGGACTCCAAAAATTCTGAAATTTGGCAAATCTCAATTTTAAATTATTTGGAAGAGATTGGCGAAAGAAAGTCTTGATTCCGAGTTCGTTTGCAAAATGGCCAAATCCCGGGCCTCCTATGCAGTAATTCAAGCCGATAAATCCCGAAAAAATACCAAATGAGCTCCAAAAATGATGAAAACTTCCAGATCACACTTTTTAATTATTTTGAAGAGATTGGTGAAGAAAAATCTTGATTTGGAGCTCGTTTAAAAAATGGTAAAATGTATGGGCATAAAAGGGCATTTTTGGGAAAAAAAATCCAAATAAATAGCAAACGGACTCGGATAATTTTGAAAACTTCCAGAACTCAATATTTTATTATTTTGGAAGTATTAAAAAAAGAAAAATTGAATTTGGAGTCCGTTTGATATTTACTTGCATCCGGGGGACAAAATGGTCATTTCACCCAAGCAACCGAAAAGGGCTTTTTTTTGGGCCTTTCAAAAAATCAGAGCTGGGCTGGAAAAGAGAAGTGCTGGCCTGCCCAAGCCCAAAGGAAGGAGGAAGCTTATGATTTTTTTCAATCAAGTGGTTAAAAATCAAGAGTTAGTTAGAGATTTATTGATCAAGCCATGGGTATTTTTGAGCCTAAGTCCCAATCCCACATCCCTTTGTAATGTCAAGCCAAGGAGGTGCTCACCTTATAAATAAGGGGTCTTGGCCTTTGGTTGAAATCACCCACTACCCCTTGTGAGATAGTCTATACACTTGTATTAGGATTATCCGGGTGGTGAGTCATAGTGTTTTTGTTGAGAGGGTTTGTAGCTTAATCCGTTCAAAACCTACTCTGAGGGTTTGTAGCTTAATCCGTTCAAAAGCTACTCTGAGGGTTTATAGCTTAATCCGTTCAAAAGCTACTTGTGAGAGGGTTTGTGGCTTAATCCGTTCAAAAGCTACTCTGAGGGTTTATAGCTTAATCCGTTCAAAAGCTACTTGTGAGAGGGTTTGTGGCTTAATCCGTTCAAAAGCTACTCTGAGGGTTTATAGCTTAATCCGTTCAAAAGCTACTTGGTGAGTTTTCATTTTAAAATAATGTTTCTTGTTCTTCCTTCATTTCCTTTCTTAAGTATATTTTTCTTACATTTTGTTTTTACAATAACTCACCATGGCCAAATGGCCTACATTATTTATTTTAAGTTGTTGTTTTTGATTCATTTTACCATGTTGTTTATGCTATTTTCTTTATTTTTGATGTTTTAAATATTATGTTATTTCATGTTCTTAAGTTATATTTAATTTGGTTGCTTTGTTTGTTGCCATTTATGTCTTAGATATCATGTTTTTGCATTTTTAATTTTCTGTTTTCATGTTGTTTAAATTTGAGCATGTTTTAGAGTTAGCATATTAAGTGTTTGTGAAAATGCTTGTGTGATTCTTTGCATGATTCTTGTTTTATATCTTAGTGAGCATGTTTTAGATTTGGTATATTAGGTGTTTGTGAAAATGCTTGTGTGATTTTGTGTTATGACTTAGTTTTTCATGCTAGCATACCAAGTGTTTGTGAAAATGCCATGCTTGTTGGAGCTTGGGGCCATTTGGCTACTCCATGTGTTTTGCATTGTGTGTTGTATTTTTGTCATGCTAGTTGTTAGGTTTTTGCATTTGCATGATATTTGGTTGGATTTTTGAATTAAGCATGCCTTGTGTTTGTGAAAATGCCATGCATGTCTTAGGTCTAGGTTACATTAAATGTCATGCAAGTTCATGTTAGGTCTAGGCCATATTATTTGTGTCATGCATTTTCCTTACATTTAGGTTTAGATCCATGCATTTCATGCATTATGTTTGCTGCATTGTTTCATGCATTTCATGTTCATGCCACTTGAATAATGACTTGAGCCAATTAATGGTTCAAGGTCATGCTCTCTTGAGCACACTTGTGGAAAATTAAGTTTGTCAAATTGATTACTCTACCTTTGTGATTTTTTTTACTTAGCCAATTTTTATCTAACTTTCAAAAAGTCCTAGCTACTGTCTTCAAGTCATTCTATGAGTTTCAAATATTTTTATTTTGGTTTTTAAATGATTTTATCAAAGACAAAAAAAAATGTGTTGGCAAAGCAGTTTTTTTTTCCACCCAAAACTCGTACATCTCCGATTTTTCTGGGAATTCATCTTTGATCAGAAAATTAAGTCGATTTTTTCCGTGTATTTTTACATGTCCTGAGTCTCCAATAATTTTTTCAGAATTTTTGGAATTTTTAAAAATAGGGTAAAAAATCGTGGATTAAAACTGGACAGTGGAGTCAGAATTGAATTTAAAGAAAAACAAAGCAGTTTTTTCTCCTCCAAAAACTCGTACATATCTGGTTTTTCTGGGAATTCATCTTTGATCAAAAAATTAATCCAATTTTTTCTCGTATAGTTTTACATGTCCTGAGTCTCCAGTATTTTTTTTAGAATTTTTGGGATTTTTAAAAATAGGGTAAAAAATCGTGGATTAAAACTGGACAGTGGAGTCAGAATTGAACTTAAAGAAAAACCAATTTTCTGTTTTGGTTAATTTACTTAGAGTGAGCTGATTAGGAGGGTTAGCTACTGACTTAGGGTAATTTCTAAGCCTTTTTAACTCTAAAAATGGTTTTTCAAATCCCGGGTTAAGGAGAGTCAAGTCCGGATTTTTTTAAACTTAGGAAATTAGAGCCATTTAAAAATTTTTAGCCCAGTTTTTATTTTTAATTCAAGCTTTTCAAAATTGTTTTCAAACAATCACAAAGTATTTTGGTTTTAGAATATTTAATTTGACATACTTTGGTTTTAGAATATTTAACTTGAGATAACACACGATTAATAAGGTACCGATTTATACGGGCGTTGTGGGGGTGCTAATCCTTCCCCGCACGTAACCGACTCCCGAACCCGCTTCTTTGATTTCTCTGGTTTAAAACGCAGACTTGAAATTGGTTTTTAAAATGTTTTAATTAATTTTTAAAATATTTTACAAAACCGGTTTTAATAGGTGGCCGATCACACCTAGCTAAAAAAGATTGGTGGCGACTCCATGTCTTTTAAGGTCATTTTCAAAACCTTCATTTTTTTTAGAGGAATTAAGTCGACTTTTCCTCGGTTTTTTTTAATGTCACGCCTAACGAATAATAAAGTCTTGCGATGAGACTCGTTGTTATTATTTTTTAGGTTGCGACAGAGGATGTAAAATTTCTCTATACCAGGATGCTCATATCCCAGATGGATTTGTTTCAAGAATTCCTCTTGCTGGAGGTTGGTACTTGGCACATTACATTGCTGTGAAAATGAAGAAGAAAATGATAGCCCTTGGTTTTGAAGGATCAGCCAACTAGATTAGTGTTGGTGTTGTGACATTAGATGGCACCATTTTGTCAAACCCGCGTCACATCTATATTACCCCACCAGGCCAAGGATTCCTTTCACGGGAAACTGCTCAACTCCATCTCCTGCATGTGCTTCCACTGAGTAAATCAGCTTTAAAAACACCTAGATAATCCCTGATGAAATCGACTGCCTTTGTTACACCCAGGGTCCTGGTATGGGTGCATCGTTACAAGTATCTGCCATTGTTGTTAGGGTTCTTTCACTGCTATGGAATAAGCCCATTGTTGCAGTTAACCACTGTGTTGCACATATTGAGATGGGAAGGATTGTTACTGGGACAAATGATCCTATAGTCTTGTATGTTGGTGGTGGGATACTTAGGTTATAGCGTATAGTGAAAGGCGATACAGAATCTTTGGAGAGACTATTGATATTGCTGTTGGGAATTGCTTGGATCAGTTTGCTAGAGTTTTGACCCTCTCAAATGATCCAAGCCCTAGATATAACATTGTGCTGCTAGCAAATAAAAGAGAAAAATTTATAGATCTTCCATATGTGGTCAAAAGGATGGATGTTTCCTTTAGTGGAATTTTGAGCTACACTGAAGCTACTGCTGAGGAGACGCTAAAAAATAATGAATGCACCCCTGTAGATTTATGCTACTTCTTTCAGGAAACTCTATTTGTAATGCTTGTGGAGGATCTCTGGATCTACCAGAACACTACATGGACCTTTTCAAGTTATAGGACCCCATTGGAGGTGAGCACTTAAATATCTTTGCAGCAGGACTAAAGGCAGTTGACACTCTGATCACTGTTAGCCATGAATATGCTTGGGAGATTAAAACTTCTGAAGGTGGTTGGGGTTTGCATATGATCATAAATGAAAGTGACGAAGTTAAGGGGAATAGTGAATAGAATTGGAATCGATACAACAGACTGGAATCCATAATTTATAGTGAACCCACGGCGTCGGATAAGGTAGCATAATGGGGACATAGGAAGTGGTGCTTCGAGGACAAAGAGCAGACGTCCTTGGGAGATGGTTATATGCATTTATGGTTTTCCAACAAATGTTTCTGCTCTTTAGTTTGAGTGGGTTTGGCAGCACCCTCAAGAACCAGCGGCAGTGAGCTAAGCAGCTATACCTTTTAAATCCTTCTCTGGAGTCGTCCATAAGATCAAACTTGCATATACGATGCTCACCCTTCCTGCCTGGTAGAGCTTGAATATCACAGGAAACTATTTCTCAATCAAATACACAAAGAACCTGTTTGTTGCCTAAGCTTGCCAAAGCATATGAAAGTTCAAGTTTGCTCAATGGATAAGCTTCCCTGCTATACTGAACAGATGAGTTTGAATGCAAAATGACTCTGATAACTTAGATGAATATGGTGAAGCCAAGGATACATGTGAATATGTTTGAGAAACATATCTAGATGAAATGGTTAATGTTTTCAGTAGATAATTTGCATAGCTTCATTCATAAGGCTTCTCATGAGCAATTTGTACACATTAAAGAATATGGAACAAGAAAACCAGGGGACTCATCCACTCTTGTAGTACATAACATAGAGTAAAAAATGATGAATAAAGTGACCTCAATTGCTAATGGCCTCCCCATGGTTGAGGCTGTTGAATGTGCAAATATGACTACTAGGAGGGAGTCTTTGTTGTGCAAGCAGTTTACATATTCTGTAGAAGCTGATGATTATCCACAACCATGGCTCAAGAAAAATATTGCGAAGAAAACTACACAATCACAATTGCCTACTCTTGATGATGATGGACTGATAATTAAGGAACCAATAAGCACTGTTGATAGAAGAATTAATAAGAAGGGTCACTGTAATTTTCAAGTTTCCATCCTTGAAGCCAAGGATGTTCTGAAGAGACGGGTATTGTTACGGGTCAAATGTGTGTAGTAACTGACTTTTAATGGCAGTCTTGTAAATACTGGTTTAAGTCTTTTATATTATGGCATTGTGGGAATAGCTTTAGGGGTATGAAAAAAATGAATTGAAAGGATTCTCTCATCTCTTACTCAGGAATTTCTCTCTTTTTCTCTTATCTTCTACAATATTCTGTAATTTTTCTTCTGTTTCCCTACTTCTTTCTACTATCCTTCTTATTTTTGTTGTCATAACGATCTCGCGACCACTAAATGACGTTAAAGGGGAAGAGGAAAAAAAATAGTTGGTTCCTCATAAATGATATGAGGGTTTTAAAACAACCTCAAAAAAATGGAGTTGCCACCGATCTTTTTCACTAGGTGTGATCGATCACCTATTAAAACTGATTTTTATAAAACATTTTAAAAATAATTAAAACATTTTGAAAAACCAATTTTAAGGTCCATGTTAAATCAGAGAAAAATTTAAATGCGGGTTCGGGAATCAGTTACGTCATGGGGAAGGTATTAGCACCACAACAACGCCCGTATAAAATGGTAACTTATTAATCATGTGTTATCATTAAGTCTCAATAAAAGTTGGTTTTAATTTTGGTATTTAAAAATAATTCCCTTTTAAAAGAAATTATATTATTTGAGAATTATCCGAAATTTATTAACACAAAATTTTTCTATATTCCCCGGCATACCCGGCAAAATATGAAATTTTCTTTATTTTGGAAAATATCCGTATCATCCTCCTTTTTAGAGAATGATGTTTCATTGTTAATGATAATTGTTGATATCCTCCCCGACAGACCCAATAGAGAACTCATGAATTATTTTAACTCGAGAACAGTAACTCGTTTTATTAGCAAACCATCAATTTTTGTATGAATTTAAACTCATTTAAAAAATGAATATGAATATGCAAACATTATTAAAATATGAATATAAATCACATAATACATCATCTATCATGACATGGCATAAACATTACTATGACATGGCATATATTCTATCATGACATGACACATATTTTATCATGACATGGTACACATTTTATCATGACATAGCATACATTTATTCATGACATGGCATTGAAAAGAAAATCATATGCACATCATCCATCAAATAGCATGATCAAGATAACAATATGAACATCAATTATTAAATGGCATAATCATGTAATATATACATTATTTAAGATATCATGATCATAGAATATGCATACAACATTTTTTTAAGAATATTTTTCATGTATGCTTGTTTTCATGTATGAAATTACATAAATGACAAATGTCGAAACATTTTATCGAACTCCCCGGCAGACCCGACAAAGCTTTGGAAAACATCTTTTCGCTTAACACTCATGTAATTTCGATAAAACGAAAATCATACCTTACGATTTCATAAACACGTGCGTTTAATAATTTTCTAACCTCCCCTGCAAAGATTAAGAACTAATTCTCGCCAAATGTCTATGAAACCGAAAAAAACACATTTTTATGACAAACTTGGAAAAACAATTTTCAAATAGGAAATGCATGAAAGAACGGGACCATTATCGAATGTGTTTCTCTCTTGAAGAAAGGGCATCGGAATACCTAAGGAAGTATCCAAATACCTTGGAAAGAAACTTAGATTGAACTTTAAGAAAACGAATTTGTGGGCACGGATTTTGCTCAGATTAGGGGGATACCCGAATGTCCTTATTTGGCATCCGAATACCTCTAAGTGAGCCTTGATTCAATGCTTTAAAACCAAAAAAAAAAAAAAAAACAAAAGATGCAATTTTCTTAGAAAAACACTACTTGGCCGAATGCCCCTAGGGTAAAAATGCACAAAATTTGACTTGGTTTTGAAGCTCGTTTTAACTACCTATAGCCCAGTTTATCAAGACCTCATTTTTTTAAACCTTGAATGACCAAAAAACAACTTAAAAATAGCCCCTAAGGGTCCCGGCCAGCCCCTCCCATTAGTGTAAAAAAGCCAAACTTTTACTCGTTTAAAGCTTGTTTTAGCCATCAAAACCCGATTTTATCAAACTATTTTTTTAACCCTTAAGGAAAATTCAAACAAATATGAAATTTTAGCCATGGATGCATCTAAGAGCATATTAAATGAGGTTAAAACAGTTTTTTATTTGGACAAAAAATGCATAGACTCATGTTGCCCAAAATCACCATATCCACCTAAACCGGTTTTATTAAAACTATTTTCTTAGACGCTTAAGGAAAACTCAAAAAGATCTGAAATTTTAACCATGGACTCATATAAGAGTATATTAAATGAGGTTAAAACAGTTTTTTATTTTGACAAAAAATACATAGACTCATATTGCCCGAAATCACTATATCCATCTAAAACCGGTTTTGTCAAAACTATTTTTTTAGACCCTTAAGAAAAACTAAAAAATATATATATATATATATATATGAAATTTTAACCATGGACTCATCTAAGAGTATATAAATGAGGTTAAAACAGTTTTTTATTTTGACAAAAAATGCATCGTATTCATGTTGCCTGAAATCATCATATCCAACCTTTAAAATATTGCTTTTTCCAACCTTTTGAAAGACAAGATTTTGGCTATGGACCATTGATTAATCCTAACCAAAATCATTCTAGAAATCATTTAAAAACATATTTTAATGCAAACAAAGTGATTGGCTTAAGGTTGGCCTCTTGGATGTTAATCCGGCCTAAACATCACTTGGAATAATCTAAGGTCATTAAGCTCATAACCACCTTTTTTTTTAAAGAAAGAAGAATATGCAATAATCAAGAATACTCCACAATAAACCATAGCAATAATAAATGACAAATAAAGATGGCAAAACTATAAGCAAAAGGTCATAGATAGCATTTTTAACAAAATGAGAAGTTGGCTCAAAGTTGGCCACATGGATTGTTAATTAGGCTCAACCATCACTTAAAAAAATCTAAGATCATCAAGCTCATTACTTCATTATTTAAAAAAAAAAAACATAAGAAAAAATCATCATCAACCACAATGGACCATGGCAAGAAATATATAACAAATATCAAAATAACAAGAATAGAAATAACAAGAATAGCAATATCAAAATAACAAGGATAGAAAAAACAAGAATAGCAATAGAAATAACAAAAATAGCAATATCAAAATAACAAGAATAGCAATATCATAGATGGCCATTTTTAACAAAAAAAGAAGTTAGCTCAAGGTTGGCCACATGGATTGTTAATCTGGCCTGACCATCACTTAGAAAACTCTAAGATCATCAAGCTCATAACTTCATCATTTTTTCTAAAAGAGAAGAAATAAATAACATGAAGAAGGAGAAGAAGGAAGTAAGCTTGAAAAATGGAAAAACTATTGAAAGAGAAGAGAATATAGGCTACCTTAACTAAACTTTTCAAGAAAAGCTCTCCATCTTTCTCCTCTTTTTTCTCTTCCTCTTTTTTCTCTTCCTTAGTGATTTTTCAAGAGTGGATGGATGAGTGAAAATGAGAGAGTGAGAGTGAAAAAATATCTCCCTTTTCCTACTAATAGCCTTGGCCAAAAATATCTCTACAAGCTTCTAGTGTCATTTTTTTTAGCCACTTGGCAACATTGCATGCTTTAGCCAATGGGCTTTCTTCCTTAACCATTAAAAGTGCTCTTCATTGGCCCAAAAATGCCAACTCATGTACTAAATAAGATGACTCATGTCCTTTGTTCTTATCACCTATCCGTTTATTTACTAAACATGCCATTTAGCCCCTCTAAGGATACTCTCCACTCTTCCTTTTTAATTACAACTTTACCTCACTTATTTACACAATGCTCCTACAATTTTTATTTAATTCTAAACTCACCCCTCTTCCTATCTTTCATTTCCTACATGGACCTTAAGTTTGGGCCCTCCATAAAAATAATCCTACATGGGTTCTTAAAGTTGAGCCCTCTATAAAAAAAATCCTACATGGGTTTTTAAAGTTGGGCCCTCCGAATCTTTTACCCAACTTAGGCTACCCATTTTCCTACCAATCATCTTTTATTTGGCCTTTGAAAAATGGGTCATCATCTTCGAACAAAAATCCTACCACTTGGTCTTTAAAGAATGAGTTTCCATGGTTCTACCAAAAATTTTCATCACTTAAGCAAAAATGGGCTTCCCATATTCCCACCAAAAATTGCCATCCATTTAAAAAAAAAATAGGCTTCCATATTTCCATAAGAAATTGTCATTCACTTGGACAAAAATAATAGGCTTCCACCTTGCTTTGAATCACCTTAGCGAAACCTCCCTTTTTACCTCTCTACCATTTTTATTCACTTCACTTCCATGTAATCTCATCACTTTAAGATTCAAAGTTAACCTTAAAATCATCAAGATTGCTTCTTTAACACCTAAATTTCCTCTTTAATTTTGAATTTCCAAAGTTGACTTTTTGACCTTTGACTTTGACTTTTTGGTCAACTTTAACTTTGACTTTTTAGTCAATTTTGACTTTTTAATCTGAAGTATCAAAAATGACACGCCCACTTCACTGAACCCAAAATGTTAAGTCACTAAACCATGAAATTGGAATGAATTTAGAAAATCAAATTTTATAGGAAAAACGTACCTTTTAAGGGGCCTGGAAAAATTTGGTGTCTATATCTGTCAAGTGAAGTTTTGGGTCGTATTAGGTGTGTGGCTAGGGCAATGAGGCAAGGTCGGTTGGCAGTGCTGCCAGGCCAGAGGTTAGGCGGTGCTGGTAGGGAAGTGGGGCGGTGGCATGCTATGGGGTGCAAGCAGCTTGTGGTGGTGCTGGGCCGCTGTTGGGGCTAGGGTAGCTTGCTACCCGAGCAGGAAGGCTTGTTGAGCCACCAATCATAGGCTTTTGTGATTTGGACCTTACCTAACACTAGGCCCATCATTTGGACCTCATGTTTGTTCATGGCTATTGCAGGCAAAGTTGTTAATTAGGGTTAGTTGGTTTACATTCAATTAATACTATTTAAAAGTTAGTTAAGTATGTAATATCAATACAGCTGTTAGTCTTTTTGAGAGTTAGCAGTACAGTGTCATTTTAGTCAGAAATGCTTATATGGAAAAAGGAATGATACAAGTATAAATATACCGACCTCTAAGGGGAAGACACACGAATTGCATTACAAATATTCTTCTACACTTTTCTCTCTCTCTCTCTAATTATTTACATCACATTATTCTTTTCTCTATTATTCTCTTTCTGTTGTTCTTGTAGCAGGATCTTCTTGGAACGATTACACCAATTGGTATCAAAGCCACCAATCCTTGGCCATGGCTGACGAAGTGACCACCCGCATGCAACGCGATCTCACGACCCTACAGAAGGAGGTCGAAAAATGGGACGTGAAGTTGGAGAGCTCCATTGATAAGTTACGGGTTGAGCTGAAATCGAGTATTGAAGGCATGGGATCTGAGTTGAACAAGAAGATGAAATTCCTGTTGTTGAAGATGGAAAAGCTTTCTGTAGGCAAAAGACTCACTAAACCTGTCGAGATTGGTTCATCGGGTGACAAGGGAAAGGATGTTTCAAAATCCAGCCAGCAGGTGTTCAAAACCCAGAGCAAGCTTGCTTGGATACACGAACCTGATAGCCGACTCACAGCAGTAGATACAACCAAGGCTCTTTACATACGGGTCAAGTTAAAGTGCCCTCACTTTGATGGTAGTGATTTTTTGGGATGGCATTTGAAACTGGATTAGTTTTTTCGAGGTTGCTGGAACACAACCAGAGGATAAAGTTCAGTAGGTGATGACTCATTTGGATGGCAAAGCACTCCAATGGCACTAGCGTTTCATGAAACAGCAAGGGTCTGTTAAGTGAGTCGAATGGGAACAGTACCTGTTACAATTGAGGGCGAGGTTTGGAGATACAGAGTATGCTGGCCCTATGTCTGTTCTGGTAAGTCTACGCTAGAATGGCTCAATCGAGGATTATTATGAAAAGTTCGAGGCCTTGTTGAATCTCTTTCAACTCTCAGATTAGTATTCTCTTAGTATTTTTAAGAGTAATATGAAACCAGAAATTACTAGATTTGTATGTCTATTCTTCCCTAAAGACTTAATCCATGCACAGAATTTGGCCAAACAGGTAGAATCTATGGTGTTCAATCTACCTAGAAAGCCATATTCCTCTTATAAAAATCCCCCAACTGCCCCACCATTACTATACCCTTCTACATCACTATCCAAATATACTTCCCAAACAACTAACAATAACCTGCCACCCCTGTTACCTACACCTAAGTTTCTGCCATCACTTTACACTTCCACTCTGAAACAGTCACCAACTTTCGCTGCTTGAGTTCCAAGAAATAGAACCGATACCATAACACAAAAACCTAATAGAATCCCAAATAGGGAAGAACGAGAGGATAGAAGAAGAAAGGGTTTATGTATGTAGTGTGGTAACAAATCTATATTGGGCCATACATGTGTCAAATCTCAACTCTATCAAATTCTAATGGAGGAGCCTGAGGAACAGGAAATGGAGGGAGAGGAATTTTTAGATTGTGTGGAAACAATGGAGGAGTTGCCAGCTAAGGAGGCCTCAAGTAGTGATAAATCAATCTCACTGCATGCCTTAACCGGAACCACTGGGTACCAAACCATGCGTATACGAGGCAAGATAAAAAATCAGCCTATCATTATATTGGTTGACTCAGGTAGTACCAATAAATTTATTGACTACACTGTCGCCAAGAAGTTGGGGTGCCATACTCAATCCATTTTGACCATCACAGTCACTATAGCCAATGGAGATGGGTTAAGTAAAGGGGAATTATGCAGCCATCTCAAATGGGAAACTCAAGGTTTGGTCCAATTCATCGATTTTTATGTGTTGCCTTTGCGTGGTTGAGACTTGCTATTGGGAGTTCAGTGGCTCCTTACATTGGGTACAATTATTTGGGACTTTCTATGGAGTTTTCCTACAACAACACCTAGTTTAAGTTACAAGGATTACAAGCTGGCTCAGTTCACTTAGCTTTCAAGCAACAGCTTTCTAAACTGTCCCAAGCTGCTGAGAAGGGTCACCGCACTCTAATTCTCACTGAAAATTCTGCCAGTCCTTTTACAAAATGCCAGTCTATAGCACAACTGACTTTCTCTCTGCCACTAGACTTAGTTCATCTATTAGAGCAATATGCAATTCTTTTTACCATCCCTACTTCATTGCCACCTAAACGGGCACATGATAACCAGATCACTCTCATTAATGAATCCAAAGTGTTTAAAGTCAGGCCCTATAGGTACTCAACCATCCAAAAGGATGAAATTGAGAATATTGTGGATGAACTCAAAACTGCTGGAGTGATACGAGACAGTCAGAGTGCCTTTGCTTCTCCTATGGTATTGGTGAAGAAGAAAGATGGGTCTTGGCGCTTGTGTGTAGATTATAGGTACTTAAATAGTTTGACCATCAAAGACAAGTTTCCAATCCCATTGGTTGAGGAGCTTTTGGATGAGTTAGCTGGGGCAAGCTTCTTTTCTAAACTGGATTTACGATCTGGTTATCACCAGATCAGGATAAAAGACACCGACATCCATAAAACTGCCTTCAGGACACACCATGGTCACTTTGACTTCTTAGTTATGCCATTTGGCTTGACCAATGTACCTTCCGGCTTTCAGAGTCTGATGAATCACATCTTCCAAGATTACTTGAGGAGGTTTGTGCTGGTCTTTTTCGATGATATCCTTATATACTCACCTACTTAGTATTCCCACTTAGAACACCTTCAATTGGAGTTTTTGATCTTATTGCAAAATCAGTTGTTTGTCAAGCTCTCGAAGTGTGCTTTTGCTGCATCTCAGATTGAGTATTTGGGTCAGGTCATCAATCAAAAAGGTGTCTCCATGGAACCCAAGAAAATTGAAGGTGTAGTCAACTGGCCTGTGCCTAAAATAGTCAAAGAACTCAGAGGTTTCTTGGGATTGACAGCCTATTACAGGCGCTTTATTAAAGGCTATGGTCTCTTAGCACGTTCTTATACTGCTCTTACAGTAGTTCAACTGTTTATGGATCACATTTACAAACTTCATGGGTTGCCAACTAGTATTGTGTCTGACAGGGATCCGGTGTTTGTTAGCAAGTTTTGGTAGGAATTGTTCACACTCATGGGCAAGCTAAGCACTTCTTATCACCCAAAAACTAATGGGCAAACTGAGGTACTGAATTGAGGGTTGGAGACATATCTCAAATGCATGGCAGGTGAAAGACCCAAGGACTGGTGCAAGTGGTTACCCTTGGCTGAATGGTGGTACAACACCACTTTTCACACCAACATCCAAATTACACCATATAAGGCTTTGTATGGACAAGCACCTCCCCTCCACTTGCCCTATTTAGCTGGATCTTCTTCAGTGGAAGCTGTTGATCGTAGCATCCAAACCAGAGAAGATGCACTTCAACTTCTTAAATTTCATCTGGGAAGAGCATAGAACAGAATGAAGCAACAATCAGACAAGAAAAGAATCGATAGGGTTTTTGAAGTACATGATTGGATATATCTTAAACTCCAGCCCTACAAACAATGTTCAGTCATCGAAAGGCAGTATCTAAAGCTTGCTACTCGTTTCTTTGGCCCCTACAAGGTGCTAGAGGATTGGTGCTGTGGGATACAGGATTGCACTACCAGCTAGAGAAAAAATACATTCTGTGTTTCATGTTTCTCAGCTCAAGAAACATATGGGACAAGAACCAGTTCAATCTTAGCTTCCACTACTTGATGAGGATGAGTTGCTAATGAAAGAACCAGTTAGTATAATTAACAGGCATTTGATTAAGAAAAATGGGCAAGCTGCTACTAAAGTTCTGGTACAATGGAAGAACTGTTTCCCTAAGGATTCTACTTGGATACTTTGGAAAGATCTTCAGAAGCTATTTCCTGATTTCTATCCTTGAGGACAAGGATGATTTGAAGGGGGGAATATTGTTGCAGGCAAAGTTGTTAATTTGGGTTAGCTGGTTTACGTTCAATTATTACTATTTAAAAGTTAGTTAAGTATGTAATGTTAGTACAGCTGTTAGTCCTTTTGAGAGTTAGCAGTACAGTGTTGTTTTAGTCAGCAATGCTTATGTGGAAAAAGGAATAATGCAAGTATAAATATACTGACCTCCAAGGAGGGGACACACGAATTGCATTACAAATATTCTTCTACACTTTTCTCTCTCTCTCTCTCTCTCTCTAATCTGTTACATCACATTATTCTTTTCTCTATTATTCTCTTTCTGTTGTCCTTGTAGCAGGATCTTCTTGGAACGGCTACACCAATGGCCTAAAAGGGCCCGGACATGATTAAAACTAAAATGGCCATCAAGCCTCACCCACCTTAAATAATTAAAATTTTGCCAAAAATGACCCTATAGACACCTAATTTTGTCCGGACCACTAAATCAGGTATGTTTTCTTCCTAAAATGATGTATCAGAATGCAAAAAGGCTTTTCTCATCCTGCAGGTGGTACTCCGAGACTTAGTTTAAGAAAGCAGACATAAAAAGTCAATCTTGAAAAAGTCAACCTAAAAAAAGTCAACCCAAAAAGTCAAAAACTGAAAAAGTCAACCCACTTTCAAAATCAAGATTCAAAGTTCAATTGAAAAATGGTGAAAGAATTTTGATAATCCGAGGTCTACAATGAAAGATATGGAGTTCCGAAGTTGGGTTACGGAGATTCAGTAGAAAGGAAACCCTAGTTCAAAAAATTTGGGGAAAAGTACTTAAACGATCAAATTGGTCGAAATTGAAGGTTCCAAATGGAAGATAAGCAATGAATACGGGTAAGGGAGAGGCTACTTGGAAGAAAAACTGAAGGAAAAGTTAATTTGGAAGAAAATCGAGAATTAGGGTTTTTGGTGGATTTTGGTGAAATTGGGGAAAATTGCAAAAATGACCCAATTCGGTAAAACTAAAGCCTTTAATTGATGAGGGGTGAATAAACAAGGATAGCCCAAGGCTCAATTTGAATAAATTCCAAGAAAAGAGCCGATTGAAGGAAAAACGGAAAAACGAGGAAATTCTCGACAACGAAAAAAGGAAAAATCAAATCAGAGGGGAATTTGATCGTAAAAATTGGGTGTTTTCAGACCAACTCCAATTCCATATATGAAAAAGGCACAGAAAAAGAAAATCTGGAAATCGGACTTGTTTTGAGCAAAACCGAGCTTCAGAGGTAAAAGGGAAAAATTGGAAAATTCAGGAAAATAGCAAATGAGCTCCAAAAATTACCAAAATTTTCATATCTCAATTTTAAATTATTTTGAAGAGATTGGAGAAAGAAAATCCGGATTCGGAGTTCGTTTACAAAATGGAAAATTCCGGGCCCACTATGCTAAAATTCAATAAGATAAATCATGAAAAAATAGCAAATGAGATCCAAAAATTATGAAAAACTTATAGATCTCACTTTTAAATTATTTGGAAGAGATTGGTGAAGAAAAATCTGGATTCGGAGCTCGTTTAAAAAATGGTAAAAGTTTGGGTGCGAAAAAGGGCAATTTTGGAAGAAAAAATTCAAAAAAAATAGCAAATGGACTCGAAAATTTTTGAAAACTTCCAGAATTCATTTTTTTTATTATTTTGGAATTACAGAAAAAAGAAAATTTGGATTTGGAGTCTGTTTGCTATTTAATTAGGTTTGGGGGTCAAAAAGGTCATTTTACCGATGAAACCGAAAAGGGCCTTTCTTGCAATTAAAATAATTGAGTGTAGGCTGGAATACGAAGAGGCAGCCGACAAAATCCCATGAAGGAGGTTGAATTTTTTGAATTTTTCGTCCAAGGGCCAAGAGTGAATAGGAAGGTAGTTATTTTTTTATCAAGCCTTTGAATTTGTGACACATGGACCAATGGATGGAGAGGGATGACATCATCTTTATGACATCATAATTTAGGGGCTGATTATTCTAATCTAAGGGTGGGAATTTTACATAGAAGGCATCTTGGATTAAGGACCATTGGATCAAAATTGATGGAAACAAAATGACAACTTTCAAAGGTATACTACAGGCATTCGGCCACCTTAAAGGAGGGGGGATATTTAATTTTTCAGACTTTTTCTTGGCTGATTACTATCCATTTTTGAAAGCAAATAGAAAGTTTAAAAAGGTAAAGAAAGTAAGAAGAGAAAAAAGTTTTCAAAATAGCTTTTAGAGGTAGCTAAAAGCACCTTACTCTTGCACTTTTTTTTTTTTGCATTTCCATCCTTAATTTCCTATTTTCATTTGATATTTGGTGAGTTTCTATTGATTTTAGTTTTGAAGTAAGTGTTTTTAAGCTTTCTCTTCAATCTCCTTTCTCATGCTTTCTTGAAAAACTTTGAAAAAAAGCAAATTTCTTTTACATTTAAATAAGTGGCCGAATGGTAACTGTTTTGTGGTATGGTTGATGTTTGATTTTTATTTCATGTTGTTTATGATGTCTAGCATGTTTTGATGTTCTATATTTGTCTAAAAATAACAAAAATAAGGAGCTTGTTTTAATTTTTTTACTTACTTACCTCTATTTTTGATTTTATCATCTTGTATTCATGTCTACTTCCCTTGTTTACATTTTTTAATTTTCTGTTTTCCACATGTTTGAGTTGATTCATGATTTGCATTTTACTATACTATGTGTTTGTGAAAATGTCTAGTTATATTCATGCCTTTACTTCATGTTTGCATGGTTTAGCATGTTTCTTTTTTAACCTTGCATTTAGTATGTCGTGTTTGTGAAAATGACATGATAGGATTCCATCCTCTAGACTTATGACCATTCGATTTCTCCTTTATTTTGTGTCATGTATGTGCATTTTCATCTTGCTAGTTGATAGATTTGCATTTCCATGCCATAATTTTGTGTATTTTGATTAAGTATGCCATGTGTATGTGTAAATATTCATGTTCGGATATCACCATTGAAGCATATGACCATTCGGCTCCCTCCATTCCATGCTTTGTGTGTGCATTTTCATCTTGTTGGTTGATATTGCTTGTATTTCCATGCCATGATTTTGAGTATTTTGATTTAGTATGCTATGTGTTTGTGTTATTGCCATGTATTTTTAGGTCTAGGTTTCATTTGCATTACCATGTATTTAATGCATTGTTTAGACCTAGGTTGCATTTATTGTCATGCAAGTTCATGTTAGGTCTAGGTCATATTCTTTATGCCATGCATTTTCTATGTCATTTAGGCCTTAAATCATGCATTTCATGCATTTAAATTGTTGTTTGTTCATGCATATCATATCATGCCACTTCATTTTTGACTTAGGCCAATCAATGGCTCGAAGTCAAGCTCACATCAGCATACTTATGGAAAATTAAAGAGTTGTCAAGTTGATTTTTCTACCTTTGTGATTTTTTTACTTAAGAAAATCTTGTCCATTTTCTAGAAATTTTAGCTACTGTTTGTAGGTCCTTAGAAGAGTCTCTAATAATTTTTTTTTTTTATTTTTGAATGATTTTATCAAAGGCATAAAAATGTGTTTTGGCAAAACAGTTTTTCACCTAGTGTTCTGACTTTCTCGATTTTTATGGGAGGTTTTCCTTAGTCAAAAAATTAAGCCAATTTTTTTCCACATAGTTTTACATGTTCTGAGTCTCTTGTATTTGTTTTAGATTTTTTTTGAAATTTTAAAAATAGGTTACAAAATCATGCTTTAAAACTGGACAGTAGAGTCAGATTTGAATTTAAGAGAAAAAAAATTGTTAGTTTTGGCTAAGGCATTTAGAGGGGGTTGATTAGGAACCTTAGTTACTATCTTAGGTTGGTTTCTAGGCCATTTTACTCTTTAAAAATGATTTTATAAAGCTCGGGTCAAGGGTGGTCAAGTTCGGGTTTTCAAACTTAAGAAAATAGAGCTATTTTAAAGGGGAATTCGGCTATGATGTTTTATTATCCAAGATTTTCAAAATTGTTTTTTAAACCAATCACAAAGTATTTTGATTTTAGAAAATTTAATTTGATGTCTTTTCCTAAGGTATCCGGATATCTTTTTAGGTATACAGATTTCCTTATTTAAAGGAAAAAATACACTTTCATGCATTGCATTTTCCATCTTCATGCATATTGTATAATATATGATTTTTTTTTGCCATGCTAATTTCTATGGTATTGTTATTATTTTGATTTATATTTTATGGTGTTATATTGTTGGTTATATGGTTTTGAATATTTCATGCTATCCTATGCTTTTTATTTAGCCATTTATTTTTGTCACATCATTTAGCATCTATTATGTTCATGCATTATTATTTTTATTTTCATGCATATTTCATGATAACATTATTTCATGTTTCATGTCATTTCATGTCACTTAGATTATATTCCATGTGATCTAGATTATATTATTTAGAATATGCCATGTCATTTAAATTTGCCATGTCATTTAAATCATATCATTTCATTTAGAATATATCATGTTACTTAGGTTATTTCATTTCATTTAGAATATATCATGTTACTTAGGATATTTCATTTCATTTAGAATATATCATGTCACTTAGGTTATTTCATTTCATTAAGAATATATCATGTTACTTAGGATATTTCATTTCATCTAGAATATGCTATGTCATTTAAATTATATTATATCATTTATATCATCTTTACTATGTCACACATATTCATATTCATATATTTTTTTTAAATGTTCTGAAAAAGATAATGATTTTCAATAAAATAAAGATTCCCCAGTTAAAATAATTCATGAGTTCTCTACCAGGTTTGCTGGAGAGGATACCATCAATTATCATTAATAAAGGAATATCTTTCTTTCAAAAAACGAGAATGATTCGGAAAATTTTCCAAATAAATAAAAATTTCTATATTTTTCCTATCTTGTTGGGGAATTTAGGCAAATTTTGAATTAATAAATTTCGAATCATTTCCAATTAAAAATGGAATTATTATTTTTTTTAAATTGGGAATTAATTTAAAATGCCAAACTTAAAACCGATTTTTTACCGAGACTTGAGATAACACACGATTAATAAGGTACCATTTTATACGAGCATTGAGGGGGTGCTAATCCTTTCCCGTACGTAACCGAGTCCCGAACCCACTTTCTTTGATTTTCTTTAGTTTAAAACGCAGACATGAAATTGGTTTTAACAATGTTTTAATTAATTTTAGAATATTTTAAAAAATTGGTTTTAATAGGTGGCGGATCACACCTAGCCAAAAAAGATTGGTGGCGACTCCATGTCTTTTTCGAGGTCATCTTCAAACCTTCATTTTTCAAGAGAAATTAAGTCGTCTTTTCCACTGTTTTTTCCAATGTCATGCTTAACGAGTAATAAAGTCTCGCTAGGAGACTTGTTATTTTTTAGGTTGCGACTGACTCACTAAGCTTCTTTACAAAATAAAAATCCATGCCCAACCCAAATTGCTCTTACAATACATGCCCGTTTTATTTTATTAAAACAACCTTGTAGCTCGGCCCGAGCCATGTTCGTTTTGACTTAGAAAGCTCGGCTAAATTGATGACCCAAAGCTTTGCCGGGATTAGTTGTCTCGGGTTGTATTCATGGGATCGAATAAAATTAGGTTGCGACAAGTATTTATATCATTATATAATTAAATTTAAATAAAAAATATTTTTTATTAGATTAACAGTTATTCGGGTTGAGCCTGTTTGAATTAAAAAAATCTTGTCCAGGTCTGACCCAATTCAAGTAGGTCGGGTAGTCCAACCATTGGACATGTCTATATGTAATTTAGGTCATGAGCTTAACAGCTATGGACCATTAACCATTGACATTCCAATTGGGGTGAATGTTGACGGCAAAGAGAGCGTAAATCGTAAAATTGTGACTGTAATATCACGTTGTGATCGCTATTTAAATCATGATGGAAGCTACTCCAATTTTTCCAATTGTTTCTTCTTTTCGACGGTTTTCTTTGCTTATATATATGAAGATCATCTCGTTAAATATTAGAGGTATAGGTAGAAAGGAGAAGAGAAAGAGCTTTTAAGAGCTCATCAATAAAGAAAAACCAACCATAGTTTTTATTCTAGAAACCAAATTCTTCATCTTTGGGGTACAATTGGTGTCCAGAGATTTAATTAACGAACGTAACGCGATATTATGATCGTTATTTTATAGTTTTAGCCGGCTCTCTTCGCCCCCAATATTCACTCTAATTATGGTGTGAATAGTTAATGGTCCGTGGCAATTAAACTCACGACCGTGAATTACATATATATAGATTCAATTTAGAATTTATGAATTTTTTTCTTTTATAAATAAAAGATCATAAAGTGTCATAAATATTTTAAAAATCATTAAAAAGGAAAATTTATGATTATAATTATAATTACTATGTTTTGCAGTAAATTATGTAAAAAAAAAAAATCACGACCGCGATAATATCTATTACATCCGCAACCGCGATAAATGCGACGCGATCGAAAACACATTCAAGATCGCAATTTAAATCCCTAGTGGTGTCAAATTCACTCACAGTAACTGAACTTTCGAACCTAATTCTAAAAATATAGACTAAAACCTATTCTTTTAGGATGTCTTAGTCAAACTTAAAATTATTTTAAAGAAAATTGATTTATATAGATGATTAATCATACCAAAACAGAAAGATTAGCTAACGACAATTTCTGTTTGTGTCAAACGATTGAATTTTTGAATTTACACATTATGACAATAATTTAATGAACTTTTTAGAATAAAAAGATCCCATTTAATCTTAAGCAACTCAATACGTGTAATCCTCTCTCATCAAATCAATCTCATCCCACCATCTCATAAGTCTCGCTTCAATTCGTTTTAAGATTGGAATATGAAACTTTCATTATAAACATTGGGGCATCTCCTTTAAAAAACAACTTTTATATATCCTTTGTTTAATAGTAAATGATTTTTAAAACTAAATGTAACAACTAAGGTTACGTACAATCGTGTAAAGTTAAATCCCGAAAATTTTTAAGGGCAAACTTGGAAATTGGCAAGAAGTTATAAGTGAAGGAAATAAAAGAAGAAAGGATCAAATTGAACAAACTAAAAAGTTTAGGGGCTTAATGGTTATTTATGAAAAGTTGAGGGACTAATGTGCAATTATACCATAAATTGAAAAATATCTTTATAATTATCTTTATATCTTGAAAATTCTAGAAATTCTTCCTTATTTCTTATGTGCTAGCCGCCACCCCTCCCCTCCCCTCTCATTCTCTCAAATTCTCTTCATCCTCTCCAACAATTCTCTTCAAGTATTCCACAAAAATCTCATCAACAATCACATCCAAGGTTAGTTTCTTGATAAATTCTTCCTTTTCTTTAGATATTCTACTTGAGCATGCTAAGATCTTAGCTCCATAAACATGTTAAGGTCTGAAATCCATCTATTAATTATGATTTTTACTCACCTTTGGTAAGAATTAAAAGGATTTGAAAGCATGAACAAGAAAATGGGAAGAAAAAGCAAAACAGAGGAAATTGAGCATGCTTGCTGTTCGGATTTTCTGGGTTTAGCACAGCATGGGTTTGTATTTTTTTGATATTTTTTCTAGAAACTAGACTTCAATATGAGAATTTTTGTTTTTGAATCACCAAAAACCGATAAGCGGTTAAAAAGATAAAATTCAGTGAAGTTGGCTGTCCTGTTTTAACCCCTGTTTTGGCATAGTTTCGGGATTTATCAAATTTGATCAAGCTTTTTTTTTAATTGTCTAAGTTAGTTATTTTATTCATAAACTAGACTGACTGGCTGAGATAAACCAATTGGAATCACTTCAATATTCTTTACCAAACTCAATTTATGATTTTTCTAATCTAGATTGATAGTAAGGAATTCATTGCTTAAGAGGAATATAGTACTAAATGATGATTATGGATTATGGAAATCTTTAAGGCATGGAGTACTAGAAAGGAATTTCATAAGGACATGAATATGGAGTTGAATTATGGAGAAAATGATTATTGAAATGATATTAAAAATTTGGGATATGTTGTTTTGAATATGAGAAATTAGTATTGACCTTGCGGGAAAATTATGAGATTTAAGTTGCATTCATAATTGTGTAATGCTTTGAGGATGTATAGATACTAATTATCGTTAATCTCTAGGCCACATAGATCCGACGTCACCTGTAGATCCCGAAGTTTCAGATCGAGGTGTACAGTGAGATCATCTCAAGGATTGTGAGTAGACGACAATTATAGTTATTTGAAATTTCTTTAATTATAATTATAAATTTTTTTGTATGATATTTATTTTACGTATTAAAGGTATATGTGATATATAATCATATGAATAGATTTGTTATTAAAGTACATTTATTCAAGAAATATTATATCGAGCAAGTTGGTTGATTTATGAAATATGATTATACATAGAATTTGACGTACAAGGTTTTGGCTCCACCTGACTTAATGTATGAGATTATTCCCTGGACCGGAATACAGGAGCTGCGTGCTACACCTTTGTGGTGGAAGCCACCTCTAGAGTCCCTATCCCGTTATATTTGCCTTTTGGGGGCACATCATAGGGACACATATGCCTTTGGGGCGTCCTATGTTGATATTGGCCTTTGGAGCCGGCTACTAGTATGCTTACATAGATATTACCTGGTTATTTCACGGATGTATTCTTATGCATGAGAGTAAGTTGGAGCCAAATTATATGAAACCTGATTTACTTTACAGATTTCATACATTGATTTGGTATTATAATACTGTTATACATTTGAAAATTTCACTACATCTTCGAATTATTCATTATAGTTTTACTATTATTTATTTTGGAAACGTTTATTATGTTTTAAAGGTTATCATTATAATTTTCAAATGTCTTAAAAAGTTGTCTACTCACTGAGATATTCATATATCTCACCTTTTTCATATTCCCATTTTCAGGTTATAGTTAGGTGTCGAGATTGCTTCCTTCCTCTACTCTCTGCTTCAAATAGTATATTGACGTGGTGGGCATCGTACTTAAACTTCTAGAAGTCTTGTTCTTTTGATGTTTTTTATCTAGTAAACCTTTTTGAGATAGGCTTACTTTTAGATAAATTGTATATATTTGAAGTTATGAAACAATTAATCAATATGTATTGACTTGAATATAGATTGATCATGGATAATATTCGAATATGCATGTATAAATAGGATAAAAGGTATTGAGAAATACTGCTTGCTGAGGATATAAACTGAATGTCTTTTGCAGGATAGTTATAGTTAAGATAGAAAGGAAACTCTGCTAGATTTTAGGTAGATTATTCGGATAGGGTGTTACAATTTGGTATCTAAGCAAGGTTATAGGTCATGTAGACTTAGGAATTGTTTGTTGAAGTATTACAAGCTTGTCACTTGTGCAGGAAATCAGACACGATGCCACCACGTCAAAGAGGAAGGCCTAGAATCAATCCCCTATCGCAAATAGGGATAGGAATAGAAATGAGAATATTGATGAGCAAGTTGGAGCACAAGCTTCAGCTGCTGGTTCATCTTCTATTGTTGCACCCCCAGCGGCACCCCCAGTAGCTAATCTTAATTTAGCTGAGGCAGTTGCGGCCTTGGCAAGAGTAATTCCCACTTTGACTGCCCCTGCTGAAAAGGGAATAGTTGATTACTGTAATGACCTGAAGAATATGGGTTACAAGATTTTTACGGGATCTTTGGAATCAGGCTTAGCTTGGACATGGCTACAAAAAATTGAGACTACTTCCATTACTCTTTAGATTCCCGAGCCCATGAGGTTACCATGTGCAGTGCAATTCTTAGAAGATCATGCACACATATGGTGGAAAACTACAATGCAAAGGTAAGTTGGACGTCCTACCATAACCTGGGCAGACTTTCGAAGAGAGTTTGAGGAAAAATACTATTCTCGGGCTTTGCGGGAAAAAAATGGACTGAGTTTATGAATCTAAAGCAGGTAGTATGTCGGTAGCAGAGTATGAGCAGAAATTCAACGAGCTATTAGAATTTGCTCCATCAGTAGTAGCCAATGATGTTGACAGATGCAAGAATTTCCAAGATGGGCTACATGTTAGAATTCGGGATAGGCCGACGACCTTGGATACAAATGACTTTTATAAATGGGTCAACATGGCAATCAAAGCTGAACAGAATTTGAAAGAAATGAAAGACAGAGAAGAGAAGTTCAGAAAAAGAAAAGTGCAGTCCTTTAGTGAGGACGTGAGGCCTAAGAAATGTTACTTAAAGAGCAGTACCAATAGTTACAAACCCTTGAGATTTAAAAGGGGATTAGATAGAAAAACTTTTAGTGGTGCTTCTAGTAGACCTACCACCGGACCTCAACAGCAAACTAGATCGCTACCTGGGAGGTCAGGAGGTCCTCAGACCTCGACTTATTCTTAGTGTCCCCATTGTGGGAGGAATCACCCTGGTGAATGTTGGAGACTATAGGGTGTATGCTTTTACTGCAAAGAACCCGAACACATTGAAACGGGATTGTCCCAAGCTGGGGAACAAGGGAGTTACTAGTCAGTTATCAGTGGGTCAAAGAGAAAGGACCCAACCTACTGCTGCACCTCACCCGACAGTAGTTAGAGATAGAACTGGGGCACAATCTCAAGTTGGTCCATCTATTGGCCCTTGACAGAGTGGACAGCCTGGTAGACCTCGAACTGCAGCCAGAATTTATGCTATGACCCAACAACAGGCTCTGGCTACTCTTGAAGTGGTTACAGGTACTCTCCTAATTCTAAGGCAAACGCTAGGATCTTAATAGATCCGGGTGCAACTCATTATTTTGTTGCTAATTCATATGTCATGCATTTGGGCAGAGAGTCTAGGAGGGTAGACATCCCTATGGTTAGTACCCCAGTGGGAGAAACTTTGAAAATTGATGTGGTCTATCCGGATTGTATCGTTATGGTTTAGGAGCATGAATTACCAGTTAATTGGTTTCTATTAGGAACATATGATTTTGATTTGATTTTAGGAATAGATTGGTTGTCTAAACACAATGCAGTGATAGATTGCTTTTCCAAAACTGTGACTTTTAAGAAGTCGGGAGACTTGGAGTTTACCTTTCAAGGAGAATGGAAAGTTTTACCTTCTTGCCTTATCTATAAGATGGTAGCCAATAGATACTTGCAGAATGGGTATTCTATTTACCTTGCTTATGTGATTAACAAGGACATACATGAGGCAAAGTTGGAAACTATACCTGTGGTCAAAGAGTTTCCTAAGATCTTTCCTGAACAATTGGTCGGTTTACCTCCTGACATGGAATTGGAGTTTACTATCGACTTAATCCCTAGTAGTGCTCTTATTTCTCAGGCACCCTATAAAATGGCACCCTTGGAGCTAAAGGAATTGAAAGTGCAGTTGCAAGACCTAGTTGACAGAGATTTCATTTGGCCTAGTGCCTTACCGTGGGGAGCACCAGTTTTGTTTGTAAAGATAAAGGATGAAAGCTTACAGTTGTGCATCGACTATCGACAACTAAACAAGGTCACCATTAAGAACAAGTATCCTTTGCCAAGGATTGATGACTTGTTTGATCAGTTGCAAGGTGCAAGTGTATTCTCCAAAATAGACCTAAGGTCGGGTTATCATCAATTAAAGATTCAAGAATCTGATATTCCAAAGACTGCTTTTAGAACTCGATATGGTCATTATGAATTCCTAGTTATGCCTTTTGGGCTAACTAACGCACCTGCAGTTTTTATGGATTTGATGAATAGGGTGTTCCGACCCTACTTAGATAAGTTTGTCATTGTGTTTATCGATGACATCCTAGTTTATTCCAGAAATGAGGATGATCATGTAAGCCGTTTGAGAACGGTGTTGCAGACTATGCGTGAAAAGCAACTTTATGCTAAATTTTCCAAGTGTGAATTCTGGCTGGACAAAGTAGCATTCCTTGGTCATATAGTGTCTAAGGAAGGGATTTTTGTAGATCCACAAAAGATCGAAGTTGTAGTTGCTTGGGAAAGACCCACGAATGTCACAGAAGTTAGAAGCTTTCTCGGATTGGCAGGGTACTATCAAAGATTCGTGGAAGGATTTTCCATGATTGCCTTTCCTTTGTCGAAACTAACAAGGAAACATGCTAAGTTTGAGCGGACTGACGAATGTGAGCAAGCTTTCCAAGAGCTCATGCGTAGATTGACAACAGCACCAGTTCTTACACTACCATCAGGGACTAGAAGTTTTGTGGTATACAGTGATGCCTTGAGGCGAGATTTGGGTTGCGTTTTGATGCAACATGGAAAGGTGATAGCTTATGCTTCTCGACAACTGAAATAGTATGAGCAGAACTATCCCACTCATGATTTAGAGTTGGCGGCCGTGGTGTTTGCGCTGAAAATTTGGAAGCATTATTTATTTGCAGAAAAATGTACAATCTACACTGATCAAAAGAGTCTGAAATATCTGATGGGTCAGAATAAACTAAATTTGAGGCACAGGAGATGGTTGGAATTGATAAAAGATTATGACTGTGTAATTGACTACCACCCATGAAAGGCCAATGTAGTGGCCGATGCTCTTAGTCGAAAGTCTTCTAGTTCTCTTACTCATATCCAAGCGATTCAGAAACCCTTACAAAATGAGTTGAAGTCTTTACCTTTGGAATTGATGATTGATGAGAATGATCTCCTAATAGCTTACTTGAAGGTTAAACCGATTCATATTGATAGGATACGTGAAGCACAGAATAATGACCCAATGTTGGTAAAGTTAAAGCAAGAAGTAAGGGATGGCGTGAGGACTGACTTTTAAATAAAGGATGATGATGTACTGATAATGAGAAATATGCTTTGTGTGCCTCAGGATGAAAAGCTCCGAAAAGTTATTTTGGAGGAAGCTCATAATGCACCCATACCCTTTACATCTCGGAAGTACAAAGATGTATCGAACCTTAAGAGAACATTATTAGTGGCAGGGTATGAAATGGGACATAGCTGAGTTTGTTTCTAGATGCTTTGTATGCCAACAAATTAAAGCCGAGCATCAAAAACCTTCAGGGAAATTGAACCCCCTACCTATTCCTCAATGGAAGTGTGAAGATATTGCTATGGATTTCGTTTCAGGATTGCCAAGAACGCAGTCTGGTTATGACAGCATTTGGGTGATTGTTGATCTTCTAACAAAATCAGCTCACTTTTTGCCAATCAAGAAGACTTTTTCCATTGAAAGGCTGGCTGAACTTTATGTGAACGACATTGTTAGGTTACATGGTGCCCCAGTATCGATTGTATTTGATCGAGACCCCTGATTCACATTGTCGCAACTTAAAAAATAACGAGTCTCATTGCAAGACTTTATTATTCGTTAAGCGTGACATTAAAAAAAATCGAGGAAAAGTCGACTTAATTCCTCTAGAAAAATGAAGGTTTTGAAAATGATCTTAAAAAAGACATGGAGTCGCCACCAATCTTTTTTAGCTAGGTTTGATCGGCCACCTATTAAAACCGGTTTTATAAAATATTTTAAAAATTAATTAAAACATTTTAAAAACCAATTTCAAGTCTGCGTTTTAAACCAGAGAAATCAAAGAAACGGGTTCGGGACTCGGTTACGTGCGGGGAAGGATTAGCACCCCCACAACGCCCGTATAAAACGTTACCTTATTAATCATGTGTTATCTCAAGTCTTGGTAAAAAGTCGATTTTAAATTTAGTATTTCAAGTTAATTCTCAATTTAAAGAAAAATAATTCCATTTTTAATTGAAAATGATCCGGAATTTATAAATTCAAAATTTTCCTATATTCCCCAACAAACGTGGCAAAATATAGAAATTTTTATTAGTTTGGAAAGCTTTCCGAATCATTCTCATTTTAAAGAAGATATTTCGTTATTAATGATAATTGATGATATCCTCCCCAGCAAACCCGGTAGAGAACTCATGAATTATTTTAACCCGGGAATATCTTTATTTTTTATTGAAAAATCATTATCCTTTTGAAAACATTTAAAATTATATGAATATGAATATGCATGACATAAATAAAATGACATAGCAAAATCTAAATAATATAATGCATCATAAATGATATAATATAATTTAAATGCCTTAGCATAGTCTAAATGAAATGAAATGTCCTAAGTTATATGACATATTCTAAATGAAATGAAATGAAATGACCTCGGTAACATAATATATTCTATATGAAATGTAATATCCTAAGTCATATGATATATTCTAAATGAAATGAAATGACCTAGGTGACATAATATATTCTATATGAAATAGCATAATTTAAATGACATGGCAAATATGGATGATATGGCATATAATTCAAATGACATGGAATATAAAATAATACTATCATATAATATGCATGAAATAAAAATGAAAATAATAATGCATGAACATAGTATATGCTAAATAATATAACAACAAAAAAAAATTAAATAAAAAGCATAGGATATCATGAAATATTCCAAATCATATAATAAACAATTTAACATAACTCAAAATCATAACAATATCATAGAAATTATCATAGCAAAAAATCACATATTATATAAAATGCATGAATATGGAAAATGCAATGCATGAAAATGTATTTTTTTCCTTTAATTAAGGAAATCCGTATATCTAAAAAGATATCCGGCTACCTTAGGAAAATATGTCAAATTAAATATTCTAAAACCAAAATACTTTGTGATTTTTTGAAAACAATTTGGAAAAGCTTAGGTTAAAAATAAAAAACTAGGTTAAACCCCTTTTTAAATGGCTCTAATTTCCTAAGTTTAAAATCCCGAACTTGACCACCCTTAACCCGAGACATAAAAAAATCATTTTTAGAGTTTAAAAAGGCTTAGAAACTATCCTAATTCAGTAGCTAAACTTCCTAATCAGCTCCCTCTAAGTAACATAACCAAAACAGAAAAATGATTTTTCTTTAAATTCAATTCTGACTCCACTATCCACTCTTAAGCCACGAGTTTTTACCCTATTTTTAAAAATTCAAAAAATTATGAAAACAATACTGGAGACTCAGGACATGTAAAATTAAATGGGAAAAAATCAGCTTAATTTTCTGATTAAAGATGAATGCCCAGAAAAATCGAGAAAGTATGAGTACTGGGTGAAAAAAAACTGTTTTGCCAAAATACATTTTTGCCTTTGATAAAATCATTTAAAAATCAAAGTAAAAATATTTAAGACTCACAAAATGACTCACAAACAGTATATAGGACTTTTTGAAAGTTAGATAAAAATTGGCTAAGTAAAATAAAATCACAAAGTTAGAATAATCAATTTGACAAACCTTAATTTTCCACAAGTGTGCTCAAGAGAGCATGACTTTGAACCATTAATTGACTTAAGTCATTAGTCAAGTGGCATGAACATGAAATGTATGAAAAAAATACAGCAAATATAGTGCATGAAATGTATGAGTTTAAACCTAAATGTCATGAAAAAATGCATGGCATCAATATAGTGACCTAGACCTAAATGAACTTGCATGGCATTTAATGCAACCTAGGTCTAAAGTGCATGAACATGCATGGCAAAATAAACCTAACCTAACATCTAAACTGTGCATGGAAATATCACAAACACAAGGCATGCTTAAACCAAAAACTCAACCAAATATCATGTAATTGCTAATCTATCAACTAACATAGCAAAAATGCACACATGATGCTAGAATACAAGGAGTGGCCGAATGGCCTATAGTTCCTAGCAAGCATGGCATTTTCACAAACACTTGGTACACTTAAACTAAATACTCAATCAAATGTCATGCAAATGCAAAACCTACCAACTAACATGGCAAAAATGCAACACACAATGCAAAACACATGGAGTAGCCGAATGGCCTCAAGCTCCAACAAGCATGGCATTTTCACAAACACTTGATATACTAACATGCTCAACTAAAATATAACACTCAAATCATGCAAACACAAAGTAAAGATACTAAACATAATAACCATTTTCACAAACACTTGATATACTAACATGCTCAACTAAAATATAACACTCAAATCATGCAAACACAAGGTAGAGACACTCACAAGCATTTTCACAAACACTTGATATACTAAATATAAAACATCAACAAATTTAAACATTATGAAAACAGTAAATTAAAAATGCAAGAACATGATATTTAAATCATAAATGGCAACAAACAAAGCAACCAAATAAAAATATGACTCAAGTATATGAAGTAGAATAACACTTAAAACATCAAGATTAAATAAAATAACATGATAAATTGAAGCAAAAAAACTGCATCAATAATAAAAATGTAGGCCATTCGGCCATGGTGAGGAAGTAAAAAAAATGTAAAAAAAAAAAAAAAACTTTTTTAAGAAAAAGATGAAGAAAGAACTTAAAATGAATGTAAAAAAAAACACTTATTTAAAAAGAAAACTCACCAAATGATAATAAAAATAGCAAAAATAAGAATGGAAAATCAAGAAAGTGCAAGAGTTGGTGCTCAAGAGCAATCTCAAGAAGCTATATTTCAAGCTTTATCTCCTCAAACTTTCCTTTCCTTTCTAAACGTTTTCTTTTTGCTTTCAACCAAGGAGAAAAAAACTAAGAAAAAACCAATAGAAATCAGAAAAATGAAGTCTAGAAAAATGAAAATCCTCCCACCCCCTATAGCTGGCCGAATTCCCCCTATCTCCTCACCTAGGATGTTTTCATTTTGATTCCAACCAATTTCCATCTAAGGGCTAGTGATTCAAGGTGAAAAATCATGAAATTATCACCCTTAGATTAGCATATCAGCTGTCCATAATTACAGCTGTTCAAGAATAATGTTGACATTTCCCTTGGCCTATATGGCTTGATAAAAAAAATCTCTAACTAACTCTTAATTCTTGGCCATTTGATTGAAAAATCAGAAGCTTCCTCCTTCCTTTAGGCCTTGGCAGGCCAACACTCTCTTTTCCAGCCCAAGTCTGATTTTTTTGAAAGGCCCAAAGAAGCCTTTTTCGGTTGCTTGGGTAAAAAGACCATTTTGCCCCCCGGATGCAAATAAATGGCACACGGACTCCAAATTCAAAATTTCTTTTTTTAATACTTTCAAAATAATAAAATATTGAATTCTGGAGGTTTTCAAAAAATTTCGAGTCCGTTTGCTATTTATTTAGATTTTTTCTTCCAAAAATGCCCTTTTATGCCCCCACATTTTACCATTTTTTAAACGAGCTCCAAATCAAGATTTTTATTTACCAATATATTACAAATATTCTAAAAGTGTGATATGGAAGTTTTCATAATTTTTGGAACTCATTTGGTATTTTTTCGGGATTTATCTTCTTAAATTACTATATAGGGGCTCGGGATTTGGCCGTTTTGTAAACGAACTCCGAATCAAGATTTTATTTTTCCAATCTCTTTAAAATAATTTAAAATGATATTTGCAAATTTTCAGAATTTTTGGAGTCCATTTGCTATTTTTTCGGGATTTATCTTCTAGAATTATTGCATAGGAGGCCCGGGATTTGGCCATTTTGCAAACGAACTCCGAATCAAGTTTTTATTTCGCCAATATATTCCAAATGATTTAAGAATGAGATTTTCAAATTTTCCGAATTTTTGGAGTCCATTTTCTATTTTTCCCAAATTTTCCAATTTTGCCTCTAAAATCCGATTTTGCTCAAAACAAGTCCGATTTTCAGATTTTCTTCAAGCTGAGCCTTGAGCTATCCCTTTTTAATCATTCCATATCCATTTGGGACTTTATTCTTACCAAGTTAGACCAGTTCTGTAATTCTGCCCGATTTCACCGAAATCCGCCAAAAACCCTAATCTCGGTTTTCTCCCGGATTGCTTTTCTTTCAGTTTTTCTTTCAAATGGCTTCTTCATTACCCGTAGTTATTGCTTATCTTTCATTTGGAACCTTCAATTTTGACCAATTCGACCGTTTAAGCACTTTTCCCCAAATTTCCTGAATTAGGGTTTCTTTTCTATTGAATCTCCAAATCCCAACTTCTGAACTCCATATCTTTCGATGTAGACCTGGGATTATCAAAATTCTTTCGCCATTTTTCAATTGAACTTCAAATCTTGATTTTGAAAATGGGTTGACTTTTTCAGTAGTTGACTTTTTGGGGTTGACTTTTTTAGGGTTGACTTTTTCCTGGGTTGACTTTTTTTGAGTTTGTCTTTTTATGCTCGCCCTCTTAAAATAAGTCTCAGAATACCACCTGCAGGATGAAAAAAGTCGTTTTACATTCTGAAACATCAATTTAGGAAGAAAACATACATGTTTTAGTGGTCTGGTCAAAATTAGGTGTCTACAACTACCCCTCTTTGGCTATTGCTGAGAATCAGGAATCAGGCAAAAATAAACAAACACTAATTTTGTACGGTCAGTGAAATCACATGTGAAGGAAAGGGAAAGGGGTTTCTTTTTTCTTTTCTTCTTCATTTTTTTTTTCAATTTTCTTCAATTTGTCATTTCTTCATTTTTTTCATCAATTTTTTTTTTTTTGAAAAAGTAGTAAATTGAAGATTTTGTCCTTAAATTGAATTCCCTGACTAATCAAGGCTCAACCCGTTTTAAGGAAATGAATTCGATTTGCAAGAAAAGAAATGACCTCGACGATGGTCTCGGGGTCTTAACTTGTCTTGTTCTTAGCTGTTTTTAAAATTCTGGGTATCTCCTCCAAAAGCTTCGGCTATCACCACCAAAGACATTCTACCTTTTCAAAGGATTTTTTTTTAGAAAAAAAAAAAAAAACTCTGGATATCTCTACAGAGGCTTCGGCTATCACTACCGAAGATTTTCTCACTGTTAAAAATTTGTAAAATTCTGGGTATCTCCTCCAGAAAACTTCAGCTATCACCACCGAAGACTTTCTCACTGTTTAAAATTTGTGAAAATTCTGGGTATCACCTCTAGAAACTTCAGCTATCACTACTGAAGACTTTCTCACTGTTTAAAATTTGTAAAAATTCTGGGTATCACCTCAAGAAGCTTCAGCTATCACCACCGAAGACTTGTTCATTTTTTTAAAAAACGTGTTAAAATTCTGGGTTCGGCAAGTTCAAAATAAAAAAAAAGTACCTCGACGGTGGTCTCGGGGCTCGACTCATTTGAGAAGCAAAACGAGTTCGATTATACCTGAAAGCTTTAAAAGATGATGCAAATGGTTCATGATGCAAATGCAAATGTCTTTAGTTGATGCAAATGTCTTTGATGCAAATGTAAATGACTTGATTTGATGCAATTTTTCTTGATGCAGATTCAAATAACTTAGATTGATGCAAATGCTTCTTGATGTAGATGCAGATGTTGAATAGAATTCTGGGTATCTCCTTTAGAAGCTTCGGCTATCACCACCAAAGACTTGCTTATTTTTAAAATTGTAAAACTCTGGATAACTCCTCTAAAAGAAGATTTCTTATTTTTCAAAATTATAAAACCCTGGATATTTCCACCAGAGGCTTTAGCTATTTCCATCGAAGACTTTTTCACTTTTAAAATTTGTAAAATTCTAGATATCCCCTCCAGAAGCTTTGGCTATCACCACCAAAAGTTTGCTCATTGTAAAATTCTGGGTAACTCCTCCAAAAGAAGATTCCTCATTGTTCAAAATTATAAAACCCTGGATTTCTTCACCAGAGCCTTCAGCTATCACCACTGAAGACTTTCTCTTTTAAAATTTGTAAAATTCTGGATATCCCCTCCAGAAGCTTTGGCTATCACCACCAAAGGTTTGCTCATTGTAAAATTCTGGGTAACTCCTCCAGAAGAAGATTTCTCATTGTTCAAAATTATAAAACCCTGGATTTTTTCACCAAAGGCTTCAGCTATCACAACCGAAGACTTTCTCACTGTTTAAAATTTGTAAAAATTCTGGGTATCACCTACAGAAGCTTTGTCTATCACCACTAAAGGTTTGCTCATTGTAAAATTTTGGGTAACTCCTCCAGAAGAAGATTTCTCATTGTTCAAAATTATAAAACCCTGGATTTCTTCAACAGAGGCTTCAGCTATCACCACCGAAGACTTTCTCACTGTTTTAAATTTGTAAAAATTCTGGGTATCATCTCCATAAGCTTCAGTTATCACCACCGAAGACTTGCTCATTTTAAAAATCGTGTCGAAAATTATACCCAAAAGCTTTGAGAAATGATGCAGATGCACATGCCTTTAACAAGGTGCTCATGCTTCATGGTGCAAATGTAAATGGCTTGGATTGATGTAAATGTTTCTTGGTGCAAATGCAAATGGCTTGGATTGATGCCTCTACTAATTGTGTTCATGTAACTGGTCTATGAATGATGTAACTGCAACTACCACACAATAACGAAAATGCAATGATTTTAGAAATGATGCAATTGCTTGAGATGACGCAAATGCGAATTCCATGAATAATTTAAATGTAAAGGTAAAATGCAGATGCTTATGGAATAATGCCAATGCAAATACCCATGAATGATGCAAATGCATGCTGACACTGTGCAGATGCAAAAGATCGATAAAGAGATGAGTGCTCATGAGTGATGCAAATGCCCCAGTTGTTTTTCTAGACTTTGGCTTAGCCTTTCAAATTCACTTTTCCTCTTCAAATCAGAGTATATCTTTAATTCATTTTTCAATCTTTGGCTATTCTCTTTGACCCCAACAGTTCTCAAACTCTTACTGACAGTAGTCTGCTTGATGAGTTTTATTTCTTCTTCTCATATTTGGAAGTCAAAGTTAACCCTAATAGTTCCACACCTTTGAGTTAGAAAAACCCTTATCTCATGTTAACATCAAAAATGGGTATCTCAAAAATATTTTTTATTTTTTTTTGAAAAACAATTTTGCTTTTTTAATGAAAACTTCTGAGTCAAAAATTTTAACCCCACAGTATGTAATGTACAAATATTTTGAAGACTGATGATCATGGTTAGAAATTTTCATAAGTGTCAATTTGGGTTTTTCAAATTGAATTGACAAGGCTTGGTACAACATGATTTTGGTTTTATTCAGGAATGCTTCAAAAAATGTATGTCCTTTCTAGGCTCACAAATGGAACAGATTTTATAAATCATGAATTCAATGAGAACCGAACAAATTCAACTTTCTTTTAGTTTTCGTATCAAGGTATTTTGACAAGCGTCAAGATTGGCTGGGATGTTTAAACTGGAAAGTTGATTTAGGAGAAAAAAGTTTCAGTTTTTGAAATCAATCATCCAAATAAGAGTTGACAATTTGGGGGGTTCAGGAATTCCTTGATGTTCCTCGATGACCACTTCTTTAAGATGATCTTTTCTTTTGTGGTATCGGCACTATCATAGATGGCATCGAAAATTCTCATTCTACTCTAGACCGCCCGTTTTTGGGTTTTCGCCCTAGAGTCTCATTCTTTCCATTTTTTCTTTCTTTTTTTTGTTATTCTACCATGCATTTGATGAGAATTCTAAATTCTTCCTTAGTGAAATGATAACTTGATGAGATGGGATAAAATCTGAGGAAAACCTTTCAAGTTGAATATTCATGCTTGATCAAAATGGACTTTTAAAGCACGTAATGTAGGCCATGGCTCAGGGTTCAGAAAGAAAGGATAAATAGGCCCAAAAAATGTGTTTGAGGGTAATCAGATCAAGGATCCTTTCTTTGAGGAGGATTCTCTTTGAAACATTTATCCCTTTTGGAATTTTCATTCCTTTTGACTTTGCTCTTTTTCTTCCTTGCTTTTGGCTTTCATTTGCCATCGCTTTTTCACACACATTTTCGGAATGAAATGTTACCTAGGTAACATAATATATTCTATACGAAATGTAATATCCTAAGTCATATGATATATTCTAAATGAAATGAAATGACCTAGGTGACATAATATATTCTATATGAAATGACATAATTTAAATGAAATGGCAAATATGGATGATATGGCATATAATTTAAATGACATGGAATATAAAATAATACTATCATATAATATGCATGAAATAAAAATGAAAATAATAATGCATGAACATAGTATATGCTAAATAATATAACAACAAAAAAAAATTAAATAAAAAGCATAGGATATCATGAAATATTCCAAATCATATAATAAACAATATAACATAACTCAAAATCATAACAATATCATAGAAACTATCATAGCAAAAATCACATATTATATAAAATGCATAAATATGGACAATGCAATGCATGAACATGCATTTTTTCTTTTAATTAAGGAAATCCGTATATCTAAAAAGATATCCGGCTACCTTAGGAAAATATGTCAAATTAAATATTCTAAAACCAAAATACTTTGTGATTGTTTGAAAATAATTTGGAAAAGCTTAGATTAAAAACAAAAAATTGGGTTAAACCCTTTTTTAAATGGCTCTAATTTCCTAAGTTTAAAATCCCGAACTTGACCACCCTTAACCCGAGACTTAAAAAAATCATTTTTAGAGTTTAAAAAGGCTTAGAAACTACCCTAAGTCAGTAGCTAAACTTCCTAATCAGCTCCCTCTAAGTAACATAACCAAAACAGAAAAATGATTTTTCTTTAAATTCAATTCTGACTCCACTGTCCACTTTTAAGCCAAGATCTTTTACCCTATTTTTAAAAATTCAAAAAATTCTGAAAAGAATACTGGAGACTCAGAACATGTAAAACTACACGGGAAAATATAGCTTAATTTTCTGATTAAATATGAATGCCCATAAAAATTGGGAAAGTACGAGTTCTGGGTGAAAAAAAACTGTTTTGCCAAAATACATTTTTTCCTTTGATAAAATCATTTAAAAATCAAAGTAAAAATATTTAAGACTCACAAAATGACTCACAAACAGTAACTAGGACTTTTTGAAAGTTAGATAAAAATTGGCTAAGTAAAAAAAAAATCACAAAGGTACAATAATCAATTTGACAAACCTTAATTTTCCACAAGCGTGCTCAAGAGAGCATGACTTTGAACCATTAATTGGCTTAAGTCATTAGTCAAGTGGCATGAACATGAAATGTATGAAAAAAATACAGCAAATATAGTGCATGAAATGCATGAGTTTAAACCTAAATGTCATGAAAAATGCATGGCATCAATATAGTGACCTAGACCTAAATGAACTTGCATGGCATTTAATGCAACCTAGGTCTAAAATGCATGAACATGCATGGCAAAATAAACCTAACCTAACATTTAAACTATGCATGGCAATATCACAAACACAAGGCATGCTTAAACCAAAAACTCAACCAAATACCATGTAATTGCTAATCTATCAACTAACATAGCAAAAATGCACACATGATGCTAGAATACAAGGAGTGGCCGAATGGCCTATGATTCCTAACAAGCATGGCATTTTCACAAACACTTGGTACACTTAAACTAATACTCAATCAAATGACATGCAAATGCAAAACCTACCAACTAACATGGCAAAAATGCAACACACAATGCAAAACACATGGAGTAGCCGAATGGCCTCAAGCTCCAACAAGCATAGCATTTTCACAAACACTTGATATACTAACATGCTCAACTAAAATATAACACTCAAATCATGCAAACACAAAGTAAAGATACTAAAAATTACAAGCATTTTCACAAGCACTTGATATACTAACATGCTCAACTAAAATATAACACTCAAATCATGCAAACACAAGGTAGAGACACTCACAAGCATTTTCACAAACACTTGATATACTAATTATAAAACATCAACAAACTTAAACATTATGAAAACAGAAAATTAAAAATGCTAGAACATGATATTTAAATCATAAATGGCAACAAACAAAGCAACCAAATAAAAATATGACTCAAGTATATGAAGTAGAATAACACTTAAAACATCAAGATTAAATAAAATAACATGATAAATTAAAGCAAAAAAAACTGCATCAATAATAAAAATGTAGGCCATTCGGCCATGGTGAGGAAGTAAAAAAAATGTAAAAAAAATAAACTTGTTTAAGAAAAAATGAAGAAAGAACTTAAAATGATTGTAAAAAAACACTTATTTAAAAAGAAAACTCACCAAAGGATAATCAAAATAGCAAAAATAAGAATGGAAAATCAAGAAAGTGCAAGAGTTGGTGCTCAAGAGCAACCTCAAGAAGCTATATTTCAAGCTTTATCTCTTCAAACTTTCCTTTCTTTTCTAAACTTTTTCTTTTTGCTTTCAACCAAGGAGAAAAAAACTAAGCAAAAACCAAGAGAAATCAGAAAAATGAAGTCTAGAAAAATGAAAATCCTCCCTCCCCCTATAGTTGGCCGAATTCCCCCTCTCTCCTCACCTAGGATGTTTTCATTTTGATTCCAACCAATTTCCATCCAAGGGCTAGTGATTCAAGGTGAAAAATCATGAAATTATCACCCTTAGATTAGCATATCAGCTGTCCATAATTACATCTATTCAAGAATAATGTTGACACTCTCCCTTGGCCTGTGTAGCTTGATCAAAAAAAAAATCTCTAACTAACACTTAAGTCTTGGCCATTTGATTGAAAAATCAAAAGCTTCCTCCTTCCTTTGGGCCTTGGCAGGCCAACACTCTCTTTTCCAGCCCAAGTCTGATTTTTTTTTTTAAATGCCCAAAGAATCCCTTTTCGGTTGCTTGGGTAAAATGACCATTTTGCCCCCCGGATGCAAATAAATGGCAAACGGACTCCAAATTCAAATTGTATTTTTTTAATACTTTAAAAATAATAAAATATTGAAATTTGGAGGTTTTTAAAATTTTCTGAGTCCGTTTTCTATTTATTTGGATTTTTTCTTCCAAAAATGCCCATTTATGCCCCCACATTTTACCATTTTTTAAACGAGCTCCAAATCAAGATTTTTCTTCACCAATCTCCTCCAAATATTTTAAAAGTGTGATATGGAAGTTTTCATAATTTTTGGAACTCATTTGGTATTTTTTCGGGATTTATCTTCTTGAATTACTACAAAGGGTCTCGAGATTTGGCCATTTTGCAAACGAACTCCGAATCAAGATTTTCTTTTCGCCAATATCTTCCAAATAATTTAAAATGAGATTTTCAAAATTTCAGAATTTTTGGAGTCCATTTGCTATTTTTCCGGGATTTATCTTCTTGAATTATTGCATAGGAGGCTCGGGATTTGGCCATTTTGCAAACGAACTCCGAATCAAGATTTTCTTTCTCCAATCTCTTCCAAATGATTTAAGAATGAGATTTGCAGATTTTCAGAATTTTCGGAGTCCATTTGCTTTTTTTCCCAAAATTTCCAATTTTGCCCTTTTGCCTCTAAAACCCTGTTTTGCTCAAAACAAGTCCGATTTTCAGATTTTCTTCAAGATGAGCCTTGGGCTATCCCTTTTTAATCATTCCTCATCCATTGGGGGCTTTAGTCTTACCAAGTCGGACCAGTTCTGTAATTCTGCCCGATTTCACCGAAATCCACCAAAAACCCTAATTCTCGATTTTCTCCCGGATTGACTTTTCTTTCAGTTTTTCTTTCAAATGGCTTCTCCATTACCCGTAGTCAGTGCTTATCTTTCATTTGGAACCTTCAATTTCGACCAATTCGATCATTTAAGTACTTTTTCCCAAATTTCCCGAATTAGGTTTTTTTTTCTATTGAATCTCCAAATCCCAACTTTTGAACTCCATATCTTTCGATATAGACCTCAGATTATCAAAATTCTTTCGACATTTTTCAATTGAACTTCAAATCTTGATTTTGAAAGTGGGTTGACTTTTTTAGTACTTGACATTTTAGGGTTGAGTTTTTCAGGGTGGACTTTTTTAGGGTTGACGTTTTTCGAGTTTGACTTTTTATGCTCGCCCTCTTAAAATAAGTCTTGGAATACCACCGGCATGATGAAAAAAGTCGTTTTACATTCTAAAACATCAATTTAGGAAGAAAACATACCTGTTTTAGTGGTCCGGACAAAATTAGGTGTCTACACACATCTCGGTTCTGGCCAAGTTTGTAGAATGCTATGGGCACTAAACTCAAGTTTAGTACTGCTTTTCATCTCCAGATGAATGGACAATCTGAACAGACAATTCAAATTCTGGAAGATATGCTCAAATCTTGTATTATGGAACTCAAAGGAAACTGGGATGAACTAACCTCTAGCAGAGTTTGCATATAACAATAGTTATCAGTCCAGCATTGACATGGCTCCGTTTGAAGCTTTGTATAAAAGGAAGTGCAGAACTCCTATATGTTGGGATGATATAGATGAAAGGAAATCGCTAGGTCGAGAAATTGTTATGATGACTGCAGACAAAGTAAAGGTAATCTGGAAAAGATAAAAATAGCTCAAGATCGACAAAAGAGCTATTTAGATAACCAGAGAAAAGATTTAGAGTTTGAAGTTGGTCATATGGTTTTTTTGAAAGTGACTCTTTCGAAGGTAATCCGGTTTGGAAGACGAGGAAAGCTGGGTCCTCGATATATAGGGCCGTATGAGATCATCGAACGGATTGGCCCAGTTGCTTATAGATTGGCCTTACCGGAAGAATTGTCACGAATTCATAATGTGTTCCATGTTTCAATGCTCTGAAAGTACATTTTCGATTCTTCACATATATTGAAGGACTTGGCTATGGAAATTGAGGAAAATTTAACTTATGAAGAGCAACCGGTTAAGATTTTGGATAGAAAAGACCAAGTTCTAAGGACTAAGACTATTCCATTAGTGAAAGTTCTTTGGATGAATCATTCATATGAAGAAGCTACATGGGAAAGGGAGGAAGATATGCGGACTCAATGTCCTCACTTGTTCAATCAAGTTGGTAAGTAAATTTCGAGGACGAAATTTCTAAGGGGGGTAGGTTGTAACAACCAAGGTTACGTACAATCGTGTAAAGTTAAATTCTGAAAATTTTTAAGGGCAAACTTGGAAGTTGGCAAGAAGTTATAAGTGAAGAAAATAAAAGAAGAAAGGATCAAATTGAACAAACTAAAATGTTTAGGGGCTCAATGGTTATTTATGGAAAGTTGAGGGACGAATGTGCAATTATACCAAAAATTGAAAAATATCTTTATAATTATCTTTATATCTTGAAATTTCTAGAAATTCTTCCTTATTTCTTATGTGCTAGCCGGCCACCCCTCCCCTCCCCTCTCATTCTCTCAAATTCTCTTCATCCTCTCCAACAATTCTCTTCAAGTATTCCACAAAAATCTCATCAACAATCACATCCAAGGTTAGTTTATTGATAAATTCTTCCTTTTCTTAGGTATTCTACTTGAGCCTGCTAAGATCTTAGCTCCATAAACATGTTAAGGTCTGAAATCCATCTATTAAGTATGAGTTTTACTCACCTTTGGTAAGAATTAAAAGGATTTGAAAGCATCAACAAGAAAATGGGAAGCAAAAGCAAAACATGGGAAATTGAGCATGCTTGCTTTTCGGATTTTTTAGGTTCGTCACAGCTGGGTTTGTATTAATTTTATATTTTTTCTAGAAACTAGACTTCAATACAAGAATTTTGGTTTTTGAATCACCCAAAATCGATAAAGTGGTTAAAAAGATAAAATTTGGTGAAATTGGTTGTCCTATTTTAACCCCTGTTTTGGCATAGTTTCGGGATTTATCAAATTTGATCAAGATTTTGTTCTAATTGTCTAAGTTAGTTATTTTCTTCATAAAGTAGACTTATTGGCTGAGATAAAACAATTGAAATCACTTCAAGATTCCTTACCAAACTCAAGTTATGATTTTTCTAATCTAACTTGATAGTAAGGAATTCATTGCTTAAGAGGAATATAATACTAAATGATGATTATGGATTATGGAAATTTTTAAGGCATGGAGTACCAAAAAGGAATTTGATAAGGACATGAATATGGAGTTGAACTATAGAGAAAATGATTATGGAAATGATATTAAAAATTTGAGATATGTTGTTTTGAATATGAGAAATTAGTATTAACCTTGGGAAAAATTATGAGATTTAAGTTGCATTCATAATTGTGTAATGCTTTGAGTATGTATAGATACTAATTATCGTTAATCTCTAGGCCACATAGATCCGACGTCACCTGTGGATCCCGAAGTTTCAGATCGAGGTGTAAAGTGAGATCATCTCAAGGATTGTGAGTAGACGACAATTATAGTTATTTAAAATTTCTTTAATTATAATTATAAATTTTTTTTATGATATTTATTTTACATATTAAAGGTATGCAATATATAATCATATGAATTGATTTGTTATTAAAGTACATTTATTTCAAGAAATATTATATCGAGCAAGTTGGTTGATTTATGAAAAATGATTATACATAGAATTTGACGTACATGGTTTTGGCTCCACTTGACTTAATGTATGAAATTATTCCCTGGACCAGAATATAGGAGCTGCGTGCTATGCCTTTGTGGCAGGAGCCACCTCTAGAGTCCCAAATCCGTGATATTAGGCTGGGGTATGGGAGCTGCGTGCTACGCATTTGTGGTGGGAGCCACCTCCAGAGTCCCTATCCCGTTATATTTGCCTTTTGGGGGCACATCATAGTGACACATATGCCTTTGGGGCGTCTTATGGTGATATTGGCCTTTGGAGCCGGCTACTAGTATGCCTACATGGATATTACCTGGTTATTTTATGGATGTATTCTTATGCATGAGAATAAGTTGGAGCCCAATTATATGAAACCTGATTTACTTTACTGATTTCATACATTGATTTGGTATTATAATACTATTATACATTTGAAAACTTCACTACATCTTCGAATTATTCATTATAGTTTTACTATTATTTATTTTGGAAACGTCTATTATGTTTTAAAGGTTATCATTATAATTTTTAAATATCTTCAAAATTGTCTACTCACTGAGATATTCATATATCTCACTTTTTCATATTCTCATTTTTAGGTTACAGTTAGGTGTCGGTTTGCTGCCTTCCTCTACTCTCCACTTCAAATAGTATATTGACGTGGTGGGAATCGTACTTAAACTTCTAGAAGTCTTGTTCTTTTGATGTCTTTTATCTAGTAAACCTTTTTTAGATAGGTTTACTTTTAGATAAATTGTATATATTTGAAGTTATGAAACAATTAATCAATATGTATTGACTTGAATATAGATTGATCATGGATAATATCCGAATATGCATGTATAAATGGGATAAATGGTATTGAGAAATACTGCTTGCTGAGGATATAAACTGAATGTCTTTTGCAGGATGCTTATAGTTAAGATAGAAAGGAAACTCTGCCAGATTTTAGATAGATTATTCGGGCAGGATGTTACACTAAATTTGTTCAAGGGTCGGGTTATTTGTTCAAATTCGAAGGTCCGTCTAATATTTGAAGGGTTTGGACAAAAATATTAGGCCTCAAATATGTGTTTGGACAAAAAAATAAAGCCTGCTTAGAAAATAGGCCGGGTTTGGAAAAATATATATGATATTGATACCATATTTAGGCCCGATCCAACTCGACCCTGAACACCTCTAATTAAAACTCTATTTCAACCCAATCTTTCTTTCGGAAATTTTAAACTGTCTCACGCTCGAATCTTCGGATCTTAAAATAAACGGAATGAAATTTATGACATGGCAGATTCAGAACTATTTATAGAAAAAAAAATTTGTTGGATGGTGAATGCAAGTGAAGACAACTTGCTTACTTCAGGATGGTGGTGACCTTAATTTGAATAGAATTCAAATTGGGAAAATAATAATAATAGTAATTTGCAAAAGATTGAAAAGGACAATCAAACCGATGAGCAGAATATGTTTGAATTTTACTAGAAATAAGCAGTAAACAATACTCTAGATTAGGTTACAACAACCAATTTGATTTTCCTTACCTTTATTTTCTAATAATATCATCAAAATATTTGCTCCATTACAAACTTATTATTATTATTATTATTATTATTATTTATATAAATTCTAACATGACTCTTAAAGTATGAATGTTCACAAGTGTTGCGAAGAAATTTGCAAGTTGAGAAAAGATTAAAAAAGTATTTTATAATTTAATATTTTTATAGATTTTAAATGAAGAAATATTAAAAAGAGAAAAAAATTTCATGATTGAAACATAAAGGTGTACATGGGCCGGACCGGACTGCGACTCGATTTTTTAAAAAATCCCTTACTTAAGCCTGGTTCGGAGGCCTTTTTCACTATTTAAAAAAATAAAATATTAAAAAATCGAGCCTTGATAAAAATTTTAGTAATTCGGGTCGACCCGAATTACTATTCATTAAATAAAAATATTTTTTATTAAATTTAATTATAAAATATAAAATATTAATATAAAAGTAAGTTTTTAATATTTTATAAACAGTAAAATAATTTTTCGGACTGGTTCGAGCTCAACCTGACTTGGACAAGCCTATGCATAACCCATAAAAAATTCCGTCACAATTTTCATCGGAAATACTAACATTTCCGATGACATTTTCATAAAAAAATTCATCGAAAAAGATTTTCCCACGAATTACATAACATTTTTGATAAAAAAAATTCCGTCACAATTTTTTTCTTCAAATAAATAATAAAAACTATTTATTTGTGGGCTTTCTTAGATGTTGTGGGCAAAGAAATTCGTCCTCATTCCTCATAGGATCAGATCACCAGAATGTCAAAAGAAAAAGAAAAATAAAAGCCTAATTATTAAGTATTATGGTTTTAAAAAAGGGTAAAATTCCTTGAAAGTAGACTTGGAGCCGGGTTCGACCCTAATTGAATCGGGTTTAGGTAAAAAAAATTAGTAATTCAGAATGGACTGGTCTGACACAAATGATTATTTATTAAATAAAAATATGTTTGTTATTTAAATTTATTTATAAAATATATAAATATTAATATAAAAATAATTTTCTTTTATTTTATGAAAAGCAAAATGAGTTTTTGAGTTGGTCCGAACCTGATCCGACTAAACTTGGAAAAAAAAAAATTAAATCGCTATCTAATCCGTTCTCAATCCATGAACGATCTACTTAAAAGAAATTGAGGTTTATTATTGTTGTCAAACTAAACAAATAAACATTTTAAAATGTTTGAAAGAACATCAATTCTTATTATTACATTTTTGGGCCCACGTGAGAATCTTTGACGGATAATGCTTGCATGAGTAGATATGGCAAAACCCAATTCAATTGATAGATTTCGCACCGATCTGTTTCGAATAGAGAGATTTTTTTTTAAAAGCAGGGACGGGGTGATTTGATAAATGCTTGCTCCGCCCTGTCCCAACTTTTGAAATTACTATCTTATCTTTTAAAATATTTTATATTTTTAGTATATATATATATATATATATATTAGATATATATTAAAATCATATATATACTAATATTTTATATATATACTTTTAATATATATATGTATATTAAAGAATTTTATATACTAAAATTATATTAATGAATAAATTGTAATATAATTTTTTACAATATTAAGTTAAAAATAATTAATAAAAATTGGAGTGTAACGGAGTGGAGCAATATAGAGCAATTATGGATGTAATCGACATCCATAGAGGTGGAAGTTTCCAACATCCATTCAAAAGTGGGACGGAGATAGATAAGGCAATCTCCGCCCCCGCCTCGCTCCATTGTCATCCCTATGCATGAGAAGGTTTAATTGACTTCACAATGTAAATATTCATGATTTATTCGTACTTTTAATTGAAACTTGATACTAGAGGAGTTCATGGCTAGGTTGGGTTCGGATCGAGTCGAGTCGGATTTAAGTATAGTATCAACATCAAATATATTTGTTTAAATTTGGTTCGACTTAAAATATGAATTTCAAATGCTGTCCAAACCGGACCCTTAAACAAATCTACTTGATACCATAGAAAGATTTAATCGATAGCTAATATTTTTATTTTGTTTTTTATTAATCTTGGTATCAAAGCAACATGTCAATAGCCGATATATTATTATTATTATATCAAAAACATTTTAAAATTTTAATTGTGTTTAATTTCTTTTTCAAACTATTTAAAGATGGGTCATTTTCCCAATGATTTGGTACAATTAGATTTGTCTACGGGTCGATAAATTTAAAATTTTATCCGATATTTGAGAGAATTTGAATAGAATATTAGGCTTAAAAAGAGAGATTGGACAAAAAATGAGATTCATTTAAAAAATGCGTCGGGCTTTAGGTAGAAATTTTGTTGCACAAGCCTGATCAGACCCTTATTACTATTAGTAATATTAAAATAGATTGATCCTTTTTTTTAAGAGGGATCAATTCTTTAATACATCTAAGCCGATTTTTTTATTTCAAAACATTAGAGGATCGATTTCTTTTAGAGAAAGATCGGTTCCTTTTAGCTTGACAGCTTTTGGAACCTTTCTATGTAAAAAAAAAAATCGATATCTTTCTAAAAAGGAATATCGATCATTCTATATAAGAATTTGGACAAACCTATACGAGTTTAGATAGCTTTTATGTTTATAAGGTCGGATCTAGACATAAAATAAAACCTATATTTTGAAATGAGCCGGATTTGAACAATCATAAAAGCTGTTAATATCTTAACTAGGCTTGGCTCATGCATGCAGTGTAGAGGTGTCCTTGGGCCGGACCGGGTTCGGTCTTGGCCTATGTATTGTATCAACACCATATATGTTTGCCCAAGCCCAACCCTAAATATGAGCTTCAAATTTTGCCCAAGCCCGCCCATATTTGTAAATGGATAGCCTAGCCCCGTTTAGGCTAACCCATATTTTTTTTCCTAAATAAAATATTTTATTTTATTTAATCTTTAGTAATTTTATATATTTTCTTTTATTAAGTTCTTAAATATGGACAATTACTTAACATTTTTTTAACGTTTACACTATAATATTATATATATTTAATCTTTATATGACATAAATTACATAATATATATAAAAATAAAATATTATTTAAATAAAAAAGGGTCGAGCCGAGCCGGGCTCGAGCCTTAAATCTTGGAGCCAAGGCTCGGCTCATTTTTTAAACAGATCTCACTTTTTGCCCAAGCCTATTTTTCAGACCTAATATTTTTATCCAAACTCTCCCAAATATTAGGCGGACCTTCGGGCTTGAGCAAATAGCCCAGCCTTTGGACAGATCTAATGCAATGTACTATTATTTTTATATAAGATTAGAACGAGAGAAGTCCTTTCCTTGACTGAAAAAAAAATGGCAACTATATATAGTATTTTGAACTACAAAGACCCCAACATGCACGCTAATTACTTTAGTACACCTACATGACTTTTTTTTTAGTAGCACAATAAACATAATCTCATTATATTGGATCAGTAAAAATAAATATATATATATATATATTAAGACTAAAATCTCCTCAAAATTAGACTTGTTGATGGGTCGAGTCGAGTCAAGCCGGGTCACAGTCCAAATTTTTTTCTTCTCTTACTCAAGTTCGTCCCGAGCCGAGCCCGAGTCGGCTCGTAAGCTTATTTTACTGTTGATAAATATTAAAGAAATTATTTTTATATTAATATTTATATATTTTTATAATCAAATTTAAATAAAAATAATTTTTATTGAATGAATAATAATTCGAGTCATATTGAGCCGGTCCGAATTGAACAAAACCCTATCCAAACCCGACTCAATTCGGGTCAAGTTTGTCAAATTAGACAGATAACCCAACCCTTGGATAGCTATACTCAGGAATGTAGCAAAATATTGGGTTAATTTATTCTAAAGAAAGATGAAAAGAAAATGATTGGTCTTAGTAAGCATAAATGTCTTCATTGTGACTTTGACCTAAGAATGAAGTTGAGGACATGTTTACGCGTTGTACATTTCTTCAACTTCCACTTCCTTTGCATCTTAGGCTCATTAATTTGACTCCATTCAATTGTCCGAAGTACTATATATAGATCTCATAATTTGTATATATGTATCATTTTTTCGTATTTTTTTTATATCAATTGTGTAAATATAAAAATAATGTATCAAATTTCTGAATACAAATATGATACGTGTATTAAACGTATCGTATTAATCATGTTAATCGTGTTTAAACGTGTCGTGTTGTATTTATTATACTATTTTTTTTATTTGTTAAATGTGTTGTGTTTTCATATAGTATTCAAAATTATCAAACTTAATATATATCCACCTATAATAAAATAATTAAGTTCGAATTTTTTAAATAAAATAAATAAAATTTCGACTTCCATAAATGGATTAGGTTAACGACTGAAAGTGAAAGACTTAAACCAAATAATATATCATAAAATCGAAGCATCTAACAATATTTAAAGGGCACTATATTGCATTTTTAATTTGAAATTTATATGGTCAACAAAATTAATAAAAGGGTAAACAATAATTAATCAAAATTTTCCACTAGTTCAAATATTGTTATATTGATGTTAAAGTGAAATCTTGCATTTTGTAATTCATAAATGTTGAATTATTGTTTTTTATTTAAAAATGTTATTTTGTTTTTGTTCTGAAAGAAACTTTTTTAATTTTTTATAAGTTAGTTTGATAGACAAGGAGTCATATACTTTTTAATTTCTATCTATAGTAGTTATCTTGGAAAAATTCAAATAACATGTAAAAGGATCTCATGTTTACACTGTTGGACTTTTCTATGTAGAGCATGGTTTTTTTTTTTTTTTTTTTTTTTTATATTTATGTGGGGCAATCTGAATTGATGATCGAATCCGATAAAAAATATTATAAAATTGAAATGAGTTTTTTGGGAAGCTTATTTCGTGCAAAGGAAGCGAGAGTCGATAGGCCCGAACCGAAGCGCTTTGGCCTTTTTTCTCTCTTTATTGGCTTGGTTTAGGGTTATTTTAGGGTTTCGTAGCAATGGTTATAAAAACCTGTAATAATTATACTCAATTTTCTTGCCCTTAGTGTGCATTCAATATGCATAATTGCTTATTTTTTTTCCCTGTGTTTTCTCTTTTATATATTAAGCAAATTATGAAGGACTAGACCTATTTACGGGCAGGCTATCCATCTTGTCTAATAGACTCTGTTCGAATTGAATCAGGTTTGAGATAAGTTTTTAGTAATTTTGCTTGAACTAGCTTGACCCGAATTACTATTTAAATAATAAAAATATTTTTATTTAAATTTAATTATAAAAATATTATTATAAAAATAATTTTTTAATATTTTAATATACTTTAAACAATAAAATATGCTTTGGATCGGGACCGACCCAGACCGAATTTAAAGAACCAAATTTTTTTACTCGATCTGATTCGACTCTTGAATAGACCTGCTCATGGGTAAGGTCAAGTCGGGTTCGGATCGGATCCAGAAAGGATACTAAGAGTATTTGTGTCTATCCAGGCCCGATCCGAAATATGGTCAAATTTTTTTGACCAGGCCCGGCTCATATTATCAAAATGATACCTCGGCCCTGCCCACCCAACCCCAGAATTTGTCCTCAGGAAGAAAAACACCTAGCCCTTTCAATTTTTCATTTTCTATTCTCAATTTATTATATACATCCCTCCGGTAAACAAAATTCACCAATAAGAGAACAAACTCTCACTAAGATTCAAAGAGATTAAAATTTAACCAACCAGTTTGAATGAATAAACTCCCTTATTCCTGTTGTCAAATCTTTCAGAATATTGTAAAGGGCAGTGACTAGGGTGGATCACTAAATTTTCATAAACCTGTGAACTTCATGTGCATTGATGAATTTCTTGCCATTGCTCTCCTTTCCTGTGGAATCAATCATTTTTTTTGCTTGAAATTACTAAAAAAGGATTTAAGACACGAAGCAAGGATTGGAAGAAGTAATAGTCCTGGAAACTAACAATTAAGAATCCAGTTGTATCGTTTTCAAAAGAGAAAAAAGTACTGAGATGTTTTTTTTACCGGGTTAAAGCCTAAAGGTAATAAAGTAATTGTATAAGTTTATAAATTAAACTATTTATTATTATTATTAAATATAAAGTATATTTATTATTATATAATAGTTTTCAAGCCGAGTCCGGGTCTAAAATTTTCTGCCCAAGGCTCGGCACGTTTAGAAAATGGGCTTAAAATTTTGTCCAGACCCATTTTTCGAGTCTAATATTTTTGTTCATATCCTTTCAAATATCGAACGGGTTTTGGGTTTGAACGAGTATTCCGGTCCATAAGCAGGTCTACTCTTAAACACCTCAATGCAATTAATTGAAAAAAATAAAATAAAAAAAGATGTGTATACGTAGCAATGAGTACATAACCTTTTAATTAGTAAGGAGGACACATGCACTAGGGATAATAGAAGATCTATATGATTATTTCCAAGTCCTAGGATGTTAGAAAATACAAAATTTTGACCATGTCAATAGACCTGTCTAGGGCAAACTTGGCTAAGGAATTTTGTAATTTGAGTCCGTCCGATTCGATCTGATTTGAATTACTATTCAATAAATAAAAAATATTTTTTTATTTAAATTTGATTATAAAATATATATAAATATTAATATAAAAATAATATTTTAATATTTTTTTAACAGTAAAATAGACTTTCGAGCTGATCTGGATCGAACTCGAAACAAACTTGAGTAAAGAAGTAAAAAAAAATTCGAACCGCGATCCAATCCGACCCATTAACAGGTCTACATGTCAACGTTGATCTTATTAGTTCTAGATTGCCTATTTAACTCCAAGAATGAATAAATTAAACATTTGATCAATGCTAGCCCCCCATTTTAGACAATATACTGACATATATTATTCACACGTTAAACATTTCTTATTTCTTTTCTAACAGTTTCATGCAATGTAAAGACACTTGACTATACTAATTGTTAGTCTTCTACCTTTGTCTCATCTTCTTCTGGAAATAAAAATTTCAACTTACCAATAAGACATGTTCAAAGACCGAGCTCCCTGCTAGGTCCGGTTCGATTTACTGTTTAATAATAAATAAATAAATAAAAATTAATTATGAAATTATTAATTTAAAAATATTTTTAATTATTTTTTAACAATTAAACAGATTTTTAGATCGGCCCGAACTTAGACAAAAGATCTCCAAAAAATCGGGCCACGACCCCAACTTGATCCGACCCATGAATAACTCTATTACCAATTGATATCATGGGATTAAAAAAGACTCATTGAGGATCCAATTTCTTTTCTAAGTAAACTCCTTGGGCTATTATATGGCATATTCAAACAATGCCACAATCTAGGAAAGAACGTACTAATTAATTAGTTATCCGCATCTTTGACATGTATTTTCATTCGATGATTAGAATCTTGAGGCATTTATAAATAGAACCAAGAGATTTAAGTTCGTTATTGTGGAAGAATTAAGTTGTTGAGTAGTCTGAAAGATGGTGAGGCAACCGTCCTGGAATAAAACGTGGCTAAAGAAAGGAACATGGAGCCTTGACGAAGATCAGAAGCTGATTGCTTATATAATCAGATATGGGATTTGGAATTGGAATGAAATGCCCAAATATGCCGGTAAGAGACATCTTTAATTTTTTTTTTTTCTTTTTGGTATAAAGAAGGTCGTAGTCAGTGTTAAAAAAAAGGGACTGGATCGACTGATCGGACTAGTTGAATTGGGAACTGGTGGCCTGTTTGGTCTGGTGCATATCATAGACCGGAAATTCTCCGAACCAGTAAACATCCGAAAAAACAAAAAAAAAACATGTTTTAAACTTATTTTCTAAAAAAATTATTGTATGTGATGAGATTTGAACCTTTAATCCCTTGAATCTATATTAAATATCATATTATTTAGCCAAATACATATTTTTATTAAATATTTACTATAATTAATACTTATTTAGTGTTTAAATTCTTTTATTAATGCAATCGGTTGGTTCAATCGGTCCAATTGTTTGGGTCGGTTGAATCAATAATCGGAAGTCTTACCGGTTTGACCTCCGATCTGATTTTTTAAACATTGGTCGTAGTTTGGGGATAAGAGAAGGGGTTGCAGATGTTGAGATTCGAATCCCAAACTTGCTGGATGCTAGCTTTTAAGAGTGACTGTATGAACTAACTGAGTTAAATCCCGGATTTAAAAATCTCTTATCTAGTTCAACTTTAATCATGAACAAGAACAAGCTAGCGGTTTAATATGAAAGTACTTAAATCTCTAATTTACATGCACTTCCTTTTGCTTTGTAGGATTGTCAAGATCAGGGAAGAGTTGCAGACTTCGTTGGATGAATTACTTGAGGCCTAATATAAAGCATGGAAACTTCACCAGGGAAGAAGAAGAAAGCATAGTCCAGCTGCAAAATATGCTAGGAAATCGGTTAGTAATTGTTAAAGTGATGTTATCTCAAATTTGTTAAGTCTTAAGTTACTTGTGATTTTATATTCAAGTTGAATTTCTTCACCTATTATCATTTGGTTTTAGGTTGAATGCTTAATATGGTATCAGAATCTATGTTCTATTCTGTTGTGCTTGCATGTTATCATAGTTTTAAATTGTAATAGGGGATACGGTTGCGGGTGTCGCGAACGTTACGTAACACGTTACGGTTGTCGCAGATGTGAATTTTTGTTCAAAAATCACATTTTCTTCAAAAATAATTTATTTATATATTTTAGTATCATATTTTATTATTCTAATATTCATAATGATTTTATAAGAATTTTATTTGATTTATAAAAATAAAAAATAATTTCATAAATAATATAATATTGTTGAACATATATTGTTTTTATGATACTAAAATCCACTTATTATTTAAAAAAAAAAAAAAACTTGTTTTTGTTAAAAGAGGAGAAAATTCGTTAGGTTACGGCGTTACGTCGAGTTTTTTTGTCTGTCGCAGCATTACGTAACCGAGTCACGGTTGTGATTCGGTATCTCAATTGTGTAACGGATCAAATATGGTGCGAAAGTTATAATTTCCGTTACTTCGTGGCCGTTACGCTACGTAACGGTCGCATTTAAGAACTATGTATATTATTTTTGTCTGTTATCCTTTTCGAGTTTGTCACGTGATAGGTTTTTATGTCTCCATCTACATATGGTGGTCTTATATTTAAATTGGTTTTCTCCATCTATTACTAATTGATTTTAGCTTCTATGCTTAACGATAACTAACACAAAAATTGGCATATTTACAAAACACAAGATTAATTATAGTTACTATTTAGGATGATCATTTTCTTTTTTCTCAAATATTTTTTTGATTAATTTTCAGATGGTCAGCAATTGCAGCAAGGCTGCCACAAAGAACTGACAATGATATAAAAAACTACTGGAACAGTCGCTTGAAGAAAAGAGTGGTGCAGAACAATTCACCATCAGCGACTGCATCACCTACAGAAATCATCAGTTCCGATCTCGAAGCCGAGCAGGAGAATTCATCTGACGCTGATTCCTCAATGTTCCTCGATACGTTGTTCGACTTGGACTCACCAATTCTTGCATTGGATGACTTCCCAGAACCAACCACTTATACTTTTTCTCCATCAGCCTGGAACCAAGAGCTGCCACTTTCGGTAGTAGCTTTGGACAACGAGGATTGTCAAGAAATGTCAGCAAATTCTCAGCTGTGGCTCGATGAACCTATATATTTGTCAGATTCCTACTGTGATCCTGTGGATGATTTCTGGGTTAATCCATCTATTTAGTGCATATCATAGTTCTAAATCGTGGTTGCGGTCTCACGATTGCAGGTGTCGCGAGCGTTACATAACGTGTCGCAGTTGTCGAGGATGTGAATTTGATAGTGTTTCAAGGAATTTGATATAAGTATCGCGTAACGGGTAAAATGCAGTACGAAGATTTCAATTTTCGTTACGTCGCGAACATTACATTGTGTAACGGTCGCATTTTAAAATTATGGTGCATATAAATAGTGACAGCTGACTCCCTTCCCCTCTTCCTTTTATTTTTTTTTTTTTCTTGTGTGCAAATTTTGTTTGAACTGTGTCAGTTATATGTATTTCTCTACACATGAGAAATTTGATGTCAATAAGTATTAGATATATGGAAAGTGATATATGTTGGTCCTATATGAACATACTAATCAATGCTGGTTTCGGGTGCAATTATGAAAACATTGAGAACCCGATATTTAACTTAGTTAGTTTATGCGGTCATTCTTAAAGTGACATTCAGCAGATTTGAAATTTGAATCTCAACATTTGCAACCCTTCTCCTATTTCGAGACTATGACCTACTTTGTAAAAAAAAAAAAAAAAGAAAAGAAAAACATAGAGATTGTCAAAATATTTGAATTAGTAGAAGCTAGACACCAAAAACATAAATATATGCTTATGAATCTGTCATATTGAAAACAAATTCTTTGTGTTTGGATGAGGGATTTTAAAATTTTAAAGAATTTTGAAATGCTAGCATTTTAAAATGTATCAATTCAAAATATTAGCATTTGTAATTGTATTGTTTGGATTTAAAAATAAATTTTGAATATTGAAATTTGATGAAGTAAAAAAACAATATTAGAGATAAAATAAAAAAATATTGAGAAAAATATGCAATATGGATATCATTTGATTTGTAAAAATATATAGATATTACTAATAACAAGAAAAATAAAATAAAAAATTAAAATGAGTTTTTGTGGTTAGAATTGAAAAAAAATAAAAGTTGCGTAAAAAAAAACATAATAAAGATTAATATCTTAGTAAAAAATCAAAGAATTTCACAAATTCCACCTCTGGAGGTGGAATTTGAAAAGGGAATTTGAGCCTCTAAAAATCCTCTTTCAAATTCCAAGAAATTTAAGAATTTTTATATTTATTTTGCCAAACAAGATAATCTATTTTAGAATTTTGAAAGTCTCTCTACAAATAAATTTTCTCCTTGAAATCTCTCATCCAAACACATAGTGTTTCTATGAGTTTATAAGTAGCAAGTCTTGTTTAGTCAACCGGTTTTAAAAGAATTTCAGTAATACTTCTTTCTTGATTAATTGGAAGTCTAGTTTAGTTGGTTCATGCAGTTACTTTTAAGAGATGACATCTAGCAAATCTGGAATTTGAATCCAAGCATCTGTAATCTCTTCCCATATGCTCGGATTACGATCTTTTTTGTGAAAAAAAAAAAGAGAAAAAGAAAGGAGAAGAAATTGAAAAGAAGATCAGCACAGTGTTGAAATCCAAATTCAGGTTTGTTTTCTAGGACTTTTGTGTGTATTATTAGACGTGTAAATGGGTCGGGTCGGATAGGGATCGAATTTTTTTTCCTTACTCATGTCCGTTTCTAGCTGGGCTTAGACCGGCTCGAAAACCTATTTAATTGTTCAAAAAATATTAAAAAATTATTTTTATACTAATATTCTTTTATTTATTATAATTAAATTTAAATTAAAAAACTTTATATTTAATGAATAATAATTCGGGCGGGTCCTATCGACCTGAATTACAAAAATTCTTACTCAAATCTGGTCCAATTCATACCGGACCTGTCGAGTTAAACGAGTAGCCCGATCATTGGACAACTTTATGTGTTATTGTTGTCTACATTATTCTTGAGCACTTTTTTGTTTGCTTGATCTGATTTTGATCATGGAAATGCTCAAAGAATTCTCACAAGAAATGACCAACTGACCAAGGTATTCATGGCATCTTTATAATCAGCTTAACATAAAGGATTAACTATCTCAAATGTAGACCTATTCAAGGGTCGAGCGCAAGCTCGACTCGTATCGGATCAAGTTTGGACAAATATTTTTCAATTCGGGACGGCTTGACTTGGTCCGAATTATTATTTTTTTAAATATACATATATATTTTTAAATTTAATTATAAAATATATAAATATAAATATAAAATAATTTTTTTAATATTTTTTAAAAAGTGATTCGGGCTTATCCGGTCCAAGCCAAGCTTGAGTGAAGGATATGAAAAAAATTCAAGTCGCGGCCCAACCCATGAACAAGTCTATCCACATGCTTTCAGCTAATATATATAATTTAGTGGGGCTGAGAAAAAATTTAAATTTCAAGCTATAACTAAAGCGAAAAAAATGAAAAGTTCAAGAACTAGAATTCAAGCCTGTTAATTTTGCCCCCATATTTTGCAGTATGTAATATAGGGACTGTCTGATAAACTGAATAAATTCAACATTGAAAAATTAAGTACTTAATTTTTAGTTTTGAAAAATTTTAAGTAATAAATTTATGATATAATTTTTTTTTGTTATACTACTGAAAATTAAATATTTATTAAATTTTTTATTAATTTTTATAAAAGAAGTATACAATTTTGTAATTATTTTTAATTGGTAAAAGTTAAAAATGAAAGAATAAGCAATTAAAAAAAGAGTTAATAGCACCAATGATCTCTAAAATATAGGGCATATTTTATATTTGTCCCCAAACTTCAAAACGTATCAATTAGATCCCCGATCTTATAGTTAAGGGAAAGCATGGGATTGTAGCCTTATTTCATCTAACGGATGAGGTTATTAGAAGGGCTGAGTACATATCTTAAGGGCTGCTATCAATTTGCAAGAAGGTATTTTTATTATGTCATCAAAGGATCCTAATCTAAGGGCCAAAATTGGAGGAGAAAAAGTGCACAAATCATCCAAGGGTGGGCATGCCAACCGGCCAAGATGAGAGAGGAAAGCGAATGTTTTATTTTTTTCCATATAGTGGAGGTCATTTGATAAAAAATGGCAGTAGCTAATTTAGAAAAAAAGGGTTTTGAAAGAAAAAAGAAAGGTTTTCAATAGAAGAGCTTGAAGGTAGTCATCTCTACCAAGCTCTAGCATAGTTTTCTTATTGTTTTCCATGTTGATCTCTTGATTTTCCACTTTGTTTTCCTACTACATTTCTCATAGAAATCAAGTTTTTAAAATGTTTGCTTAAATTTTCATCTCTTCTTCTTCACCAAAAATGGTTGAAGGCAATTATTTTACAAGGGTTTTGCATTAGCCGAATGTGACATAAGTGCTTACCATGATTTTTCTTTTTTCTTCTTTGCATGATGTTGTGGGAAACATGATTTTGGAAGGTTTATTTAAGTATTTAAGGTTCTGACTTTTACAAAAAAATGAAGCAAAAGAGGTTGAAATGGCTACATGATCTTGATACATATCAAGTGACCATGGTTAGGGGAAAAGGCTATGCCCATTTTTACCAACCATGAAGCTCACCTCTAGTTTGTTGATTAGCATGGTTTATTTTCTGATTTTTTAATTGGAAAGGTTTCATGATCTTGACAAGACCAAGTGATTATGGTTAGGTGAGAGGCTATGCCCATTTTTTACCAACCATGGAGCTTAACTTTCCTTGTTTTGTTTAATAGCTTTTCCTGTTATTTTCTTTGCATGTCTATGTTTATTTTGATCATGTTCTTTACTTTTTTTATGCTTTATTTGCTTTTATATTTCTTTTTTCTTCATGATATTTGCTTGTAGGTTTCGGCCCTTGTGTTTCCTTGATAATATTTTGCATTTTTCTCATGTATCATACCTTGTATGTTGCCATGTTTGCATTTTATATTTTGTCATGTGTCCATTCGGCTACCTCCATTTCCTATGCTTTGCATAGTTGCTTGTTTGTATTTCCATGCCATGACATTATATATTTTGATTTGGTTTGCCATGAATTTGTGTATCTTGCATTCTAGTATGTTATATGTTTGTGAAAATGCCATGCTAGAATGTCATCTTTGTGAGTTCATGTCCATTCGGCTACCTCCATTTCCTATGCTTTGCATGTGCATTTTCATTATGTTAGTTGCTTGTTTGCATTTCCATGCCATGACATTATGTATTTTCATTTGGTTTGCCATGAACTTTAGATACTAGTATGTTATATGTTTGTGAAAATGCCATGCTAGAATGTCATATTTGTGAGTTCATGTTCATTCGGCTACCTCCATTTCCTATGCGTTGCATGTTCATTTTCATTATGTTAGTTGCTTGTTTGCATTTCCATGCTATGACATTATGTATTTTGATTTGGTTTGCCATGAGTTTGTGTATCTTGCATGTTAGTATGTTATATGTTTGTGAAAATTCCATGTTAGGATTGTTGGTGTAAGCCCTACAAGCCAATCTAGTTAGGCTTGTAATACACTATTTATATATTCATGTATTGCACATTGTAGTTTATTAATTATAATTGAGGTATTTCTTTATCCATAAGTATTGTTATAATTCTTATAAATGACTTGTGAAGATAAAGCCCATGAGACACAATGGCATTGCAAAGGAATTGTAAGGTGTTACAATTATGAGGATCCTTATGCATCAATGCCGTGTTTCTAAACTGTTCTTGGTCATTGTATTGTCAAGACAGGGCATTGACAATGCTCCAAGACTGGCATATGTTAAGCCTTCATGCACTTGATGCATGCAACTGATCTCATAGGTTGAGAGTATAGAGATACTTGGGGATAACATATGGGTGCTTGTTAGTTAAACAAGTTCACTGAACATGACCCGCTATGAGAGTTCCATTTGGTATTTCACTCAAGTGTCTATGGGAAATACTATCATGTGTCAATAGTGTAAGTAATCCTTTGACTTTGACACCAGGTCATCTTGTATGTGAACTGTCATACTTAGATTTCATCACGAACGGGTCCAAATCACAAGGATGCTTAATGTAGGGTGTTATTGGGTATGACATGAAGCATATGAAGATGAATAAGTGGTCCAGAGAAGATTCATCACCCAAGTGATTAAGGGGACATATCTCACATGTATGTGGCTTATATTAACTTATGGAAGTCCTTGGCCAAGGCAATACTTAAGGAGTTAATATAAAGCTGCAGATCTAATATGGAGTGGGTTAAGAGTAGACATTGAACCATGCTCTTTCCTATCCCGGGATATTTGATGAAGGGATCGAATTACATAGACATATTGTACACGAAAGGCTAGTCAAAGCTTGATGACTCTCTTGGCATTTGGGTGGTCATGATGCATTGCTAGATGCCGCTCATGATCTATAAATATAAAGAAGATATTCTTAATTGAATTTATTATATTTATTGCCAATATGTATAAGGGCTTTAGTGCAATAAGTCCAAGAGTTGGCATACACTAAACCTGGTAATATAAATGCCTTATGTTGTTGCCACCTCCCCTAAGGAAGAGAAACCCTGGTAGCCGCATTCTCTCACCTCTCTATGAGAATCGGCGCATAGAGAAAAGAGGAGTAATTAGTTTTCTTCTTGTCTGCTTCTTTTCGGCTAACTAGAGTAAGAAGAGGAAGGCTTCTCACAACCTAGTCCACTAGCATCGTCTTGGCAAAACATAATCTCAACCTTGTGAAGGCTTTCAGTTCACCTGTGTGGATTACCGTTAGAGGTCGGACAATTGGACGACTTTGGTCTTCGACAAGCTAGCATTGTGTACAAGAGCAAGAACATCAAGAATCTATGATGTGGTTTCAACAATCTCCATTACAGAGGTATGAGACTTTGATTCTTATCTGTTCTTGACAGCTTGATCGTTTTGAATTCATAGGCAGATCCATGGAGGGATTCGGTGTCTCTTTGTTTTATTTTATTACGATGCGTTGTATATTTAACTTGTTGATTAAATTATACATTATCTCTGTTTGAGCATGGGCTGAATCCCAACAAGGATATCATCTTTGTGAGCTCATGTCCATTCGGCCACCTCCATTTTCATTGCTTTGCATGTATATTTTCATCTTGCTTATTGACTTGTTTGCATTTCCATGCCATTATGTATTCTGATTTGGTTTGCTATGTGTTTGTGTTATTTGCTACATAGGATTGTCTTAGGTTATCTAGTGGCCATTCGGTCTCTTCATGTATTCCTTGCCTTGTCATGCATTTGCATTTTGTTTAGGTACTATGCTTTGCATTATCATGCCTTGAGATTGTGTATTATTTTGTTGTTTGTTCATGCATTAGTATTAGGTTTATTGGTCATTATATGGTCATGACATTCTCATGCATTCTCATCACATTTTAGGTCTAGGCCATATTTGTATTCCATGCATATTAGGTCTTAGACCATATTGGTATTGCCATGCATTGCTATGCTATTTAGGTCTTAGGTCATATTAGTATTGTCATGCATATTCATCACACATTAGGTCTAAGTCACATTTGCATTATCAAGCATTTCATGCATATTAAGTTAGGATAGCATTTATTGCCATGCAAACTCATGCTAGGCATTTAGGTCATTTTGAATTGCTATGCATATTAGGTCTTAGACCATACTAGTATTGCCATGCATTGCTATGCTATTTAGGTCTTAGATCATATCAGTATTGTCATGCATATTCATAACACATTAGGTCCAAGTTACATTTGCATTATCAAACATTTCATGCATATTAAGTTAGGTAGCATTTATTGCCATGCAAAATCATGCTAGGCATTTAGGTCATTTTGAATTGCCATGCATTTCCTTCATCATTTAGGTTTTAAATCATGCATTCAATTTGTTGTATGTTCATGCATATCATGTCATACCACTTGATTTGTGACTTAGGCCAATCAATGGCTCAAAGTCATTGCTCATTTGAGCATACTTGTGGAAAATTAAAGAGTTGTCAAATTGATTATTCTACCTTTGTGATTTTTTACTTAGCCAATTTTTGTCCAAATTTTTAAATGTTTTTGATACTGTTTGTAGGTCCTTAGGAAAGTCTCCAACATTTTTACCTTGATTTTTAAATGATTTTATCAAAGGCAAAAAAATGTGTTTTGGCAAAACAGTTTTCACCCAGTTTTCGAACTTTCCCGATTTTTCTGATAAGTTCTCTTTGATCAAAAAATTAAGCCAATTTTTTCTCGTGCATTTTTACATGTTCTGAGTCTCCAATAGTTTTTTTAGATTTTTCTTAAATTTTAAAAATAGGTTAAAAAAATAATGTTTTAAAACTGGACGATAGAGTCAGATTTGAATTTGAGGGAAAATCATTTTTATGTTTTGGCTAAGTTACTTAGAGGGGGTTGATTAGGAAATTTAGCTACTATATTAGGATGGTTTCTAGGCTTTTTTAATTTTAAAAAATGATTTTATAGAGTTCGGGTCAAGGTTGGTCAAGTCCGAGATTTTAAAACTTAAGAAAATAGAGCCATTTTTAAAGGGAATTCGGCTAAGGTTTAATTTTCATCCAAGATTTTAAAAATTGTTTTCAAACAATCATAAAGTATTTTGATTTTAGAAAATTTAATTTGATGTCTTTTCCTAAAGTAGCCGGATATCTTTTTAGATATACGGATTTCCTTAATTGAAGGAAAAAATACACTTCCATACATTGCATTTTCCATATTCATGCTTATTATATACTATGTTCATGCATTATTATTTTTTTTTTATTTTCATGCATATTTCATGATAGCATTATTTTATGTTTCATGTCATTTAGATTATATTCCATGTCATTTAGATTATATTATTTAGAATATGCCATGGCATTTAAAATATGCCATATCATTTACATTTTCAATGTCATTAAATCATTTCATTTAGAACATATCATGTCGCTTAGGATATTTCATTTCATTAGAATATATCATGTGACTTAGGATATTTCATTTCATTTAGAATATGCTATGCCATTTAAGTTATATCATGTCATTTAGGTTGCATTATATTTTTTAGACTTTGCTATGTCATTTTATTTATGTCACACATATTCAAATTCATATTTTATAAAATGTTTTGAAAAAGATAATAATTTTCAATAAAATAAAAATATTCCCGAGTTAAAATAATTAATGAGTTCTCTACCGGGTTTGCTGGAGGGGATATCATCAATTATCATTAATAAAGGAATATCTTTCTTTCAAAAATCGAGAATGATTTGGAAAGTTTTATAAATAAACAAAAATTTCTATATTTTTTCGATTTTGTCAGGGAATATAGAAAAATTTTGAATTAATAAATTCCATATCATTTTCAATTAAAAATGGAATTATTTTTCTTTAAATTGGGAATTAACTTGAAATACTAAATTAAAAACCGACTTTTTTATTGAGACTTGAGATAACACACGATAATAAGGTACCGTTTTATACGGGCGTTGTGGGGGTGCTAATTCTTCCCCGCACGTAACTGAGTCCTGAACCCGATTCTTCAATTTTCTCTGGTTTATAACGTAGACTAGAAATTGGTTTTTAAAATGTTTTAATTAATTTTAAAATGTTTTACAAAATCGGTTTTAATATGTGGCCGATCACACCTAACTAAAAAAGATTGGTGGTGACTCCATGTCTTTTTCAATATCATTTTCAAAACCTTCATTTTCCAAGAGGAATTAAGTCGACTTTTCCTCGATTTTTTTTAATGTCACGCTTAACGAATAATAAAGTCTTGCGATGAAACTTGTTATTTTTTATGTTACGACACCTTCCATTTATGTAATTCCATAAAAAATACATGAAAAGTTCAAATTTTGATTGATATTCGTATTATGATCTTGATTATGCCAATTAATATTTATTGTTCATATTATGATCTTGTTTATGTTATTTAACAATTGTTGCTTATATTAGTTTCTTGTTTATGCCATATGATGATTAATGTTTACATTACTTCTTTTATGTTTGCATCTTAATAAGGCTTTGCATATTCATGTTCATTTTACAAGAGTTTAAATACATATAAAAACTAACGCTTTAATAAAATGAGGCAATTTTTTCGAGTTAAATTAATTCATGAGTTCTCTGCTGGGTTTGTTAGGGAGAACGTCATCAATTATCATTAACAAAGGAACATCCTTTTAAAGAAAAAAATAATTCCGATGATTTCAAAATAGGAAAAATTCTATATTTTGCCAAGTTTGTCAAGGAATATAGAAAATTTTGTGGTAATAAAATTTCGGATTATTCTTAAATAATATATTGTTTTCTAAAGGATATATCTTTAAATACCGAATCTAAAACCAACTTTTATCGAGACTAATGATAACACATGATTAATAAGGTACCGTTTTATACGGGCGTTGTGGGCGTGCTAATACCTTCTCCGCACGTAACGGACTTCTGAATCAGCTTTTGTTTTTCACTAGTTTTAAACGCGGACTTTAAAATTGGTTTTGCAAAGGATTTTAATTAATTTTAAATTTCTTTACAAAAAATGATTTTAATAGGTGATCGATCACACCTAGCCAAAAAAGATCGATGGTGACTTCCCTTTTTGAGGTTTTTCAAAACCTATATTTTTTACGAGGATCTATTATCTTTTCCATCTCCCAACGTGATTTAGCGGTCGCAAGATCGTTATGACACAAATAATTTATGTTAAATATATTTAAGTTTATGTTAGTTTATTTAATTATTTATTTCATTGATTTTTTATACTTAAATTATAAATAATATTATTATGATTTCCTACTTGTTCTCGTAACTTTATAAAATAATACGATGTAGTTGAATTCTAAAAAAAATAAGGGTAAAATACTTAATTGGTACCTGTACTTTACACTTTTTGTCCGTTTGGTATTTAAAGAAAAAAGTTATCAACTTGGTATTCCAAATTTCTTTCCGTCTATGACTTTATCCCAAAGTGTAACTCCGTTAAAAAAAGCTGATGTGTCTTTAATACCCAATTAAAAAGATCCACGTGGCCATCAAATCCACGTCATTCATTAAAAAAAAAAAGCCACATCATCTTTTCTTTTATACATAATTTAAAAAACGAGAAAAAATTAAATTTGAAATATTAAAAAAAAAAAAAAAAAACTTTTCTGAAGAGGGGTTATAATTTGGGGCAATTTTTTTTTTTTTTTTTTTTTTTTTTGTAATATACAAAAGAATTTCCTTCTTCGGATTTTTCTTCTTCTTCTCCTCTGTTTCCCTTCTATTTCTTTCTCAATTTCTTATTTCCAGATTCCTGACTGATTTGGATCGTATTACCAAAAAAGATTTACGAGGTAAAAAATCCATCATGGCATCATCTGCCAAGACTTCTTCTTCATCATCATCCTGATCACTCATCATCAATCCCATGTAGAACGAACCCTAATATGAAAAATTATGAACTCTACGATCCTATGAGAAGAAGTTACAGTGGAAACCCTTTTACAAAGCCGTCTGTTATCACAAATCCCATAACATTTAACCCAAATACTCTGGCTAATAGTCCTTCAGGTTCCATTTTCTTTTATTCTTCTATTTCTTTTTCGTTTTCTTTGTTTTCCCCTTTTAGAGATATAATTATCTGTTTGCTCGGGCTTTACGAAATTTGGGTTTGAAATAAAGGGAAATTGAGGCATTATTTTGTTGTTCATATGGTTTGGGTTCAAAAGGAACTGAAGGAAGTTTGGCTTCGAATTTTTGTTAGAACTATATTAGGAAAATAGAGGAGCAGAAGAAGAATCCATTTTTTTTTTGTAATATTTTAAATTTAATTTTTTTCTTCTTTTTTAATTATATATAAAAAAAAAGATGATGTTACTTTTTTTTTAATGAATGACGTGAATTTGTTAGCCACGTGGATGCTTTCAATTGGGCATCAAAGGCACATTAGCTTTTTTTTAAACGGAGTTACACTTTGAGATAAAGTCATAGACGGAAGGAAAGTTAGAGTACCAAGTTGATAACTTTTTCTTTAGGTACCAAACGGATAAAAATTGTAAAGTACAGGGACCAATTGAGTATTTAATCCAAAAAATAACTAAATTTTTTGGTACTTACGGTTGATAGTTTAGAATATTGATAAACTTTATTATTTCACATTAATTAAATTAACAAAGTTTTTTGAAATAATTTTGGTGAAATAAGTACTTGATAATGATAACAAAATTTTAGCTAACTTTCATAAAATATAGATTATGAAAAATATATATGTTTATTTATCAAGTGAAAAGTGGTCTTTGTTCATAAAGAATAGTAATTTTTAATCATTGATGAAATATTATAATTGTTCATCAAAACTAATTATGTTTAAATATTGATGAAATATTATAATTGCTCATAAAAAATAATTATGATTAAATATTGATGAATTTATAATTGTTTATAAAAAATAATTATGTTTAAATATTGATGACAAGTTACATTTGTTGATCAAAAAAACATGTGATTTCATAAATTGTATAAAAAAACTCTTCAATAAAATTATTTTTTTGGGTACAAAAAAGACCGCAATTTAGGGATAGCGGAAGGGATTGCAGATACAGGGATTCGAACTCGAGACCTGCTGGATGTCATCTCTTAAGGGTGGCTGCATGAACCAAGTGAGATAAGCTCCGAGTTCTCAATAAAATCATTTTCACTATTTTGCTTAGAGTGTTTAAGGTTTTGTTATACCCCGGAGACATTAAAATCTTATGAAAAGTGTTCTATACACTTCAAAACCGTCTTACTTTCTTTATTAACATTATTTGTTTTTGTTTAATTCCCTAATTTTTCCAACACTTACTAAATCACATAAGAATTTGTATTACCAAACTCGGTACATATTAGATTTGTCCATAGGTCAAAATTATTCGTTCGATTTGAATTGAGTCAGATTTGGGATATGTTTTTTTATAATCCGGGCCAGCTTGGCCCATCCCAAATTATTATTTAAATATTAAAAATTTAAAATGTAAATTTAATATATTTCAAACATCAAAACGAACTTTTGAGTCGAATTTAAATAAGTAAATTTTTTATTATTCGGATTTGATCCGATCTGACATGTCCATAAACACATTTACCACAAATACAAACGAAAAGATCAAACAAAAAGAGCTGAACAGGACAAAAGAAAAGGCTGCGCAGGTAATACAGAATATAGATGTTGTAAACTATAATATTATTTTTCAGTTAATGAATAAAAAAAATGCAGTTGGTAGTTGAGAATAATGGATTGATGACAAGTTATTAGTCAAATTGTTGAACTAAATAATAAATTTGATAATTTGTGTATTAATTCGTATCGTATTTATATTATTTTTTTAATATAATCGTGTTTAAAGTATTATGTTTTTATATAAATTTTAACACGTTAACAATTCATTTTAGATAGATTTTGACACGTTCGTGCATCTGTTGTTCGTACTATTTTTCGTATCGTGTCGTGTTTTAGTCTTTTTTTTCGTATCGTATAATCATATCGTATCTAAAATTGTCATGTCTACTAAGCATACACACCCCCAACCTAGCTATTTTCCTATAGCATAACTCAGCTAGGGGTTGAAATTGCATTCTCTAACTCGACCCTGCATTTTTAAATTAAAAAATTATCTGATTTATTGTTAGTCAAATTTTTAAATTTTATAAACAAAATTAATAAAGTAATATATATTTTTTAAAATATATTAAAAAAAAATTTAAAATTAATTAAAAATAAAATATGAGACAAATTTTTAACTTCGCTTATAAAATTAAATTTTTTTATCATTAACATATCAAATACAAACTTAAATTGAGAAATTACCATATTTGTTGAAAAAAAAAAAAAAAGAACTCAATTCAAAAAAAAAAAATTCATTCAAAGTCTGCGGTCAAGCTTTAGAAATATCATGTGCTAGTACAGCAGCCTGTAACCTACCTACCCCACGATTTTTTAGAGCTTAATTTTTTCCGGCAAATGGGATAGGTTAAAATATTTTTTATTAAATGAGAGTACTTTTAATTTTATTTACATAAATAAGATATTTTAAGTTAATCTAAGTCACTGTCTATATGGCAGCTGAGATTTTTTTTTTACTTCTTCTTTCAAACAATAATATGATTGGTGAGACAAACGCCACAACCCCAGTGGCCCCCCATTGGCGTCAAACGCAATGGTTGGCTTAGCTCCATCAAGCATTCGAACCCCATTGGATTAGGGTTTCGAAGGAAAAATAAAATCAGAGACAATTCTTAAGTGAAATTAGCAGGTGGGTAAAAAGTATTGAAGAATGGTTTTTGCTTTGTTATTTTGAAACCATGTTTATTTGGTTTGCAAATCTACAAGTAAATCAAAAAAATTTATGCGAAGTTTTGGGATTAATGATCATCAAAAGCCCATTTCTCTTTCAACGTTGAAGAAGGTTGGCTTATCATTTTAATGGGTTTGATATTTGACCTATGTATACGATTTTAGGGATTATATTATTGGCTTTCATTGGATTTGAATTATTAATTTGTTTTTATTTTATTTTGGTATATAATTACATAGGTTTTTGACGAAATTTTCAATTATTGAAAGTATTTTCATATTTTCCAATAAATACCGTTGAAACTGTAATTTTACTTTGCCGCCGATGACATGGTCATTCATGAGAATTTTTTTTTTTATGAAACTGATGACTGTTTGCCACATAAGAACGAATTACATTCATTAACTTGAAATGTCTTATTTATGTAAATAAAATTAAAAGTGCCTTCCTTAGAGGAAAAAAAATTTAATCTACTTTATTTTCGGAAAAAACTCCGTCTTTTCTAACCAGCTGTTACAAATTTGAAAAAGCTTTAATCTTTCTGAAGTATATCTATATAATATATATGGAGAATGCACTTGCCAATTCGTATATTTGTATCGTATTTAGATTTATTTATGGGTCGAGTCAAGTCGTGGTTGTGGCCCAATTTTTTTTTTTTTTTTACCCAAGATCGTTTCTGAATGGGTTCGGACTAACCCTCCAGCCTAATTTACTGTTTAAATAATATTAAAAGTTAAAAAATTTATTTTTATATTAATATTTATATATTTTTATAATTTAAATAAAAAATAATTTTTTATTATTTCAACAGTGATTCGGGGCAGACAGGACAAATCCAATACGGGCCAGGCCTATCGGTTCGGACGGGCTATCCGGCTCTTGAGCAGGTCTAATCATGTTCGTGTTATTTTTTGTATTATAATCGTATTTAAGGTGTTATATATTTATATAAATTTTGACATATTAATAATTCAAGTTATATCAATTTTTGATATATTCGTGTATTTGTATCGTGTTCGTGTTATTTTTTCGTGTTGTATCGTGTTTTATATCGTATAATTATTTTTATCATATCATATTCGTATCGTGCAATCGTATCGGATCTAAAATTATCGGATCTAAACGTTAACTAGACTGGTTTTGACAAACAATCTTAGGCCTGAAGACCAAGTCTTACTTCATCTGTGCTAACCAACCAGAAACTTTGCAACTGCCCATAATTTAAGGTTGGATATAGACACCTTTTTTCTTTTACTAAGCTAATAAAATATATATATTATTAAACAACCAAGCTAAAGGTTACAAATCTAACAAAAAGATAGTAAATTAGAAAATAAATTAAGTTGTACTGCAAGTATGAAAATAAAAGGATTGTCTCTTTCTTAAGGTAAGTTAAATAAACTCAAATCCGACTTTAAAGTTAGCTTATAAGGTGAAAAAGTTAATATTGTATATAAATCACATTCAGGTATAAGAGTTAGAGGTGTTCATAGGTCGGACCGGGTTACGGTTCGAATTTTTTTCATACCCTTTACCGAAGCCCAACCCGTAAACCCAAATCACTATTTAAAAAAATATTTTTATAATTAAATTTAAATAAAAATATTTTTATTAATAAATAGTAATTTGACTTGGACCGGGCAGAATTGAAAAAATGGTTATCTAGGCCCGACTCAACAAGGGTCGGACCTGTCGAGCCAGACGGATAGCCCAACCCTTAAACAGGTCTAATAAGAGGTATGCAATGCGGGGCTTTTGACACTCACTCTCGACAGATACCTGACGAAATAAACGCATAACAAGTAATTCAACGGAACGACTAAGAAACCTAACTCTGACATCAAATTAAAGAAACTCAAACCCAACGAAACGGGCAAAACCAAATTCTAATACCAACTTAAATAAATTCAAACGCGACCTCAAAAACTAACTTATAAAGTAGAGAATCTAATAGAATATATAAATCACATTCAAATAAAAAAAAATAAACAATACGAGACTTTGAAAACGGTTGATAGCCAGTGATTGTCTTTTTTTTTTCCTCTTTCTTATTGTTTGAACTAAAATGTCTTAACTAGCTAATTTATCTAATACTTTTATCTGAAATCAAGTTCCACTTTAGTAAGTTTAACAAAAAAAAAGTAATTAAAAATAGTTAAGATTATCTTCATGTTAATTATGACTTAAAATAACAAGAAAAGAAAATTAAATCAACTAATCTCCATGGAAATTAAATCCTTCTGCCTTTTCTTTTTAAAACCAATTAAGGTAGCTAATAAAATTCATTGGATTGGCATTTCTTGGACTTCAAATTAAGCCACATCAATTAAGTAGTACAACTTTTCTTTTGGATAACAAATTTGTTTAATACTGTATTCAATTAAATAACAGTCATGACATGAAGTAACGGTCGTTATTTTGTGGTTTTGATTTTTTTTATCATCGATATATACCACAAGTGAAGTGTGAATGATTTAGCGGTACACAACGATTAGATTTACAATTTTGAATTATATGTATATAGATTAAATTTATAACTTATAATTTCTTTTTAATAAATAAAAATCATAAAGTGTCATAAACTATTTTAAAAATTATAAAAAAAATAATATATGATATAAATGAATTATATTTGATGCATTGACAGTGTAAGTGAACCAAAAGATGTCACTTCATTAAAATAAAGTTATCTTTATTTATTTTTTAAAAATTTTAATGAGTTGATATCATCTGATTCACTGACACTGTATAAATATATATATTGTCAGTACATCAAATATAAAGAATTACTATTTTTACCATAAATTATGAAGAAAAAAAAAATCACGATCGTAATAACCGTAATAGCATTTGCTATATTCATAACCGCAATAAATGTGATCGAAAACGTGTCCATGATCGTAATTTAAATGTCTGACTATAAGTAATAATGTGTGCTTGAAACTTCTTCTAAATCAAAAGTTCAAAGTTCAAGCCTCCTCCATGATTACATTCTTAATGCAGCCACCAGGTTTCACGGTGGCTGGAATCATCAAAAGAACAATAATTGAAATGTATAACTTCCACGCCGCCAGCAACTAGTCTCCGGCGAGTTAAAGAACTGCGACAAATAGGGCACGTGGAACGTTGGTATCCAATCCATCTATCCAAGCAAACTTTATGGAAAAGATGGTCGCATCTCAACTCTCTAATCTCATCGTCTTCGTCAATCTTGCATAAACAAATCGCACATTCAACAACTTCGTCGCCCGATTCTTGCTTCTTGTAGTAATTGCACCTCTCTAGCTTATAATCTTCAGCGCCAACTTCTGGCATGTGATCATAAGGGAACAAAGAGTAATGAAGCGAGAAATTCCAGGCCCATTTCAGGGCCGAAACGATTGAGAAAACAGAAAATAAGTACTTCCGTAGCTTGTTAATCGCCATGGTCGAAAGAGATAGTGATGAAACAAAGATGAGATATGGCTTCCAAAAGGCTGGAAAATATTGGGATATTTATAGAGTTTGGTCTTGAGAAAGGAAATTGGAGGTGTGCTCTAATCCAGATTTAATTAGTGGCGGTAATTAGATCTGCTCATGAGTTGAGTCAGGTTGTGACTCAATTTTTTTTTTAAATCCGGTCTTAGGCAGGTTAGGGCCTATCCGCAAGCCATTTCACTATTGAAATAATATCATTTTTATATTAATATTATATATTTTATAATTAAATTTAAATAAAAAATAATTTTTTATTATATAAACAGTAATTCGGGTCAGATCGGTTCGAAATGAAAAAATCCTATCCAGGTCCGGTCCAATACGAGTTGGGCAACGTGACGTTACGATCGTAATTTTATGGTTTTGATTCTTTCCGCATTTGATATTCACCGCAATTATGGTATAATGATTAGCAATTCATATCAGTTAAACTGACGACCATGAATTACATGTATATAGATTCAATTTACAACTTATGAATAATTTTTTTACTTTTATAGATAAAAAATTATAAATTGTCATAAATTATTTTAAAAATCATTAAAAAAGAATTTTTATCATTATAATTACTATATTTTATAATAATTTGTGAAAAAAAAAAAGACTTGCGATAATATAAATTATGTTCGCAACCTAAAAACACCATCCTTACATTAATTGTTGCTGAAACATCCCATTCAAAAGGAAGACTTTGAATAACGATTAGCAGACGAGAAATTCTTTCTTTTAAATGTCATGTTTACGAGTCAAATTACTAGTAACAGTCCAAAGATTTGATTATATATATATATATATATATATATATATAAAACAAGCTGCAGTTGAAAGAAACTTTACGTCGCCATCAGCAAGTTGAGACTTTAGGAGTTTTTGGGTTATGATAGGAGATTTTAAGGTAAGTTTTTTATGGTAAGATTTTCATAAGATTATGATATAGTTTAAAATCTCAAAATTTGTATAGCAGGTTATCATAAAATATTTTATAAAAAATCGATTTTAATAGATGGTCGATCACACCTAGTAAAAAAAAATTGGTGACGACTCCATTTTTTTTCGAGGTCATTTTCATACCCTCTTAATTTTAATTTCAAGCGGAATTAAGTCGTCTTTTTCTTTATTTTCCCCAATGTCACACTCCTTAAGACGAAGGCCCAGATTTTGTCCCCGCGAGGGGGGCAAGATAATTCTCGGATCGCTTTTTAAGAGGAGGTTGCGATAGCTTGGCGACTCCGCTGGGGAGACTTAGAGAGTCAGGCCTAGAATTAGTCGCGTGATATCGAAAGTCTCGGTTTTATCAGTTTTGGTCGGTGTTTACTTTTAATTCCCACTTTCTAATAAAGAAATTTTTTGAAAATAACCAAATGTTTTTTAAATATGTTCATTCTCATGTGAATGCATATTTTTACTATTCTCTGGTTATTTAGCCTTGTATGTCATTATTATCCTTTGTTTAACGAATGTTTTACATTGTTTAATCTAGTATTTATTAAATTGCTAGGGTGTTTTAGATAAGGTGTATAAAATAGGTGGTGAAAAGTTTGTTTGTTCCTTCTCACACACTACACTACACTTGCATAACATGATCCCTCTATCCAAGTTTCGTCCCTATAGGTGGAAGTAAAGTAACTATGCTCTCGTGAAGCGATAACCTCCGCGGGCTAGCGAAACACTTCCAGAGTAGTAGACTACCTATGCTTTCGTGAGGTGATAACCTCTGTATAGGCCTGGGACATACACTCTAACAAATTGAACCTGCTTTTATCGGGGTGCTACTAGCCTTCACCGACGACAGTGAGGAGCAATTTGGAGCCTTTTAGAACCTAATGCAACCTCATATAGTGAACCTAGGCGAAGCCATGCCAAATTTTCGTTAGAGGTATCGAAGCTAGGAACACATGGAAGAACACTTCTGACCCTTTGCTATCTATTTTGCATTTCGAACAAGATTCATAAATCGGGTGATGATGAACGTACATTGTATTGCCCGTAATAAATTTAAATTTCTGCCCAAAAGGCATTGTGATGCCTAAATAAGTTCATATTGTTGGGGCACATGTTCATGTTCATTTTCTTTTTCGCTTTGCATTGATGATTTTACCCTTTTACTTGCTTTGCGATTTTTCACATATCATTTGTAATAATACCGAAACCTAGTGTTTGGGTTATTTTGAAAATTTTTCTTTTTTAATATACCTGTACCTTTTTAGGTATTTCTAGAAAAGAAAAAAAGAGTTTTTATTCTAATTTTTTCTTTGAAAAACAAAAAATTGAAAAAATGAGAGGTGAATAATGAAAAAGTTATTTTCTCCTTTCAGTTGTAGACTTTTGAGAAAATATGAAAAATGTGTCAAAAAAATAGTTGTTAAGAAAATTCAAGAAAAATAGAAGGAAAAAATCGAAGAAAATAAAAAGTGATATTAGGATCTTCTTTTACTTGATGTTTTTATTTGCATTTTTTTGCATAACATGCACATTATTTAAGCAGCTGTAAATATGAAAATTCATCTCCTCAAGCATCCTCACATTTTGTACATTTCATGCATTAATCATCATTATATTCATGCATATAAGAATAGAGCATATACATTCATAATTGTATTTTTGGTGATAATAATGTCAATTTCATTTGCATGGAAGAGGTTTAAGATATAAGGAATGAATTGGAGGAACGAGTGTAAGCTTTGGAGTGCAATCAAGAGGAATTTGGACATGAAATCCGGGAGGTGAAAGGACAACTCGCCAAATTGATAAAAATGTTTGAGGATATTAGTAAGAGTAAGGGGGCATTTCTCAAGGCTTTTCATCATCTTCGGATCAACCAAGACCATCAAGTCCAGATCATACAATCCCTGTTGGATCTTGCACTTGTCGGTGCCATAAAAGATTGAAGCTTAATGGAATGGTGGAAGTGGTCAAATCGGGAAACCAGGTGCCAAAGACAGAAACCTCTGATCCTATACCACCCCTGCAAACTATCCCAAATCTGAATCAGTATCCTCGCTTTACTATTACCCCTTTGTCCACTGGGACGACCAACACGAGGTCTCTGGGTTCCAGTCCATCACCACAAGCTGACTGTAATTCGTACTTTTTCCCTCATCAACCATCTCATCAAGCATCTGGGATAACAACCTTGAATTGTGTACAACCTCTAAGGGTCTCGTGTCCAAATCCCTACCCTTACCATGCTGTTCCGCCACCTCTCCATGCAAACACTCCAGTTCGAACCTTCATGCCACCATCAAGTGCCTCGATTCCTAGGACGTATGTAACCAAGAAACAGCCCAAGAATAAGACTTAAAGGCATTTTGATCCCATTCCAATTAGCTACCAAGAGCTTCTTCCTATATTGATCCAAGATCACCTGGCTGCCTGTGTATCGTTGAAACCCCTGCTACCACCGTACCCTAAATGGTATAACCCAAATGCAAGATGTGATTATCACTGCGGAATTGCTGGGCATAGCATTGAAGACTGTGAAGCCTTTAAGAGGAAAGTGCAGTCTCTCATAGATATCAAGTGGTTTGATCCAATGACACTGATTGATAGAGGATTGGGGAAGGCTAATTAGGGTTAGGAGATTGATCTTTAATGATGTAGTAGGATTTCGTATTTTCAGTAGCTGACTCTTATAGCCTTAGGATGCTAGGAAAATTAAAGTGCTTGTAAAGACAATTCTAACCACTTCTCAGATTTTGTAAACATGGTTTATATCTTGTGAACGTTGACATGGGAATGAATTGGTTATGCTTCAAATTTATGAGATGTTGATGATTAAGTTCCTTCAATTCTTATTTCCTCTGTGGAATCTTCCCCTTGCATTTGCATCCGATCAATTATTTGTCATACCATACATTTTATCTATCCATGCATTGAATTGCTTATTCTTTACATGCATCATATTGGCCTCGTGTTGTATTTATAACATACATGGTCAGCATGTTTCCACTATATATGTCCATGCATCACTTTGTTTATTCTTCACGTGCATCAAATTGCATTCATGATCTTTATGGTTCATTCATCATGAAACACACTTAGGGGAATAAAATAGAAATTGGCTTAGCTATAAGAGTTTTTGAAGAAATTTCCATTTCAAATCAAAGGTATAAGAAGTACTAAGCACTTTTATAACACAGGCCAGAGCTATAGAGATTGAACAAGTTGCTCGGATGGAGAGAATGGAAATGGCACAGGAAGAACAGTTGGCAAAATCTCAAGCAGAATCTAAAGATCAAATGACTAAACTTATGGAGCTGGTGTCCGCCTCGATCAAAAGAAAGGGATACATTGAGAACTTGGCCGCTAGAGAAGGGTCGGAGGCACAAAAGGGTCAGATTGAGGTCATAATGTTAGATGTCCAGTCTTTTCAGAACATAGTTGATCCCGTCAACGTCTTGAACTTAGATGATCCAGCTAAACGGGCAAAATTGAAAATGGTTGCGTTGAATGGGGCTAAGTCGGTAGATTCCCAAAGGAAGTATCAGCTATTAGAGGAAAGGCTCTGGGCAGTAGAAAGTACAGATGTATTTGGGAGTGTAGATGCAAACGAACGTTGCTTGGTCCCTGATTTAGTCATTCCTTCTAAATTCAAGGTTCCCAACTTTGAGAAATATGATGGGACAACCGATCCGTCAGCCCACATCACTATGTTCTGCCGAAAGATGACGGGCCATATAGATAATGATAAGCTTTTGATCCATTGTGTTCAGAATAGCCTCAATGGTTTCGCAATTAGGTGGTATAATCAGTTGATCAAGGATTGTTCGCTCTTGGATTCATTTGGCTAATACATTTTTAAGCCAATACACGCATGGGACTGATATAGTGCCTGACCGTCTCACTTTGCAAAATATGGAGAAAAAAGACTACTGAGAGCCTCAAAGAATATGCTCGGAGGTGGAAAGATATGGCCATCCAAGTACAACTGCCCCTGACTGAGAAAGAAATCACTGTCCTCTTTGTGAATACACTACGAGCCCCATACTATGATAAACTCGTCAGCAATGCCACAAAGAATTTTGTGGATATGGTAATCTCAGGGGAGATGAGAATGCTATCAGGGATGGGAAACTTCAAGGAGAAAGAACATCCAATGCCGAGGGAAACAATGCACCCAAAAAGAAAGAGGAAGATGTCCAAGCAATGGGAGATTCGCCTCATATTCCCAATTCCCCTCATACCAATCATGTTACCCTACCAAGGTATCTCCAACCCTTTATCCTTACCTACCAAATATCCATCCCCAAGCACCTAATCTTGTACAAGTCCCTACAGCTAGGCTTACTTCCCAAAAACGACCGCGGGACAACCAAGAGAAAATTCCAATCCCAATCCCTGACCTGCTGCCGATACTAATAAAGAATCAGTACCTTACCCCTGTACCTTTGAAAACAGCTCCAAACCCATGAGCAAGGATTTATGACCCTAACAGCAAGTGTGAGTATCACATGGGGATAATTGGGTATTCAACTAAAAGATGCAGACAACTGAAGGAAAGGATTAAAGGTATTGTCCACGATGGCATTTCGACTCTAGAGCTTATACTATAGTGGAAGTCCGCTTTGCCATAAATCAGTTTCTTTCAAGGTTTAAGAAGGAGAATTACTACCTCTGAAAGATGTCATTAGGAGCATTTTGATGTATGTAGTTTCATACCTCATGATGAAAACACTTGTCTCATGTCGGCATCTATATGAACTAAATAAATTTTGAATTTTAAATGCTTTGTGTTTATTGTGTTTTATCAATAATTTGAATGTGCAAAAACAAGCATTAAGGAAGTTCTAATAATAGACAGTCTCGAGAATATTGATGATCATTGTTAGAAATGGCCCAATACCCTCCCACCTCTTTTTTGGGCTTTTCTATGCCTAAATCCCTTGAACTGAGACCACTTGAATGACCTAATGCTTCAAGGAATATGAATGATTGAACCTCATAAACCATTGTCACTACAGAATAAGTAAATATGTAGATCCTAGCCTAGGCTATGAACAATGGAACAAACTTTTTGAAAAAAAAAATCAAGCTCTTGGGAAACTCAAACAAATGAAACATTCCTTCAAGAATCTAGATCGTGGTAATTTGATGTGTGTCAAGGTCATGCGAAAACCATTCACATCCTTTCCAAATAACCCAAAAACACCAATTGCCCAAACATCACTTCATGATTGACACCTCGAGGCACAATGACCAAATCAGATTATCCCATGTCCCAGAGAAAACCTGTTTTTGGGTCATATTTTCCCTGTCACTTCAAACAAACCCAAGATTGAAACTCAGCATTTTCAGTATAGACCTAGACTTACGATGTTCCTAATTCTCATGGTTAATCAAATTGGGGCATCATATGTAGAAATGGTGGATACATGGTGGATAAGGGGAAATTAAAGCATGAATCATTGGGGCATGCAACAAAAAAAAAATGGTGATATCATGCATATGAGAATTCAGATGATTCCAAGTGCAAAATGAAATTCTGATTATCGATTCCCCTGGGGATTGCATTTCAATGAGAATATTTGTGCTTGATATGAAAAATGACTATCTTTCATATCCCTTTCACAAAAAGAAATTATCCATAGTCACCCCTTTTGAGCCGAAAGAATTCTTTCTTCTTTGAACCCTGATCAAGGATCACCTTCTACACTGGGGGGCAAATGCGAGGAAAGATCTTCTCAAAAATCATTGAGAAATGAGTCCTAACTCGAAGACAGATACAAAGAAAATTGAGCTCCCAAATAAATATGGGCTCACTCTGTCGAAATGAAGATGTAGAAAAGATGGCGAAATGAAAGCCAAGAGCAAGACAAAAAGAAGAAAAAGGAAAAAGAAAAAGATCACGAAATGAAAGCCAAGAAATGAAACAAAAAAAGAAGAAAAAACACACAAAAAGGTGCGAAAAAGGATGGCGAAATGAAAGCCAAGAACAAAGAAGAAAATGAGCAAATGAGCAAAAGTCAAAAGAAGGAAAGAAAAGTCCAAAAGGGACACATGCTTCAAAGGGAATCCTCCTCAAGGAATGATCCTTGATCTGATTACCCTCAAACACATATTTTTGGGCCAATTTATCCTTTCTTTCTAAACCCCGAATCATGGCCTACATTACGTGCTTTAAAAGTCTATTTTGATCAAGCATGAATATTAAACTTGAAGGGTTTTTCCTCAGATTTTATTCGATCTCATCGAATTATCATTTCACTATGGAAGAATTTAGAATTCACAAGTGCATGGTAGAACAATAAAAAAAATGGAAAGAATGGGACTCTAGAGCGAAAACCCAAAAATGGGCGGTCTAGAGTAAAATGGGAATTTCCGATGCCATCTATGTTAGTGCCGATGCCACAAAAGAGAAGGTTATATTGAAGAGATCGAGGAACATCTAGGAATTCTTGAACCTCCCAAATTGCCTTCAAAATTGGTCGGGATATTTTGAAGATACACTCTGATTTGAAAAGGAAGAATGAATTGGAAAGGCTAAGCCAAAGTCTAGAAAAACAATCAGGGACATTGGCATCATTCATAAGTACTTACCTCTTTATTAAGCTTTGCACCTGCACCATGTGAGGAAGCATTTGCATCATTTATAGGTATTGGCATTTGTACTATTTCATGAGCATCTGCATTTTACCATTACATTTACATCCTTCATGGATATTTGCATTTGCATCATTACAAGCAGTTGCATCATTTCTAGGATCATTGCATCTTCATTATTGTGTGATAACTGCAGTTACACCATTCATAGACCACTTACATGAACACGATTCGTAAAGGCATCTGCATCTTTTCTTGGAGCATTTGCATCATTATTGATCTTTTCATTTGCATCATTTAGAAGCATTTTACACACTGCTAATCTTTGCATTTCCATCATTCAGAAGCATTTGCACATTGCTGATATTTGCATCTGCATCATTCCATGAAGTAGTTGCGTCAATATTGATCTTTGCATTTGCATCATTTAGAAGCATTTGCACATTGTTAATCTTTGCATTTGCATAATGTCAATCTTTGCATCTGCATCATTCCATGAAGTAGTTGCGTCAATGTTGATCTTCGCATTTGCATCATCAAGAAGTATTTGCATTAATCCATGACATTTGCATTTGCACCATGAAGCATTTGCATCTTATTCAATATCTGCATATGCATCAAGAACCATTTGCATCAATCCAAGACATTTTGCATTTGCACCATGAAGCATTTGCGTCTTATTCAATATCTGCATCATGAAGCATTTGGATCAATCCAAGACATTTGCATTTGCACCATGAAGCATTTGCATCTTATTCAATCTCTGCATCTGCATCAAGAAGCATTTGCATCAATCCAAGACATTTGCATTTGCACCATGAAGCATTTGCATCTTATTCAATATCTGCATCAGCATCAAGAAGCATTTGCATCAATCCAAGATGTTTGCATTTGCACCATAAAGCATTTGCATCTTATTCAATCTCTGCATCTGCATCATGAAGCATTTTCATCCTCTTTCCAATCCTTTAAGTTAATTTTCAACACCATTTTCAAAGAAAATACATCTTTTTAAGACCTCCGAGCACTATTCTCAAGATCATGGATAGGACCTCCGGGCACCATTTTCAAAGAAGAGACATCTTTTTAAGACGTCCAGGCACTATTCTCAAAACCATGTATGTCTCTAGGCACCATTTTCAAAGAAAAGACATCTTTTTAAGATCTCCGAGCACTATTCTCAAACCCATCTATAAGATCTCCGGGCACCATTTTCAAGAAAATACATCTTTTTAAAACCTCCGGGCATTATTCTCAAAATCATATATAAGACCTTCGAGCACCATTTTCAAAGAAAAACATCTTTTTAAGACCTTCAGGCACTATTCTCAGAATCATGTATAAGACCTCCAGGCACCATTTTTAAAAACCTCCGGGCACTATTCTCGAAACACCTTTTGAAGACCTCCGGGCATATGTTTTCAAGAACTCCAAGCACTATTTCAAAAACCATGGATAAGACCTATAGGCACCATATTCAAAATCTTGGATAAGACCTCCAGGCACCATTTCCAAAGAAGCAACACTTTGTAAGACTTTAGGGCATCTGTTTTTCAAAACCTCCGGGCATTTTCTTCTCTTGCAATTTGAACTCGTTTCCTTAAGACGGGTCGACCCTTGATAAGTCAAGGAACTTAATTTAAGGATAAATTCTTCTATCTTCAAAAAAAATATATAATTATATACCTGTCATGTGAAAAGATATTTTTTCTAAAAACTCTGCTGGGTTGTCGGAGAGTTCGATATCCGGACACATGTCATTTATATAATTTCACACTAACATAAGATAAGGCCTCGGGACTCCCGCCGATGTATTTTCTTCTCTTGCAAATCGAACTCGTTTTCTTAAAATGGGTCGAGCCTTGATTAGTCAAGGAATTCAATTTAAGGATAAATTCTTCTATCTTTTTCGAAAAATATATTTTCATCCCAGAATTATATACATGTCATGTGAAAAGATATTTTTCTAAAACTCTGCTGGGTTTGGCGGGGAGTTCAGTGAAATATCCCGACACATGTCATTCATATATTTTCACACCAAGATAAGGCCCCGAGATTTTCGCCGAGGTATTCTCTTCTCTTTCAAATCAAACTCGTTTCTTTAAGACGGGTCAAGCCTTGATTAGTCAAGGAACTCAATTTAAGAACAAAATCACACCAAGATAAGATAAGGCCCTAGGACTTCCGCCGAGGTATTGTCTTCTCTTGCAAATCGAACTTGTTTCTTTAAGACAGGTTGAGCCTTGATTAGATAGGGAACTCGATTTAAGGACAAAGTTCATTTATTTTACAATTTACAAAAAAAAAAAAAATGAATGATGATGAAAAAATTGATGAAAATTCTCCTTTTTATCCTTTACATGTGATTTCACTAACCGGACAAAATTATTGTCTATTTTATCCTTGCCTGATTCCTGATTCTCAGCAATAGTCAAAGAGGGGGAGCTGTAAACACCTAATTTTGTCTGGGCCCCTTAAACAAGACAATTTCTCTTTTCAACTTCCCGGAATGCAAAGAGACTTCCACAATTCCTCAGATGGGTCTCCAAGACTTTGATTTTGAAGGTCAGCACGAAAAGCCAACTCAAAAAAAGTCAACCACAAAAAGTCAACCATTGAAAAAGTCAACTCTCAAACAAAATCAAGATTCGAAGTTGAATTGAACAATGGTAAAGGAATTTTGATAATCAGAGGTCTACAACGAAAGATTGAGAGTTTGAAAGATAGGTTGCAAAAATTCTGTATAGAGAAATACCTAATCTGGCAAATTTGGGGAAAAGTGCGTAAACAATCAAATTGGACGAAATTGGAGGTTTCGAATGGAATAAGATCAACAAATATGGATATTGGAAGGTCCAATTTTGAAGCGGAATTGAAGGAAGAATTGGTTTCAAGAGAAAAAAGAAAATAGGGATTTAATGAATAAATAAGAAATTCACAAATTTGGGAAAAACTGCAGAGATGGCCCGTTTCGGTGAAATTGAAGCCCCCATTTGATAAAGGATAAATAAATAAAAATATCCCAAGTCCCAATTTGAAATGGATCCCAAGGAAGAGCCGGTTTGAGGAAAAACGAAAAAACGAGAAAATTCCCAATAATGAGGAAAAGGGGAAAACTAAATCAGAGAGGAATTCAAATGTAAAAATTGGACACTTTTGGACCAACTCCAATTAAATATATGAAAAATGCAGTGGGAAAAGAAAATCCAAAAATTGGGCCCGTTTTGAGTAAAACCGAGGTTTCGAGGGGTTAAAGAGCAATTTATGAAAATAAAAAAAATAGAACCCGAGCTCGAAAAATTATGAAAACTTCCAGAACCGAGTTTTATGTTAGATGGAAGGGTTTGGAAGAAAAATCTAAAATCGGAGCTCAAATGGAAAAAGACAAAGCTCGGGTGCACTAATCCCAAATTTCGAGAGAAAATTCTGGGAAAAATAGAAAACGAGCTCGAAAAATTATGAAAATCTCCATAGCTGAGTTTTATATTGGATGAGATGAATTGGAAAAGAAAAATTCAAAATTGGGGTCCATTTGCAATTAAATTAAGTTTGGGGCCAAAATGCAATTTTACCAAAAAAATCGAAAAGGGCCATTTTGCAAATAAAAAAAGAAGAATGGCCTGGAAAATTCCAGGCATTTTCGGCTAGCCTACTGATTATAAGAGGAGGTGTGATCATCTTGAATCAAATGACCAAGATTGGATAGCAAGATGACATTTTTAAGAAATGACAAGATTCTCCACTACTTGCCTACATGGCATTTTAGGCCAATGGGAGGTCTCCAAATTGCAAAACCATGTAAAGGCCATGTGAAGAGCATGTGAAGGCGATGAGATGTTGCCAAGTAGGATTAAAAATGCCACCTAGGAAGATATTTTAATAGTAAGCCATATGATCATGACAAGTGGCTTAGATATTTTGTCGAGATAAAAGACAAGAATAATCTAGGTGGTATTATTGGCCAATGAGAGGCTAGAAAACCCTTAATTTAAGGGAAACATCATGCAAATAGGGGACAAGCACCCTTAATTTAAGGAAAGCATCATGCAAGGAGGAGACATTTTTTAGCCATGTGGCAAGGATGTTGGGAGAATTAGGGGTTTTTTGGACACTTTTTTAAGGTTATGATAACCCAGGCTTTCTTCCAAGTCTACATAGAATGTCCAGAGCCTCAAGGATTTATGTAGCTTCATCTGAACAAATTTATTCCCATCAACAGCCACTGCAAACAACAAAATAGACCAAAGATGCCTGAGTTTGTTTTAGTTCCATAAATAACCCTTGGCTGCAAAATTTCCTCAAGCTTAATAAGGTACTAACCATAGATAATAGTGGTCTCATGTTTTTAAAGAAAAAAAAGTTTTAAGACTCTTAGATGGAAAAGAATAGGATAAGAAGCTATGCATATCAAAAGGAATGTAATAACCTAACATTCAATTCATATATCATTTACTCATGCAACAGAAATAGGGATTACCTTCGTTTGACCTAAAGCAAAATTAATGAAAGAAACCCAATCTATCTACATCAAATATGATCAAAACCCGATAAAACATATTGAATTAAAGGAAAAAAAAAACTTTAAAAGGAGAAAAAAAATGGTGTACCAGCGTAAGTTTTCTCTTTGGTAAGCTTGTAAATAAGGACACATGTACCTAAGGCATGAACAGCTTCGATAGCAACATAGAAGTTGTCATAATCTTCTACGACCATTCTCAAGAACAAAACAGTCGCCATCAATGCCATAACCACTAAAAATGCCTTCATCTTTGGTGGTTGTGTTATGTGTCCAATTACAAGAAATGGGACTTGGATCCCACATTGGAAAGAATAAGATTTTCTTATAGGGTTTATATGGACCTTGGCTCTCTCACCTCAATAGCTAGCTTTTGGGGTGTGGTTCTCTAAAGGTCCATATTAATTGGTATCAGATTCAAGGACCATATCTCTCAGATTGCGCAACGCGAGTGGGTGACGTCAGTATTACAGTGTTCGCCCGAGGCTAGAAAAAAAAACAAACAATCTAGCTCAAAGCCAACCTAGGGCTTAGGTGGTGACGTCGATATTGCACTGTTCACCCTGGGGCTAGATTAAACTGGCGCAAAGCCAACGCAGGTGGATGCGGGAAAGTGGAGCGTGGTTGACTGTTATGTGCCCAATTGCAAGATATGGGACTTGGATCCCAATTGAAAAGAATAAGATTTCCTTGTGGGGTTTATATGGACCTAGGCTCTCCTACCTCAATAGCAAGCTGTTGGGGTATGGTTCTCCAAAGATCCATATCAGGTTGTCATCGAATCCATGTTGCAGACACCTAATTTTGTCTGGGCCCCTAAACAAGGTACGTTCTTCCCTCAATTACCCAGTTTCTAAGAATTTCCCTTAATCTCAGAATTTGTTTTTGATACTTTGATTCAAAAATCAACATTGAAAAGTCGACATTGAAAAGTCAAACTTGGAAAAGTCAAAGTCAAAAGGTAAAAAAATCAACTTTTGAAAAATCAAGGTTACAAAGGAAAATTGGATGATGATGAGGCAATCTTGATAATTGGAGAGCTACAATTGAAAATGGAAAAGAAAAATTGGATGTTGAGATTAAAAAGAAGTGGTGAAGAAACTAAATCGAAAGAAATCAAAATCTAAAATTAAAGGTGGAAAAACAAAATTGAGTTGACAAAGTGGTTAATTTGAACAAATTAAGAATGATGGAAAAGGAATTTGAGACAATTGGAATGAAGAAATGCGAGATTTAGAGATTAAAATGGTAGGGGGACTAAATTGAACAAAATGAAAGTTCAATTTCAAAGAGAATTATGGAAAAATTTAAATTGAATGAAATTGGAACTTCAATTTGAAAGAAAATCAATAAAGAAATGGAACTGAAAAGATCAATTACAGGGGGAATGAGAGGAGAATCAATTTGAAGAAGAAATTGAAAATAGAAGGACTAAATTGCACAAATTAAAAGTTTGGATTTATAGCTAAGGGTGCAATTGAGAAGAAAAATAGTTTGGAAACGATGGAGGAATGAATAAGAAACAAATGAAAAGTTGAAGGAAAAGTATGGAAATAACCCAAGGTAGGTTTGTAATAAGGTGGAAGACTGAAGGGCATTTTGGGAAAAATGCACATGATATTTTAGTGAATAAGTCGATGATTAGGAGAGAGATTGGGAGCAAGAGTACATGATGTGGCAAGGTGTGGCCAATAGTATTGCTACTTGGTGAGCAAGAATAGGAGAGGGGTGACCATGAGAGGGGGACCATTTTGAAATGAAAAAAAAAGATGACCTTTGGCTATGTAGAGGCCATTCGGCCAAACCAAATTTAAGGGGAAGACAGCCATTTCCAACAACATTCAGCCATTTTAGATAAATTTATTGAGGAAGAAAAGGAAAAGAAGAGAGAAATGAGGGAAAATGAAGGGTTTTAGATGTTTTGAGAGAGTTTCACTAAGGTAGCTTGCTATCTTTTCTTCTTTAAAGGTTTCTTCTCTTTTTCTTTAGGTTTTATTTTTTATAAATATTTTAAGGTTTTAAAAGGTTTCGAGAAATCTTCTCTTCTTCTTCTCTTATATTTTTCAAAACTACAAAGTTTTTGGAAAAAATGTTTTTCCTACATGATTGCCGCCACCTTTGCTTCCTCTTTCTAAGTTTTACTTCATGTTTTCTTTTGATTTTTGGGTGTATAGAGGTCTATTGTGGTTGGTTGATGAGTTTTATTTTGGTTTCATTCTTAAAATCAAGAGGTTATGAGTTTGATGATCTTGGTTCTTCCAAGTGATGGTTAGGCCAGATTAACATCTAAGAAGCCAACCTTGAGCCAACCTTTGTTTTCTTTGCTTATATATGCTTTCTTGCTTATATTTTGCCATCTTCATGTGCATACTTTTCTGAATATGAGTTTATTGTGGAGCATTCTTATGTTGCATATTTCTTCTTCTCTTTGGAAAAATGATTATGAGCTTGATGACCTTGGTTGGATTCTTCCAAGAGATGGTTAGGTCGGATTAACATCCAAGAGGCAAACCTTGAGCCAATCATTTTGTTTGCATTAAAACATGTTTTTAAATGATTTCCAACATGATTTTGGTTAGGATCAATCAAAGGTCCATATCCAAAATCTTATTTTCCAAAATGTTGGAAAAAGCAATGTTTTAAAGGTTGGACATGGTGATTTCAGGCAACATGAATCCAATGCATTTTTTGTCCAAATAAAAACTGTTTTAACCCCATTTAATACACCCTTGACCGAACCTAGGGTTAAAATTTTAGAATTTTTTTGAGTTTTTCTTAAGGGTTAAAAAAATAGTTAGATAAAACCGGGTTTTGGGTAGCTAAAACGAGCTTAAAAAAACATTAAAGGTTGGAGTTTTACTAAAGGGAGGCTGGCCAAGACACTTTGGGGGGTGTTTTAAAGTGTTTTCTTGGTTTTTTAAGTCTAAAAAATAAGGTTTTGATGAAACGAGTTTTGGGTAGTTAAAACGAGCTTCAAAAACGAATTAAGGTTTTACTATGAACCATTCGACCACTTTGGTTTTTATTTTGAAAAATTGCATCTTTTAGTTTGTTTTGGTTTTCAAAATGTTTGCATTATGGCTCACTTAGAGGTATTCGGATGCCAAACAAGGGCATTCAGATATCCCCTATAATCCGAGCAAAATCCGTGCCCAAAAATATGTTTAAGTACAACTTAAGTTTCTTTCAAAGGTATTCGGATACCTCTATAGGTATTGGGATGCCCTCTCTTCAAGAGAAACACATTCCGATAATGGTCCCATTTTCATGCATTGCGTACTTTAAAAAATATATATGTTTTCAAATTTGTAAAAACGTGCTTTTTCGATTTTCTAAATATTTGACGAGAGTAACTTCTTAATCTTTGCCGGGTTTGCCGGGGAGATTAGGAAATTATTCAACGCACGTGTTTATGAAATCGTACAACATGATTTTTGTTTTATTCGGAATTATGTAAGTGTCAAGCGAAAGGGTGTTTTTCCAAAGCTTTTGCTGGGGAGTTCGATAAAATGCTCCGACGTATGCCATTTATATAATTTCACAAAGAAAATCCATAAAAAAGAATTTTAAAATAATGTTGTGTGCATCTTCCATGTTCATGATATTTTAATTAATGAATTTCCTAAAATCATTATGTCATTTAATAATTGATGTTCATATTGTGATCTTGGTCATGCTATTTGATGGTTGATGTGGATATGATTTTCTTGTCTATGCCATGTCATGATTAAATATATGCTATGTCATAGTAAATTTTATACCATGTCATGATAAATATATATTATGTGCTTTATATTCATATCTTAGTGATGATTTACACATTCATGATCATATCAAATAAATTTGAATACTTGAAAATTCATGCTTGATTAAATAAGGTAATATCTTCGAGTTAAGATAATTCATGAATCCTCCATCGAGTTGCCGGGGAGTCTTCATCAATTATTAACAAAGGAATACCCTTCTAAAAAGGAGAATGATGCGGAGAATTTCAAAACAAGAAAAAAATTCTATGTTTTGCAAGATTTGTCGAAAAATGTAGAAAATTTTGCAATAATAAATTCTGAGTCGTTCTCGAAATAAAATGATTATTTTTCAAATGGAATTATTTTAAAATACCAAAATTAAAACCGACTTTCATCGAGACTTCATGATAACACACGATTAATAAGGTACCGTTTTATATAGGCGTTGTGGGAGGTGCTAATCCTTCTTCGTGACGTAAACGACTCCCGAACCCGCATTTTGATTTTCTCTGGTTTAACGTGGGCCTTAAAATTGGTTTTTCAAAAGATTTTAATTAATTTAAAATGTTTTACAAAAACTGGTTTTAATAGGTGACCGATTACACATAGCCAAAAAAGATTGGTAGCGACTCCCATTTTTTTTTTTAGGTTTTTCAGAATTTATTTACGAGGAACCCATTAATTCTTTTCTTCCCTCCAACGTAATTTTAGCGGTCGCGAGATCATTATGAAACATGTTAACAAAGAAAAAATGAGGACGATGACAAGAACGAGAAGGGAAAAGGAAAGACAAATATGTCAACAAAAGACAGTGCCTACGACGGAAACTTTGAAGGGCATTGGGCAACCATTGAAAGGGGTTTTTCTGAGGAGAAACCGATGGCCAAGCGGACACTAGGTGGCGGATGGAAAGGTTGAGAGGGTTTGATAAAAAATCAAGGGTGTGTTTTTCAGAGAGAGATTAGGTTTTTCTAAGAAAGCTTTTTCCCTCTCTTTCCCTCTATCTTTTATCGGGTAAACTGGTTGTTTTATTTATTTTTTCTATTCAACTGTTCAGATGAACTAATTTTCATCTAAGGGTCAAAAATTCTTTAAGCTAATGGGAAGCTTAAATTAGAGATCTGATCTTAGAATTTTTCGGATTTATGACACTTTACATGCCATTTGAAGATTAGAACTTCTTTGAAATACCAGACCACATGCAGGGTTGCGTGTAAATCTGTCCATGAATCGGGTTAGGCTGGGTTATAACTCAACTTTTTTTTTACTCAAGTCCGAGTCGGCTTGAAAACTCATTTTACTATTTATAAAAATATTAAAATATAAAAAAAAGATTTGTATATTTTTATAATTAAAAAATATATTTCTATTCATAAACAGTAATTCGGACCGAGTCGGGTCGGCCTGAATTATAAAAATCTATGTCCAGACACAGCCCAATACGAATCGGGCCTATCAGGCCAGGCGGGTAAGTCGGGCCGAGCGGATAGTGTTAGTATATGTCTGAGAGTTAATCAGACTGGACAAGGGATATACAGTTAATAATAAATAAAAAAACACTATACTTTAGTGATATAAGGTTTTCCGTCATGTTAGTACGATAATAAAGAGTTATTAAGTACTAATCGAATGAAGCCCACGACACATAAAGGCCTTGAAAAAGAATTATAAAGAGTTATAATTGTGAGATCCTTATGCATTAAAGCCATGTTCCTCAAACTGTTCTTGGTCATCTTATTGCCAAGACGAGACATTGGCAATGCTCAAAGACTAGTACATGTTAAGCCTTCTTACTTATGAAGTAAGCAATCGATCTTATAGATTGAAGTATGAGGGATAATTGGGATAACATGTAGGTGCTTGTCTGTTGAACAAGTTCACTGAACATGGCCCGTTATAAGAACTCTATTTGATATTGTCACTCTAATGTCTATGGAAATGTCCTCACGTGTCAGTATTGTAAATTAGTCCTCTGACTTGTGATACCAAGTCATCTTGTATGGAGAGTGTCATACTTTGATTCCATCACGAACGGGTCCCAAGAAGGGATGCTTATGGTAAGGTGGTTTTGGGTATGACATGAACCATGCGAAAATAAATGAGTGATCTAGAGAGGATTCACCACTTCGAGTGACATCGGAGACATATCTTATATGTTCTTGGCTTCGGTTAACTTGATGAAGTCTCTGGCCAGAGCTTGATGGATTTAGGAGAAATCGTTTCTATAAATTCATAAGGTTAACCAAAAGTTGCAAGAACTAATATGGATTGAACATGAGTAGACTCTGCACCATGTTCATGGGTTTTCCGAGATACTTGGTGAAAATACCAAATTACACTGATAGGCTGGTTACTGAAAGGTTTCAAAGATGTCACTTTGACTTCTCAACATTTGGGTGGTCATGATGGGTTGCTAGATCCCGCTCTTGATCTATAGGTATAAATTAATTTCATTAATTTATACGTGTCGTAACGTGGACGTTTAAAAAAAATAGTAGACATATAAACTGTGGAGGAAGAGGAAAAGATGTCTTAATTCCTCTTAAATTAGGATTGAGGTTTTGAAAATAACCTCGAAAAAGAAATGGAGTCGCCATCAATCATTTTTGGCTAGGGGTGATTGGTCACCTATTAAAAACTGGTTTTAATAAAATATTTTAAAATTAATTAAAACATTTTAAGAAAACCAATTTCGAGGTATGCGCTTTAATCCAGAGAAAAACAAAGGCGGGTAAGGGAGTTGGTTACGTGTGGGCAATGATTAGCACCCCCACAACGCCCATATAAAACGGTACCTTATTAATCATGTGTTATCTCGAGTCTCAGTGAAAGTCGATTTTAGATTTGGTATTTAAAAATAATTCCCTAAAAAAATTTTGTTATTGCAAAAATTTTCTATATTCCCCGGCAAACCGGCAAAATATAGAATTTTTATCGTTTTGAAAATCTCCACATCATCCTCTTTTTAGAAGGGTATTCCTTTGTTAATAATAATTGATGAAGACTCCCCGGCAACCCGGAGGAGGATCCATGAATTATATCAACTCGGGGATATTGCCTTATTTATTAAAAGTCATTGTTATTTTTAATGCATTTTAAAATCATAAAGAAATGATCATGAATATGCAAAGTATTACTAAGATAAAAATTAAACAACATGCATATTTATCATGACATGGCAAACCTTTTATTATGACATGGAAAAAGAATTAATGACATGACATACCGACATGGCAAACTTTATTACAACATGGCAAAGAACAAATGACATAGCATATAATTAATGGCATGGCATTCATGATATGGCAATTAGCTTATGACATGGCAAGTAGACTAATGACATGACATACATAACATGATAGGTAACTCATGACATTGAATACATGACATGGCATATTAATCATGACATGGCAAATATTTCATGACATGGCATACATTACATAAGCACCAATCATACAAATGACATCATCATAGAATATTCACAATCATATCATGATTAAGATAACAACATGAGTAACAAATCATAAAATGATATCATCATGGAATATTTATGGAATTTGTATGATTAAGATGGAAAATGTAGATATCATAGAATATGCATGATCATGAGATATGCACATATCATTATTCATTTTCATGGATTTTTCATGTGAGGAATCACATAAATGGCGTAGGACGGAAAATATTACCATATTTCCCAGCAAACCCGGCAAAGCTTGGAAAATAATTCCTTCATATGACATTTACATGATTTCAGGTAAAACGAAAATCATACCTTTCGATTCCTTAAACATGTGCATTGAATAATTTCCTAACCTCCCCAGAAACCCGACAAATATTAGGAACTAATTCTCGTCAAATGTTTAGAAAACTGAAAAATACGTTTTTATGCCAAATTAAATAAAAACATTTTAAAATATGCAATACATGAAAATGTGTTTCTCCTTTGATGTAAGGACATTTGTACACCTAAAAAGGTGTCCAATACCTTTGAAAGAAACTTAAATTGGATTTCTAATATAAATGATTTTGGGCTCGGATTAAGGAAAATGCAATTTTTTGGATTAAAAAAAAACTATGGCCGAATGGCCCCTAAAAAAAACTTTATTTTCCTATGTTTTAAAAACCTGGATTGACTACCCATGACCCAATTTTTGTAAAACCAATTTTTAACCTTGAGATAACATGGAAAAAGTCCTAAAATAGTAGCTACATGATTTTGGCTAGCCCTCCCCTCTTGTGAAACATTGAGATTTTGTTAGCATTAAAAAGGCTTGTTTGGACTCCTAAAATCAGTTTTACAAAGCTATTTTTTGGACCCTTATAAAAAATTCAAAAAAATCTGAAAAAATCAGTTTATACTCAAGAAATGGTGAAACAAATAAAGTTAAACCAGTTTTTAATTCGGACCAAAAATGGCTAGGCTAAAGTTGTCTTCAAAGTAGCACAGTAAACCAAAAATTGTTTTACCCGAAAAATATTTTTAAACCCTCAATAGAAAATTCTAAAAATCGTAGAAACAATACCAAAGACTCCAATAAGGGTATACTAAATGAGGTTAAAATATATTTTTATTTTTACAAAAGATGCATGGTGAAAATATTATCCAAATTTAGAATATCCAACTTACAAACCATTGTTTTTTCAACTAGTTCGCACAAGAGACTTTGGCTATAGACCATTGATTGGTCTTAACCAAAAATCAATTTGAAAATGATATAAATAAATAATTTTCCAGCAATACAAACATATGAAAATGATCAAACATGAGCTAAAAAAGAAACAAGCAAATAAAAATCAAGGTTAGCTCAATGGTTGGTTCTTTGGACATAGTCCTATCTAACCAAAATCACTTGATAAAAATCAAGATCCTCAAGCTTCTCAAACCTTTTATTTCATTTTTTTATTGAAAACAAAAGAGAAAAAAAATCTATCCTACCACAATAGTGAAACCCACAACCAACAAGCAAGAAAGAAAATCAAATGAAAGACAAGCACAATGATGAGCATGTTTCGGCCAAACAAGAAAGTGTAGAGAAATTTTTGTAAACTTTTATTTTTTGTAGATAATAGAAGAAAGCCTTCTTAAGACCTTTTTTTTATGAAACATTTTGATGAAAATAAGATGAACATGACATTGAAGAAAAGAAATCATAGACATGGAGATGAGAAGAAAATCATAAACAAGTGGAGAAAGGAAAACTACCTAGTAAAGCTACCAAAATCCTCTTAGAACTCCATCCTTTTTCTCCTCTTTCTCCCTTATTTTTCTTTTTCTTTTTGAGATGTACTGCCCTTGCTTTCAAAATGTAGTGAATAGAATATGAAAAATGAGAGAAAACCTATCCCCTTATGCCTTGGCCGATTGGTATCCCCTTGGTGTGTAAGAGTGCTCATCTTTTTTTAGCCTTCGTCATGCTTTGCATGCTCTCCCAACATATTTGCCACATGGACATTTATTTTCCCCTTTTTGCATGATACTTTCCTTAAACTAAGGGTCTCCTCCCTCTCATTGGTCAAGAATGCCACCTCAATTATTCTTGTCCCCTATCTCTACAAAATATCTAAGCCATTTGTCATGATCATGTGGCTTACTACCAAATTATCTTCCTAGTTGGCATTTTTATTCCACTTGGCATCATCATATAGCCTTCACATGGCCTTCACATGGCTTTGCATTTAACAAACCACCTATTGGCTAAAAATGCCATGTAGGCAAGTAGTTCAGAATCTTGTCCTCTCTTAAAAATGTCATCTTTCTACTCAATCTTGGCCATTGGATCAAGTTGATCAATCCTCTCCCTTCCCTCTCTATGAGCTAGCCGAAAATTTCCTAGAATATTTCAGGCCATTCCTCTTTTTTTATTTGCAAATTGATCCTTTTTCGGTTTTTCGAAAAAATTGCATTTCGGCCCCCAAACTTAATCTATATGCAAATGGACCCCAATTTCAAATTTTTCTTCTTCAATTCATCCTATCAAATATAAAACTTAGTTCTGGAAGTTTTCAAAATTTTTTGAGTTCGTTTTCAATTTTTCTCGGATTTTTCTTTAAAATTACGAATTAGTCCCCCGAATTTAGCAAATTTGTCTGGTTTTTTTTCTTTTCATTTCCTTCTTTCCATCCTAAAACTCAGTCCTAGAAAGTTTTGTAATTTCCTGAGATCGGATTCTATTTTTCCCAAATTTTCCAAAATTTCCCTTTAGCCCCTAAAACCTCGGTTTTACTCGAAACGGGCCAATTTTCTGGATTTTCTTTTTCCATTGCCTTTTTCATATATTGAATTGGAGTTGGACCGATTTACCCAATTTTTACATTTGAATTCCTCTCCGATTTAATTTTTCCCCTTTTTCTCAAAATTGGGAATTTTCTCGATTTTCTAGTTTCTCCTCCAATCGACTCTTTCTTTGGATCCACTTCAAATTGGGACTTGGGGTATCTTTATTTATTTATTATTCATCAATTGGGGACTTTAATTTTACCGAATAGGACCATCTCTATAGTTTTCTCCAAATTTGTGAATTTTCTATTTATTCATTAAATCTTTATTTTTCTTTTTCTTTTCAAACTGATTCCTCCTTCAACTCCGCTTCGAAATTGGACCTTCCAATATCCTTATTTATTGAACTTATTCCATTTTGAACCTCCAATTTTGTCCAATTTGATCGTTTACGCATTTTTTCCCAAATTTGCAAAATTTCTCATTTTTCCAAAAAATGGCAATTTCCAATTTTGTCTACTTCTTCCGATTCATTCCTCTTGGTGAAATTGGACCCTGAGATATCTTTTTTTTATTGATTATTCTTCAATTTGAGGTTTCAATTTCATTCAATTTGATCATTTACGTATTTTTCCTCAAATTTGAAAATTCCATACTTTTCTCCTACACTGAATTTTGCAATTTGTCTTTCCACCTCTTTATCTTCAAGTGTAGATCTCCGATTATCAAAATTCCTTCACCATTGTTCCATTCACCTTCGGATCTTGATTTTACCTGAGAGTTCACTTTTTTAGTCGTTGACTTTTTTCGGGTTGACTTTTCGTGTTGACCTCCGAATCAAAGTCTTGGAGATCCATCTATGGAATGAGGAAAGATTCTTTGCATTTCGGTAAGTTGAAGGAAGAACTTACTTTATTTTAGGAGCCCGGACAAAATTAGGTGTCTACAATACGCATTGCCAACATATTGGGAACCTAATGGTCACACACAATAGGACAAAAATGTTGGCTTAAACTTGGGATTTGATTAAGTAGGACTTAATTGAATAAAAGGTTAATTTGGAGGACCTAATTGAATAAGATTCAATTTAGGTAGGTTAAGACATAATTTGGATTTGTGAAATCCAAATAAGGATGTCTTAACAAGACAATGTGGATAAGCTTGTCTTAAGTTGACAATGTCTAAATTTAGACATGTCTTAAGATAAGTTGTCCTGGCCGAAATTTGAAGCTGTTTGAAATGAGAAAATGTTTCTCATCTTCGAGGAGTTTGATTATGAATCAAATTCTAACTTTTCGCATTTCACTAAACCGAACATTTCTTCAATTATGTCTAATTCCAAACTCGGCACTAACAGTTAGTGTTTGACTAGGACTCTAACAATTGTTAAGTAAAAGAATTTCAATTGAACAAAGAGTCTGATTAAGAATCAAACTTTGTTAATCCGAGCTGGTTGAGTTCAATTAGGACTCTAAGAGTTTGAATTAGAATCAAATCTTATCCCTGTGAAACCGAGCAATTAACGTAGACATAATCCGACATAGGTTCAACCTCGGCTTTAAGAGATAGAGTTTTTGGTTGAACTGGGATGCTTGAGGTTGAAAGAGTTTCACTTCAACTAGGGTGTTGTGATTTAAATCAAACACCTATCTCTTCCCTATCCCTTGTTGGCCGAATGGAGTCATAAATAAGGCTAGGTCCATTCATGCTTAGAGGAAGAGTTTCTTTTTGGATGGGAACTTTAATGGGATTAAAATTCTATCCCATATCCCATAATAGATGGTCGACCAAGGGACTGCATTTCTAGATAGAATTCTTCATTCTAGAATTCGGTAATTAAGAGAAGACTTCACTTAGTTTTTTACAGTTTTGTGAGAGTTTTTGAAAGAAAAGGAAAAGAGTTTCTCTTCCTTAGAAGAAACTAGAGTATTCGACGAAGGTGAAACATATAATAGCCGCAACACCTCCTCTCTTCTTCTTTCCAGTTTTTCCCTTTGATTAGCCTCACCAATGCTTGCCTTTTTCTAGCTTTCGGCCTTGTGAGAAATCAAAGAAGATAACCTTTTGATTTTGATCGGAAGATCAGCCAACTAGAACTAGCGAATCCCCAAGCCTTATGCAGGTGCCAACAGTCGTTCGTTTGAATCACCGTTCGAGGCAAGTCACTTGAGTTGCTCGTGACCTTGGAGAGATCGTGCAGTGATCATACCGTTGCTATCATCTTGCAGGGAACAGCACACTCGAGATTACGAGTTCTCGAGTAGGTACGATCTAAATCATATGATTGATTTAAAATTTAATTGCCTATAAAACCCATGTAAATCACAATCTAAAGATCCTGAAGGATCCGAGTGCTTCTTTGATTAATTTCGCTGCGTTATATATTTGATATTTTTTATAAGCATGAGCTTGAATTTCCTAATAGTGGTATCAGAGCCAAGGATTTGATGATTATAAAAGGTTTGTGCATGGCGATTCTTGGTGATTAACGAAAGGTTCGTTTTGTGCATTGATTTTGGTGATTTCGGTTCTCATGAATGTTTTGATTTTTTTTTAATTTTTTAAATCTGGACAACAAGTAATTTAATGATTTAATCATGTCTAAAAATTTTCAAATGGTAGATTAAAATAGTTTTAATCAACCCGGATTAAAGTCATGAAATGCCTTAATGAAACCGACAATTTTTTAGGCCTAACACATTGTCTTTTAGTCCATTTTTTGGGGGGGGGCTTTTAAAACCATTTTTTGGGTAAGTTTCAATTTTGGAAATTTATGTTTAACATTGCCATTGATGTTTCTAAATTGATTTGGGTATAAACGGTTTAAACAAAATCATTTACGGGCCTAAAACAATGTTACTACAATGCTGAAATTTTCTAGGCTGCTTTGTAGGTGTTTGCATGCCTTAAATCGTTGTGCACGAGTGTGGAAACGTTCCACAAGCTTGCTGGAAATTTTGGACAGAATCTTAAGTGAATAGGATTCATTTTTGATGGTTGGTTCGAGCATGGAACATGTCTGGAACGAGCAGCAAAGTTGCTGCACCTATACCACCAAAACTGCGGCACACTGGAGGCAATTGTTGCCAATTTAGTTGCTGCCATGTGGGGCGGCCAGCAGCTTATTTTTGGGCATCCAGCAGCCACTCTATATAGCATACAATAGCCTTATCACGGGCTGGCAGTAGCCATTCGATGGCAACGAGGTTGCCTACGCCTAGGACACAAAGTGTTAGAGTCCTACTCCAAGATGGAAATAGTTTCCTAGTGGGAGTGTACTTCCTAAAAATTAAGAGATAAGAGTTTTAGTTTGATTAGGTAATTGTTACCTAATTGATTGAAGTTCCTAAATGTTAGGATAGGTTTGAAAATCTTTCATTCATTTTAAGACAAACTAGCTAAAAGTTAGGTAATGTCCAATTTTAAGGCAACTTTCCTAAAAATTAGGAATTTGATAAAATATGTTTTAATTCAAGAATCGAGATTGTTAAAATAATTTGATAAATTATCTCAAATTAGTTGATGATATTTATGCAAATGATACACAAGATCACCAAGTGATATTGGCTATGCATTTTTAAATTCATGCTTATAATATGATTATGTATGCATGAGGATGATTATGGACAAGACCTTAGTATGACTAGGTCATGGATGGTTAAATTTTCTTTATTGGTATTTTCATAAATAGGGTCTGCAAACCCTGCCTTCTCTTTTCAAATTTTTGGTTTCTTTTCTCATTTAACTCGCCTCGAATGTAACTCGAGGTTTCTCATGTAATCGTTATATTCTTTATAGATTTAGATTTAGGATAGGATTTGAATTTATGTAATACTGAAAATTTGTAAGGAGACAAGGCGCCAAGAAGGAAGGCCCAAAGAGATCACCATCGAGGCTTATGAAGACTATGTATGGTATCCCTAGGGATTTGACCAATCAGTTTCCTAATGGCTCAAGGAAACTAGAATAGTATAAAGTCTATAATCATCCTAGTACATTGCATGAGATAGATTTATTTTTTAAGTTATATATTTGATATATAAATTGAATAAATGCTATGCATGACAATCAACCAAGCAAAGCAATGAGACCTAATAATTAATTGAAATCCCTCATTATATTATATTGAGTCCATGCTACGCATGATTAAGTTGCCTTTCACCATCATAACAAGATAACCAGAGTTCTTCCAACAAGAGGCTTTTTTAGTCGCTCAACGACAAAGTACTGTACGAACATGTTTGAGTTCTTCCAACAAGAGGCTTCTTCATGTGCATACTTTTCTGAATATGAGTTTATTGTGGAGCATTCTTATGTTGCATATTTCTTCTTCTCTTTGGAAAAATGATTATGAGCTTGATGACCTTGGTTGGATTCTTCCAAGAGATGGTTAGGTCGGATTAACATCCAAGAGGCAAACCTTGAGCCAATCATTTTGTTTGCATTAAAACATGTTTTTAAATGATTTCCAACATGATTTTGGTTAGGATCAATCAAAGGTCCATAGCCAAAATCTTATTTTCCAAAATGTTGGAAAAAGCAATGTTTTAAAGGTTGGACATGGTGATTTCAGGCAACATGAATCCAATGCATTTTTTGTCCAAATAAAAACTGTTTTAACCCCATTTAATACACCCTTGACCGAACCTAGGGTTAAAATTTTAGAATTTTTTTGAGTTTTTCTTAAGGGTTAAAAAAATAGTTAGATAAAACCGGGTTTTGGGTAGCTAAAACGAGCTTAAAAAAACATTAAAGGTTGGAGTTTTACTAAAGGGAGGCTGGCCAAGACACTTTGGGGGGTGTTTTAAAGTGTTTTCTTGGTTTTTTAAGTCTAAAAAATAAGGTTTTGATGAAACGAGTTTCGGGTAGTTAAAACGAGCTTCAAAAACGAATTAAGGTTTTACTATGAACCATTCGACCACTTTGGTTTTTATTTTGAAAAATTGCATCTTTTAGTTTGTTTTGGTTTTCAAAATGTTTGCATTATGGCTCACTTAGAGGTATTCGGATGCCAAACAAGGGCATTCAGATATCCCCTATAATCCGAGCAAAATCCGTGCCCAAAAATCTGTTTAAGTACAACTTAAGTTTCTTTCAAAGGTATTCGGATACCTCTATAGGTATTGGGATGCCCTCTCTTCAAGAGAAACACATTCCGATAATGGTCCCATTTTCATGCATTGCGTACTTTAAAAAATATATATGTTTTCAAATTTGTAAAAACGTGCTTTTTCGATTTTCTAAATATTTGACGAGAGTAACTTCTTAATCTTTGCCGGGTTTGCCGGGGAGATTAGGAAATTATTCAACGCACGTGTTTATGAAATCGTACAACATGATTTTTGTTTTATTCGGAATTATGTAAGTGTCAAGCGAAAGGGTGTTTTTCCAAAGCTTTTGCTGGGGAGTTCGATAAAATGCTCCGACGTATGCCATTTATATAATTTCACAAAGAAAATCCATAAAAAAGAATTTTAAAATAATGTTGTGTGCATCTTCCATGTTCATGATATTTTAATTAATGAATTTCCTAAAATCATTATGTCATTTAATAATTGATGTTCATATTGTGATCTTGGTCATGCTATTTGATGGTTGATGTGGATATGATTTTCTTGTCTATGCCATGTCATGATTAAATATATGCTATGTCATAGTAAATTTTATACCATGTCATGATAAATATATATTATGTGCTTTATATTCATATCTTAGTGATGATTTACACATTCATGATCATATCAAATAAATTTGAATACTTGAAAATTCATGCTTGATTAAATAAGGTAATATCTTCGAGTTAAGATAATTCATGAATCCTCCATCGAGTTGCCTGGGAGTCTTCATCAATTATTAACAAAGGAATACCCTTCTAAAAAGGAGAATGATGCGGAGAATTTCAAAACAAGAAAAAAATTCTATGTTTTGCAAGATTTGTCGAAAAATGTAGAAAATTTTGCAATAATAAATTCTGAGTCGTTCTCGAAATAAAATGATTATTTTTCAAATGTAATTATTTTAAAATACCAAAATTAAAACCGACTTTCATCGAGACTTCATGATAACACACGATTAATAAGGTACCGTTTTATATAGGCGTTGTGGGAGGTGCTAATCCTTCTTCGTGACGTAAACGACTCCCGAACCCGCATTTTGATTTTCTCTGGTTTAACGTGGGCCTTAAAATTGGTTTTTCAAAAGATTTTAATTAATTTAAAATGTTTTACAAAAACTGGTTTTAATAGGTGACCGATTACACATAGCCAAAAAAGATTGGTAGCGACTCCCATTTTTTTTTAGGTTTTTCAGAATTTATTTACGAGGAACCCATTAATTCTTTTCTTCCCTCCAACGTAATTTTAGCGGTCGCGAGATCATTATGAAACATGTTAACAAAGGAAAAATGAGGACGATGACAAGAACGAGAAGGGAAAAGGAAAGACAAATATGTCAACAAAAGACAGTGCCTACGACGGAAACTTTGAAGGGCATTGGGCAACCATTGAAAGGGGTTTTTCTGAGGAGAAACCGATGGCCAAGCGGACACTAGGTGGCGGATGGAAAGGTTGAGAGGGTTTGATAAAAAATCAAGGGTGTGTTTTTCAGAGAGAGATTAGGTTTTTCTAAGAAAGCTTTTTCCCTCTCTTTCCCTCTATCTTTTATCGGGTAAACTGGTTGTTTTATTTATTTTTTCTATTCAACTGTTCAGATGAACTAATTTTCATCTAAGGGTCAAAAATTCTTTAAGCTAATGGGAAGCTTAAATTAGAGATCTGATCTTAGAATTTTTCGGATTTATGACACTTTACATGCCATTTGAAGATTAGAACTTCTTTGAAATACCAGACCACATGCAGGGTTGCGTGTAAATCTGTCCATGAATCGGGTTAGGCTGGGTTATAACTCAACTTTTTTTTTACTCAAGTCCGAGTCGGCTTGAAAACTCATTTTACTATTTATAAAAATATTAAAATATAAAAAAAAAGATTTGTATATTTTTATAATTAAAAAATATATTTCTATTCATAAACAGTAATTCGGACCGAGTCGGGTCGGCCTGAATTATAAAAATCTATGTCCAGACACAGCCCAATACGAATCGGGCCTATCAGGCCAGGCGGGTAAGTCGGGCCGAGCGGATAGTGTTAGTATATGTCTGAGAGTTAATCAGACTGGACAAGGGATATACAGTTAATAATAAATAAAAAAACACTATACTTTAGTGATATAAGGTTTTCCTTCATGTTAGTACGATAATAAAGAGTTATTAAGTACTAATCGAATGAAGCCCACGACACATAAAGGCCTTGAAAAAGAATTATAAAGAGTTATAATTGTGAGATCCTTATGCATTAAAGCCATGTTCCTCAAACTGTTCTTGGTCATCTTATTGCCAAGACGAGACATTGGCAATGCTCAAAGACTAGTACATGTTAAGCCTTCTTACTTATGAAGTAAGCAATCGATCTTATAGATTGAAGTATGAGGGATAATTGGGATAACATGTAGGTGCTTGTCTGTTGAACAAGTTCACTGAACATGGCCCGTTATAAGAACTCTATTTGATATTGTCACTCTAATGTCTATGGAAATGTCCTCACGTGTCAGTATTGTAAATTAGTCCTCTGACTTGTGATACCAAGTCATCTTGTATGGAGAGTGTCATACTTTGATTCCATCACGAACGGGTCCCAAGAAGGGATGCTTATGGTAAGGTGGTTTTGGGTATGACATGAACCATGCGAAAATAAATGAGTGATCTAGAGAGGATTCACCACTTCGAGTGACATCGGAGACATATCTTATATGTTCTTGGCTTCGGTTAACTTGATGAAGTCTCTGGCCAGAGCTTGATGGATTTAGGAGAAATCGTTTCTATAAATTCATAAGGTTAACCAAAAGTTGCAAGAACGAATATGGATTGAACATGAGTAGACTCTGCACCATGTTCATGGGTTTTCCGAGATACTTGGTGAAAATACCAAATTACACTGATAGGCTGGTTACTGAAAGGTTTCAAAGATGTCACTTTGACTTCTCAACATTTGGGTGGTCATGATGGGTTGCTAGATCCCGCTCTTGATCTATAGGTATAAATTAATTTCATTAATTTATACGTGTCGTAACGTGGACGTTTAAAAAAAATAGTAGACATATAAACTGTGGAGGAAGAGGAAAAGATGTCTTAATTCCTCTTAAATTAGGATTGAGGTTTTGAAAATAACCTCGAAAAAGAAATGGAGTCGCCATCAATCATTTTTGGCTAAGGGTGATTGGTCACCTATTAAAAACTGGTTTTAATAAAATATTTTAAAATTAATTAAAACATTTTAAGAAAACCAATTTCGAGGTATGCGCTTTAATCCAGAGAAAAACAAAGGCGGGTAAGGGAGTTGGTTACGTGTGGGCAATGATTATCACCCCCACAACGCCCATATAAAACGGTACCTTATTAATCATGTGTTATCTCGAGTCTCAGTGAAAGTCGATTTTAGATTTGGTATTTAAAAATAATTCCCTTAAAAAATTTTGTTATTGCAAAAATATTCTATATTCCCCGGCAAACCGGCAAAATATAGAATTTTTATCGTTTTGAAAATCTCCACATCATCCTCTTTTTAGAAGGGTATTCCTTTGTTAATAATAATTGATGAAGACTCCCCGGCAACCCGGAGGAGGATCCATGAATTATATCAACTCGGGGATATTGCCTTATTTATTAAAAGTCATTGTTATTTTTAATGCATTTTAAAATCATAAAGAAATGATCATGAATATGCAAAGTATTACTAAGATAAAAATTAAACAACATGCATATTTATCATGACATGGCAAACATTTTATTATGACATGGAAAAAGAATTAATGACATGACATACCGACATGGCAAACTTTATTACAACATGGCAAAGAACAAATGACATAGCATATAATTAATGGCATGGCATTCATGATATGGCAATTAGCTTATGACATGGCAAGTAGACTAATGACATGACATACATAACATGATAGGTAACTCATGACATTGAATACATGACATGGCATATTAATCATGACATGGCAAATATTTCATGACATGGCATACATTACATAAGCACCAATCATACAAATGACATCATCATAGAATATTCACAATCATATCATGATTAAGATAACAACATGAGTAACAAATCATAAAATGATATCATCATGGAATATTTATGGAATTTGTATGATTAAGATGGAAAATGTAGATATCATAGAATATGCATGATCATGAGATATGCACATATCATTATTCATTTTCATGGATTTTTCATGTGAGGAATCACATAAATGGCGTAGGACGGAAAATATTACCATATTTCCCAGCAAACCCGGCAAAGCTTGGAAAATAATTCCTTCATATGACATTTACATGATTTCAGGTAAAACGAAAATCATACCTTTCGATTCCTTAAACATGTGCATTGAATAATTTCCTAACCTCCCCAGAACCCGACAAATATTAGGAACTAATTCTCGTCAAATGTTTAGAAAACTGAAAAATACGTTTTTATGCCAAATTAAATAAAAACATTTTAAAATATGCAATACATGAAAATGTGTTTCTCCTTTGATGTAAGGACATTTGTACACCTAAAAAGGTGTCCAATACCTTTGAAAGAAACTTAAATTGGATTTCTAATATAAATGATTTTGGGCTCGGATTAAGGAAAATGCAATTTTTTGGATTAAAAAAAAACTATGGCCGAATGGCCCCTAAAAAAAACTTTATTTTCCTATGTTTTAAAAACCTGGATTGACTACCCATGACCCAATTTTTGTAAAACCAATTTTTAACCTTGAGATAACATGGAAAAAGTCCTAAAATAGTAGCTACATGATTTTGGCTAGCCCTCCCCTCTTGTGAAACATTGAGATTTTGTTAGCATTAAAAAGGCTTGTTTGGACTCCTAAAATCAGTTTTACAAAGCTATTTTTTGGACCCTTATAAAAAATTCAAAAAAATCTGAAAAAATCAGTTTATACTCAAGAAATGGTGAAACAAATAAAGTTAAACCAGTTTTTAATTCGGACCAAAAATGGCTAGGCTAAAGTTGTCTTCAAAGTAGCACAGTAAACCAAAAATTGTTTTACCCGAAAAATATTTTTAAACCCTCAATAGAAAATTCTAAAAATCGTAGAAACAATACCAAAGACTCCAATAAGGGTATACTAAATGAGGTTAAAATATATTTTTATTTTTACAAAAGATGCATGGTGAAAATATTATCCAAATTCAGAATATCCAACTTACAAACCATTGTTTTTTCAACTAGTTCGCACAAGAGACTTTGGCTATAGACCATTGATTGGTCTTAACCAAAAATCAATTTGAAAATGATATAAATAAATAATTTTCCAGCAATACAAACATATGAAAATGATCAAACATGAGCTAAAAAAGAAACAAGCAAATAAAAATCAAGGTTAGCTCAATGGTTGGTTCTTTGGACATAGTCCTATCTAACCAAAATCACTTGATAAAAATCAAGATCCTCAAGCTTCTCAAACCTTTTATTTCATTTTTTTATTGAAAACAAAAGAGAAAAAAATCTATCCTACCACAATAGTGAAACCCACAACCAACAAGCAAGAAAGAAAATCAAATGAAAGACAAGCACAATGATGAGCATGTTTCGGCCAAACAAGAAAGTGTAGAGAAATTTTTGTAAACTTTTATTTTTTGTAGATAATAGAAGAAAGCCTTCTTAAGACCTTTTTTTTATGAAACATTTTGATGAAAATAAGATGAACATGACATTGAAGAAAATAAATCATAGACATGGAGATGAGAAGAAAATCATAAACAAGTGGAGAAAGGAAAACTACCTAGTAAAGCTACCAAAATCCTCTTAGAACTCCATCCTTTTTCTCCTCTTTCTCCCTTATTTTTCTTTTTCTTTTTGAGATGTACTGCCCTTGCTTTCAAAATGTAGTGAATAGAATATGAAAAATGAGAGAAAACCTATCCCCTTATGCCTTGGCCGATTGGTATCCCCTTGGTGTGTAAGAGTGCTCATCTTTTTTTAGCCTTAGTCATGCTTTGCATGCTCTCCCAACATATTTGCCACATGGACATTTATTTTCCCCTTTTTGCATGATACTTTCCTTAAACTAAGGGTCTCCTCCCTCTCATTGGTCAAGAATGCCACCTCAATTATTCTTGTCCCCTATCTCTACAAAATATCTAAGCCATTTGTCATGATCATGTGGCTTACTACCAAATTATCTTCCTAGTTGGCATTTTTATTCCACTTGGCATCATCATATAGCCTTCACATGGCCTTCACATGGCTTTGCATTTAACAAACCACCTATTGGCTAAAAATGCCATGTAGGCAAGTAGTTCAGAATCTTGTCCTCTCTTAAAAATGTCATCTTTCTACTCAATCTTGGCCATTGGATCAAGTTGATCAATCCTCTCCCTTCCCTCTCTATGAGCTAGCCGAAAATTTCCTAGAATATTTCAGGCCATTCCTCTTTTTTTATTTGCAAATTGATCCTTTTTCGGTTTTTCGAAAAAATTGCATTTCGGCCCCCAAACTTAATCTATATGCAAATGGACCCCAATTTTAGATTTTTCTTCTTCAATTCATCCTATCAAATATAAAACTTAGTTCTGGAAGTTTTCAAAATTTTTTGAGTTCGTTTTCAATTTTTCTCGGATTTTTCTTTAAAATTACGAATTAGTCCCCCGAATTTAGCAAATTTGTCTGGTTTTTTTTCTTTTCATTTCCTTCTTTCCATCCTAAAACTCAGTCCTAGAAAGTTTTGTAATTTCCTGAGATCGGATTCTATTTTTCCCAAATTTTCCAAAATTGCCCTTTAGCCCCTAAAACCTCGGTTTTACTCGAAATGGGCCAATTTTCTGGATTTTCTTTTTCCATTGCCTTTTTCATATATTGAATTGGAGTTGGACCGATTTACCCAATTTTTACATTTGAATTCCTCTCCGATTTAATTTTTCCCCTTTTTCTCAAAATTGGGAATTTTCTCGATTTTCTAGTTTCTCCTCCAATCGACTCTTTCTTTGGATCCACTTCAAATTGGGACTTGGGGTATCTTTATTTATTTATTATTCATCAATTGGGGACTTTAATTTTACCGAATAGGACCATCTCTATTGTTTTCTCCAAATTTGTGAATTTTCTATTTATTCATTAAATCTATATTTTTCTTTTTCTTTTCAAACTGATTCCTCCTTCAACTCCGCTTCGAAATTGGACCTTCCAATATCCTTATTTATTGAACTTATTCCATTCTGAACCTCCAATTTTGTCCAATTTGATCGTTTACGCATTTTTTCCCAAATTTGCAAAATTTCTCATTTTTCCAAAAAATGGCAATTTCCAATTTTGTCCACTTCTTCCGATTCATTCCTCTTGGTGAAATTGGACCCTGAGATATCTTTTTTTATTGATTATTCTTCAATTTGAGGTTTCAATTTCATTCAATTTGATCATTTACGTATTTTTCCTCAAATTTGAAAATTCCATACTTTTCTCCTACACTGAATTTTGCAATTTGTCTTTCCACCTCTTTATCTTCAAGTGTAGATCTCCGATTATCAAAATTCCTTCACCATTGTTCAATTCACCTTCGGATCTTGATTTTACCTGAGAGTTCACTTTTTTAGTCGTTGAATTTTTTCGGGTTGACTTTTCGTGTTGACCTCCGAATCAAAGTCTTGGAGATCCATCTATGGAATGAGGAAAGATTCTTTGCATTTCGGTAAGTTGAAGGAAGAACTTACTTTATTTTAGGAGCCCGGACAAAATTAGGTGTCTACAATACGCATTGCCAACATATTGGGAACCTAATGGTCACACACAATAGGACAAAAATGTTGGCTTAAACTTGGGATTTGATTAAGTAGGACTTAATTGAATAAAAGGTTAATTTGGAGGACCTAATTGAATAAGATTCAATTTAGGTAGGTTAAGACATAATTTGGATTTGTGAAATCCAAATAAGGATGTCTTAACAAGACAATGTGGATAAGCTTGTCTTAAGTTGACAATGTCTAAATTTAGACATGTCTTAAGATAAGTTGTCCTGGCCGAAATTTGAAGCTGTTTGAAATGAGAAAATGTTTCTCATCTTCGAGGAGTTTGATTATGAATCAAATTCTAACTTTTCGCATTTCACTAAACCGAACATTGCTTCAATTATGTCTAATTCCAAACTCGGCACTAACAGTTAGTGTTTGACTAGGACTCTAACAATTGTTAAGTAAAAGAATTTCAATTGAACAAAGAGTCTGATTAAGAATCAAACTTTGTTAATCCGAGCTGGTTGAGTTCAATTAGGACTCTAAGAGTTTGAATTAGAATCAAATCTTATCCCTGTGAAACCGAGCAATTAACGTAGACATAATCCGACATAGGTTCAACCTCGGCTTTAAGAGATAGAGTTTTTGGTTGAACTGGGATGCTTGAGGTTGAAAGAGTTTCACTTCAACTAGGGTGTTGTGATTTAAATCAAACACCTATCTCTTCCCTATCCCTTGTTGGCCGAATGGAGTCATAAATAAGGCTAGGTCCATTCATGCTTATAGGATAAGAATTTGGTTTGAGCTAAAAGTCTTTTAAGAGGAAGAGTTTCTTTTTGGATGGGAACTTTAATGGGATTAAAATTCTATCCCATATCCCATAATAGATGGCCGACCAAGGGACTGCATTTCTAGATAGAATTCTTCATTCTAGAATTCGGTAATTAAGACAAGACTTCACTTAGTTTTTTACATTTTTGTGAGAGTTTTTGAAAGAAAAGGAAAAGAGTTTCTCTTCCTTAGAAGAAACTAGAGTATTCGACGAAGGTGAAACATATAATAGCCGCAACACCTCCTCTCTTCTTCTTTCCAGTTTTTCCCTTTGATTAGCCTCACCAATGCTTGCCTTTTTCTAGCTTTCGGCCTTGTGAGAAATCAAAGAAGATAACCTTTTGATTTTGATCGGAAGATCAGCCAACTAGAACTAGCGAATCCCCAAGCCTTATGCAGGTGCCAACAGTCGTTCGTTTGAATCACCGTTGGAGGCAAGTCACTTGAGTTGCTCGTGACCTTGGAGAGATCGTGCAGTGATCATACCGTTGCTATCATCTTGCAGGGAACAGCACACTCGAGATTACGAGTTCTCGAGTAGGTACGATCTAAATCATATGATTGATTTAAAATTTAATTGCCTATAAAACCCATGTAAATCACAATCTAAAGATCCTGAAGGATCCGAGTGCTTCTTTGATTAATTTCGCTGCGTTATATATTTGATATTTTTTATAAGCATGAGCTTGAATTTCCTAATAGTGGTATCAGAGCCAAGGATTTGATGATTATAAAAGGTTTGTGCATGGCGATTCTTGGTGATTAACGAAAGGTTCATTTTGTGCATTGATTTTGGTGATTTCGGTTCTCATGAATGTTTTGATTTTTTTTTTAATTTTTTAAATCTGGACAACAAGTAATTTAATGATTTAATCATGTCTAAAAATTTTCAAATGGTAGATTAAAATAGTTTTAATCAACCCGGATTAAAGTCATGAAATGCCTTAATGAAACCGACAATTTTTTAGGCCTAACACATTGTCTTTTAGTCCATTTTTTTGGGGGGGGGCTTTTAAAACCATTTTTTGGGTAAGTTTCAATTTTGGAAATTTATGTTTAACATTGCCATTGATGTTTCTAAATTGATTTGGGTATAAACGGTTTAAACAAAATCATTTACGGGCCTAAAACAATGTTACTACAATGCTGAAATTTTCTAGGCTGCTTTGTAGGTGTTTGCATGCCTTAAATCGTTGTGCACGAGTGTGGAAACGTTCCACAAGCTTGCTGGAAATTTTGGACAGAATCTTAAGTGAATAGGATTCATTTTTGATGGTTGGTTCGAGCATGGAACATGTCTGGAACGAGCAGCAAAGTTGCTGCACCTATACCACCAAAACTGCGGTACACTGGAGGCAATTGTTGCCAATTTAGTTGCTGCCATGTGGGGCGGCCAGCAGCTTATTTTTGGGCATCCAGCAGCCACTCTATATAGCATACAATAGCCTTATCATGGGCTGGCAGTAGCCATTCGATGGCAACGAGGTTGCCTACGCCTAGGACACAAAGTGTTAGAGTCCTACTCCAAGATGGAAATAGTTTCCTAGTGGGAGTGTACTTCCTAAAAATTAAGAGATAAGAGTTTTAGTTTGATTAGGTAATTGTTACCTAATTGATTGAAGTTCCTAAATGTTAGGATAGGTTTGAAAATCTTTCATTCATTTTAAGACAAACTAGCTAAAAGTTAGGTAATGTCCAATTTTAAGGCAACTTTCCTAAAAATTAGGAATTTGATAAAATATGTTTTAATTCAAGAATCGAGATTGTTAAAATAATTTGATAAATTATCTCAAATTAGTTGATGATATTTATGCAAATGATACACAAGATCACCAAGTGATATTGGCTATGCATTTTTAAATTCATGCTTATAATATGATTATGTATGCATGAGGATGATTATGGACAAGACCTTAGTATGACTAGGTCATGGATGGTTAAATTTTCTTTATTGGTATTTTCATAAATAGGGTCTGCAAACCCTGCCTTCTCTTTTCAAATTTTTGGTTTCTTTTCTCATTTAACTCGCCTCGAATGTAACTCGAGGTTTCTCATGTAATCGTTATATTCTTTATAGATTTAGATTTAGGATAGGATTTGAATTTATGTAATACTGAAAATTTGTAAGGAGACAAGGCGCCAAGAAGGAAGGCCCAAAGAGATCACCATCGAGGCTTATGAAGACTATGTATGGTATCCCTAGGGATTTGACCAATCAGTTTCCTAATGGCTCAAGGAAACTAGAATAGTATAAAGTCTATAATCATCCTAGTACATTGCATGAGATAGATTTATTTTTTAAGTTATATATTTGATATATAAATTGAATAAATGCTATGCATGACAATCAACCAAGCAAAGCAATGAGACCTAATAATTAATTGAAATCCCTCATTATATTATATTGAGTCCATGCTACGCATGATTAAGTTGCCTTTCACCATCATAACAAGATAACCAGAGTTCTTCCAACAAGAGGCTTTTTTAGTCGCTCAACGACAAAGTACTGTACGAACATGTTTGAGTTATAGAAGGTGTGTGTTACTCAACTAATTGTTATCGTTATTCGGATGCGTCAAACTCGATTGCATGACATTTAGAGGCAATGGTTAGGCGAAATGCATATGATGCATTTAGGCAAAAAGTTACCCCCCAACAGATCTAGGAGTTGCAAAGAGATGCAATTGGTAAGCTAAGTTACCTATTCAATTAGTTTCTACATGGCTTGTTGAGAAGTTCAAGGTCATCGAAAAATGAAAGGGAACCTAGCTCATTAAGAAGTTTAAGTGTTAAATTTCTCGAAATAGTAGTTGAGGGCTATTATTTCGTTAAACTAATAAGAAAATCATTAGAGTATTAAAACCTGACATTAATGATTATATTTTTGCTTTTATTAACTATGAAATGTATTGGTTCATAAAGGATATAAATGCAAAATGACAAACAACCTATCGCTAAGTAGCATACATGATGCTAATAAGTTTAATGGGCCAAACTCCATTGACTAGTCCTACGATATTATGATTGTCTTAATATAAGATAAACCTATCCAAGAAAAGCCTGTTGCTGAGACATCTAAGGAAGTCAGGACAACCTATCAAGTTCATATAGATGACCTTGATCAATTCACATTGTGATGTTGGTTAGCATGGCGCCTAAACTCCAATAGTAACACGAGGCTATGAATGCTCATATTATCATCTAAAACCTTATAGAATTGTTCAATAAGGTGAATCGCACTGAGAGGTTCAACATCCCTAAGGAATTGTTCCAAAGCAATATGTCAGAAGGTAGCCTCATGAGGCCTCATGTATTGATACTCAAAGGATGCATAACCCGACTTGAGCAACTAAGATGGGTCATAGATCATGATCCAAACATTGTCCTTATATTTTCTTATGAAGAAAGACAAAGGCATTGATAAGGAAATATACCATCATTGTGGATAGCCAAATCACTGGAGAACAGATTGCAAGTAGATACATTGATATGATGAAAGTGAAGAAGCTTAGAAAGCTTTAACTTCTGATATATTCTGAGATTAATTCACTTCTCAAGGTATATGATACCTCGTTTTTGGTGCTAAATATGTATGACATATTGTAGGGACCAAAGCAAATAAGTAGTGAAGATGTACCATGAGAGATGGCAACCTTGATGATATTGATCATAGCTTGCCTTCTTGATTAATGTTTCTGAAACATTATTATGATTTATTACTAAACATTATATGTTTATTTTGGCTATCATGTGCCAATTTGAGAATGATATAATTATGTTTTGAACATATTTATTATGTTGGCATTAGATGCCATGCTTCGATTCATTCCTCTTAAATAAATAATTTATTATAGAATTTGTTCTATATCGTGGTCTCTTTATTCTTAAATATATAACTTGCAATAGTATTTAAGAATAACAAACGACCTAGAAGCTTATGGGATTCAAAAATAGTTTTCGAATCCAATTCCCTTTAACTTCTACACATGTAGGATTTAGTGGGAGCAATTTATGATTCTTTAAAAGTTAAAGGTCATAATTGTACTTAGTGATAAATTTGCCATTATGTAAAATGCAATTATTGGAAACGTTCCAAACTAGAGGGGATTGCACGTTTATACCTTAAAGGTTATAAAACAAACTCTTTCATTTTGGCTTGCAAAATGAGTTATATTTGGATCATTAGCTACAAGCTAATAAAAAGATTCCAGTAGTTGTTAAAGTAACAACGGAGCCATACGATTGGAATCTCGGTCTCGTTGTGATCTAAATCGTTGAATAACTTCGATAATAAGATTATCATGAATATAACCAAGCATATTCTCACTAGTGGTGCTTAAGCAATAAGATTGTCTCAAGTGCAAGTGGGAGATTGTTAGTATATTCCCTAGAGCCAATCAGATTGGACAAGGGATATACAATTAATAAAGCAAACCCATCACTATACTTTAGTGATATAAGGTTTTCCTTCATTTTAGTACGATAATACAGAGTTATTAAGTACTGATCGGATAAAGCCCATGGAATATAAAGGCCTTGCAAAGGAATTATAAAGAGTTATAATTGTGAGATCCTTATGCATCAAAGCCATGTTCCTCGAACTGTTCCTAGTCATCGTATTGCCAAGACGAGGCATTGGCAATGCTCAAAGACTAGTACATGTTAAGCCTTCTTACTTATGAAGTGAGCAACCGATCTCATAGGTTGAAGTATGAGGATACTTGGGATAACATTTAGGTGCTTGTCTGTAGAACAAGTTCACTGAACATGGCCCGCTGTGAGAACTCCATTTGGTATTGTCACTCTAGTGTCTATGGAAATGTTCTCTAGTGCTAGTCGTGTAAATTAGTTCTCTGACTTGTGATACCAGGTCCTCTTGTATGGAGAGTGTCATACTTTGATTCCATCACGAACGGGTCCCAAGAAGGGATGCTTATGGTAGGATGGTTTTGGGTATGACATGAACCATGCGAAGATGGATGAGTGATCCAGAGAGGATTCACCACTCCAAGTAACATCAGAGACATATTGCATCTGTTCTTGGCTTCGGTTAACTTGATGAAGTCTCTGGCCAAAGCATGATGGATTTAGTAGAAACATTTCTCTAAATTCATAAGGTTAACCATAAGCTACAAGAACTAATATGGATTGAACATGAGTAGACACTGCACCATGCTCATGGGATTTCCGGGATATTTGGTACAAGGACCGAATTACATTGATAGGTTGGTTACTAAAAGGTTTCAAAGAGGTCACTTTGACTTCTTAATATTTGGGTGGTCATGATGGGTTGCTAGATCCCGCTCTTGATCTATGAGTATAAATTACTGAGATTAATTTATACGCATTGCCAACATGTTGGGAACCTAATGGGTCACACACAATAAGACGAAAATGTTGGCTTAAACTTGGGATTTGATTAAGTAGGACTTAACTGAATAAAAGGTTTATTTGGAGGACCTAATTGAATAAGATTCAATTTAGGGAGGTTAAGAAATAATTTGGATTTTGAAATCCAAATAAGGATGTCTTAACAAGACAATATGGATAAGCTTGTCTTAACAAGACAATATAGATAAGCTTGTCTTAAGTTGACAATGTATAAATTTAGACATTTCTTAAGATAAGTTGTCCTGTCTGAAATTTGAAGTTGGCCGAAATGAGAAAAAGTTTCCCATCTTCGAGGAGTTTGATTACGAATCAAATTCTAACTTCTCGTATTTCACTAAACCGAACATTGCTTCGATTATGTCTAAATCTGAACTCAGCATTAAAAGTTAGTGCTTGACTAGAACTCTAACACTTGTTAAGTGAAAGAGTTTCACTTGAACAAGGAGTCTGATTAAGAATCAAACTCCGTTAATCCGAGCTGCTTGAATTCAATAAGGACTCTAAGAGTTTGATTTTGAATCAAACTCTTATCCCTGTAAAACCGAGCAATTAACGTAGACATAATTCGAGATAGGTTCGACTTCGGCTTTAAGAGTTAGATTTTGGTTGAACTGGGATGCTTGAGGTTGAAAAAGTTTCGCCTCAACTAGGGTGCTGTGATTTAAATCAAACACCTATCTTTTCCCTATCCCTTGTTGGCCAAATGAGGTCATAAATAAAGCTAGGTTCATTCATGCTTATAGTATAAGAATTTGGTTTGAACTAAAAGTCTTTTAAGAGGAAGAGTTTTGCTTTGGATGGTAGTTTTAATGGGATTAAAATTCTATCCCATATCCCTTAATAGATGGTTGGTCAAGGGAGTGCATTTCTAGATAGAATTCTTCATTCTAGAATTCGGTAATTGAGAGAAGACTTCACTTAGTCTTTTACGGTTTTGTGAGAGTTTTTAAAATAAAAGAAAAAGAGTTTTTCTTCCTTAGCAAAAACTAGAGTATTCGGCCAAGGTGAAACACATCATAGCTGCAAGATCTCCTTTCTTCTTCTTTTCAGTTTTTTCCTTTGATTGGCCGAACCATTGCTTGCCTCTTGTGGCTTTCGGCCTTGTGAGAAATCAAAGAAGAGAACCTTTTGATTTTGATCGGAAGATCAGCCCGCTAGCACTGGCGAATCCCCAAGCCTTGTGAAGGTGCCAACAGCCGTTCGTGTGGATCACTGTTGGAGGCAAGTCACTTGAGTTGCTCGTGACCTAGGAGACATCATGCAGTGATCATACCATTGCTGTCATCTTATAGGGAACGACACACTCAGGATTACGAGTTATCGAGTAGGTACGATCTAAATCATATGATTGGTTTAAATTTTAATTGCTTGTAAACCCATGTAAATCACAATCTAAAGATCCTGAGGGATCCAAGTGCTTCTCTGATTAATTCCGCTGCATTATATGTTTGATATTTTTGTATAAGCATGAGCTCGGATTTCACAACAGTGGTCACAGAACCAAGGATTCGATGATTACAAAAGGTTTGTGCTTGCCAATTCTTGGTGATTAACGAAAGGTTTGTTTTGTGCATTGATTTTGGTGATTTCAGTTCTCATGAAATTTTTGAAATTTTATTTTTTGAAAATTTTTTAAATCTGGACAACAGGTAATTAGATGATTTAATCATGTTTAAAAATTTTAAATGGTAGATTAAAATTGTTTTAATCAACCCGGATTAAAGTCATTAAATGCCTTAATGAAACTGACAATTTTTTATGCCTAAAACATTATTTTTGAATTCGTTTTTGGGATACTGTTTTGGGGCTATTAAAACCATTTTTTGGGTAAGTTTCAATTCTAGAATTTTATGTTTAACACTGCCATTGATGTTTCTAAATTGATTTGGATATAAATAGTTTAAACAAAATCATTTACGGGCCTAAAACAATGGTACTAAAAACAAAGACACCTAGTGTACATCAAAAAACTGCAGGACACCTACTTGCGGACCCAAATACCCGATTTTTAGACCTCATCACAATACCCCCAAACACCAATCACACTTATGTACAGGGGAGAAAAAGAATAATTGTGTGATCCGTTTCTCCAGCTCCATGTAGATGTGGGCCAAAAATCTTAAAACCATCTTCCAAATTCCCATTTATATTCCCATTCTTTTCATATTGACTTTCAAACTCAGTTTGGGTCCCATCAAAAGTTATTACTAAACCTCTTCCATTTAATGACTACATATCTATTTATAATTTATATAAGTAAAAAAATTATTTTTATTAAAAAAAAATCGTTAAATAGATCAATTTGATAATAAATAAAAAGTTTTAAAGATTTATATAGTATTGCTTTATCGTAAAAGTTTTAATTTTCACTAACCTTATAAAGTAAATCAATTTATTTGATATAATTACATAATTAAAATTTACATTGAATTTTTTTATCTTCGTAATTAATTTTACATTAATATTATAAATTTTATAATAATTTGATGTAATTTGCACATAAAACAAACTTTACATGTTAATACAAATTTTAATCAACATAAACTTTATTAATTTTATTTATTTTTAAAATATACAATTATATATGAAAAATAGATAAATCAACGAATATTCATGTGTGAATGCATATGATAACAAATATTAATATATTTAAAAAAGAAAAAAAGTAAGGGTCAGTTGGTCCATTGATCACTAAAGTTGTCACTTATATCATCCAAATTTAATTTGTAATTATTTAATAATTTAGTTATCCAACTTCAATTTCATTAAAAATAGGTTTTTTTTTTTTTTTTTTTTTTTGATAAAAAAATTAATAGATAATTTTTCAATCATTTAAAAATTCAAACTTAAAATCATCTGAAATTTTGGTGTAACCTCATTTTTTTTTTTCTTAACAAGAAGATTAGAAAAGGAAAAGGGGATATAAGGAGTAAATAAAAAAAAAATTGGAAAGAAATGATTGAATTGCAATGCAAGATTAGTCACCTTGGTCATGAGGGAGGACCTAAAAATTAAACGAACAATTCAACCTTAGAAAATAAAAATGTGTGTGTCTTATCTAGACCTGTCCATGGATCAGGCCGCGACTTGAATTTTTTTTTATTTTACTTACCTAGGCTCGAATCGGGTCGAGCTCGAACCGACTCTAAAATCTGTTTCACTATTCACAAAATATTAAAATATTAGTTTTATATTAATATTTATATATTTTTATAATTAAAAAATATATTTTATTCATAAACAGTAATATGGGCCGGATCGACCCGAATTAAAAAGATCTATGTTCATGTCCGGTCCAATACAGGCTGAGCCGAACGGATAACTCGATCCTTGAATAGGTGTAGTCTACTCATTTAGCCACATGAAAATTTTGGGCTATGCTCAAATTCTCCATTTGTTCATTTCTTTTTCTTTCCAATCTTTACATGAAAAACTAAGTCCCTAATATTTTTCTATCATTGTTATTTTTAGCAATGTTTCTAATAAAATGTTTAATATTCGAGTATTAGATTATAATTAAGGAAAACATTAAAATTTAATTACTCAATTGGTATGTGGTAACCTATAAAATCGGATTGAACTTTCCTTTATTATTATTATTTTTTCATTAACTTTCAATGCACTCATCAGCACAATTCACATGTATATAACCTATTTATGAATTATAAAAATCATATTTATAAATTATGATTAAAGATATATTAAAAAATAATTGATAAAAAAAATAATAAAAGGGATCTTAACTTATAAAATCGTTTATATTATGAATTTCGAAAACTTTAGGGCTAGTATGTAGAATAAAAATCAACTTAATAAAGGAAACCTAGAGCTCTTTTCTGAGTTTTTTTTCTTTTTATATATAGTGTTTACTAAAAATGTCTTGCACTTCCCCTCTTTTGTAAAACTTTCTAAATAAAATTAATAAAAAAAATGTCGTTTCTATTTTCTGTTTTTTTCGACAAAATTTAATAGAAGGGTTCGAATAACCCATCGCCCCAAACTATAAAAACAAAATAAAAGATCTTGGGATTCGAATCCTAAATCTACTGAATATAATCGTTTAAGAGGGATTGTATGAACTAATTAAGCTAAACTTGAGTTTTATCCATATAAAACTGTTTTTTTTTTTTATCTAAATAATAAATGTTTACTCAAAACGCTGTTCAAAAAGTAAATAAATAAAGGAAACCTAATTGAAGATGCAAGAATGCTTATTGACCTTCAAATTTGCCAAAATTTTATTGGTTTGATTTTAAATATTATATATATTTATGTATAAATTCACTTATCATACCTCGCTTAGACCTGTTCAAGGGTTGGGCTACCCGCCCGACCCGACAAGTCCGATCCAATACAGGGAATTTTCTAATTCGTCCCGATATAAATTACTGTTCATAAATAAAAAATAATAATTTTTATTTAAATTGAATTCTAAATATTAATATAAAAATAATTTTTAATATTATTTTGAACAGTGATATGGGTTTTCGGGCCGATCTAGACCTGTGTAAGAAAAACAAATTGGACCGTGCCACGGCCATGCTCTTAGATTATCATTACTCCTACATGCACCTAAAATTGGAAGGAAAAAAAAAAGAATTTGCTAACAATAAAAAATTTACAAATAAATCCAATTAATTAATTAATTAACTTTAAGCTTATTTATTATGAAATAAAAAAATAACTTTAAGAGAATTAACAAGCAAAGCATATGCAATGCATGAGAGAGGTGGGGACTAACATTTCAATTTCACCAAAAGAAAAGAAAATAGCATATTCAAGTGTTCATTCATTTTTTGACCAACCTCAAAACTTTTCAACACCACCCTTTTGAGAATAATTTATTCCCCTACATATATCACAATAAATTAAATTTATCTTCGTTCAATCAAAATGTAAAATTCAAAAATCAAAACATGACATAAACATTAACCAAGCTTAACATATTCAATCTAGACCTGCTCAATGGCCGAGCAGAGGTCTAGTTCGAATTGGATCGAGTTTGGATAAAAAAATTGGTAATTTGAGCCAGCTCGATCTAGTCCGAATTTTATTTATTAAAAAATATATTTTGTATTTAAATTTAATTATAAAATATATAAAAATAATATTTTTTGAACAATGAAAAAGCTTTCGAGCCAGTTCGGGCCCGAACAAAAACGAACTTGAGTAAAAAACAAAAAATTCAGGCCGCGACCTGATCCGGCCCATAAACAGATCTTGTTCAATCAAATAAAAAGAATAAAAATATGATTATTAAACTTGGAAAGTCATGAAGTTATGTAATCATTCAAGTTAAAATAAGTGTTTTTTTTTTAACATTAAAAATGCTGTTACTCATAAATATTTGTGGAATTTCATCATCATAGCATCATGTCATTAATAATATGATTTGTTGATAAAATATCGGATTCTTAATATTTGTGATTAAAGTTCAATTACTGGTAGTCTTAAGTTCCAAAACTCAATTAATTTGAACATAAATTGTTGAAACGATTTTAACTTTGACCTAGACCTCTTCATGGGTCGGATCAGGCTGCAGTCCGAAATTTTTTTATTTTCCTTACCCAGATTCGGATCGGGTCGACCCAAAAACCCATATCATTGTTCAAAATAATATTAAAATATTAAAAAATTATATTAATAGTTATAATTAAATTTAAATTTACTTTTATTAATGAATAGTAATTCAAGTCGGACTGGTCTGAAATAGAAAAATTCATGTTCAAGCCCGGCTCAATATGGGCGGACCTTGCTCAGCCATTGAACAGGTCTTACTTTGACTCAATCTTGATTCCTTAATTGGAAACTTAAAGTAAATAAAATATATGTTAGTATTTCTTATTTGAATAAGTTTAATTAAAAATGATAAAAATATAATATAAATTACTATAAAAATAGCATAAGATTGATGATTTCTGTTAATTTTAAAATGTCAATAGCACGAAGCAAATTGATTTAAAACCATAAATGGCAAATACTCAAAGTGATCTAAATTCTAAATAATTAACACTGAAAATTATTTAAACTCAAAAGGATTAAATATATATTATAAAAAATTGAAGGATATAAATATTTTTATTTTATTATTTGAAATTATGATTTTATTTAATTGTTTTATTAATTATTCAATTCAAATTGAGTTTGTGTCACTTGATTTGTGATATCAACTCAATCAGAGATTTTATTATTAATATAAATATATTAAAGGTGATGTATGGTTAATTATATCGACCTTAACCTAACTTTAAACGAACTCGAATAATCTTTTAATAAATCAACAATTCAAACATGAACCTATATCTATTTGTATATGAAAAAATCAAACTTGAGGACACCTTAATCTATTCCATTAATTGATGACATCTTAATCTATTCTTTTATAAAAAATAAGGCTAAAATAATAAATAAATAAATAAAAACACTTAAATTTTATCACTTTATTTAGATAAAGCTTGTTAAGCCTGTTAGGCTCAGAGACCAAATCAGCAAGCCCAACAACCCAAGTCAACACCATAGGGGACACGTTGACGTTGCCCGTTGCTCCAGAGGTCAAGTTGAGCTCTACCTACTCACTTTAAAGGTCAAGTCGAGCTCCACCTACTGACATTACAAGAGAATGTCGAATTATTGACGGAATTATTCTGTCGGTAAAAAATCTTTTCACCAACGGAAAAGTGAGAATTACCAACGGAATTCCGTCGATAATGTTTTCGCGCATTACCGATGGATAATTTAACCATTACCGACGGAAACTTCATATTACCGACGGATATGTAACGACCGAATTGGTCCGTCGGTAATACTTTGACGGGAACAACTTAGCTTCCCGCCAAAGTATTATCGACTGATTTACGTGTATTACTGACGGATGGCACGAATTCTAATAGGCAATAAATAGATATTTAAAACAAATAAATAAATAACTCAACGGTCAAAATGAATTAGCAACGGAAATTCCGTCGGTAATGTATACTTTCGTCGGTAATATTATACCGACGGATTAGCTTAATACCAACGAAATTTCAATCGGTAAAAACTTATTACTGACAAATGAAATTTGAATGACCGCCAAATTTTTTACCGACGGAATTTTCTTCGGTAATGATAGAATTTCGTCAGTAAAAGTCTCGGGCATAATTAAATGCCCGAGACTCCTTTTCTTCTCCCTCTTCTTCTCCTTCTTTCTTTTCTCTCTTTCCCTTTTCTCTTCCCCAAACCAGACCCCCTACCCAGGCCCCCCTGCCGTTGCCGTCTAACTTTTCGCCGTTGCCGTCCAATGTAAGTCTCTTCTCTCTTTTCTTTTCTCTCTCTCTTCTTTCTCAGTTGACTTTTTTTGAAAGAATAAATTAACACTATTTCTTTGTTTTTTTGCAGATTTAGGTTGGATATCTCATTCTCCATCAGATTAAATTGTAAGTATTTTTGTTATTTAAATTTTTTTTTTGTAAATTTCAAAAATATATTTTAAATAAATAAGTTTATTAATTTTATTGTTATTCTTATTGTTATTTATTAATGTTATTGTTATTTGTTAATATTTGGACTTTGTTATTGTTATTTGTTATTTGATAATTTCGAAATTATGTTTTAAATTAATATATTTGTTTAATTGTTATTTGTTATTGTTATTTATTAATGTTATTGTTGTTTGTTAGTATTTGGACTTTGTTATTGTTGTTTGTTATTTGTTAATTTTTGAAATTATATTTTAAATAAATATATTTGTTTAATTGTATTTTTTTTGCCGTTTAATTTTTTTAATAATTTTTGAAAATATGTTTTAAATAAATAAAATTATTAATGTTTTTGTTATTTATTATTTGTTATTTATTAATGTTGTTGTTATTTGTTAATATTTGGGCTTTGTTATTGTTATTTGTTATGGACGATTAATTTTCGAAAATATGTTTTAAATAAATATATTTGTTAATATTTTTGTGATTGTTAAATTATTTGTTATTTTATTTAAAATGTTTTGTAAAAAAAAATGGAAAAATTATTTGTGATTGTTAAATTAGATTTAGAAAATATTTTGATTCTTGTGTTATTGTGTTTATTGTTGTATTGTCGATAGTTTACCTAGGCTTATACAATGGAGCGCGACAAATCTTGGATGTATAGGAGGTTGGACGAGCCTCAATATATTAGTAATGAGTATTTGAATGTAGTTGAATGATTCTTAGGTTTTGCATATGCTCACAGCGATCACGTAAAGGACAATAGAATTAGATGCCCTTGTGTGAAGTGTCAATATAATCAGTTTGCAAAAATTGATGATGTGCGTAAACACTTGTATTATAGAGGGTTTAAGGAGAATTACTATATTTGATATGCAAATGGTGAAAGTCATCAAGGATGCATAATGATGAAGTCGAGACGAGAAGTGACGTTCAAACAAATAATCCTTATGCTAGAATGGTTATGGATGCTCTAAACCTGAATCTCAATTTAGGTGGTAATTACAATGTTGATGAGACAATGGTTCAAGATGATCAACCGAATTTAAGTTCAAGAAATTTGTGTTCGTTGTTGAACGAAGCAGATGAACCGTTGTGGTCAGGATGTACAAAACACACAACTTTATCTGCTGTGTCACAACTGTTAAATGTGAAATCCGAATTTAACATGAGCAAATCGTGTTTCAGTCGTTTAATGATTATGATAAAAAAGATGTTGCCAGAAAGTGTTAATTTACCTGATAATTTTTTCCGAATGAAGAAAAAGATGGCAAAATTTGTACTTCATTATCAGAAGATACATGCATGCAACAACAATTGCATGTTGTTTTATAACGACTCCGTTCACTTAGAATTTTGTTTCATATGTGGCCATCCTCGTTATAAACCAAGCAAATCAGGTGTTAGAAATTCGAAGAGAATTCCTTATAAGATTCTCCGTTATTTGCCATTGATTCCTAGACTTCAAAGATTATATATGTCAACGGTAACAGCTGAGAGTATGACATGGCATGCGCATAACTGAAGGGATGATGGAGTGTTGAATCACCTTGTTGATGGTGAAGCTTGGCTAGACTTCAATTGTATGCATCCGTCTTTTGCAGTGGAATCTCGAACTGTAAGACTGGGTTTGTGTGCCGATGGGTTTTGTCCGTTTACTCATGGAGCGAAACCAACGTATTTAGCGGATGATGGCACCGGGTTGCAGTCAGAGATACCTGCATCACATCCTTCACCCTCTACAGGTACTGCCACTGAGCAGAGAAAACAGGGCAGAGGTCAGACGAAATGATTACTGACACCGAGTAATCTGGATAACAGGTTTCGACTGTCAATTTGTTGCAAACACGTAAGTTAATTACATTACGATAATTCTATTATTTAAGTAAGAAATAAATTATTGTTCACTAACACGTTTCGTTTCTTTTAGAACTTTCAAGGAGAGTTGTGTAAAATTGACCATTGCCTCGATGATTAGACAACACTATAACAGACCGTGGTCAACTTGGTCAAAGATATAGGCTGAGGTGAAACTGTCTATGTGGACTATATTTGAGATATGATTTGGTTTAGAGTCATATTATAATTTAATTATGTTTAAGACTGTTATATTAATTCAAAATGTCTCATTGTAGAGAAAATTCTAGTGTTCTCCCGAGCAAACACCACTTGTTAGGAAATTATGGGAGGCCACATGCAAGGATAGATTCAAGGACATGATGAATTTTGAAAGGGATAATGCCATGGCCTTTTTTAAGACGAATCGAATAGAAGACTGAAAGGGTTACAAGTGTGACTAAATAGCAGTCAATATTTGGGATCAACTTATTGACAGCGTCTGGAGTACTGACGCTTGAAAAAATAGATCCAAAAAGGCCAAGGGTAATAGGAACACGGAGAAAAATGGAAGTATTACGAAGCACACTAGTGGATCAGTTCTTTTTCTAATTACAGGAGAAATGATGGTAAGATTTCTTTTTTGTTTTGTAATTTATTGTTTAAAAGTTTTATACTTTAAATTATGTGAATATTTTATTTACTTAACATAATTTTCAAAAATTCTTTTAATCTGTAGTCACAAGAGTTGCAGCGCAACGTGAGTTTCCTGGAGCTGTTTAACAAAACCCATAAACGTGCAAAGGGTCAAGGTGACTACATAGACAACAAGTCTTAAGTTGTTACTGTAAGTATTTAACTATATCAATTCGTTATATATTACTGAATTGTTTATGTACGTGTTCATTACAATTTCATATATTAATTGTTTATATATTTCAATATTTGTGGTTGTAGGAAAACTTAACTGCCTCGTTGCAGCAAAAATATGGGGACGATATGTCTTCATATCTCGATTTCGACCCTCAGTCGTGGTCTAATGCTATTGGGGGCATTGAGACTACGTGGACGCACGTTTATGGGTTGGAACAAGACCGAAGAATCGACAAATCTTCAATATGCCCGGCAGTCAGCAAAGTTCAGATGCAGCCAGTTACACTCCATGTGGTCCTAGTATTACACAGCAGCAGCCAGCAGCGCCGTCTGAGGACCAGTATAATGCTTTGAGGTCCGATGTTTCGCAAATCCAGACATCAATCGTTGGACTTAAGTCTCTCGTCACTAGTATTCGGCAGTCACAGCTAGCAGCTGGAGCTGGATTAGGCGGAATCGAAACAAGTGCTGCCAGAGTCGGTGCTGGACTAACTGCTGCCGTAGTGCTATCAGAAGCAGTGGTACTGGAGTAGGTGTAGTCGGAGGTGGTGTCGGAGGCAATGCTGAGGTTGACAATAAAGCCGATGACAACAGTACCGAGTGATGACAGCATCTGTTTTATATTCGAGAGCTACATTTGATTATTATTTTTATTAATAATATTGTAATTTATTAAAATATATTTTAATAATTTTACAAATTTTAGTTTATATTTTATTAAATTATTTTTAATAAAATATAAGTTTATTATATAATTTGTTTTTAAAAAATATTTATTATATAATTTTTTTATGGAAAATAAACAATTATCGACGGATGTTTTCGTCGGTAAATGTCTTTCACTGATGTAATTATCTGTCAGTAAAAACATTACCGATGGAATATTCGGACTGACATTTCTGTCGCTAATAGTTTCACAGACAGAAATATTCTGTCGATAGTAAATAATTACCGACAGAACATTCCGTCGATATTAGTCCGTCGGTAATTATTCATTATCGATGAAAATATATCACCGACGGAATTAGTATCACCGACTTAAGTATCACCGACAAAATTTGGACTTTCATGAACGGAAATTTTCGTCGAAAAAAGTCCGTTCTCTTGTAGTGTGAGAGAAAGTCGCCCATACCGTTGACCACCAAAACATAATGAGCAAAACGACACGCGAGACACTCCAAGATGTCCAAACAGGTATAAATAGCCCGAATAAGGGCTGACTTGAGGTACGCACTACACCCTATACACTCGGACCTCCATTGCTTCATAGTCACCCTTTTTAACCTTCGTCGAGCACTTACTGACTTAAGGATGAGAGCATGTCCTAGAGCCTGATAACTCTAGAAAATATAGTTATTTTGCCACCTTTTATGCATTTAAATCGGCTAAGTCCTTTGATGCTTTTATTTGGATTTGATTAGTTTTAGATTTTTTAGATTAATTTTATTTATCCATTTAATGTTTAAAATAGTTATTTAGTTAGTATTTATGTGTTTTTATATGTCCAAAGTTAGAAGGAGTTTCGTGGTGCGAAACGACGAAAAATGGTGCAAAGCAATGTGTAGGCAGATTCGACCTCCGAAGTTTGTTTCAAAGAAAACATGATCTTAAAATATTCATTTAAGAAAACTTCATTCATGACTTTTGAAGCTGACTTCCTTATCTTTCCAACAGTAGTTTATTCGTCAAAATCGGACGATATTTGACCATTCAAAACAGCTGAAGAAGTGCAAGGAAATGGAGCAACCAACAGACGGCCAACCAACGAGTCGGCGCCAGGCCGCGGCGCTGGAAGGTCAGAAAGTAGGTGCCGCGGCGCCGAATCATGGAAAAAAAAAATAAAAACCTGCTCTTACCTATTTTGCTTGCACGCGAAGTTTCTGACTCTAGGGGTCTTGGACACTTTAAATAGGCCTCTTTTAGGCTGAAACAAGGGGATTTTGAGTTCTAGAAAACCTATTTCTCTTGAGAAGAGAGTAGCCACCAAAAGCTTTCAAGAAGATAATAAGATTTGTGAAGATTGAAGACTCAAGACTTGACACCCCTTAGTTTTCTCTATTCTGTTTTATCTTCTTTATTTTTCTTGTATTGATGATGATGGTGAAACTTCTTGGATATTTGTTTTCTTTAATTATCATGAACTAAATTTATCTTTCTAGGATTGCAATGAAACTCAACATGTAGTTTGAATTTACTTTCTCTCTCTAGCTTGATTTAATGGTTTTTGAGTTGTTTGTTCAATCTTGTTCTTAATGATTCTAGTTGACTGGCCACCAATTATGAAACACCCTGTCCGGACAATCTACCTAAAATCCAACAGAGTTTCATTTCTATCTCAACTATAACCCTCCTGCAAATAACACTCAATTCATATCCTCAACTAGCAATATTTCTCAATACTATTATCACATATATCCATGCATATTCAAAAATTATCCATGATCAATTTATGCTCAAGTCAAAACATATTGATCTATTGTCTCATATCTTCAAATATATATAATATATCCAGAAGTAAACCTGAAAAATGAGAAATAAGAAGAGGTGAGATATATGAATATCTCAATGAGTAGACAACATTTAAAGCGTGTGAAAACTATAATGGTAACTTGTAAAGCATAATTGACATTTTCAAAATAAATAATAGTAAAACCATAATGAGTAATTCAAAGATGTAGCGAAGTTTTCAAATGTATAACAATATTATAATATTAAATCAATGTATAAAATCTGTAAAGTAAATCATGTTACGTATAGTTGGGCTCCAACTTACTGTCATGCATAAGAATACATCTATAAAATAACCAGGCAATATTCATGTAGGCATACTTGTAACACCCTGTCCGGATAATCTACCTAAAATCCGGTAGAGTTTCCTTTCTATCTCAACGATAATCCTCCTGCAAATAACACTCAATTCATATCCTCAACCAGCAATATTCCTCAATACTATTATCACATATATCCATATATATTCAAAAAAAATTCCATGATCAATTTATGCTCAAATCAAAACATATTGATCTATTGTCTCATATCTTCAAATATATACAATATATCCAAAAGTAAACCTATCTCAGCAAGGTTTACTAGATAAAAACATCAAAAGATCAAGACTTCAATAAATTTTTACTATGATGCCCACCACGTCACAATACTATTTGAAGCAGAGAATAGAGGAAGGTTGCAATCCCAACACCTAACTATCACCTGAAAATGAGAATATGAAATGGTGAGATATATGAATATCTCAGTGAGTAAACAACTTTTAAAACATTTGAAAACTATGATTATAATCCTTTAAAACATAATAGACATTTTCAAAATAAATAATAATAAAATCATAATGAGTAATTCAAAGACGTAGCAAAGTTTTCAAATGTATAACAATATTATAATATTAAATCAATGAATAAAATCTGTAAAGTAAATCAAGTTCCGTATAATTGGGCTCCAACTTTCTGTCCTGCATAAGAGTACATCCATGAAATAACCAAGCAATATCCATGTAGGCATACTAGTAGCCGGCCCCAAAGGCCAATACCACCATAGGACGCCCCAAAGGCATATGTGTCACTATGATGTGCCCCCAAAAGGCAAATATAATGGGATAGGGACTCTGGAGGTGGCTCCCACCACAAAGGCGTAACACGCAGCTCCCATACCCCAGTATAATATCACGGAATAGGGACTCTAGAGGTGGCTCCCGCCACAAAGGCGTAGCACGCAGCTCCCGTATTCCGGTCTAATATCACGGAATGGGGACTCTGGAGGTGGCTCCCGCCACAAAGGCGTAGCACGCAGCTCCCGTATTCCGGTCAAGGAAATAATCTCATACATTAAGTCAGGTGGAGCCAAAACCATGTACGTCAAATTCTATGTAAAATCATATTTCATAAAATCAACCAACTTACTCGATATAATATTTATTGAAATAAAACTACTTTAATAACAAATCAATTCATATGATTAAATATCGTATATACCTTTAATACGTAAAATAAATATATTTGCTAAAAAAATATATATATAATTATAATTAAAGAAATTTCAAATAACTATAGTTGTCGTCTACTCACAATCCTTGAGATGATCTCACTGTACACCTCGACCTGAAACTTCGGGATCCATAGGTGACGTCGGATCTACGTGGCCTAGAGATTAACAATAATTAGTATCTATACATGCTCAAAGCATTACACAATTTTGAATGCAACTTAAGTCTCATAATCTTCCCTCAAGGTCAATAATAATTTCTCATACTCAAAACAACATATCCTTAATTTTTAATATCATTTCCATAATCATTTTCTCCAAAATTCAACTCCATATTCATGTCCTTATCAAATTCCTTTCTAGTACTCCATGCCTTAGAGATTTTTATAATCCATAACCATCAATAGTACTATATTTCTCTTAAGCAATAAATTCCTTAATATCAAGTTAGATTAGAAAATCATAACTTGAGTTTGGTACCAATAAGTCTAATTTATGAAGAAAATAACTAACTTAGACAATTAGAACAAAATCTTGATCAAATTTGATAAAACCCGAAACTATGCTGAAACAGGGGTCACACTGAACAGCCAACTTCACCGAATTTTATCTTTTTAACCGCTTATCGGTTTTGGGTGATTCAAAGACCAAAATTCTCGTAATGAAGTCTAGTTTCTAGGAAAAATATCAAAAAAATATAAACCCAACTGTACCGAACCCCGAAAATCCGAACAGCAAGCATGCTCAGATTCCCCTGTTTTGCTTTTTCTTCCCATTTTCTTGTTCATGCTTTCAAATCCTTTTAATACATACCAAAAATGAGAAAAATTCATACTTAATAGATGGATTTCAGACCTTAACATGTTTATGGAGCAAAGATCTTAGCATGCCCAAGTAGAATATCTAAAGAAAATGAAGAACTTATCAAGAAACTAACCTTGGATGTGATTGTTGTTGAGATTTTTGGTTGAGTTCTTGAAGAGAAATGTTGGAGGAGATGAAGAAATTTGAGAGGGGAGGCTGCCGGCTGCCACTTGAAGAAGAGAAGGAATATTTCTTGTGTTTTCGGGAGATCAATTGAATATAAGAGATATTTTGTTTTGTTTTTGGGATAATTGCATATTAGTCCCTCAACTTTTTATAAATAACCATTAAGCCCCTAAACTTTTTTAATATATATTTTGATCCTTTCTTCTTTTATTTCCTTCACTTATAACTTCTTACCAATTTCCAAGTTTGTCCTTAAAATTTTCGGAATTTAACTTTACATGATTATACGTAACCTCGGTTGTTACAATACTAGTAGTCGGCCCCAAAGGCCAATACCACCATAGGATGCCCCAAAGGCATATGTGTCGCTGTGATGTGCCCCCAAAAGGCTAAGACAAAGGGATAGGGACTCTGGAGGTGGCTCCCACCACAAAGGCGTAGCACGCAGCTCCCATACCCCAGTCTAATATCACGAAATTGGGACTCTGGAGGTGGCACCCGCCACAAAGGCGTAGCACGCAGCTCCCGTATTCCAATCAAGGCTATAATCTCATACATTAAGTCAGGTGGAGCCAAAACCCTGTACGTCAAATTCTATGTATATCATATTTCATAAATCAACCAACTTAGTCGATATAATATTTCTTGAAATAAATGTACTTTAATAACAAATCAATTCATATGATTATATATCGCATATACCTTTAATACGTAAAATAAATATCATGCAAAAAAAATTATAATTATAATTAAAGAAATTTCAAATAACTATAGTTGTCGTCTACTCACAATCCTTGAGACGATCTCACTGTACACCTCGATCTGAAACTTCGAGATCCACAGGTGACATCGGATCTACGTGGCCTAGAGATTAACGATAATTAGTATCTATACATGCTCAAAGCATTACACAATTGTGAATGCAACTTAAGTCCCATTAATCTACTCCATAGTCAATACTAATTTCTCATACTCAGAACAACATATCCTTAATTTTTAATATCATTTCCATAATCATTTTCTCCATAATTCAACTCCATATTCATGTCCTTATCAAATTCCTTTCTAGTACTCCATGCCTTAGATATTTTCATAATCCATAACCATCATTTAGTACTATATTTCTCTTAAGCAATAAATTCCTTACTACCAAGCTAGATTAGAAAATCATAACTTGAGTTTGGTAAGGAATTTTGAAGTGATTCCAATTGGTTTATTTCAATCAATAAGTCTAATTTATGAAGAAAATAACTAACTTAGACAATTAGAACAAAATCTTGATCAAATTTGATAAATCCCGAAACTATGCCGAAACAGGGGTCAACACAGAACAGCCAACTTCACCGAATTTTATCTTTTTAACCGCTTATCGGTTTTGGGTGATTCAAAAAAAATTCTCGTATTGAAGTATAGTTTCTAGGAAAAATATCAAAACAAATACAAACCCAGCTGTGCCAAACCCAAAAAATCCGAACAGCAAGCATGCTCAACTTCCCCTGTTTTGCTTTTTCTTCCCATTTTCTTGTTCATGCTTTCAAATCCTTTTAATTCTTGCCAAAGGTGAGTAAAACTCATACTTAATAGATGGATTTCAGATCTTAACATGTTTATGGAGCTAAGATATTAGCATGCTCAAGTAGAATATCTAAAGAAAAGGAAGAATTTACCAAGAAACTAACCTTGGATGTGATTGTTGTTGAGATTTTAGTGGAATACTTGAAGAGAAATGTTGGAGGAGATGAAGAGAATTTGAGAGAATGAGAAGGGAGGGTGGCCGGCTAGCTCATAAAGAAATGAAGAAAAGTTTATAGAAATTTCAAGATAATAAGATGACTAAAAGATATTTTTCAACTTTTGGTATAATTGTCCATTGGTCCCTCAACTTTTTATAATAACCATTAAGCCCCTAAAATTTTTTTAGTTTGTTCAATTTGATCCTTTCTTCTTTTAATTCCTTCACTTATAACTTCTTACCAATTTCCAAGTTTGTCCTTAAAATTTTCGGGATTTAACTTTACATGATTGTACGTAACATCGGTTGTTAGAAATTAGATTGATTTGGTAACCTAAATACAACTTATGAAAGGGAGTTTAGTGTTAGACATGGATTAAATGACACATGTTTCATATTCATTTATTAGGATGAATTGATCTGCACGTAGAAATATATTTACGTGTCATGTGTAACCATTGTTAGAGCCTAAACTTAATGAGTTTCTCTTCAATTCAATTATCATAGGAATATAGTTAATTGGTTAAGAGGGATATTTTTATAAGACCATCGGAAGATCCTTATAAATAGATTAGAACTCTAGGTTAACAACTCAAGGTTATTAATCAAGTTAAGAGGGTAAGAGAGATTCAAGCGAAGTGTTGAGGGAAATTGTAATCCTAGGCTTTTCTCATTTGATTTAATCCATCTTTTTAATTTACTTGCTTTTATTTTTAGTTTCTTTAATTTGATTACCATCCTTAATTGTTTGCTTAGATAAGATTAGGTTGTTTTAATTTTAGTACTTAGCAAATCTAGTGACAATTCCTTATGGGTTCGACTCTTTACTTTAAACTATATTGCTTATTACGATACGTGCACTTGCGTGGTGAAAAATCTAACAATAGAGCCAAAACTCTGACGCCCTCTAACCTCTTTTCTCCACCTCAGCAGAGACCCAGATCACAAGACAAGTCAGCTCGCCACCAAAAGGATATCAACAAAGCTCTTATATTTTATTACACCCAAATAAGCTCTTAACCTTTAATTTGTACCTAAATAAACCCTTAACATAAATCAATCTTTCATTTAAAATAAAGGTTTATTTAGGTACAAAATAAAAGATAAGAATTTATTTGAGTACAATAAAAATATAAGAGCTTATTTAAGAAAAGTCAATAATTCAATTTTTTTTATTATTATTTTAGCCTAAAAGTAAAAATGAAATTATGGATGATAGAGACAGAAAATAAAATAATAATAAAAAAGAGTTTTTATATACTCAATAGCATGCACAACCAGAGAGTATAGCAACAAGAGGATGAGCCCATGGTATGGTGAAAGCTTGTAGGGAAACGAGGAGGTAAAGATCTAACATTGAAAGTATACCTTACCATGAGTAGGATCGGGCTCGAAATTTTTTTTTCCTTATCTAAGCCTGTCTCAGGCTGGACTCGGGCCAACTCAAAAACCCATTTTACTATTAAAAAATTATTAAAATTTAAAAAATATATATTTTTATATTTATATTTTTTATAATTAAATTTAAATAAAAATATTTTTTATTTACTAAATAGTAATTCAGGTCAGACCTGATTAGTCAGAATTAAGAAAATCCTTACCCAGGCCTGGCCCAATTCGGGTCAGGCGGGTAGCTTGGTAAGTTGTCTTTTTTTAAGAAAAAAGAAAGTTGTCTAAAGACTAGGTACTTATTTATGTTTGCATCTTTATGCTTTGTTCGGTAGGAAAAATCAAAAAGAATAAAGATGAAAAATGTATTAATTTAATGGTTAAAATTCATAAAAACTTTATTATTATGGTAAACTACACAGATTGTCACTTAATTTTTTAAAGTTTTTATTTTGGTCACTAAACTATGAGAAATATCAATTTAGTCACTCACATTATAAAAATTCATCTTCTTGTCACTTAGCCATTAGTGGCAATGCCACATCATCCGACATACCACATGGCATTGTCCATGTGCCATTATGAATTTTGAAAAAAAAAATATAAATTAAAAAAAAAAGATAAATTATACTTTTAATCTCTTAACTTTTCGAGAATTTCTATTTTGATCACCAAACTTTGAAAATTTCACAATTTGGTCATCAACGTTTGTCAAAACTTATTTCATTAATATTTTTATCTCCAAATGGTTCGTTGTCGACTTGACTTTTATAACAATTTCTTCACCATTTTTTTTTTAAATTCATTATAATAAATCATTTTATTATTTTTGTTATTTATATTAAAATATCTTGAGATAATACTCAAATAAACATTCAAAATACGTAAAAAAAAAAATAAGAAATAAGCATTCTATATTTTTATTTTATGGAATTAAAATTATATTTTAACTTTTATTTTATTGTAATTATACCCTTTAAATTTGAAAATTTTGATGAATAAATTCAATTGCCAAAACTACTAAAAGCATTCCTTTAAATATTTGACATCCAATTTATCCAAATAAGTTTAAGTAAGTATTTATTATAAACTACATTAGTCAATCAACAAAATTTAACCGAAATATGAAAATTTTCATAACGTCAAGATTCTAATTATAATGAAAGTTAATAGTTTTAACTTTTAATTTCATGCAGCAAAATAGATAACAAAAATAAAAATATAATTTATTATATTAGATTTTACAAACTTTGGTGATTAAATCGTTATAAAACCATGTCAACAGTCAGATGTTCACAATGGAGACAAAAAAATATTCACAAACGTTAGTGACCAAATTGTGAACTTTTCAAAGTGAGGTGACCAAAATAAAAATTCTCAAAAAGTTAAGTGATAAAAAGTGTAATTTATCTTCTTCTTTTTTTAATTTTCAAAATTTACTAATTTTTAAAATTCCTATTGCCACGTGGACAATGTCACATGACATGTCAGATGGCATGACAATACCGCGTGACATCTGGCAAATGATGTAGCTTTGCCACGTCATTTGGCCATTAGTCTCTAACGGTTGGGGGGCAAAAAATGAATTTTTACAACGTGGGTGACTAAATTGGTATTTTTCATAGTTGAGTGACCAAAATAAAAAATCTCGAAAAGCTAGGTGATTATCTCTAGAGTTTACCCTATAATTTTGTAGTTTAACAATTATATTAACAAGTTTTTCATCCTTACCCATTTTCATCCTCCCTACAAAACAAATAAAAGCCTTAGAGTATAAAATATGGGTTAAAAAAAACTTCATTTGAATATGTGGTAAGAAGAGGTTCCAATTAGGTTAGCCAACCTTTAGAGTTTAGGATACGGGTTCAAATTTAAAAAAAAAAAAAAACTTCATTTAAACTTGCGGTGAGAAGAGATTCCCATCATGTTAGATGTTTGCATAGCCATCCTTTAGAGTTTGGGATATGAGTAGACTTGACAATTTTGTACACGATATAATTGTTGGTGTATGCCCTGCAAGCCAATCTAGTTGGGCTTGTAAGACACTATTTATATATTCATGTACTGCACATTATAGTTTATTAGTTATAATTGAGGTATTTCTTTATCCATAAGTTTTGTTATAATTATTATAAATAACTTGTGAAGATAAAGCCCATGAAACACAATGGCATTGCAAAGGATTTGTAAGGAGTTACAATTATGAGGATCCTTATGCATCAATGCCTTGTTTCTAAAACTGTTCCTAGCCATTCTATTGTCAAGATAGGGCATTGACAATGCTCAAAAACTGGCTTATGTTAAGCCTTCATGCACTTGATGCATGCAACCAGTCTCATAGGTTGAAAGTATAGAGATACTTGGGGATAACATATGGGTGCTTGTTAATAGAACAAGTTCACTGAACATGACCCACTATGAGAGTTTCATTTGGTACCTAACTCAAGTATCTATGGAAAATACTCTCATGTGTCAATATTGTAAGTAATCCTTTAACTTGTGACACCAGGTCTCTTGTATGTGAACTGTCATACTTAGATTTCATCACGAACGGGTCCCAAACATGAGGATGCTTATGGTAGGGTGTTATTGGGTATGACATGAAGCATACGAAGATGAATGAGTGGTCTAGAGAGGATTCATCACTCCAAGTGATATGAGGGGACATATCTCACATGTATCTGGCTTATATTAACTTATGGAAGTCCTTGGCCAAGGGAATACTTAAGGAGTTAATATTAAAGCTACAAATCTAATATGGACAGGATTAAGAGTAGACACTGAGCCAGACTCTTTCATATCCTAGGATATTTGATGAAAGGATCAAATTACACAGACATATTGTACACGAAAGGCTTGTTGAAGCTTGATGACTCTCTCGGCATTTGGGTGGTCATGATGCATTGCTAGATACCGCTCATGATCTATAAATATGAATTGGAAATTCTCTAAAAGATTTAATTTATATTTATTGCCAACATGTTGGGGGCCTAATGGGTCACACACAAAAGGTGATTAATGAAATTAAAATGAGAATGGGCCAGATTAAATATTCATTAAGCGTTGTGGGCTTGTTGTGAATATTAATAACATGTATAAGGGCTTTAGTGCAGTTAGTCCGATAGTTGGCATACACTAAACCTAGTTATATATATGCCTCATATGTTGTTGCCGCCTCCCTAAGCAAGAAAAACCCTGGTAGCCGCAGCCTCTCACTCTCCTTGTGAGTTCGGCTGCATACACAAAAGAGGAAGAGAAAATTGTTTTCTTCTTGCCTTCTTTGAATCGGCTGACTAGTGTAAGAGGAGGAAGGTTCCTCACAAACTAGACTACTAGCATCGTCTTGGCAAAACATAATCTCAACCTTGTGAAGGTTTTCGAGTCACCTGTGTGGATTACTGTTAGAGGCCGGACAATTGGACGGCTTTGGTTTGCGACAATCGGGCTTTGTGTGCAAGAACAAGAACATCAAGAATCTATCTTGAGGTTTCGGAAATCTCCCTACAGAGGTATGAGATTTTGATTGTTATCTGTTCTTGACAGGATGATGATTTTAAATTCATAAGCAGATCCATGGAAGGATTCAGTTTCTCTTTGTTTTTGTTTTATTTCGCTGCGTTGTTGATTTAACTTGTTAAATAATTATACATTATCTCTTATTGAGCATGATCCGAATCCCAACAGTGGTATCAGAGCCTCGTTATGTTATTCCTATACGATCTATGCTTTGATTGTTACCTTTAACAAAACTGTTTTATTCTTTGAGTTGTTTTGATCCGATTGTCACTAACCAAAATTGTGAGAATTTGCACTTGTAGTGTTTCGGTGAAGGCAGCAGATAATCAAGGTGAATTCTTGTTGATTAATTGGTTTTAAATTGTTTTAAACTGATTAACGCAAAAGGAGAAAGTTTGGCAACAATTGCGAATTGTTTTTGCCTGCTTTGCGCCAACTTTGGTGTTTTAAGTCAGAAAAACTTGTAGATTTTTCTTGGCTGTTTTTAGTGCATGGTTTGATGATTTTTAGGATTTAAAATTGCTTAGAATTTTTCTTAGCAAACTTCAAAAATCATAAAACTGATTTGGCATTGAAAAGTTGGAAGCTGTGAAAAGCGAATAGAGAGGCTGTAGGGAGAAAGGAGGCGGCGGCTATACCTTGTAGCCGCAGCCTACGCCTTCCCTTGCTAGGGTTTTTGCTTCTATCAGATTTTCACAGCTTGTGGATTTTCAACAATATTTAGTTACTAATGTTGTAGTGTCCTCGTTGAACTACAACACTAAAATTGGTGACCATGGTAATATTGTTGAATTAATTAAATCACCAATATGAGAATTTACATGTTATAAATATTCAATTAAATTGTTTAATTGGATGATAATTTAATTAAAGGAAATAATCCTAATTGGATTAGGATTTATTCTAATGAGATTCAAATAAATGTTTTATTATTTTCTTTAAATTAAATTATGGATCAAATATAATCATTGAATGATAACTAGAGATTAAAGCATGATTTATATGTTCATAAATTATTTGTGAATGTATGGGATGATTATGGACTTAGACCCAATATGATTGTGGATGGTTAAATTTATTTTTCATGGTTTTTATTAATTAAATAGGGACTACGTGCCCTGCCTTATTTCTCATTTTCTGGAATTGTAAAAATTCTTTCCTCACCTAATTCCCCTCAAATGTAACTTGAGATTTTCTTTATAGTAAATGTAATTAGTTACATCAAAGTGTAAAATTAGGATTAGCTATGAATAATTTTTGTAACTTGAAGATGGAGAAGATAGGCGCCATGAAGATAAGGAGATTACAAGCAAGCTTTGAAGACTATGTATGTAATCACCTAGGAATTTGACCAACTAATTTCCTTTGATGGCTCAAGGAAATTAGATTAGAAAAAGTCCATAATCATCCAAGTAGAAAGCATGTTATAGATTTATTTTATACGATATTATAAATGTTATGAATGCCTGATATGATGAGATTTATATTTAAAGAAAAAGGAAATCCCTCTTTACAATATTGAGTCACATGTTTCGCATGATAAAGTTGCCTTCCATCATCATAACAAGATAAGTAGAGTTCTTCCAGTAGGAGGCTTGTTGAATGACTCAAGGTCAAACTACTGTACGAATATGTTTGAGTTATGAAGTTGGGTCTTACTCAACTAATGCCATGTTGTCCGGATGCGCCAAACTTGACCACATAGTATTAGAGGCAAAGTTAGGTGAAGTACATATGATGTGCTTAGACAAGGAGTTGTCACCTAAATTATCTGGGAGTTGCATAGAGATGCAATTGATAAGCTATGTTATATACCTAGGCTTCTTGTAATTTGTTGAGTCACTCAAGGTTGCAACATGGTGAAATGGATCCCAGCCCACTAGAAATACCTTGATGAGATTTTCGAATAATAGTGAGGTCTATTATCTCGAAAAATTAGTAGGAGAACAATAAGAGATTTAATACCTCATCTTGAATTGGTATAAATACATGAATATAACTGATATATACTTTTTCCATATTAGGTTGTTTAAAATGGTTAATACTTTAACTGTACTGCGCGGCATTATAAATGCCATTAGTCCAAAATGTTTGGATTGGTACATGAGATTGAGAAGCGTTCTCAATGAAAGGAAGATTGCTCACTTGACAAGTCAAGAAGAGCTTATAGAAGTTTCTGGGTTGACTGTGTTTGTGATTGAACTGAATCTTTCTACTGTTAAATCTAATTCCTGGATAGTTGATTCAGGATACGGTTCACATCTATGTAATGACATAGCGATGTTGAAAGAAAGTAGAAAGTTAAGCAAAGATGAAGTAGTTCTAAGAGTAGGCAAAGGTGCAAAAGTTGCAGCATTGGCCGTTGGAACATGTACTTTATCTTTGCCGTCTGGCATGAAATTAGAACTGAAAGATTGTTACTTTGTTCAAGTATTGTCTAGAAACATCATTTCGGTTTCATACCTCACTGTTAATGATGGTTTTGAGATAAGAATGAAGGGCAATAGTTGCTCCATCATTCTTAAAGACATTCACTATGGATCGGCAACATTACATAATGTATTATATGTTTTAGATCCAGAGATGCATGTCAAGAAAGCAAGAAAGAATGATCCAAGTAAGACCTACATCTAGCACTATAGACTTGGTTATATCAATGAGACAAATATTTCCAAATTGCATAAACATGGTTATTTGGAACCCTTTGATTATGAATCATATGGGACTTGTGAATGTTGTCTCTTTGGTAAGATGACAAAGACTCCCTTTACAGGAAAAGGTGAAAGAGCTGGTGTTTTATTGGGCTTAATCCATTCAGATGTATGTGGGCCACTAAATACAGCTGCTAGAGGTAATTACTCATACTTTATAACCTTTATTGATGATCATTCAAGATTTAGTTATGTGTATCTGATGAGATACAAGTCTGAAGCTTTTGTAAAGTTCAAAGAGTTCAGAGCTGAAGTAGAGAAACAGACTGGGGAAAAATATTATGGCTCTTAGATCAAATCGAGGAGGAGAATATTTAACCCATGATTTCTTGGATCATTTGACAGAAAATGGAATTTTGTCGCAATGGACTCCATCTGGAACTCCTCAGCATAATGGAGTGTCCGAGAGGAGAAATCGAACCTTGTTGGACATGGTTTAATCCATGATATCTAAGGCTGACCTTCCGATATTCTTTAGGGGATATGCCTTAGAAACTATAGCTTACCTTCTAAATAGGGTTCTAAGCAAATCAGTAGATAAGGTACCATATGAGATGTGGTATGGCAAGAAGCCATACTTATCTTATCTAAAGATTTGGGGATGTAATGCTTATGTGAAGCAAGTACCTTCTGATAAGCTGGGAGCTAGATCAGAAAAATGTAAGTTTGTAGGATATCCTAAAGAGACTGTTGGATATTACTTTTACAGTCCTACCGATCAAAAGGTGTTTGTGTCAAAACACACTGCTTTTCTAGAGAAAGAGTTTCACTAGAAGGATTCAGTGGGAGTAAAGTAGAACTTGAAGAAGTTCAAGAACCACAACCTAACATTTGCTCGGAACTTGAGCCATCGGTTGAGACATTAGATGCTCGAACTGATGCTCAAGAAACACAAGTACTCCGAAGGTCTAGTAGGGAGAGGCAAACACCAATAAGATATGGATTTCTTTTGGAAAAACATGGTTTGCCCATTGATAATGAACCTACTACATATAAGGAAGCGATGTCAGACATCAATTCAAAGAAATGGCTAGAAGCCATGAAATCCGAAATGGATGCCATGGAAGTTAACCAAGTTTGGTCTTTAGTTGAGCCACCTTAAGGGATAAAACCCATAAGGTGTAAATGGGTCTACAAGATAAAGACAGACATGGATGGCAACATACAAACGTATAAGGCCAGATTGGTTGCAAAAGGTTATAATCAAGTGAAGGCATTGATTTTGATGAAACCTTTTCACCAATTGCCATGGTTAAATCCATTAGGATTATGCTTACTATTGCTACATACCATGATTATGAGATATGGTAGATGGATGTAAAAACTGCATTCCTTAACGGGAATTTGCAAGAGGAAGTGTATATGACACAACATGGAGGTTTTTCATCCAAAGCGACTTCTAATTAGGTATGCAAGCTGCAAAAGTCCATTTATGGACTAAGGCAAGCATCTCGGAGTTGGAACATTAGGTTTGATGAAACAATTAAAGAATTTGGTTTCATTAAGAATCCTGATGAACCATGTGTTTACAAGAAGGTAAACGGACATGCAATTGTGTTCCTAGTGCTATATGTCGATGACATATTGTTCATAGGAAACGGTGTACCTATGCTTCAGACGACCAAGGTCTGGCTCTCCAAACAATTCTCCATGAAGGATTTGGGAGAAGCAGCATATATTCTGGGAATTAAGATCTATAGAGATAGACCAAAAAGGCTGCTTGGATTGTCCCAATCCGTTTACATAAATAAGGTTCTAAAGAGGTTTAGCATGGATATCTCCAAAAGAGGTAACTTGCCTATGATACATGGTGTACATCTCTCGAAAGAGATGTGTCCTAAAACTTATGAAGAAAGGACACAGATGGATAGAATTCCATATGCTTCGGTAATTGGATCTATCATGTACGCCATGTTGTGCACAAGACCAGATGTATCGTACGCTCTGAGTATCATGAGCAGATACCAAAGCAATCCTGGTGAAAGTCACTGGACTGCTGTGAAGAATATCCTCGAGTACTTGAGAAGAACTAAGGATATTTACTTGGTCTATGGAGGGACTGAACTCCGAATTAGGGGTTATACAGATGCTGGATTCCAAACTGATAAGGATGACAGTAAATCGAAGGGCAGTTACGTATTTAACTTAAATGGAGCTGCAGTCAGTTGGAAAAGTTTCAAACAGACTACAACTGCAGATTCAACAACAAAAGCTGAATACATCTCCGCGTGTGAGGCAGCGAAGGAGGCTGTTTGGATTAAGAAGTTCATAACTGAACTTGATGTGGTTCCAAGCATTGTTGATCCAGTACCACTTTACTGTGATAACAATGGAGCCATAGCGCAAGCTAAGGAACCAAGTTCTCATCATAAATCCAAACATGTATTGCGGCAATATCACTTGATTAGAGATATAATTCAAAGAGGTGACATAAGTATGGAAAGGGTACCCATAGAGGATAATATAGTTGATCCTTTCACTAAGGTTTTGTCCCAGCAAAAACACAATCGTCACATGGAAGGACATGGGCTTAAGTATATGGGCGATCGGCTTTAGTGCTAGTAGGAGATTGTTGGTGTATTCCCTGCAAACTAATCTAGTTGGTCTTGAAGACACTATTTATATATTCATGTATTGACATTATAGTTTATTAATTATAATTGAGGTATTTCTTTATCCATAAGTATTGTTATAATTATTATAAATCACTTGTGAAGATAAAGCCCATGAAACACAATGGCATTGCAAAGGATTTGTAAGGAGTTACAATTATAAGGATCCTTATGCATCAATGCCGTGTTTCTAAAACTGTTCTGTGTTTCTAAAGCTATAGATCTAATATGGAATGGGATTAAGAGTAGATACTGAACCATGCTCTTCCCTATCCCGGGAAATTTGATGAAGGGATCGAATTACACAGACATATTGTACACGAAAGGCTTGTCGAAGCCTGATGACTCTCTCGGCATTTGGGTGGTCATGATGCATTGCTAGATGCCACTCATGATCATAAATATGAATTGGAAATTCTCTAAAGGATTTAATTTATATTTATTGCAAACATGTTGGGGGTCTAATGGGTCACACACAAAAGGTGATTAAAGAAATTAAAATGAGAATGGGCCAGATTAAATAATCATTAAGTGTTGTGGGCTTATTGTTAATATTTAATAATATGTATAAGGGCTTTAGAGCAGGTAGTCCAATAGTTTACATACACTAAACCTAGTTATATATATGCCTCATATGTTGTTGCCGCCACCCTAAGCAAGAAAACCTTGGTAGCCGCAGTCTTTCACTCTCCCTGTGAGTTCAACCGCATACCACAAAAGAGGAAGAGAAAATCATTTTCATCTTGCCTGCTTTGAATCGGCTGACTAATGTAAGAGGAGAAAGGTTTCTCACAACCTAGACTACTACCATCGTCTTGGCAAAACATAATCTCAACCTTGTAAAGGTTTTCGAGTCACCTGTGTGGATTACTGTTAGAGGCCGGACAATTGGATGGCTTTGGTTTGCGACAACCGGGCTTTGTGTGCAAGAACAAGAATATCAAGAATCTGTCTTGAAGTTTCGGCAATCTCCATTACAGAGATATGAGATTTTAATTGTTATCTGTTCTTGATAGGATGATCATTTTGAATTCATAGGCAGATCCATGGAGGGATTCGGTTTCTCTTTGTTTTTGTTTTATTCCGCTGCGTTGTTAATTTAACTTGTTGATTAAATTATACATTATCTCTGATTGAGCATGATCTGAATCCCAACAATAATTACATTACACGAACATAATACAGGAAAAAATAACTAAAACACGACACTAATACACGAACGTGTCAAAATCTTATATAACACGAATTATTAATGTATCAAAATTTATATGAATATATGATACCTTAAACACGATAATGACACGTAGAAATATACTAGTACGATACATATACATGAATTACCAGATCTAGATATGAGTAAAAAAAAAATTTAAAAGCTTCAATTGAACATGCGATGAGAAGAGGTGTTCATCATATTAGAGTGTGTTTTGGCATTGAATCAATCTTTTCCATCATGTTTTTTTAGGTACAAAGGAGGTCACAACCTAGGGATAAAGGAAGGGGTTGCAGATGTTTTGATTCGAACCCCAGACCTGCTAAATGCCACATTATAAGGGTGGCTTCAATTTGTATGAACCAACTTAGTTAAGTTCCGAGTTCTTCCATCGCATTTTCAAATGAAAAGTTGAGTCCAGTCTCAAGTTTATTATTTCATTAATTAAATAAATAATATACTTTTACTTAAATTTAGTTTTTATATACATAATATAAAATGTTTTTTATTTTAATAATACAAATATAAATCATTGTGTGAATGAGACTTGGTTTGGATTTAATTTTGAAAAGTTTAAATTTAATCAAATTTGAGGTGCTTATGAGTTGAGTTGGATACAAGAAGGTTTTTTTTTTTTTAATATAAATCAAACTCAATAATGGCCCATTAGCTTATTTAACAAATATTGTATTATTAAAAATTTTAAATTTAAATCTTTAAGTAGGCCTATATAGTTATATAAAAGACCGTTAAATGTTATGCTTTTTTAAATTATTTTTTTAAATATATTCTCAAATATGTATTATTTTATTAGTCCGTTTATGAAATCTAAAAATTTTACTTACGGTTGATGAAATAATTTTCATCTATATATATATTTATATTTATATTTAGTTCTCATAATTGAAGCAAAAATTCATCACTTTTCAGTTTAATTTTACATTTCCAATATGTAATGTAAGAATTGAAATTCAAAACTAGTTAAATCGCAAATATGACTTTAGATATTGTTTGGATTGTAGGTATTATGAAGAATTGTTCATTAATTGGTTGGCTATGTTATCTAGACTTGGGATAAGTGACAAATACAGATATGTGTCTGATACAGGTATATTCAATTTTTTTCAAGTTTTTCCATATATTTGAAGGATCATACCCCTATATCATGTTTGAATATATATATGTGTTGGACACAAATGTCGAACATGAATATTTTAGGAAGAATGAATAATCCGTGTAACATAGCTTGTTGGTGGGGGATAGGATCAGACCTGCTCAAGGGTCGAGTAGCCCACCCGACCTGACAGGCTTGGCTCGTATTGAGGTTGGGTAGGATTTTTTCATTTCGGGCTGGCCCAATCCGACCTGAATTACTGTTTATGAAATAAAAAATTATTTTTTATTTAAATTTAATTATAAAAATATATAAATATTAATATAAAAAAATTAATTTTTTAATTTTTTAATATTATTTAAATAGTATGTTATGGTGGAGCATGGCTACAAGAAGTCTACTTATAATCATTATGTTTTTGTTCAAAAATTCTCTGATGATGATTTTGTTATTTTATTACTCTATGTTGATGATATGCTTATTGTTGGTCGTAATGCTTCTAGGATTGACATATTGAAGCAAGAATTGGGTAAGTCATCAGCGATAAAGGACTTGGGGCTAGCAAAGCAAATTCTTGGCATAAGGATGACACATGATAGAAAGGCCAAGAAATTATGGTTATCACAGGAGAGGTACATTGAAAAAGTACTTCAGAGGTTCAATATGGACAAAGCTAAAGTGGTGAGCACTCCTATTTCTATATACTTTAGATTGAGTGTCAAGCAGAGTCCTTCCACAGAAAAATAGAAGGAAGACATGCAGAAAGTTCCTTATGCTTCAGCCGTGGGTAGTTTGATGTATGCAATGGTATGCGCAAGACCTGACTTAGCCTATTTTGTTGGTACAATCAGCCAGTTTCTTTCTAATCCAGGTAGAGAGCATTGGAGTGCAGTGAAGTGGATTATGAGATATCTTCGGGGTACTTCCAACTTGAAACTTTGTTTTGGCAATGAGAAACTTGTTCTAGTTGGTTATACAGATTCTGATTGGCTGGAGATATTGACTCTAGAAAATCTACTTCGGGTTACTTGATCACTTCTGCAAGGGGGCTGTGGCTTGGCAATCCATATTGCAAAAAGGTGTTGCATTGTCCACTACTGAGTCAGAGTTCATTGCAGTGACCGAAGCGTGCAAGGAGTTGCTTTGAATGAAGAGATTTATGCTAGAACTTGACTTTACTCAGGAGATGTATGTTTTTTTTTTTTTTTTTGTGATAGCCAAATCGCTATTCATCTTGGTAAGAATTCAACTTTTCATACTAAGTCTAAACATATCGATGTAAGGTATCATTGGATATGAGATGTTCTTGATTATAAACTGTTAGAACTTTAGAAAATTCATACCGATGATAATGGTACTGATATGTTGACCAAAGCCTTACCAAGAGGGAAGTTTAAAACTTGTTGCTTGATCGCCGGGATGGCGAACACCTCCACATAGTTGGGAGGGGGAGATTTGTTGGGTTTAGCCCTATTTCTACACACTTTAAATGTGGAGAAACCCATTTGCCTTTAGCCTATTATGTTGTGTGTTTTTGGGGCTTAATGAAAGGCCTTTCTTTAGCCTCATTTTAACTGTAAAAAGGAGGCTGGTGGTTTGATATAACAAAAAGATTAAGTGAGTGAGAGTGTCAGGCAAAAACAATAGAGAGAAAAGGGAGCAGAAAATTCTGTGTTTTTTGGCATTGTGCACAGCTTTGATCAAGTCGACGATCGGAGGATCATCCATGATTGATCGACCTGATTTTTTAACAGTGGTTAGATGACTCGTAGATTCTGGTTATTTATGGCCCGAATTTTCATTTGAGCACTGTAGCTTTCGATTTACAGCAAAACAGCAGTCCCTATTTTGATGAAATTTCTCAACTTTCTCTATTTGTTTTTGAGATCACTTGTTGATAGCTAAGGTAGAGTTGTGTACTCATTGTGCTAATCGAATTATTGTGATCTTCTAACCACACTTTCATTATAGTGAAGATTTTGAGTGGATTCTCAAATCCCGTGATTTTTACCCTTTGATTTAAAGAGGTTTTCCACGTAAAATTGTGTGATTGGTGCTTTGTGATTATTCTTGTTTGCTTTTGTCTTGTTGGAGAATATTTTTGTGCTATTGTGCTACCGTATTTATAGATTCTGTTAATTGGGAGAGAAAGAACTTACGGTTGTGCTTCCGCGATTTTTTCGGTAGGTTCGGTTTCCTTCCCATCACAAGTTACGTGCTTGCATAGCCAACCTTTAGAGTTTAGGATATGGGTTCAAATTTTTTTAAAAAAACATCATTTGAACTTCAGGTGAGAAGAGATTCCCATCATGTTAGGTGTTTGCATAGCCATCCTTTAGAGTTTGGGATATGAGATCTGATAATTTTGAATACGATATGGAAAAAAAATAATTAAAATACAACACAACAACACGACACGAATTCACGAACATGTCAAAATCTATATAATACGAATTATTAATGTATTTAAATTTATATAAATATATAATACCTTAAACATGATAATGATACGTGAAAATATACAAACATGATACGTATACACGAATTATCAAATCTAGATATGAATTAAAAAAAAAAAAAAAAGTCTTCATTTGAACACGCGATGAAAAGAGGTTTCCATCATATTAGAGTGTGGTTTGGCATTGAATCAAATCCTTTCCATCGCGTTTTCAAATGACCTATAAGTTGAGTTCACTCTCAAGTTTATTATTTCATTAATTAAATAAATAATATAGTTTTACTTAAATTTAGATTTTATATGCATAATATAAAATGTTTTTCTTTTATTTTAATAATAAAAATATAAATCATTGGGTGAATGAGACTTGTTTGGACTTAATTTTGAAAGTTTTAAATTTAATCAAATTTGAGGTATTTATGAGTTGCGTTGGATACATATAGGTTCTTTTTTTTTTTTATATAAATCAAACTCAATCAAGATTCAAGGCCCACTAACCTATTTAACAGATATTGAATTATTAAAAAAAATTAATTTAAATCTTTAAGCAGGTCTAGATAGGTTAGGGCTTAAATTAGATTTTTTATATATATACATAATATAAAAGATTGTTAAATGTTTCATTTTTTTAAATATACTCTTATATATATGTGTTACTTTGTTAGTGCCACTTGTGGAGTCTAAAAATTTCACATGAATAGAATAATTTTGATATAGATATAAATATATTTCTCATAATTGAAGCAAAAAATCATTACTTCCTTTTCACTTTAATTTTAAATCTCCAATATGTAAATTGTAAGAATTTAATTTCAAAACTAGTTAAATCGCAATATGACTTAGATATTGTTTGGATTGAAAGTATTATGAAGAGTTATTCATTAATTGATTGGCTATGTTATCCATATTTAGAATGAGTGTCAAATATAAGTATGTTCCGATACGAGTATACTCAATTTTTTTTTATATATATATTTGAAGGATTACACCCCTATATCATGTTTGAATATATACGTGTTAGACACATATGTCGAACACGGATATATTAGGAAGAATGAAAATTCGTGTAACATAGCTGGTTGGTGTTAATTGTTGAATGAATAAATAAAAATTATGAAAAAAAAAAAAAGAGGGGGATAGGTTAGACTTGCTTAAGGGCCAAGTAGCCCGCCCAGCCCAACAAGCTCGGCTTGTATTGGGTCGGATCTAGGTAGGATTTTTTTCATTTCAGACTAGCCCGACTCAGCCCTACCCGAATTACTGTTTAAATATTAAAAAATTATTTTTTATTTAAATTTAATTATAAAATTTAATTTTTTTAATATTATTTAAACAGTAAAACTCATCGGCGGATCGATCCTGTCCGGACCTGTCCAAGATCGAGCTTGGGTAAAGGAAGAAAAAAAAATTCGATTCGCAACTCAGTCCATGACCAGGTATAGGATAAAATGTTTAAGATTGGAGACAAATATATGGTTTTCTTATTCTCTTTTCCTCATCCTCACTCTCATAAATTCTATAACATGATTGACAAGCTGCTAAAACCTATCAATTATTCTCATTGCTGCATCAGAAAGTTCTTCAAAAACCCTCATTTCATAAAGGATATTAGAAGGAACCCTAAGTTTCAAGCTTACCACACTTTTCTTACACACTATCTCTTGCTCAAGTGCTGTTCTTACAAGATGATTAGTTTTATCATAATCCTTACTCTTCATCTCATTCATCGCTGTTGTTAGATCGTCTTTCGCTTGAAAAATCCCTTTCTTACAATCTTGAAATAGTGATTTTAAGTTCTTGTCTTGGACACTTGAAGCTAAACTCGACATGTTATTTGCTAAGGTTTCAGCATTGCTGGTTAGACAGTTTATAACAATGGCGGCAATGGCTACTTTATCAGCTACTTGGCCTTTCGGATCGGATTTCAGGCATCGGATACAGGCTGCCGGCACCGCTGCATTGTGGCATTGTAGTTTAATCAGCTCGTCGTCGGCAAAAACAAGCTTGCCGGCATGGTTGAAGGAGATGAAAAGAAGAAGAAGAAGACTGAGATGGTAAAGATGAAAAACAACTAACATGGATGCTTTAAAAGAATCCATAGCCTAAGGTTTTGTTAAGTTAATATGAAGTTATTCTTGGTATTGCTATTATATATACAATATATGAAGCTTGAAAAACGCTTAATAATTCATTTATTAGAATTTAGCAGGTTCAAAAGCTTAGTATATAAGATCCGTTTAACTAGTACCTATAGGTACTGGTTAAGATTATTTATTTATTATTTTAAGAAAAAATTTTACTTTTAATATAATATTTTTACTGATTTCAAAAAAAAAATAATGCATTAACTATATATTTTTTTTATAAATACAACCTTAATCAATGCCACTGGTAAACCTAATAAATTTGGATATGATACGATTATACGATACAGACATGATACGAAAAAATAACACGAATAGACACAAATACAAGAATGTGTCAAAATTTATATAACACGAATTATTAACTTATCAAAATTTATATAAATATATAATACTTTAAATATAATTATAATATATAAAAATATATGAATACGATACAAATATATAGAAGTCTAACCATTGAACATTGATTAATATTTCTCTAGTATATATGTGGGGTAGCATCAAATAGTGGTTGGAATTGCCATAGAAAGTGATTGGTCTAAATTGCAGTTACACTTTCAATTCACACTCTTTTCATGGAGAAAAGGTGAAAGTTAAATCAGATTCCATAAGAAGTAATAATTGTTGCAATTAATTGCAATTTGTCTACATTCATTTTCATGGTGCTTGATTTTTCTTTTCTTTTTAGGGTTAGTTTATGAAAAAGTTTAAATTAAAAAAAAAAAATTTAAGTTAGAAAAAAATATGTTAAAAAATTGTAGTGAAAAATATTATTTAAGAACTTAGGAGGTTGCTTGCTTTGAGTTGATAGATTTTGTCCACAGCAGAAGAGCTGCCAATATGTAATATAAGATGCACGATCGGCTTCTGTTTCAGCAAATTAGAGTAGGGTGTTTTCGGCTTGATTGTAACCCCCATTCATGTATGATTAAATCCGGTAATTCGTATATTCATATCGTATTTATATATACTTTTTATATCGTAATCGTATTTAATGTATTATATATTTATATAAATTTTGATAAGTTTGTGTTTTCGTGTTATTTTTTTGTGTCGTGTTTTAATTATTTTTTCTGTGTTGTATAATCATGTCCTATCTAATATTATCAAATCGGTGTACATAATTGCTTTGCTTTTGCATTCCCTTATCTGCTGTTTCTACGATATTGTGCAAAAATTGGTATTAGAATATTTCTTGCCCTTGAAAATATTTTATCAACAATGTGATCTCTAATCAGGTAAAAAAAATATTTTTTTCAACCCTTTACTCAATGCTATGTACTTATTATTTCATTTTTAACCTTGTTTGTTAAAAATTTTATTTAACAAATCTATACGAAAACTTAAAAGTTGTCCCCTGTTGCTTTGTTGCTTAGAATTGCATAATTTGAGATTTACAAGAGTTGGTTAAGAGACAACTAAGCAAATGAGTAAATTATAATTTAGAGGGTAATTAAAGTATTTTAGTTTGGGTTACAAGAGTTGGTTAAGAGACAACTAAGCAAATGAGTAAACTATAATTTAGAGGGTAATTAAGATATTTTAGTTTGGATACTTTTCATAAAAAAATTCATCCGTTAAAATTTTAATAATAATTAATGAAATTGATGAATTTTAAACATTTTAAAAAAGTTATGAATCTAAAAGTTAAATTTTAAAAATTGTAAATGAAAATAAAATATTATATAAAAATTATGGATAATTAATGTTTTTATTCCAAAGTTAAGTTGAACCTTTTCCCTCTCAACTAATATATCTATATTTAACTTGACAATTTTTTTTTTTTTAAATAATGCTATGACTTCTAGAAATTGTTATATTAAAATTGTGAAATTTTATAGAATATTAGAAAAAATACCCATGCTACGATGCGGGTTAAAGGATTCATTTTCTATTTTGCTTGACCGTTCATTAAAAAACTGTTAATTTTGTAATAGTAATAACAACAATATTATGAAATACATATAAATAATAGAAGAATTTTGTGGTACGCTTTATATAAATTAATAACTTGTAAAATTAATTATTAAAGTGAAAAAATTACATAAATTTATAATATTTTGAAGAAAAAAAAATAACACGAATACAACACGTCACGAACATAATTTTTTCTCTAAATTGAATCACTATAACAAATTATGCAAAATATGTCATACATTGAGACACGACACGAACACAATATAAAATAAATAATTAAAACACAATACGAAAAAATAACATGAAAATACACGTGACATTGAGGTGACAAATTTTGTCAAATTTTAATGATAATTGACGGTATTGGAGATAAACCAGATTTTTAATCTAAGTAATTTAAAGATCAATTTATCAACAAGCATACATTAGTAAAGGTAACTTAGCATTTAACAATGTGCTATTAATCATATTTATTAATGTTTTATTTTTTTCTTTCGGCTAAAGACTTATGTTAAGATGCATATGGTGCAATTCTTTGATGAATTTTTTCGTATTCTTCACAAAACAAATATATATATATATATATATATATTTGGAAAATATTCACCACTCTACCACTACGAAAAAAATTTAATATTCTTTTCTTTTTAATTTTCGATCATTGATTTGAATTCTTTGAATTTATCAAATGCTTCATCCTTTATTTTAATTAAAAAACAGTTGAAACGAGAACAATCATTAATAAATGTTATAAAATACCCTTTTATTCCTCTTGTTAACAAGCTATTTAATTCACAAATATCAAAATATATAAATTCTAATTATTTTGAATTTTTTTTAACTTTTGTAAAAAAATTCTTAATACTTTTGCTTCCACATATTTCACATTTATCAATTTATCAAAAAGAAAAGGAAGTTTGCTGTTCTTTTTTTTTTTTTTCTTATTTGAATTTTTTATGATTATTAATTTATTAAGCTCAACCACAATTTTTTAAAGAAAATTCGTTACATAAAAATAATAAAAAAATAAACCTTACAATTCATGTATCTATAATGTATTAGTGTATTTTCTCGTGTCGTGCTTAAAATATTTTATATTTATACAAATATTGACATGTTAATAATTTGTACTATATAAATTTTGACATATTTATATATTCATTTCATGTCCGTGTTTTTTTTATATCGTATTTTAATTATTTTTTTGGCGTTTTATTTGTGTTGTGTCCAATATTACCAGGATTAAAAAGTACAGTGGGCATAAAAATGTTAAAAGAATTTCCAAAGAAAATAAAAGGAAAAATCATCCTTGCTGCTAAGAACAGCAAGTCATCCAACAACTTCAAATGACTTTCAGCAAAATATAAGGGTAAAGCAGTTTAGTTCAGGCAGCCATTGACAGGCTCCAAAAAAAACTATATATATAGCCATGATATCAACAGATTCAACACTCATGCCAAAATGCAGCAGTAAAATATGAACCTATGTTACATCGTCTCTTCATTTTTTTTAAAGTACTCGTGTCCAACACATATTTGAACATGGGAATGAAGATATGATCTTCCAAAGATGCTCTAAATACATGAAAAACTTTAAAAAAAAATTGAACATACCCATATCAGACACATACCCATATCCGACACCCACACCCGAGTCCAAATAACATAATTATGAAGTCTTTCTTTGATAAAAATAAAAAAGATTACAAACAATAAATTCGCCGAAGAAGAGAACGATGAGATCGGAAGCAATAACGTTACTGATATTAAAAGCTGAATCCACCATTTTAGGTCAGAAATGAAGGCAACACCATCACTCCTCCCTGCAAGTTACAAGCAAACATCCGCATGCCTTTAATCAGTGTCTGCTACATTGCACAGTGAGTATTCCAACAGAGACCAAGAAATGATCCATCCCACCTCCTTGGAAAATAATAGCCGGAAAGCGCGAAATCTTCTGTACTGAACCATGTACAATACTAATCCACTACATCTCCATACCAGAAATTTCGCAACGAGCATCAAAATAAGCTCCGATGCACGGAAAGGACCCGAGGAAAGAAAAATATCACAGCAAGGTTTTATCATAAACACATAGGCCCACTTAAATGTTTTGCTAAAAACAGCAGCATGTTATTCAAGATAAAAACACATCAACTAGTAAAACCTATGTTGCTCCGATTCTTCATTATTCTTGAAGTACCCGTGTATGAAGCATATCCGGACATGTGTATGGGGATATGATCCTCTAAGGACCCTCCAAATACATGAAAATCTTAGAAAAAATTGAACATACATGTGTCAGACACATACCTATATCCGACACTCACACTGAAGTCCGAGTAACATAGAGTAAAACTATAATCTGAAAGGGCCTAAATCGACCTTTACTTTAAATATTGTTCGAGCTTCACCTGAACCGTTGCGGTGCTCCATCATAGGCTCATAGCCAAATGTGTGAAATGGTATAATCTAATTGCATTCCTTTGAGCACATGGCATTACTCGCTCCATATTGTACTTCAATATGGCTGTCTTAACATGTGTGAATTTAAATTTCTCCTAGTATCAGTTCTTTATCATGTCTTTCCTACAAGCATAGACCGCTGAGAGAGATCCCATATCAGCTTTTTCTGCTGGTCATTAATGTGGGGTAAACATGCATGTAACAGATCAACTGGCATTTTCTTTTAATTGCTTTGGTAGCATCTGATTCATCAATTGCCATATTTGGTTTGACCTGCATATGCAAGGACTGCATCACGGTATCATATTTGTTTATGCAATACTTCGTAAGAAGGTTAAAAAATTCATCGAACGAGGCCTTCCAAAGTGACTGATTGGTCATATTGTAATCGTCAGTAGCTCTAAAATCAACCATAAGTTTTGTTGCCCTATCAAGAACAGACTTCAGAATAAAAGATGCCCCATCTCCAGTGGGACTTCCAAGAGGACGAAGACGGGGCTGCTCTGAGGAACAACCCACAGCAGCAAGACAGATGCTAACTGCACGAAGATCCATGCCATGAACACATGAGGACACAACCATTGCAAGGTTATTAGTAGTTTCTGCTGCTCCTGGATCAAAGGGAAGGCCTCCAAACAAGAACCTTAAATGACGGAAAATAGCAATGCAGACAACTCGCATAAGCTCACCACCTGGAAAAGGAAGCTGAAGGTACCTTGCAAGCAGCTTCCGGCCTTTAGGAAGGGAAACTATCCGTAAAAACACAAGATCATCCTTTTGAGCAAGCTCATCTGTGTGGCATTCTTGCCAAGTGGGTCAACCAATTGAAGTGATGCAGCCAGCCCTTCCAACAAAGCCTGCCGTCTTTGTCTCAGTTGTGCTCCACCATCCTGCAACTGATTAAACTGTAAAAACCAATCAATATCATCTACATCAAGAAGAAGGCATAGACCATCCTCTATTGTAACTCTAGCAGCAAGCATTGGTTCTTGTTCCAGGGGCATATCAGAAGCTTTCTGATCATTGTCAGTGACAGCAGATGAATTTGGAGGGTCAACTTCAAGAAGAGAACGAGGCCTGCGAATTGAAGAGAAAGGAACCCTCCCAAGAGCATCAACCTGGAGAAAAGCATGTGGCTCAGCATTTGCGCATGCTCGGAGAGGAAGATCCCTAAGATGAGTTGGGCAAAAATGATGTCTTAACTTTGCCCCAGCAGATTTTCTTGCAAGACAAGCCTGGTGGTAATAATCATCCACATAAGGGTCGTTACTGTGAGTTGCAGCAAGCTGCAAACTAAGAATGCACTCCAACTCATCAGTTGACATGTATTTGGATCTAAATCGAGGCCATCACTCTTCAGTCATTGCTATCAATGCCCTGCTGAGAAAATCGTGGATTCTGCCTACCTTTCTGAGCTGATTTCGGTCTTTGATCTCTCAAATCACCAATACCAAGTATAGCTTCAAAGTTGTTCATTAGAGATGGAGACGGAGAAAGATGAGGATTAAATAGTTGCAACTGAATCCCTGACAAATGGCTAAATGACGGCTGAACCTGCAGTCTCTGCTGGTACGCTTGCAGCTGTGGCATTAATTGTGGCCGAATCAAACCATTTTGATGAGATAACTGTTGTTGCAACATATTGTTCAAAACACTAGAATTATCTTCACCATATAATTTTGGCTGGCTCCCCCATTGATTTGATGGCCAACTATTGACAGAGACCAGGAGTGAACTGAGGCATATTCCCACCATAATGTGACCCATGATCTAAACCTGGCATTTGAAGCTGAGAATTAGAGAAGGCAGATAGATTTGGCGAAGATGTCATTTGTGATCCACCAACCATATATGGAATATTCAGGGGACCAGAATGTTGGTTTGGAGAAGCTTGAGGAGATCTGCCATCGGGGGGAGGGTATGAACTGTAAGAAGATTTGGAACTAGAATTGGTTCACTGGAAAAATGTTGATGGTGATGTTTTTGTTGCTGCTGCTGCTGCTCAGGGTACGAGGATGTCCTGTAGAGATGCTTTGAGTCCAAATTGGGCGATGGTTGTGATGACCAGTGTTAAACGCCTTCGGGAATACCATCAGTTTCAAGAGCCTGCTGATCAAGCCAGTAAGGAAATTCCTCCCCATGTGCCCATTCGGCAACAGTTGAACCTTAAAGGAGAACACCATGGTCAGCATAATGAAAAATATGTCAATATAAATATGCCATTATATGCATGTATGTCTATTTGTTGGTGTAGTTGTCACCTTCACTCTGATGGTTAGGGTCCAGTGCATATTCATTTACAACAATAAAAATAATGGGTAATACAGTTCATGCACAACTTTTGTTAAAAATGGTAGTGAATGAAACCTTGCGCCAGCGTTAGATGATGAGTATTAATTAATTATGATAATGCGTCATCATGGAACACATTAGGCAATGGAATGGAGCAACTCTTTAGCATTTAGTAAAAAAAAAAATTATATATTTTAAGCTTATTAGATATAATAAAAAAAAAAATCTCCATCATATACATGTGTATCTGTCTGTGTGAGGGAATCGGTGCGCTACTTTGATGATGTAAAGGGTGCCAAAAGTGCACCTTGCATATTTGACATCTCACTGCCTCAACCCAATCACACTAATTAAAATAAAACTAAACTAGAGATATAGAAAAGTTGTAAAAGGTCAGAGAAAAAGTTTAGAAGATTTTGAGAGCGTCAATGCCGCATAGACAATTAAATGCACATTATAAGAGGCTTGATAAACAACTGTTAGAACAACAATAATTAAATCCAACAACAACATTTTAACTAATTAGTACTATGAATATCGTGACCTAAGAATGTTATCAATGCTATATTTACAATTATTTTGTCTATTACGGGATCTGGTTCCTACAGTTGTCTTGCTTAGAGCAGCATATAATAAATTCCAAAACAATGGAAAATGGAATTTCAACAGCTTTATGGTAAGCAGCATCAAAATGGATTTCAACTGAGGTGAGCATCTCCATTACATGGACTCCGCCGTACCCATGTCGACACGACAAGACACGGGTACGGACATGGACACGGAATTCGAGTCGGACTCGGTGCTTAGTACTGAGGTACGGTGGTTCTGGTTCTGGTTTTAGGGTGCTGGAGAGAGAGTTTGGAGAGAAGAGAGAAATGAGGTAGAGGTAAAGAATCATAACAAAAAAGGAAAACCAATGATCTGACCATGCAAGCATACGCAATCTCGTGAACTTTAGCTCCAAAGAGTAAAAAGTTGTCTTCTCCAACCTCTTCTGGACTTCTCGTATTTCAACATTGGCACCCTGTGAAACTTGAAAGTCTGAAAGAGTGAAAGGGGGCGGCACTAGGGCACTGAAGATTGAAGTGAAAGAGTGAAAGGGCCTTATGGTTTATGGATGGGTTGTGACCTGGGATGGCCCATGGCCGAATGGGAGTGGGACCAAATATGTTATGGGTTTGGGTTATGTGTATTGGGATTGGGTTTGGGTTTGGTTTAAATAAAAAAATATTTTTATGATATTTTTTTAAATAACGTATTCCCGTATCCGTATCCTATTTTTGGATAATTTTTGGCCAACTCCGAGTGTCCAAAACTTTAAGCAAAAGACGAGTCGGACCCTTAGATACATACCCATGTCGGACACCCGAACCCGAGTCCATGTAACATAGGTGAGCATCACCAAAATGGATTTCCTCAAGTCATGTAACAGGAATATGCTATTAAAAGAACAAAATGTTTCACTTCAATCAGCGACAAATTATACTGTCCTATAAATATGGAGAATAAGAACAACTTCATGTCATGCACAAAGGTTGTTCAGTTCGAAGATAAGATATTCAGTGAAGTTCACACCTGAGATGCTTAAGATACTTGAATGTATGCAAATTTTCCTGATTTAATTAACACAAGGAAAAAAAAGGGAGGGGGGAAACAAAGCAAGTTTATTGCACTTCTTGCATATGTCCTCTTGACTGCGTTACAGATCAATATTCTACATTGTGATAACCCCCGCCCCCTCCTCTCTCAGGCAATCCTTTAACCACCAACTCCAAATTGAAAAGAGAATTCCATCACAGATTTTTAGTACAACTATCCATTGCCTTCATCATCTTCTATTGGAATCTATATTCTTCAATTAGTCAGAAGGAAAGCATGTCCACTGCACCTAAGCATTTATACGCGTAACAACTGTATAGGAGTCTTATCATATGTTACAAGCAATGACTTCTACCAAATAACTCAATCATAATCCTGATACAACTAACCCACATTTTATCATTTCTTTTTTCTAGCTATGAAATCACTAACCACCAAAAACACTCTGAAAACAGTTAACCCAATCTAATTTCTTGATATATCTTCCACTTGATCCCAGGATATCTTATTTTCTTATTCACATCACTTGATAGTTTTCCTGAACTTTTTGCATAATTTTCCCTTAAAAGCATTGGAGCCATACAGCTACACTCCACACTTCAAACAGGCAAAAAGATGCTTATATTAAAGTTCAACAATCAGCATTGATGTTAAATAGAACATATCAAAAGCTTCTACAAGAAACAAATCCAACAATGATTAGACCTCAACAACATCACTCATCACCAATTGACAGATAGAAGAATGTAATGAGATATATAAACTCACTTCCTATGGATCCCCTATCACCAATTATCCCTGAGCCTCTTGGTCCACTAACAGCTGTGTTCAACTGCAACAAAATCACAAGCTACCATCAGCAAACACTCAATCACCAATGTTAAGCCATAATTAACCACCAAGAACATGCATCTCCAGTACATGCCACCAGTGAATTGTGATTTTAAGAAATATTAAGGAAAAAGTTAGGAACTTTATCCTTTATGGCTTTTTTATAGTCCAAAGATTTGATCTAGGCACTAGTAAACAAGGAGATATAATTTAAAAGGAAATTATCTTTTCTGATGAATTATATGAAAATTAAGCCAAATATCAAGCAAAGTTAAGGTTCATTCTAAAAGTAGCTTAATGCCAGTACCCTTACTTGACAGAATTACAAAAGGGTTTGGACGATCAATCTTCTTAGAGTACTGTCAGAAAAGTTTGGAAAGGAGTTGGTAAAACATTTGTTGTGTATCTTAATGAAACCAGACAGACACGAGCTCAAAAGTAAGGGGGTGGTTTGGTGAGATACTGAGATTTCATCCCCTAATTACTCGGTAGGGGAATAAGGTCTAAAGCTAACAGTAAATGTGGTTCCAGGGGCATTTGCACCAACTTCTGCATGATTGATCTCTCAACAGATCCACTTTTAGAATAGTTGCAAGGATAAATTGTTTTAGCCCCATGAAAATATGAGAAGACAATAAATTAGTTAACAAATTAAATTAGAAGTAAATCCTTAGGAGGGAAAAGATCTTTGACAATCTCACTAGTTCCAAATACAGTAATTATGTAGTGGACTAACCTTTGAAAATATACTAGCAAGATCATCAATGTCTGATAAGGATCTCAAAACTTCACCCTGCAAATATGAAGAGAAATTAGACAAAGCATCTAGCACATGAATATTCTACTAAAATCAACTATGAAATAATAATCTTGAAGATTAGTTACTTAGATGTGCCAAAAGGAACACCTCGAGTGATGAAAATTCGTGATTAAAACGTGAAATTTTAACCATAATAGTAACCATTTAAAGTTCGCAATTCCACAGAGAGAAAGAAGAGGGGAAAGATCAATTTCCTCTCTTTTTGGATTTCAATTTGTTAGTGACACTGACACTCAAAATTGATCCAAACAAATTTCTGCAATTAACTCCATTAGTTGATCTATAAACCACATCTCCTTCCAGAGACATATGAGACAACTAAATTTCTAACACCCATAATTAATCTAACTTTTCAAATACATTGGCATAACCAATCAAATTGGTGTGAATATCAGATACAGATTCATTTTTCTACAAAGATATACAGAAGCAGCACCTCAAAAGAAAGCCATTAGTGAATAAAACTGCCTCCAAGACTCACTGATGCAGGGTAGGATCTAGAACAGTAAACAAACTAAGAAAAATAGGCTGTTGATCGAATAGGACACTAGGTTTAGGTTCAAATCTGCTAAACCTTTATTTGAAAGAGTTAAAACTCTGAAAATAATAACAATAATCTAATCGGCAGCTACCCTAAGTTAGGGTATTTATAATAACCCTAATTATTAAAAGTCACATGCCTATCACATGACCTAAATAAAAGACTTGAAAACATAAGACTTCTACTTAAAATAAAACTAAGTAAATAAGCATAAATAATAAAACTAAAGTCGATGCTCCTGCATCAATCTCCCCTGGTTAAAAAGGAGCTGAATCCGTAGAATAAACCTTGGCTGCCTCAGCATATACTTCAGGGTCAATCTTCCTTAACTCTTCCTCGGCGATCCATGTACTTTCACAAGCTGTTTTGCCCAACCACTTTATTAGGAATCGTCTATAAGCATTACCTCTTCTAGACTTCACTTCCCTTACATCTAAAACTTCTTGGACAACATCAGATTGTTTAGTAGGAAGTTGATCAGCTTGTTCTTCAATTGTGGTCACATCCTCTTCATCAAACCCCTCAAAGGAATATAAATCAGAAACATTAAAAATGGGACTGATTTGCAACTCACCATGCAGCTCAATTAGATAGGCATTTGAGCTAATCTTCTTCAATACCTTACATGGGCCAAACTTCCGGGACTTTAGCTTATGATAAGTACCCTTAGGAAATCTATCCTTCTTCAAGTGGACCAACACTAGGTCTCCTTCTTCAAACTCTTTGAAACGTCTATGCTGATTGGCAGCATCAGCATATGCGGCATTGCTAGCTTTTAGGGCTGTTTGCACTTCCTCATGAAGCTTGCGGACATGGTCAGCAAAGGCTTCTCCATCTTCACTCACCCTAGGTTCTTGCGGCAATGGCACTAGATCCAACACATGTTGAGGTTTGAGACCATAAGCAACTTCAAAAGGAGTCTTCTTTATAGTTCTATTAACTGAGTTGTTGTAAGCAAACTCAGCTTGTGGTATAACTGAATCCCAACCCTTCACATGGTTTCTAACCAAACACCTTAGCAAATTACCCAAGCTCCTATTAATGGCTTCAGTCTGACCATCTGTTTGTGGATGACAAGTGCTGGAATACTTTAATTCAGTTCCTAACTTCCGCCACAAAGTCCTCCAAAAATGACCCACAAACTTGACATCCCTGTTAGAAACAATCGAAGTAGGAACACCATGCAAACGTCCTACTTCTTTAAAAAACAAATCTGCTATGTGGGAGGCATCCGCTGTTTTGGAACAAGGAATGAAATGTGCCATTTTAGAAAATCTATCCACTACAACAAAAATAGAGTCATACCCTTTGGATGTCTTAGGAAGACCCAACACGAAATCCATGCTCAAATGAATCCAAGGTGCCTCTGGTTCCGGTAATGGCGTGTATAACCCAGTGTTTTGGGATGTCCCCTTGCCGAACTGACAAATAGAACACCGTTGCACAAACCTGCTCACATCCTTATACATTCGCGGCCAATAATAGCGATCTGTCACCAGCGCTATTGTCTTGTCCCTGCCAAAATGTCCACCTAAACCATTCCCATGAAGTTCCCTAATAATCTGTTCTCGAGAAGACCCTTCAGGAATACAAAGCTGATTACCCTTAAAAAGATACCCTTCATGCAGCCTGTATGGTAGCTGCTGGTCAGCTTCTGGTCCTTGTAAATCTGCCACAATCTGCTTAAAATAGGAATCAGTAACATACTGATTTTTGAGCTCTTCGAAGCCAATGACTTGGGAACTCATCGTTGTTAAAATTAACGATCGTCGACTCAAAGCATCCGCCACAACATTAGTCTTCCCTGTCTTATACTTCAAGGAAAAATTAAATTCATCCAAATAAGAACTCCATTTAGCATGACGATCATTGAGCTTCTTTTGCGAACTCAAATACCTTAGGGCTTGATGGTCTGAATAAACCACGAACTCTCTATAAGCTAGATAGTGCTGCCAATGCCGAATGGCCCTCACCAAAGCATAAAACTCCAGATCATAAGTGGAATACCTTCGCTTAGAATCTGACAATTTCTCGCTAAAAAACTCCAAAGGTTTTCCTTCCTGACTAAGAACAGCCACAATCCCGTTATGGGAAGCATCATATTCCACAACAAATAATTTATCAAAATCCGGTAACGCTAGAACTGGTGTGGCTATCAACAGAAGTTTAATTCGCTCAAAAGCTTTCTGAGCTGAATTGGTCCAGTCGAAATGCTCTTTCTTCAAAGTTTCTGTGATAGGACTCATAATGGAGCTGAAATTCCTTATGAACCTCCTATAAAATGAAGCTAACCCATTGAAACTCCTCACTTCTTTGGCTGATTGTGGTGTTGGCCAGTCTTGAATTGCTAGGACCTTTCTCGGATCTGGTTTCAGCCCTTCGGCAGAAACAATGAACCCCAAAAACACCACTTCTGTTTGTAAAAATGAGCACTTCTTCAAGTTTACAAAAAGCTTCTCTTTTTGTAGGACCTCCAAAACTTGGCGCAAATGCACTAAATGCTTTTTTTCACTTCGACTGGAAATCAGAATATCGTCAAAATAAACGACAATAAAACGTGTCAGAAAAGGTTTGAGTACCTCAGTCATGATGCGCATGAATGTGCTAGGAGCATTTGACAAGCCGAAAGGCATTACTAGCCATTCATATAAGCCATCCGGGGTCTTGAAAGCAGTCTTCCACTCATCTCCTTCTCTCAATCTGATTTGATGATATCCACTTCTCAAGTCAATCTTAGAAAATACCTTAGAACCTGCCAATTGATCGAGCATGTCCTCCAATCGTGGGATTGGAAACCTGTACTTGACTGTGATTTTGTTTATGGCTCGACTGCCCACACACATCCTCCAAGAACCATCTTTCTTAGGGGCTAGCAAGGTCGGACAAGCACAAGGACTTTTGCTCTCTCGCACTAACCCTTTTTCCATCAACTCTTCAACCTGTTTTTGCATCTCAAGTCGTTGTCCAAGCGGTATTCTGTATGCTGGCAGATTTGGTAGAGAAGCTCCCGGTACTAAATCCATGGCATGTTGAATGCTCCTCATTGGTGGTAGGCCTTGTGGCAAGGTATCACCTACCAAATCAGCAAACTCCTCTAATAATCTTTGAATTGCCATAGGTTGTTCCTTGCTGTCCCCATCACCGCCGACACAATTAGTAACCTTGCTGATAACAGCGAACATCACTCCTACTTCCCTTCCTTCATCCTCCAACTCTTTAGCTGTTAGAAACCCATTCAACTTGCTGGTGTTGGGTGTCGCAACCTCTCTATGAGGATGTAGAGTGTACTTTTTACCCGCTCTATGGAAGGAATATGTGTTTTCTCTAGTGTAGTGTTGCATATCATGATCATATAACCAAGGTCGACCCAAAAGAATATGACAAGCATCCATTGGCACAACGTCGCATAGCGCCTCATCATCCATATTACTGCCAATAACAAATTTAACTAAGCATTGAGATTGTACCGGTATCTCAAAGCCTTTTTTAACCCATTGGATCTTGTATGGGTGAGGGTGTTTCTCTATAGGCAAGTGCAATTTGTCGACTATTTCCTTGGAAATATAATTTTCCGAACTCCCATTGTCAATAATAGCGTCACATACTTTGGTACCACAAAGAACACGAGTTCGAAATATGCTTCGCCTCCTCCAATCTTCCTTATCATCTTTGGCGGTTGTTGTCATAACTCTCCGAACCATCAAAGACTCTCCTTGTACCGGATAAATATCCACATCATCATCATCATCATTATGGTCATCATAGATTGGTTCCGACAATTCTTGACCATCCTCATCTATTTCAATCAGATTCACCCTTCATTTTGGACATGTGTAAGAAGCATGTCCTCTTTCTCCACAACTGAAACACCGAATCTGACTTCCACCCCCTGTTTTGTTAGGATTTGACTGTGTGCCGCCTCCTGTTTTGCCATAACCTGATTGTGTGCTGCCCCTGAACTCATTCTGCCCCTTGTAACCCTTGCTGCTGCCCATGGAGTTGCTGCCAGTCAATTTATTGGTTGAGGCAGCCCCTTTTCCACTGAAATTGCCGTGGGAGGCAGAATCTGTTTTGTTAAAAATAGGCCTCCTAGCACCATAGCGTAATACCCTTTTCTCAGCTTGCAGGGCTGCTTGTCTCGCATCTTCTAAATTAAACAACCGAACCACCCCCAACTCATCTCTAATGCTTAGATCTATTCCCGCAAGATAGCGAGATGTTAACTGCTCATTGGTTTCCTTCAAACCGACTCTAATAGACAGATTATTAAATTCAAAGGTGTATTGGTCAATCGACCTACCATTTTGTCTGAGTAGATGAAATTTGCGATAAAGATCCATGGCATAATCTGCTGGTAGGAACTGTTTCCGCATCTTGCTCTTCATATGTTCCCAACTACCAATTTTCTGCTTTCCTTGACGTTCCCGCTGCTCTTCAAGTCTCTTCCACCATTGAAGTGCTGCACCTTTCAAGTGAAGCTTCACAAACAATACCATTCGAGGCTCTGCCATGGGCTTCCATTCGAAATAGTTATCCACCGTGGCTTCCCAATCTAGGTAATCTTCAGCGTGTAATTCCCCATGGAAATCATCCACTTGGATCCTCACTCCTCCTCCATTCAAGTCCAAGGCATGTAGCAACCTATCTTCCAATCCACCTCTTGCTGCCAGATTCGCAGGTCCAGCATTATGGAAGGTGTTCTCAGCCTCTCCCTCATCGGATTCTTCCTCCTGACCACCTTCTGGTAAATCAAAAGGGTTGTGGTCACCTTCCGGAATCTTCATTCGGGCTCCCACTAGTCCTGGTCGCTGTAAGGCTTGAACAGCCCGCGACAATTCTTCAATCATCTGCCTCATCTCATTCAAATCAGTTTGCTGCCCTTGGTTTCCCCTGGCACGACCTCTACCACGTCCAACCATGGTTGATGGTGAATCTCGACACAAAACAAGGATCTTGTTAAGCTCTGATACCAATTTGATGTAGGGTAGGATCTAGAACAGTAAACAAACTAAGAAAAATAGGCTGTTGATCGAATAGGACACTAGGTTTAGGTTCAAATCTGCTAAACCTTTATTTGAAAGAGTTAAAACTATGAAAATAATAACAATAATCTAATCAGCAGCTACCCTAAGTTAGGGTATTTATAATAATCCTAATTATTAAAAGTCACATGCCTATCACATGACCTAAATAAAAGACTTAAAAACATAAGACTTCTACTTAAAATAAAACTAAGTAAATAAGCATAAATATTAAAACTAAAGTCGATGCTCCTGCATCACTCACCAACCAAAGAAACTGAAATTAAGGGGAAACCACCCTAGGGGAAAAAGGGCAGTCTTCTATATGTAGCAATTGGGAATGAGTTTTCACCTAAAACGTTTGCATGATGGGTATAAAGCATCCTACAAACCTGATTCCATCGAGAAGGCTTCATACACCACTAGAAGTTGTGAACTAGAAAGATCCTTATCATTCTGAGGAAAGAGGTATTATAAAAGAGTTTGAGGGTGAAGCGAGGTGTAAGGGAACTCATCCAATTCCAGTTCTTTCCCTCAATAAAAGGAAAAGATAAACCAAACACATGACAAATACTTAAAAAAAGTCCATAAACTACCTTCTCAACATATTTTCTTCCGGAAGCATATGACAAACAACAAACGTTACTTAAGAAGCATCAAAGTACAATTAACACAATCCCCAAACCTATTCACATGTGGAATACAATTTTATTGACAGGATACTAAGCCACTGCACCACTGCACAAGAGCTTGTACAATATAATTTTCTTAAAGAAAGTACACAAGAGCTACCTCTCGTTGAGAAGACCAAGACACAAATAGACAAGTAAATTAACTTCAGAAAACAGCCCAACCAAGATGGCTACACTGTCAACTTATAAATACAGAGAACAAGGTTTACAGTGTCTTGCATGGACAAATAGAATAATACAATAATATGAGCTCCCACTGAGTTTTACTCCATAAATAAAATAGCATGCCAACCACTAATTAAATGCGGTGGTATCTATCTATTCAAGAAACAGGGGGGAAAAAGCATTCGGCATTACTTCAGAAGGCTATTTTCTAGCATGATGTTTGGAAAGGAGAGATTTATTTTTTGATCGAATAGTCACTGCTTTTGTCCTACACTGCATAAATTTGCGAGAACAATTGAAACAGGGAAAAGAAACTGAAAATAAACAAGAATATTAACCTCCTCTTGATCAAACAAAAACTCCTCACCAAATCCGACTGCAAGTAAATTCTCCTCATCATCTAATCCCCCCAATTCAACTTCCTCGAGAACATCTTTTCCAAAAAATGCATATTGTGATGCATCAAATACTGCACCTCCTGCATCATAGAAAAGCTAATTTTACTAAAAATGCACTCTTAAACAAAACAAAAAAAAAACTCAACATAAAGAACAGATCATATCACTAAAAATCAGTAGCAACGCATGTTCAAGAAAAACAAATTGAGACATGAAAAATAACTGACACATACATTATCCAGCCTTTTCACCAGAACTTAAAGTATATACACAATTATGCACACAAAAAAGGGGTCTTCTTTTTTTCTTTCCCTTAAGACCAAACAGCAAGCAAGCAACTATCTAATCCACCATGTGCCACCACAACAGCCACTTGTATTGTATGCCCAAGGGGATACCGCAACAGTTAGAAGTTTAGACTCCAACTCTAAAGTCTCAAGTTTGATCATTGGCAATGGGCAAGGGATGCGATAATGAGCAAGTTACCACTCTTTGTGTAGCCAAAGGCCCAGTATGTCTCAATATGTACCAATACCATTTTCTCCAATCCAACAATAATTCAAATAAATTGACTATTTCAATCACTAAAAATATTCGAAATCAAAGTCAACACAACCGAAACACAAGCACATTTAATCCATTAAGCTGAAGTGTGTTAGTACCCAAATTCAAACTTTACAATTCCAATATTGGAAAATTTCCATGCCATTATGTGACAAAGCAACAGCCTAAAACTAGAAATTGTTCTCATCTTGAAACATCTGCTTTTGACTTCGAACTGAATCAAACAGTATTACTCACAATTGCTTTTGCAACAAAACCCTAACATTAGCATTGAAAACCCAACATTTCAAGATTTGATTTTCCTTTTCTTGTAATCAGCTACACATTTAACTCCACACTAACTTCTTGACTTTAAACATTTCATATTTAACTCAATCTAAATTTTAAGCTTAGACCAAACTTTAAAAAAAAAAAAAAAAAAAAAAAAAAACCCAAGCTAATTTTACCCCAAAAGAAGAATAAACTGAGTAAATTGAAGCAAAAAAAATCGAATATCAAACCTGTAGAAGTATCGCCGAATTGCTTAAGATCCTGAGAAGCATCCATTTTATCTACACTTCAAAATTACAACTCAATATCGAAAACCCAAAACAAAAACCCTAATAATTAACTGAATCTTCAATCTAATGGTTTCTTCAAAAATTCAAACGCTGAACTTAAAAAAAAAAAAGGAATTAAAAGAGAAAGGGAAAAAACAAAAGGCTTAAAAAGCAAAAACCCTTTGCAATTCAATAGGGTTTGATGGAGAAAAGATCTATACAGTCTTTATTTCATGGTTAAGGAAAGAGTTTTTTTTTTTTTAAGGGTTTTTTCTTTGTTTCTCACAAATCAAAATTTATTGAGACAAATAGAAAAGAAAGAGGAACCCTAAAATAGAGATAACGAAAGGGTAGTTATTTATTTATGGATTTTGCTAAGTTAAAGGTTATTATATACATATATATTAATATTTTCATCCAATGCGTCGAAAATGATGAATAAAGTTATCAATTTTTGCATTTAATATAATGTCATTATTATAAATAATATATTAACTAACGTTAAAGAGTATCCAACTCGTTAGTAAAACTTTTTATTTATTTATTTATTTATTTATTATTGTTTCTAATAATAATCGATTGGGCAGATAAAATACGAGTTCTACAGAGGAGGCGAAGGGGGCGAAGGAAGAGGGTGAAAAGCTGGAAGACAAAAAGATTAGAGAGAACAAAACTGTAAATTACTAAATTTTTTATTTTTATTTTGTTAAGCTTTTTGGTAGACCTGCTTGAGGGTCTATATTATCTCTATTGAATCGAATTTGAATACAATTTTTTTTATTTTAATTGATTTGATCTAAATCATTGTTTATATAATAAAAGATATATATATATTTTTAAATTTAATTATAAAAATATTTATATTATTTTTTATTATTTTCTAAACAATAAACCGAGCCGTATGGCCTACCCTAGGTAAGAAAATTAAAAAAAATTCAGGTCGCGGTTCAACTCGACCCATGAGCAAATCTGTCTTTTAGTCTAGCTTTGGATTTTTGGTAAATTTGACAATTTTGAACATGATGAAATTATACGACATGAACACGGTGTGAAAAAAAATAACTAAAATACGACACAACACAAAAATATAACACGAACACAATACGAATACACGAAAATGTTAAAATCTATATAATTCAAATTATTAATATATCAAAATTTTATAAATATATAATATTTTAAAGACGATTATAACCAAAAAAATACAAATACAATATAAAATACACGAATTACTATATCTAATATTTGCTGCCTTTTTATGCAAAGTGCAGAAGAAGATTGGCCTATTTGAAAAGGATTGCTATCCTCCACAATTATATTATACTAATACTTCTACTACTATTAATAATATAATATAATATTTTTTTTTATCGATTTATTAAATATAAAAGAATTCTTGAACTAAAATTAAATTATTATGTAAATTTTATTTTTTTATTCTATTTAATTGAGCTTTCAAATATTTATTTTTACTTAATTAAATTTTTAATTGAATCAAAATTAATCACACGAGTGTTAACATATGTTTAAGAGTCATTAACTGATTTTCATCATTCAATGAAGCAATTTGATGAAAATATATTTTTTGAAGACTTGATTAGTTACGATAAAATGATAAGAATTTTGATGATAGTTTAGTATTAATTTAGGGATTTTTTATATTTAAACCAATTGTAGTAGTTTTGTATAAGTATTGTATTATAATATATCATCAATTTTATACATATTTTGTTATTTTTGTTATATAAAATAAAATAGATTAATGCAAACAAGAAAAATAAATAAAGAAATGATTTGACAAGGTACTTCTAGTAAGCTATTTTAAGAATAATATTTTCTCCAGTTAGGTGCAAATGGATTATTAGAAACGTTATTTCCAAGATATAATGTCAATACAAAAATTAAAAAAAATCAGATTGCACTTCAAGTTTTTATTGAACACACTTGAATCAAATTTCAAAAAAATTGAAAGTGAGAGAGAATGGGTAATTAAATGTAAAGATCTTGAATCCAGTATAAATAAAGGTATTTATAAATACTAACTTATGTTAAAAAAAAAAAATTTAAATGTTAATTATTAAATGAAGAATCATCACTTTTAGAATAAATACCCTTTCATGAAAAGTCAATTAATGAATGAAAAACTATCACTTTTGGAATAAATGATCACCTCAAGCAGATACAAATTTTCTCCAAACACACTTAATTCATAAAACATGCAATCTATATGATTTCTAACCTTTGTTAAAAAACAAAAAATACTTAGAATAATTTTGAAACATTTCATTATTTTGTAATATATACAACAATCCCCCATTTATTATCTTATAATGCAAATGTATGCATCCTAAAGAAAATATACAAATTATTTCTTATGTAAAGTGCATGTCTAATAGGTGGCCAAGACTTGAACCTTTAGATTGAATATGAGACACAAAGAAACATATTCACACTTTACTCTAGTTGGTGTGTTCCTTCAAAAGGCAGTGCAATTTAATACATGGGCCTTCGCTTTATTCTATACTAGTAAGTACTTTATGATTAATCGAAAATCCGTAAGAAGCTGTCTATGACTTCTCTATTTGCATAGGTAGATTTTATTACGATTGTTCATAACCTTTTACTTATCACTTTACTCAATGAGCTACAAGTCTATTAAGGATTTTATGTTCAACCTCTTTATTGTGAATAACAATGCTTCTAGATATGAGACTTTATAAGGAATATTCTTTCTTTTACCCTCATTATTCAAAAGATTTATATATTGGAAATATTATGTATCTCATACATAAATTTCAGGAACAATTCAAGATTGATATCCATTGAACTCTCATACACAATGATCATCAAATGAGAAAATTATCCTTTATACATAAAGGATTCCTAAGTGACATCAATGAGATAGAGTTGATATCAATCAAGATCATCTCTAGTAACCAACATTAGTCACATATCTCTCATTTTGTTAGCAATCTTATAAAAAAAATAAGGTTTTGTAAGTAGATCCGCTAATATTTGGTTTCTTAGTAAGTACTCAAGATTAACCTTATCTTTTTTTATTACATCTCTTATATCATTGTAACTCACAACAATATGTTTGCAATTATTTGACAATCTCTCATTCTTAGTGTAGACACCTAATTTTGTTCGGGCCTTCTAAATCAGGTAAGTTTCTACTTGTACTTCTCAGAATGTAAAGAGCCCTCATCCCATAAATGGTTCTCCAAGACTTGTGATTCGGAGTTCAACACGAAAAGTCAACCCAGAAACAATCAACTTCGAAAAAGTCAACCACAAAAAAGTCAACTACTAAAAAAGTCAACTCTTAGTCAAAATCAAGATTCAAGGTTTAATTGAACAATGATGAAAGAATTTTGATAATTCGAGTTCTACAACGAAAGATATAGAGTTCGAAAGATGGGTTACAGAAATTCAGTGTAGGGGAACACCTAATTCGGCAAATTTGGGGAAAACTGCAGAGATGGCCCGATTCGGTAAAATTGAAGCCCCCAGTTGATAAGAATGAATAAACAAAAATAACCCAAGTCCCAATTTGAAGTGGATCAAAAAGAAGAAACAGTTGGAAAAAAAACGAAAAAACAAGAAAATTCTCAATATTGAGAAATAAAGGAAAAAACCAAATCAGAGAAGAATTTGATTGTAAAAATTGGGCATTTTCGGACCAACTCCAATTAAATATATAACAAAGGCAGTGAAAAAAGAAAATCTGAAAATCGGACCCGGTTTGAGTAAAATATTGAGGTTTCGGGGGTTAAAGGGCAATATTGGAAAATTTGGGAAAAGTAGGTCCCGAGCTCAGAAAATTCTGAAAACTTCTAGATTTGAATTTTATATTGTATGGAAGGGATATGTGAAGAAAAATCCGGAATCGGAGTTCAAATGAAAAAGGCGAATTTCGGGTGCACTAACCCGGAAAATCCAAAAGAAAATTTTGGGAAAAATAGTAAACGAGCTCGTAAAATTATGAAAACTTCCAGATCTGAGTTTTATATTTTTGAAAGGTATTGGTGAAAAAAAATCTGGAATTAGAGCTAAAATGAAAAAGGCTAAATTTGGGGTGCACTAACCCGATATTCCAAGAGAAAATTCCAGAATAATAGGAAACGAGCTCGGAAAATTATGAAAACTTCCAAAACTGAGTTTTATATTGATTTGGAGGTATTGTAAAAGAAAAATCTCAAATTGGAACTGATTTGAAAAAAGGCAAAGTTCGGGGAGGCCTAATCTGCAAATTTTAATGAAAAATCTAAGAAAAATGGAAAACGAGCTTCAAAAATTATGAAAATCTCCATAACTGAATTTTACACTTATTTGAAGGGATTGGAGAAATAAAATTTAGAATTGGGGTCCGTTTGCAATTAAATTAAGTTTAGAGGCTAAATTACAACTTTACCGAAGAAACCGAAAAGGGTCATTTTGCAAATTAAAAAATGAGGAAGTTGCTGGAACATTCCAGACCATTCAGATAGCTCATGAGGAAAGGGAGGGAAGGCTGATCATTTCATCCAATGACCAAGATTTGATAGCAAGGTGACATTTTTATTGCTTGGTTAATTCCTTATGATCATGCCAAATGGCCAAGATATTTTGTAAAAGGATGAGCACATTCTTAGCTAGCATTTTCAGCCAGCTCATGAAGGGAAGGCTGATCATTTCATTCAGTGGCCAAGATGAGGTTGCAAGATGACATTTTTAGTTTTCTTTGGCTAGCATACCATGTGATCATGCCACCTGTCTTAGATTGAAAAAAGATGAGCACATCTATTAGGGGGAATTTGGCCAGCACTATGTAGAGGGAGGGGGGTCTTTATTTTTCCATTAGTTAGTCATTTTGCAAAAGGAAAGAGGCAGTAGCTAAACTTGGGGGAAAAGAAATAAAAATTTTGGAAGAGAAAGCAAGCTTGAAAAAAAAGCTTTGAAGGTAGCCATTGGCACCACTCTCTTGCATTTTTCTTTCCTTTCCATGTTTCTTTTTCCTTCTTTTTCCATGTGATTTCCAATCCTTTTATTATTTAAATAAAGGTTTTGAAAGTTTCCTTTGAAGGTTTTCATCTTTTCTTTCCATCAAAAATGAAAAAAAAAACATTTTTACTACTTCTCTTGTTTTGGCCGAATGCTAAGTAGTATTGTGCTCACCTTGTGTTTATGTTTATTTTCGCATGGTTGTGGTAGGATAGTTTATTTTGCTGGTTTCAAAAATAAACAAAAATAAATAGGTGGAAAAACTTCATGACCTTCATAAAATCAAGAGATTATGGTTAGGGGAGGACTATGTTTAAGGTACCAACCATGGAGCTGACCTCTATTTTATTTATTTGCTTGATTTAACTTGCTATTTTTTATTTATTTTCATGGGTATCCTTGTTATACTATTTTGTTCATACCAAGTCATCCATGTCTTTGCATCTTGTGGCTATGTCATCTAACATCTTTGCTATGCTATTTTGCATCATAGAACCTAGGTTCATTCGGCCACCATGCATCCATAATGTCTCCATGCTCATTCGGCCATATCATTTTATATCCCATGTCATTTTCAATGTTATTTAGGCATTAGGTAATTTTTCATATGACATATCATTTTCCATGATATTTAAACATTAGGTCATTTTCATGTGCCATGACATTTTCCATGTCATTTAGATAGTAGGTCATTTTTCATATGACATGTCATTTTTCATGACATTTAAACATTAGGTTATTTTAACGTGCTATGACATTTTCCATGTCATTTAGATATTAGGTCATTTTTCATATGACATGTCATTTTCCATAACATTTAAATATTAGGTTATTTTCATTATGCCATGACATTTTCCATGTCATTTAGATATTAGGTCATTTTTCATATGACATGGCATTTTCCATGACATTTAGACATTAGGTTATTTTCATATGCCATGACATTTTCTATGTCATTTAAATATTAGGTCATTTTTCATATGACATCATTTTCCATGACATTTAGATATTATGGTTATTTTCATTATGCCATGATATATTCTATGTCATTTAAAAATTAGGTCATTTTTCATACGTATGACATGTCATTTTCCATGACATTTAGACTTTAGGTTATTTTCATTATGCCATGACATTTAGATATTAGGTCATTTTTCATATAACATGTCATTTTCCATGACATTTAGATATTATGTTATTTTCGTCATGCCATGACATTTTCCATGTCATTTAGATATTAGGTCATTTTTCATATGACATGTCATTTTCCATGACATTTATACTTTAGGTTATTTTTATTATGCCATGTCATTTAGATATTATGTCATTTTTCATATGACATGTCATTTACTATGATATTTAGACATTAGGTTATTTTCATGTGCCATGTCATTTTTCTATGTCATTTAGCATTCTAGGTTATTTTGCTATGTCACTTAGAACCTAGGTCATGCATATGCCATGCCACTTATTTCATGCATTTATCTTGCTGATTGTTCATGCATTTCTACATTCCCTACTTGATTTTTTACTTAAGCCAATCAATGGCTCAAAGCCAAGCTCTTTTGAGCATGCTTGTGGAAAATTAAAAATTGCACTAGTTGGATTTTCTGACTTTAGGATTTATTGCCATGATATTTTTTTTTCATGATTTTTAGATTATTTTATCATGGTTGAAAAAATGAATTTTGACAAAGCAGTTTTTAACTTACTGTCTTGATTTTGGTAAAATTCGGTCATAGTATCTTTGCTCCAAAAATTAAGTTGATCTTTTTTCCATGGAGATCAACATATTCTAGGTCTGCCCTAATTTTTTCAGAATTTTTGAAATTTTTTAGAAGGGTAAAAAAATCGATTTTCAAAATTGCCTGTGAGAGACAGATTTGTTTTTAAGAAAATACAATTTTCTGTTTTCATTAGCTTACAAAGAGGGGGCTGATTTGGGACATTAGTTACTGTCTTAGAGTGATACCCATGTCATTTCCATCATAAAATTGATTTTATAAAAGTCGGGTCAAGGATAGTCAACCTAAGTTTTAAAACTAGGAAAATAGAGCCTTTTAAAGAGGGGGGTTCGGCTATATGGCATTTTTCATCCCAAAAATTTCATTTTTTTTTTTAAAAATCCGAGCCCAAAGTCTCTTGATTAGAAAATCCAACTTAGGTCTCTTCCGAAGGTAGTCGGATACCTTTTTAGGTGTACGAATGTCTTTACTTCATGTGAGAAATACATTTCCATGCATTGCATTTTTCTTGTTCATGCATATTCCATGATATCTAATTTTTGCTATCTTAGTCATGTAAATTCTATATGTATGACTATTCCATAGTGATATCATTGCTTTGATTTAAATTTCATGTTGTTATCTTAGTTATGATGTAAACATGGATATTCTATGATAATGTCATTTTGTGTTTTTTGCCTTGTCATCATTTCTTTTGCCATGTCATTTAGATTATGCCATGTCATCTAGATTTGCTATGTCAAGCATGCCATGTCATTAATCCATATGCCATGTCATTCACTTTTGTGCCTTGTTATTAGTAACTATTTGCATATTTATAACCATCTTTTAAAAAAAATGATTTCTAATGCAATAATGATAATGATTTTCAATAAAATAAGGTTATTCCAGAGTTAAAATAATTTATGAGTTCTCTGTCGGGTTGCCGAGGAGGATATTAGCAATTATCATTAACAACGAAATATTTTTCTTTCAAAAACAAGAGTGATTCGAAGATTTTCTAAGTAAATAAAAATTTCTATGTTTTGCCGGGTCTGCCGGGGAATATAAGAAAATTTTAAGTTAATAAATTCCGGATCATTTTCAACTAGAAATGGGATTATTTTTCTTTAAAATGGAAATTATTTTAAAATGCCAATTTCAAAACCGACTTTTACTCAGACTCGAGATAACACACAATTAGTAAGGTACCATTTTATACGGGCGTTGTGGGAGTGCTAATTCTTCCCCGCACGTAACCGACTCCCGAACCTACTTATTTGATTTCTCTGGTTTAAAAGCGCAGACTTCGAAATTGGTTTTTAAAAATGTTTAAATTAATTTTAAAATATTTTACAAAACCGGTTTTAATAAGTGGCCGATCACATCTAGCCAAAAAAGATTGGTGGCGACTCCATTTGTTTTTCGAGGTTGTTTTCAAACCCTCATTTTATTTCAAGAGGAATTAAGTCCTTTTTTTTTTTTTCTCAATGTCACACTTAACAAGTAATGTCTCACGATGGGATTTGTTATTTTTTAGGTTACGACAGCTTAGCTACTCCGCTGAGGACACTTAGAGAGTTAGGCCTAGAATTAGTCGCGTTTTATCGAAAGTCTCGGTTTTATCGATTTTTAATTAGTATTTAATATAAATTCTCACATTTTTTTATAATAAGAAGAATCTTTAAAATAATAAAATATTTTTAAATATGTTCATACTCATATTCATGCATATTATTATTGTTCTCTGGTTATTTTGTTGTATATTATTTTTCTCTGCTTAATTAATGCTTTACGTTGTTTAATCTTATCTTTAATAAATTGTTGGGGTATTTAGAATAAGGGGTGTAAAATAGGTGATGAAAGAATGAGATACAATGTTATAGTGAACATACGAATATAGTGAACATACGAATAGTATACGAATATAGTGAACATACGAGATACAATGTTATTTATTAAGCATGTATAGTTGAAAGAATGAGTCAGAGCTGTGCAGCGAAAGTGTAGTATGATCAGAGGAAAAAAAAATTTGATTGAAACAAGATTGATTTTGGAAATATTAAAAGACTATGAGTGTATTATTTTCTATCATTGGATAAAGCCAATATTGTGGCACTGTTTTAAAATATTACTGATAGTTAATAGTAAAGGAAACCCCCCATTTATATAATATATTAGTAGTCCTCGAGATAGAAGGTTTTCGAGGTAAAGTCCTCAAAGTGGAACCCAATTTTTCTTATATGTGGTACCTCGATAAAGTTATGATTTATCGTGAGTTCAAATAGTTCTAATAGTGACAGAGTATGGAACACATTGTTACGGAGTGGTGATTAAATGTTTACTGTGCTAGCAGGTTTAAGCTGAGCATCAGAAGCCAGCAGTAATGCTACAGAGTTTAACATACAATAATGAGATTCAAATAGGTTATAAAGTTGAATACATAATAATGGGATTGAGATAAAGTCATTATGGGGCCTAGATATAGGCTTGCCTAAGGTAGGCAAGGAATGTGATGTTATTTGAGTGATTGTTGATAGACAGAATAAATTAGCACACTTGATTCCGGGTAAAATTACGTATAACATAAGTCAGTGTGCTGGACTCCATTTAGACCAGATTAGGTCTTTGTGAAGTTTTCGTGTTTATTGTACTTGATTGAAACATCAAGTTTACAGTTAAATTCTGGAGATTATTCTAGGTAGCTTCTGAAATACAATTGCGATTTAGTATCGTATTTCATTTACAGACAGATGAACAGTCCTTGAGGACATGTTATGTGTTAATATACTAGATTCCGAGGTGAATCGGGATCGATACCTATCATTGATTGAGTTTGTATATATTAACAGTTTTCAGTACAGTATGCAGATGATACCTTTTCTGGTATTTCGGTCTAGTTTCTGGCTTATCTTATTGACTAATTGGGATTGCGATCCGAGTTTGTTTATTGTTGATCATTGCAAAACTAGGACCGAGACATTGTATGACCGTATGTGCCAATATCCTGTCAGTTAATTTAAGACAAGGGGATATCAGTTGTTTAGTTCAGATATGGTACGGTACACCTAGAAAAAGGTGTAGTTAATCAAAGATATGTTAGTAACTGCTAGAGTAGGCAGTAGTCGTATGCCAATAGCATGTGACAAAGTATTCTTGAAAGTTTCACCTTTCAAGAGTGTTATGAGCTTTGGCGGATAGGCCATGCTGAGTCCAAGGTATATCGGACCATTTCAGATATTCAGTGAGACCTATCACCTGAGATGAGTGATGTACACTCTGTGTTTCATGTACTTATGATGTGGAGATTCATGTCAGACGATTTTCATGTGATACAGCCAAAAATAGTACCTGTACTTTTATATAAGTGGACTTTATGCAAAATTCGAGGATGAATTTTATTAAGGGGGAAGAATTGTAAGACCCTCATAAGTACGAGATCAATTCGAGACAATTATAACATGCGGATGGCTCGAGGTTAAACTTTGAAATGCCTACAGAAAGGATGGGCTACCATGTGGTACACATGTTGTATGATAAATTATAGAGTTAGGGGTTTAATCGAGTGATTAAGTGATTTAACCCTAAATTGACTAAAAGTCGAGATAGAAGAAAGTCCGTAAAATGTGATAAGTTAACTTCACTTAGTGTTGATATGAGATATAACATTATTTGGGAGTGTTAGAACATGAATCGACAGAAAAATCGGTAAAATGTGAACAGGGGTATTTTGGTGATTTTACCCAAAATTTTGTTTTTAGTCCGTAAATGGTACCAATGGACTAAGTGATCATATAAGATCATAATATGATGTTTAGATAAAAAATTGGACATTAAAATCAAATCCGATAGCTAAAATCGTCTAATTCGTCATTTAGTGACGCTGGCATAAATTGCCGTAAAACATGGTTCGGGATTTTTTGAAATTGATCCGAACACATGGACATATGTTATAACATATGAGGATTATGAATATGACAAGAAAAATAAAAAAAAAAACAGAGTTGAAACCGGATACGTCCTTAAGTAACCTAAAGGAATGAAAACCGAAAACTGACCGCGGGAAGGTCCGAAAAAGGTTTTAAATGGTTCAATAGATTAATATAGACATAAAATGATGTTAGCAAGCTACTGGTGAAATCAGAACAAAAATCGGAGCTAAAACTAAAAAAGTCAAAATGTTGACCCGTTCGTGCTCCGAGGCTCGGATTTGGGTTTCGGGATATCAAAAAAAAATTACCCGAACATGCATATCAGTATATTATAATATTTGGAACATATCCGTGTCAATAAAAGTGAAAAATGGGCTTCCGAACGTTAAAATTTCATGTTGGCTTGCTAGGGTACTAAAAGACAAAACATGGGCAAAATGGTCATTTGACCATTGTCCACTTATTAAGTCTGAAAATCAGACTTCTTCCTCCCCAATTTCACGTAAGGAACTAGAAAAATGAGAGAAAAAAAGAGGGGAAGCCATGGAAGCTTGCTTCCAAGCTTTCTCTCTCCTCCGTTTACTAGGCAGATGACCAAAATTTTCAAAGATTTTACAAACCCAAAGGTAACTTCATGTTCTAAGCTTGATTTTGATGTTATATTTTGAAGATTTTGCCTTTAGCTATGAGAAACCATGTGGGCTAAAAATTGGTGTTGGTGAACCACCATGTTACCACCATTTTATCCGCCACGGAAGGTGTTCTTCCGCCTCTTTAAACCATAAATTAGTATCGGATAGCTTTGAATCAAAATTTAGAGGCTAAAATAAGTTTGGCCGAAACCCTAGTTGCCCATGAGGTGGTGCCGCCATCTTCCTTGGTTGTTCGAGACCACCGTTAGCTTTGCTGTCATCGTGTGAGCAACTTTCAGTCCAAATTGAAATTCACACATAAGGGAAATTCCAATCGGAAGTAAAGATGTTGAGGTTAGAGAATCCACTCTTGGTGTTATGCTAAGATTAATCTTGTTTTATTACACAATTGAAATTCACACATAAGGGAAATTCCAATCGGAAGGTTTAGCAATTCAGTCCAAATTGTCCAACGTCCATAGCATATGATATTATGTTCATTTGGTGTCCTCAAAACTCACAAAAAGAGTCCAAGCATTCCTTATGCCAAGGTATATGTCTACAACAAATCAAGGTTATGAAACCAAGCATTTACTGTGCCATTTTCATTGTCAATAATGAATCAAGATCTCTACTTTGCAAGTATGATTTTAAACCAAAAGAAAATATTATCTATACTAGTGTTTATAAATGATGATTCATTTTAGCTCATGTTTAAGAGACTAACCTTAGCATTTACCAAGAGCTTCACCTCATCACCTCAACAATATGATTAGCAACACATACTAGATATGAATAAAATGAAAAGAAATGTAAGAAACATAAGTAAATAAAGAAAAAGAAAACTAGAGAAAGGAAAAAAAGAAGAAAACTTAGAGAATTTTATTACAATGGCTAATATCCTACCAATCTATAATGTATCCCAATACTCATCCAAGGCCCTCTATTTATACACATTTTGGAGGGCTAAATGACAAGAGACAAGCTTTACAAATTTCAAAGGTAGGTATAATAGGTGGGTGCATTTTTCTAACAATTTTCGTCATATTGTATGACAATTCTGATCAGCCAGCTTGATGGTCGATTTTGTCAATGTTGGAGGCTCGATCTGATTAAATTGTCTTCTAGAAAAATATACCCCTATCAGTTATGGATCCATAGCCGTTGGAATCAGCTCATTTTCTGATGTGGATAAGAAGATATGGGCAAAATACGAAAACAGGTCAGCACAGACGTCATTGCACATCAGCCAACTTGATGGTCGATTTCACTAGGGAAAACGACTCCATTTCAAGAAGTGTAAAACATGAAAAAGATAGATATGCCTCTTAGCTTTGCACGGCTACAAATTTCAGCCTTATTGCTTCAGTGAAACTCGAGATATAGCTGATATGGTAAACGGTGTCGGAACTGGAACTGAACTAGATTTGCCCTTAATTCTAGTAATCTGAAATCACTCAAAGAAACTTGTGAAAAACACCAAATTACATAAAAATATAAAATATCATAAACACAATTAGACTAAACAATAATAACTCGTATTTGACACAAAACAATAATAAAACATAACTAAAAACTATATAATTATACGAGTTATCATTACCTTTAACAAAATTGTTTTGTTCTTTGAGTTATTCTAATCCGATTATCACTAATCGAATTTGTGAGAAATTGCACTTGTAGCGTTTCAGTGAAGGCAACAGTTAATCATAGTGAATTCTTGTTGATTAATTGGTTTAAAATTGTTTTAAATTGATTAATGCAATTGGCAAAAGTTTGGCAGCGATTCAAAACTGTTAAGCCTGCTTTGCGCAAATTTGGTGATTTTAGTGAGAAAAAACTTGTAGATTTTTCTTGGCTGATTTTTAATGCATGTTTCGACAATCTCCATTACAAAGGTATGATATTTAAGATTGTTATCTGTTCTTGACAGCTTGATTATTTTGAATTCATAGGCAGATCCATGGAGGGATTCGGTGTCTCTTTGTTTTATTTTATTTTGTTGTGTTGTATATTTAACTTGTTGATTAAATTATACATTATCTCTGTTTGAGCATGAGGCGAATCCCAACAGACTCGGTATAAGACAAACAAAGATGTCCTAAAAGGTTTAGGATGTTTGAGCATGTTAGAATTTTTGTCCTAATTAAGACAAGCAACCTAATAGTTAGGTAAAGTCCGATTTCAAGATAGTCTTATTAATTGTTAAGATGTTATTAAAAATGTTTTAATAGGTGGAACCGAAATTGCTAGAATGATTTGATAAATTGTCTCAGATTTATTTGGTGACATTTATGCAAATAGTACACATGGTCACTAGGTGATATTGACTATGCATATTTTTAATTCATGCTTGTAATATGATTATATATGCATGAAGGATGGTTATGGAGTAGACCTTAGTATGACTAGGGAATGTATGGTTGAATTTTCTTATTGGTATTTTATAAATAGGATCTGTTGTCACACCCCAAATTCAGGGCATGTGACCTGCCAGAGACAAGGTATGCCCTTGCCTCAGAAGCCTGAATATACCCACGAAACCAAATCAAACAAAATTTCGGCATAATCTCGCCCTACATGGGGGTTTGCCGCTCAGTCATCAACATTTGCAATGTAATAATCATCAACACATGACATCTCGGTTTGGACACCTCCGATAGGGAGTAACCAAGATGCCCGCAGCAGACTCAACCTTTATAACATCTTATATACACACATACAGTCATATTATATCATAATGACATAAGCATCACCAGATCAGACTAGGCCTCTGTGGCCGTTATACATCATACATCACTTAGATACACCAGTTTACAAAATATAAAGTATATATACATCATACACAAAATGCGTAGGACCCATGATACCCTAGTGACTGCAAAATGTATCCCACCATCGCTACTGCTTACCACGTCCTAGGTCAATCCGCTTACTACAATTATTTGAGCGGCTAGCTATCCAAAACCTGGAAAAAGCTGGGTCTGTCAAGATATGAAAAAGAATGAAAATAAACTGAGTGAGTCGAAAGACTCAGTGAGCATAAGGTTACTAGGAAGAGTACTTGGAAGTTTTGTGTTTTATTTCTTAACTATTAAAGCATAAACATGACATATCAAGTATGACTAATTAACCGAAAAGTAATATTCAAAAATTGTTCCGGGACATATAAAAATTATTTGTCCCTTATGAAATCTTCTATGCTGAGTGCTGAATATAAATAAGCCATTGGCCAGCCAAAATCGGTAGCCAAAAATATTTAACAATCGATTTTACGTGTATACCTCTATAATTATCATTTGGAAAATTTTCATGACTATAACATCAAAACATCCTGGACTTATACCAGTCCGTAATATTTGTCATTCCGTACTATCTTGTCCATATCATCCCGGACTCATCCTGTCCGTATCATCCCGGACTCATCCTGTCCATAAAACAATAGCATCCCGGACATCACCCTGTCCGTACAAAATAGCATCGCGGACATCACTCTGTCCGTAAAACAATAGCATTTCGGACATCACCTTGTCCGTACAAGAATAGCATCCCGGACATCACCCTGTCCGTAAAACAATAGCATCTCGGACATTACCCTGTCCATATAATAATAGCATCCCGGACGTTACCCTGTCCGTACAATAATAGCATGATATATTAATTTTTTTTTATCTTATTAAATGATTTATATAATAAGCTAGGTAACAGCATCTACACTAGCATATTTCTACTTATGTTTACAAGCATTACAATTTCACTTAGACATTTTATCAAACAACTTGTGTGCATAACATTTAATCTGCAATGTCTAACTATCCTTAAATACTCAACCATCCTATACAATATTATTCATCAACCAATTTCACAAATTAGCAACCATAATGCCTCAAACACAATTCCATACTATTTTTTTTTTCATTAATCCGACAAGTACAACCATAATCTACCTTGTCTAACATCTTAATTAAGAATATCTGAGCATTTTAAATAGCTCACAATCATTATCATTCAACTCTATAATACTTACCTCATGTAACCATATTAACACCACACTTACGCCATTAATCCGCGTAAGGTTTAAAACTTACTGTTTCCGTGATCTGAGCAATCTTTCATGTTTCAGTATCCGTATCAATCAACAATGCATATAAAACAACAACTACCTCCTAAATTAACCTAAATACTCACAGTGTTATTTCGAGTATTAAAGCGGCACTTTCGTGACTTTGTCGCGATCCCAGGCAAACTCCACGATATGAGTACCTACGACATCGTCAGGATATTCTGTAAATATTTTACAACTACGAGACACTCAAATTCCCATTATTTATAATAGTTAGCTGATATCCAAAACTTTTCAGCTTATAAATTTTTTACAAATAAATTTTTACACTTAGCTCGGATTAAAATTTGGAGCAACAATCAAATAGAAAGTTGCTCACACGATGACAAAGAAAGTAAACAAGATATTAGGGAATCAATAACAAAGAAAGTAAACAAGATATTAGAAAACAAAATAAACAAAATAACATAAAAGAAATTAACAAGATAAAAAACAATAAGTAAAGATGTTGAGGTTAGAGAATCCACTCTTGGTGTTATGCTAAGATTAATCTTGTTTTATTACACAATTGAAATTCACACATAAGGGAAATTCCAATCGGAAGGTTTAGCAATTCAGTCCAAATTGTCCAACGTCCATAGCATATGATATTATGTTCATTTGGTGTCCTCAAAACTCACAAAAAGAGTCCAAGCATTCCTTATGCCAAGGTATATCTCTACAGCAAATCAAGGTTATGAAACCAAGCATTTACTGTGCCATTTTCATTGTCAATAATGAATCAAGATCTCTACTTTGCAAGTATGATTTTAAACCAAAAGAAAATATTATCTATACTAGTGTTTATAAATGATGATTCATTTTAGCTCATGTTTAAGAGACTAACCTTAGCATTTACCAAGAGCTTCACCTCATCACCTCAACAATATGATTAGCAACACATACTAGATATGAATAAAATGAAAAGAAATGTAAGAAACATAAGTAAATAAAGAAAAAGAAAACTAGAGAAAGGAAAAAAAGAAGAAAACTTAGAGAATTTTATTACAATGGCTAATATCCTACCAATCTATAATGTATCCCAATACTCATCCAAGGCCCTCTATTTATACACATTTTGGAGGGCTAAATGACAAGAGACAATCTTTACAAATTTCAAAGGTAGGTATAATAGGTGGGTGCATTTTTCTAACAATTTTCGTCATATTGTATGACAATTCTGATCAGCCAGCTTGATGGTCGATTTTGTCAATGTTGGAGGCTCGATCTGATAAAATTGTCTTCTAGAAAAATATACCCCTATCAGTTATGGATCCATAGCCGTTGGAATCAGCTCATTTTCTGATGTGGATAAGAAGATATGGGCAAAATACGAAAACCGGTCAGCACAGACGTCATTGCACATCAGCCAACTGGATGGTCGATTTCACTAGTGAAAACGACTCCGTTTCAAGAAGTGTAAAACATGAAAAAGATAGATATGCCTCTTAGCTTTGCACGGCTACAAATTTCAGCCTTATTGCTTCAGTGAAACTCGAGATATAGCTGATATGGTAAACGGTGTCGGAACTGGAACTGAACTGGATTTGCCCTTAATTCTAGTAATCTGAAATCACTCAAAGAAACTTGTGAAAAACACCAAATTACATAAAAATATAAAATATCATAAACACAATTAGACTAAACAATAATAACTCGTATTTGACACAAAACAATAATAAAACATAACTAAAAACTATATAATTATACGAGTTATCACACCCCCACACTTAGATTGTTGCTAGTCCCTAGCAACGACTCAATAAAAATAAAATAAGAAAATCTAATCTAATCCATTTTCGTAGGAAATCACGGTGGCACTTAGCATGTGACACAAGCCTTTAAACCCCTAGGTGTCCCTAGTGGACGAGTTTAGTCTCGTGAGGGTTTACTAGGACGATACCCACAAACATTGAAGACATAAGAAAAACTAAAAACAATAATTATAACTAATCCTTCCAATATAAATTAGAGATAATCATTGGACAAGTCTTAAAAACTAATCAATAGCTTAAAGAAATTCACAAAAAATCTTGCTTGAATGTAAATAAATGAGTTAAGCCAATATTAACATAACATATTTCAATCAAAATAGTGCATATTCAAACTTAATCTCAACTTCTCACATGGGATACTCTCTTGATTTTCACTCTTTAAAGTAGTGGTAAAGTGTTTACACTCAATCAATCTCATGAAAACACTTCTACCATATGCTTGCTTGTCCACCTATTCTCCACTATTTAGATCATACAACTTCATAAATCAAGAGGTCTTTATTCAAGGTTGTAATGGGGCCAAAGGGTTATAATGTGGTTAAAGAACAAAAGGATAAAGATATCACAAAGGTTCCAAAGAGTTCATAGATTTTAGAGACATAATAAGATCATACAAATAAAACTTCTCAAAACTCTTATAAAGCACATAATAACATAGACTAAATATTCATGTTGAGCCTTTGCATCATTCTAACCAACTTTGTAACATCTTTCTCTAGAAGTTCAAGAGAAGATTCTTTTTTTTTTTTTTTAATATGGGAATGTATTTGACAATGATCCCTTTCTTTTTCTCTTGACTTTTTCTTTTCTTTTCTTCCCCCACACTTATCTTTTGTTTCTAACCCAAATTTTCAACTAAAAATATCCCTTATTTTTTTTTTAATATGTCTCAAAATATAAAAATCCATCTTTAGAACAAGGGTAAGGATATAAGTATATTTAGGCTAGGTGTAAGTTGTGGTTACCAATAAAACAGCATATTTAATGTAGGCTCAAATTGACTCACTAGTGGGGATGTTCTCTTAGAACATTAATAAGGGATGGCTGTTTGGCTCTGGTTATAATCCTAATGCCTCTATCATATTCATGTTGTCACATGTATCAATATAGTATCAAACGGTTTAAAGCAAGTTCTAGAGAATCATGTAATCATAAGAGCACTCAAGAAAGAAATTAGATTGATTTGTATAATGCATCAATCATTATAGGCTCAAAAACTCACAAGGATGATTATACAAGTCAGATTAAGTCTAAACATGCTTCTTTCTCAATCAACATATCATATTAACATTGGCTCATAAAAAGGTTGATATCAAGCTCAATTCTCATGAAAATCTTCTCACTAATAAATCTGTTTTAGACTTATGCAATTCATATCTCATTATAGTATTGAAAGTAACTAAAAAACACACTAAGTCTAAACATGCTTTTTTTTTTTTGTTTTTTTTTTTGCATTGGTATTTTACGGTTGATTTTTCTTCTTTTTTTGATTTTCTTCCTGAAATCACGCAAAAATCTTTTGTTAGGTTAACATTTTCTTCTGACAGGTCAAATACACTTTCGGCGACATTATTACTCTTGTCTGATTCACTACTCAGTCCTCTATATATTACACCATGTACTCATTCTCTTTCAGGCACTTGAAAAAAAAATGGAAAGTACTTCGTCCCAGCGCATTAAAAAAATTTGTGTCTTTGGAGGTGCTTATCCAGGGAAAAATAACATATTCGCTGATGAAGCCATAAGAGTTGGAGTAATACTTTCCCAACAAAAGATCCAGTTGATTTATGGAGGCGGTAGTACGGGTCTAATGGGAGCAGTCGCTACAGCAGCACACGCCGGAGGAAGTCCAGTTTTAGGAATCGTGCCAAAACTATTCACAGATTTTTGTGGACCTACCATGGGTAAGGAAATACAAGTCTGGAGTATCCCTGAACGGATGACAATCATGTACCATTCTGCCGATGCATTCATTGCTTTACCAGGAGGTCTGGGTACATTGGAAGAAATAGCTTGCGTGGCTTCTTGGTCATCTTTGGTCACAAATAAGAAACCCATTGGTTTGCTTAATATTAATGGTTATTTTAGTAATTTGCTTTCATACTTAGATAATGCTGTGGATAATGGATTCATGTTTTCAGAGGCAAGGAGAACCATAATTTCTGCTACAACCATTGAAGATTTACTCAAAAAGCTACAAGCTTATGAGTGTTTATCTGCTACGGTTGTTTCGCAAACGCTCGGAAAAAGAAAAAGAGATATGGACGAGCAAGGAGTGGATTGCACTTTGTCTTTGTGACATTATCTAACATTTTGCTTGTTGTGTCTCAGTTATAATAAGTGGTTAGCAACCTCTGCAGGTAATATCTCCTAAATTCTACCTTTAAAATTTGACATTGGGGACAATGTCATATTTTAGTAGGGGGTAAGAGACATATTTTGCTAATAAAAAAAAAAAATTGTTGTGTTTTAAGACATTTAGAAGTATTCATTCTGAACAAGGTCTGAGTAAGGGAGACTTGAGACATACCTTGTCAGTTTGATTTAATCTTCTTCTTAAAAAAAAAAAACAAAAAAAAAAAGCATGTTTAGACTTAGTGTGTTTTTTCGTTACTTTCAATACTATAATGAGATATGAATTGCATAAGTCTAAAACAGATTTATTAGTGAGAAGATTTTCATGAGAATTGAGCTTGATATCAACCTTTTTATGAGCCAATGTTAATATGATATGTTGATTGAGAAAGAAGCATGTTTAGACTTAATCTGACTTGTATAATCATCCTTGTGAGTTTTTGAGCCTATAATGATTGATGCATTATACAAATCAATCTAATTTCTTTCTTGAGTGCTCTTATGATTACATGATTCTCTAGAACTTGCTTTAAACCGTTTGATACTATATTGATACATGTGACAACATGAATATGATAGAGGCATTAGGATTATAACCAGAGCCAAACAGCCATCCCTTATTAATGTTCTAAGAGAACATCCCCACTAGTGAGCCAATTTGAGCCTACATTAAATATGTTGTTTTATTGGTAACCACAACTTACACCTAGCCTAAATATACTTATATCCTTACCCTTGTTCTAAAGATGGATTTTTATATTTTGAGACATATTAAAAAAAAAATAAGGGATATTTTTAGTTGAAAATTTGGGTTAGAAACAAAAGATAAGTGTGGGGGAAGAAAAGAAAAGAAAAAGTCAAGAGAAAAAGAAAGGGATCATTGTCAAATACATTCCCATATTAAAAAAAAAAAAAAAGAATCTTCTCTTGAACTTCTAGAAAAAGATGTTACAAAGTTGGTTAGAATGATGCAAAGGCTCAACATGAATATTTAGTCTATGTTATTATGTGCTTTATAAGAGTTTTGAGAAGTTTTATTTGTATGATCTTATTATGTCTCTAAAATCTATGAACTCTTTGGAACCTTTGTGATATCTTTATCCTTTTGTTCTTTAACCACATTATAACCCTTTGGCCCCATTACAACCTTGAATAAAGACCTCTTGATTTATGAAGTTGTATGATCTAAATAGTGGAGAATAGGTGGACAAGCAAGCATATGGTAGAAGTGTTTTCATGAGATTGATTGAGTGTAAACACTTTACCACTACTTTAAAGAGTGAAAATCAAGAGAGTATCTCATGTGAGAAGTTGAGATTAAGTTTGAATATGCACTATTTTGATTGAAATATGTTATGTTAATATTGGCTTAACTCATTTATTTACATTCAAGCAAGATTTTTTGTGAATTTCTTTAAGCTATTGATTAGTTTTTAAGACTTGTCCAATGATTATCTCTAATTTATATTGGAAGGATTAGTTATAATTATTGTTTTTAGTTTTTCTTATGTCTTCAATGTTTGTGGGTATCGTCCTAGTAAACCCTCACGAGACTAAACTCGTCCACTAGGGACACCTAGGGGTTTAAAGGCTTGTGTCACATGCTAAGTGCCACCGTGATTTCCTACGAAAATGGATTAGATTAGATTTTCTTATTTTATTTTTATTGAGTCGTTGCTAGGGACTAGCAACAATCTAAGTGTGGGGGTGTGATAACTCGTATAATTATATAGTTTTTAGTTATGTTTTATTATTGTTTTGTGTCAAATACGAGTTATTATTGTTTAAAGAGTGAAAATCAAGAGAGTATCCCATGTGAGAAGTTGAGATTAAGTTTGAATATGCACTATTTTGATTGAAATATGTTATGTTAATATTGGCTTAACTCATTTATTTCCATTCAAGCAAGATTTTTTGTGAATTTCTTTAAGCTATTGATTAGTTTTTAAGACTTGTCCAATGATTATCTCTAATTTATATTGGAAGGATTAGTTATAATTATTGTTTTTAGTTTTTCTTATGTCTTCAATGTTTGTGGGTATCGTCCTAGTAAACCCTCACGAGACTAAACTCGTCCACTAGGGACACCTAGGGGTTTAAAGGCTTGTGTCACATGCTAAGTGCCACCGTGATTTCCTACGAAAATGGATTAGATTAGATTTTCTTATTTTATTTTTATTGAGTCGTTGCTAGGGACTAGCAACAATCTAAGTGTGGGGGTGTGATAACTCGTATAATTATATAGTTTTTAGTTATGTTTTATTATTGTTTTGTGCCAAATACGAGTTATTATTGTTTAGTCTAATTGTGTTTATGATATTTTATATTTTTATGTAATTTGGTGTTTTTCACAAGTTTCTTTGAGTGATTTCAGATTACTAGAATTAAGGGCAAATCCAGTTCAGTTCCAGTTCCGACACCGTTTACCATATCAGCTATATCTCGAGTTTCACTGAAGCAATAAGGCTGAAATTTGTAGCCGTGCAAAGCTAAGAGACATATCTATCTTTTTCATGTTTTACACTTCTTGAAACGGAGTCGTTTTCCCTAGTGAAATCGACCATCAAGTTGGCTGATGTGCAATGACGTCTGTGCTGACCTGTTTTCGTATTTTGCCCATATCTTCTTATCCACATCATAAAATGAGCTAATTCCAACGGCTATGGATCCATAACTGATAGGGGTATATTTTTCTAGAAGACAATTTTATCAGATCGAGCCTCCAACATTGACAAAATCGACCATCAAGCTGGCTGATCAGAATTGTCATACAATATGACGAAAATTGTTAGAAAAATGCACCCACCTATTATACCTACCTTTGAAATTTGTAAAGCTTGTCTCTTGTCATTTAGCCCTCCAAAATGTGTATAAATAGAGGGCCTTGGATGAGTATTGGGATACATTATAGATTGGTAGGATATTAGCCATTGTAATAAAATTCTCTAAGTTTTCTTCTTTTTTTCCTTTCTCTAGTTTTCTTTTTCTTTATTTACTTATGTTTCTTACATTTCTTTTCATTTTATTCATATCTAGTATGTGTTGCTAATCATATTGTTGAGGTGATGAGGTGAAGCTCTTGGTAAATGCTAAGGTTAGTCTCTTAAACATGAGCTAAAATGAATCATCATTTATAAACACTAGTATAGATAATATTTTCTTTTGGTTTAAAATCATACTTGCAAAGTAGAGATCTTGATTCATTATTGACAATGAAAATGGCACAGTAAATGCTTGGTTTCATAACCTTGATTTGCTGTAGACATATACCTTGGCATAAGGAATGCTTGGACTCTTTTTATGAGTTTTGAGGACACCAAATGAACATAATATCATATGCTATGGACGTTGGACAATTTGGACTGAATTGCTAAACCTTCCGATTGGAATTTCCCTTATGTGTGAATTTCAATTGTGTAATAAAACAAGATTAATCTTAGCATAACACCAAGAGTGGATTCTCTAACCTCAACATCTTTACTTATTGTTTTTTATCTTGTTAATTTCTTTTATGTTATTTTGTTTATTTTGTTTTCTAATATCTTGTTTACTTTCTTTGTTATTGATTCCCTAATATCTTGTTTATTTTCTTTTTCTTATATATTTATAAACTTATACTTACTAATACGCTTCCCTGTGGTTCGACCTCGGACACCCGAGAATTTATTACTTGAACATAACCTGCACTTGGGTTTACAACTCTTAATTGAGTCACCATCAGGTAACAATCAAAGCATAGATCGTATAGGAATAACATAAGCGAGGCTCTGATACCACTGTTGGGATTCGGCTCATGCTCAAACAAAGATAATGTATAATTTAATCAACAAGTTAAATATACAACGCAACGGAATAAAATAAAACAAAGAGACGCCGAATCCCTTCATGGATCTGCCTATGAATTCAAAACGATCAAGCTGTCAAGAACATATAACAATCTTAAATCTCATACCTCTGTAATGGAGATTGTCGAAACCACATCATAGATTCTTGATGTTCTTGCTCTTGTACACAATGCTAGCTTGTCGAAGACCAAAGTCGTCCAATTGTCCGACCTCTAACGGTAATCCACACAGGTGATCTGAAAGCCTTCACAAGGTTGAGATTATGTTTTTCCAAAATGATGCTAGTGGTTTAGGTTGTGAGAAACCTTCATCCTCTTACTCTAGTTAGCCGAAAAGAAGCAGGCCAGAAGAAAACTGATTCCTCCACCTCTTTTCTCTATGCACAGATTCTCACATGGAGGTGAGAGAATGCGGCTACCAGGGTTTTTCTTCCTTAGGGGGAGGCGTCAACAACATAAGGCATATATATATATTATCAGGTTTAGTGTATGCCAACTCTTGGAGTTATTGCACTAAAGCCATTACACATATATTATTAAATATTCACAATAAGCCCACAACACTTAATGAATATTTAATCTGGCCCAATCTTATTTTAATTTCAATAATCACCTTTTGTGTGTGACCCATTAGGCCCTTAACATGTTTATATTTATATTTATAGATCATGAGCGGCATCTAGCAATGCATCATGACCACCCAAATGCCAAGAGAGTCATCAAGCTTCGACTAGCCTTTCGTGTACAATTTGTCTGTGTAATTCGATCCCTTCATCAAATATCCCGGGATAGAAAAGAGCATGATTCAGTGTCTACTCTTAACCCATTCCATATTAGAGATGCAGCTTTATATTAACTCTTTAAGTATTGCCTTGGTCAAGGACTTCAATAAGTTAATATAAGCCAAATACATGTGAGATATGTCCCCTTAATCACTTGGAGTGATGAATCCTCTCTGGACCACTCATTTATCTACGTATGCTTCATGTCATACCCAATAACACCCTACTTTAAGCATCCTCGTGATTGGGACCCGTTCGTGATGAAATCTAAGTATGACAGTTCACATACAAGATGACCTGGTGTCACAAGTCAAAGGATTACGTACACTATTGACACATGAGTTGTATTTACCATAGACACTTGAGTGAAATACCAAATGGAACTCTCATAGTGGGTCATGTTCAGTGAACTTGTTCAACTAACAAGCACCCATATGTTATTCCCAAGTATCTCTATACTTTCAACCTATGAGATCAGTTGCATGCATCAAGTGCATGAAGGCTTAACATATGCCAGTCTTTGAGCATTGTCAATGCCCTGTCTTGACAATACAAGGACCAAGAACAGTTTAGAAACACAACATTGATGCATAAGGATCCTCATATTTGTAACACCTTACAATTCCTTTGCAATGTCATTGTGTCTCATGGGCTTTATCTTCACAAGTCATTTTTAACAATTATAACAATATTTATGGATAAAGAAATACCTCAATTATAATTAATAAACTATAATGTGCAATACATGAATATATAAATAGTGTTTTCCAAGCCTAACTAGATTGGCTCGTAAGGCTTACACCAACAGAGTCTTTAAGTTTGCAACCAATCCTAACTCTTTAGGAACTTAAAATCTCATTAAGTAACTCTTACCTAATCATACTACATGTCTTTTTTAACCTTTAGGATTCACATTCCCACTAAAAAACGATTTCCTTGTTGGAGTAGGACTCTAACTCTTAGTGTCCTAAACGCAGGCAATCTCTTTGGCCATCGAATGGCCGCTGCCAGCCTGTGATTAGATTATTGTATGCCATCTACAGTGGCTACTGGATGCCCTAAAAGAGCTTAATGGCTGCCCCTTACAACTGCACTCAATTCGGCAATAAATTGCCTCCTTGGTGTCGCGGTTTGGCCAACTAGTGTGTAGCAACAATTGCCACTTTATCCAGTCATGTTTCATGCCTAAACCAGCCATCATAGATGAATCATATTCATCTTAGATGCTGTCCAAAATTCCTAGCAAACATGTGAAACATTTCCACACTTATTTTATGGCATGCAAACACCGACAAAACAGTCCAAAAAATTTTAGCATTGTAGTAACAACGTTTCATGTCAAAAAACAACTTCGCTTAAACGTTTTAAGCTCAAATCAATTTTGTAACTTCAATGGCAGCTTTAATCCTTGTTGATTAAAACAATTTTAATCTACCGTTTGAACAATTTTAAACATGATTAAAGTCATTATATAGTTGTTGTCCAGATTTAACAAAATAAAGAAAACAACTTTTTTTTTTTCAAATATAAGAACCGAAATCATGCCAAAATCAATACACAACACATTAACTTGTATATCACCAAGAATTGACATGCAAAAACCTCATGTAAACTACAAAACCTTGGCTCTGATACCACTGTTGGGAATACACTATCTCGGGCTCATGCATAAACATGATAATTAAAGTGCAGTGGAAATAAACAAAAAAGCACCTGAAGTACAACAGGATCTTAGGCTTGTGTTTAGCATAGGTTTATGACATTCAAAACTAATTAAATCATCCATATGATTTAGAAGTTACCTACTTAAGATATCGTAACCTTAAGTTGCAAATCCAAATCCCGAATAGCTTTCGAATCCAAGATCTACAAAGCTTCCAATTCGTCCAAGACCACAAGAAGCACAATTGTACTTCCTCTAGAGCTAGTCAACATAAACAGCTGATGGATCCTTCTCTAAGGTATGACGATTCACTTGTGCTAGCAAGTTGATCCTAAGATCACAATCAAAAGATCTATATCCTTGTGTTTTTCTCCTTAAGTCGATCTTACTCAACAAGATGAAGAAGGCAAGAAAACACCAAGAAAAGGAGGAATTGCGGCAAGCACTTATGGCTGTAGGGAGGCTGCGATTTCACTGTTTTGCTAAGGAAGGGTTCTTTTCTTGAAACCAAACTTTTTCTCAAGAAAAATCAGAATATCACAAGTAGAATAAAAATCATTTTTGCAGCTACAGCCTCTAAATCAAATTATATAGTGGCGCAAACCCTAACCCCTATCTCCCTAAGCTTGGCCGGCCACTTGTAGCTTGTTGCACAAGATTTTCATTAATCCACTTGGACTTAAACTATTTAATTCTAAGATGGATCAATAGGCCCATTATATTATCTAATAATAATAATGGTCCAACAATTTTAATGTCTTAAATTGGGCCAACCATCCTTAGTGGACAGTCCTAAATTAGAATAGTCACTTTAGACCCATTCTAATTTATCATGTTATTTATTGGATAGATTAATTTCTAAATGAAAGTAAATTAATTCTCAATTAAATTTCTTTCTCCTCATGAATAATTCAAGTCATTAATCTATTAATATCATCTCATGATATTATTCCAATATAGTATAGTCATTCGAAATTCACCTTGCACATCTCTATGTCAAAGTCGACTATACTAGATAAGACTTCTTGATTCCTCTTATCTCATTAAGACATTGTCTTTGGATTTCTCAAATCTCAATTATGTTTTAATTCATCTCAATTGAACTTCTTCAATTAAGTCCTTAATATCTTTTATTCCATTAAGTTTTACCTTAATAGAATACCATGTTTTATCCATACATATCTGTTCTTATGTGTGTGACCCTCTAGGTTCCCAATATGTTGGCAATGAACATTAATCTTATTAAATTTTTTTCATAGATCAAGAGGCGGATCTAGCAACCCATCATGACCACTCAGATATTGTGAAGTCAGAGTGACCTTTTAGAACCTTTTAGCAACCAGCCTTTCGGTGTAATACGGTCCTTTCACCATATATCCCGGATAACGCATGAGTATGGTGTAGTGTCTACTCATGATCAATCCATATTAGTTCTTCGCAACTTATGATTAACCTTATGAATTTAGAGAAACAACTTTCACCTAAATCCATCATGCTTTGGCCAAAGACTTAATCAAGTTAATCGTAGTTAAGAACAAATTAGATATGTCTCCAATATCACAGGGAGTGGTGAATCCTCTCTGGATCACTCATTAATCTTCGTATGGTTCATTTCATACCCAATAACACCATACCATAAGCATCCTCGTGTTTGGGACTCGTTCGTGATGAAATCTAAGTATGACACTCTCCATACAAGATAATCTGGTATCACAAGTCTAAGGACTAATTTACACGACTAGTACTAAGAGAACATTATCAAAGACACTAGAGTGATATATTACCAAATGAAGTTCTCTTGACTGGCCATGTTTAGTGAACTTGTTCAACAGACGAACACCTTTATGTTATCCCAAGTATCCCATACTTTAACCTGTATGAGATCGGTTGCTTACTTCATAAGTAAGAAAGCTTAACATATACTAGTCTTTGAGTATTGCCAATGCCCCGTCTTGGCAATACGATGGCCAAGAACAATTTGAGGAACAAGGCTTTAATGCATAAGGATCTCATAATTATAACTCTTTATAATTCCTTTGCAAGGCCATTATGTTCCATGGGCTTCATCCGATTAGTACTTAATAACTCCTTATCATTGTACTAACATGAAGGAAAACCTTGTATCACTATCATCATAGTGAAGGGTATGCTTTATTGACTGTGTATCTCAAGCTCAATCTGATTGGTTATAGGGCATAGACCAACACAAATGCGAGGAAAAATCTTCTCAAAGATCATGGAGAAATGAGTCATAACTCAAAGACGGATACAAAGCAAATTGGGCTCCCAAATATGTGCGGGCTTATTCTGTCGAAATGAAGTTTGCAAAAGGAAAATGTAGAAAAGATGGCGAAATGAAAGTAAAAAAAAAAAAAAAAAAAAACACATAAGAAAATGTGTGAAAAAAGGATGGCAAAATGAAAGCCAAAAACAAAGAAGAAAAGAAGCAAAAGTCAAAAGGAGAGAAAAGTCCAAAAGGGACAAATGCTTCAAAAGGAATCCTCCTCAAGAAATGATCCTTGATCTGATTACCCTCAAACACATATTTTGGGCTTATTTATCCTTTCTTCCGAAACTTCGAACCTTTGTCTACGTTACGTGCTTTAAATGTCCATTTTGATCAAGCGTGGATATTTGACTTGAAGAATTTTTCCCTTAGATTTTATCCCATCTCATCGAATTATCATTTCATTATGGAAGAATTTAGAATTCTCAGATGCATGGTGGAACAATAAAAAAAAAAAAAAAAGAGAAGTGAAAAAAAAGCTCTAGGGTGAAAACCCAAAAACAGGCAATCTAGAGCAGAACAAGAAGAAATTTTGATTTCACACCTTGGTATTGCCGAAGCCATCAATTTGTGGAATACAAGGAGCCTCAAAGATCTCCTAGACATACCAAAAGGACAACCTTTTCTTTGAAATTGATTTTGAAAGCTAAACCTTTTTCCTTCCAAATTGACCTTCCAACATTGAACCTATCATGACTAAGGTTAACACCTATCAAAATGCCATATTTAGAGATTGGAGGATTGACGAGATTTAATTAGAACTTTTTCCAAAAAACATTTGGTTTCAAAGAATTCATGTTTTGAGAAAACTTACTCATGAGCCGAAACAAAAAGACATTCACCTCATTCTCTTTGTCAAGATGAAAAGCTTTCCTAGACAAATCAGGACCTTATTGCATCAGCCCACTGACCTTGTTGCATTAAACCGTTCAAATCACTCGAAAAAAGTGAGGCTGATTTCCCATCTCGCTTAGAAATTTCTCTAATGGTGATCACCAGTTTCTAAAAGATTTCAATTTCACATGTTTTGGAAGAAATAAAATTGACATGACTTTGGAAGAACAAATTGAAATTGAGATGTGGATATGCTCTAGCAAAAAGTTCATATTGTCCAGGGGCATGAAATTTTGAGTTTATATTTGAATGAAGTCTGACTCTGTGTTTTGGTTTTGACTAGATAACTGAAAAGAAAAAATCTATTGAGGCGCAAGGACAAATTGGTAATATGAAACCATGCGATTTCTTTCAACAAGATGATTTGAAAAATGCGGATGTGGGGTAGAGATCATTTCTCCAGTAGGACAAGATAGCAAGGAATGAGGAAACCTCGCCAGGACACAAAGAAAAAGGGAGATGATCAACTCTCTTAACATTTTCCTAATATGAAATGATGTCAAGCATCCCCACAAGCTTTCATGCATCATATAATGAACATTTTGCATCTACATCTTCATAGGTTGCATCGGCTTTTGTATCAATACAATTGATCATTGCATTCACCAAGCATTGAAAAGACAAAAAGAAAAAGAAAATAAATTTCTTAGAGAGGGAAGGGTCAACATCTTTTAGAAAGTGTTACACACCTCAAAAAAGGCTCCAAGTACTTTGTACCATAGGGTTAGTATCTAAAACAAAGATCAAACAAAATTATATCAAACAATTGGTAAAGGTAGGAAATCAAGAAGAAAATAAGTACAGCCACATGAGTTACTCCAGTGTTCAATATACTTATTCCCGATTTAAGGTAGTAAAGAAATTTTGAATTTGATAAATGAGACATGATTGGCAGTTAAAAAACCAAAATAGTGAAGCATAAAGAGTGCTTAAATTGTAGTCCAATAATTTGGTTAGAATCAAACATGGATCTATGACAAGGAAACGAAGTTTACCTTGGAAGGTATTCCAAGCACTTCAATATGCTTCCAACCAAAAAATTGTAGGAGAAATCTACCTCGTTCTTAGCTCCACCTCATTGCTCTATTTCTGTTATCACATAAATCATTTGTAAGGAACTATAGATCTGGTAAATATTAATCTATTTTTTTTGGATATATGGGACCAAAAATTGACATCAAGAACAAGCTATCTTACAATATGGAAGAAATAATTGAGAAGCACTTAGAAGTACATGAGATGCCTATTTCACTGGGTTATCTCTTGCAAAATGAAGCATTTAAATCATATACTCTGATTCCAAACAGTAATGAAATGGCAATTGACTCTAAAATGTTGAAAATGTTCTAAATCGAAAGAGAAAGAAGTAACAAGTACCTGAACACATTTTGCATTACTTTGAAACCATGAAATCACTAATTGGAATATTATCTTTAGATAAAACAACCATCTATCACACATTAGATAAAGGTCATCAAATCTTGCTCGGCTACATTTGAATTATAGCTCCGAGTGATTGAAGAAAAACCAAGTAATATTGTCTAAATTCTTAATAGGTGAGAATGCCTAAATTGTTATATAGACTTAAAGCAAAATTAAAACTATGTTCAAAATATTTTTGCTTAACATTCATAATAATTTAATAAAAAATCCTACTTTTCAAGATATTGAACCATTATAATAAATGAAATGGATGCTAAAACCGGTGGCCTAAACAAAATTAGCAACATTGACAAAAAGTAATAGCAACACTGATAAATTACCTTGAATTGCTGTTGGCTCGTGGTTGAGCAGGGAGTTAATGACCGGAGCACTTGAACACCAACTCTACCACCCATCTTGGCAAATAATGCATCCCCAAGTGAGTCCAAAGTCAACTCCCACCTGTCAGTGTCACTATTACTAGCTTGCTCACTGCTACTCATTTATCTGTAAAACATTCAGAACATAAACATAATCCTCAGATATACAAAAACTACATATCATAGTCAAAAAACAGAACAAGAACTGACACTATCTTAAAACAAAACAAACTTCATATGCTGGCATTTTTACAAAAACTAAATATCATAGTCATTAACATATAAAATCATAACACTGGTGCCTAGAGAATACTACAGCCAGCTACACACACAAGTTCTAAATGCATTCTATTCTCTACATTCTACTATAATACATCTAGCTAGAGCTATATATATATATACGGTTACAACATGTTCTACACAAAAGTAGGGTTTCAATGAATGTTGAAAGAAATTCAGATCTGAAGCCGGATAAAATTAAAGCCTCAATCCGCAAAAAAGTAATAAAAAAAATAAAATTCTTTTCATTTTCTTCTATTCTCTTTTATTTTTCTAATTAAACAACTAATTCATTTCACTAATCATAGCTTTAAGACAATTTCATTCTATTCTCCTCTTAAATTGAGAAATCATAAAGCATCTAACCTGATGATTCATGGATTAATAAATTATAATAACGAAGATGATAACATAACATAAGTTGAGTAAAATTTAACAGGAAAACAAAATAAATTGTGAATTTTGACCTATGTTTGGTAGTCGAGAAAACGTGGGAAAATCCACGAAACTAGCTTCTTTACCGATCCTTTCCTTTGTTTCTCTTGGTAATTTTTGCACATTTTCTTGGCAGGCGAACAACAACGTTGATGAGAGAGAAAATTAGGGTTTCGTTAGCAAGAGTAAAATGAAGGTCCAACAAGATAAACGGATCAGTTTATAAAGAAAATAGAAGGAATATAATATAATGATTAAACGAGGGAAGAGGAAGACAGAGAATTTAGATTAGGGTTTTTTGGCTAAGAATGGAGAGAAATTAAAAGAATTTGGGTATGAAATAGACCTGCTCATGGCCGGTAGCCCGGTCTGTATTGGATCAGGTTTGGACAAAATATTTTTAATCCGGGCTGATCCGGTTCGATCCGGAACAGTGTTTTTTAATTATAATAATATTATTTTATTTAATTTTAATTATAAAAATATAAAAAAAAATAAAAAAAAATATTTTTTTAATATTATAAATAGTAAATTTAGGTCTACCAGACCGGCCCGACTTAAGGACAGGCCTAGATAAAGATTTTGAAAAAAATCCGGGCCGCGACCCGACCCGACCCATGAGCAGGTCTAGTATGAAAGTGTAATTTATATTTGGGTCACAATGTGGCTGTAATTTATGTTTGGGTTATAATATGGCTCACGATAAAATGTTATAAAACAAGGCTTTATTGCCTTTAAAGGATATGCAATCCCAGGCGGTTTTTAAACTAACGAGAAATTTTAATTTTTATCGAGTAACGCAGGCGTTTTTAAAGCCGCAGAATAGTAAATGCTGTTATAAATTAATTTTTTTTGTAGTGTATACATTAATAGTGAATCTTATACTAACACCTCATTAAAAAAATTAATCATTAACCCTAATTTCTAACCACTAACCCCTAACCCAACAGGTAACATCGTAGGATGCACTGTCAGTGTATAGACCTATACATTGACAGTGCAACAAATATAAATCCATAAAAAAAGGGTTTGTATTTGATGTACTGTCAGTATATAGGTTTATACACTAACAGTGAATTCTATACTGACACCTCATTAAAAAATTAATCATTAACCCTAACTCCTAACCACTAGTCCCTAGCCACATCGGAAAATTAGTTGAGATGAATTCTGTGCATCTTAGTGCACTACAGATTTGTCCACGAAATTACACCTGGGTCGAGTTATCCACCTAGCTTAATTTTGGATAAAAGTTTTGAAGTTCAGACTCAGATTTATTTTTTAATTAAAATATTTTATATTAAATTTAATTATATAATATAATTAAAATAAAATAAAAGAATATTTTAATATTAAAAAAATAAAAAATGAGCCTTAAAGGTCCATTAGGTAGGGTTGGGATTTGGATAAAGTTTTTTAAGCTTAAGTTCAACTCGACCTGAACTTATTTTTTTTAATTAAATATTTTATATTTAAATTTAATTATAAAATATATTTAAAATATAAGAAAATTTTATTTTTTTAATATTAAAAATAAAAATAAGCCTTAAAGGCCCGTGTGATCGGGTCGAATCTTGGACAAGTAAATATTTTTAATGTTTGGACCTAGTTCAGCCCGACCCACAAACAACCATACATGTAGTGGTCTCTTTCGGCTTAAAATTCAATATGCTTCATGTACATATTTTGGGACAAAAAAATCACCAATATATGTTATAGTTATCATAACCGCACCGAATAATGATCCGTTTAGAGTTACCGATCTTGGCTAAATTGGTTTAACTGTTGAATGATCGGGTCAATATTGAATTAATAATAATATTTTAAAATTTTGTAAATAAAATTATAAATTATATAAATATTTTACTTAAGTTTAGAAACTAAAATTATGCTATAAAAAATAGAAATATGCATTATCATTTAAAGATTAAAAAAAACTAAACTTACAAAGAATATTTTTTTTTTAACCTTTTGATGCTTTATTTTTAATTTTTACTGAGAATGATTAAAGAATTACTTATTATACAAAAACTTAGTTAGATATAATTTTAAAATCATTTTGAAAAGCCATTTTTAATTTATCCGAATCAATAATAAATCCAGCATGTCACCCATTTTCTCATAAAATCGACAAGTGAATTCGAGTTTTTTTGAATCAATTACACAAATGGTCTGATTAATGAACTCTATTAATTAGAACTCAAGGAAAACAAGCTTATAGCTGTAGGTATTCCTCTCCAATTTGATAGAACTTTGATAATTTTATTATAATGTGAGTGAATGCTTAGTGAATATTGATTTGCATGATTTCGTGATAATTTTGCTACCTTCGTATATGGTAAATGTCTCCATAAGGGATCCTAATTTTTTTTTCACTTTTATTATTTTCTCTTTACAATCTTATCTCTCTATTCTCATACAATATGCCCCATTTTAGACACTACAGCAATATTGGATTTTAGTGACATTTTACTGGCGATGTTTTACTTAAAAACGCTGTCAGGTACCGTGTTTTTGTAAAGGGAGCAACGTTTCTACCCCAAACGCAGCTAAAAATTAATTTAGCGACGTTTGTAAGAAAGAAGCGCCGCTAAATGAGATCAATTACCGGCGTTTAAAACCAAAAACGCCGCTAAATGTTTCTCAAATTACGCGATTCTTTTTTTACGCTAAAAAATTACCCGCCATTTCTATCAAAAGAAATGCATCGTTTTTATTAGTGTATTTAGCGGTGTTTGTTATAAGAAACGCCGCTAAATGTTCTCATTTAGCGGAGTTTGTCTAAGAAACACTGCTAAATGTTTCAATTTAGCGGCGTTTGTCTGAGAAACGCCGCTAAATATATGACATTTAAAAAACCATAGGAGAACATTTAGCGGCGTTTCTCTCCATAAACGCCGCTAAATGTTTCAATTTAGCGGCGTTTGTTTGAGAACGTCGCTAAATATATATGACATTTAAAAAACCAGAGAAGAACATTTAGCGGCGTTTGTCTCCATAAACACCGCTAAATGTTTTAATTTAGCGACGTTTGTCTGAGAAACGCCGTTAAATGTATGATATTTAAAAAATCAGAGAACATTTAGCGATGTTTGTCTCCATAAACTCCGCTAAATGTTTCAACTTAGTGGCGCTTGTCTGAGAAATGCCGCTAAATGTATGAGATTTAAAAAAACAGAGGAGAACATTTAGCGGCGTTTGTCTTCATAAATGCCGCTAAATGAATAAATTTAGCTGCGTTTCTAGTATACAAACGTCGCTAAATATTGAAAAAAATCGAGCAGCAAAATTTATCGCTTTTTTTAAAGGCGATGAATAGATTTACAATTTACCGGCGTTTGTCGAAACAAATGTCGTTATTTGCTGAAAGTATAATTAGTAACAGACCTCTCTTCCTCTTTACCCAGAACACAAAACTCAGTTTTCTCCCTCTCTCTCCATCCTCTCACACCCACCAACTTCTAGGTCAAAGATTTAAGCAAAATTTTGTTAAAATCTTTCCATTCCTAGAAGATTCTTGTTTGAAGGTAACAATTTTATGTTTTTGCATTTTGTAAATTGGAGATTTTAATTTAAGTTTTTGCCTTTTTTTCCAGGTTCTAAAGATTGAATTGGAAGAGGCATTTTGACAGATGATGAAGCTCGGAGGTCAATTCTTTTACTTTTCATTGACTTTAATCACTGGTTGTTTTACAAATTTGGAAAAAAATTGTAATAACTTGTAATGTTAGTGCAGGATTGGCAATAGGAGTTTTAAACCTTGCAATTGTTATATATTTCCAGGTACAAATTAAATTTTATACTACCTTATCTTGTTTAATTTAAATTTTATTCCAATTGTTATATGTTGATTAATTTGTGCTTTCTTAATAGAATTGTTGTATAATGATACTTTATAATATAGTATTAAATTTTAATATATTTCTTTTATGTATTGATTGTAAACTATAATGTAAATATATTGAATAATATTATTAATTATAATTTTTAAATTAAAGAAATCATATATTTTTTACAAGTTCTGAAAATTTAGTGGCGTTTTTAGAACACAAACGCCGCTATATTTGTGAATATTAAAGAACGAAATTCTAAAATTAGCGACATTTCTCGAGACAAACGCCGCTAAATGTTTCAATTTAGCGGCGATTCTTGAGACAAACGCCGCTAAATGTTTCAATTTAGCGGCATTTTTTTATCTACAAATGCCGCTAAATTATTCTCAAATACCATCCGCTGTAGTCCTACACTGGCGTTTATAAACGCGGACAAATATCCCTACAAATGCCGCTACATTAGCGGCGTTTTTGTTTCAAACACCGGGAAATTTTCCCTACGTCGTTTTTCGCGACACTTTTAGTGGCGTTTTTAGAAACGCCGCTAAATTTTTAGCGGCATATAAGAATGCCGCTATTATTAAAAGAAAACGCTGCTGAAGACCTATTTTGCTGTAGTGAGACTTGTTCAAGGATTGAGTAGTCCCTCTGGTCCGACAGGCCTCGTTTTTATTGGGTCAGACCTAGGTAGAACTTTTTTCAATTCAGTCCAGTCCAGTTCGGCCCGAATAATTGTTCATATAATAAAAATATATATTTAAATTTAATTATAAAAATATATAAATATTAATATAAAAATAAATTTTACTTTTTTTAAAACAATGAATCGGGGTCGGGCTTGAGTAAGAAAATCAAAAAAGTTTCTGGCCGCAGCCCGACCCAACGCATGAGCAAGTTTACTCTTTTCTTCTTATTTTGATTTTCACAAAATTTAAGAAAAAAACTTTGATTCTAATTATTTTATAATTTTATTTTATTTTTATAAAACTGATGTACCATGATTTTTTTAAGTTAAAACAAAATTTAAAAGCACATGAAAAGTAATTTTAAAATAATAAAAATATAAAAGAATGAGATGTTCAACAAAAAAAAGGACAATATAATTTTGAAACATAAAATAAATAAAAAGATGAATTATGAAAATGGGATGTAAGAAGTTTTAACTTGATGGCAAAAGGTCTACAAAAGATAAAAATAAAAACTTAGGTAGCTGTCTTGTATATCCCTTGGGTGAACACCACATAAACTTATATAAAGCATGGAAAACCTTTATACGTCTTTGTTTCAGAAATTGAACAAGACAATACAATAAATTATAGGGACTAAGAGAGCCTAAAATGAGAAAGGGCTAAGCTTCCATCTAATCCTTTTAACCTGTAATAAGCAACATATTCAGGAAGACTAATTTCCTTATACAAAGGAGGATTTTCTTGGGACACAAGCTCCTTCATTGGTCCAAATGCTTTAGCTTTTTCAGAAGAATTTGGGTAAAAGAATGATGAAACTGATACCCTGGAACTACACCGTTTAGCCACCACTCTATGCTCAACACTTTTGAACTTGTCATTCGTGATCAGCTAAAAAAAAAAAACACAAAATATGTAGACAATCAATAGTATACATTCTTAAATTAAAGTATTAAACAAGTGGGTGGATTAGACTATTTGTTAATACTCAACAATCTCCTTTGTTAAGCAATTCAAAATCAAAATTTTAGTAAGCTCCCTCCTTTATTCTTGACTCGATTTTGTTAAATTGGGTGATTACTTATTTTATAAGTTTAAGCTAATAGGAAAGATTTCAATTATTATATTTAAGTTTCAAACACGTCTCTTTACGTGCAAGCCGAATGAATGATTAATGTGCTTGCACGTAAACCCAAATGTAGAAGAAAGGTACAAGCTGAAAAAAGGATTAGAGTAACAACGCACAATCTGATAAGCAATAAGACACTGGATGAAAAAATATTATAGGGAAAGCGATAGTTAAAATTCTAATTTGAGAGGTTTGATACTATGTTAACTTGCATGATCATTTTATTATGAACAAATATCCTCTACCCCCTACTCTCTATATCCCCTTCACTATAATCATACCATGTTTTCAATACAGTTAACCGTTTAATATTAAAATTAACTTTATCATAAACACGTGTCAAATAATTATTGGAGAAGTACCAATAGAGACACCAAAAAGAGGCAGAAGATATCTATTAATTATCTAAGAGCTTAAGCTCATATGAAAGGGCCAACTATCATATTTCAGTTGTTGATGAATTACATTTTGACCAAAACAAAGAAACTTGAATATAGAAAATTTTATCTGCATAAAGCCCCCCAGGTTTGCAATTAGAGCTCCATGAACAGGAGGCACATCCACCCACTTGTTCTGGTGAAGAATTTGGAGGCCACCAACATGATCTTGTAACAGCAGAGTCCGAAAATTTGGATCTGAATGGCCTGCTATGCCTAAAGTCAACTCAGGTTCAGGACAAGTTGGGTAATAGTTGCATACGAGTGAAACAGTTTTCATGCCCCCACTTCTAGCTAAGCAATCACTGCTAAGCCCCAAAGCCTTTGAGAGTAATTCAGATATGGTCTCCTTTACTTGAATTACATATTTTACATACTCACTTATACTTTTTCTGCACAACAAAATGGCATAAAATTTTAATCAAATTGAACCAACCATGAACGAGTTTTCAAAATACAAGATCATCAAACCAACCATGTTTCAAGCTAGTATTTTTACCTACAAATTTGAGGAATCTGTTCTTCCTCAAGCTGTTGAGCTTCTCGACAACCTAAACCGTCCTTCCAGTTGGCTGCCATCGATGGATTGAAAAACCCATTGCTGTAATACCTTACCTTCTTTGTTTCATCAAGCGAGTGCCATTCTTTTCGCACTTCATCCAACAGATCGTCCATTAAGGAACCTGGAATCACATGGTTAACCACCTAAAAAAAGCCCCAGGTTTCTGCTGGTTGGCGTATCTTGTTGATGATCTCCCCTCGATGTCCATTTTCTAGGCCTTTGAAATCGATTATAGGAACCTGGAGGCTAAAAAAGCTGTCTTCTGATGATGGATGAAGATTCTGGGAATCTTAACCACTCCAGACTCCACAAGCCCTTTCACTCCAGCTTTGGTTTCAAGGAATTTCTTGAATTATTTTGCACTTTCATCTTCCAAGCAGTTATGGACAAAGGCAGTGGTTTCCATCAGCACTCTGGGTTTTTGTTTTTTGTTGATTAAATGATTGAAGAGCTCTACTACTGAAATGGATCATAAGTACTATATATATATATCAGAGATAAGATGCTAATTCAATGCTATCAGATATCATTTTTATATCACCATGGTAATCTACATCAAGGTGATCTCATTACTAGAGTGATCTTATCACTCGTGATTTATGATCACTTTGTTTGGTTAATAATCATTAATTTTGGAAAATTAAAGATTATTGTGTTTGGTGTTACTAAAAATCGAATATTATTTTGTTCTAAAATACCAAAATAACCATGCATATTGTAATAATTACACAAGTTAATGATTTTAATGATATTCATAAATAATAATTTGTAAAATATTAGTAATCTTTTATTTACTTTAAAATTAGGTATAATTAAATTATAAAATTAACAAATATATTTATTGATAAGTAAACTAATATTTATAATATAAATTATGTACAAAAAAAATGAATTAGAAAATAACACTTATATATATTAAAATCATAATTAAATAAAAAAAAAATATTTTTTATATATATAAAACATTTTTAAAAAAAAGTTAAAAGAAATTAGCACTAAATTTACTTTTTGAACTTGGTAAAATGAATATTAGTTTGAAAATATAAAAATTTATATTATAAAATAAATATAATTTTGAAAAAAATAAAATTTTAATTCACATATTAAATGGGTAATATTGACTATAATTAATTTTACATGTCACTTCACCTTAGTGATAAAAGTTTTTCACCCTTTTTGATGGGAATTAGATCACCCTTTGAGGCAGTGATCTGATCACTCTAAGTAATCGAAGATCACTGTCATGTAGAATCACTTAGTACTTACCAAACATAGTGATATATTTACCATGTGTAGATCACCATGGTTTTTGGAGTGGTCACCCCATATCAAACACCACCGTAAAGTTGTCTATGGCCGAGTAAGGCCTGAGCCCAAAATATTTATTTTTTGCTTATCCAAATCTGGTTTGGATCGGATCGAGTCAGACGAAAAATTCATTTAATTATTCTTAAAAAATATTTTTGTATTAATATTAATATATTGTATAATTAAATTTAAATAAAAAAATATTTTTTAATTAATGAATAATAATTTAAATCGGATCAAATTGATTTGAATTACAAGATATTTTATTCAAATTCGATTCAATTCGAATCGAGCTTCTTCATCTTACCCATAAATAGATCTAATCACGTAATCACATGGTAGGATAACTTTTTTCAACAAGTCATATCCAAATATTTGATAGATTGTAAGACATGAGTCAAATTTTGAACAAATATTTCCAATGTACTGCAAAAAAGATTTTTGTTTCCCCAACGTCCCCTTTTGTTTTTATGGATAATCTCATAAGTTTGGCCAATAAACTTACCGAAAGAAAAGTTTTTCTTTGACTATTATCTTAACTTATATTATATGAAAATGATAGTTTGAAATTTTATGTTATATACATAATTCACAAACGTAGAATCTTTAAACTTTTTGAATTGATTTATAAATTTGGTACTTGTCCATTTCTATACAAATAAAGAAATTAATATAATCATTTAGGTAGATCGACGTTAAATCTACTTGTGGAATTTAAAAGCTATATGGGACAATGTATATAGATCATGATAGTATCATGACTAAATATTACAAACTTCAGGCCATTTAACCTAAACAAAAATCTTGCATTATATTGGGATATTAAAGGTAGGGCTGTAAACAAAGAGTGTTCAAAGATCACTTCGTGAATGAACTCAGTTTTTGTTTGTTAACGATTTTGAACAAAACTAATTTCCAACAAAGTATGTTTGCTTCATTTAATTCACGAATAAAGTAATTTATAACTCGTTTATAAGATCGTTTATAGATTGTTTAAGAACTCATTTATTGTTTAACAATATTAAAATTATAATATTAATATATTTATTATTATGTCATTTCTTTAATAATGTTATATTTTATTATTATGTCATTTCTTTATTGATATGTTTATTTATATTTTTAATTTTTAATTATTATTAGAGGTATTACTTTAGAAATGATAAGCTCGTTTAACTTATTTGTTTGTTTAAATTTGTTTGAATAACAGTTGTTTACTATTCATGAACAAATTTTTAATTATTCGCAAATTTGTTCGGTAATATGTTTATAAACATATCATTTAATATTCACGAACAAACTCGTTTCACTTAAACAAACATAACTTAGTTATATCACACTTTAAACCAAGCTTGAACACTGTAGAGGGTTCTTTTGTTCGGGTGAGAAAACGTTGCAAACCAGTAAAAGGAGATGTCGTAGGGAGATGGCGGAGAGAAAGATTGGAGCAGACACTGAAGAACAAGTGCGGTGGCAGGTGGTGGTGATGAAGGCTGTAAGTGGTTGAGGATGGTGAAGAGTATGGTTGTTGTAGAAATTGTAGAAAAAAGGTTGCAGAGAACTCTTAATCGGCTAAAAGTTTGTTGTAGACACCTAATTTTGTCCGGACCCCTAAATCAGGTACATTTTCTTCCTAAATTGATGTTTCAGAACGCTAAAAGGCTTTTCTCATCCTGCAGGTGGTATTCCGAGGCTTAGTCTAAAAAAGCAGACAGAAAAAGTCAAACTCAAAAAAGTCAACTCGAAAAAAGTCAACTTCGAAAAAGTCAACCCTAAAAAAGTCAACTACTAAAAAAGTCAACCAACTTTCAAAATCAAGATTTGTGGTTCAATTGAAAAATGGTGAAAGAATTTTGATAATCCGAGGTCTACATTGAAAGATATGGAGTTCGGAAGTTGGGTTACGAGATTCAATAGAAAGAAAACCCTAATTCGGGAAATTTGGGGAAAAGTGCTTAAACTATCAAATTGGTCGGAATTGAAGGTCTCAAATGAAAGATAAGCACTGACTATGGGTAATGGAGAAGCCATTTGGAAGAAAAACTGATAGAAAAGTCAATTCGAAAGAAAACCGAGAATTAGGGTTTTTTGATGGGTTTCGGTGAAATTTGGAAGAATTACAGAAATGGCCCGATTCGGAAGATCTAAAGCCCTTAATTATTGAGAAATGATTAAACAAGGATAGCCCAAGGCTCAGTTTGAAGAAAATCTAAAAATCGGTCTTGTTTTGAGCAAAACCGAGTTTCAGAGGCAAAAGGGCAAAATTGGAAAATATGGGAAAAATAGAAAATGAACTCCAAAAATTCAGAAAATTTGCAAATATCATAATTAAATTATTTTAAAGATATTTGCGAAAGAAAATCTTGATTCGAAGTTCGTTTGCAAAATGGCCAAATACCGGGTCTCCTATGTAGTAATTCAACAGGATAAATCCCGGAAAAATAGCAAACGAGTTCCAAAAATTCTGAAAATTTGAAAATCTCATTTTTAAAAGATTTGGAAGAGATTGGAGAAATAGAATCTTGATTCGGAGTTAGTTTGCAAAATGGCCAAATCCGGGGTCCCCTATGCAAATTCAAGCAGATAAATCCCGAAAAAATAGTAAATGAGTTCCAAAAATTATGAAAACTTTGAGATCACATTTTTAAATTATTTGGAAGAGATTAGTGAAGAAAAATCTGGATTATGAGCTCGTTTAAAAAATGTTAAAGTTCGGGTGCATAAAAGGGACAATTTCAAAAATAAATCCGAAATAAATAGCAAATGGACTCGGAAAATTTTGAAAACTTTCAAAATTCAATTTCTTATTATTTCGGAAGTATTGAAAAAATAAAATTCGATTTTGAAGTTCGTTTGCTATTTATTTAGGTTCGGGAGGCAAAAATGTCATTTCACCGAAGAAACCAAAAAGAGCAAATTTATAATTGATGAAAATATGAAAGAAGAAGGAATTGCTGGGATTTTTTTCTTCCCATGGTCAGCCAACATAGAGGAGAAGAAGGAAGCTTGAACAATTTAATTCCCTAGTCACTATCAAGCCACATGCTACCACTAACACCTTGCAAATGGTCCCCCCTTCATCCAATGGCTTAGGTGCCTTATAGGAAAGTTGAATGCACCATCCAATGGCCAAATTTAAATGCCAAAATGACATTTTAATTTGTCATAAAAGAACCCTCATCTAATGGCCAAGAATGGAAGAAAAAAGATGAGCACAATTCATCCAAGGGTGAGCATCCATTCGGTTGAGCAAGGGAGTGCATGGGATTATCTCTTTTCATCCAATGGCTTAGGCCATCTACAAGGGCTGAGTACACATGTTGAGGGCTGGATTTAATCTACAAGATGTCATTTTTATGTTGGCCTCATCCAATGACCAAGAATGGAAGAGCACAACTCATCCAAGGGTAGGCACTCAAGAGGGGCAAGCAAGGGAGTGCATGGGATTGGTCCTCTTTTGCATGTAATGGCTAAGGTTACTACAAGGGCTGAGTACACATCTTAAGGGCTGCTATCAATTGGCAAGATGACATTTTTATGTTGTCATCAAAATATCTAAATCTAAAGGCCAAGATTGGAGGAGAAAAAGTGCAATTCCCATCCCAGGGTTAGAGGGCCATTCGGCCAAGGCTAAAGGGAGGGGGATGTTTTCATTTTTTCAGAGGGTTTTTGGCTGAAAAACAGTAGCTAATTTGGCAAGAAAAAGGTTTTGGAAGAAAGAAAAAAAGGTTTTCAATAGAGAGCTTGAAGGTAGTCATCTCTACTAAGCTCTAGCCTAGCTTTCTTCTTCATTTCCATGGTGTTTTCTTGATTTTTCTATCATGTTTTCCTACTAGATTTTTCATAGAAATAATTTTTTTTCAATGTTTACTAATGTTTTCATCTCTTATTCTTCTTTAAAATGGTGGAAAACATTTTTTTCTATGGTTTGATGCTTTGGTCGAAAATGGCACATTTATATGCTTTGTTTTTTCATTTTTTTCTTCCTTGCATGTTGTTGTGAAAAATGATTTTTACAAGTTTTTTTAGAGTATTCTAAGGTTATGATTTTTACAAAATATGAAGCAAAAAAGGTTGAAATGGTTACATGATCTTGGCTAGACCAAGTGACCATGGTTAGGAGAGAGGCTATGCCCATTTTTACCTACCATGAAGCTCACCTTATTTTTTGTTTTACATGGTTTATTTTATGTTTTATTGAGATGGAAAGGCTTCATGATCTTGGCAAGACCAAGTGATTATGGTTTGGTGAGAGGCTATGCCCATTTGATACCAACCATGGAGCTTAACTTTCCTTGTTCTACTTACTAGTTTTGCTTGTAATTTTTGCATGTCTATGTTAAATCTTTTGTATATATGTTTTTTACATTATTTTCTATGCTATATTTACTTATATTTCATTTCCATGCTTGATATTGCATTCTTGTATATTCGGCCATTGTTGTTCATATGCTCATGTTGTGCATTTTTTTTATGTATCATGTCTTACATGTTTGCATTTTCATAGTTTTGTTTCATGACCATTCGGCCATTCCATTTTGTATGCCTTGCATGTGTATTTTTTTCTTTTGCTTCTTAACTTATTTGCATCTCCATGCCATGAACTTGCATATTCTGATTTTAGTATGCCATGTGCTTATGAAAATGCTATGATAAAAATGCCACCATATTGTTCCATGACCATTTGGCAATCCCATGTTTGTTTTCCTTGCATGTGTATTTTCCTTTTGTTTCTTAACTTGTTTGCGTTTCCATGCCATGAGCTTGTGCATTTTGATTTTGGTATGTTATATGCTATTGAAAATTTGATGATATTATGCATTTTAATATGATTTATCATGTACTTATGTCATAGGATTGCATTAGAGTCTCATGTGATCATTTGGCCTCTTCATGCATCCCTTGCCTTATCATGCATTTGCATTTTGTTTAGGTAACATGCTTTGCATTATCATATTTTGAAATTGTGTATTAGTTGCTGTTTGTTCCAGCATTGACATTAGTTTCATGAGTCATTGTATGTTCATAGTATTGCTATGCATGTCCATTACATTTTAGGTCTAGGCCATATTGGTATTGCCATGCATATTGAGTCTTAAATCACATTGGTATTGTCATGCATTAATATGTTATTTAGGTCTTAGGTCACATTCATTTTCATAACATATTAGGTCTTAGTCACATTTACATTATCAAGCATTGCATGCATATAGAGTTAGAATAGCATTTATTGCCATGCAAATTCATGCTAGGCATTTAGGTTGCCTTGAATTGTCTTGCATTTCCTTTACCATTTAGACCTTTAGACCATGCATTTCATTTGTTGTATGTTCATGCATTCCATGTCATTGCCACTTGATTTGTGACTTAGGCCAATTAATGGCTCAAAGTCATGCTCCCTTGAGCATACTTGTGGAAAATTAAGGAATTGTCAAATTGATTATTCTACCTTAGTGATTTTTTTTACTTAGCCAATTTTGTCCAAGGTTTTTAAAATGTTTAGCTACTGTCCTTAGGTCTTTAGGATGATTTCCAACAATTTATACTTTGATTTTTGAATGAATTTATCAAAGGCAAAAAAATGTGTTTTGACAAATAGTTTTTTTTCACCCAGTACTCAAACATCTCCAATTTTTCTGGGCGGTCATTTTTAATCAGAAAATTAAGCCAATTTTTTTTCGTCTATATTTACATGTTCTGAGTCTCCAATAGTTTTTTTAGAATTTTGTGAGTTTTTGAAAATAGGAAAAAAAGCGTGTAGCAAAACCAGACAGTAAAGGCAGATTTGAAATCGAAAGTGGAATAATGGTTGAATTTGGCTAAGGCATTTAGAGGGGGTTGGGTAGAAGTTTTAGCTATTGTCTTAGGATAGTTTCTAAGCCTTTTATAAATTTAAAAATGATTTTATAAATCTCGGGTTAAGGGTAGTTAAGTCCGGGATTTTAAACTTAGGAAATTAGAGCCATTTTAAAAGGGTTTGGTAAGGGTTTTAATTTTTATTCAAGTTTTCCTCAAAATTATTTTCAAACAATCACAAAGTTTTGTTTTTTTAGAAAATCTAATTTGACATATTTTCCTAAGGTAGCCGGATATCTTTTTAGATGTACGGATTTCTTTAATTAAAGGAAAAAATACATTTTCATGCATTGCATTTTCCATGTTCATGCATTTTATTTAAATGTGTGATTTTTGCTATGATATTTTCCATGATATTATTATTATTTTAATTCACATTTTATGATCTTATATTTGTTTGTCATATGATTTTGAATGTTTCATGATATCCTATGTTTTTTATTTAGTTATTTTTGTCATATTGTTTAGTATATACTATGTTCATGCATTATTATTTTTATTTTTATTTTCATTTTCTTGCATATTATATGTTAGCATTTTTTTTAATTCCATGTCATTTCTTGTCATTTAGATCATATTCCATGTCATTTAGGTTATTTTATTTATAACATGCCATATCATTTAAAATATGCCATATCATTTAGAATTGCCATGTCATTTAAATCATTTTATCTCATTTAGAATATACCATTATACTTAGGATTTTTTCCATTTTACCTAGAATATACTATGTCATTTGAATTATGTCATATCATTTTGGTTGCATTATATTATCTAGATTTGCAATGTCATTTTATTTATGTCATACATGTTCATGCTCATATTTTTAAATGTTTTGAAAAAGATAATGATTTTCAATAAAAATAAAGATATTCCCGAGTTAAAATAATTCATGAGTTCTCTACCTGGTTTGCTGGACGGAATATCATCAATTATCATTAATAAAGGAATATATTTCTTTCAAAAACGAGAATGATTCGGAAAATTTTCCAAATGAATAAAAATTTCTAATTTTGCCGATTTTGTTGAGGAATATAGAAAAATTTTGAATTAATAAATTCCGGATCATTTTCAATTAAAAATGGAATTATTTTTCTTTAAATTGGGAATTAACTTGAAATACTAAACTAAAAACCAACTTTTACCGAGACTTGAGATAACACACGATTAATAAGGTACCGATTTATACGGGCGTTGTGGGGGTGCTAATCCTTCCCCGCACGTAACAGACTCCCGGACCCGTTTCTTTGATTTCTCTAGTTTATAACTCATACTTGAAATTGGTTTTAAAAATGTTTTAATTATTTTTAAAATATTTTATAAAATCGGTTTTTAATAGGTGGCCGATCACACCTAGCTAAAAAAGATTGGTGGCGACTCATGTCTTTTTACGAGGCCGTTTTCATACCCTCGACCTTTTATTTCAATGTAAAGGAATTAAGTCGTCTTTTCCTCTGCTTCTATTTCGCCCCTCACTCGAACGGGTCCCCCGCGATCCGGGATCATGTATCGACAGCTTCGTTTTTCCAAAGGAATTAAGTTGACTTTTCCTCGTTTTTTAGTGTCACGCCTAAGGAAAATGAATAATCAAGTCTTGCGATGAGACTTGTTATTGTTATCGTTATATTTTTTAGGGTTGCGACATTTGTCAAATGGCCAAAAGATCCCAAATGAAGCATTTCGACCTTTATTTATAGCCCCTCCAAGGAAGTTACCTGGATGAGTTACAAAGTGGGAAGTTATTAGAAGATCACTCACGTGTAAGCAACACCCATCATGGGTAGTGGGAGAAAGGGGGAGGTTACCAAAGTAGTGGATGGCATGGAGGTTATGTGGAGATTACACTCGAGTAATGTTTTGTTAATAGGCAGTGAAGAAAAGTTACGTGAGAGCACGCTTAAGAATGCACTGTCTCCTCAGCGGGAAAGGGAAGCATTTGTGTTCCAGGGAAAGGTTAAGAAGTGGACTTCTTAAAAATCTCCATATCTGAGCCTCCAAGCCATGCTCTCCAGGACGTCCCAAGAGTGGAACAAACCCAAGAATCTTGATAACCTTCCAGGGTTAGCTCCACAGTCTTCACGTAGTTGTGTATTACTACAGGAAGTCTTGCTGTCAATGAGCGACGTGCCACGGAGCTACGTGCCAAGAAGCGACGTGCCAAGTGGCGTGCTAGGAAGAGACGTGCCAAGAAGCGACGCTGACAGGGAGACAATTACTAAGGCCCGCTGCATATGAGATTTGTGCTTGCATGACATGTTATTGACCAAAAACACGTGTCTACATTTTGCCCCCTGCATGAGAATTTTTTTTTAAGATTCTCATGCACCGAAACAATGTAAAAATAATAGCGAGCATGAAAATTTTGATTTTGAAATTTAATTTTTTTTTCTAGGCCTATGGGCCGCTTTTGTGAATGCGGGCGGGGCGCATGGCAGCCCGCCTGCATGCATCTCGCCTGCAGGAAGGGCGTCTGCATTCCTTTTTTTTTTTCAAATAGATAAAAAATAACAAAAAGAGTTATAATTAGAAAAGGAGAGTATTTAAAATTCTAATGAGATAAAAAGATAAATATCTTTTTAGAGTTCAAATAATACAAGGACACTACATGTTGTCTATAAATACAAGAGATGATTGAAAATCTTTTCTTTTTCTTCACAAATCACAAAAGCTATGCTTAAGGTGAAAAGGATTTTCATTCTTCTCATCAACAATTTCTTTGAGAAAAGGTAAGTTTTCATCTATCTATTTCTCTTTTCTTTTTTTTTTTTCTTATAGACATGAGTTAAAAATTTCATATGAGGTTGATTTCGATTTTTTTTTTTCAAATCAAGAAAAATTAGGGTTTTGGAGTTTAAAATAATTGCCCCCAATTTTTGCGAATCAACTTTGATTTTTGATTGATTTTTTTAGCAATATTCATAAATCAAATAATATATAAATATATATATTTTTTGATTTTTGATTTTAAAATAATATATATATATATAAAATTAGGGTTTTGGAGTTTAAAATAATTGCCCCCAATTTTTGCGAATCAACTTTGATTTTTGATTTTTTTTAGCAATATTTATAAATCAAATAATATATAAATATATATATTTTTTGTGTGCACGTGCCTGGTAAGTGCAGGCAGTAGTGTCGCCTGCATACAATGCAGGCAGCAGTGCCGCTTGCACACAATGCAGATAGCGGTGTCGCCTACTACATGCAGGCAGCAATGCTGCTTGCATTATTTTTTTTTTTTTATGAAAGTAATAAATCATATCAAATTATGACTTTGCCTTTTGTTCAATTTTATGCTAGTTGAATAAAATACTTACTTGACCTTTTGTTGTTGTTTTGCAGGATTTTCACTCTCACCATGGTGAAAACTATGAGCATACACCGACCATGATCAGCCCTCCAAAGATGCTCTTCCACCTCCAAAGAAAAGAAAACAGACTGCTGGCAAAGCTCCCACCCAAAAAATTACTCTTAGAACGGGCAAAGATGGTTTAATCCCTGCTGTCCCCAGGCATTGGGAGGATCCAATCATCAATGCGGGCGGAGCTGATCATTTTTGGGAATATGTGAATGAGAAGCAGTATGATCAACATCAACCTGTGCTAGCTGGATATACCTTCAAATATATCAATTCTGAGTCACGTGAGATTTGAGCGAGGACAGTTTTCGCTTTCTATTACCAAACTTGCCAATTCCCGTCCAGTTCAAGGATGGGATAAGTGGGTAAATAAAGTCTTGGCAAAACCTGCTAATGTGAGTGCCCTTTCGAAGGCAAGAGTACTTCATTCTGTCCAAATTAGTTCCAAGCTCCTCCATATAAGAAAAGAGAATAAGTTAGATGTATGTCGTGTTGTTCTTGCTAGATGGAGCATTTTCTCTCATACCATGATTGCAGCTTGGGTGAGTTCGCATTTACTCTAGAAGATGTGTATATCTTACTTGGGCTTCCATGTTATGGAAGGTATGAAATTTCTTCTATTAAGCTTACTGAAGAAGAGGGGGACATTTACAGGTTTTTTCATAATTTGCTCCAGAGTCAAACTAACAGTTCTAAGGTTGCACGATTTTCCAACTGGGTAGGTATTTTCTTCCGAAAATACAACTCTAAAAGGGGTGAAACTACAGATCCCACTTATCCAGATCATAAGTGGGAACTAATAGCACTATTGGTTATATGGTTGGCACGAAATGTGCTTTCAGGCTGTCCAGACGATGGGATTTCTCCAGGTCTAATTCCTATAGCTATCAAGATTTCTAAGGGATTGGACTTTCCTCTTGCTCCATACTACCTGGGGTCCTTGTATAAATGACTGGACTTGTACCAATATAAAACTAAAGATTCAGCTTGTCGATATAAAATCATGACTTTTGTGGATGCTACTTTTATTCAGATGTATCTATGGGAGAGAATCGGCTCTTGCGCTCTTGAACCTAATGTATACAACTTATCTGGGACTTCTAATTCAGTGATTGTTCTCAGGAATGACTACAGAGCTTGGGCATAGCTTGCTCGAACATCAAAGAGGAGTGTCCTTGAAGTGATGGACGTGGCAGATGAATTCAAACCTAGGCCATATGTTAACTCGCTCAACGGGTATGGAAGTCCTACTCTTTGTTATGACTTGTCTGATTCCATGAGTGTACAAAGAATGCATTTTTATCTATGGGTTCAATGTCGTGCGCTACCTTGCATGATTGAAAATTCTAGCTCAGGGGTTACTAGGGATTCGTACTCAACAAAAGTATATTCGGTATCCAGGGTAGCACGTCAATTCGGGTATGATAAAGGAGTTCCACCTGTCCCTTCTATATCCCGTGAGACATTTGCTACTAATGCCAATTGGTTTCTTAAAGATTCACTTAGGGATCTTCCAGTTAGGAGTATAACTATCCTAGCACTTGATAGAGTTGTCATGTGTTCATCTGGCTAGTGGGCCTATTGTGGTGTATGCCTTGATGAGTGGAAGGCTGAACTGAACTTAAGCCCCCAAATATTACTACTAGCGATATATCCCTGCGTATGCCCAACAAACCAAGATAGAAAACTTCTGCAGTTGTAGATGTTGATGATGAAGAAGAGTATGATGTTCCGATCCTTCATCTACGAAAAAAGAGTCGTGCTTCATATGATGATGCATCAAAACATTATGAGCCAAAAACTAATGCTGCTTCTTCCAGATCAAGGAATTGTGCTTCTGACATTGTTGAAATTAATGCTCTCTTTTCTCTACCAGACATAAAGACTATTCAAATTCAGGAGAGGGAACATTCCAGGGATACCACCCAGAATGAACTTGGTGATGCTGTGGTTTCTACTACCGCTCTAGTTGTTCCTCTTGTTTCTTTTTCCCTAGTACTAGGAGTTAGAGATTCCAGCCTAGCTCCTAGTACTCTTAGCAAAGATCCTATTAATGCAACAAGTTCTGGAACAATCACCTTTGCAGCGGGATCTATTTTTGGGAGTAGTGCTTTTGGAATAAGCACTCCCTTCGGAACAGGTGCCTTTGGACCAAGTACCATTGCGTCAACTTCATCTCGGACTATTAGAGTCAATACTTCTCTTGGTACTTCCAAGATGGATTTCCATGGTTTCTCTATTGACTCACAGCATCATCGGTATTTGGAAGACATTTATAAAATAGAGGGTGAGTTCTGGAGTACTTGCACCTTTCAGATGAAAGTTTTTATTTCATTTATTTTGGAGTTATTGGTAGTGCTTTAGTAATTGCTGATGCTCGATGGTCGGATATCCCTCCAGCAAAGTTGCAAGAGATGTTGGCACTCATGGATGAGGTTACCAAAATTGGGTTTAGACTGGGATGTCTTATTTCTTGTATTGCGAAGGCCAAAGCTATTCTTAACATAGAGGTAGACGAAGCTCAAGTGGAGGCGAGTCTGGATGAAGTTAAACATAAGCTTGATTCTCTTAAGCAGGAAACAGAGACATATCAGCGTAAAATTGATTCTCTTAAGTAAGAAACAGAGACATATCAGCGGTAAAACCTGGAGTTGCAAATCCAGCTAGATAATATTCATCAGCTTCGTAGCTCTAATTCTTCTCCATGGGAAAACATTAGAGAGTAGATTTGTTTCATTTTGATTTTTATTTTCAAACTGAGTTGTCTTGGAACTTTTCTATCATAATAATACATACATATATTATGCTAAATTTTTCATAGCAATGGTGTACTTATGTGAATGTCATATGTTCTTTACACACACTTTTTACTTTTGATAAAGTCGTGCAGCCAATGGGAACTATTCACTTTCATTAGGGAGATTGAATCTCAACCTTAAATGAAGTAAACTATTCAACCCTTTAAAATAAGCGTTAGAGCTGCGGCCAAGGGGAACTATCTACTTTCATTAGGGAGATTGGATCTCAACCTTAAATGAAGTAAACTATTCAAACCTTTTAAATAAATGACTTGTGGCAAAGGTATGAGCGATTATAGATGCGGTCAAAGTATAATTATCACATTACAGCCAAAATTTAAGCATGAAGCCGCGACTGGTTTATAATCAATGTCATAGTCAATGTAAACATTAAAGCTGCGCTATGACAGGAACAATAGAATACAGCCAGATTTTAAGCGATAAAGCTGCGGCTGACATAGAATTCATCCTTTTTTTATACATGTCATAGTTTTTACAGATGGACATAGTAGTCAACTGACAATGAAAGATAAGTACTGGACATGCAATTGACTTCTATTTACAAAAGGTAGTACAAATAATTAAAGACAGAGTCCAGATTTCATACATGGAATTCATTGACATATTGAAAGTTAATAGGCGCAGTAACAACATTGTTCTTTGGGTTGATCAACTTGCAGTAACCACTATCATTCACTTCATGGACAATGTAAGTTCTTTCCCATTTTGGACTAAACTTAGTGTTACAACCTAAAAAAATAACATAGTCTCATCACAAGATTTTATTATTCGTTAGGTGTGACATTAAAAAATCGAGGAAAAGTCGACTTAATTCCTCTTTAAAAATGAAGGTTTTGAAAATGACCTTGAAAAAAGACAAGGAGTCGCCACCAATCTTTTTTAGCTAGGTGTGATCGGCCACCTATTAAAACTGATTTTATAAAACATTTTAAAATTAATTAAAACATTTTTAAAACCAATTTCAAGTTTGCGTTATAAACCAGAGAAAATCGAAGAATCAGGTTCGGGACTCGGTTACGTGCGGGCTAGGATTAGCACCCCCAACGCCCGTATAAAATGGTACCTTATCAATCATGTGTTATCTCAAGTCTCGGTAAAAAGTTGGTTTTTAATTTAGTATTTCAAGTTAATTCCCAATTTAAAGAAAAATAATTCCATTTTTAATTGAAAATGATCCGAAATTTATTAATTCAAAATTTTCCTATATTCCCCGACAAAATCGGCAAAATATAGAAAATTTTATTTATTTGAAAAAACTTTCCAAATCATTCTCATTTTTTGAAAGAAAGATATTCCTTTATTAATGATAATTGATGATATCCCCTCCAGCAAACCCGGTAGAGAACTCATGAATTATTTTAACTCGGGAATATCTTTATTTTTATTGAAAATCATTATCTTTTTCAAAACATTTAACAATTATGAACATGAATATGTGTGACATAGTAAAGATGATATAATAAAGTCTAGATATTATAATGCAACCTAAATGAGATTATATAATTTAGATGGCATAGCATATTCTAAATGAAATGAAATATCCTAAGTAACATGATATATTCTAAATGAAATAAAATGATTTAAATGACATGGCAAATGTAAACGATATGGCATATTTTGAATGGCATGACATATTCTAAATAATATAATCTAAATGACATGGAATATAATCTAAGTGACATGAAATGACATGAAACATAAAATAATGCTATCATGAAATATGCATGAAAATAAAATAAAAATGCATGAACATAGTATATGTTAGATAATGTGAGAAAAATAAATGACTAAATAAAAAGTATATGATAGCATGAAATATTCAAAAAATCATATAACAAAAAATAACCATCATAAAAAGTGAATCGAAATAATAATAATACCATAGAAAAATATCATAGCAAAAATCACATATTAAATAAAATGCATGAACATGGAAAATGCAATGCATGAAAATGTATTTTTTCCTCTAAATAAAGAAATCCGTATATCTAAAAAGATATCCGGCTACCTTAGGAAAATATGTCAAATTAGATTTTCTAAAAACAAAACTTAGTGATTGTTTGAAAACAATTTTGAAGAAAAACTTGAATGCAGATTAAAACCCCTACCAAACCCTTTTAAAATGGTTCTAATTTCCTAAGTTTAAAATCCCGGACTTGACCACCCTTAACCTGAGATTTATAAAATCATTTTTAAAGTTTAAAAAGGCTTAGAAACTATCCTAAGACCTTAGCTAAAGTTCTAACCAACCCCCTCTAAATGCCTTAGCCAAATTCAACCATTGTTTTTCTTTTGAATTCAAATCTGCCTCTACTGTCCGGTTTTGACACACGATTTTTTAGCGTATTTTTAAAAATTCAAAAAAATCTAAAAACCATAATGGAGACTCAGAACATGCAAAAATACACGAGAAAAATTGGCTTAATTTTTTTTATTAAAGATGACTGCCCAGAAAAATGGGGAAAGTACGAGTATTGAGTGAAAAACTGTTTTCCCAAAACACATTTTTTTGCCTTTGATAAAATCATTTAAAAATCAAAGTAAAATTGTTGGAGATCATCCTAAACACCTACAAACAGTAGATAAAACATTTAAAAACCTTGGACAAAAATTGGCTAAGTAAAAAAAAATCATAAAGGTAGAATAATCAATTTGACAACCCTTTAATTTTCCACAAGTATGCTCAAGTGAGCATGACTTTGAGCCATTGATTGGCCTAAGTCATAAATCATGTGGCATGAGATGGAATGTATGAAAATGCAGCAAATTGAATACATGAAATGCATGGTTTAAAATCTTGTCATATGGAAAATGCATGGCATAAATAACCTAAATGCCTAGCATGAGTTTGCATGACAATAAATGCTATCCTAACTTAATATGCATGACCTAGTGTCTAAATGACGTGGAAAAATAACATGGAATATGAAAATGGCCTAAAGCTAAATGACATGTAAAATGACATAGAATAATAAAATGACCTAAACTTAAATGACATGGAATAATAATAATGGCCTAAAGCTAAATGACATGTGAAATGACATGGCATATGAAAATGGCCAATGTCTAAATGTCATGGAAAAATAACATGGCATATGAAAATGGCCTAATGCTTAAAGAAAATACACATGGCCGAATGGCCTAGGAACCAAAGTGTTGTGAGAAATGTCATGTAAAATGACCTAACTAAATGCTACGGAAGATGATATGAGAAATGGAAATGGCCTAAACTATATGACAATAGCCCCAAGATGCAAAAATATGACATAAGTCAAAAGAACAAGATGGTTAGCAAGAATATAAATATACATAAAGATAAACAATAATAGAAATAAGCAAGTTAAAGTAAGCAAATAAATAACAAAGAGATGAGCTTCATGGTTGGTACATTAGAAAAAGCCCCCCTAACCACTATCTCTTGATTTTCATCAAGGTCATGAAGCCTTTTCAATCTCAAAATCATAAAAAATAACTAAGGTAAAAAAAAAATATGGAGATGAGCTCCATGGTTGGTATATTGGACAAAGCCCACCCTAACCATTATCACTTGATTTTAATCAAGATCATGAAGCCTAACCATTGTTTTTTTTTTTTTTTTGAAAAGCAAGAACAACAAGAAAGATTTAAAAGGAAATGGAAGGAAATCACATGGAAAACAAGAAATAAAGCATGAGGAAGAAGAAGAAAAAATGTAGTAGCAATGGTTGAATGACTACCTTAACAAAAGCTTTCTTTCCTTTTCTCAAAAACCTTTTTTTTTTTCTCCATTAGATACTGACTTCCCCTCTAAAATGCTCAGCCACTTAAGGAAAAATAAAACATTCCCCCCCTCTCTTAGCCTTGGCCGAATGGCCCCTCCACCATAGGATGGATTTTTGCACTTTTTCTCCTCCAATCTTCTCCCTTAGATTAAGATACTTTTATGACAACATAAAAATGTGATCTTGCCAATTGATAGAAGCCCTTAAGATGAACTCAGCCCTTGTAATAACCTCATCCCTTAGATAAAAAAGAGGACCAATCCTATGCACTCCCTTGCTTGCCCCTTTGAGTGCCTACCCTTGGATGAGTTATGCTCTTCCATTCTTGGTCATTCGATGAGAACAACATAGAAATGAAATCTTGTAGATTAAATCCAGCCCTTAACATATGTACCCAACTGATAACTCGTATAATTATATAGTTTTTAGTTATGTTTTATTATTGTTTTGTGTCAAATACGAGTTATTATTGTTTAGTCTAATTGTGTTTATGATCTTTTATATTTTTATGTAATTTGGTGTTTTTCACAAGTTTCTTTGAGTGATTTCAGATTACTAGAATTAAGGGCAAATCCAGTTCAGTTCCAGTTCCGACACCGTTTTCCATATCAGCTATATCTCGAGTTTCACTGAAGTAATAAGGCTGAAATTTGTAGCCATGCAAAGCTAAGAGGCATATCTATCTTTTTCATGTTTTACACTTCTTGAAACGGAGTCGTTTTCCCTAGCGAAATCGACCATCAAGTTGGCTGATGTGCAATGACGTCTGTGCTGACCTGTTTTCGTATTTTGCCCATATCGTCTTATCCACATCAGAAAATGAGCTGATTCCAACGGCTATGGATCCGTAACTGATAGGGGTATATTTTTCTAGAAGACAATTTTATCAGATCGAGCCTCCAACATTGACAAAATCGACCATCAAGCTGGCTGATCAGAATTGTCATACAATATGACGAAAATTGTTAGAAAAATGCACTCACCTATTATACCTACCTTTGAAATTTGTAAAGCTTGTCTCTTGTCATTTAGCCCTCCAAAATGTGTATAAATAGAGGGCCTTGGATGAGTAATGGGTATCATTATACATTGGTAGGATATTAGCCATTGTAATAAAATTCTCTAAGTTTTCTTTTTCTTCTTCTTTCTCTAGTTTTCTTTTTCTTTATTTACTTATGTTTCTTACATTTCTTTTCATTTTATTCATATCTAGTATGTGTTGCTAATCATATTGTTGAGGTGATGAGGTGAAGCTCTTGGTAAATGCTAAGGTTAGTCTCTTAAACATGAGCTAAAATGAATCATCATTTATAAACACTAGTATAGATAATATTTTCTTTTGGTTTAAAATCATACTTGCAAAGTAGAGATCTTGATTCATTATTGACAATGAAAATGGCACAGTAAATGCTTGGTTTCATAACCTTGATTTGTTGTAGACATATACCTTGGCATAAGGAATGCTTGGACTCTTTTTATGAGTTTTGAGGACACCAAATGAACATAATATCATATGCTATGGACGTTGGACAATTTGGACTGAATTGCTAAACCTTCCGATTGGAACCTCCCTTATGTGTGGATTTCAATTGTGTAATAAAACAAGATTAATCTTAGTATAACACCAAGAGTGGATTCTCTAACCTCAACATCTTTTCTTATTATTTTTTTATATCTTGTTTAATTTCTTTTATGTTATTTTGTTTATTTTGTTCTCTAATATCTTATTTATCTTGTTTTGTTGTTGATTCCCTAATATTTTTTTTTTCTTTCTTTTTATTATATATTTATAAACTTATACTTACTAATACGCTTCCCTGTGGTTCGACCTCGGACACCCGAGAATTTATTACTTGAATATAACCTGCACTTGGGTTTACGACTCTTAATCGAGTCTCCATCAAGTTTTTGGCGCCGTTGCCGGGGAAGCAATACTAAGTATATAAGTTTATAAGTATATTTATTTTTATTGGCTGGTTATACCGCCTAATTTTGTATATATTTATTTTTATTGGCTGGTTATACCGCCTAATTTTGTATATATTTATTTTTATTGGCTGGTTATACCGCCTAATTTTGTATATTAACTTTGTTTTATGCTTGTTTGGCGACGTGATTTTAGATCTCGTCGTTTAGTTAGATTTTATTGTGAAACTTTTTCAGGTAATCTTTCTAATACAACTCCTACCATGGCTGACAATGAAAGTGTTCATGCTGAAGATGAGAACAGACAAGTACGCACCATGCGTGACTACTTGCAACCAACTCGAAGCTCATCACCCTCTTGTTTTATTTTTCCTTTCAATGCAAACAACTTTTGTTTTAAACCAGGTATGATAGCTTTGCTTCCAAATTTCCATGGGTTAGAATCGGAAAGTGCTTACTCGTTTCTAAAAGACTTCGAAGATGTATGTGTCACCTTTAATGACCAACAATGCACAAATGAAATTGTCAAGCTAAAATTATTTCCTTTTTCTTTAAAAGATAAAGCAAAAATTTGGCTTCATAATTTAAAACCAAGGTCAATTGGCACATGGCAAGAATTACAAACTGAGTTTCTAAAGAAATTTTTCCCAGCACATAAAACTACTTCTTTGAAAAGACAGATTCAAAATTTCAATCAAAATCAAAATGAAGCATTTTTTCAGTGCTGGGAGCGTTTTAAAGATTTGTTAAGTTCTTGTCCACATCATGGTTTTGAAAAATGGCGTCTTATTAGTTTCTTTTATGAAAGTTTAACTCTCGAAACTAAACAATTTGTTGAAACAATGTGTAACGGTGAGTTTCTAGAAAAAGAACCTGAAGAAGCCTTTGACTACCTAGACCATTTGGCAGATAACTCTCAAGCCTGGCACACAGATAATTCCTCTGAAAGTTCCAATAGATCTAATCTTTTTTCTAACAGAGGTAAATATCATTTTAGTCAAGAAGATGAGATAAAAGCTAAAGTAGCTAATTTGGCTAGAAAGATTGAAGCCATGGAACTTAGAGAAGTAAAAGAAGTCAAAACGGTTAAAAATGAAGAAAGTTGTGGAATTTGTGAAATCATGGGACACCCCACTTCTGAATGTCCAAACATTCCCATTCTTAAAGAAGTGTTGCATGATCAAGTAAATTCCATAAACACATTTAAAAAACCTTTTCCTTCTCCTTACTCTGAAACGTATAACCCTGAATGGAGAAATCATCCCAACTTCAGTTGGCGGAATAATAATCATGTTCAGGTACCACAATCTCAGAAGCCGGGCAACACTTTTTCCTATCAACCTTCACGTGTACAAACCTTGGAAGAGACATTGCAAGCATTCATGCAAACACAAGCAAATGTGAATAACCAAACTTCACAAGACATCAATGAGATCAAAAACACCTTGTCCACATTGACAGCTTCATTACGCACTCAAGAAAAAGGTAAGTTTCCTGCTCAACCTCAGCCTAACCCTTCTACTCAATGTCTTGTTTCTTGCTCCAATGAAACTCAACAGGAAAATGCCAGTTCTATCACAACTCTTCGAAGTGGAAAGGCAATTGACAAAAACATTCCATCAAAAGACCAAGATCCTCTTTCCCCTCCGAAAAGTAATGGTAAGGATGATGGTAAGTCTAAACTTCTTGAAAATTTGGACAAAGAAAAAGGTATGCATCCTGCTCCTTTTCCTCAAAGGTTGCAAACAATAAAGAATTTGAATCAAAATGCAGAAATTTATGAACTTTTCAAACAAGTTAAGATTAACATTCCTTTATTGGATGCAATCAAACAAGTTCCATCTTATGCTAAATTTTTGAAGGACATGTGCACAGTTAAAAGGAAACATAATGTACAAAAGAAAGCATTTCTGACGGAAAGTGTGAGCTCAATCATTCAGCACCTTACTCCACCAAAATTCAAAGATCCTGGATGTCCAACAATCTCATGCATCATTGGAAACACTAGAATAGAACGTGCATTGCTTGATCTTGGTGCTAGTGTTAATCTTTTGCCTTTTTCTGTTTATCAACAGTTAGGTTTAGGTGAACTCAAGGAAACACCTGTTACACTTCAACTAGCTGATCGTTCTGTAAAAATTCCTCGAGGGATAGTTGAAGATGTTTTGGTTCAAATTGATAATTTTTACTTCCCTGTTGATTTTATTGTTTTGGACACACATCCTGTTTCAAATCCAAATGTTCAAATTCCTGTTATATTAGGCCGTCCATTTCTTGCAACTTCTAATGCTCTGATAAATTGCAGGAATGGTATGTTGAACATTTCTTTTGGAAATATGACTTTAGAATTAAATGTGTTCAACACTTGCAAGCAACCTGGTGATGATTCAGAAGTACATGAAGTGGATTTCATTGAAGAACTTGTTCATGAACATCTCACCACTACCACATTCCATGATCCTTTAGAAGCTTATTTAATTGAATGTGAGTTTGATAATGCTTCAGAAATTTCACACACTGATTCTTTGTTAAATTCTTTTCAGGTCAAGCATTGTTGGAAACAAAAGTTTAAGGAACTTCCATCACTCACAAATGTCACTGTACCATCAACTATTGAACCACCCAAGCTGGATTTAAAACCATTGCCATCCGAGCTAAAATATTCCTTTTTGGGTGAGAATGAAACTTTTCCAGTCATAAATGAACTTGAGGAACTCAGAAATGATGCATATGAGAATTCTAAAATTCATAAAGAAAGAACTAAAGCCTTTCATGACAAGTTAATTTCAAGAAAAACATTTGATGTTGGGCAAAAAGTTCTACTTTATAATTCTAGACTTCACATATTTCCTGGTAAGTTGAGATCAAGATGGACTGGCCCATTTGTGGTTAAGCATGTGTATCATTATGGAGCAATTGAAATTGAGAATCCTCAAAATTGTAACGTATTCAAGGTAAATGGACAAAGACTCAAACTCTTTTTGGAAAATCATGTTACTCAAGAAGAGGTTGTTTTTCTTTCTGATCCTTGTTTTGAAAATAACTAGATGTAAATATAATTTTTACTAATCTTCAAAAAAAAAAAAAAAATTCATTTTTTTCCCGGTTAAATGGCGGATAACGGTACTCCGTGATTATTTAAGTCGGTTCCATCAGCTACCCACAAAACTGATATTGTATATAAATTTCTCTTTCAATTTCTTTTTCATTTTTTTTCAAGATGGATGATATTCTCAAAAGATTGCAGAAACGATTTCCTCCTTTTCCTCGAAATATTTTACTGAAGCTTTACCAAGTTCGATTTGAAAGATTAAGAATGCTTATGCACAAAGGGATTCCTGAAGACATACGTTGGATAATTGAAGCCAAGGTACGTGAAGATGAATATCTTCCTATTTTGCATTTACCAGGTACAGGTAGAAGCACTTATGCAAAGAAGCGATGAGCAAAGCGCATGAGTTCAAATTGCCACAAGTGTGCACGATGGACGTGTAACGGTAAATGTCGTTCTATTGGGATTCCGTCCTCTAATCGAGATAATAAAATTGAATTCATTAAGGATGGACTGAGTAAGGAGAATTTGGGTAATATCCAACTTTCTCTTGAGACGCATCCTAGTGGAGACGTACAAAGAGAAATTCTTGATTTATGGCCGCAATTCCAAAGGGAATGGCAACATCTTGGGAATCTGATGTTAAAAGACCCTGTTTGCCAGCTTGTAAGAAAACTGGATGGGAAGCATATCCTCGACTCATAGAAGGCGTTTAAGCCGTTTCTGGACGTAAAACCAGAGGAAGATGTGAGCCACAATCACAACTACAATAAATGACTTCTCAGCTTTTGGTTTGATTTGCAATAACTTCATTTCGGTTTAATTTACGATTTGTGTAATTATTCTCATTTTTTTTTTGCATTGGTCTTTTACGGTTGCTTTTTCTTTTCTTTTTGATTTTCTTCCTGAAATCACGCAAAAATCTTTTGTTAGGTTAATATTTTCTTCTGACAGGTCAAATACACTTTCGGCGACATTATCTAACATTTTGTTTGTTGTGTCTCAGTTATAATAAGTGGTTAGCAACCTCTGCAGGTAATATCTCCTAAATTCTACCTTTAAAATTTGACATTGGGGACAATGTCATATTTTAGTAGGGGGTAAGGGACATATTTTGCTAATTTTAAAAAAAAAAAAAAAAAATTGTTATGTTTTAAGCAATTTAGAAGTATTCATTCTGAACAAGGTCTGAGTAAGGGAGACTTGAGACATACCTTGTCAGTTTGATTTTAATCTTTTTATGTTTACTTGTTAATTTTTGTTAAGTATTTTAGGATTATTTAGGTTGCATGAGTTTGTTTTGTTTTGAGTCTTAGTTATTCCTATTCTTATGTTATTAGTTCTTTTCTCTTACACATGATTCTTTCATTTAGGTTAATAGACTTACATTGAGGACAATGTAAGAATTAAGTGTGGGGGGAACGATTTAGGATTTCTTTTATTTTTGTCTACTATTTTTTTTTATGAGTCTTTATTATTATTATTATTTTTTTAATGTGTTCTAGTTCCTTTTTAATACAATGATGAGATATGAATTGCATAAGTCTATAACAGATTTATTAGTGAGAAGATTTTCATGAGAATTGAGCTTGATATCAACCTTTTTATGAGCCAATGTTAATATGATATGTTGATTGAGAAAGAAGCATGTTTAGACTTAATCTGACTTGTATAATCATCCTTGTGAGTTTTTGAGCCTATAATGATTGATGCATTATACAAATCAATCTAATTTCTTTCTTGAGTGCTCTTATGATTACATGATTCTCTAGAACTTGCTTTAAACCGTTTGAGACTATATTGATACATGTGACAACATGAATATGATAGAGGCATTAGGATTATAACCAGAGCCAAACAGCCATCCCTTATTAATGTTCTAAGAGAACATCCCCACTAGTGAACCAATTTGAGCCTACATTAAATATGCTGTTTTATTGGTAACCACAACTTACACCTAGCCTAAATATACTTATATCCTTACCCTTGTTCTAAAGATGAATTTTTTGAGACATATTGCAAAAAACAAGGGATATTTTTAGTTGAAAATTTGGGTTAGAAACAAAAGATAAGTGTGGGGAAAGAAAAGAAAAGAAAAAGTCAAGAGAAAAAGAAAGGGATCATTGTCAAATACATTCCCATATTAAAAAAAAAAAAGAATCTTCTCTTGAACTTCTAGAAAAAGATGTTACAAAGTTGGTTAGAATGATGCAAAGGCTCAACATGAATATTTAGCCTATGTTATTATGTGCTTTATAAGAGTTTTGAGAAGTTTTATTTGTATGATCTTATTATGTCTCTAAAATCTATGAACTCTTTGGAACCTTTGTGATATCTTTATCCTTTTGTTCTTTAACCACATTATAACCCTTTGGCCCCATTACAACCTTGAATAAAGACCTCTTGATTTATGAAGTTGTATGATCTAAATAGTGGAGAATAGGTGGACAAGCAAGCATATGGTAGAAGTGTTTTCATGAGATTGATTGAGTGTAAACACTTTACCACTACTTTAAAGAGTGAAAATCAAGAGAGTATCCCATGTGAGAAGTTGAGATTAAGTTTGAATATGCACTATTTTGATTGAAATATGTTATGTTAATATTGGCTTAACTCATTTATCTACATTCAAGCAAGATTTTTTGTGAATTTCTTTAAGCTATTGATTAGTTTTTAAGACTTGTCCAATGATTATCTCTAATTTATATTGGAAGGATTAGTTATAATTATTATTTTTAGTTTTTCTTATGTCTTCAATGTTTGTGGGTATCGTCCTAGTAAACCCTCACGAGACTAAACTCGTCCACTAGGGACACCTAGGGGTTTAAAGGCTTGTGTCACATGCTAAGTGCCACCGTGATTTCCTACGAAAATGGATTAGATTAGATTTTCTTATTTTATTTTTATTGAGTCGTTGCTAGGGACTAGCAACAATCTAAGTGTGGGGGTGTGATAACTCGTATAATTATATAGTTTTTAGTTATGTTTTATTATTGTTTTGTGTCAAATACGAGTTATTATTGTTTAGTCTAATTGTGTTTATGATCTTTTATATTTTTATGTAATTTGGTGCTTTTCACAAGTTTCTTTGAGTGATTTCAGATTACTAGAATTAAGGGCAAATCCAGTTCAGTTCCAGTTCCGACACCGTTTGCCATATCAGCTATATCTCGAGTTTCACTGAAGCAATAAGGCTGAAATTTGTAGCCATGCAAAGATAAGAGGCATATCTATCTTTTTCATGTTTTACACTTCTTGAAACGGAGTCGTTTTCCCTAGCGAAATCGACCATCAAGTTGGCTGATGTGCAATGACGTCTGTGCTGACCTGTTTTCGTATTTTGCCTATATCTTCTTATCCACATCAGAAAATGAGCTGATTCCAACGGCTATGGATCCGTAACTGATAGGGGTATATTTTTCTAGAAGACAATTTTATCAGATCGAGCCTCCAACATTGACAAAATCGACCATCAAGCTGGCTGATCAGAATTGTCATACAATATGACGAAAATTGTTAGAAAAATGCACTCACCTATTATACCTACCTTTGAAATTTGTAAAGCTTGTCTCTAGTCATTTAGCCCTCCAAAATGTGTATAAATAGAGGGCCTTGGATGACTAATGGGTATCATTATACATTGGTAGGATATTAGCCATTGTAATAAAATTCTCTAAGTTTTCTTTTTCTTCTTCTTTCTCTAGTTTTCTTTTTCTTTATTTACTTATGTTTCTTACATTTCTTTTCATTTTATTCATATCTAGTATGTGTTGCTAATCATATTGTTGAGGTGATGAGGTGAAGCTCTTGGTAAATGCTAAGGTTAGTCTCTTAAACATGAGCTAAAATGAATCATCATTTATAAACACTAGTATAGATAATATTTTCTTTTAGTTTAAAATCATACTTGCAAAGTAGAGATCTTGATTCATTATTGACAATGAAAATGGCACAGTAAATGCTTGGTTTCATAACCTTGATTTGTTGTAGACATATACCTTGGCATAAGGAATGCTTGGACTCTTTTTATGAGTTTTGAGGACACCAAATGAACATAATATCATATGCTATGGACGTTGGACAATTTGGACTGAATTGCTAAACCTTCCGATTGGAACCTCCCTTATGTGTGGATTTCAATTGTGTAATAAAACAAGATTAATCTTAGTATAACACCAAGAGTGGATTCTCTAACCTCAACATCTTTTCTTATTATTTTTTATATCTTGTTTAATTTCTTTTATGTTATTTTGTTTATTTTGTTCTCTAATATCTTATTTATCTTGTTTTGTTGTTGATTCCCTAATATTTTTTTTTCTTTCTTTTTCTTATATATTTATAAACTTATACTTACTAATACGCTTCCCTGTGGTTCGACCTCGGACACCCGAGAATTTATTACTTGAATATAACCTGCACTTGGGTTTACGACTCTTAATCGAGTCTCCATCATCAACCCTTGTAGATGGCCTAAGCCATTGAATGAAAAGAGACAATCCCATGTACTCCCTTGCTTAGCCGAATGGATGCCCACCTTTGGATGAATTGTGCTCATCTTTTTCTTCCATTCTTGGCCATTAGATGAGGGTTCTTTCATGACAAATAAAAATTTCATATTGGCATTTAAACTTTTCCATTGGATGGTGCATTCAACTTTTCTACAAGGCACCTAAGCCATTGGATGAAGGGGGGACCATTTGCAAGGTACTAGTGGTAGCATGTGAGCTTGACAGTGACTAAGGAATTAAATTGATCAAGCTTCCTTCTTCTCTTCTATGTTGTCTGATCAAAGGAGGTAAAATCCCAACAATTCCTTCTTCTTTCATATTTTTCTTAATTACAAATTTGCCATTTTCGGTTTCTTTGGTAAAATGACCTTTTTGACCCCCGAACCTAAATAAATAGAAAATGGACTCCAAATTCAAATTTTATTTTTCAATACTTCCAAAATAATAAAAAATTGAATTCTGGAAGATTTCAAAATTTTTCGAGTCCATTTGCTATTTATTTGGATTTTTCCTAAAAAATTGCCCTTTTGTGCACCGAAACTTTCACCAATTTTAAACGAGCTCCAAATCTAAATTTTTATTCACCAATCTATTCAAAATAATTTAAAAGTGTGATTTGGAAGTTTTCATAATTTTTGGAACTCATTTGCTATTTTTATAGGATTTATTTGCTTGAATTTCTACATAGTGGACCCGGGATTTGGCCTTCTGCAAACGAACTCCGAATCAAGATTTTCTTTCACCAATCTCTTCCAAATAATTTAATAATGAGATCTGCATATTTTCAAAATTTTTGGAGCTCATTTACTATTTTTTCGGGATTTATCCTTTTGAATTTCTACATAGTGGACCCGGGATTTGGCCATTTTGCAAACGAACTCCGAATCAAGATTTTCTTTCTCCAATCTCTTCAAAATGATTAATAATGAGATCTGCAAATTTTTAGAATTTTTGGAGTTCATTTGCTATTTTTTTCCAAATTTTCCAATTTTGCCCTTTTACCTCCGATACCCGGTTTTGCTCAAAACAAGTCCGATTTTCAGATTTTCTTCAAACTGAGCCTTGGGCTATCCTTGTTTAATCACTCCTCATCAATTAGGGGCTTTAGTCTTACCGAATCGGGCCATTTCTGTAATTCTTTCAAATTTCACCAAAATCCACCAAAAACCCTAATTCTCTATTCTCTTTCGAATTGACTTTTCTTTCAGTTTTTCTTGCAAGTAGCTTCTCCATTACCCGTAGTCAGTGCTTATCTTTCATTTGGGACCTTCAATTTTGACCAATTTGATCGTTCAAGCACTTTTCCCCAAATTTCTCGAACTAGGTTTCCTTTCTATTGAGATTATGTAACCTAACTTCCGACCTCCATATCTTTTAATGTAGACCTCGGATTATCAAAATTCTTTCACCATCTTTCAATTGAAATTCAGATCTTGATTTTGAAAGTGGGTTGACTTTTTTAGTAGTTGACTTTTTAAGGTTGACTTTTTCAAGTTTGACTTTTTCTTTTTGCTTTCTTAAACTAAGTCATGGAGTACCACCTGCAGGATGAGAAAAGTCTTTTTGCATTCGAAAACAACAGTTTAGGAAGAAAATATACCTGTTTTAGTGGTTCGGACAAAATTAGGTGTCTATAGCTACCCCTCTTTGCTATTGTTGAGAATTAGGAATCAGGAAAAGATAAACAAACATTAATTTTGTTCGGTTAGTGAAATCACATGTGGAGAAAAGGGAAAGAGGTTTTACTCATTACCATTTTTTTTGTTGAAAAAGTTGTAAATTGAAGATTTTGTCCTTAAATTGAGTTTCGTGACTAATCAAGGCTCGACCCGTCTTAAGGAAACAGGTTCAATTTGCAAGAGGAAAATTGACCTCGACGATGGTCTCGGGGTCTTAACCTGTCTTGTGCTGACCTTACTGGCATGGGTGAAACCGAAAATTGAAAAAGATCTAGATGAAACCAGAGATTAAAAAGGCATGGGTGAAACCATAGAATCTGAAAAGATTTGGATGAAACCAGAAAATTGAGAAAGATCTGGATGAAACTAGAAAGTTGAGAAAGATCCGGATAAAACCAGAGGTTGAAATGACATGGGTGAAACCAGAAAATTGAGAAAGATCTGGATGAAACCAGAGATTAAAATGACATGGGTGAAACCAGAAAATTGAAAAAGATCTGGATGAAACCAGAGATTAAAAAGGCATGGGTGAAACCAGAAATTTAAAAATGATCTGGATGGAACCAGAAATTGAAAAGCATGGGTGAAACCAGAAATTTGAAAAAGATCTGGATGAAACCAGAGATTAAAAAGGCATGGGTGAAACCAAAAATTTGAAAATGATCTGGATGGAACCAGAAATTGAAAAGCATGGGTGAAACCATAAAATTGAAAAAGATCTGGATGAAACCAGAAATTGAAAAGCATGGGTGAAACCAAAAATTTGAAAAAGATCTGGATGAAATCAGAAATTTGAAAAAGATCTGGATGAAACCAGAGATTAAAAAGGCATGGGTGAAACCAGAAATTTGAAAATGATTTGGATGGAACCAGAAATTGAAAAGCACGGGTGAAACCAGAAATTTGAAAAAGATATGGATGAAACCAGAGAATAAAAGGGCATGGGTGAAACAAGAAATTTGAAAAAGATCTGGATGAAACCAGAGAATAAAAAGGCATGGGTGAAACTAGAAAATTGAAAAGATCTAGATGAAACCAGAAATTGAAATGACCTTGAAATTAACCTGAAGGATTTGAGAGAGGATGCAAATGCTTCATGGTGTAAATGCAAATATCTTGGATTGATGCAAATGCTTCTTGAAATGATACAGATGTCTCGGATTGATGCAAATGCTTCTAAATGCAGATACAGATGTCCCTACGAATCATGTTCATGTAAGTGGTTCATGAATGGTTTAATTGCAGCTACAATGAAGATGTAATGGTCCTATAAATGATGCACTTGCTTGAGATAATGCAAATGCAAATATCTATGAAGGATGTACTTGTAAAGATAGAATGCAGATGCTCATGGAATAGTGCAAATACAAATACTCATGAATTATGCAAATGCTTGCTGACATGGTGCAGATGCAAAACTTAATAAAGAGATGAGTGCTTATGAGTGATGCAAATGCCACTGATCATTTTTCTAGATTTTGGCTTAGCCTTTCCAATTCATTTTTCCTCTTCAAATCAGAGTATATCTTCATTTCATTTTTCAATCTTTGGCTATTCATTTTGCCCCAACAATTTTCAAACTCTTATTGACAGAAGTCTACTTGTCGAGTTCTATTTCTTCTTCTCATATTTGGAAGTCAAGGTTAACCCTAATAGTTCCACACCTTTGAGTTAGAAAAACCCTTATCTCATGTTAACATCAAAAATGGGTATTTCAAAAATATTTTTATTTTCTCTTTTTGAAAAATAATTTTGCTCATCTAATGACAACTTTTGAGCCAAAAATATTAACCCCATAGTGTATGATGTATGAATCTTTTGAAGACTGATGATCACTGTTAGAAATTTCCCTAAGTGTCAATCTGAATTTTTCAATTTGAATTGGTAAGGCTTGGTATAACAAGATTTTGGTTGATCGAAGAAAACTTCACAACAAAATGTATGTCCCTTTTAGGCTCACAAATGGAACAGGTTTTATAAATCATGAATTCATTGAGAACCGAACAAATTCAACATTCTTTTAGTTTCCATATCAAGGTTTTTTTTACAAGCATCAAGATTGGCCGGGATGTTTAAACCAGAAATTTTAATTTTGGAGGGAAAAATGTTTCAGTTTTTGAAGACAATCCTCCGAATGAGAGCTGTCAATTTGGGAGGTTCAGGAATTCCTAGATGTTCGTCGATGACTACTTCTTCCATTTCAACTCTAGACCGCCTATTTTTTGGTTTTCGCCCTAGAGTCCCATTCTTTCCATTTTTTTCTTCTTTTTTTTTTTTATTGTTTTACCATGCACTTGAGAATTCTAAATTCTTCCTTAGTGAAATGATAATTCGATGAGATGGGATGGGATAAAATCTGAGGAAAAGCCCTTCAAGTTAAATATTCATGCTTGATCAAAATGGACTTTTAAAACACGTAATGTAGGCCATGGCTCGGGGTTCAGAAAGAAAGGATAAATAGGCCCAAAATATGTGTTTGAGGGTAATCGGATCAAGGATCATTTCTTGAACAGGACTCTCCTTTGAAGTATTTGTCCCTTCTGGACTTTTCTTTCCTTTTTTTGACTTTTGCTCTTTTTCTTCCTTGCTTTTGGCTTTCATTTGCCATACTTTTTCACACTTTGTTTTTTCTTTTTCTTTTGTTCTTGGCTTCCATTTCGCCATCTTTTCCTTTTCCTTTTTTTTTCTTTTGACAGAGTGTGCCAGTATTTATTCGGGGCTCCATTTGCTTTGTATCTGTCTTTGAGCTAGGACTCATTTTTCCGTGATCTTTGAGAAGATCTTTCCTCGCATTTGCCCCCAGTGTAGAGGGTGATCCTTGATCAGGGTTCAAAAACGAAAGAATTATTTTGGCTCAAAAGGGGTGACTATGGATGATTTCTTTTCTACAAAAGGGAGATGAAAGATGGCCATTTCTCATATCAAGCACGAATATTCATATTGAAAAGCAATCCTCATGGGAAATAGATAATTAGAATTTCATTTTGCACTTTGGAATCATCCGAATTCTCATATGCATGATATCACAAATTTTCTTTTTTCTTTTTTTGTTTTTTTTATCGCATGCCCCAATGATTCATGCGTTAGTTCCATCATTTTTCACCATGTATCCATCATTTCCACATATGATGCCCCAATTTGATTAACCATGAGAATTTGTATCTTTATGAGGAATATCGCATGTCTAGGTCTGTACTGGAAAGAATAAGTTTCAATCTTGGGTTTGTTTGAAGTGAATAAGGAAAATATGACCCAAAAACGGGTTTTCTCTGGGACATGGGATAATCTAGTTTAATCATTGTGCCCCAGGGTGTCAATCATGAAGTGATGTTTGGGCAATTAGTGTTTTGTGGTTATTGGAAAAGGCATGAATGGCTTTGGCACCACCTTAACACACATCGAATTAACAAGCTCTAGATTCTTGAAAGAATGTCTCATTTATTTGAATTTCAAGGAGTTCGAAAATTTTTCAAAAAGTTCGTTCCTTTGTTCATAACCTAGACTAGGATTTACATCTTTGCTTATTCTGCAATGACAATGGTTTATGAAGTTTAATCGTTCATATTCCTTGAAGCATTAGGCCTTTCAAGTGATCTTAGTTTCAGGGATTTAGACATATGGAATCCCCAGAAGAAGGAAGGTATTGGGTCATTTCTAACAATGAACATTAATATTCTCGAGACTATCCATTATTAGAACCTCCTTAATGCTTGTTTTTGCACATTCAAATTATTGTTAAAACACAACAAACATAAAAACATTCAAAATTAATTTATTCATAGGGATGTTAACATAAGACAAGTGTTTTTATCATGAGGTATGAAACTAAATGCATAAAAACTTCCCTTTGACATGTTCTCTCTAATTCAAACTGGCTATTCCTCGGTACTCTTTTCGACCTTTCTATCTTCTTCCCCTATTATGACATCCACAATGGTCTCATTTTTCCTATTCAGTAGATTCTCCACGCTGTTTGACCTTTGTTTCTTCCCCACATCTAACTGTCCTTTATTGAAGAGTGCTTGAACCTTCCGTTTCAGACATAAGCAAGTTTCTATGGAATGTCCCCGAATCCCAGAATGATAATCATAATTTGCATTCTCGTCATACCAGCTCGGATATGGGGTTTTATAGGCTCCATTGGAACTTTAGTGAGGAGTTGCTTTCGACCAGCTGGGGCAATAGTTCAGAGTAAGACATGGGGAGTGGCTCAAACTGATATCTTTTTCGGATATTCTTCGGTTTCCTCTGGCTGACAAAAGGTTGAAAATTTACTAGATTCTGAGAGGCCATCGGGTATAAGTATGAACCCTAGGATACATAGTTCGTAAAAGGACAAGGTGGTTGGTATGAAGTAGCCAGAATATACGGGGCAAAGTCTCGCACAGCTTGGACATCTTCCTCTTTCCTTTTGGGCGTCCTGTTTCTCTCTGCACTAAATTTTTTATCTTCTTCAAGTTTCCCAACCTTGATAGCATTTTTAATCATTTCCCCAGAGATTACCATATCCGAGAAATTCTTCGTGGTGTTGCCAACAAGTCTATCGTAGTATGGGGCCTGTAGTGTATTCACAAAAGGACAGTGGTTTCCTTTTGAGTTAAGGGCGGTTGTACTTGGGTGGCCATGTTCCTCTACCTCTGAGCATACTCTTTGAAGCTCTCAGTAACCTTTTTCTCCATATTTTGCAAGGTGAGACGGTCAAGTGTCATGTTAGTCACATGCTTGTACTGGTTTAGAAAAGCCCTGGTCAAATCATTCCAAGAGCGAATCTGATCCTTGCTCAACTGACTATACCACCTAATTGTGGACCTGCTGAGGCTATCTTGAAAGCAGTGAATCAAAAGCTTATCATTATCTATGTGACTTGCCATTTTTTGGCAAAACATCGTCATATTTTACAAAGTCAGGGACCTTGATTTAGGAGGAATGACTAAATTGAGGACCAACATCGTTCCTTCGCATCCACACTCCCGAATACATCTGTATTTTCTACTGCCCGGAGCCTTTCATCTAACAACTGATATTTCTCTTGGGAATCTGCCAATTAGCCTCGTTCGACTCAACCATCTTCAGTTTTGCTTGTTTAGCTGGATCATCTAAATTCCTAATGTTGCTGGGATTAACTGTATTCAGGCCATTTAACATCATGACCTCACTCTGACCCTCTTGTGCCTCTAACCTTTCTCTGGCGGCCAAGTTTTTAGTGTATCCCTTTCCCTTGATTACGGCAAACATCAGCTCCATTAATTTAGTCATCTGATCCTTAGATTCTGCTTGAGACTTTGCCAGCTGTTCTTGCAATTCTTCATGTGCCCTTTCCATTCGGCCAGCTTGTTCATTCTCCATAGCTCTAGCCCGTATTAAAAGGGTACTCAATACTTCTTATACCTCTGATTTGAAATGGAAATTCTTTCAAAGACTCTTAAAGCCAAGCCAACTTCTGTTTTATTCCCCCCAAATGTATGTCATGATGAAGGATTCATGAATGCAATTTGATGCCCGTGAAACATAAACAATGTGATGTATGGACATGTATAGTGGAAACATGCTGACCATGTATGTAATAAATGCAATCACGATGCCAACATGCTGCAAGCAAAGAATAAATAAATCAACGCATGGATATATGTAATGAATGACCATGTATATTTCAGTGTATTTCCCAATGAATGATCATATACACTATGAACGCAACACGATGTCAATTATGTTGTGTGTAAACAATGAATGATTGACACAGAGTATATACAAAGAAAATCATGCTGACCATGTATGTAATAAATGTATCATGATGTTAATATGACAGATTAATACATGAGCATATCATGATAACTATGTATGCCATGGATGTAATCTAATGCCAACATGATGCATTTAAAGAATAAATAAATTGATACACAGATATATACAAAAAATGACCATGCATGTCATAAATGTATTTACAATGAATGACCATGCATGTTATGACTATAACATAATGTCAAAATGATACATGTAAAGAATAAATGAATTAACACAAAGGTATATACAATGACCAATGATTTCACAAAATTGGTGGGACCAAATTTTGATTATTCAAAAATCTCCCTATGCAAAATTTGCCTCCAAATTTAATCTATGATTTTTTGAAACATGTTTTCTCTATGAAAAGCCAAACATATTATTTTCAAAAGAATTTCGGGGTAGTGGATCCTAATATGGTATAATATGAAAATGTTCATGTAACACTACCGGTTCATAATTCTTATTCAATCAACGAATGTTTATGAAATCATCAAATGAGATTATTATTACCAACCGTTTATTGCAAAGAATGAGATCAAAGATACAACCATGAATGTACATGCTCTACTCACACATGCATGAAAAATGCAAAAATATTTGAAAAAGAATGTTTGTATTTTGAATTTCAAAAAGTTAGTGAACACTTGCCCCAACAATATTTACTTATATAGGCATCACGGTGCCTTTGGGGCGGAGTATCACATTTATTTACAGGCGATGTACGTACATCGTTGCCCGATCCGCAACCCTTATTCAGAGTGTAAAATAGGTAACAAAAGGTTAGAAATGTCCCTCCATGTGTTCTTATCTTCGGTGTATCTAATGAAATCCGGCATGGATTCGCCTAGGTTCACTATATGAGGGTGAATCGGTTCTAAAGGCCCCGAATTGCTCTTCACTGTCGCCAGTGAAGGCTAGTAAGGCACCCCGATAAAAGCGGGTTCAATTCGTTGGAAGTATATTTTCCTAAGCCCATACGAAGGATCATCACGAAGGCATTAGGTACTTTATACTCCGAAAGTGTTTCACTAGCCCATACGGAGGATTATCACGAAGGCGTACTTACTTTACTCTCACATAAAAGGACAGAACCCGGGTAGAGAGTTCATGTTATGCAAATGCAAATGTAGTGTGTGCGGAGGAACAATAAACCTTTCACCACCTATTCTATACCCCTTATCCTAAATACCCCAAAAATTTATTAAAACAACGATTAAGAATAGTGTAACGCATTAACCAACAAACAATAGTAATATACAACATTAAATAACTAGAAAATAATAATAAAATGCATGTGAATGAATATGAACATATTTAAAATATTTTATTATTTTCAAAATTCTCCTTTATGAATTAAAATTAAATACCAATTAAACCAACAAAATCGAGACTTTGATAACACACGATTAATTCTAGGCCTGACTCTCTAAATTTCCCAGTGGAGTCGCCAAGCTGTCACAACCTAAAAAAATAACATAGTCTCATCGCAAGACTTTATTATTCGTTAGGCGTGACATTAAAAAACCAAGGAAAAGTCGACTTAATTCCTCTTTAAAAATGAAGGTTTTGAAAATGACCTTGAAAAAAGACATGGAGTTGCCACCAATTTTATTTTAGCTAGGTGTGATCAGCCACCTATTTAAACCGGTTTTATAAAATATTTTAAAATTAATTAAATCATTTTTAAAACCAATTTCAAGTCTGCGTTATAAACCAGAGAAAATTGAAAAATTGGGTTTGGGACTCCGTTACCTGCGGGGAAGGATTAGCACCCCCAGAACGCCCATATAACTGTACCTTATTAATCATGTGTTATCTCAAGTCTCGCTAAAAAGTTGGTTTTTAATTTAGTATTTCAAGTTAATTCCCAATTTAAAGAAAAATAATTCAATTTTTAATTGAAAATGATATGGAATTTATTAATTCAAAATTTTCCTATATTCCCCGACAAAATCGGCAAACTATAGAAATTTTTATTCATTTGAAAATCTTTCAGAATCATTATCGTCTTTTGAAAGAAAGATATTCCTTTATTAATGATAATTGATGATATCCCCTCCAGCAAACCCGGTAGAGAACTCATGAATTACTTTAACTCAGGAATATCTTTATTTTTATTGAAAATCATTATCTTTCTCAAAACATTTAAAAATTATGAACATGAATATGTGTGACATAGTAAAGATGATATAATAAAGTCTAGATATTATAATGCAACCTAAATGAGATGATATAATTTAGATGGCATAGAATATTCTAAATGAAATGAAATATCCTAAGTAACACGATATATTCTAAATGAAATAAAATGATTTAAATGACATGGCAAATGTAAATGATATGGCATATTTTGAATGGCATGGCATATTCTAAATAATATAATCTAAATGACATGGAATTTAATCTAAGTGACATAAAATGACATGAAACATAAAATAATGCTATCATGAAATATGCATGAAAATAAAATAAAAATGCATGAACATAGTATATGCTAGATAATGTGACAAAAATAAATGACTAAATAAAAAGTATAGGATAGCATTAAATATTGAAAAAAATAATATAACAAACAATAACCATCATAAAAAGTGAATCGAAATAATATTAATACCGTAGAAAAATATCATAGCAAAAATCACATATTAAATAAAATGCATGAACATGGAAAATGCAATGCATGAAAATGTATTTTTTCCTCTAAATAAAGAAATTCGTATATCTAAAAAGATATCCGGCTACCTTAGGAAAATATGTCAAATTAGATTTTCTAAAAACAAAACTTTGTGATTGTTTGAAAACAATTTTGAAGAAAAACTTGAATGAAGATTAAAACCCCTACCAAACCCTTTTAAAATGGCTCTAATTTCCTAAGTTTAAAATCCCGGACTTGACCACCCTTAACCTGAGATTTATAACATCATTTTTAAAGTTTAAAAAGGCTTAGAAACTATCCTAAGACAGTAGCTAAAGCTTCTAACCAACCCCCTCTAAATGCCTTAGCCAAATTCAACCATTGTTTTTCTTTTGAATTCAAATCTGCCTCTACTGTCCGGTTTTGACACACGGTTTTTTAGCATATTTTTAAAAATTCAAAAAAAATATAAAACAATACTGGAGACTCAGAACATGTAAAAATACACGATAAAAAATTGGCTTAATTTTTTGATTAAAGATGTCTACCCAGAAAAATCGAGAAAGTACGAGTATTGAGTGAAAAACTATTTTGCAAAAACACATTTTTTTGCCTTTGATAAAATCATTTAAAAATCAAAGTAAAATTGTTGGAGATCATCCTAAAGACCTACAAACAGTAGCTAAAACATTTAAAAACCTTGGACAAAAATTGGCTAAGTAAAAAAAAAATCACAAAGGTAGAATAATCAATTTGACAACCCTTTAATATTCCACAAGTATGCCCAAGTGAGTACGACTTTGAGCCATTGATTGGCCTAAGTCATAAATCATGTGGCATGACATGGAATGTATGAAAATGCAGCAAAGTGAATACATGAAATGCATAGTTTAAAGTCTAGTGATATGGAAAATGCATGGCATAAATAACCTAAATGCCTAGCATGAGTTTGCATGACAATAAATGCTATCCTAACTTAATATGCATGACCTAGTGTCTAAATGACGTGGAATAATAACATGGCATATGAAAATGGACTAAAGCTAAATGACATGTAAAATGACATAGAGTAATAAAATGACCTAAACTTAAATGACATGGAATAATAAAAAGGGCCTAAAGCTAAATGACATGTGAAAAGACATGGCATATGAAAATGGCCTAATGTCTAAATGTCATGGAAAAATAACATGGCATATGAAAATGGCCTAATGCTAAATGACATAGAATAATAAAATGACCTAAACTTAAATGACATGGAATAATAAAAATAGCTAAAGCTAAATGACATGTGAAATGACATGGCATATGAAAATGGCCTAATGTCTAAATGTCATGGAAAAATAACATGGCATATGAAAATAGCCTAATGCTAAATGACATGTAAAATGACATAGAATAATAAAATGACCTAAACTTAAATGACATGGAATAATAAAAATGACCTAAAGCTAAATGACATGTGAAATGACATGGCATATGAAAATGGCCTAATGCTAAATGACATGTAAAATGACATAGAATAATAAAATGACCTAAACTTAAATGACATGGAATAATGAAAATGGCATAAAGCTAAATGACATGTGAAATGACATGGTATATGAAAATGGCCTAATGTCTAAATGTCATGGAAAAATAACATGGCATATGAAAATGGCCTAATGCTTAAAGAAAATACACATGGCCGAATGCCCTAGGAACCAAAGTGTTGTGAGAAATGTCATGTAAAATGACCTAACTATATGCTATGGAAGATGATATGAAAAATAGAAATGGCCTAAACTATATGACAATAGCCCCAAGATGAAAAAATATGACATAAGTCAAAAGAATAAGATGGTTAGCAAGAATATAAATATACATAAAGATAAACAATAATAGAAATAAGCAAGTTAAAGTAAGCAAATAAATAACAAAGAGATGAGCTCCATGGTTGGTGCATTGGACAAAGCCCCCTAACCATTATGTCTTGATTTTCATCAAGGCCATGAAGCATTTTCAATCTCAAAATCATAAAAAATAACTAAGGTAAAAAAAAAATTGGAGATGAGCTCCACGGTTGGTATATTGGACAAAGCCCACCCTAACCATTATCACTTGATTTTCATCAAGATCATGAAGCCTAAGCATTGTTTTTTTTTTTTTTTTGAAAAGCAAGAACAAAAAGAAAGATGTAAAAAGAAATGGTAGGAAATCACATGGAAAACTACAAATAAAGCATGAGGAAGAAGACGAAAAAATGTAGTAGCAATGGTAGAATGGCTACCTTAACAAAACCTTTCTTTCTTTTTTTCAAAAACCTTTTTTTTTTCTTCATTAGCTACTGACTTCCCCTCTAAAATGCTCAGCCACTTAAGGAAAAATAAAACATCCCCCCTCTTTAAGCCTTGGCTGAATGGCCCCTCCACCATAGGATGGATTTTTGCACTTTTTCTCCTTCAATCTTGTCCCTTATTAAGATATTTTCATGACAACATAAAAATGTCATCTTTCCAATTGATAGCAGCCCTTAAGATGTGTACTCAGCCTTTATAATAACCTCAGCCCTTAGATGAAAAAGAGGACCAATCATATGCACTCCCTTTCTTGCCCCTTTGAGTGCCTACCCTTGGATAAGTTGTGCTCTTCCATTCTTGGTCATTGGATGAGGACAACATAAAAATGACATCTTGTAGATTAAATCCAGCCCTTAACATATGTACTCAGCCCTTGTAGATGGCCTAAGCCATTGGATAAAAAGAGATAATCCCATGCACTCCATTGCTTGGCCGAATGGATGCCCACCTTTGGATGAATTGTGCTCATCTTTTTTCTTCCATTCTTGGCCATTAGATGAGGGTTGTTTCATGAAAAATAAAAATTTCATATTGGCATTTAAACTTGGCCATTGGATGGTGCATTCAACTTTTCCACAAGGCACCTAAGCCATTGGATGAAGGGGGGACCATTTGCAAGGTACTAGTGGTAGCATGTGAGCTTGATGGTGACTAAGGAATTAAATTGATCAAGCTTCCTTATTCTCTTCTATGCTGGCTGATCAAAAGAGGTAAAATCCCAGCAAATCCTTCTTCTTTCATATTTTTCTTAATTACAAATTTTCCCTTTTGGATTTCTTCGGTAAAATGACCTTTTTGACCCTCGAACCTAAATAAATAGCAAACGGACTCCAATTTCAAATTTTATTTTTTCAATACTTCTGAAATAATAAAAAGTTGTATTCTAAAAGTTTTCAAAAATTTTCGAGTCCATTTGCTTTTTATTTGGATTTTTTCTTCCAAAATTTCCTTTTTGTGCACCGAAACTTTCACCAATTCTAAACGAGCTCCAAATCCAAATTTTTCTTCACCAATCTCTTCCAAATAATTTAAAGCTGTGATCTAGAAGTTTTCATAATTTTTGGAACTCATTTGCTATTTTTTCGGGATTTATCTGCTTGAATTTCTGCATAGTGGACCCGAGATTTGGCCATTTTGTAAACGAAATCCGAATCAAGATTTTCTTTCACCAATCTCTTCCAAATAATTTAGGAATGAGATCTGCAAATTTTCAGAATTTTTAGAGCTCATTTACTATTTTTCCGGGATTTATCCTTTTGAATTTCTACATAGTGGACCCGGGGTTTGGCCTTTTTGCAAACAAACTCCGAATCAAGATTTTCTTTCTCCAATCTCTTCAAAATGATTTAAGATTGATATCTGCAAATTTTTAGAATTTTTGGAGTTCATTTTCTATTTTTCCCAAATTTTCCAATCTTGCCCTTTTACCTCCGAAGCCCAGTTTTGCTCAAGACAAGTCCGATTTTCAGATTTTCTTCAAACTGAGCCTTGGGCTATCCTTGTTTAATCACTCCTCATCAATTAGGGGCTTTAGTCTTTCCGAATCGGGCCATTTCTGTAATTCTTCCAAATTTCACCGAAATCCACCAAAAACCCTAATTCTCGGTTTTCTTTCGAATTGACTTTTCATTCACTTTTTCTTTCAAGTAGCTTCTCCATTACCCGTAGTCAGTGCTTATCTTTCATTTGGGAGCTTCAATTTTGACCAATTTGATCGTTCAAGCACTTTTCTCCAAATTTCCCGGACTAGGATTTCTTTTCTACTGAGATTCCGTAACCTAACTTCCGACCTCTATATCTTTCAATGTAGACCTCAGATTATCAAAATTCTTTCACCATCTTCCGATTGAAATTCAAATCTTGATTTTGAAAGTGGGTTGCTTTTTAGGGCTGAATTTTTTGGGGTTGACTTTTTCAAGTTTGTCTTTTTCTGTCTATTTTCTTAAACTAAGTCACGGAGTACCACCTGCAGGATGAGAAAAGTCCTTTTGCATTCTGAAACAACAGTTTAGGAAGAAAACATACCTGTTTTAGTGGTCCGGAAAAAATTAGGTGTCTACAGCTGCCCCTCTTTGGCTATTGCTGAGAATCAAGAATCGGGCAAAGATAAACAAACACTAATTTTGTTCGGTTAGTGAAATCACATGTGGAGAAAAGGGAAAGGGGTTTCATTCATTACCATTTTTTTTTTGAAAAAAGTTGTAAATTGAAGATTTTGTCCTTAAATTGAGTTCCCTGTCTAATCAAGGCTCGACCCGTCTTAAGGAAACTGGTTCGATTTGTAAGAGGAGAAATGACCTCAACGATGGTCTCGGGGTCTTAACCTGTCTTGTGCTAACCTTACTAGCATGGGTGAAACCGAAAATTGAAAAAGATCTGGAGGAAACCAGAGATTAAAAAGGCATGGGTGAAACCAGAGAATTGAAAAAGATCTGGATGAAACTAGAAAACTGAGAAAGATATGGATGAAACTAGAAAATTGAGAAAGATTCGAATAAAACCAGAAGTTGAAATGACATGGGTGAAACCATAAAATTGAGAAAGATCTGGATGAAACCAGAGATTAAAATGGCATGGGTGAAACTAGAAAACTGAAATCGATCTGGATGAAACCAGAGATTAAAAAGGCATGGGTGAAACCAGAAATATAAAAATGATCTGGATGGAACCAGAAATTGAAAAGCATGGATGAAACCAAAAATTTGAAAAAGATCTGGATGAAACCGGATATTAAAAAGGCATGGGTTAAACTAGAAATTTGAAAATGGTCTGGATGGAACCAGAAATTGAAAAGCATGGGTGAAACCAGAAATTTGAAAAAGATCTAGATGAAACCAGAAATTGAAAAGCATGGGTGAAACCAGAAACTTGAAAAAGATCTGGATGAAACCAGAGATTAAAAAGGCATGGGTGAAACCAGAAATTTGAAAAAGATCTGGATGAAACCAGAGAATAAAAGGGCATGAGTGAAACCAGAAATTTGAAAAAGATCTGGATGAAACCAGAGAATGAAAAGGCATGGGTGAAACTAGAAAATTGAAAAGATCTGGATGAAACCAGAAATTGAAATGACCTGGAAATTAACTTGAAGGATTTGAGAAAGGATGCAAATGCTTCATAGTGTAAATGCAAATATCTTGGATTGATGCAAATGCTTCTTGAAATGATACAGATGTCTTGGATTGATGCAAATGCTTCTAAATGCATATGCAGATGTCCCTACGAATCATGTTCATGTAAATGGTTCATGAATGGTGTAATTGCAGCTACAATGAAGATGCAATGATCCTAGGAATGATGCACTTGCTTGAGATGATGCAAATGCAAATATCTATGAAGGATGTACTTGTAAAGATAGAATGCAGATGCTCATGGAATAGTGCAAATACAAATACTCATGAATTATGCAAATGCTTGCTGACACGATGCAGATGCAAAGCTTAATAAAGAGATGAGTGCTTATGAGTGATGCAAATGCCCCTGACCATTTTTCTAGATTTTGGCTTAGCCTTTCCAATTCATTTTTCCTCTTCAAATCAGAGTATATCTTCAATTCATTTTTCAATCTTTGGCTATTCTTTTTTCCCCAACAGTTTTCAAACTCTTATTAACAGAAGTCTACTTGTCGAGTTCTATTTCTTCTTCTCATATTTGGAAGTCAAGGTTAACCCTAATAGTTCCACACCTTTGAGTTAGAAAAACCCTTATCTCATGTTAACATCAAAAATGGGTATTTCAAATATATTTTTATTTTCCCTTTTTGAAAAACAATTTTGCTCATCTAATGACAACTTCTGAGCCAAAAAGATTAACCCCATAGTGTGTGATATATGAATCTTTTGAAGACTGATGATCACTGTTAGAAATTTCCCTAAGTGTCAATCTAAAATTTTCACTTTGATTTGGCAAGGCTTGGTATAACAAGATTTTGGTTGATCGAAGAAAACTTCACAACAAAATGTATGTCCCTTCTTTTTTGGAGTCGCCACCAATCTTTTTTGGCTAGGTGTGATCGGTCACCTATTAAAACTGGTTTTGGTAAAACATTTTAAATTAATAAAAAAAATTTAAAACCAATTTCGAGGTCTGCGCTTTAAACCAGAGAAAAATAAAGACGGGTTCGGGAGTCGGTTACGTGCGGGGAAGGATTAGCACCCCTACAATGCCCGTATAAAATGGTAGCTTACTAGTCATGTGTGATCATGGAGTTTCGATGGAAGTTGGTTTTATATTTGATATTTAAAAATTAATTCCCTTTTAATAAAGAGTCATATTATTTGAGAATAACCCGGAATTTATTACCACAAAATTTTCCATATTTCCCGGCAAACCCGGCAAAACATGGAATTTTTCCTTTATTTTGAAATTTTTCGAAATCGTCCTCGTTTTGTTAAGGAGATGTTCCGTTGTTAATGATAATTTATGGTATTCTCCCCGGCAAACCCAACAGAGAACCCATGAATTATTTTAACTCGGGAACAACCTTGTTTTATTAAAAATCATTATTATTTTTCATGCATTAAAAATCATTTACAAAAAGATGATCATGAATATGCAAAGTATCATTAAGATAATATAAATCAAACGACATGGTGCAAACATTTATTATGACATGGCAAAAGAATTAATGACATGGCATGCTTGACATGGCAAAATCTAAATGACATGGCCAAAAGAATGAATGACATGGCATGCTTGATATGGCAAAATCTAAATGACATGGTAAAAGAATTAATGAGATGGCATATGCATTAATGACATGGCAAATCTTATTATGACATAGCAAAAAAATTAATGATATGGCATGCTTGACATGGCGAAATCTAAATGACATGGCCGAAGATTGAATGACATGGCATGCTTGACATGGTAAATTCTAAATGACATGGCCAAATGGATGAATAACATGGCATTCATGACATGGCAAATCTTATTATGACATGGCATATGTGACATAAGTATTAATCATCAAAATGACATCATCATAGAAATGCATGAACATAAAATATGCACACATCATTATTTTAAAAATTATTTTTTCATGGATTTTTCCTGTGAGGAATTACATGAATGGCGTGTGTCGAAAAATATTACCGTACTCCCCGGCAAAGCTTGGAAAATAATTCTTTCATATGACACTTACATAATTTTGAGTAAAACAAAAAATCGTGCTTTCTAATTTCATAAACACGTGCATTGAAAGATTTCCTAACCTCCCCGGCAAACCCGGCAAAGGTTAAGAATTAATTCATGCCAAATGCTTATGAAACCCAAAAAGTATGTTTTTATACTAAATTAAATCAAAACAATTTGAAATATGCAATGCATGAAAATGTGTTTCTCCCTTCGAGAAAAGGACATCCATACACCTAAAAAGGTGTCCGACTACCTTTGAAAGAAACTTAAATTGGATCTCTAAGTTGAATGATTTTGGGCTTGGATTAAGAAAAATGCAATTTTTTTGAAACCCGTATTAACTACCCATGCCCGATTTTTGTAAAACCAATTTTTTATCCTTGATATAACATAGAAAACATCCTAAAACAGTAGTTAATGACTCCAACCAGTCCCTCCCTTTTTCAAATAAAATCAGAAATTTGCTAGTTTAGAAGAAAACTCATTTCGACTCCAAAAGCAAGTTATAGAAAACTATTTTTTACCCTTGAATAAAAATTCTAAAAATTCTGTAAAAATTAATTTTGACTTGAAACATGATGGTATTTATGAGGAAAAATCAGTTTTAAAATTGAAACAAAAATACCTAGGCCAAAGTGGTCTGAAAAACAAAATACTAGCTAAAGACTACTCTACCGAAAACAATTTTTTTACCCTGGATGAAAAATTATAGAAAAATTATTTTTAACTTAAAACATGATGAAATATATGAGGAAAAATTAGCTTTAAATTCAGACCAAAAATACCTAGGAAGAATATTGCCCAAAAATAGAATACTAGTTAAAGACTGCTCTACTGAAAACCATTTTTTTACCCTTGAAGAAAAATTCTAAAAATTCTGGAAAAATTAGTGTTGACTTAAAACATGATTAACTATATGAGGAAAAATCAGCTTTAAATTCGGACCAAAAATACCTAGGAAGAATATTGCCCAAATCAAACTATCCAATTTATAAATCATCATTTTTCCAACTAGTTTGCACAAGAGACTTTGGCTACAGACCATTGATTGGTCTTAGCCAAAACACAAGTTGAGAATAATATGAATGCATGATTTTCCAGCAAAACAAATATATGAAAATGATCAATCAAGGTTGGCTCAATGGTTGATTTTTTGGACATAGTCCCACCTAACCAAAATTACTTTGTAAAACCAAGATCCTCAAGCTTCTCAAACATTTTTATTTCAAGACAAACACATGAAAATGATTAATCATGAACTAAAACAAAGAAAAAATCAAGGTTGGCTTAATGGTTGGTTCTTTGGACATAGTCCTACCTAACCAAAATCACTTGAAAAAAATCAAGATCCTCAAGCTTCTCAAACCTTTTATTTCATTTTTTTTAAAAGAAAACAAAAGAAAAAATCTATCCTACCACAATGGTGAAACCCACATACAACATGCAAGCAAGAAAACCAAGCAAAAGACAAGCACAATAAAGAAGCAATGTTTCGACCAAACAAGAAAATGTGTAGGAAAATTTTTGCCAACTTTGTTATTTTGTAGAGAATAGAAAAAAAAAAATCTTTAGAAATTTATTTTGAAAACATTTTATTCAAGCAAAGAGAGTTAACAATCACATGGAGAAGAAGAAAAAGGTATCAAGAAATCAAATAAAATAAATGAAAAGAAGAGAAGAAATCACTACCTAACAAAGCTTCCAACCAAGCTCTCTAATTCCTCTTCCTTTCTTCCTTTTTTTTTTTTTCTCAAGAGGTTTTTAGCTACAGCCCCTGCTTTTAAAAATGTAGTGTAGAGAGTCTCAAAAATGAAGAGCGAGCCTCTCTTTAAAGGGGCTAGCCGGTTGCCTTCTTTTTCTCTAGAGAAAATCTTGTATTTTTTTAGCCTTTGTCATACTTTGCATGCTCTCCCAACATTTTTGACACATGGCCAATTTTTGTCTCCTTTTTGCATGATGCTTTCCTTAAATTAAGGGTTTTATTCACCTCTTATTAGCCAAGAATGCCACATAGACAAGTAGTGGAGAATCTTGTCCTTCATTTTAAAAATGTTATCTTGGTACTCAATCTTGGCCATTGGATCAAGTTGATCAATCATCTCCCTTCCTATCTATGTACTGGCCGAAAATGGTCTGGAATATTCCAGGCCATTCCCCCTTTTTTCATTTACAAATTGGTCCTTTTCGATTTCTTCGATAAAATTATATTTTGGCCCCCAAACTTGATCTATTTGCAAATGGACCCCAATTTCATATTTTTCTTTTTCAATCCATCCTATCCAATATAAAACTCAGTTCTGGAGGTTTTCATAATTTTCTGAGCTCGTTTTGTATTTTTCCTGGATTTTTCTCTAAAATTTCGGTTTAATACACCCGAACTTTGTTTATTTTCATTTGAGCTCCAATTTTTGATTTTTCTTCTCCAATCTATTCTATACAATATAAAACTCAGTACTAGAAGTTTTCATAATTTTCTGAGCTCATTTTCTATTTTTCCCGGATTTTTTTTTTAAATTATGGATTAATCCCCCGAATTTAGCCTATTTGCTTTTTAGCCCCAATTTCGGGTTTTTTTCTTTTCATTTCCTTCTTTCCATCCTAAAACTTAATTCTGGAAAAAATTTAAATTTTCTGAGCTCGGACTCTATTTTTTCCGGATTTTCCAAAATTGCCATTTAATCTCTGAAACCTCGATTTTACTCGAAACGAGCCAATCATCCGAATTTTCTTTTTCCATTGCCTTTTTCATATATTGAATTGGAGTTGGACCGATTTTCCCTAATTTTTACATCCGAATTCGTCTCCGATTTAGTTTTTTTCCTTTTTTTCAAATTTGGGAATTTTCTCGATTTTCAAGTTTCTCTTCAACGGCTCTTCCTTTGAATCCACTTCAAATTGGAACTTGGGGTACCCTTGTCTATTTATCATTCACCAACTAGGGGCTTCAATTTCACCGAATTGGATTATCTTCGTAGTTTTTCCCAAATTTGGAAAATCACTTATTTTCCTACTAAATCCTTATTTGCCTTCTTCTCTTCAAATTGATTCTTCCTTCAACTCCACTTTAAATTGGAACTTCCAATATCCTTATTTATTGATTATATTCCATTCTGAACCTTCAATTTTGTCCAATTTGATCATTTATACACTTTTTTCCCAAATTTGCAAAATTTTCTATTTTCGTACAAAATGGAAATTTTCGATTTTGTCCAATTCTTCTTCCAACCGGCTTCTCCTTGTTAAATTGGACCTTGAGGTACCTCTATTTATTGATTATCTTTCAATTTGAGGCTTCAATTTTATTTAATATGATCATTCATGTACTTTTCCCCAAAGTTTGAAATCCCATGCTTTTCTCTTAAATTGAAATTGCAATTTTTCTATTATCTTCCGTTGTAGATCTTTGATTACCACGATTCCTTCACCATCGAATCTTATTTTTCCCCAAAAGATGACTTTTTCAATGGTTGACTTTTTCAAAGTTGACTTTTTTGTGTTAACCTCTGAATCAAAGTCTTGGAGAATAATCTGTGGAAAGAGGGGAGGTTCTCTGCATTCCGGGAGGTTGGTGGAAGAACTTACCTTGTTTAGAGGGCCCAGACAAAATTAGGTGTCTACAGCTGCCCCTCTTTGACTATTGCTGAGGATCAGGAATCAGGAAAAGACAAATAAACAACCATTTTGTCCGGGTATGGAGGCTGTTCGAACAGAGAGTTTTTTTTTTTTTTTTAAATAAAATAAAAGATTTAGGTCTTGAATTGAGAATACCTTGACTGTGATACCAAGGCTCGACTCGTCTCAAGGGAACAAATTCGACTTTTGAAAATAAAAGCAATACCTCGGCGCTGATCCCGGGGCTCGACTAGTCTCAAGGGAATAAATTCGACTTTTGAAAATAAAAGAAATACCTTGACAGTGATCTTGAGGCTCGACTCATTTAGAAACAAGTTCGATTTTAAAAGAAAGGAAATACCTCGACGGTGGTCTCGGGGCTCGACTCATTTGAAAAACAAGTTCGATTTAAAACAAAAAGAAATATCCCGATGGTGGTCTCGGGGCTTGAATCATTTGAAAAACAAGTTCGATTTAAAACAAAGAGAAATACCTCAACGGTGGTCTCGGGGCTCTACTCATTTGAAAAAGAAGTTCGATCTAAAAGGAAAATAAATACCTCGACGGTGGTCTCGAGGCTCGACTCATTTGAAAAACAACTTCAATTTAAAAGAAAAATAAATACCTCGATGGTGGTCTCAGGGCTCAACCCATTTGGAAGAAACAGATTCGATTTAGAAGGAAACTCACTGTGATTCCTGCAATATCAGTCAAATGCGATGATGTTGATGACATGTTTTGCAAATGCTTGTAGAATGCATATTCCCTAGGGATGAATGCAACTATGTGTTTATGTCATAAGTTTTAATTCATGATTTTACTAAGGTTCACGCACTTTTCCAACTACATGATGAATATCCTTGATTTTCCACTGTTTGCTCTACTAATTAGCCTCCCATCATTACGAACTATCATGATTTTTAGCTTACGATTTCACTGAGATCCACAAATTTTTTGACTCCCTGACGGTGTCTTCATTTTATCCATTGTTTGCCCCACTTGATGAGTTCTAAACTCATGGTTTCAACGGGATTCATAAATTTTCCTACTCCATAATAATGTCTTCAATCTATTCATTGTTTGCCCTCACTTGCTGAGCTTTTCAATATTATGGGTTGGTGTGCTCTCAAATTTTAGTGGTTCCTAAACTTCCTCTAAAATTTTAACCCTACCCCATAGTAATACAAAGAAATCATTTCATTTGAAGATTTTTATGTTTACTAATCATCATTCAATTTAATAACACTCAAAATGCATCACAAAATATATGAAAGATAGTATGAAACAGCCAAATGTTATAAAAGGGAAAACAAGAGTTTATTGCAATAATGTTTCAGATAACAGAGATAAATATCAAGGATACAAAAGACAAATGAAAAGTTGTAGGCCGTAGATGCCCCAGATGCAGAATATCTTGGACCCTTCCTGCTTCAATTTTTTTGAAATTTCTTCTGAATGAGCCATTTACTTGGGTGGCCTCTCGGTTTCCGTAGCTGCGTTAGACTAAGTTTTACCCCTTCCTCTGAATTTCTAATACTTTCTCCCCTTTTACACGGAGCATTGATTCAATCCTTGATCAGTACTTGGGCCGTCCTTTGCGGGTTTTCAATCCAAGTTTCCCCCATTCGGTTTTATGTCGCCCTTTTCGGGTTTTCGGCTTAAACCTTTCCTTTTACATTATTTTTTCATCATCTTTTTTTTAAGCATAATACTTCTTCAACTCATCGGCATTTATGGGATTTCTCAAATCATCACCGTCCATCTGGGTTAAGATCAATGCTCCTCCAGAAAAAGCTCTTTTTACCACATAGGGTCCTTCCCAATTCGGAGCCCATTTTCCCCGAGGATCTTTCACAATAGGAAGAATTTTCCTCAATACCAACTCTCCCTCTCGAAACTTCTTGGGACGAACCCTTTTGTTATAGGCTCGAATCATTCTCTTCTGGTACATCTGCCCATGACATATGGCCTTCAACCTTTTCTCCTCGATGAGATTCAACTATTCATAGCGAGCTCTAGTCTATTCTGCCTCTTCTAGGCCGACTTCCATCAAAACACGAAGGGAAGAGATTTCAACTTCAATTGGCAGCACTGCCTCCATTCCATATACCAGAGAAAACTGCATAGCACAGTAGATGTGCGGACCGAGGTACGATATGCGTGAAGAGCAAAAAGGCAAGATCTCATGTCAATCTTTGTACACGTCGATCATCTTTTAAACGATCTTCTTTATATTCTTATTGGCTGCTTACACTGCTCCATTCATTTTTGGGCGATAAGGCACCGAATTATGATGAGTGATCTTGAACTGAGTATACACTTCCCTCATCATCTTATTATTGAGATTGAGAGCATTGTCTGAGATTATTCTTTCAGGGAGTCTATACTGGTACACAATCTCCTTCTTGATGAATCGACACACTACTGACTTCGTTACATTGGAATAAGAAGCAGCTTCTACCCATTTTGTGAAGTAATCTATAGCCACCAGGATGAAACGGTGTCCATTCGAAGCTTTCGAGGTAATGGGCATGATCATATCCATTTCCCATATTGAAAATGGCTATGGAGCCGTCATGACATGCAACAGTGATGGAGGGACGTGAATCTTATCTGCATTTATGACATCTTCGAGAATAATTGACACAATCCCCTTCCATTGTTAACCAGTAGTACCCTGCCCTCATAATCTATTTGGCTAACATGTGGCCATTGGCATGAGTGCCACATATGCCTTCGTGGACCTCTTCGAGCATTCTCTGAGCTTCGACAGACCCGACATATCTCAGTAGAACCTAGTCTTTTCCTTTCTTGTAAAGGATTTCACCATCTAGAACAAAACTCATCGCCATTCTCCTCAGGGTTCTCATATTATTTTTCATTGCCTGTTCAGGGTACTGTTGACCATTAATGTATTGCAAGATGTCGTAATACCAAGGGCGACCATCCGTCTCCTCTTCGATACTTAAGCAATAGGCAAGAAACTCATATATTCTCATCTCGATTGGCACAACCTCGACCCCTTCATTTACTTTAAACATTGATGATAAAGTGGCTAAAGCATCCGCTATTCGGTTTTCTTCTCGGGGTAAGTAATTGAAACTCACTTCTTTGAACTCCTCTATTAGACTCAATATAAGCTCTCGATATCGGATTAACTATGCATCTCGATTTCCCACTCTCCCCGCAATTGATATATTAATAGAGTCGAGTCTCTGAAAATCTCTAATGTCTTAATCTTTCTTTCTATGGTGGCACAGAGGCCCATAGTACATGCCTCATACTCAACGGTATTGTTTGTACAATCAAAATCCAGTCTGGCAGTAAAAGGATGATAATCTTCCTCAAGGGATATGAGTACTGCACCGATCCCGTGCCCCATGGCATTAGATGCGCCATCAAAATACATTTTTCATATTTTCTTCTCAGAGGAAGTGCCTCTTATTGCGAAACACACATCAAGTCTTCATCAGGGAAATCAAAGTTCATAGCCTCATAATCTTCTACCGCTCGACTTGCTAGAAATTCGGCTACCGCGTTGTCCTTTATAGCCTTTTGGCTCACATACATGATGTCATATTCAAAAAGAAAAACTTGCCATCTCGTCGTTCTTCCTGACAAGGAGGGCGTTTCCAACATATACTTGATGGGGTCTAGCTTTGCAATTAACCATGTTGTGTGATACAATATGTATTGTCTGAGCCTTTTGGCAGTCCAAGCTAAGGCACAACAAAGCCTTTCTACTGATGAATACTTCAGCTCATACTCTGTGAACTTTTTGCTAAGGTAATAAATTGCTTGTTCTTTCTTTCTAGCCTCATTATGCTGCCCCAATACACAGCCCATAGACCTTTCAAATACTAATAAATACAGTATCAGCGGTTTCCCCGGAACAGGCGAGATCAACACTGGCGAGTTTGATATATAATTCTTGACCTTATCAAAGGCTATCTGACACCCTTCATCCCATTCTCCTGTATTATGCTTTCGGAGTAGCTTGAAAATCGGGTCCCACTTGTCGGTAAGTTGAGAAATAAACTGAGCAATGTAATTTAGTCTTCCCAGAAAGCTTCTCACTTCCTTTTGAGTATGAGACGGTGGAAAATTATGGATAGCTTTCACTTTGTCCGGATCAATCTCGATTCCCTTCTTACTAACCACGAAACCTAACAGCTTCCCCGAAGTGACCCCGAAAGTGCATTTTGGCTAGGTTAAGTTTGATCCAAAACTTTCTCAATCTTTCAAAGAGCATATTAAGATTCGCAACATGCTCATCTTCTCCTTGCGACTTTGCGATCATATCATCAACATAGACTTGGATCTCCTTATGCATCATATCATGAAACAAGGTCACCATGGCTCTTTGGTATGTTGCCCCGACATTTTTCAATCCAAATGGCATCACTCTATAGCAAAAGGTCCCCCACATCGTCACAAATATGGTTTTCTTCATATCCTCCGGTGCAATCTTGATCTGATTATACCCCGAGAACCTATCCATAAAGGAGAACACAGACTTATTCGCGGTATTATCTACCAAGGTATCAATATGGGGCAGCGGCAAGTTATCTTTAGGACTGGCCTATTCAGATCTCGGTAATTGACACATATTCATACTTTGCCATCTTTCTTTGGGACTGGGACGATATTGGCTACCTATTATGGATACTTTGCCACTTTTAAGAATCTGGCATCAAACTGCTTTTTCACCTCTTCATTTATCTTTAATAACATCTCAGGCCTCATTTTTCTCAACTTCTGTTGAATCGGCTTACAATCTAGCTTCAGAGGGAGCTTATGAACCACGATATCAGAATCCAGCCCTGGCATGTCTTGATACGACCATGCAAATACATCGACATACTCTCAGAGTAAGGCTATCAGTTCACGCCTTATTGACGGTGAAATTGAGGTTCCAATCTTGACCTTCTTTATTTCTTCTCTAGTCCCCAAATTTATTACTTCCAACGGCTCTTTATGGGGCAATACTTACTTCTCCTCTTTTTTCTATTATTCTTAACAGATCCTGAGGCAAATCCCAATCCTCGACATCTTTGTTCACGTAAAAATCACCCGTCCAAATAGGTTTTTCAAAATCAATTTCAAAATTATTGACAGGATGGTCCTCATATTCCGTATCTAGACACTTGGAAATGGGTGGGAAAGAAACAATATAGAAAGGCATATAGGCAAAAAATGATAATAATAAAATAGTAATAAATAAATAAAATGACGGAATAAAAGAATATGGACAAGTCAGATGAAGAAAATGCATCATGATTGTTATTTGTTTAAAGGGTGAAGTCGTAAACATAAGCCCATGCAAAAGGATTCTTAATGCCCTTAGGCAGAGGCAATTAAGATTAAGTCAGAGCATTACTCTTGAGAAGACCTAAAAACTAAAGGAAGTTCGATCACACTCCAATTTGTCAGCTTAAAACCCGGAGGACGTGGGCGCACATCCAGCCTGTGCTTGTATTTCCCACTCTCATTTCTTCTTCGGCCATGCCGATCACCATCTCTTCTTGCTGTTTCTCTTCACTCACATAGAACTGCTTGAATGCTTGCTCCAACATCATTAACACATTATCAGAATTCCTCTTACCATATTCAAATCCACCAGAGCGAAAAGTGTGAAAGATCGGAGGGAAAGTCATAGGTTCCCATTCCATATCCATACCTGAAAGTCGAGCCAACCTCCTCTGTCTATTCTTCTCAACTTGCTTTCTCTTCTCATGTGCTTTGGGGAGGTACCCGAGACCAAAGTGGTCTTTCTTTTAGGCCACTTGTATCGCCATGGCCATTCCTTGATGGTATTTCCCTAATCCTTTTCCAGCCCGACAGCCCTTTCCCACTGTTGTCTTCACCTCTAACTTGGTGTTCTTGGATAACTTAGGCTTTGGGATTCTATGCCCCTCGGTAATGAATGTAGCATTGACAAACCCCCAAAATCAGAAGGAGCACTCCACAACATCTTCACTTACTTCCACATAAGGGGCCTCAGTTGATGCAAAAGCTATAATATCTTCTTGCCCTGACACACTTACTAGGCGTCCTTCCATCACAAACTTCAACTTTTGGTGGAGAGATAACGACACAGCCCCAGCTGAGTGAATCCACGGCCTTCCCAACAAACAATTATAGGATGGGGTGATGTCCATTACTTAGAATTTGATCTCGTAACTACATGGACCTATTTGAAGCGGGATCTCAATATTCCCCATCACATCCCTGTGGGTGCCATCAAAGGCTCTGACTATGGTATGACTTGGCAACATGTAAGACATATCAATCGGCAATTTAGACAAAGTTGCCAATGGCATCACGTTCAAAGAGGATCCATTGTCGAGGAGCACTCGTGGCAAGATATGTCCTTTACAAGTAGTAGTTATATGCAAGGCCTTGGTAGATCATATACCATTAGGCGGTATCTCGTCATAGCTGAAAGAGATAAAGTCATCCGCCGTGATATTCCCCACTAGTCTATCCAACTTTTCCATGGAGATATTGTTAGGCATGTAAACCTGATTCAGTATTCTTAGCAAAGCATTACGATGAGGCTCTGAATTCAGTAGCAGCGATAGGACTGAGATCCTAGCCGGTTGGCGGTGCAACTGCTCCACCACGCTGTATTCACTGTGCTTAATGAACTTTAGAAACTCACAGGCTTCTCTTTCGTTCACTGGCTTTTTCATCTTATTTACTAGGGGCAACTCTGCCTCTTGCCCTTTGGACTATGTCGGAGCTACAGGGATTGACTCCACTGTCTCTTTACCAGGTCTTTCTATTTCTTTCTCTGGTTCGGCTCAATCATTTTCGGGGCGTAGCACCTTTCGCTACGGGTCAAATGGCCCACTCCGAATATGTCAACAGCTGTCGACTGATGACCTGAGGATCCCTACTATGTTGCAATCTTAGTTCCACGGAATTGCTTTGTCCTTTTTGTAAGGAAAAAGAGATGGCAATTCTATAATCAATTTAGGAACGGGTCCCTCGACAAATGGAATAACTTTTTCTTCCGGCTCATCATAGTAGATGATCAAAGGTTTATCTGCCCCGTAACTAACCATAGCTTCATTCATACTTACTTCAGGTTCTTCAAATTTTTCAGAAAACTGGGCCTCGCCCATATCCATCATTCTTTGAATCTTGGCTAGAAATTCTTCGCAATCCTGGATGACATGCCCCTCACATTCGTGGTAGTGAGAAAAATCCCTTGACTTGCCGACTATCTTTTTCAAATCTGATCTTGGTTGAATTAACCCTACCCTGACACTACCCAAACCTTGATCATCAGCGTCTTCACCCTTCTCACATCCTTTTTCACTTTTCCAAACTCCTCAGACATTAATGCATTAACTTTAGCCTCTGTGTGATTAGGCAAGGGGTTACCCGCAATGTTAGGCCTATTTCTTGGCCCAAACTTCACAATCCCTGTATCAATGAGGCTTTGGACCTTTTCACTTAAAAGCAGTGCAGTTCTCAGTTGAATGCCCTTGGATTCCTGCGTGATATGCACAGTGGGCGTTGGAATCGTTCCACTTGGCATATGGAGGTTTTAGGGGTTGGAGATAGACATGTGCGACAAGTTGTCCCTGCAGCAGCTTTAGGTACAACTCGTCGTAGGTTGTAGGAATAGGATCAAATTGAAGTTTTTGATTATTCCTAAAGGGTCTTTCGTCATTTTTGGCGGTTTTCTGAGTGTTTGGTATAGTGTTTGGGGGAATGGCCATCTAAGGGGATATACCGGTTGGATACACTTGTTGTGGTATAGCTGTATAAGGGAAAGAGTTTTGAGTAAGGTTATTCATCGCGGGATAATAGGGATTGTATGTTGGATAGGGTGTGTATGGTGCAAGAGGTGTAAATGGGTGGTTGTTGAAACTAGCTGCATGTGCTTCTCATTCCCTTTTCTTGGCAGGAGCTATTTTTTTGGGGACCACTGATTCTCCACTCTCCATTTTCCCGCTCTTGATAGCGATTTCAATCGTCTGCCCCGAGATAACCATATCAGCAAAGTTCTTAGTGGCGTTACCCACCAGTTTATCATAAAACGGTGCCTTCAAAGTGTTGACAAATAGAATTGTCGTTTCTTTGTCGGTGAGAGAAGGTTGTACCTAAGTAGCCAAATCTCTCCACCTCTGAGCATACTGTTTGAAACTTTTTGTTGTTTTCTTTTCCATATTCTGTAAAGACAGCCTATCGAGAACAAGATCCGACACGTGCTTATAATGTTCCATGAAAGATCTGGCCAAATCCATCCATAATTTGATCTTGCTCTAGCTGAGCTGGTTATACCATCGGTTGCTGAACCCGTTAGACTATCTTGGAAGCAATGAATCAACAATATCTCATCCTCAGCATATCCCATCATTTTTGGCAGTACATAGTCAAATATGCCGAGGGGTTATTGGTTCCATCATATTTCTCGAAATTCGATACCTTGAACTTGTGCAGGATTACTAAACCATGAACTAAGCTCAGTTATTGTGCATCAAGGCTGCCGAACAACTCTGCTCCTTCTACGGCCTGTAGCCTTTCTTTTAGCAACTGATACTTTTTTCTGGGAGTTAGCCAGCTCAACCCTTTTCATTTCTGCCATCTTCATTTTTTCTTGTTCAACCAAATCATCCAGATCCTCAATGGGATTTGCTGGGAGATTTTCGATATTTATGCCAATCGACACCTGGTTCTATGCTCCCACATGGGGTTGGACATATACGAATATCATTGCAGCTGTCGATGGTAGAGTTTCTGTGTTCTGTAAGGACTGGCCGTTTAACAGTACGGCTTCATGGTGTCCCTCTTTGCCCCTTTGGCCTCCCGATTCTAATCCAACGGTCGAATTCTCTATGTGTCCCTTTCCCCTAAATACGATGGACACCAGTTCCATTAATTTGGTCATCTGATCTCTTGATTCGACCTGAGACTTGGCCAACTGTTCTCTCAACTCTTCTTGTGCTTTTTCCATTCTCTTTATCCGAGCAGCCTGTTCACTCTCTATGATTCTGGCTTGCAATCAGGTGTTATACTGGCGCTGAAAATCTGAGTTTTTCAGAGGACGCCCAATCTTTATACCTTAAGTTTAAATACCATGGATCAGAACTTCGTGACATATTCTTTGTATTTTGCTATGAATGAATGAATGGGTAAATGAATGAATGAGAAAATATTATTGAAACAATAATAAAATGAACAAATGGATAAATGAATGACTAAGTAAATGAATATGTACAACTGATAAATAAATAAATGCATGTGAAAGTATTGGCCCCAGGATAATTTCAACCCAACGGTCTTTCATTGATCATTGAATTTATACATCAACGATAAAAACAATAAGATCTCTCCATATTGCCTAATAACCTCTCCTAAGGAAATCTAGTATCTGCTAAATAATTTATCAATCTGTCCAGAGTCAAAGTGTCAATACAACTATGATGGCCCTGAAGTGACCTTTTCGGGTCTCGGACTCTCCTTCACAGTGCCCCTTTTTCGGACTGCTTCGATTCTTCGACTTTCAACTTGGCCCACAACCTTTCATTTTCTAGTTGACATCTCAATAGTTCAGCAGAGACAACGATGTGCGAGCTTTCCTTAACTCGCTTCTCTTGCATGAGTCTGACAGCTCTAACTTCTTTCTTTTTCGCTTTCCCTTTCCAGTAGTCGCTCTTTTTCTTGAGATCGTCAACTTTTTTCTGCCATTCCCTAGAAGACTTAGCGACCCCTTCATATTTTAGTTCAAATCGAAACCTTTTATTCTCCAAATGCAAGTTCCTAAGATCGCTTGTAAAAGTATATCTCTTTTATCTGACCTTCTCCCCTTCATTTTCCCGAATTGATTCCATAATCTTCAGGTCATCAATTCTTCTTAGAGTCGGGTAACCTCCTTGCTCATTCGGACCTTTTCCTTTTCAAATTCCAAGTTCATGACCTCTAACTTTGATGGCACTTCTTCTAGCTACAGATCCATTAGTGAGTTATCGCTCCCATCGGGAGCCAATAGTCTATCATTAACCCTCTTGGACCTCCACTCCATGTAATCTGGTGTGACATTATCGACGTACCGATCTACCTCTACCTGATAAGTTTTCTTCCATGCCACTACAAATTTGCGCACTTTCCCTGAGTACCTTTTTCTCTCCATAGGCAAATTCTAACTCATTGAGCCCGTGGGTCGTAGGTGTGAATTGACGAGACTCCAATTCCCTTAGCACCAGCAAAGGCACGTAACTCACACCTCCCCATACTCCTAACAATGGGACACATGTCTTGTCCCCAAACTTGTACAACATCGGCATAGGAGCTATCCATGGAGCTCTCCAAGTCACCATCTCAGTCTTAAGGTTCCGGAGTATGTCAATCCATTGCTCTTCGATCCTATCTTCGGGCCAATCCCTCTTAAGAAACTCACTAATTGGTGCAAAAGACTTTAAATACGGGCCGAGAGGAACTCTTTCTTGCTTCCAAAAGTGGCTCTGAATCCATATGTAGAGAAGCTGTATACAACCCACGAATGGCCCTTTTCCTCCCTATCTGTAGAAATTTAGGGATTGAATTGTTTCTGCTTTGATTACCGAGGCCGAGTTTATCTTCTGTGCCCTAACCTCTTGAAGAGATCTACTATTTCCATATCCACGTATCCCAATATCTTTGGGAAGATAACTAACCTATAGATGGCTAAGGCAAAGATGTTTCTAGCTATCTCTTTATTAGGAAGACTATGGATTAAAACCCGTAAAGTATCCCATGAGATGCAATTGTTTTCTCCTTTTCGGACAACGTGACTCTCGAACCAACTTCTTTCCACCCCCAAAATCGTGGACACCTTTTTCTTGAAACCCGACATCTTCGAATCTTTCAAGTAAATATGATCTGGGATGGCGCTCTCAATATGCAACAGAGTCAAATATTCTTCGATGGTCGAAGTCATATCCTCTCGGTTGAATGTGAAGCATCGATAGACGGGATTCCAAAATTGCACCACGGCCCAGATTAACTCATCGCGGGCCTTGACTGGGATTAACAGTGTTATGTCTCCATAAATCTGAGTGAAGGCTTCTCTTTCTGCTATGTCCTACTATTCCATATATCTATCAACCCACGAAGACCGTTTTTCCAGATATTGAGATCAATTTCGGATGGCAGAACTGATACATATCCCTCTTTCAAACAATCCTCATTACCTTGCTGATCCTCCTCGAAGCTTTTTCTCACCACTATATGTTTCTCGACCACTGAGGCAAACTGACCCTCCATGAAAGCCCTCTTGGTTGAATACTATCCCGAGACCAATAACCCTCCTCGTGCAAGATGATGATAAAAATGCATGACAAGGGAAAATAAAAGAATTAGTAAGGAAATGAACTCACAAGTATGAAACAAATAATAATGTATGCCAAACAAATGTTAACGAAATTGCGGCATTATAACGCCTTTGGGACGGGATATCAAACTTATTAAGGGCGATACGATGTTCGTTCATCATCGCCCGATTTGAAAGGTTTAAGATGCAGAGATGGTAAAGGGCTGGAAATGTTCCTCCATGTATTCCTAACTTCGGTACCTCTAGCAGAAAATTGGCATGGCTTCACCTAGGTTCACAATATGAGGTTGCATTAGGTTCTAACGGCTCCAAATTGTTCCTTACTGTCGCCGGTGAAGGCTCATAAGGCACCCCGATAAAAATGGGTTCAATTTGTTAGAGTATATTTCCCTAGCCCATGAAGATTGTTAATCACGAAGGCATAGGTAATTTAGTACTCTGGAATTGTTTAACTGGCCCATGCAGATTGTTAATCACGGAGGCTTAGTTACTTTGCTTCCACCTAAAAAGACGAAACCTGAGTGTAGAAACCTAATTTTGTCCGGACCACTAAACAGGTATGTTTTCTTCCTATATTGATGTTTTTGAGTGTAAAAAGACTTTTTTCATCCTGCAGGTGGTACTCCGAGACTTAGTTTAAAGGGGCGAGCATAAAAAGTCAAACTTGAAAAAGTCAACCCCGAAAAAAGTCAACCCCAAAAAGTCAACTACTGAAAAAATCAACCCACTTTCAAAATCAAGATTTTAAGCTCAATTAAAAAATGGCGAAAGAATTTTAATAATCCAAGGTCTAAATTGAAAGATATGGAGTTTGGAAAATGGGATTTGGAGATTCAATAGAAAGGAAAACCTAATCCGAGAAATTTGGGGAAAAGTGCTTAAACGATCAAATTGGTCGAAATTGAAGGTTCCAAATGAAAGATAAGCACTGACTACAGGTAATGGAGCAGTCACTTGCAAGAAAAATCGAAAGAAAAGTCAATCCGAGAGAAAACCGAGAATTAGGATTTTTAATGGATTTCGGTGAAATCGGGAAGAATCACAGAAATGGCCCGACTTGATAAGACCAAAGCCCCCAATGGATGAGGAATGATTAAAAAAGGATAGCCCAAAGCTCAGTTTGAAGAAAAGCTGAAAATCGGACTTGTTTCGAGCAAAACCGAGTTTCGGAGGCAAAAGGGCAAAATTGGAAAATTTGGGAAAATAGCAAATGGACTCTGAAAATTCTGAAAATTTGTAAATCTCATTTTTAAATCATTTAAAAGAGATTGGCGAAAGAAAATCTTGATTCGAAGTTTGTTTGCAAAATGGCAAAATCCCGGGCTTCTTATGTAGTAATTCAAAAAGAAAAATCTTGGAAAAATAGCAACTGAGCTCCAAATCTTCTGAAATTTTGTAAATCTCATTTTTAAATTATTTGGAAGATATTTACGAAAGAAAATCTTGATTCGGAGTCCTTTTGCAAAATGGCCAAATCTCGGGCCTCCTATGCAATAATTCAATAAGATAAATCCCGGAAAAATAGCAAATGGACTCCAAAAATTCTGAAATTTTGCAAATCTCATTTTTAAATTATTTGGAAGAGATTGGCGAAAGAAAATCTTGATTCGGAGTTCGTTTGCAAAATGGCCAAATCCCGGGCCTCCTATGTAGTAATTCAAGCCGATAAATCTCGAAAAATACCAAATGAGCTCCAAAAACTATGAAAACTTCCAGATCACAATTTTAAATTATTTGGAAGAGATTGGTGAAGAAAAATCTTGATTTGGAGCTCGTTTAAAAAATGGTAAAATGTGGGGGCATAAAAGGGCATTTTTGGAAGAAAAAATCCAAATAAATAGCAAACGGACTCAAATAATTTTGAAAACTTCCAGAACTCAATGTTTTATTATTTTTTAAGTATTAAAAAAAATTGAATTTGGAGTCCGTTTGATATTTATTTGCATCCGAGGGGGTAAAACGGTCATTTCACCCAAGCAACCGAAAAGGGCTTCTTTGGGCCTTTCAAAAAATCAGACTTGGGCTGAAAAAATAGAAGTGCTGGCCTCCCCAGGCCCAAAGGAAGGAGGAAGCTTCTGATTTTTCAATCAAATGGCTAAAAATTAAGAGTTAGTTAGAGATTCTCTTTGATCAAGCCATGGTGATTAAGCCACATAGGCCAAGAGAGATGTCAACATTATTCTTGAACAGCTGTAATTTGGGACAGCTGATATGCTAATCTAAAGGTGGTAATTTCATGATTTTTTCACCTTTAATTATTAGCCATTTGATGAAAAATTGGTTACAAAAAAATGACAACATCCTTATATGTTTTAAGGGACCATTCGACCAGCATAGGGAGGGGGTTCAGATTTTTCAATTTTACATTTCATTTTGCTGAGTTCTTTTAGTTTTTTACTTGTTTTTTCTCTCCTTGGTTGAAAGCAAAACAGAAAAGTTTAGAAAGGAAAGGAAAGTTTGAAGAGATAAAGCTTGAAATATAGCTTCTTGAGGTTGATCTTGAGCATCAACTCTTGCACTTTCTTGATTTTCCATTCTTGTTTTTTCTATTTTGATTACTATTTGGTGAGTTTCCTTTTTAAATAAATGTTTTTTTTTGTTCTTCTTAAGTTTTTCCTTCATCTATTTCTTAAATATATTTTATACAATTTTTTTTTACAATATACTCACCATGGCCGAATGGCCTACATTATTTATTTAAGTTGCTATTTTGGTTTATTTTATCATATTGTTTATGTTATTTTCTTTGATTTTGGTATTTTAAATGTTATTTTACTTCATATTCTTGAGTTATATTTTAATTTGGTTGCTTTGTTTGTTGTCATTTATGATTTAAATATCATGTTTTTGCATTTTTAATTTTCTGTTTTCATGATGTTTAAATTTGAGCATGTTTTAGATTTAGTATATAAAGTGTTTGTGAAAATGCTTGTGTGGTTTTTGCATGATTTGAGTTTTATATCTTAGTTGAGCATGTTTTAGATTTAGTATATTAAGTGTTTGTGAAAATGCTTGTGTAATTTTTGCATGATTTGAGTGTTACATTTTAGTTGAGCATGTTAGTATACCAAGTGTTTGTGAAAATGCCATGCTTGTTGGAGCTTCAGGCCATTTGGCTACTCCATGTGTTTTGCATTGTGTGTTGCATTTTTGCCATGTTAGTTAGTAGGTTTTTGCATTTGCATGACATTTGATTTAGTTGAGCATGTTAGTATACCAAGTGTTTGTGAAAATGCCATGTTTGCTAGTTACATTATTCCATTCGACCACCCTTGGAATTTTTGCATTTTATGTGCATTCTTGCCATGTTAGTTGATAGGTTAGCACTTGCATGATATTTGGTTGAGTTTTTAGTTTAAGCATGCTTTGTGTTTGTGAAAATGCCATGCATATTTTAGTTATTAATTTTGGTTTATTTTCCATGCATGTTCATGCATTTTAGGTCTAGGTTGCATTAAATGCCATGCAAGTTCATGCATTTTAGGTCTAGGTCACTATATGAATGCCATGCATTTTTTCATGACATTTAGGTTTAAACTCTTACATTTCATGCATTATGTTTGCTGTATTGTTTCATGCATTTCATGTTCATGCCACTTGAATAATGACTTGAGCCAATTAATGGTTCAAAGTCATGCTCTCTTGAGCACACTTGTGCAAAATTAAAGTTTGTCAAATTGATTATTCTATCTTTGTGATTTTTTTTACTTAGCCAATTTTTATCTAACTTTCAAAAAGTCCTAGCTACTGTTTGTGAGTCATTTTGTGAGTCATTTTGTGAGTCTTAAATATTTTTACTTTGATTTTTAAATGATTTTATCAAAGGCAAAATGTATTTTGGCAAATCAGTTTTTTTTTCACCCAATACTCGTACATTTCCGATTTTTCTGGGAATTCATCTTTAATCAAAAAATTAAGCCGCTTTTTTCCCGTGTAGTTTTACATGTCCTGAGTCTCCAGTATTGTTTTTATAATTTTTTGAATTTTTAAAAATAGGGTAAAAAATCATGGCTTAAAACTGGACAATGGAGTCATAATTGAATTTAAAGAAAAATCATTTTTCTGTTTTGGTTAAGTTACTTAGAGTGGGCTAATTAGGAGGGTTAGCTACTGACTTAGGGTAGTTTCTAAGTCTTTTTAAACTCTAAAAATGGTTTTTCAAGTCTCGGGTTAAGGGTAGTCAAGTCCGGATTTTTACACTTAGGAAATTAGAGCCATTTAAAAAAAGATTTAGCCCAGTTTTTATTTTTAATTCAAGCTTTTCAAAATTGTTTTCAAACAATCACAAAGTATTTTGGTTTTAGAATATTTAATTTGACATATTTTCCTAAGGTAGCTGGATATCTTTTTAGATATACGGATTTCCTTAATTAAAGGAAAAAATACATTTCATGCATTGCATTTTTCATATTCATGCATTTTATATAATATGTGATTCTTGCTATAATAATTTCTATGATATTGTTATTATTTTGATTTATATTTTTTGATGTTACATGGTTTATTATATGGTTTTGAATATTTCATGATATCCTATGCTTTTATTTAGTTATTTTTATTTAGCATATACTATGTTCATGCATTATTATTTTTATTTTCATGCATATTATATGATAGCATTATTTTATTCCATGTCATTTAAATTATATGCCATATCATTCATATTTGTCATGTCATTTAAATCATTTCATTTCATTTAGGATATATTATGTCATCTAGAATATTTTATTTCATTTAGATTATATCATATGACTTAGGATATTGCATTTCATGAGGAATATATTATATTACCTAGGTCATTTCATTTCATTTAGGATATATTATGTCATCTAGAATATTTTATTTCATTTAGATTATATCATATGACTTAGGATATTGCATTTCATATAGAATGTATTATGTTACATAGGTCATTTAATTTCATTTAGAATATATCATATAACTTAGGATATTTCATTTCATTTAGAATATACTAAGGCATTCAAATCATGTCATGTCATTTAGGTTGCATTATATTATTTAGATTTTGCTATGTCATTTTATTTATGTCATGCATATACATATTCATTTCTTTTAAATGTTTTCAAAAAAAAAAGATAATGATTTTCAATAAAATAAAGATATTCCCGAGTTAAAATAATTCATGAGTTCTCTGCCGGGTTTGCTGAAGAGGATATCATCAATTATTATTAATAACGGAATATCTTCTTTAAAAAGAGAATGGTTCGGAAAATTTTCCAAAACTAATAAAAATTTCTATATTTTGCCACATTTGTTGGGGAATATAGGAAAATTTTGAATTTATAAATTTCGGATCATTTTTAGTTAAAAATGGAATTATTTTTTCTTTAAATTGGGAATTAACTTGAAATACTAAATTTAAAACCGATTTTTTATCGAGACTTGAGATAACACACGATTAATAAGGTACCGATTTATACGGGCGCTATGGGGGTGCTAATCCTTCCCCGCACGTAACCGACTCCCGAACCTGCTTCTTTGATTTCTCTGGTTTAAAACGCAGACTTGAAATTGGTTTTTAAAATGTTTTAATTAATTTTTAAAATATTTTATAAAACCGGTTTTAATAGGTGGCCGATCACACCTAGCTAAAAAATATTGGTGGCGACTCCATGTCTTTTTCAAGGTCATTTTCAAAACATTCACTTTTCTAGAGGAATTAAGTCGACTTTTCCTCGGTTTTTTTTAATGTCACGCTTAACGAATAATAAAGTCTTGACTTGTTATTTTTTAGGTTGCGACACTAGGTATAGGGCTCATGTTATGAAAATGCATGTGTAGTGTGTGAGGAGGAACTAACAAACCTTTCACCACTTATTCTACAACTTTAATCCTAAATACCGCGACAATTTATTAAGGACAAGATTAAACAATGTGAAGCATTAATTAAGCAGAGAATAATAATATACAACAACATAACCAGAGAAAAATAATGTGCATGTATATGAGTATGAACATATTCAAGACCATTTATTATTTTCAAAATTCTGCTTATTTAAAAAATATAGGAACTAAAATTAAATACTAGATAAAATTGACAAAACCGAGACTTTTGATAACACACGACTAGTTTTAGGCCTGACTCTCTAAGTGTCCCCAGTGGAGTCGCCAAGCTGTGCAACGTATCTCGCAACCGTTAAGCAATGTTTAAAATAATAATAATTGTGGGGAGAAGAAGAGGAAAAGACGACTTAATTCCTCTTAAATTAAAACAGGAGGGTTTGAAAACAACCTCGAAAAAGAAATAGAGTCGGCACCAATCTTTTTTGGCTAGGTGTGATGGGTCACCTATTAAAACGGGTTTTTGTAAAACATATTAAAATTAATTAAAAAAAATTTTAAACCAATTTTGAGGCTTGCGCTTTGAACCAGAGAAAAGCAAAGGCGAGCTCAATGGTTGGTTCTTTGGACATAGTCTTACCTCACCAAAATCACTTGATACAAATCAAGATCCTCAAGCTTCTCAAACCTTTTATTTCATTTTTTTTATAAAAGAAAACAAAACAAAAAATCTATCCTACCACAATGGTGAAACCCACATCCAAAATGCAAGCAAGAAAATCAAGCAAAAGACAAGCACAATAAAGAAGCAATGTTTCGGCCAAACAAGAAAATGTGTAGGAAATTTTTTTGCCAACTTTGTTATTTTGTAGAGAATAGAAGAAAAACCTTTAGAAAATTATTTTGAAAACATTTTATTCAAGCAAAGAGAGTTAACAATCATATGGAGAAGAAGAAAAAGATATCAACAAATCAAAGAAAATAAATGAAAAGAAGAGAAGAGAAGAAATCACTACCTAACAAAGCTTCTAACCAAGCTCTCTAATTCCTCTTTATTTCTTCCTTTTTTCTTTTTTTTCTCAAGAGATTTTTATCTATAGCCCTTGCTTTTAAAAATGTAGTGTAGAGAGTCTCAAAAATGAAGAGAGAGCCTCTCTTTAAAGGGGCTGGCCAGCTGCCTTCTTTTCCTGTAGAGAAAATCTTGTATTTTTTTTAGCCTTTGTCATGCTTTGCATGCTCTCCCAACATCTTTTCCACATGGCCAATTTCTGTCTCCTCTTTGCATGATGCTTTCCTTAAATTAAGGGTTTTATTCACCTCTTATTGGCCAAGAATGTCACATAGGCAAGTAGTGGAGAATCTTGTCCTTCATTTTAAAAATGTCATCTTGCTACACAATCTTGGCCATTGGATCAAGTTGATCAATCACCTCCCTTCCTCTCTATGTGCTGGCCGAAAATGGCTTGGAATATTCCAGGCCATTCTCCCTTTTTTTATTTGCAAATTGGTCTTTTTCGGTTTCTTCGATAAAATTGCATTTTGACCTTCAAACTTGATCTATTTGTAAATGGACCCCAATTTTGGATTTTTATTTTTAAATCAATCCTATCCAATATAAAACTCAGTTCTGGAGGTTTTCATAATTTTCCGAGCTCGTTTTGCATTTTTCTCGAATTTTTCTCTAAAATTTTGGTTTAATACCCCCGAACTTTGTTTATTTTCATTTTAGCTCCAATTTTGGATTTTTCTTCTCCAATCCATTCTATCCAATATAAAACTCAGTTCTGAAAGTTTTCATAATTTTTTGAGCTCATTTTCTAGTTTTCCAGAATTTTTTCTCTAAAATTGCGAATTAGTCACCCGAATTTAGCCTATTTGCATTTCAGCCCCAATTTTGGGTTTTTTCCTACTCATTTCCTTCTTTCCATCCTAAAACTTAATTCTAGAAAGTTTTTCAATTTTCCAAGCTCGAATTCTATTTTTTCTAGATTTTCCAAAATTGCCCTTTAGCCTCTAAAACTTCAGTTTTACTCGAAACGGGCCAATCGTCCGTATTTTCTTTTTCCATTGCCTTTTTCATATATTGAATTGGAGTTGGACCAATTTTGCCCAAATTTTACATAAGAATTCCTCTCCAATTTAGTTTTTCTTTTTCTTTTTTCTTCAAAATTGAGAATTTTCTCGATTTTCAAGTTTCTCTTCAAATCGGCTCTTCCTTTGGATCCACTTCAAATTGGAACTTGGGGTACCCTTGTCTATTTACCATTCACCAACTAGAGGCTTCAATTGGACCATTTTCGTAGTTTTCCTCAAATTTGCAAAATCCCCTATTTTCCTACTAAATCCTTATTTGCCTTCTTCTTTTCAAATTGACTCTTCCTTCAACTCCACTTTAAATTGGAACTTCCAATATCCTTATTTATTGATTATATTCCATTCTGAACCTTTAATTTTGTCCAATTTTGATCATTTATACATTTTTCCCTAAATTTGCAAAATTTCCTATTTTCCTACAAAATGACAATTTTCGATTTTGTCCAATTCTTCTTCCAACTGACTTCTCCTTGTGAAATTGGAGCTTGAGGTACCTCTTTTTATTGATTACCTTTCAATTTGAGGTTTCAATTTCATTCAATTTGATCATTCACGTACTTTTCCCAAAATTTGGAAATCCCATGCTTTTCTCTTAAATTGAAATTTGCAATTTGTTTTTCCACCTTCAATTTTTCTATTATCTTCCGTTGTAAATCTCCGATTACCAAGATTCCTTCACCATTGTTCAATTCACCTTCGAATCTTGATTTTCCCCCAAAATTTGACTTTTTCAATGGTTGACTTTTCGGTTTAACTTTTTCGAAGTTGACTTTTTTGGGTTGACTTTTATGTGTTAACATCTGAATCAAAGTCTTGGAGAATAATCTGTGGAAAGAGGGGAGGTTCTCTGCATTTCAGGAGGTTGGAGGAAGAACTTACCTTGTTTAGGGGGCCCAGACAAAATTAGGTTTCTACATTTCTATTGTCGGATTTAACCACGCAAGTTCACGTATCGCTAATAATGAGTAGAGTATCGTTTCCCTAAGTAATTGTTGCCAAATCTGTTAAGTACTAAAATAATAACAACTTAATTTTATTCAAACACACTATTAAAAATTACAGAATAATAACAAAAGAAAAGAAAATAATAAGCAAACATGACAATTGGAACTTGATTAATCAATAAGGAAGAGCCTAGGATTACAATTTTCCTTAACACTTCGTTTGAATCTTTTCTACTCTCTTAACTTGACTAATGATAATGAGTTGTTAACCTAAACTTATAATGTATTTATAAGTCTCTTCCGATGTTCTTATAAAATTATCTCCCTCAACCAATTATTCACTATATTCCTATGACAATTGAATTAAAAGAGACTCATTAAGTTTAGACTCTAAATTGATTACACATGACATGTAAGTATATTCATATCTCACATGCGAATCAATCAATTCATTCAATTAGATAAATGAATAGGAACATATGTTATTCAATCAATGGCTAAACAAGAAATTCCCTTTTCCAAGTTTATTTAGGTTACCAAATCAATCTAATTGGTGATCAAGCAATTAGAAGCATTAAGCACAAGATTGAATTCAAATACCATTAAAATTTGTTTAAAGATCAAGAGTTTTGTCAATTTCTCTACTTATTTTAATAACTATATATTTTGTTTTATGGTATTGCTTTTGATTTTTTTTATCGATCTATTTTGAATTAAAGGTTTGGTTTGGTTTGCATAATTTTTTTTGGTTGATTAATTAATATTATTAGTGTAGTGCTTCTATTTTGAAAGCTATCTAACAATAATATATTAGTAGTATTATTTATTAATGGGCTTAAGGTATTGAAACAAATATATGGAATTAAATATGTATCACGTTATAGAGGTGAAATAACGTGATCTTATAACACATTGGAGAATCATTTATTTTCACGGGATTTAATCAATTCATAAAAAATATTGTCCTTATTAATTACTTATTTTTCTTCATTTTTTAGGATAAAGGGACATTTTATCATCCAAAAAACATGTCAAATAGCTTGCTACAAAATATATATTTTTATCATGTTTTTATTTACTAAAGGTTTATTTATGTAATTTCTAGATGTTTGGCTTACAAGGAGTTAAGATTGCTTGCATCTTTAAAAAAAAAAAAGGATATTATGATATGCAATATGATATAATGAACGTTTACAAAATAATAAACGTGTAACATCACATGCAATGCATGTGACACAATAACTAGTAATAAATAAAAAAGTTAAAATTTATGTTAAATTACTTTATCTTCGAAGATAAAAATTTTCATTTAATATTTTTAAAAGAAAAAATTTATATTATTCTAATTTTAAATGTTAATGCAAATTATGATTGTTTATATAATATGTAACTTTATGTTGAATATATAATTTTTTTTATAAATACATAAAGTTTTTATAATATAAATATTTTATATTATATTATAAATAGTAATAAGATTTCTTTCATTCTTATTTACGATTTTGTATTATAAATACTAATAAAATTTATCATTGAAAATTTCAATATCATGATGAGAATTTTTTTTAAATAATTATTATAACATTTTAGATAATGCTTTTAATAATTTAATTATGTGTAGAACTTGTAGACATTTAATTTTGTCCGGACCACTAAAACATGTATGTTTTCTCCCTAAATTGATGTTTCAGAATGTAAAAAGACTTTTTCACCCTGCAGGTGGTACTCCGATACTTAGTCTAAGAAGGCGAGCACAAAAAGTCAAACTTGAAAAAGTCAACTCCAAAAAGTCAACTACTGAAAAAGTCAACTCACTTTCAAAATCAAGATTTGAAGTTCAATTGAAAAATGGCGAAAGAATTTTTATAATCCGAGGTCTACATTGAAAGATATGGAGTTCGGAAGTTAGGTTACGGAGATTTAGTAGAAAGGAAACCCTGGTTCGGGAAATTTAGGGAAAAGTGCTTAAACGATCAAATTGATTGAAATTGAAGGTTCCAAATGAAAGATAAACACTGACTACGGGTAATGGAGAAGCTACTTGAAAGAAAAACTGAAAGAAAAGTCAATCCGAAAGAAAATCGAGAATTAGGGTTTTTGGTGGATTTCGGTAAAATTTGGAAGAATTACAGCATTGGCCCGATTAAGTAAGACTAAAGCCCTTAATGGATGAGGAGTGATTAAACAAGGATAGCCCAAGGCTCAGTTTGAAGAAAATCTGAAAATCGGACTTGTTTTGAGCAAAATCGAGTTTCGAAGGCAAAAGGGCAAAATTGGAAATTTTGGGAAAAATAGCAAATGAACTCCAAAAATTCTGAAAAAATTGCAAATCTCATTCTGAAATCATTTCGAAGAGATTGGCGAAGAAAAAATCTTGATTCGGAGTTCCTTTGCAAAATGGCCAAATTCGGGGTTCCCTATGCAGAAATTCAAGAAGATAAATCCCGAAAAAATAGCAAATGAACTTAAAAAATTCAAAAAATTTGCAGATCTCATTCTTAAATTATTTGGAAGATATTTATTAAAGAAAATCTGGATTCTGAGTTTGTTTGCAAAATGGCCAAATCCCGGGCCCACTATGTAGTAATTCAAGTAGATAAATTCCTAAAATATACCAAATGAGTTCCAAAAATTATGAAAACTTCTAGATCACACTTTTAAATTATTTGGAAGAGATTGGTGAAGAAAAATCTGGATTTGGAGCTCGTTTAAAAAATGCTAAAGGTTGGGAGCACAAAAGGGTAATTTTGGAAGAAAAAATCCAAATAAATAGAAAATGGGCTCAAAAAATTTTGAAAACCTCCAGAATTCAATTTTTTATTATTTTGGAAGTATTGAAAAAAGCAAAATTGAATTTGGAGTCCGATTGCTATTTATTTATGTTCGAGGGGCAAAAAGGTTATTTTACCCAAGAAATCGAAAAAGGCTTTTCTTGCCTTTTAAAAAAAATGATGCATGGGCTGGAAGATAAGGGGTCAGCCGGCCAAGGCCTAAGGGTGGGCAAATATTTTTTGATTTTTAATCAAAAGGCCAACAATGAAGAGGAAGGTAGTTATTTTTTTTTATCAAGCCTTTGTAATTAAGCCACATGGGCCAATGCATGAAGAGAGAGAGTGTCAACATAATAGCTTAAGTTCTTGAACAGCTGTAATTGTGGATAGCTGATTGCCTAATATAAGGGTGGGTTTGGTTCGGTGAATGTAAGATTGTGGTTGGTAATAGGATTCCCTCTTACAAGATGACAAAGTCACATTCCCGTGAATCTTACATGCATGCGTTTGGTTGACTGTCCCTGTATTTAAGATAATCATGTTTGGTTGGCAGGAATGTAACATTCTGAAATCCTCACATTACTAAAATACCCTTGCCTTTGTACAAGCCAATAGTAGATGGGGACCTGCAGCGTGCTTGTTATCACATTCATGTAGCATGCTACTAATTCACAATTTTACAAATAATTTCGATAGTAGCTAAACTAAACATGATCTAGAGCTGTTAACATATGCACAACTATTTTTCCAAGCAGGTCATAAAAAGTTTTACAAAAGTGTTTTCCATGGCATCTCCAAACATAAGCCACGAAGTCAAAATATTAGTGTATGCAATTACAAAAAGTTGCCAATATCTTCATAGAAGCTTTAAGCAAAAACAGAAGCTGCATATCTCTAGAAGGGTTGAAGTCAAAGGAGGGTCGATACGAATTACATTCACTTAATTGCTTATGAATGTAATCCCTTCTAAATTCTCTTGGCAAAGAAAAGAAGAAACCTACCTTGTGTGCATCTTTTGTAATATATTCTCCTACGGTAAGCATTTCATATTTGGAAAGGCCTTCAATTTCCATGTCATCCTCCTATCATTCCCTCAGCCTCTTTCCTCAAGAATGCAGAAATGCCCTTAATCTCCTGGGTAGCTTCTCAGTCTCTTGGTTTCAATTCTCTAGACAAACCCTGTTTTCCTCGTCCTATATGTGATATTACAACTAAAATGTAATATTTCAATTTCCCACATTTTCTTATTAAACAATGAAAAGGTAAATCTCAAATAATCCTAAAATAATTCAATCAAATCCTAGGTGTTACATTTTGTGAAAATGCATGTGTTTGTGAAAATGCCTATTGGTTTTCATGCCTTTACTTTATATTTTCATGATTTGAGTGTTATTCTTTAGCTATGCATGTTAGTATATTAAGTGTTTGTGAAAATGTCATGCTCATTTTTATATAGACCATTCGGCCACCCCTATCTTTTAAGCTTTGTGTGTGCATTTTTGTTATGTTAGTTGATAGGTTTGCATTTTCATGATATTTGGTTGTGTATTTTATTTAAGCATGCTATATGTTTGTGTTATTGCCATGCATTCTTTAGGTTTAGGATTGGTTTGCTTTTCCATGCATATTAATGCATTTTAGACCTAGGTTGCATTAAATGCCATGCAAGTTCATTTAGGTCTAGGTCATTTATTGATGCCATGCATTTTTCATGTCATTTAGGTTTTAAATCATGCATTTCATGCATCATATATGCTGTATTTTCATGCATGTCATGTCATTAAAGAGTTGTCAAATTGATTATTCTACCTTTATGATTTTTTTTTACTTAGCCAATTGTTGCCTAACTTTTCAAAAGTGTTAGCTACTGTTTGTGAGTCCTTAGGAGAGTCTCTAACATTTTTACTTTGATTTTTAAATGATTTTATCAAAGGCAAAAAAATATGTTTTGGCAAAACAGTTTTTTCACCCAATACTCATACTTTCCCAATTTTTCTGGGCAGTCATCTTTAATTAGAAAATTAAACCGATTTTTTCTCGTGTATTTTTAGATGTCTTGAGTCTCCAATATTTTTCTTAGATTTGTTTGAATTTTTAAAAATAGGGTAAAAAATCGTGCTTTAAAACTGGACAGTAGAGGCAGAATTGAATTTGAAGGAAAATCATTTTTCTGTTTTGGTTAAGTTACTTAGAGGGAGGCTGATTAGGAAGTTTAGCTGCTGACTTAGGGTAGTTTTTAAGTCTTTTTAAACTCTAAAAATGATTTTTTGAAATCTCAGGTTAAGGGTGGTCAAGTCCGGGATTTTAAACTTAGGAAATTAGAGCCATTTAAAAAGGGTTTAGCTAAGTTTTTATTTTTAATCTAAGCTTTTCAAAATTGTTTTCAAACAATCACAAAGTATTTTGGTTTTAGAATATTTAATTTGATATATTTTTCTAAGGTAACCAGATATCTTTTTAGATATACGCATTTTCTTAATTAAAGGAAAAAATACATTCCCATGCATTGCATTTTCCATATTCATGCATACTATATAATATATGATTTTTGCTATGTTAATTTTCATGATAGTATTATTATCTTTGATTTAAATTTTTGATATTATATTGATTGTTATATGGTTTTGAATATTTCATGATATCTTATGCTTTTTATTTAGTTATTTATTTTTGTCACATTATTTAGTATATATTATATTCATGCATTATTATTTTTATTTTATTTTTTCATGCATATTACATGATAGCATTATTTTATGTTTCATGTCATTTCATATCCTTTAGATTATATGCCATATCATTTATATTTGCCATGTCATTTAAATCATTTTATTCCATTTAGAATATATCACGTGACTTAGGATACTTCATTTCATACAGAATATATTATGTTACCTAGGTCATTTCATTTCATTTAGAATATATCATATGACTTAGGATATTTCATTTCATTTAGAATATGCTATGACATTTAAATTATATTATACCATTTAGGTTGCATTATATTATCTAAACTTTGCTATGTCATTTTATTTATATCACACATATTCATATTTTTTTAAAATGTTTTGAAAAAGGTAATGGTTTTTAATAAAATAAAGATATTCCCGAGTTAAAATAATTCATGAGTTCTTTGCCGGGTTTGCTGGGGAGGATATCATCAATTATCATAAATAACGGAATATCTTCTTTGAAACGAGAATGATTTGGAAAGTTTTCCAAACTAATAAAAATTTCTACATTTTGCCACGTTTGTTGGGGAATATAGGAAAAGTTTGAATTAATAAATTTCGGATCATTTTCAATTAAAAAATGAAATTATTTTTCTTTAAATTGGGAATTAACTTGAAATACCAATTTAAAAATTGACTTTTTACCGAGACCTGAGAAAACACACGATTAATAAGGTACGATTAATAAGGTACCCACACGTAACTGAGTCCCAAACTCGCTTCTTTGATTTCTCTGGTTTAAAACGCAGACTTGAAATTGGTTTTAAAAAAATGTTTTAATTAATTTTAAAATGTTTTATAAAACCGATTTTAATAGGTGGCCGATCACACCTAGCTAAAAAAGATTGGTGACGACTCCATTTTTCAAGAGGAATTAAGTCGACTTTTTTAATGTCACGCTTAACGAATAATAAAGTCTTGCGGTGAGACTTGTTATTTTTTAGGTTGCGACAGCTTGGCGACTCCACTGGGGACTATTAGAGAGTCAGGCCTAGAATTAGTCGTGTGTCATCAAAGTCTCGGTTTTGTTGGTTTAATTGGTATTTAATTTTAATTCCCATATTTTTTTTAAAAATAAGGATAATTTCAAAAATAATAAAATGTTTTTAAATATGTCCATATTCATGTGCATACATATTATAATTGTTCTCTGGTTATTTTGGTGAATATATTCATTTATTGATTAATTGATGACTTATGTTGTTTAATCTTGTTGGGGAATTTAGAATAAGGGATGTAGAATAGGTGGTGAAAGATTTGTTATTTCTCCTCACACACTACACGTGCATTTGCATATCATGAGTCTTGTACCCGGGTTCCGTCCTTTTAAGTGGGAGCAAAGTAACTAAGCCTTCGTGATTAACAATCCGCATGGGCTAGGGAAATAGACTCTAACGTATTGAACCTGCTTTTATCGGGTTGCTTTACTAGCCTTCACCGGCGACAGTGAGGAACAATTCGGGGCTTTTAGAACTAATTCACCTTCATATAGTAAACCTAGGCGAAGCCATGCCAGATTTCCAATTAGATATCCCGAAGTTAAGAACACATGGAGGAATATTTCCAATCTTTTTACCTTCTATTCTACTTTCCGAATAAGCTTATTTTTGAAATTTGGACAATGATGAACGTACATCACAATGCTCGTAATAAGTGTTGGTGTGTCATCCCAAGGGTGTTATAATGCCGAAATTTTGTTGGCATCCTCAGGGATAATTATTGTTTTGAATTATATGTTTTTTGTATTATCCGAATTTATTCTCGTTACTAATTCATTTTCCTTTTATTGTTGTTTTTTTTTCATTATTGTCATCATTTTTTGTACATGGAAGGTTATTGGTCTCGAGAAAATATTCAACCAAAAAGGCTTCCATGGAGGGTCAGAATGTCTCAGTGGTCGAGAAGCATTTAGAGGTTAGAAAACAGTCCGAGAAAGGCCAGCAGGATAATGGGGATTGTTTGAAAATGGGATATGTGTCAGTATTGCCAGCCGAGGTTGATCTTACTATCAGGCAAAATAATCTCCGGGAATTGATGGATATATGGAATCAATGGAACATATCAGAAAAAGAAGCCTTCACTCAGACTTATAGGGACATAGCACTGTTAATTGAGGTTAAGGTCAGTGGTGAGGTGATCCGGGTTGTGGTGCAATTCTGGAATCCCGCTTATCGGTGTTTTACCTTCAATCGAGAGGATATGACTCCAACCATAGAGGAATATTCGACCTTGCTGCATATTGAGAACATTATTCCCGACCGTATTTATTTGAAGGATACAAAGACCGGGTTTCAAGAAAAAAGTGTCTAAGATTCTGGGAGTGGAAAGAAATTCGGTCGAAAGCCATGTTGTCCGAAAAGGGGTAAGCTACTGTATATCAAGGGATATTTTACGGACCTTAATCCATAGCCATTCAAGAAAGGAGACAGTTAGGAATATTTTTGCTTTGGCTATCTATGGTTTAGTTATCTTCCCAAAGACATTAAGGTATGTGGATGTGGCGGTATTTGATGTTTTTGAGAGGCTTGAGCAGAGGATAAACCCAGCCCCGACAATTATAGCAGAAACAATCCGATCTCTGAATTTTTGTAGATGGGAAGGAAAAAGGCATTTTATAGGTTGTATACAGCTTCTTTACATATGGGTTTAGAGCCATTTTTGTAAACAGGAGAATTTCCCTCTTCACTCATATTGGAAGTCTTTTGCATCAATTGGTGAATTTCTTAAGAGGGATTGGCTTGAAAATAGGACTGAGGAACAATGGATCAACATATTCCAAAATATCAGGGCAAAGATGATAATTTGGAGAGCTCTAGGGATAGATCCTATGCCGACATTGTACAAATGCGGAGATAAAGCTTCGGTTCCATTATTGGGGGTATGGGGAAGAGTGAGCTATGCACCACTGCTGTTACTAAGACAATCGGAATCCAGTCAGTTTACTCCTATGACCCATGACCTTAGTAATTTGGAATTTGCTTATGGAGAAGATGGATACTCGGGAAATGTACGTGAGATTGTAGTAGCATGGAAGGAAACTCATCGGGTGGAGGTAGCTAGATACGCCGACATCGCCACACCTGATTACCTGGTATGGAGGGAATTGAGGGTTAATGATTAGGTTGTTGACATCAGATGGAAAAGAAGTCTAGTTCATGAGTCCACCACCTAAGGAAGCACCATCAGAGTTAGAAATTGCAAGGGCAGAATTCGAAAAAGAAAAGGCCCAAATGAGCAAGGAAATTGCCCGATTGCAAGAAGAGATTGAGGATATTAAAAATAGGGAATCAGCTCGAGAAAGAGAAAAGAAAAAGATCAAGAGAGAAAGGGACATTGCTAAAAGCGATCTTCAGGAATTACACTTGGAGAACAAGAGGTACCGCTTCGAGCTCAGATTTGAGGGGACCCTCAAGACTTCCGGGGAATGGGAGTAGGAGGTCAAAAAGCTCAAGACGGAGAAGAACTATTGGAAAGAGAGAGCAAAGCATAAGGAAGCCCGAGCCAATCAACTGGAGAAACAAGCTAAGGAAAGCCTACACGGTGATGCTTCTACTGACATGTCAAAGGGCCGTGAACAAGTAGGGGTCAGATTGAAGAGCAAGGCAATCAAAAGAGGACAGTAAAAAAAAGGTCCAAGATCCAAGGGAGTTACTATAGAACCGGTGTTTTGTAATAGCATTTTTGAATTAGGATAGACAGATTATCAGATTGTCTTAAGCAGTGATCTTTTATCTTTGATGTATTTAGTTCCAGGAAATCAATGAATTACCGTTTGGTTGGAATTATCCAGGGGCCAATACTTTTAAATGCATTCATCATTCATATGTTCTTTCCTTTATACATTTTGTTTGTTCATTCATTTATTTATATTTATAATCATTCATTTATTTATTCTTTATCAATTGTTCATACACTTAGTCATTTATTTATTTGTCCATTCATTTATTCTTTATAATTAGTCATTCATGTTCATACATTTAGTCATTTACTTATTTGTTCATTCATTAACATTTAGTCATTTATTCATTCATTCATTTTTATAAAATAAAATAAAAAATGTGTCAATAATTTCTAATCCATGGTTTTTAAAACTAAAGGTACAATTGGTCGCACTCAGAAAGAATCAGACTTTCGACACCCCTACAATACTCGATCTTAAGCAAGAGCTATGGAGAACGATCAGTTTACTAGAATTGAAAGGATGGAAAAAATTCAAAGGGAACTGCAAGAACAATTGGCTCACGGGAACAAATGACCAAACTCATGGAGATGATGAATACCATGATGAGGCAGAAATGGCCAGGGGAAAATTCAATTACAGGAATTGGGGCAGTAAACCAGGAAGACCGACCAAAGGTGGTACAAAAGAATGGCCAGACATCCCAGCATGTGGGAAATGAACTTCCGACTGGGGCAGCATCCTATATTTACATCCAACCAGCGGCTGAAGCACAGAATTTTGGTCCTAAAAGGGGTAATATTGGGGTTGATCCAATTGATGTGGATATTCCAGACTTTGAGGAATTGGCTGAAAAGAAAAAGGCAAAAATGACTAAGCTGAAGAGGGTTGAAACGGAAGAATCCCAAAAAAAAATCAGCTACTGAAGGAAAGATTGAGGGCAGTTGAAGGAGCGGAGCTATTTGGCAACCTTGATGCCAAAGAAATGAGTTTAATGCACGGTCTGGTGATTCCTCCAAAGTTCAAAGTACCAGACTTTGAAAAATATAACGGAACTACCAACCCATCAGCGCATCTGACCATGTACTACCGGAAGATGACCGGACATGATGAAGACGAAAAATTGCTTATCCATTGTTTTCATGATAGCTTGATAGGGTCCGCAACTCGATGGTATAACCAGTTTACCCGTACAAAGATTCGTTCCTGGATGGATCTAGCCAAAGCTTTCATGGAACAATACAAGCATGTGACAGACATGGTGCCTGACCGTCTAACTCTGCAAAACATGGAAAAGAAAGATACTAAAAGCTTTAAAGAATATTCTCAGAGATGGAGAGACCTGGCTACACAAGTACAACCTCCTTTGACCAACAAGGAAACTACAGTGCTTTTCATCAATACCCTGAAAGCACCTTATTATGATAAATTGGTGGGGAGTGCCACCAAGGACTTTGCAGATATGGTGATATCTGGGGAGATGATAGAGTCTGCCATTAAGAACGGGAAAATGGAAGAGGGTGAGTCTGCTACCCTAAAAAAGGTTTTCCCTACAAAGAAGAAGGAGGAGACACATGCAGTTAGTTTCAATCAATATCCCTATGCACCTCCTACACCATACACACCTCCCAGGCCCTATACTCCTACTATATCTTATGCACCTCCTACACCTTACACACCTTACCCGAGGTATAATCCTTACTACCCCAATGTGAACCACCTTACCCAAAATCCATTCCCTTATACCAATATACCAAAATAGTTGTTTCCAACTGGTATATCCCCACAGATAACCCTTCCTCAAAACACTGTCCCAAATACTCAAGGTCTCGCGCGCAATGAGTATCGTTCACCAAAGAACGATCAAAAACCCCAGTTTGATCCCATTCCTATCACCTGTGGTGAGCTATATCCCAAATTGCTGCAAGGCCAACTTGTTGCACCCGTATATCTTAAACCTTTGACCCCACCATACCCAATATGGTACAATGCAAATACCAACTGCGTATATCATGCAGGAATTCAGGGGCATTCAACTGAGGATTGCATTGCCTTCAAAAAAAAGTCCAAAGTTTAATCAATACCGGAGTTGTGAAGTTTGGGTCAAAGAATGGGCCGAATGTAGCAGAAAACCCATTGCCCGATCATGCTGAGAGTCGAGTAAATGCAGTATGGACGGGGAAAGTCAGAAGGGTAAAAAGGGCTGCCAAGGAAGTTATGACTCCAATGTTAACAGTATGGGTCGAGATGGTTAAGGCAGGAATGGCGGGGGATGCAGACAGTTTAAAAATGGTTGCGAAGAGGGTGCAGAATTGGTGCCCGTTCCATAAATGTTGAAGTCATATCATACAGGACTGTGGGGATTTTCTGTCTAAAGTCCAAAAGATGATAGATGACGGAGAGGCCCAATTTTATGAGAAGATAGAGGAGGAAGTAAAGGTTATTGAGAATGCAGCTGGCTATGGAATAGGAAGACCTTTGATCATCTATTATGATGAACCAGAGAAAACTACTCCGCTTGTTGAGGAAATTGTGCCCAAGCTAATCATAGATTTTCCTTCTTCCTTTTCATACAAGGAAAACAAAACTACACCATGGAAATATGACTGCAGCATGGTTATGCCTGTGTCATCAAGTCAGCAAGATATTACAGGTGTAGGGCACTTAACACGAAGTGGAAGGTGTTATGCCCCTGAGGTTGTTGAACAGAGATCAACAAGAAGGGATGGAGGCCTAGACAAAGGGAAAAAAATAGTCGAACCAATCCATATTGAGATAGATTTGTCAAAAGAAACAGAGAGGGGATCAGCCCCTGTAAACAGGATAAAAGAGCCGGTGAACGAGAAGGAGGCCTGTGAGTTTTTAAAGTTCATAAAACATAGTGAGTATAGTATGGTTGAGCAATTGCAGTGTTAGCCAGCAAGAATCTCCATCTTATCTTTGCTATTAAACTCGGAGCCACACAGAAATGCCCTATTGAGAGTGTTGAATCAGGCATATGTGGCTAACAACATATCGATAGAAAAGTTAGACAGGCTGGTGGGAAACATTGTGGCAGACGACCATATATATTTCAGTTATGATGAAATACCACCCAATGGTATTGGGTCCACAAAGGCTCTTCACATAATAACCACATGCAATAGGCATATACTACCAAAGGTGCTTCTGGATAATAGTTCTTCATTAAATGTAATGCCCTTGGCAACCCTATCTAAGTTGTCAGTTGATATGTCTTATATGTTACCGAGTTGCACAGTAGTCAGGGCTTTCAATAGTACCAGGAGAGAGGTAATGGGAACTACTGAGGTTCCTCTGGAGATAGGCCCATGCACCTATACAGTGAACTTTTAGGTCATGGATATTAATCCATCCTATAATTGCTTGTTGGGAAGGCCGTGGATACATTCAACAAGGGCTATACCCTCGTCTCTCCACCAAAAGCTGAAATTTGTGATGGAGGGCCGTTTGGTCACTGTATCAGGAGAATAAGACATAATAGCCTCTGCATCTACTGAATCTCTTTATGTTGAACCCAATGAAGATGCCGTAGAAATTTTTTTTCGGTCTTTGGAATTCGTAAATTAGGTTTTCGTCGTTGAAGGACGAAAAATTCCAAAACCAAGGTTGTCCAAGAACACAAGGCTGGGAGTAAGAACCACAGTGGGAAAGGCTGCAGGGCTGGAAAAGGTATTGGAAAATATCTTCAAGGGCTGGCCCGAGCAATGGAAGTAGTGGGAAAGAAAGACCGGTTTGGCTTAGGGTATCTTCCAAAGGCCCATGAGAGGAGGAAACAAGTTGAAAAGAACCGACAAAAGAGGATGGCCTATCTCGCGGGTATGGATATTGAATGGAAACCCATGACTTTCCCACCAATCCTTCACAACTTTCGCTCTACTGGTTTTCTACTCGAAAAAAAAGAATTCAGAGGATGTACTCATAATGATCGAGCAAGCTTTTGAAAAATTCCATGTGAATAAAGCGGGCAGATTCAGGATATGGTAATTTGCATGACTGGAAAGAAGGGATGGAAAATGACAGTGCAAACTGGATGGTGCGACCTTGTCCACCAGGATATAGACTGACCAATTGGAGTGCGACTGAGTTGCCCATAGTTTTTAAGTCTATTCCAACGTAATACTTTAAAAAATAATCTTAATTATCTTTACCCAGAGATATTAAGAGCTTTTTTTTGTAATGGGCTTTTTGTTTAAACATTTTCATTCAATAAATAACAAACACGATGTATTTTATTCATATTAATGTGTCCGTACTCTTTCATTTTTGCTATTTATTTTCTTTTCATTATATATATTTTCCTATATTGTTTCTTCTCCACCTATTTACAGGTGTACAGATGCGGAATATGAAGACCTTCCTGTCAGTAATTCTGAAATTGATTTTGAAAGACCCATTTGCACGGGTGATTTTGAGGCTAACGAAGATATTGAGGACTATGGTCTACCTCCGGATCTATTAAGGAAAATAGAACAAGAGGAGAAACAAGTACTTCCTCATAAGGAATTATTGGAAATGATAAATCTGGGAAATGGTGAAGAGATAAAGGAAGTCAAAATTGGGACTTTATTGTCATCATCAATAAATGGTGCATTTATAGCCTTGCTCCAAGAATATGTGGATGTATTTGCATGGTCTTACCAAGATATGCCAGGGTTGGATCCGGATATTGTGATTCATAAGCTCCCTTTAAGGCCAGAATGCAAGCCAATTCAGCAAAAGTTGAGAAGAATGAGGCCGGACATGATGTTAAAGATAAAAGAGGAGATGAAGAAGAAATTTGATGTTGGATTCTTAGAGGTGGAAAAATATCTAGAATGGGTGGAAAATATTATTCCAGTACCAAAGAAGGATGGCAAGGTGCGGATGTGCGTTGATTACAAAGATTTGAACAAGGCCAGCCCTAAAGATAATTTCCCTTTACCCCATATCGATACTGGTGGATAATACGGCGAAGAGTTCTTTATTTTCTTTCATGGACGGATTCTCAGGATACAATCAGATTAAGATAGCACCGGAAGATATGGAGAAAACCATATTTGTTACAATATGGGGAACCTTCTGCTACAAGGTAATGCCATTTGGGTTGAAGAATGCTGGGGCAACATATCAGAGAGCCATGGTGACCTTGTTTCAGGATATGATGCATAAGGGAATTGAGGTCTATGTTGATGATATGATTGCAAAATCACCAGGAGAAGAGGAGCATATTGCAAATCTTAAGAAGCTCTTCGAACGACTAAGAAAGTTTCGACTCAAGCTAAATCTGGCAAAATGCACTTTTGGAGTCACCTTGGGAAAATTGCTGGTTTTGTCGTCAGCAAAAGGGGAATTGAGATTGACCCGGATAAAGTGAAGGCCATCCAGAATTTGCCACCACCTCGTACTCAAAAATAAGTAAAGGGCTTTCTGGGGATATTGAATTACATTGCTCGATTTATTTCTCAGTTAACCGACAAATGTGATCCAATATTTATGTTACTTTGAAAACGTGATCCAGGAGAATGGGATGAAGGTTGTCAGATTGCATTTGAAAAGGTTAAACATTATCTATCCAACCCACTAGTATTAATGCCACCTGTTCCAGATAAACCAATGATACTGTATTTATCAGTATTTAAGAGATCCATGGGTTGTGTTATGGGACAGCTTGATGAGACTAGAAAGAAAGAACAGGCAGTTTACTACCTCAGCAAGAAGTTCACAGATTATGAGTTGAAATATTCGTCAGTAGAAAAGTTGTGTTGTGCCTTAGCTTGGACTGCTCGAAGACTCAGACAGTACATGTTGTACCACACAACGTAGTTGATTTCCAAGCTAGATCCAATCAAGTACATGTTGGAAGCACCTTCTTTATCAGGGAGAACAACAAGATGGCAAATTTTATTGTCAGAGTACGACATTGTATATGTAAGTCAAAAAGCTATCAAGGGCAGTGCAGTGGCTGAATTCTTAGCAAGTCGGGCAGTGGAATATTATGAGCCGTTGAACTTTGACTTCCCGGATGAAGATTTGATGTATGTTTCAGAGCAGATGAGATTCCCTTTAAGAAAAAAGTATGGAAAATGTACTTTGATGGCGCATCTAATGCCATGGGGCATGGAATCGGTGCAATCCTCATATCCCGAAAGAAGATTATTATCCTTTCACTGCTAGATTGGATTTTGATTGTACAAACAATACTGCCGAGTATGAAGCATGTACTATGGGCCTTCGTGCTGCAATGGACAGAAAGATCAAAGTATTGGAAGTTTTTGGAGACTCAGCCCTAGTGATATACCAGTTACGGGGAGAATTAAAAACCCAAGATACAAAGCTAATCCGATACCGAGAACTCATACTGAGTTTATTGGAGGAATTTGAATAAGTGCATTTCAATTACTTCCCTCGAGAAGAAAACTGAATGGCAGATGCTCTGGCTACTTTGTCATCAATGTTTAAAGTGAATGAAGGGGCTGAAGTTGTGCCAATAAAGATGAGTATATACGAGTCTCCTTCCCACTGCCTGAGTATTGAAGAAGAAAAAGATGGCCTCCCTTGGTATAACGACATCTTGCAGTACATCAAGAGTCAACAATATCCAGAACAAGCAACAAAAAATGACAATAGGACTCTGAGAAGGCTAGCAATGGGTTTTGTTCTAGACAGTGAGATTCTCTACAAGAAAGGAAAAGACCAAGTCTTATTGAGATGTGTTGGATCTGTCGAAGCTCGAAGAATTATAGAAGAGGTCCATGAAGGGATATGTGGCACTCATGCTAATGGTCACATGCTTGCTAAGCAAATTATGAGGGCAGGGTATTATTGGCTGACAATGGAAGGAGATTGTATTAGTTATTCCCGAAAATACCATAAATGCCAGACATATGCAGATAAGATCCACGTGCCGCCATCACCATTGCATGTCATGACTTCACCATGGCCATTTTCAATGTGGGGAATGGATATGATAGGGCCTATTACCCCGAAAGCTTCAAATGGACATCGTTTCATCTTGGTGGCCATAGATTATTTCACAAAGTGGGTAGAAGCTGCTTTTTATGCGAAAGTAACAAAGTCGATGGTATGTAGATTTGTTAAGAAAGAAATCATATGCCGTTACGGATTGCCAGCAAGAATTATTTCGGATAATGCTCTCTATTTGAACAATAAGATGATGAGAGAAGTGTGTACTCAGTTCAAGATCACATATCATAATTTGGCACCTTATCGTCCGAAGATGAATGGGGCAGTAGAAACAGCTAACAAGAACATAAAAAAGATTGTTAAGAAGATGACTGATGTGTACAAGGATTGGCATGAGATCTTGCCTTTTGCTCTTCATGCATATCGTACCTCAGTTCGCACATCTACAGGGGCAAAGCCATTTTTTTTGGTATACGGGATAGAAGCAGTGCTACTATTGAAGTTGAAATCCTTTCATTATGGGTTTTGATAGAAGTTGGCCTAGAAGAAGCAGAATGGGTTAGAGCTCGTTATGAACAGCTGAATCTCATAGAAGAGAAAAGATTGAAAGCAATTTTTCACGGGCAGTTGTATCAGAAAAGGATGGTTCGAGCCCACAACAAGAAAGTTTGTCCTAGACAGTTCCGGGAAGGAGATTTAGTACTAAGGAAAATTCTCCCTATAGTGAAAGACCCGCGAGGAAAATGGACTCTGAATTGGGAAAGACCTATGTGGTAAATGAGCTTTTTCTGGAGGAGCATTGAGTTTAACTCGGATGGACGGGGAAAATTTCAGAAATCCCGTGAATGCTGATGAACTGAAGAAGTATTATGCTTGAAAAAAAAAGGGTGCTGCTGTGTACATGGAAATTCGAATGATTTCAAGTGTAAAAATGAAAATTCTATATATCTATCTCCCCCGTGGATTGCTTTTTAATGAGAATATTCATGCTTGATATGATGAATGGCCATCTTTCATATTCCTTTCACTAAGAAGAAATTATCCTTAGTCACCCCTTTGAGCCTTAGGAATTATTTCTTTCTTTAAACCTTGATCAAGGATCACCCTCTACACTGAAGGGCAAATGCGAGGAAAAATAATAAAAAATCACGGCAAAAAGAAAGCCATCGGAAAATGTGGCAAATGAAAGCCAACAAAGCAACAAAAAAAAAGTCCAAAAAAGGGACAAATGTTTCCAGAATGAGTTCTCCTCAGGAAATGATCCTTGATTCAATCACCCTTAAACAAATTTTGGGCCTATTTTATCCTTTCTTTCTGAACCCGAACCTTGGCCTACATTACGTGCTTTAGAAAGTGCATTTTGATCAAGCATGGATATTTAATTTGAAAGGTTGTTCTCAGAATTTATTCCATCTTTTGAATTGATATTTTTACCTTGGAAGCATTTAGAATTCTCAGATGCATGGTAGAATACAAAAAAATAAAAATGAAAAAAGAATATAAAAGGAGAGGTTTAAGCCGAAAACTCGCAAAGGGCAACTTAATACCGAATGGAGGACACTTCAGCTGAAAACCCGCAAAGGGCGGCTCAGGTACTAATTAAAGTTTGAATCAATGCTTCGTGTAAAGGGGGAGAAAGTATCTAAAAATCAGAGGAAATGGGAGCAACTCAGTCTGACGTAACTACGGAAGCTGAGAGGTTACCCAAGTAAATCGCTCATTCAAGAGAAATTTCAGATGGTTTGAAAAAGGAGGGGTCCAAGATATTCCGCATCCAGGGCATCTACAACCTATAACATTACATTTGTTTCTTATATCCTTGATATTCACTTTTACAAATTTAAAATAAAAAAAACATTTGTTGCAATAAATTCTTGTTATCCTTTTGATGACATTTTTGCTTGATTCATATTTTCTTTCATACATTTTTGAGATGCATCATGATTGTTATTAAATTGAATGATGATTAGTAATAAAAAATCTTTAATAAAAGAATTTCAGAGTATTACTAAGGAATAGATTTAAATCTTGGGAAAGGTTTGGAAAGTTCACCAAGAAAAGAAAATAGTGAACGTATTGGAGACTCCATCATGAAGTCAGAAAATTTGTGAATCTCAGTGAAAGTCAGAAATTGAGACTGATTGACAAGTTATCTTTAATGAAGGATTCCTTAAGTGGGGCATCAGTGAACAATTAAAGACTCCGTCATGAAGTCGGACAATCTGTGAACCTCAAAGAAACCATGGATTAAAAATCATGACACAATCATTTGATTACATTCATTCTTAGGAAACATACAAGCATTTGCAAAGCATGTCATTATCATCATTGCATTTAGCTAACATTGCAAAAATCAGGAAAAGTTGGACTTCCCCAAAGTGAATTCATTCTGCTTTTCAAATTAGTCGAGCCCCGAGATCAACGTCAAGGTACATTCCTTTCCAAATCGAACTCGTTTTGCTTCTCAAATGAGTCGAGCCCCGAGACTGCCGTCGAGGTATATTCCTTTCATTTTCAAGTTAAATTTATTTTATCCAAATGAACCAAACCCAGAATCATTCTTAGTATTTCCTTTTTCTATAAATCGAATTCATTCTGTTTTATCAAATGAGTCGAGCCTTGAGACCACCGTCAAGGTATTTCCTTTTGTTTTAAATCGAATTCATTCTGTTTTATCAAATGAGTCGACCCTTGAGACCACCGTCGAGGTATTTCCTTTTGTTTTAAATCGAATTCATTCTGTTTTATCAAATGAGTCGAGCTTTGAGACCACCGTCGAGGTATTTCCTTTTGTTTTAAATCGAATTCATTCTGTTTTATCAAATGAGTGGAGCCTTGAGACCACCGTCGAGGTATTTCCTTTTGTTTTAAATCGAACTCATTCTGTTTATCAAATGAGTCGAGCCTTGAGACCGTCGTCAAGGTATTTTCAAATCACAGGTAAGGCCTCCGGGCACCATTTTTAAGACCTTCGGGCACCATTTTTAAGACCTCCAGGCATAAGTTTCCAGAGTTTTTACCGTTTTAAACAATGAACAAGTCTTTGGTGGTGATAACCAAAGCCTCTGGTGGAGATATCAAAAGTTTTACATTTGCTTGAACAAGTCTTTGGTGGTGATAACCAAAGCCTCTCGTAGAGATATCCAGAGTTTTACATTTGCTTGAACAAGTCTTTGGTTGTGATAGCCAAAGCCTCTGGTGGAGATATCCAGAGTTTTACATTTGCTTGAGCAAGTCTTTGGTGGTGATAGCCGAAGCTTCTGGAGGAGATACCCAAAATTTTAAACACAGCTTAGCACAAGACAAGTTAAGCCCTCGAGACCATCGTCGAGGTCTTTTCTTCTCTTGCAAATCGAACTCGTTTCCTTAAGACGGGTCGAGCCTTGATTAGTCAGGGAATTTAATTTAAGGACAATATCTTCTATTTACAGCTTTTTTCAAAAATAAAAATAAAAAAAATGAAAAATAAAAAATAAAAAATGAAACCCTTTTCCCTTCCCTTCACATGTGATTTCACTAACCAAAAAAAATTAGTATTTGTTTATCTTTGCCCGATTCCTGATTCTCAGCAATAGCCAAAGAGGGGCAGTTGTAGACACCTAATTTTGTCCGGACCACTAAAACATGTATGTTTTCTTCCTAAATTGATGTTTCAGAATGTAAAAAGACTTTTTTCACCCTGCAGGTGGTACTCCGAGACTTAGTCTAAGAAGGTGAGCATAAAAAGTCAAACTTGAAAAAGTCAACCCCAGAAAGTCAACCTCAAAAAGTCAACTACTAAAAAAGTCAACCCAATTTCAAACTCAAGATTAGAAGTTCAATTGAAAAATGGCGAAAAAATTTTGATAATCTGAGGTCTACATTAAAAGATATGGAATTCGGAAGTTGGGTTACGGAGATTTAGTAGAAAGGAAACCCTGGTTCGGGAAATTTGGGGAAAAGTTCTTAAACGATCAAATTGATCAAAATTGAAGGTTCCAAATTAAATATAAGCACTGACTACGGGTAATGGAGAAGCTACTTGGAAGAAAAACTGAAAGAAAAGTCAATCCAGAAGAAAATCGAGAATTAGGGTTTTTGGTGGATTTTGGTGAAATTTGGAAGAATTACAGAAATGACCCAATTCGGTAAGACTAAAGCCCTTAATGGATGAGGAGTGATTAAACAAGGATAGCCCAGGCTCAGTTTGAAGAAAATCTGAAAATCGGACATGTTTTGAGCAAAACCGGCTTTCGGAGGCAAAAGGGCAAGATTGGAAAAATTGGGAAAAAATAGCAAATGAACTCCAAAAATTCTGAAAAATTGTAGATCTCATTCTTAAATCATTTCAAAGATCTTGGTGAAGAAAAATCTTGATTTGGAGTTCGTTTGCAAAATGGCCAAATCCCGGGTCCTCTATGCAGAAATTCAAGAAGATAAATCCCGAAAAAAATAGCAAATGAACTCCAAAAATTCTAAAAATTTGCAGATCTCATTCTTAAATTATTTGGAAGATATTGGTAAAAGAAAATCCAGATTCGGAGTTCGTTTGCAAAATGGCCAAATCCCGGGCCCACTATGTAGTAATTCAAGCAGATAAATCCTGAAAAAATACCAAATGAGTTCCAAAAATTATGAAAAGTTCCATATCACACTTTTAAATTAGTTGGAAGAGATTGGTGAAGAAAAATCTGGATTTGGAGCTCGTTTAAAAAATGGCAAAGTTTGGGAGCACAAAAGGGCAATTTTGGAAGAAAAAATCCAAATAAATAGCAAATAGGCTCGAAAAATTTTGAAAACCTCCAGAATTCAATTTCTTATTCTTTTGGAAGTATTGAAAAAAGAAAATTTCAATTTGGAGTCCGTTTGCTATTTATTTTTGTTCGGGGGGCAAAAAGGTCATTTTACCCAAGAAATCGAAAAAGGCTTTTCTTGCCTTTTAAAAAAATGAAGCATGGGCTGGAAGATAAGGGGTCAGCCGGACAAGGCCCAAGGGTGGGCAAATATTTTCTGATTTTTAATCAAAAGGCCAACAATGAAGAGGAAGGTAGTTATTTTTTTCATCAAGCCTTTGTAATTAAGCCACATGGACCAATGCATGAAGAGGGAGAGCGTCAACATAATGGCTTAAGATTCTTAAATAGCTGTAACTGTGGATAGCTGATTGCCTAATCTAAGGGTGATAATTTCACATTTTAAACATCTTGGATCAATAGCCTTTGGATCAAAATTGGTTGAAGAAAAGATGACAACATCCTAGCAAGAGAAGGGCCATTCGGCCACTACTAGAGGGGGGTCTCTTTCTTTTCATTTTCAGCTATTCACTCTCTATTTCACTCTTGTTTTGGCTGATTTTCTCTCCATTGTTGAAAGGCAAAAAGAAAAGTTTAGAAAAGAAAGTTAGAAGAGAAAAAGCTTGCAATATAGCTTCTAGAGGTTGCTTTAAGCACCATACTCTTGCATTTTCTTTGATTTTCCATTCTTGATTTGCTGTTTTGATTACTATTTTGGTGAGATTCTTTTGATTTTTCTTTTTAAAATAAGTGTTTTAATATTCTTCTTCAAGTTCTTCTTTATACTTTCTTGGAAAAAGCTTTGAGAAAAAAAAAGTTTTTTGTTTTTGGGTGGCCAAATGGCTTGTTTTTTAGTGTAGTTGCTGTTTGCATTTTTTATTTCATGTTATTCTTGATATTTAACAAGTTTTGATACTTTAAATCTTCTTCTAATACATAATGATGGAGACTCAATTAAGAGTTGTAAACCCAAGTGCAGGTTATGTTCAAGTAATAAATTCTCGGGTGTCCGAGGTCGAACCACAGGGAAGCGTATTAGTAAGTATAAGTTTATAAATATATAAGACAAAGAAAGTAAACAAGATATTAGGGAATCAACAACAAAATAAGATAAACAAGATATTAGAGAACAAAATAAACAAAATATAAAAGAAATTAAACAAGATATAAAAAACAATAAGAAAAGATGTTGAGGTTAGAGAATCCACTCTTGGTGTTATGCTAAGATTAATCTTGTTTTATTACACAATTGAAATCCACACATAAAGGAGGTTCCAATCGGAAGGTTTAGCAATTCAGTCCAAATTGTCCAACGTCCATAGCATATGATATTATGTTCATTTGGTGTCCTCAAAACTCATAAAAAGAGTCCAAGCATTCCTTATGCCAAGGTATATGTCTACAACAAATCAAGGTTATGAAACCAAGCATTTACTGTGCCATTTTCCTTGTCAATAATGAATCAAGATCCCTACTTTGCAAGTATGATTTTAAACCAAAAGAAAATATTATCTATACTAGTGTTTATAAATGATGATTCATTTTAGCTCATGTTTAAGAGACTAACCTTAGCATTTACCAAAAGCTTCACCTCATCACCTCAACAATATGATTAGCAACACATACTAGATATGAATAAAATGAAAAGAAATGTAAGAAACATAAGTAAATAAAGAAAAAGAAAACTAGAGAAAGGAAAGAAGAAGAAAACTTAGAGAATTTTATTACAATGGCTAATATCCTACCAATCTATCTTTAATGCTCATCCAAGGCCCTCTATTTATACACATTTTGGAGAGCTAAATGACAAGAGACAAGCTTTATAAATTTCAAAGGTAGGTATAATAGGTGGGTGCATTTTTCTAACAATTTTCATCATATTGTATGACAATTCTGATCAGCCAGCTTGATGGTCGATTTTGTCAATGTTGGAGGCTCGATCTGATCAAATGGTCTTCTAGAAAAATATACCCCTATCAGTGACGGATCCATAGCCATTGGAATCAGATCATTTACTCATTTGGATCGGAAGATATGGTCAAAATACCAAAACAGGTCAGCACAGACGTCATTGCACATCAGCCAACTTGATGGTCGATTTCGCTAGGGAAAACGACTCCGTTTCAAGAAGTGTAAAACATGAAAAAGATAGATATGCCTCTTAAATTTGCACTGTAAAAAATTCAGCCTTATTGGTTCAGTGAAACTCCAGATATAGCTGATATGGAAAAAGGTGTTGGAACTGGAACTGAATTGGATTTGCCCTTAATTCTTGATTTAACCTAGTAATCTGAAATCACTAAAAAAAACTCGTGAAAAACACCAAATTACATAAAAATATAAAATATCATAAACACAATTAGACTAAGCAATAATAACTCGTATTTGACACAAAACAATAATAAAACATAACTAAGAACTATATTATTATACGAGTTATCACACCCCCACACTTAGATTGTTGCTAGTCCCTAGCAACGACTCAATAAAAATAAAATAAGAAAATCTAATCTAATCCATTTTCGTTGGAAATCACAGTGGCACTTAGCATGTGACACAAGCCTTTAAACCCCTAGGTGTCCCTAGTGGACGAGTTTAGTCTCGTGAGGGTTTGCTAGAAAGATACCCACAAACATTGAAAAACTAAAATATAAGTAAACTACATACACTAAAAATATTTACTCCTAATCCTTTCAATATAAATTAGAGACAATCTTTGAACAAGTCTTATAAACTAATCAATAGCTCAAAGAATTTCACAAAAATTCATGCTTGAATGTAAATAAATGAGTTAAGCCAATATTAACATAACATATTTCAATCAAAATAGTGCATATTCAACTTAATCTCAACTTCTCACTATACTCTCATGATTTTCACTCTTTAAAGTAGTGGTAAAGTGTTTACACTCAATCAATCTCATGAAAACAGTTCTACCATATGCTTGCTTGTCCACCTATTCTCCACTATTTAGATCATACAACTTCATAAATCAAGAAGTCTTTTTTCAAGGTTGTAATGGGGCCAAAGGGTTATAATGTAGTTAAAGAACAAAAGGATAAAGATATCACAAAGGTTCCAAAGAGTTCATAGAGTTTAGATACATAATAAGATCATACAAATAAAACTTCTCAAAACTCTTATAAAGCACATAATAACATAGGCTAAATATTCATGTTGAGCCTTTGCTTCATTCTAACCAACTTTGTAACATCTTTTTCTTTACTTTAACTAGAAGTTCAAGAGAAGAATTTTTTTTTTTTAATATGGGAATGTATTTGACAATGATCCCTTTCTTTTTCTCTTGACTTTTGCCTCTCTCCTCCCCCACACTTATCTTTCGTTCTAACCCAAATTTTCAAAAAGTATCCCTTGTTTTTGCAATATGTCTCAAAATATATAATCCATCTTTAGAACAAGGGTAAGGATATAAGTATATTTAGGCTAGGTGTAAGTTCTGGTTACCAATAAAATAGCATATTTAATGTAGGCTCAAATTGGCTCACTAGTGGGGATGTTCTCTTAGAACATTAATAATGGATGGCTGTTTGGCTCTGGTTATAATCCTAATGCCTCTATCATATTCATGTTGTCACATGTATCAATATAGTCTCAAACGGTTTAAAGCAAGTTCTAGAGAATCATGTAATCATAAGAGCACTCAAGAAAGAAATTAGATTGATTTGTATAATGCATCAATCATTATAGGCTCAAAAACTCACAAGGATGATTATACAAGTCAGATTAAGTCTAAACATGCTTCTTTCTCAATCAACATATCATATTAACATTGGCTCATAAAAAGGTTGACATCAAGCTCAATTCTCATGAAAATCTTCTCACTAATAAATCTGTTTTAGACTTATGCAATTCATATCTCATCATTGTATTAAAAAGGAAATAGAACACATTAAAAATAATAATAATAATAATAAAGACTCATAAAAAAAATAGTAGACAAAAATAAAAGAAATCCTAAACCGTTCCCCCCACACTTAATTCTTACATTGTCCTCAATGTAAGTCTATTAACCCAAATGAAAGAATCATGTGTAAGAGAAAAGAACTAATAACATAAGAATAGGAATAACTAAGACTCAAAACAAAACAAACTCATGCAACCTAAATAATCCTAAAATACTAAACAAAAATTAACAAGTAAACATAAAAAGATTAAAATCAAACTAACAAGGTATGTCTCAAGTCTCCCTTACTCAGACCTTGTTCAGAATGAATACTTCTAAATGGCTTAAAACACAACAAACTTTTTTTTTTTTTTAAATTAGCAAAATATGTCCCTTACCCCCTACTAAAGGTAGAATTTAGGAGATATTACCTGCAGAGGTTGCTAACCACTTATTATAACTGAGACACAACAAACAAAATGTTAGATAATGTCACAAAGACAGAGTGCAATCCACTCCTTGCTCGTCCATATCTCTTTTTCTTTTTCCGAGCGTTTGCGAAACAACCGTAGCAGATAAATACTCATAAGCTTGGAGCTTTTTGAGTAAATCTTCAATGGTTGTAGCAGAAATTATGGTTCTCCTTGCCTCTGAAAACATGAATCCATTATCCACAACATTATCTAAATATGAAAGCAAATTACTAAAATAACCATTAATATTAAGCAAACCAATGGGTTTCTTATTTGTGACCAAAGATGACCAAGAAGCCACGCAAGCTATTTCTTCCAATGTACCCAGACCTCCTGGTAAAGCAATGAATGCATCGGCAGAATGGTACATGATTGTTATCTGTTCAGGGATACTCCAGACTTGTATTTCCTTACCCATGGTAGGTCCACAAAAACCTGTGAATAGTTTTGGCACGATTCCTAGAACTGGACTTCCTCCGGCGTGTGCTGCTATAGCGACTGCTCCCATTAAACCCGTACTACCGCCTCCATAAATCAACTGGATCTTTTGTTGGGCAAGTATTACTCCAACTCTTATGGCTTCATCAGTGAATATGTTATTTTTCCCTGGATAAGCACCTCCAAAGACACAAATTTTTTTAATGCGCTAGGACGAAGTACTTTCCATTTTTTTTTTCAAGTGCCTGAAAGAGAATGAGTACATGGTGTAATATATAGAGGACTGAGTAATGAATCAGACAAGAGTAATAATGTCGCCGAAAGTGTATTTGACATGTCAGAAGAAAATGTTAACCTAACAAAAGATTTTTGCGTGATTTCAGGAAGAAAATCAAAAAGAGAAGAAAAATCAACCGTAAAAGACCAATGCAAAAAAAAAAAAACGAGAATAAATACACAAATCGAACAACACGTAAATTAAACCGAAATGAAGTTATTGCAAATCAAACCAAAAGTTGAGAAGTCATTTATTGTAGTTGTGATTGTGGCTCACATCTTCCTCTGGTTTTACGTCCAGAAACGGCTTAAACGCCTTCTATGAGTCGAGGATATGCTTCCCATCCAGTTTTCTTACAAGCTGGCAAACAGGGTCTTTTAACATCAGATTCCCAAGATGTTGCCATTCCCTTTGGAATTGCGGCCATAAATCAAGAATTTCTCTTTGTACGTCTCCACTAGGATGCGTCTCAAGAGAAAGTTGGATATTACCCAAATTCTCCTTACTCAGTCCATCCTTAATGAATTCAATTTTATCATCTCGATTAGAGGACGGAATCCCAATAGAACGACATTTACCGTTACACGTCCATCGTGCACATTTGTGGCAATTTGAACTCATGCGCTTTGCTCGTCGCTTCTTTGCAAAAGTGCTTCTACCTGTACCTGGTAAATGCAAAACAGGAAGATATTCATCTTCACGTACCTTGGCTTCAATTATCCAACGTATGTCTTCAGGAATCCCTTTGTGCATAAGCATTCTTAATCTTTCAAATCGAACTTGGTAAAGCTTCAGTAAAATATTTCGAGGAAAATGAGGAAATCGTTTCTGCAATCTTGTGAGAATATCATCCATCTTGAAAAAAAATGAAAAAGAAATTGAAAGAGAAATTTATATACAATATCAGTTTTGTGGGTAGCTGATGGAACCGACTTAAATAATCACGGAGTACCGTTATCCGCCATTTAACCGGGGTTAAAAAAATGTATTTTTTTTTTGAGGATTAGTAAAAATTATATTTACATCTAGTTATTTTCAAAACAAGGATCAGAAAGAAAAACAACCTCTTCTTGAGTAACATGATTTTCCAAAAAGAGTTTGAGTCTTTGTCCATTTACCTTGAATACGTTACCATTTTGAGGATTCTCAATGTCAACTGCTCCATAATGATACACATGCTTAACCACAAATGGGCCAGTCCATCTTGATCTCAACTTACCAGGAAATATGTGAAGTATAGAATTATAAAGTAGAACTTTTTGCCCAACATCAAATGTTTTTCTTGAAATTAACTTGTCATGAAAGGCTTTAGTTCTTTCTTTATGAATTTTAGAATTCTCATATGCATCTTTGAATAAAATTGGCCAGTAAAATCCACACTGTAAAATTTTTGCAGCAGTTTTCTTTGATGAAAAATGACCACCACATGCCTCGGAATGACAAAACTTAATTACACTACTTACCTCATTGTCGGGAATGCATCTTCGAAAAATCTGATCAGGACAATATTTGAACAAGTAAGGGTCATCCCAGTAGAACTTCTTTACCTCATTCAAAAACTTCCTTTTATCTTGGGGGCTCCATTGAGAAGGAATTTTTCCCAAAAAGGAATATTTTAGCTCGGATGGCAATGGTTTTAAATCCAGCTTGGGTGGTTCAATAGTTGATGGTACAGTGACATTTGTGAGTGATTGAAGTTCCTCAAACTTTTGTTTCCAACAATGTTTATCCTGAAAAGAATTTAACAAAGAATCAGTGTGTGAAATTTCTGAAGCATTATCAAACTCACGTTCAATTAAATAAGCTTCTAAAGGATCATGGAATATGGTAGTGGTGAGATGTTCATGAACAAGTTCTTCAATGAAATCCACTTCATGTACTTCTGAATCATCACCAGGTTGCTTGCAAATGTTGAACACATTTAATTCTAAAGTCATATTTCCAAAAGAAATGTTCAACATACCATTCCTGCAATTTATCAGAGCATTAGAAGTTGCAAGAAATGGACGGCCTAATATAACAGGAATTTGAACATTGGGATTTGAAACAGGATGTGTGTCCAAAACAATAAAATCAACAGGGAAGTAAAAATTTTCAATTTGAACCAAAACATCTTCAACTATCCCTCGAGGAATTTTTACAGAACGATCAGCTAGTTGAAGTGTAACAGGTGTTTCCTTGAGTTCACCTAAACCTAACTGTTGATAAACAGAAAAAGGCAAAAGATTAACACTAGCACCAAGATCAAGCAATGCACGTTCTATTCTAGTGTTTCCAATGATGCATGAGATTGTTGGACATCCAGGATCTTTGAATTTTGGTGGAGTAAGGTGCTGAATGATTGAGCTCACACTTTCCGTCAGAAATGCTTTCTTTTGTACATTATGTTTCCTTTTAACTGTGCACATGTCCTTCAAAAATTTAGCATAAGATGGAACTTGTTTGATTGCATCCAATAAAGGAATGTTAATCTTAACTTGTTTGAAAAGTTCATAAATTTCTGCATTTTGATTCAAATTCTTTATTGTTTGCAACCTTTGAGGAAAAGGGGCAGGATGCATACCTTTTTCTTTGTCCAAATTTTCAAGAAGTTCAGACTTACCATCATCCTTACCATTACTTTTCAGAGGGGAATGAGGATCTTGGTCTTTTGATGGAATGTTTTTGTCAATTGCCTTTCCACTTCGAAGAGTTGTGATAGAACTGGCATTTTCCTGTTGAGTTTCATTGGAGCAAGAAACAAGACATTGAGTAGAAGGGTTAGGCTGAGGTTGAGCAGGAAACTTACCTTTTTCTTGAGTGCGTAATGAAGCTGTCAATGTGGACAAGGTGTTTTTGATCTCATTGATGTCCTGTGAAGTTTGGTTATTCATATTTGCTTGTGTTTGCATGAATGCTTGCAATGTCTCTTCCAAGGTTTGTACACGTGAAGGTTGATAGGAAAAAGTGTTGCCCGGCTTTTGAGATTGTGGTACCTGAACATGATTATTATTCCGCCAACTGAAGTTGGGATGATTTCTCCATTCAGGGTTATACGTTTCAGAGTAAGGAGAAGGAAAAGGCTTTTTAAATGTGTTTATGGAATTTACTTGATCATGCAACGCTTCTTTAAGAATGGGAATGTTTGGACATTCAGAAGTGGGGTGTCCCATGATTTCACAAATTCCACAACTTTCTTCATTTTTAACCGTTTTGACTTCTTTTACTTCTCTAAGTTCCATGGCTTCAATCTTTCTAGCCAAATTAGCTACTTTAGCTTTTATCTCATCTTCTTGACTAAAATGATATTTACCTCTGTTAGAAACAAGATTAGATCTATTGGAACTTTCAGAGGAACTATCTGTGTGCCAGGCTTGAGAGTTATCTGCCAAATGGTCTAGGTAGTCAAAGGCTTCTTCAGGTTCTTTTTCTAGAAACTCACAGTTACACATTGTTTCAACAAATTGTTTAGTTTCGGGAGTTAAACTTTCATAAAAGAAACTAATAAGACGCCATTTTTCAAAACCATGATGTGGACAAGAACTTAACAAATGTTTAAAACGCTCCCAGCACTGAAAAAATGCTTCATTTTGATTTTGATTGAACTTTTGAATCTGTCTTTTCAAAGCAGTAGTTTTATGTGCTGGGAAAAATTTCTTTAGAAACTCAGTTTGTAATTCTTGCCATGTGCCAATTGACCTTGGTTTTAAATTATGAAGCCAAATTTTTGCTTTATCTTTTAAAGAAAAAGGAAATAATTTTAGCTTGACAATTTCATTTGTACATTGTTGGTCATTAAAGGTGACACATACATCTTCGAAGTCTTTTAGAAACGAGTAAGCACTTTCCGATTCTAACCCATGGAAATTTGGAAGCAAAGCTATCATACCTGGTTTAAAACGAAAGTTGTTTGCATTGAGAGGAAAAATAAAACAAGAGGGTGATGAGCTTCGAGTTGGTTGCAAGTAGTCACGCATGGTGCGTACTTGTCTGTTCTCATCTTCAGCATGAACACTTTCATTGTCAGCCATGGTAGGAGTTGTATTAGAAAGATTACCTGAAAAAGTTTCATAATAAAATCTAACTAAACGACGAGATCTAAAATCACGTCGCCAAACAAGCATAAAACAAAGTTAATATACAGATAATATATTTATATAAATATAAACTTTACAATATAAATATAAATATATAGAAAATTAGGCGGTATAACGAGCCAATAAAAATAAATTAGGCGGTATAACCAGCCAATAAAAATAAATATACTTATAAACTTATATACTTAGTATTGCTTCCCCGGCAACGGCGCCAAAAACTTGATGGAGACTCAATTAAGAGTTGTAAACCCAAGTGCAGGTTATGTTCAAGTAATAAATTCTCGGGTGTCCGAGGTCGAACCACAGGGAAGCGTATTAGTAAGTATAAGTTTATAAATATATAAGACAAAGAAAGTAAACAAGATATTAGGGAATCAACAACAAAATAAGATAAACAAGATATTAGAGAACAAAATAAACAAAATATAAAAGAAATTAAACAAGATATAAAAAACAATAAGAAAAGATGTTGAGGTTAGAGAATCCACTCTTGGTGTTATGCTAAGATTAATCTTGTTTTATTACACAATTGAAATCCACACATAAAGGAGGTTCCAATCGGAAGGTTTAGCAATTCAGTCCAAATTGTCCAACGTCCATAGCATATGATATTATGTTCATTTGGTGTCCTCAAAACTCATAAAAAGAGTCCAAGCATTCCTTATGCCAAGGTATATGTCTACAACAAATCAAGGTTATGAAACCAAGCATTTACTGTGCCATTTTCCTTGTCAATAATGAATCAAGATCCCTACTTTGCAAGTATGATTTTAAACCAAAAGAAAATATTATCTATACTAGTGTTTATAAATGATGATTCATTTTAGCTCATGTTTAAGAGACTAACCTTAGCATTTACCAAAAGCTTCACCTCATCACCTCAACAATATGATTAGCAACACATACTAGATATGAATAAAATGAAAAGAAATGTAAGAAACATAAGTAAATAAAGAAAAAGAAAACTAGAGAAAGGAAAGAAGAAGAAAACTTAGAGAATTTTATTACAATGGCTAATATCCTACCAATCTATCTTTAATGCTCATCCAAGGCCCTCTATTTATACATATTTTGGAGAGCTAAATGACAAGAGACAAGCTTTATAAATTTCAAAGGTAGGTATAATAGGTGGGTGCATTTTTCTAACAATTTTCGTCATATTGTATGACAATTCTGATCAGCCAGCTTGATGGTCGATTTTGTCAATGTTGGAGGCTCGATCTGATCAAATGGTCTTCTAGAAAAATATACCCCTATCAGTTACGGATCCATAGCCATTGGAATCAGATCATTTTCTCATGTGGATCGGAAGATATGGTCAAAATACCAAAACAGGTCAGCACAGACGTCATTGCACATCAGCCAACTTGATGGTCGATTTCGCTAGGGAAAACGACTCCGTTTCAAGAAGTGTAAAACATGAAAAAGATAGATATGCCTCTTAACTTTGCACTGTAACAAATTCAGCCTTATTGGTTCAGTGAAACTCCAGATATAGCTGATATGGAAAAAGGTGTTGGAACTGGAACTGAATTGGATTTGCCCTTAATTCTTGATTTAACCTAGTAATCTGAAATCACTCAAAGAAACTCGTGAAAAACACCAAATTACATAAAAATATAAAATATCATAAACACAATTAGACTAAGCAATAATAACTCGTATTTGACACAAAACAATAATAAAACATAACTAAGAACTATATAATTATACGAGTTATCACATAAACATGAAGCTTGTTTTAATTTGGTTGCTTGCTTGTTTCCATTTTTGAGTCTATTATCTTGTTATCATGTTTATTTTACTTGTCTTGCATTTTTGATTTTCTGTTTTCAAAATGTTTAAGTTTGTTAATGTTTTACATTTTGTAATCCATGTGTTTGTGAAAATGCCTATTGGTTTTCATGCCTTTACTTTATATTTGCATGATTTGAGTGTTATTCTTTAGCTATGCATGTTAGTATATTAAGTGTTTGTGAAAATGCCATGCTCATTTTTATATAGACCATTCGGCCACCCCTATCTTTTAAGCTTTGTGTGTGCATTTTTGTTATGTTAGTTGATAGGTTTGCATTTTCATGATATTTGGTTGTGTATTTTATTTAAGCATGCTATATGTTTGTGTTATTGCCATGCATTCTTTAGGTTTAGGATTGGTTTGCTTTGCCATGCATATTCATGCATTTTAGACCTAGGTTGCATTAAATGCCATGCAAGTTCATTTAGGTCTATGTCATTTTATTGATTCCATGCATTTTTCATGTCATTTAGGTTTTAAATCATGCATTTCATGCATCATATTTGCTGTATTTTCATTCATGTCATGTCATTGCCACATGATTTATGACTTAGACCAATCAATGGTTCAAAGTCATGCTCATTTTGAGCATACTTGTGGAAAATTAAAAAGTTGTCAAATTGATTATTCTACCTTTGTGAATTTTTTTTTTTTACTTAGCCAATTTTTGCCTAACTTTTCAAAAGTGTTAGCTACTGTTTGTGAGTCCTTAGGAGAGTCTCTAACATTTTTACTTCGATTTTTAAATGATTTTATCAAAAGCAAAAAAATGTGTTTTGCCAAAACAGTTTTTTCACCCAGTACTCATACTTTCCCGATTTTTTTGGGTAGACATCTTTAATCAGAAAATTAAGCCGATTTTTTTCCGTGTATTTTTACATGTCCTAATTCTCCAGTATTGTTTTTAGATTTGTTTGAATTTTTAAAATAAGGTTAAAAAATTGTGCTTTAAAACTGGACAGTATAGGCAGAATTGAATTTGAAGGAAAATCATTTTTCTGTTTTGGTTGAGTTACTTAGAGGGGGCTAATTAGGAAGTTTAGCTACTGACTTAGGGTAGTTTTTAATCTTGTTTAAACTCTAAAAATGATTTTTTAAATCTCAGATTAAGGGTGGTCAAGTTCGGGATTTTAAACTTAGAAAATTATAGCCATTTAAAAAGGGTTTAGCTAAGTTTTTATTTTTAATCTAAGCTTTTTAAAATTGTTTTCAAACAATCACAAAGTATTTTGGTTTTAGAATATTTAATTTGATATATTTTCCTAAGGTAACCGGATATCTTTTTAGACATACGGATTTTCTTAATTAAAGGAAAAAATGCATTCTCATGCATTGCATTTTCCATATTCATGCATACTATATAATATATGATTTTTGCTATATTAATTTTCATGATAGTATTATTATCTTTGATTTAAATTTTTTATATTATATTGATTGTTATATGGTTTTGAATATTTCATGATATCTTATGCTTTTTATTTAGTTATTTATTTTTGTCACATTATTTAGCATATACTATATTCATGCATTATTATTTTTATTTTTATTTTCATGCATATTACATGATAGCATTATTTTATGTTTCATATCATTTCATATCATTTAGATTATATGACATATCATTTATATTTGCCATGTCATTTCAATCATTTTATTCCATTTAGAATATATCATGTGACTTAGGATATTTCATTTCATATAGAATATATTATGTTACCTAGGTCATTTCATTTCATTTAGAATATATCATATGACTTAGGATATTTCATTTCATATAGAATATATCATGTTACCTAGGTTATTTCATTTCATTTAGAATATATCATATGACTTAGGATATTTCATTTCATCTAGAATATGCTATGACATTTAAATTATATCATACCATTTAGGTTGCATTATATTATCTAGACTTTGCTATGTCATTTTATTTATGTCACACATATTCATATTTTTTTAAAATATTTTGGAAAAGGTAATGGTTTTCAATAAATTTAAGATATTCCCGAGTTAAAATAATTCATGAGTTCTTTGCCGAGTTTGCTGGGGAGGATATCATCAATTATCATTAATAACGGAATATCTTCTTTAAAACGAGAATGATTCGGAAAGTTTTTCAAACTAATAAAAATTTCTATATTTTGCCACGTTTGTTGGGGAATATTGAAAATTTTTGAATTAATAAATTCCGAATCATTTTCAATTAAAAAATGACTTTTTTTTTTAAATTGAGAATTAACTTGAAATACCAAATTAAAAATCGACTTTTTACCGAGACTTGAGATAACACACGATTAATAAGGTACCGTTTTATACTGGCGTTGTGGGGGTGCTAATCCTTCTCCACACGTAACCAAGTCCCGAACCCGCTTCTTTGGTTTCTCTGGTTTAAAACGCAGACTTGAAATTGGTTTTAAAAAAATGTTTTAATTAATTTTAAAATGTTTTATAAAACCGGTTTTAATAGGTGGCCGATCACACCTAGCTAAAAAAAATTGGTGGCGACTCAATGTCTTTTTCAAGGTCATTTTTAAAACCTTCATTTTTCAAGAGGAATTAAGTCGATTTTTCCTCCTTTTTTTTAATGTCACGCTTAACGAATAATAAAGTATTGTGATGAGACTTGTTATTTTAAGGTTGCGACTAGAGGTGCTCATGGGCCGGGCCGGGCCGCGGCCCATTTTTTTTTGCCCAGGCCCGCCCGTTTAGGCCCGAATCACTGTTCATCGGAATAAAAAAATAATTTTTTTATTTTTTTAATTAAAATTTAATAAAAATAATATTATAATAATAAAAAACACTGTTCCGGGCCGGCCCGGAACAGCATTTTGCCTGCCCAGGCCCGACCCGTATTGGGCCGGGCCGGGCGGGCTGCCCGGCCCGTGAGCAGGTCTAGTTGCGACAGAACTATTAAGTAGTTAAATTTTATTAAACAAAAATCGCAAACTTAAGGTTTACTAAGTAACTAAATCTCATGTGATTATATATTTATGTCAACTTTTGATTTTAATATATTCATCACATAAGGTGTGAAAAAGGTTTGAAAGCTTTGACTTTTTAGAACGGATAAATGCTCATGGTTTTTTTTTTTCATTTGGTTGGCAGGATAGTTTCCATCAACTTAAATCATAGTTGTGGTCAAATTACTCAAGATGGTTTTATGATTTTTTTAAAAAAGATTTATAATATTTTTTAACTTATATTGTCTTAGTATTATCTTTGATTAGTATTTTTTTGTTATGATAAAATTTATTTTTATATAAATAGATAAAGTAATTTCTTATTTAACATATTTCAATGTATCATACATTAGATTATTAATGTGTTTGCACATTTCAATAAAAAGTTATTGAACATTTGCATTGTTAATGAGCTTGCACCTTTTAAGGAATTTGAGAAAATTATTTTATTGGTGTAACAAAATTGATTGGTAAATATATCTATATATAATAAAATAATATTTCATTTTATTCATTTAAAATTTATGAATTTGTATCATTTTATACTATTAATGATTCTTTATTTTGTTTTATTTTAAAAATCTTATAATTTTCTTAAATTGGTGTCAATTAATGAATGATTGCTTATTTTCAAAGTACTTATTATTTATTGTAATCAACTTATAACCCTACTATAGTCTTAATCTACTTCTACCAAAAAATTCATTATTTTTCTGAAAAATTGGAATTGTGAAACTTAATATAGTTTTTACTTTTATCCTACAAAAGTGGTGTTAGGTCTTAGATTAAAAAACTTTATACCTTGGAAATAAGTTAAAATTCAAAACAGTAGGGTTATCATCCGGAAATATTACAATTTGTTTAAAGATAAAGAGTTTTGTCAATTTCTCTATATATTTTAATAACTATATTTTGTCTTATGTTATTGCTTTTGATTTTTTTTTTATCGGTATATTTTGTATTAAGGGTTTGGTTTGGTTTGCATTTTTTTTGTTGGTTGATTGGTTAATATTATCAGTGTAGTGATTCTATTTTGAAAGCTATTTAATCGTAACATATTAGTAGTACTATTTGTCAATGAACTTATGATATTGAAACAAATATATAGAATTAAATGTGTATTAGACTATAGAGGTGAAATAACGAGGTCTTATAATACCTTGGAGAATCTTTTATTTTCACAAAATTTAATCCATTCATAAAAATTATCGTCCTTATTAATTGCCTTTTTTTCATTTTTTTGTATAAATAGACATTTTATCTTCCAAAAAACATGTCAAATAGCTTGCTACAAAATATATTTTATGATCATGTTTTTGTTTAGGGTTAATATATAAATTAGCCCATATACTTTATGCCTTTTGTCCGTTTGGTACCTAGAGAAAAAATTCGGTCATTTTGGTACTCGAACTTTCATGCCATCATTCACATTGGCCATTTGCCCTAACTTCGTTAGTTAATGGCTGACTAGGCAAAAAAAATCCAATCAGAGCTTGACACGTTGCAAAACTACCACATCATTAGTGCAATTTCATCATGAAAGAAAAAAATTCAAAAAAATTATAAAAATCAAAATAAAAAAAAAAACTCTTTTTAAAATCAAAATTAAAAATTTGAAAATCTCATTTTTTAAAAAAATTATAAAAACAAAAACCAAAATTCAAAATAAATTATAAAAATTGAAAACTTTATATATATATATATATTTAAAAATCTGTAAAAAAATAAGAAAAAGAAATCTGAATATTTTTAATAAAAATGAAAACAAAATTTTAAAAAAAAAAATGAGGGAAAGGAAACGGGGAGAGAGAAGGGTAAGGAGAAGGAGATAGAGAGGGGAGAAGGGGGAGGGGGAGGGGGCAGTGCCCAACGCCGATCCGCGTGGATTCAGGCGGATCGGCGCTGATCTGCCCAGTTTCGGGCAGGTAGGCGCCTGGACTGACCACCCCTCCCCCTTCCTCCCTCTCCCTTTCCCCTTCTTCTCTTCCTTCCCCTTCTCTCTCCCGATTTTTCATCTATTTCTCTTTTTTTCTTTTTCTTTTTCTTTATCTTTTTTTTTTAAATTTAAAATTTCTTTTAATTTCAAATTTCCATATATATTTTTTTAATTTGAAATTTCTATATTTTAAAAAATTATTTTTTATTTTTCTTTTTAATTTTTAATTTTTAATTTTTTCAGATTTATCTTTTGATTTTTTATAATTTTTTTGTCATTTTTATAATTTTTTTAATTTCTAAAATATTTTTAAAAAATTTAAATTTTGATTTTTTTAAAAAAAAAATCAGTTTTTATTTTGATTTTTATAATTTTTAATCTTTTTTATTTTAATTTTTATATTTTTTTTAATTTTTTTCTTTCATGATGAAGTGCCACTAATGATGTGGCAGTTTTGCCACGTGTCAGACTCTGATTGGGTTTTTTTTGCCTAGTCAGCTATTAACTAACGGTGTTAGGGCAAAGGGCCAATGTGAATGACGGCATGAAAGTTCAAGTACCAAAGTAACCGATTTTTTTTTCAGGTATCAAACAGACAAAAGGCATAAAGTACAGAGGCTAATTTATATATTAACCCTTTTATTTAGTAAAGGTTTGTTTATGTAGTTGCTAGATATATGACTTACAAGAAGTTAAGATTGCTTTCATCTTTTCAAAAAGAAATTAAGATAATTGGGGTATGCAATGTGATAACTATTTTAATGATATTTTTATTATTAAACATAAATTACTTAACAAATACAAGATAATAAACGTGTAAAATCACATGCAATGTATGTGACACAATTACTAGTATTAATATAAAAAATCTTAAACACGATTATAATACGAGAAAATAGACAAACACGACACAAATACACGAATTAACAAGTCTTGTGAAAACCACATAAACTTGTATACAACATAGAACACCATTGTATGTCTTTATTTCAAAAATAGAACAACACAATACCATAAATTATAGGACTAAGAGAGCCTAAAAGGAGAAAGGGCTGAGCTTCCATCTAATCCTTTTAACCTGTAATAAGCAAAATATTCAGAAAGACTAGTTTCCCTATACAAAGGTGGATTTTCTTGGGATACAAGCTCCTTCATTGGTCCAAATGCTTTCACTTTATCAGAAGAACTTGGGTAAAAGAAAGATGAAACTGATACCCTGGAGCTACCCCTATTAGCCACCACTCTATGCTCAACACTTTTGAACTTGTCACTCGTGATCAGCTACAAACACAAAATATGTACACAATCAATAGTATACATTCTTAAATTAAACAAGTTGGTGGATTAGACTATTTGTTAATACTCGACAATCTCCTTAGTTAAGCAGTTCAAAATCAAAATTTTAGTAAGCTCCCCTGTTTTATTCTTGGCTCTCACCTAAGGTCGGAGAAAACGGCTAAAATAACTCGATTTTGTTAAATTGTGTGATCAATTATCTCAAAATTTTAAATTGATAGAAAAAATCCAATTATTATATTTCAGTTTCAACACGCCCCCCACATAAACCTAAGTGTAGAAAAAAAGTACAAATTGAAGAAAGATTAGAGTAACAACGCACAATGTGATGGATAATAAGATACTGTATGTAAAAATATTAAAGGAAAGCGATAGTTAAGATTCGAATTTGAAAGCTCTGATATTATGTTAAATTGGATAATTAATTATCCAAAAGCTTAAGCTCATATGAAAGGGTCCAACTCTTAATAAATTACATTTTGACCAATCGGTTTAAGTACCCACATAGTCTCTGTACTGTAGTGAAAAGAGTAAATTAATCTTGTATTGTAAAAGTGAGTAATTTAATCCCTGTACAATTGAAATAGGTGCAAATAAGTAAAATTGATAATGGTGTTAATGAAAAACCGTTAAAATGCTGAGGTGGACTCGTAAAATCTAACAGAATTAATGACTTGGAATAAAATATGACTTGAAATATATCTAAATCTGTTCGATTTTACGAGTCCACGTCAGTATTTTAACGATTTTTCATTAAAACCGTTATCAATTTTACTTATTTACACCTATTTCAATTGTACAAGGATTAAATTACTCACTTTTACAATACAGAATTAATTTACTCTTTTCACTATAATACATGGACTACGTGGGTTCTTAAACCAAAAAAATCTTGAATATAGAATATTTTACCTGCATAAAGTCCCCCAGGTTTGCAATTAGAGCTCCATGAACAGGAGGCACATCCACCCACTTGTTTTGGTAAAGAATTTGGAGGCCACCAACATGATCTTGTAACAGCAGAGTCAGAAAATCTGGATCTGAATGGCCTGCTGCTCCTAAAGTCAACTCGGGTTCAGGACAGGTTGGGTAATAGTTGCATAGGAGTGAAACACTTTTCATGCTCCCAGTTCTAGATAAGCAATCACTGCTAAGCCCCAAAGCCTCTGAGAGTAATTCAGATATGGTCTCCTTTACTTGAATTACATATTTTACATACTCAGTTATACTTTTTCTGCACAACAAAATCGCATAAAATTTTAATCAAATTGAACCAACCATGAACAAGTTTTCAAAATGCAAGATCACCAAGCTATTATTTTACCTACTAACTTGAGCAATCTCTTCTTCCTCAAGCTGTTGAGCTTCACTGCAAACTAAACTGTCCTTCCAGTTGGCTGCTATCGATGGATTGAAAATTCCATTGCTATAGTACCTTACCTTCTTTGTTTCATCAAGTGAGTACCATTCCTTTCGCACTTCAAGGGGTTGCTCATGAAACTGGCGCACTTCATCCAACAGATCATCCATTAAGGAACCTGGAATCACATGGTTAACCACCTGAAAAAAGCCCCAGGTCTTTGCTGCTTGGCGTATCTTGTTGATGATCTCCCCTCGCTGTCCATTTTCTAGGCCTTTGAAATCCATTATAGGAACCTGGCGGCCAAAACAGCTGTCTTCTGATGATGGTTTTGGTAGCTTTTCTGGTGGATGGATGAAGATCCTGGGAATCTTAACCACTCCAGAATCCACAAGCCCTTTCACTCCAGCCTTGGTTTCAATGAATTTCTTGAATTCTTTTGCACGTTCATCTTCCAAGCAGTTATGGACAATGGCAGTGGTTTCCGTCATCACTCTGGGTTTTTGTTGTTTGATGATTAAATGATTAAAGAGCTCTACTAGTGTAATGGATTATAAGTACTATATATTAATATAACAGAGATAAGATGCTAATTCAACGCTATCACATGTCTATCGGCTAAGCCAGGCCTGAGCCGGAAAGATTTATTTTTGCTTGTCCAAATCCGGCTTGGATCGGATGGAGTCAGACTGAAAATTCATTTTATTATTTTAAAAAATATTTATAAATTTTATAATTAAATTTAAGTAAAAATATTTTTTAATTAATGATAGTAATCTGAGTCGAATCAAGTTGATCTGAATTATAAAATATCGTGTTTCAGTTCGATCCAATTTGAGTCGAATCCAACCCATGAACAGGGGTAGGATAACTTTTTTCAACAAGTCATCTCCAAATATTTGAAAGATTGTAACAAATGAGTGAAATTTTGAACATATATTTCGAATGTATTGCAGAAAAGGTTTTTGTTTGCCCCACTAAGCCCACTTCCCCGCCCTTTTTTTTTTTTTTTTATTTCTAAAAATAATGACAGTGCAATCTTCCGGTTTTTTTATCCAAATATAGCCCAAAAAAATTATATATCAAAATACCGTTCTTTTCAGATTAATTCTCAAAATCCGCTCTTTTTTTTCTAGCTAGGAAATCGCCATCCCCCATGACGATTTCCCATTGTAAAAATTTGAATTTTGGCCAAAAACACCAAGGGAAATCGCCATGGAGGGTGGCGATTTCCCTTGGTGTTTTATTTCAAAATTGAAAAAAATACTATTTTTTGCAAATATTGCAAAATTTGTCAAGGGAAATCGCCATGGGGGGTGCGATTTCCCTTGATACATTTTTTTTATATACTTAAATAAAAAAATTGTAATTTTTTTTAAAATTTTGTATTTTAATTTTAAAAATTGTAAATTAAATTAAAAATATTTTCTAGGTTTGTTTATTTATTTTTTAAAAAAATATTTGTTTATTTTTTAAAATATATAATAAAAATGTAATTTAATTTATTATTAAAATTTTAGAAAAAAGAAAATTATATTTCTTATTAAAATCTAAAAAAGAAAATTATATTTCTTATTAAATTTTTATATCAAAAATTGTATTTCTTATAATTTTTTAATATTATAAAAAGTAAAATATAATTTATGATTAAAATTTTATAAAAATAAAATTTTATTTCTTATTAAAATTAAAAAAAGAAAATTAGATTTCTTATTAAAATTTAAAAAAGAAAATTATATTTCTTATTAAATTTTTATATCAAAAATTTTATTTCTTATATTTTTTAATTTTATAAAAAATAAATTTAATTTATTATTAAAAATTTATAAAATATACTATTTTATTGCTTATTAAAATTTTAAAAATAAAATTATATATCTTATTAAATTTTTATATCAAAATTTTTATTTCTTATACTTTTTTAATTTTATAAAAAACAAAATTTAATTTATTATTTAAAATTTATAAAATATACAATTTTATTGCTTATAAAAATTTAAAAAAGGAAATTATATTTGTTATACAATTTTAATTTTATGCTGTAGAAAATATTGGAATTGGATTTCTTCTGCAATAGATGGGACTAATAATTTAGGGTTTGGGAAAGGTTTCAGATATTTTTCAGTCAATCAAATGCTGCAGAGAATATTGGAATTGGATTCCTTCTGCAATGGATGAGACTGATGGTTTAGAGTTAGGGATAGCTTAGAACTATTTTCCAGTCCATCAAATGCTACAGAAAATATTGGAATTGGATTCCTTTTGCAATAAATGAGACTGATGGTTTAGAGTTAGGGATAGCTTAGAACTATTTTCCAATCTATCAAATGTTGCAAAAAATATTGGAATTGGATTCCTTCTGCAATGGATGAGACTGATGGTTTAGAGTTAAGGATAGGTTTCAGCTATTTTCCAGTCAATCAAATGCTGCAGAAAATATTGGAATTGGATTCTTTCTGCAATGGATAAGACTAATGATTTAGGATTAGGGATAGGTTTCAGCTATTTTCCAGTCAATCAAATGCTGCAGAAAATATTAAAATTGGATTCCTTCTGCAAGGGATGAGACTAATGATTTAGGGTTAGGGATAGGTTTCAGCTATTTTCCAGTCAATCAAATGCTGCGGAAAATATTGAAATTGGATTCTTTCTGCAATGAATGGGACTATTGGACAGTCCAGTACAAAGGATGGGATTTATCAATCAGATTTTGCATTGAATGAGTTATCACTTTTTCAGTCAAATTACCCTAGCCAGAATATGAGAATCAGATTCCATCCGATACAAAGGATGAGATTTGTCATCTGGTACAACATAATGAACCATTATAAATTCATAATACTTATGAAGGTTTACAATACCCCCTACAGCAATTTTTCAATCAGATTTTTCCTGAGTGCTAAAACTTCCTCATTCTCATCTTTCTATATTTCTTTTTTCTTTTGCGGAGTGATAATACCTCCATTCTCATCCTTCTTAGTTTCATTACTACACAACATGAGCAATAGAGTGATCGAATTGGTCTACTATAATGGCCAAATTCATAATACTGACGAAGGTGCTACCTTTGATTGTGAACGTCCTAAAAGTTTTTGTGTTGAAGAAGACGTCACATTAGAGGAACTGAAGCTGCAAATTCATACAAAAATTAAAGCTGGAAATAGAAAAAGAGTTTCAGAGGTTAAGTATAGGCATCCTCTTTCTATTGGTGAAGGATGTGTCCGATATAGAACATTTCCGCTTGAAGATGATGATGATGTCAGATGCATGTTTTATGCTCATGAGACATTTGCAAATGTTGGTGTACTTGAGTTATATGCTGACATAGAGGATATTGACGATGATTGTGGCCCTTCAAATGTTCGCACAACAGAAAACTTTCCCATAGAAGATGATGATTCTGGGCCGTTCTATGTTCATACTACATATGACGTTCCCACAGAAGAAGTCGTGCCGTTATCTCAAGCTACAACGTTTCAGACTTCATTAGTCTCACAAACAATTCCTACTACCCTCGAAGATGAGGCAGCTGGTGTTGATCCTGTTCCGCCACGTGGAGTCCATGGTGAATATGTTGGTGAATTTAGTGAGCAGGAAGAGGATGTTGAATTCGCAAGTGATGACAACAGTGATTCTGACCCAGACGTCGTCCCTGCTGAGATCAACACTCATGGAGATCTTCCCCCATATGAGGCTGCATCCCATATGCATACCCTGGATCTGGAGGCAATGCAAGTGCTGGAATTTCCTGAGTATGCTCATACATTAGCTACGCCTTTGGCATTTGATCCTTCTGTAGTTGATCTGTGTGTTGGGTTACAATTCCCAACGATAGAGGCTGTGCTTTCAGCTATTAAGCACTATAACATCAAAAACTCTGTAGATTACAGAGTAATTGAATCTGAGCGGACCAAATATTATGCCAAGTGCGTAATGTATGGAAATGGGTGTAATTGGAGAATAAGGGCAAATTTTAAGAAGAAGAAACAGGCATGGGAGATTAGAAAATATGAAGGGTCTCATACTTGCACATCGGGGAGGATTTCACAAGATCATTGCAAGTTAGATTGTAACATGATCTGTTCATGCATTCTGTCATTGGTCCAAGCAAATCCGGAGATCTCCATTTCAGTTTTGATCGCTGAGATGCGAATCCGGTATGGATACATCACCTCCTACAAGAAAACGTGGAAAGCAAAGAAAAAGGCAATTGTTCAAGTTTTTGGCGATTGGGAAAGATCGTACAATGAGCTACCTAAATGGTTAGGTGCAATGCAACATTTCGTGCCTGGTACAATTGTGGAATTGCAAACGGTACTTGCATATCACGGTGATTGACTGGTCCAGGGTAAGAGAATATTCCATCGACTATTTTGGACATTTAAGTCGTGCATTGAAGGGTATCCGTATTGTAAACCTATTGTGCAAATAGACGGTACTTTCTTATATGGAAAATACAAAGGAACATTATTGTTAGCTATTGCACAAGATGGCAACCGAAACATACTGCCAATTGCCTTTGCCATTGTGGAGGGTGAGACAACAGAGGCTTGGTCATTCTTTCTCACTAACTTGCGTACACACGTGACAAAACAGCCTGGCATTTGCTTGATGTCTGATCGACATGAAGCCATCAAAGCTGCGATTAGACTCGATGGTAGTGGATGGAATCCTCCACATGCATATTCAGTGTACTGCATTCGACACATTACAGCGAACTTTATGAAAAAGTTTAACAATAAGGAATTGCGTCGACACATTATTAACATGGGTATGGAATCAAATCATAGTTATTTTATCTCTTATATTTCGTTTAGTATATAAAATAATACTGAAATTCACAAGTCTTTTATTTTTAAATTTATTAGGATACGAGTTGAGGCGACTGAATTTTCATTTCATGTATGAGAATCTTCGTGGAGAAAATGCAGAGGCGGCTAATTGGCTTGATAGGATCCCTAAGGAGAAGTGGGGCCAACCATATGATCAAGGAAGACGTTATGGCCATATGACAACCAACCTAGCTGAATCTATCAATTCGGTGTTGAAGGGAACGCGTCATCTTCCCATTACTGCTTTAGTGCAATCAACATATTATAGGTTGGCTGCACTTTTTGTTAAGATGGGGAACAAGCAAATTGCAATGATGGAGGGAGGGCACACATACTGTGAAACAGTCACACAGGCTATGCAAGAAAATCGCAGGAAAGCTAACTCCCACTTTGTTCGTAATTTTACGCGAGCAAATCAATCTTTTCTGGTTGAAGAGTTAGTTGATCCACAAGAGGGTGTTTCTGCAATGAACTACAAAGTCAAGCTTAGTGACATGTGGTGTGACTGTGGAAAGTTTCAAGCACAAAGGTTCCCTTGTCCACATGTAGTTGCTGCTTGTGCACATGTCCATGTAGCTTGTATGCAATATGTGGACAAAGTCTATAGACTGGAAACTATATTGAATGTTTATAGACATGAGTTCGAAGCTGTTGGAAATGAAGGTTACTGGCCTCAATATGATTGTCCAGAAGTGTGTCCCAATCAAGAAATGCGGAGAAATCCACATGGTCGGCCAAAATCAAGTCGTATTCGTAATGAAATGGACCTCAGGGAGAAAGGCCAACCAAAACGTTGTGGATTATGCAGAAATGAAGGTCATAACCGTCAAAATTGTCTGCATCGATCTGGCACATTGGGGGAGACTTCGCATCAACAATAAATGAATTACATGTTTTCATAACCTGTAATATTTACATATTTTACCATTAAGGGAAAATGTTATGCGAGTTTTTGTCAACTTATCATGTAATTTGGATTATTATTTTATTTAAAATTTAAAAAAAATTATAAAAATATAACACAATTATATTTATTTTTACAATTTTATAAATTAAATAACAACATTAAGATTTTAGTTACACATGTTGAATAAAAAAATAAAATATAACAATTAATTTCCCAACAAATTTAAAATAAATAACATGAAATGCAAAACATATAAATTTATATATTAGAAATTTAAAACACATTATTCTCGTTATATTGATAAAAGTACATTTATTCTAATTATTGCGTGGTGTAGAGCAACAATGTCGAGCTCTTCTAGTGCGTGGTGGTTGCACCCATCGTTCAGCTTCGTTAGTGGCACGTATTCACCGTCGACCACGACCTCCTGCTATAACCGCCACTGGTTCCGGTTGTATGTCATCAGTCATTTCTTCCGTATCAAAAATTTGAAACCTATTGCTGGATGAGCCAACACCTAGTTCACCCATAACGGGAACCTGACTACTAGATGGACCCAGAGATGATGTACCATCAAATGCTAACGAAGGGGTTCCAAACTGATACATTGATGTTAGATATGCTGAACTTGGACTTAGGATGGGGAGCTGGTCATCTAAGCTCGTTGTTGGCGGTGATGGTCGGTAACACTCATCAACGTCATATCCGAGGTGACTTACGGAATAACGATGACTGGATGGTACTCCATGATCCCGTTCAGGTTCAAGATGATTAAATGACATCCTCGGTGCTGTGAACTCTGATAAGGTCAGTTGACGCGTTCTCCCACATTGTCGGCTAGGTCTAGGAGCTTCCATATCCTGTGTAGGAGAGACTGGAGCTGAAGTTTGTCCGGTAAATGGCATACTGCTAACATCCTCATACATCGACGGTGAACAAAAGAAAGCCGACCTTCATTTTTATACCATCCTATGTAATCATCAGATGGGTTGAAATTTTACCAACAATCGGATAACCTGTTGGAATTCGTTGAAAACGTATATTCCACCAATGGATCCAATGTTCATGCTTCGCAGGCCAGAATTCCTCATGACGACCACGCATGTCGATCTTGTGAAGCTTATCAAGGTTCACCGGGGCTGCAGGAATTGGTTGTTGCATCCCAAATTGTCGCAACACCCTGTCAGTTTGGTGTCACTCTACATATGAAAAACATATCAATGTTGTGTTTGCTTTCCATATATTACAATTATTGTAGGCATCCGATGGGAGGCATTGCCATAATTTCACTTGAGGAATATGGCATCCACAGAAACTGCGCAATAATTATTACAAATTATTAGTTTCATATGGATTAAATAAAAAAAACTTGAATGTAACAATCGAAATATTTACCTTACCATATCCTACTCGATCTAGTCGTACTCTTATACTTGCAAGGTCGGTCGGAGTCTCTGTAAAATCTCTACTCCTACTCCTACTCCACCTGTTAAAATGCATATAATATCTTAATGACCTATAAAAATACAAGTTCGTACAAAATTAATAAAATAGTAAAGATTATTACCTGCTTGCAAGGGGGTATACAGCCGAAATATCCACGCACGGAGCAAGAAATGGTAGCCAATACCGAGCCCATGATTGTAGAAGCACTAAACATCCACCTATGTCATGGCTTTTTGGATCTGTAGCCCGGAAAAGTTCTCTATACAAAACCGTCAAACACGCAGAACCCCAACAATAAGTTGCCGCATGCTCTAAATCACGTAGTAATGGAAGATACATTAAATGTACCCGACTGCTCAATTTGTCAGGCATCAGTAATCCTCCAATCAAACGTAAAATATATGCTCTAGCAGCATATTGTATCTGTTGTTCAGTTGCGTGTAATGGAAGATTTTGAAAGGATTTCAACCAATTTAGTCTCACCGTTGAGCCAGATACATACTCATCTGGAGGTACCGAGCCCAATAGATTTTGACACACTTCATTCCAATCTATAAAACTATAATAATAAAAAATAATATAATATAAAAATTATAATTATATAAAACTATAAAATGAAAAAACAGTAATAATTACAAAATTATTATTGTATATAATAATAAAAAAAACATTATAATATAAAAATTAAAATATATCAAACTATAAAATGGAAAAAACAAAAATAATTAACAAATTAAATAACTATAATAATAAAAAATTAAACAATATAAAAAATAAATAATTATAAAACTATGAAATCAAAAAACAATACTAATTAATAAATGATAAAACTATAATAAGCACTATAACATTAAAAATATAAAAATTATAAAATAATAAAACTATAAATTTACAAAATTCTAATAATTAAAAAATAACTAAAAATTGATAATGTAATACAAATAATATTACAACAATTTACTTACCTCTTTAAATATAACCTCCGATATGTGATTTTCTTGCAACCTCAATAGTGATGATGAAGCCATTTTTAAATATTGCTGTAGAAAAAAATATTGTTGTAGAAAAAATAAATTGTCGTAGAAAAAAATTTGTTGTTAGAAATAAATTTGATTGTAGAAAGAAGAATGGAAAATGAAGAGGTATTTATAGAAGAGTGGTGTGTGTGGGGGGGGGAGGGGATTGGATTTGAAGGCAACGGTGACAGTTGCCTTCAAAAAAATTTAAATTTTTTTTTTAAAAAATTTTATATACTAAAAATCAATTAAAAAAATTTTAAAAAATATTTCATAAATTTTAAATAAAGAAATATACCTTTGGACTTTTAATTTTTTTTTAAAATTATAAAAAAGAATTTTTAATTTAATTTACAATTTTTAAAATTAAAATACAAAATTTAAAAAAAAAATTACAATTTTGTTTTTTAATTTAAGTAAAAATAAAAAAAGAATATGTATCAAGGGAAATCGCCACCCCCAAGGCGATTTCCCTTAACAAATTTTGCAATATTTGCAAAAAATATCAAGAGAAATCGCCATGGGGGGTGGCGATTTTCCTTGGTATTTTTTTCAATTTTGGAAAAAAACACCAAGGGAAATCGCCACCCCCCATGACAATTTCCCTTGGTGTTTTTTGCCAAAATTCAAATTTTTACACTGGGAAATAGCCATGGGGGATGGCGATTTCCCAGCTATAAAAAAAATAGCGAATTTTGAGAATTAATCTGAAAAAAAAACTGTATTTTGATATTTAATTTTTTTTTTGTGGCTATATTTGAATAAAAAAATCGCAATCTTCCACCCAATATCTATCCGTTGCTGGGCCTGGGGGTGTACAGTTCTGCTTTTGTTCCTCAATCCCTTTGCTACATTGAGCCTTTGCATTCTTATATTCTTGCACATATCCCGTTATAAAATCTTCCTCTTCAGGCGATTTTTTTTAGTAAATTAATATAATCATTTAGGTAGATAAACGGTAAATCTATTTGTGGAATTTAAAAGCTATATATATGGGGTAATGTATATGAAGTCCATTTAACTTAAACAAATATCTTGCAAGAGAGTGATCGAAGATCGGTTCGTGAATGAACTCAGATTTTGTTTGTTTTGAACAAAACCGATCTTGAATAAAATAGGTTCAGTTCATTTAATTTATGAATAAAGTAATTTATGACTCATTTATAAGATCGTTTATAGATTATTTAAAAGTTTGTTTATTGTTCAACAATATTAAAAAATAATATTAATATATTTTAATATTATCTCATTTCTTTAATAATATTATATTTTATTATTGTGTCGTTTCTTTATTGATACTAAAAGTAGATCCGCTCTATACTGCGGACGAAAAATTTGTATTTTATTTTAAGTTTGTTAATTAAAAAATAAATCTACTTTAAATTAACAATGATAATATCATAATGAAAATATGCAAACATTGAGATAATATTAAAAATTAGAAAAGAATATTGCTTACTTGAATACATGAAATATGTTTGTTCACTTCAATTCGAACTTTTTACTTAAAAAGATTTATAAACGTGTAATTCAATTAGAACTTTACATAACAAAAACAAACTATGTAAAATATGAGATGAATTGAGACACGACACGAACACAACATACAAAAAATAATTAAAACACAACATGAAAAATAATATGAATACAACATGACTACACGAACTTGTAAAAATATACATAAAACGAATTATTAACATGTAAAAGTTTTATATAAATTATTAATGTGTAAAACTAATTATTAACGTGTAAAAATTTATAGTACTTTGATAACACAAAAAAATAACACGAACACGAATATGTTACTAACACACAAGTTTTTCTCTAAATTGAATCACTATGACAAATTATGCAAAATATGTCATGAATTGAGACACGACACGAACGCACAAATTTTTCTCTAAATTGAATCACAATGACAAACTATGTAAAATATGAGATGAATTGAGATACGACACGAACACAACATAGGAAAAATAATTAAAACACAACACGAAAAATAATATGAACACGACATGAATACACGAACGTGTAAAAATATACAAAAAATGAATTATTAATGTGTAAAAGTTTATATAAATTTATAATACTTTATATAAATTATTAACATGTAAAAATTTATATAAATTTATAATATTTCGAAGAAAAAAAAAAACACGAACACGCATTTTTTTTAAAAAAAATGAATCACTATGACAAATTATGCAAAATATGTCATGAATTGAGATAGGATACGAACACACAAATTTTCTCTAAATTGAATCAAAATAACAAACTATATAAAATATGAGATGGATTGAGACACGACATGAACACAACATAGGAAAAATAACTAAAACACAAAACGAACACGATACGAATACACGAACATGTAAAGACATAAATAAAAAGAATTATTAACATATATAAATTTATAATACTTTAAACACACACAAAAAATACGAACACACAAAGTTTTCTCATTTTTTTTCTTTTTCTTTTTCTTCTTTCCTCTTTCTTTTTTTTTTCTTTCCTCTTTCTTTTTTTTTTTTTTTGCCCTTTTTCTTTTCTCTCTCATTTTCTTTCTTTTTCTTTCTTTCCTTCAAACGAAAAAAAAAAAAAGCAAATGGGATGAACAGTACCTGCAACGTGGATAGTCTTTCCATCCTCTAAAATTTTCTATATTTATTGTAAGGATGTTTATTTATAATTTTCAATTTTAATTTTATCATTTTTAGAGGTATTGCTTTAAAAATGTTAAGCTTTATTTGTTTGTTTATTTAAATTTGTTTGAATATCATTTTTTTTATTGTTTTCAATAAACTTTTAATTGTTCGCAAATATATTTAGATATGATCATAAACATGTTTATTTAATATTCACGAACAAACTCATTTCACTTAAACAAACAGAACTCAATTATATCACACTTTAATGGGTTTGGGCAAAAAATAAAGCTCATTTAAAAAACGAATTGGGCCTTGGCTTCAACATTCAAAGCTCGAGCTCGGCATGGTCCGACCCATTTTTTTAATTATATAAAATATATTATTTTAATATTTATATATATATTATGTAATTTATATCATATAAAGAATAAATATATTTATAATATTATAGTGTAAACATAAAAAGATATGGTCTTAGGCTAGGCTACCCCTTTACAAATATGGTCGGACCTATTCAATATTTGAAGCCCATATTTCGGGTCGGGCCTGACTTGGGCAAGTATATATGGTGATACTATATTTAAACCCGGCCTGAACCTGGTCCTACCCGACCCATGGACACCTTTATTACAATCCTAACATGTTCAGATAACCTCTATTTTTTACAAAAAAATAAAAACATGATTTTTTATTTACTCTATAATACTTTTTCCTTTTTTATTAAGTTTTAAAATATAAATAATTTACATATTTTTATTGTTTAAATATAATATTATATATACTTATTTTTTTGGGTTCTCTTAACAGGTGCCTATAGGCACTAATAAAGATTATCTAATTACCTTTTTAAGAATTCCTTTTTTTTGCATTTAACATTACTTTTATTGAACTCAAGAAACAAAATAACACATTAATTACACTTTCTTTCTATAAACATCACATTAACGAGTGTTATTAGGCACTGGTTAACATTTTTTTCTCTATTTATATGCTCGAAAGCTCATTAAAACTCTAAGAGGATCTAGAACTTTTTGTAACTCTCTCTTAGATTTTTTTTTTTTTGTTTCATAAATATTGACTTTTACAATTTTTATATCAGGCTGACAAAAAAATTAAATGAAAATGATTTTTTTTTTTTGAGGTCTATAAAAAATGAACCGAAAACTTAGAAATTATTTTTTTACTAATAAGAAAAGACAATTTCTAAACTCATTCAAGCACAAAATAAACTTTTTTTCAAATTAGACTTACCCACAAAACAAGTTTTGGAGAAAAATTTTAAGTTTTGATTTAACTTGATATATTATTATATTTATAAATAATTGTTTTAATTAATTTTATTGAAAAAGTATATTTTAAAATATTAATATTCAACTAGTTTTATATTTTAAATAATACTTTTGCAATAATAAAAATATTTAACATTAATATACACATTTTTTAATATTTTAAATGGTACAATTATTAAAAAATTAATATTATTATTGTAAATATTATACTAATATTTGAGTACTAAATTTTTAAGTAACCGTTCATATAGAACCATTTTATTCTTCTTTACAAAAAGAAATATAATTTTAACTACGCATGTATTGAACAAACAAGTTCCTTACTAATGACTTAGCATAATCTTGAAAATAAAAATAATATATATATATATATATTGTCGCAACCTAAAAAATAACAAGTCTCATTGCAAGACTTCATTATTCGTTAGGCGTGACATTAAAAAAAATAAGAGAAAAAGTCGATTTAATTTCTCTAGAAAAACCAAGGTGCCGATACGTGATCCCGATCGCGGGGACCCGTTCGAGTGAGGGGCAAAACAGAAGTAGAGGAAAAGACGACTTAATTCCTCTTGAAATAAAATAAACGGTCAAGGGTATGAAAACGGCCTCGTAAAAAGACATGGAGTCACCACCAATCTTTTTTAGCTAGGTGTGATCGGCCACCTATTAAAACGGGTATTATAAAACATTTTAAAATTAATTAAAACATTTTTTAAAACCAATTTCAAGTCTGTGTTATAAACCACAGAAATCAAAGAAGCGGGTTCGGGAGTCGGTTACGTGTAGGGAAGGATTAGCACCCCCACAATGCCCGTATAAAACGGTATCTTATTAATCGTGTGTTAATTCAAGTCTCGGTAAAAAAGTCGGTTTTAATTTAGTATTTCAATTTAATTCCCAATTTAAAGAAAAATAATTCCATTTTTAATTGAAAATGATCTTGAACTTATTAATTCAAAATTTTCCTATATTCCCCGACAAAATCGGCAAAATATAGAAATTTTTATTCATTTGGAAACCTTTCCGAATCATTCTCATTTTTTGAAAGAAAGATATTCCCTCCAGCAAACCCGGTAGAGAACTCATGAATTATTTTAACTCGGAAATATCTTTATTTTTATTGAAAATCATTATCTTTTTCAAAACATTTAAAAATATGAACATGAACATGTATGACATAAATAAAATGACATGGCAAAGTCTAGATAATATAATGCAATCTAAATGATATGACATAAATGACATACTATATTCTAGGTGAAATGAAAAATCCTAAGTATCATGATATATTCTAAATGAGATAAAATGACTTAAATGACATGGCAATTTTAAATGACATGGCATACTCTAGATAATATAACCTAAATGACATGGAATATGATCTAAGCGACATGAAATGACATGAAACATAAAATAATGCTATCATAAAATATGCATGAAAATAAAATAAAAATGCATGAACATAGTATATGCTAAATAATGTGACAAAAATAAATGACTAAATAAAACAAATATGGGATATCATGAAACATTCAAAATCATATGGAAAACAATATAAGATCATAAAATGTGAATCAAAATAATAATAATACCATGAAAAATATCATAGCAAAAATCACACATTTAAATAAAATGCATGAACATGGAAAATGCAATGCATGAAAATGTATTTTTTCCTCTAAATTAAAGAAATCTGTATATCTAAAAATATATCCGGCTACCTTAGAAAAATATGTCAAATTAGATTTTCTAAAAAAACAAAACTTTGTAATTGTTTGAAAACAATTTAGAAGTAAAACTTGAATAAAAATTAAAACCCTTACCAAACCCTTTTGGAATGGCTCTAATTTCCTAAGTTTAAAATCCTAGACTTGACCACCCTTAACCCGAGATTTATAAAATCACTTTTAAAGTTTAAAAAGGCTTAGAAACTACCCTAATACAGTATCTAAAGCTTCTACCCAACCCCCTCTAAATTCCTTAGCCAAGATCAACCATTATTCCTTTTTTGATTTCAAATATGCCTTTACTGTCCGGTTTTACCACACGATTTTTTAGCCTATTTTTAAAAATTCAAAAAAATCTAAAAAAAGTACTGGAGACTCAAAACATGTAAAACTACAGGAGAGACAATTGGCTTAATTTTTTGAATAAATATGACTGCCAAAAAAAATCAGAGAAGTTCGAGTACTGGGTGAAAACAAAACTGTTTTGTCAAAACACATTTTTTTCCTTTGATAAATTCATTCAAAAATCGAAGTAGAAATTGTTACAGATCATCCTAAAGACCTAATGACAGTAGATAAAACATTTAAAAACCTTGGACAAAAATTGGCTAAGTAAAAAAAATCACAAAGGTAGAATAATCAATTTGACAATTCCTTAATTTTTCACAAGTATGCTCAAGAGAGCATGACTTTGAGCCATTGATTGGCCTAAGTCATAAATCAAGTCTGCATGATCATACAGCAAATGAAATGTATGAAATGCATGGTCTAAAGTTCTAAATGGTAAAGGAAATGCATGACAATTCAAGACAACCTAAATGCCTATCATGAATTTGCATGGCAATAAATGCTATCCTAACTCAATATGCATGCAATGCTTGATAATGCAAATATGATTTGGACCTAATATGTTATGAATATGCATGAAAATGCTAATGTATCCTAAGGCCTAAGTAGCATAGTAATGCATAACAATACCAATTGTGATTTAAGACTCAATATGCATGGCAACACCAATATAGCCTAGACCTAAATGTAATGAACATGCATAGCAATACTATGAACATACAATGACCAATGAAACTAATGTCAATGCTGGAACAAACAGAAACTAATACACAATTTCAAGATATGATGATGCAAAGCATGTTAACCAAACAAAATGCAAATGCATGATAAGGCAAAGGATGCATGAAGAGGCCAAATGTAGCTACATGATGCTTTAATGCAATCCTATCTAGTAAATGACACAAGTACATGAAAAATCATGTTAAGATGCATAATGTCATGACATTTTCATAAGTATATGACATACTAAAATCAAAAGGCACAAGCTCATGGCATGGAGATGCAAACAAGTCAAGAAGCAAAGTGAAAATGCACATATAAGGCATATCAATAATGGAGTTTCCGAATGGTCATGGAAAAAAATAATGGCATTTTATATAGCATTTTCATAAGCACATGGCATACTAAAATCAAAATGTACAAGTTCATGGCATGGAGATGCAAACAAGTTAAGAAGCAAAAGGAAAATGCACATGCAAGGCATACAAAAATGAAGTTGTCGAATGGTCATGGAACAAAATAAAGAAAATGCAAACATGTAAGACATGATACATAAAAAAAATGCACAACATGAGCATATGAACAACAATGGATGAATATGCAAGGATACAATATCAAGCATGGAAATGAAATATATAAGTAAATATAGCATAGAAAATAATGTAAAGAACATATATATATATACATAATTTAACATAGACATGCAAAACAAATAACAAGCAAAAGTAGTAAGTAAAACAAAGAAAGTTAAGCTCCATGGTTGGTATCAAATGGGCATAGCCTCTCACCTAACCATAATCACTTGGTCTTGCCAAGATCATGAAGCCTTTCCATCTCAATAAAATAGAAAATAAACCATGTTAAACAAAAAAATTAAGGTGAGCTTCATGGTAGGTAAAAATAGGCATAGCCTCTCTCCTGACCATGGTCACTTGGTCTAGCCAAGATCATGTAGCCATTTCAACCTTTTTGCTTCATCTTTTGTAAAAAATCAGAACCTTATAATACTCTAAAAACCCTTCTAAAAATCATTTTTCACAACAACATGCAAGGAAGAAAAAAAGAAAACCAAAGGCAAGTAAATATGCCATATTCGGCCATAGCATGAAACCATGTAAAAAAATTGTTTTCCACCATTTTAATGAAGAAAAAGAGATGAAAACATAAGTAAACATTAAAAACTTTATTTCTATGAAAAATGTAGTAGGAAAACAACATAGAAAATCAAGAAAACACCATAGAAAATAAGAAGAAAGCTATGCTTAGAACTTGGTAGAGATGACTACCTTCAAGCTCTCTATTGAAACCTTTTTCTTTGCCAAATTAGCTACTGTTTCCAGCCAAAAAACTATGAAAAAATAAGACCAACCCCCCTCTAATGGCTTGGCCGAATGGCCCCCTAACCCTTGGATGGGAATTGCACTTTTTCTCCTCCAATCTTGGCCTTTAGATTAAGATATTTTGATGACAACATAAAAATGTCATCTTGCCAATTGATAGCAGCCCTTAAGATGTGTACTCAGCCCTTGTAGTAACCTTAGCCCTTAGATGCAAACGAGGACCAATCCCATGCACTCCCTTGCTTGCCCCCCTTGAGTGCCTACCCTTGGATGAGTTGTGCTCTTCCATTCTTGGTCATTGGATGAGGAAAACATAAAAATGACATCTTGTAGATTAAATCCAGCCCTCAAACTGTCTACTGAGCCCTTGTAGATGGCCTAAGCCATTGGATGAAAAGAGATAATCCCATGCACTTCTTTCCTTAACCGAATGGATACTCACCTTTGGATGAATTGTGCTTATCTTTTTTCTTTCATTCTTGGCCATTAGATGAGGGTTCTTTTATGCAAATAAAAATTTCATCTTGGCATTTAAATTTGGCCATTAGGATGGTGCATTCAACTTTCCTACAAGGCACCTAAGCCATTGGATGAAGGGGTGACCATTTGCAAGGTGTTAGTGGTAGCATGTGGCTTGATAGTGACTAGGGAATTCAATTGTTCAAGCTTCCTTCTTCTCCTCTACATTGGCTGACAAAGGGAAGAAAAATCCCAACAATTCCTTTTTCTTTCATATTTTCATCAATTACAAATTTGCCCTTTTTGGTTTCTTTTGTGAAATGACCTTTTTGCCTCCCGAACCTAAATAAATAGCAAACGGACTCCAAATTCAAATTTTCTTTTTTTCAATACTTGTGAAATAATAAAAAATTGAAATCTGGAAGTTTTCAAAATTTTTCGAGTCCATTTGCTATTTATTTCGGATTTATTTCCGAAATTACCCCTTCTATGCACCCGAACTTTACCATTTTTTAAACGAGCTCCGAATCCAAATTTTTATTCACCAATATCTTCCAAATAATTTAAAAATGTGATCTGGAATTTTTCATAATTTTTGGAGCTCATTTACTATTTTTTCGGGATTTATCTGCTTGAATTACTACATAGGTGACCTGGATTTGGCCATTTTGCAAACGAACTCCGAATCAAGATTTCCTTTCGCCAATCTCTTTGAAATGATTTAAGAATGAGATTTGCAAATTTTCAAAATTTTTGAGTTCATTTGCTATTTTTCCCATATTTTCCAATTTTGCCCTTTTACCTCTGAAACCCGATTTTGCTCAAAACAAGTTCGATTTTCAGATTTTCTTCAAACTGAGCCTTATGCTATCCTTGTTCAATCATTTCACATTAATTAAGGATCCAAATCGGGCCATTTCTGTAATTCTTCCTAATTTCACTAAAACCCACAAAAAAAACCCTAATTCTCGGTTTTCTTCTGAATTGACTTTTCTATCAATTTTTCTTCCAAGTAACTTCTCCATTACTCGTAGTCAGTGCTTATCTTTCATTTGACACCTTTAATTCCGACCAATTTGATCGTTTAAGCACTTTTCCCCATATTTCCTGAATTAGGGTTTCTTTTCTACTGAATCTCGTAACCTAACTTCCAAACTCCATATCTTTCAATGTAGACCTCGGATTTTCAAAATTCTTTCACCATTTTTCAATTAAACCTCAAATCTTGATTTTGAAAGTGGGTTGACTTTTTTGTAGTTGACTTTTTTGAGGTTGACTTTTTCGGGGGTTGACTTTTTTTGAGTTTGACTTTTTCTGTCTGCTTTCTTATACTAAGCCTTGGAGTACCACCTACAGGATGAGAAAAGCCTTTTAGCTATTGAAACATCAATTTAGGAAGAAAATGTACCTGATTTAGGGGTCCGGACAAAATTAGATGTCTACAGCTGCCCCTTTTTGGCTATTGCTGAGAATCAGGAAATAGGCAAAGATAAACAAACACTAATTTTGTACGGTTAGTGAAATCACAAGTGAAGGAAAGGGAAAGGGGTTTTCTTTTTTCTTTTTTCATTTTTTTTTTGAAAAAGCTGCAAATTGAAGATTTTGTCCTTAAATTGAATTCCTTGACTAATCAAGGCTCGATCCATCTTAAGGAAACGAGTTCAATTTCAAAAGAACAAATTGTGCCTGAAGGTCTTATGAATGGTGCCCGAAGGTCTTACCCGTGATGCAAAATTATGCCCGAAGTTCTTAAAAATGGTGCCCGGAGGCCTTACCCGTGATTTGAAAAATTATGCCCGAAGGTCTTTAAAATGGTGCCCGAAGATCTTAAAAATAGTGCCCGAAGGTCTTTAAAAATGATGCCCAGAGGCCTTACCCGTGATGAAAAATTATGCCCGAAGGTCTTAAAAATGGTGCCTGAAGGTCTTTAAAAATGGTGCCCGAAGGTCTTTAAAAATGGTGCCCGGAGGCCTTACCCGTGATGAAAATACCTTGACGACGGTCTCAAGGCTTGACTCATTTGATAAAACAGAATGAATTCGATTTAAAACAAAAGGAAATACCTCGACGGTGGTCTCAAGGCTCGACTCATTTGATAAAACAGAATGAATTCGATTTAAAACAAAAGGAAATACCTCGACGGTGGTCTCAAGGCTCGACTAATTTGAGAAGAAGAACGAGTTCAATTTGGGAAGCCAAAGTTTTCTTGATTCCTGCAATGTTAGCTAAATGCAATGATGAGAATGACATGCTTTGCAAATGCTTGTATGTTTCCTGAGGATGAATGCAATCAAATGATTGTGTCATGATTTCTAATCCATGGTTTCTTCGAGGTTCACAAATTATCCGACTTCATGATGGAGTCTTCAATTGTTCACTGATGCCCCACTTAAAGAACCCTTTACTCAAGATAATTTGTCAAACAGTCCCAGTTTCTAACTTCGCTGAAATTCATAAATTTTTTAGTTCATGACGGAGTCTCCAACACATTCACCGTTTTCCTTCTCTTGGTGAATTTTCCATCAGGATTAGTGGTTTCCAAACTTTTTCTAAGATTTAGATCTATTCCTTAGTAATACTTTTAAACTCCCTTTTATTAAAAAAATTTATGTTTACTAATCATCATTCAATTTAATAACAAACAAAATGCAATCTCAAAAATGTATGAAAGAAAATATGAAACAAGCAATTGTCATAAAAGGGGTAACAAGAATTTATTGCAATAAGATGTTTTAAAATGGTAAAACTGGATATCAAGGATATAAGAAACAAATGTAAAGTTATAGGTTGTTGATTCCCTGGAGGCGGAATATCTTGGACCCCTCATTTTTCAAATCATCTGAAATTTCTCTTGAACGGTCAATTTACTTGGGTAATCCCTCGGCTTCCGTAGTTACGTCAGACTGAGTTGTTCCCCTTTCCTCTGATTTTCAAATACTTTCTCCCCATTTACACGAGGCATTGATTCAAACCTTAATCAGTACTTGAGCCGCCCTCTGCCGGTTTTCAACTCAAGTGTCCCCCATTCGGTATTAAGTCGCCCTTTGCAGGTTTTCAGCTTAAACCTCTCTTTTTTTTTGTTGTCATGCATCTGAGAATTCTAAATGCTTCCAAGGTAAAAATGTCAATTCAAGAGATGGGATGAATTCTGAGAAAAACCTTTAAAATTAAATATCCATGCTTGATCAAAATGGACTTTTAAAGTATGTAATGTAGGCTAAGGTTCGGGTTTAGAAGAAAAGGATAAAATAGGCCCAAAATGTGTTTAAGGGTAATTGGATCAAGGATCGTTTCCTGAGGAGAATTCATTCTTGTGATTTTTGTCCCCTTTTTATTTATTTATTTATTTTTTCATTGCTGGCTTTCATTTACCATTCTTTGATTTCACATTTTCCAATGGCTCTCTTTTTTGCCATGATTTTGATTATTTTTCCTCGTATTTGCCTTCTAGTGTAGAGGGTGATCCTTGATCAGGCTTCAACGAAATAAATAATTCCTAAGGCTCAAAGGGGTGACTAGGGATAATTTCTTCTTAGTGAAGGGAATATGAAAGATGGTCATTTATCATACCAAGCATGAATATTCTCTTTGAAAAGCAATTCTCAGGAGAGATAGATATATAGAATTTCCATTTCTACACTTGGAATCATTCGAATTCCCATGTGCATAACATCACACTTTTTCTTTTTTAAGCATAATACTTCTTCAATTTATCAACATTCACGGGATTTCTAAAATCATCCCCGTCCATCTGAGTTAGAATCAATGCTCCTCCAGAAAAATCTCTTTTTACCACATAGGGTCCAACGCGGATCCTTCACTATAGGGAGAATTTTCCTTAGTACCAACTCTCCTTCTCGGAACTGTCTAGGTAGAACCTTCTTGTTATGGGCTCGAATCATCCTTTTCTGATACAACTGCCCATGACAAATTGCCTTCAATCTTTTCTCCTCGATGAGATTCAGCTGTTCATAATGAGCTCTAACCCATTCTGCCTCTTCTAGGCCCAGCTCTATCAAAACCCGAAGTGAAGGAATCTCAACTTCAATGGGTAACACTGCTTCCATACCATATACCAAAAAAAAAATGGCGTTGCCCCTGTAGATGTGCGAACCGAAGTGCGATATGCGTGAAGAGCAAAGGGCAAGATGTCATGCCAATCCTTGTACACATCAGTCATCTTCTCAACAATCTTTTTGATGTTTTTATCGGTTGCTTCTACTGCCCCATTCATTTTCGGACGATAAGGTGCCGAATTGTGATGCGTGATCTTGAACTGAGTACATACCTTTCTCATCATCTTATTATTTAGATTGAGAGCATTATCTGAAATAATTCTTGCTGGCAATCCATATCGGCATATGATTTCCTTCTTAACAAATCTGCATACCACCGATTTCGTTACATTTGTATAAGAAGCAGCTTCCACCCACTTTGTGAAATAGTCTATGACCACCAGGATGAAACGATGCCCATTTGAAGCTTTCAGGGTAATAGGGCCAATCATATCCATTCCCCATATTGAAAACGGCCAAGGTGCGGTCATGACATGCAATGGCGATGGCGGCACATAAATCTTAACTGCATAGATTGGCATTTATGACACTTTTGGGAATAACAGATACAATCTCTTTCCATCGTCAACCAATAATACCCTGCCCTCATAATCTACTTAGCAAGCATATAACCATTAGCATGGGTGCCACATATCCCCTCATGGACTTCCTCTATGATTCTTCGAGCTTCGACAGACCCGACACATCTCAATAGGACTTGATCCTTCCCTTTCTTGTAGAGAATCTCCCCATCTAGAACAAAACCCATTGCTAGCCTTCTCAGAGTTCTCTTGTCGTTTTCTGTTTCCTGTTCTGGATACTGTTGACTCTTGATGTACTGCAACATGTCGTTATACCAGGGGAGACCATCTGCTTCTTCTTCGATACTCAAATAGTGGGCAGGAGACTCATATATGCTCATCTTGATCAGTACAACTTCCGCCCCTTCATTCACTTTAAACATTGATGACAAAGTAGCCAGAGCATCCGCCATCCGATTTTCTTCTCGAGGGAAGTAATTGAAACTTACTTCTTCAAACTCCTCCAATAAACTCAGTATGAGTTCTCTGTATCTGATTAACTTTGTATCCAGGGTTTCCCATTCTCCCCGTAACTGGTATATCACTAAGGCTGAGTCTCTGAAAACTTCAAAAACTTTTATTTTTCTGTCCACTGCTGCACGAAGGCCCATAATACATGCCTCAAATTCAGCCGTATTGTTTGTACAATCAAAATCCAATCTGGCGGTGAAGGGATAATAATCTTCTTCTGGGGATATGAGCACTGCACCGATTTCGTGCCCCACGGCATTGGATGCCCCATCAAAGTACATCTTCCATATTTCTTCTTCAAGGGAACTTCATCTGTTTGCGAAACATACATCAAATCTTCATCTGGGAAATCAAAGTTCAATAGCTTGTAATCTTCCATTGCTTGACTTGCTAAAAATTCAGCCACTGCACTTTTCTTGATAGCCTTCTGACTTACGTATACAATGTCGTATTCTGACAACAAAACCTGCCATCTTGCCGTCCTCCCTGACAAAGAAGGTGCTTCCAACATGTACTTGATCAGATCTAGCTTGGCGATTAACCACTTAGTGTGGTACAACATATACTGTCTGAGCCTCCGAGTAGTACAAGCTAAGACACAGCACAGCTTTTCTACCGACGAATATTTCAACTCATAATCTGTGAACTTCTTACTGAGGTAGTAAACTGCCTATTCTTTCTTTCCAGTCTCATCAAGCTGCCCCAGAACACAACCCATGGATCTCTCAAATACTGATAGATACAATATCATCGGTTTATCCGGAGTCGGTGGCATTAATACTGGCGGGTTTGATAGATAATGCTTAACCTTTTTAAAAGCAATCCGACACCCTTTATCCCACTCTCCTGGATCACGTTTTCGAAGTAACTTGAATATTGGATCACATTTGTCGATTAACTGAGAAATAAATCGAGCAATGTAATTCAATCTCCCCATAAAATCTTTTAGTCCTTTTTGAGTAAGTGGAGATGGTAAATTCTAGATGGCCTTCACTTTATCCGGATCAATCTAAATTCCCCTTTTGCTGACAACAAAACCCAACAATTTCCCCGAAGTGACTCCAAAAGTGCATTTTCCCGGGTTTAGCTTGAGTTGAAACTTTCTTAGTCTTTCAAAGAGTTTCCTAAGATTCGCAATATGCTCCTCTTCTCCTTGTGACTTTGCATCATATCATCAACATAAACCTCAATTCCCTTATGCATCATGTCATGAAACAAGGTCACCATGGCTCTCTGATACGTTGCCCTAGTATTCTTCAACCCAAACGGCATTACCTTGTAGCAGAATGTTCCCCATATTGTAACAAATGTGGTTTTCTCCATATCTTTCGGTGCCATCTTAATCTGATTATATCCCGAGAATCCATCCATGAAAGAAAACAAGGAATTCTTCGCCGTATTATCCACCAAAGTATCAATGTGAGGCAAAAGGAAATTATCTTTGGGACTGGCTTTGTTCAAATCTCGATAATCGACGCACATATGCACCTTTCCATCCTTCTTTGGCACTAGAACAATGTTTGCCACCCATTCTAGATATTTTGCCACCTCTAAGAATCCAGCATCAAACTACCTCTTCACCTTCTCTTTTACCTTTAAAAGCATGTCCGGCCTCATTCTTCTCAACTTTTGCTAAATTTGCTTGCACTCTGGCCTTAAAGGGAGCTTATGAACCACAATGCCTGGATCCAAACCCGGCATGTCTTGGTATGACTACGCAAATACATCTACATATTGCCGGAGCAAGGCTATCAATTCACCCTTTGTTGATGACGACAATGTAGTCCCGATTTTAACCTCTTCTATCTCCTCACCACTTCCCAAATTTAACAATTCCAATAGCTCCTCATGAGGAAGTACTTGTTTCTCTTCTTGTTCTATTTTTCTTAATAAGTCCAGAGGTAGACCATAATCCTCAATATCTTCGTTGGTCTCAAAATCACCCGTGCAAATGAGCCTCTCAAAATCAATTTCAGAATTACTGACAGGAAGGTCCTCATATTCCACATCCGTACACCTATAAATAGGTGGGGAAGAAACAATATAGGAAAACATATATACAATCGAAGCAAAATAAATAGCATAAATGAAAGAATATGGACACATCAATATGAAGGAAATGCATCATGTTTGTTATTTATTGGATGAAAAGTTTTAGACAAAAGCCCATTACAAAAGAAATTCTTAATATCTTCGGGCAAAGATATTTAAGATTTGTTTAAAAGCATTACGTTGGAATAGATCTAAAAACTATAGATAGCTCGGTTGCACTCCAATTGGTTAGTCTATATCCTGGTGGACAAGGTCGCACCATCAAGTTAGCATTCTCACTTTCAATTCTTTCTTCCCTAGTCATGCAGATCTCCATATCATACATCTACTCATCCCTATTCACCTGGAATCTCTCGAAGGCTTGCTCGATCATTACGAGCACATCATCAGAATTCTTTTCTCCGAACGGAGAACCGGCTTAGCGGAAGCTATGAAGGATAGGTGGGAATGTCATAGGCTCCTATTCAATATCCATACCCGCAAGACGGGCCATCCTCCTTGTCGGTTCCTTTCAACTTGTTTTCTTTTCTCATGGGCCTTCGGAAGATACCCTAGGCCAAATCGGTCTTTCTTTCCCACTACTTCCATTACTCGAGCCATCCTCTGAAGATATTTTTCGAGACCATTTCCGACCCTACAGCCTTTTTCCACGGTATTTCTTACCCCAGCCTTGTGTTCTTGGACATTCTCGGTTTTGGAATTTTTCATCTTTCAGCGATGAAAATCGCATTTACGAATTCCAAATACCGAAAAAAATTCTACGGCATTTACATTAGGTTCAACATAAGGAGATTCAATAGATGTAGAGGCTATCACGTCCTCTTCTCCGGATACAGTGACCAAACGCCCCTCTATCACAAATTTTAGCTTTTGGTGGAGAGATGAAGGTACAGCCCTTGTTGAATGTATCCACGGTCTTTCCAACAAGCAATTATAGGATGGATTAATATCCATGACCTGAAAGTTCACTGTATAGGTGCATGGGCCTATCTCCAGAGGAACCTCAATAGTTCCTATTACATCCGTCCTGGTACCATCAAAGGCTCTGACCATCGTGTAGCTTTGTAGCATATAAGAAATATCTACTGGCAATTTGGACAGGGTTGCCAAGGGCATCACATTTAATGAAGAACCATTATCCAAAAGGACCCTTGGTAATATGTGTCCCTTACAAGTGGTAGTTATGTGGAGAGCCTTTGTTGACCCAATACCATTGGGTGGTATCTCCTCAAAACTAAAATATATATGGTCGTTTGCCGCGATGTTTCCTACCAGCCTGTCCAATTTTTCTACCGATATGTTGTTAGCCACATATGCCTGATTCAACACTCTCAACAGGGCATTTCTATGTGGCTCTGAATTCAAAAGCAAAGATAAGATTGAAATTCTAGTTGGTTGATGTTGTAGTTTCTTAACCACGTTATACTCACTGTGCTTTATGAATTTTAAGAACTCGCAGGATTCCTTCTCACTCACCGACTCTTTTATTCTGTTTACCGGGGCTGACCCAATTTCTACTTCTTTTGACAAATCCATCTCAATATGGATTGGTTCAGCTACTTTCTTGCCTTTGTCTGCCCCTCTATCTTTCCCTGTTAACCCCTGTTCAATAGCCTCAGAAGCATAACACCTTCCACTTCGTGTTAAGTGCCCCACACCTATGATATCCTACTGACTCGAAGACCCCGGCATAATAATACTACAGTCGTATTTCCATGGTGTAGCTTTGTTTTCCTTGTACGAAAAAGAAACAGGCAAATCAATGATTAACTTAGGCGTACTTTCCTCAACGACTGACATAACTTTCTCCTTTGGTTCATCATAATAGATGATCAAGGGTCTTCCCATCCTGTAGCCAACTGCGTTCTCAATAACCTCTATTTCCTCCTCTGTCTCCTCTTAAAACTGGGCCTCCCCAACATCCATCATCTTTTAGACTTTAGCCAGAAAGTCCCCACAGTTCTTTATGATATGACCTCCATATTTATGGAACAGGCATCAATTCTGCACCCTCTTTGCGACCATTTTTAAACTGTCTGCGTCTTCCACCATTCCTACCTTAACCATCTCGACCCATACTGTCAACATTGGAGTCTTGACTTTCCTGGCATCCCTTTTTACCCTTCTGACTTCCCCTGTCCATACTACATTTACCCGATTCCCCGGATGATCTGGCAATGAGTTCCCTGCTACATTCAGCCCATTTTTTGCTCCAAACTTCACAACTCTGACGTTGATCAGGCTTTGGACTTTCTTTTTAAAGGCCAAGCAATCTTCAGTCGAATGTCCTTGAATTCTTGCATGGTATGCGCAGTTAGTGTTTGCATTGTACCACCTTGGATATGGCGGTGTCAGAGGTTTGAGGTACACGGGTCTAACAAGTTGACCCTGCAACAGTTTGGGATATAGCTCACCATAGGTGGTAGGAATCTGATCAAATTGGGGTTTTTGATCGTTCCTTGGTGAACGTTGGTCATTGTGCCCGGCTCCCTGAGTATTTGGGATAGTGTTTCGGGGAAGGTTTATCTGTGGGGATATGCCAGTCGAAAACGGCTGTTGTGGTATATTGGTATAAGGGAAGGGATTTTGGGTAAGGTGGTTCACATTGGGGTAATAAGGATTATACCTCAGGTAAGGTGTGTAGGGTGTAGGAGGTGCATTTGATGTGGTAGGAGTATAGGGCCTTGGTGGTGTATGTGGTATGGGAGGTACATATGGGTATTGGTTGATACTAACTGCATGGGTCTCCTCTTTCTTCCTAGCAGGGAATACTTTTTTCGGAATAGAAGGCTCACCCCCCTCCATTTTCCCATTCTTAATTTTCGACTCTATCATCTCTCCAGATATTACCATGTCTGCAAAGTCCTTGGTGGCACTCCCCACCAATTTATCATTATATGGTGCTTGCAAAGTGTTGATGAAAAACACTGTAGTTTCTTTGCTAGTTAAAGGGGGTTGCACTTGTGTGGCCAGATCCCTTCACCTCTGCGAGTATTCTTTGAAACTCTCAGTGGTCCTCTTTTCCATGTTCTGTAGCGACAGCGTATCAGGTACCATGTCAGACACATGCTTATAATATTCCATGAAAGCCCTGGCTAAATTCGTCCATGAACGAATCTTGGTATGACTCAGTTGGTTGTACAATCGAGTTGCAGAACCTGTCAAGCTATCTTGGAAACAATGGATAAGCAGTTTCTCATTATCATCGTGCCCTGTCATTCTTCTGAAGTACATGGTCAGATGTGCTGATGGGTTGGTAGTCCCATTATATTTTTCAAAGTCTGGTACTTTGAACTTTGGGGGAATTACTAGATCGTGTACTAAGCTCATCTCTTTGGCATCCAGACTGCCAAATAACTCCGCCCATTCAATGGCCCTCAGCCTCTCCTCCAACAGTTGATATTTTTTCTGTGCTTCTGCCATTTCGGCCCTCTTCAGCTCAGTTATCTTTGCTTTTTCCTTTTCAGCTAGTTCTTCAAAGTCTGGAACATTAACATCATTTGGGTCAGCTCCCACATTACCCTTTCCGGGAACATAGTTCTGTGTCTCTACAGCTGGCTGGATATAAACATAGGAGGCTACCCTAATTGACACCTCTTGGCCCTTTTTTTTGTGTGTTTTCAGGTTGATCCTCTTCAACTACCACCCTTTTCCAGGTGATCGAATTCTCTCTGGCCTTTTTTGTTACATCATGGCACTCATTATTTCCATGAGTTTAGTAATCTGTTCTCGAGACTCCTCTTGAGATTTAGCTAACTGTTCCTACCAGTTCCCTTTGAGTTCTTTCCATTCTTTCAATTCTAGCAAGCTGATCATTTTCCATAGCTCTGGCTTGAGATCGAGTATTGTAAGGGTGTCGAAAATCCGTTTCTTTCTAAGTGCGACCAATTGTATCTTTAGTTTTTGAAAACCATGAATTAGAAATTATTGACACATCTTTTTTTATGTTTTATAAAAAATAAATGAATGAATGATTAAATGTGAATGAATGAATCAAACAAAATGAATAATTACATGAATACGAAAGAATAACTGAATGAACAAGTGAAATGAACAAATAAGTGTTTAAGTGTATGAATATGAATGAATGAACAGGTAAAAGGAATAAATAAATGGTTAAGTGTATGAACATAAATGAATTTCAAAAATGAATGATTATAAATATGAGTAAATGTACAAATGAACAAACAAAACATATAAAATATGAATGCATTTGAATGTATTGGCCTCGAGATAATTTCAACCGAACGGTCTTTCATTGATTTCCTGGAACTAAATACATCACGGATCACTGCCTAAGATAAGTCCGTAATTCGTCTTTCAAAGTGCTATTACAAAATTAGTTCTATAGTGACTTCCTCGGATCTTGGATTTTCTTTCACAGTCTCCTTTTGATTGCCCTACTCTTCAATCTGACCCCTACTTGTTCACAGCCCCTTGACATGTCAGCAGAAGCATCACCGTGTAAGCTTTCTTTAGCTTGCTTCTCCAGTTGATTGGCTCGGGCTTCCTCATGCTTCGCTCTCTCTTTCCATTAGTTATTCTCCTTCTTAAGGTTTTTGACCTCATGTTCCAACTCCTCGAAAGTCTTGAGAGTCCCCTCAAATCCGAGCTCAAAGCGGTACCTCTTGTTCTCCAAATGTAATTTTTGAAGATCGCCCTTAGCAGTGTCCCTTTCTCTCTTGATCTTTTCCTTTTCTCTTTCTCGAGCTGATTCCCTATTTTTCATGTCCTCAAGCTCTTCTTGTAGTCGGGCAATCTCCTTGCTCATCTGGGCCTTTTCTTTTTCAAATTTCACCCTTGCAATTTCTAGCTCCGATGGCATTTCCCTCGGTGGCGGATTCATGAACTGGACCTCTTCCCCATATGATGTCAATAGCCTATCATTAACCCTTAATTCCCTCCATACCAGGTAATCAGGTGTGACGATGTCGGCATATCTGGCCACTTTTATCCGGTGAGTTTTCTTCCATGCTTTAATCACTGCCCGTACCTTTCCAGAATATCCGTCTTCTCCATAAGTGAACTTTGATGATCATAGATTATGAGTCACGGGTGTGAATTGCCGAGACTCAACCTGTCTTTGCACCAACAAAGGCGCATAACTCACAGACCCCCAAATTTCGAGTAGTGGAACTCCCGAGTTATCCCCATATTTGTACATAATCGGTATAGGAACCATCCATGGAGCTCTCCAAGTCACTATCTCCCCTTTTAGATTCCGAAACATGTTGACCCATTTCTCTTCATCCCCGTCTTCAGACCAATCATTTCGAAGGAATTCCCTAATCGGAACTAAAGACTTCATGTATGGTTTGAAGGAACCTTTTCTATCTTCCAAAAGTGACTTTGAATCCAAATATAAAGGAGTTGTACACACCCCTTAATTCTCCCTTGTCCTGCCCTTTTACAAAAATTCAAAGATCAGATAGTTTCAGCTATGATGTCCGGAGATGGATTGATCTTCTGTTCCAACTTTTCAAAGAAATCAAACACGGCTATATCCACATGACCCAATATCTTCGAGAATATGATTAATCTGTAGATGGCTAGAGCGAAGGTGTCCCTGGCTTTTTCTTTGTCGGAATAACCCAATTTCAATTGTCGGAGAGTTTCCTATGAAATGCATCCATTTTTCTGCTTTGTATCCACATGACTCTCAACCCATGTTGTATCCATTCCTGTGATCCTAGCAACTTTCCTCTTAAAACCTAAAGGTTTCACTTCTTTCAAATATACCCGATCAGGATTAGGACATTCAATACGTAATAGTGCTGAATATTCTTCAATCAGTGGGGTCATATCCTCCTTGTTAAAAGTGAAACATCTATAAGCAGGATTCCAAAACTGTACCATAGCCTGAATCAACCCACTATTGACCCGAATCGGAATTAAGAGTGCTATATCTCCATATTTTTGAGTGAAGGCTTCTTTCTCTGATACATTCCACTGATTCCAAATGTCAGCTAACCCTCGGAGATTATTCTCTCTAGAATCCACTTTGACATTTTCCGGCAATACTGACACATAATCTTTCTTCAGGCAATCACCATCCTCCCTCTGATCTTTTTCTGACCGTGCCCTGACTACTGCATGATCTTCTATCACTGAAATAACCTAACACTCCATGAAAGTCCTTTGGGTTGATGACTATCCCAAGGCCAATAAACTCCAAGTGTATGATGATGTCTATGATGCATGTCAAAGAAAAGAAAATAGAAAGAAATTAGTAAAGAAATGAATTCACAAATATAAAATAAATAACAACATGCTTAACAAAATGTCCCGAAAATTTTAACAAAGCTTCGGCATTATGATGCCTTAGGGACAAAATAATAAATTTATTACGAGCGATATGATCTTCATTCATCATCACCCAATTTGTAGAATCTAACATATAGAAATATGGTAAAAAGTTGGAAATGTTCCTCCATGTGTTCTTAAACTTTGGGTATCTAACAGAAATCTGGCATGGCTTCGCCTAGGTTCACTATATGAAGGTAAATTGGTTCTAAGGTCCCGAATTTTTCCTCACTGTCGCTTGTGAAGGCTAGTAAGACAACCCCGATAAAAGCGGGTTCAATTCGTTAGAGTATATTTTCCTATGCTTGTACGGAGGATTATCACAAAGGCGTTAGGTACTTTATACTCCGAAAGTGTTTCACTAGCCCATACGGAGGATCATCATAAAGGCGTAGTTACTTTACTCCCACTTAAAAGGACGGAACCTGGGTAGAGAGTTCATGTTATGCAAATGCAAATATAGTGTGTGTGGAGGAACAAAACAAACTTGTCACCACCTATTCTACACCCCTTATTCTAAATACCCCGCTAAAATCAAACAATGTAAAGCATTAATCGAGCAAACATATAAATATACGCAACAAAATAACCAGAGAACAAATAATAATATGAATGCACATGAAGATGGACATATTTAAAATATTTTATTATTTTCAAAATTCTCTTTATTATTTTAAAAATATTGGAATTAAAATTAAATGCCAGTTAAACCAACAAAACCGAGAGTTAGATAACACACGACTAATTCTAGGCCTGACTCTCTAAAAAGTCCCTAGCGGAGTCGCCAAGCTGTCGCAACCTAAAAAATAACAAGTCTCATCGCAAGACTTCATTATTCGTTAGGCGTGACATAAAAAAATAAGGAAAAGTCGACTTAATTTCTCTAGAAAAACCAAGGTGTCGATACATGATTCCGATCGCGGGGACCCGTTCGTGTGAGGGGTGAAATAGAAGCAGAGTAAAAGATGACTTAATTCCTCTTGAAATAAAATAAACGGTCGAGGGTATGAAAACGGCCTCGTAAAAAGACATGGAGTCGCCACCAATCTTTTTTAGCTAGGTGTGATCGGCCACCTATTAATACCGGTTTTATAAAATATTTTAAAATTAATTAAAATATTTTTTTTAAAACCAATTTCAAGTCTGCGTTATAAACCAGAGAAATCAAAGAAGCGGGTTCGGGAGTCGGTTACGTGCAGGGAAGGATTAGCACCCCCACAACGCCCGTATAAAACGATACCTTATTAATCGTGTGTTATTTCAAGTCTCGGTAAAAATGTCGGTTTTAATTTAGTATTTCAAGTTAATTCCCAATTTAAAGAAAAATAATTCCATTTTTAATTGAAAATGATCCGAAACTTATTAATTCAAAATTTTTCCATATTCCTCGACAAAATCAGCAAAATATAGAAATTTTTATTCATTTGGAAAATTTTTCGAATCATTCTCGTTTTTTGAAAGAAAGATATTCCTTTATTAATGATAATTGATGATATTCCCTCCAGTAAACCCGATAGAGAACTCATGAATTATTTTAACTCGAGAATATCTTTATTTTTATTGAAAATCATTATCTTTTTCAAAATATTTAAAAATATGAACATGAACATGTATGACATAAACAAAATGACATGACAAAGTCTAGATAATATAATGCAACCTAAATGATATGACATAATTTAAATGGCATAGTATATTCTAGGTGAAATGAAAGATCCTAAGTATCATGGTATATTCTAAATGAGATAAAATGACTTAAATGACATGGCAATTTTAAATGACATGGCATATTCTAGATAATATAACCTAAATGACATGGAATATGATCTAAGCAACATAAAATGACATGAAACATAAAATAATGCTATCATAAAATATGCATGAAAATAAAATAAAAATGCATGAACATAGTATATGCTAAATAATGTGACAAAAATAAATGACTAAATAAAACAAAATATGGGAGATAATGAAACATTCAAAATCATATGGCAAACAATATAAGATCATAAAATCTGAATCAAAATAATAATAATACCATGAAAAATATCATAGCAAAAATCACACAAGTAAATAAAATGCATGAAAATGTATTTTTTCCTCTAAATTAAAGAAATCCGTATATCTAAAAAGATATCCGGCTATCTTTGGAAAATATTTCAAATTAGATTTTCTAAAAAAACAAAACTTTGTGATTGTTTGAAAACAATTTAGAAGAAAAAACTTGAATAAAAATTAAAACCCTTACCAAACCCTTTTGAAATGGCTCTAATTTCCTAAGTTTAAAATCCCGGACTTGACCACCCTTAACCCAAGATTTATAAAATCACTTTTAAAGTTTAAAAAGGCTTAGAAACTACCCTAAGACAGTAGCAAAAGCTTCTACCCAACCCCCTCTAAATGTCTTGGCCAAATTCAACCATTAATCCTCTTTTGATTTCAAATCTATCTTTACTATCTGGTTTTACCACACGATTTTTTAGCCTATTTTTAAAAATTCAGAAAAATCAAAAGAAATACTGGAGACTCAGAACATGTAAAACTACACGAAAAAATTGGATTAATTTTCTTATTAAAGATGACTGCCCAGAAAAATTAGAGAAGTTCGAGTACTGGTGAAAAAAAACTGTTTTGTCAAAACACATTTTTTGCCTTTGATAAATTTATTTAAAAATCAAAGTAGAAATTGTTGGAGATCTTCCTAAAGACCTAAGGACGGTAGCTAAAACATTTAAAAACCTTGGACAAAAATTGGCTAAGTACAAAAAATCACAAAGGTGGAATAATCAATTTGACAATTCCTTAATTTTTCACAAGTATGCTCAAGAGAGCATGACTTTGAGCCATTGATTGGCCTAAGTCATAAATCATGTGGCAATGACATGGAATGTATGATCATACAGAAAATGAAATGTATGAAATGCATGGTCTAAAGGTCTAAATGGTAAAGGAAATGCATGACAATTCAAGACAATCTAAATGCCTATCATGAATTTGCATGGCAGTAAATGCTATCCTAAATCAATATGCATGCAATGCTTGATAATGCAAATATGATTTGGACCTAATATGTTATGAATATGCATGAAAATGCTAATGTATCCTAAGGCCTAAGTAGCATAGTAATGCATAACAATACCAATTGTGATTTAAGACTCAATATGCATGGCAACACCAATATAGCCTAGACCTAAATGTAATGAACATGCATAGCAATACTATGAACATACAATGATAAATGAAACTAATGTCAATGCTAGAACAAACAGCAACTAATACACAATTTCAAGATATGATGATGCAAAGCATGTTACCTAAACAAAATGCAAATGCATGATAAGGCAAGGGATGCATGAAGAGGCCAAATGTAGCTACATGATGCTCTAATGCAATCCTATCTAGTAAATGACACAAGCGCATGACAAATCATGTTAAGATGCATACTGTCATGACATTTTCATAAGCATATGACATACTAAAATCAAAAGGCACAAGCTCATGGCATGGAGATGCAAACAAGTCAAGAAGCAAAGTGAAAATGCACATACAAAGCATATCAATAATGGAGTTGCCGAATGGTCATTGTAACACCCTGTCCGGATAATCTACCTAAAATTCGGCAGAGTTTCCTTTCTATCTCAACTATAACCCTCCTGCAAATAACAATCAATTCATATCCTCAACCAGCAATATTTCTCAATACTATTATCACATATATCATCATATTCAAAAAAATTATCCATGATCAATTTATGCTCAGGTCAAAACATACTGATCTATTGTTTCATATCTTCAAATATATATAATATATCCAGAAGTAAACCTATCTTAGCAAGGTTTACTAGGTAAAAACATCAAGAGATCAAATCTTCTAGAAATTTATATATGATGCCCACCACGTCAATATACTCTTGAAGCGGAGAGTAGAGGAAGGCAGCAATCCCGACACCTAACTGTGTCCTGAAAATGAGAAATAAGAAGAGGTGAGATATATGAATATCTCAATGAGTAGACAACATTTAAAACGTGTGAAAACTATAATGATAATCTGTAAAGCATAATTGACATTTTCAAATAAATAATAGTAAAACCATAATGAGAAATTCAAAGTCGTAGCAAAGTTTTCAAATGTATAACAATATTATAATATTAAATCAATGTATAAAATCTGTAAAATAAATCAAGTTACGTATAGTTGGGCTCCAACTTACTGTCATGCATAAGAATACATCCATGAAATAATCAGGCAATATCCATGTAGGCATACTAGTAGCCGGCCCCAAAGGCCAATACCACCATAGGACGCCCCAAAGGCATATGTGTCGCTATGATGTGCCCCCAAAAGGCTAATATAAAGGGATAGGGACTCTGGAGGTGGCTCCCACCACAAAGGCGTAGCACGCAGCTCCCATAACCCAGTCTAATATCACGGAATTGGGACTCTGGAGGTGGCTCCCGCCACAAAGACGTAGCACCCAGCTCCCGTATTCCGATCAAGTGTATAATCTCATACATTAAGTCAGCTGGAGCCAAAACCATGTACGTCAAATTTTATGTATAATCATATTTCATAAATCAACCAACTTACTCGATATAATATTTCTTGAAATAAATGTACTTTAATAACAAATCAATTCATATGATTAAATATCGTATATACCTTTAATACGTAAAATAAATATTATGCTAAAAATATATATATATATATAATTATAATTAAAGAAATTTCAAATAACTATAGTTGTCGTCTACTCACAATCCTTGAGATGATCTCACTCTACACCTCGATCTGAAACTTTGGGATCCATAGGTGACGTCGGGTCTACGTGGCCTAGAGATTAACAATAATTATTATCTATACATGCTCAAAGCATTACACAATTATGAATGCAACTTAAGTCCCATTAATCTACCCCATAGTCAATACTAATTTCTCATACTCAAAATAACATATCCTTAATTTTTTTAATATCATTTCCATAATCACTTTCTCCATAATTCAACTCCATATTCATGTCTTTATCAAATTCCTTTCTAGTACTCCATGCCTTAGAGATTTTCATAATCCATAACCATCCTTTAGTACTATATTTCTCTTAAGCAATAAATTCCTTAATATCAAGTTAGATTAGAAAATCATAACTTGAGTTTGGTAAGGAATTTTGAAGTGATTCCAATTGGTTTATTTCAACCAATATGTCTAATTTATGAAGAAAATAACTAACTTATACAATTAGAACAAAATTGTGATCAAATTTGATAAATCCCGAAACTATGCTGAAACAGGGGTCAACACAGAACAGCCAACTTCACCGAATTTTGTCTTTTTAACCGCTTATCGGTTTTGGGTGATTCAAAAACCAAAATTCTCATATTGAAGTCTAGTTTCTAGGAAAAATATCAAAAAAAATAAAAAACCTGATGTTCCGAACCCAGAAAATCCCAACAGAAAGCATGCTCAACTTCCCCTGTTTTGCTTTTTCTTCCCATTTTCTTGTTCATGCTTTCAAATCCTTTTAATTCTTACCAAGTTGAGTAAAATTCATACTTAATAGATGGATTTCAGACCTTAACATGTTTATGGAGCTAAGATCTTAGCATGCTCAAGTAGAATATCTAAAGAAATGGAAGAATTTATCAAGAAACTAACCTTGGATGTAATTATTGTTGAGATTTTGGTGGAGTTGTTTGAAGAGAATTTTGAGAGAGAGGGAGGATGGGAGCCGGCTGCTACTTGGTAATAGGATGAAAAATTCTAGAGTTTTCAAGAATTTAATGAACTTAAAGATATTTTTAAATTTTTGGTATAATTGCACATTGATCCCTCAACTTTTATAAATAACCATTAAGCCCCTAAACTTTTTAATATGTTCAATTTGATCCTTTATTCTTTTATTTCCTTCACTTATAACTTCTTACTAATTTCCAAGTTTGTCCTTAAAATTTTCGAAATTTAACGTTACATGATTATACGTAACTTCAGTTGTTACAGTCATTGAACAAAATAATGGCATTTTATCATAGCATTTTCATAAGCACATGGCATACTAAAATCAAAATGTACAAGTTCATGGCATGGAGATGCAAACAAGTTAAGAAGCAAATGGAGAATTCACATGAAAGGCATACAAAAGAAGTTGCCGAATGGTCATGGAACAAAATAAAGAAAATGCTAACATGTAAGACATGATACATAAAAAAAATATGCACAACATGAGCATATGAACAACAATGGTCGAATATGCAAGGATACAATATCAAGCATGGAAATGAAATATATAAGTAAATATAGCATAGAAAATAATGTAAAGAACATATATATAAAAAATTTAACATAGACATGCAAAACAAATAACAAGCAAAAGTAGTAAGTAAAACAAGGAAAGTTAAGCTCCATGGTTGGTATCAAATGGGCATAGCCTCTCACCTAACCATAATCACTTGGTCTTGCCAAGATCATCAAGCCTTTCCATATCAATAAAACAAAAAATAAACCATGTTAAACAAAAAAATAAAGGTGAGCTTCATGGTAGGTAAAAATGGGCATAGCCTCTCTCCTAACCATGGTCACTTGGTCTAGCCAAAATCATGTAGCCATTTCAACCTTTTTGCTTCATCTTTTGTAAAAAATTAGAACCTTAGAATACTCTAAAAAACCTTCTAAAAATCATTTTTCACAACAACATGCAAGGAAGAAAAAAAGAAAACCAAAGGCAAGTAAATATGCCATATTCGGCCATAGCATGAAACCATGTAAAAAAAATTGTTTTCCACCATTTTAATGAAGAAGAAGAGATGAAAACATAAGTAAACATTAAAAACTTTATTTCTATGAAAAATGTAGTAGGAAAACAAGATAGAAAATCAAGAAAACACCATAGAAAACAAGGAGAAAGCTATGCTTAGAACTTGGTAGAGATGACTACCTTCAAGCTCTCTATTGAAATTTTTTTTTCTTTCTTTCAAAACCTTTTTCTTTGTCAAATTAGCTACTGTTTTCAGCCAAAAAACATATGAAAAAATGAGACCAACCCCCCTCTAATGGCTTGGCCAAATGGACCCTAACTCTTGGATGGGAATTGCACTTTTTCTCCTCCAATCTTGGACTTTAGATTAAGATATTTTGATGACAACATAAAAATGTCATCTTGCCAATTGATAGCAGCCCTTAAGATGTGTACTCAGTCCTTGTAGTAACCTTAGCCCTTAGATGCAAAAGAGGACCAATCCCATGCACTCCCTTGCTTGCCCCCCTTAAGTGCCTACCCTTGGATAAGTTGTACTCTTCCGTTCTTGGTCATTGGATGAGGACAATATAAAAATGACATCTTGTAGATTAAATCTAGCCCTCAACATGTGTACTCAGCCCTTGTATATGGCCTAAGCCATTGGATGAAAAGAGATAATCCCATGCACTTCTTTGCTTAACCGAATGGACGCTCACCCTTGGAAGAATTGTGCTCATCTTTTTTCTTCCATTCTTGGCCATTAGATGAGGGTTCTTTTATGAAAAATAAAAATGTCATCTTGGCATTTAAATTTGGCCATTGGATGGTGCATTCAACTTTCCTATAAGGCACCTAAGCCATTGGATGAAGGGGGGACCATTTGCAAAGTGTTAATGGTAGCATGTGGCTTGATAGTGACTAGGGAATTAAATTGTTCAAGCTTCCTTCTTCTCCTCTATGTTGGCTGACCAAGGGAAGAAAAATCCCAGCAATTCCTTCTTCTTTCATATTTTCATCAATTACAAATTTGCCCTTTTTGGTTTCTTTGGTGAAATGACCTTTTTGCCCCCCCGAACCTAAATAAATAGCAAATGGACTCCAAATTCGAATTTTCTTTTTTCAATAATTTCGAAATAATAAAAAAAAAATTGAAATCTGAAAGTTTTCAAAATTTTCTGAGTCCATTTGCAATTTATTTCGGATTTATTTCAGAAATTACCCCTTTTATGCACCCGGAATTTACCATTTTTTAAACGAGCTCCGAATCCAGATTTTTCTTCACCAATCTCTTCCAAATAATTTTAAAATATGATCTGGAAGTTTTCATAATTTTTGGAGCTCATTTACTATTTTTTTCGGGATTTATCTACTTGGATTACTACATAGGGGACCCGGGATTTGGCCATTTTGCAAACGAACTCCGAATCAAGATTTTCTTTCGCCAATATCTTCCAAATAATTTAAAAATGAGATTTATAAATTTTCAGAATTTTTGGAACTCGTTTGCTATTTTTTCGGGATTTATCTACTTGAATTACTGCATAGGAGACCCGGTATTTGGCCATTTTGCAAACGAACTCCGAATCAAGATTTTATTTCGCCAATATCTTCGAAATGATTTAAGAATGAGATTTGAAAATTTTTAGAATTTTTGGAGTTCATTGGCTATTTTTCTCATATTTTCCAATTTTGCCTTTTTACCTCCGAAACCCGGTTTTGCTCAAAACAAGTCCGATTTTCAGATTTTCTTCAAACTGAGCCTTGGGCTATCCTTGTTCAATCATTTCTCATTAATTAAGGGCTTTAGATCTTCCGAATCGGGCCATTTCTATAATTCTTCCAAATTTCACCGAAATCCACCAAAAAATCCTAATTCTCGGTTTTCTTCCGAATTGACTTTTCTATCAATTTTTCTTCCAAGTAGCTTCTCCATTACCCGTAGTCAGTGCTTATCATTCATTTGAGACCTTCCATTCCGAAGAATTTGATCGTTTAAGCACTTTTCACCAAATTTCCCCAATTAGGGTTTGTTTTCTACTGAATCTCGTAACCCAACTTTCGAACTCCATATCTTTCAATGTAGACCTCGAATTATCAGAATTATTTTACCGTTTTTCAATTGAACCTCAAATCTTGATTTTGAAAATGAGTTGACTTTTTTAGTAGTTGATCTTTTTGAGGTTGACTTTTTTGGGGTTGACTTTTTTTGAGTTTGACTTTTTCTGTCTGCTTTCTTAGACTAAGCCTCGGAGTACCACTTGCAGGATGAGAAAAGCCTTTTAGCATTCTGAAACATCAATTTAGGAAGAAAATATATCTAATTTAAGGGTCCGGACAAAATTAGGTGTCTACATATATGAAAGTCTTATGCCTTATAACTTTTTGTTGATTGAAGCAATCCAACATCCTTAAGTAGACGGGGACGGTGAATCGCTCATCACGATAAACTTATTCCATGTTCGAATACTCTTTTCCTCTACTAATTGATGGCTTGAGGTCTTTGAGTATAAGATTTTGAAGAGTCCTCTTAACAAATGCAGCGTGACAAGCGTTACCTAATACTAGGAGTTCACCGCAACACTTAAGAGTAACGATACCGGTTTTGAATATACTTCCATAACACAAAGAATACCCATTCTAGTTTCACAATTATTTTCCTTAATAATCGTGTCAACCTCTTCTGTAGCTATGGCTGCACTGCAAGTTATGAATAAAACCACTAGGGTAGGAAAAACATTCACACTCGCCATCATGCTTAAAATTGATGTCTCTACTTTAATTTGGTTGGCAAGAGAAATTTCCAACGAGATTTGTTATCAAGAAAATATTCATTTATAGGGCAAGCGGTGAGCACGTGGGGTGATATGCATTGCAAAAGAAAACCATACGGATATTTCAGGTTTCGTAAGATGATGTTACTTGCTCTATAACCACATAAAATTTAATGGCATACATTTCTCCATCCTTTTTATTATTCAATTGCATTGATTAAACCCCAATATCAAGTCTAATAAAGGTCTTTATTTCATCCACTTGTTTCCTAATAAAAATTAAATAATTACAATTATATCCACAAAGACTATAAACACTATAATCAAGAAAAATTTAAAGAAAAAAAACATAACGATCTTGAGATCCCTTCCACTCGCTACACTTATGGTTATGGGTTTCGCTATTTAAATTTTTCTTTAGAAGTTCTCTATGTAAACTGTAAAGTAAAAACTAATAGTTTTCTTGTGTTTAACATAATTAAAAATGTGTATATAACTCTAAACTGAAAGAGTTACATTGGAATTCTCCTTGTCTGGAAAATGTGCTTCCAAACTTTTTTCAAAAATAGGTAAAATTAAATAGTAAAATATGAAATCATATCAGTTCCTTTTTAATTGTTAAATTATTATAATATGCCACATCATTTTTAACAAAAAAATTTCACATGAGTTTTGACACTTAAATTTTTAAATTTCAATTCTTCTAAAATGTTATTTACTTTCGACATCAGACACCGTTTCTTTTTTTCTTTTGTGAAAGTATAAAGTAATTATACTTTCCTATTATTATTTGTTGCACTCATTGGCTAAATACATTATCTCCTCCTTACCCTCAAATATATAAATAACAGCTTTTCGTTGGAGAAAAAATGGAATTTGAATAAATGACAGATTGACTCCGTTAGTATTTCTACTCAACAATAAGAGTTATTGGATTTCAATAGTCAACATTGATGATCTGTCATTAGTATCAACCAAAATATGGTTATTTTTGCTTTTTGGGTAATTTTGTATTTTTATTAGCTCGACAAAGTGAGACGTATGTCATCAATGCATTAGAAGGAGATTACCACGTCAGGTCGTCCAATCTCATTGTGTTAGATTATTTGCATCTCTCTCGTATAAGCATCTCATTTTATGTATTAGGTAAACTTAAGCCTCTTATTTCATTCTCATTTTTTGAAACCTTTCCCTTCAACTTACACCACACTCCACTTATTTACTTGAGCAACGAAAAGTCTATTCTAGACCAACATTTGATTTTTCCTTATGTTTCTTTCATCTTCCAGCTGCCTCCTCTTTGGTCCACTCTTGACATAAACACAGACAACAAACTTTCACCGTAATAAGCATCAACACTAGCTTTATTGTGTTAAGTGCAAGAGACACAAATTGGTCCTACCGATGAATTTGAAACCTTCAAGTTTATGTAGAACATTGGGTCACAAATTGTGCATGAGGGATTGTGTTATATTAAAATAAATGAAAGTTGTTAATTGTCGTGATAGTTTTATAATTTGGAAAACATATTATGTTCGTCCTTAATTGATACAATTTTTGTTTAATCGATTAATGTGTTCATTCTATGTTTGTTATAATTAAATTTATAGCTAACAACTCAATAAATTATCTTATGATATAGCATTCAAAATGTCAGCATGAATGGATCAAACTTCTACTAATGTGATAAAGTTATTACTATTAGATTCAAAGATTTGGTCCAAATCAAATTTGCTGAACTCCACTTTGTTTGTATTAATTTCATATGTTTAGTCAAACAAATTTAACTTTGATTATCATTTTTTAGAATAAAATATAAAAATAGATTATTTAAAAAAAAAAAAGTTTTGAAAATTTTTAAATTCAAAACTTGCAAACCATGCATGATAAAATCTTATAGTTTTACGATTTAAAAAATTAAAAATCACAATTAACATTGAGTTCGTTGAAAAAAAATAATAAAGGATAGCATAATGAAACCGGAGACGTATTTTTATAGATGATTCAAATCGAAAAAATCAATTTGAAATACTAAAAAAAATATATTACCGAAATCAACATTGTAGAAAGAACTATGAAGGGTTCTTGATACCGCAATTTATATTTTTCAGCTTATAAGCAGAATCACAAGTAAAATAAAGTAAATAACTTACTATAAGAAATTGAATAACATAGAAAATCATTGCAGTTATATAGGCTGCAAAAAATGAAACTCCCGTTCCACAATTTAGGACGCAAAGGTTAGAAATATCAACACAAAAAGATGGACTCACAATAATAGTAAGTGCAACCGATCTTGATTCTTGGTTTGTAACAACGATAAAGTAAATGGACATTAAATGTAAAATTGAAAGCATCAAGATGATTTGAATTGCAAGCCATGCTATTGAAAACCAATTTCAATTAATAGCCTTAAATCAATATCTAAAATGCATGCTACTAGTTGCATTAAAAACTATTAAAACGAATGCTTAATACTCGGTTTTGAAATGATTGGCAAATTTAAATGCTATAATGAAATATATATCCAACGACAAAGAGATGTTATTGCATACCATGAAATCTCAAGATATTAAGTAACGGTTCATATAGAACCATTTTATTCTTTGTTACAAAAAGATATATACTTTTAACTACACATTTATTGAACAAATAAGTTCCTTACTAATGACTTAACATAATTTCGAAATATATATATATATATATATATATATATATATATCTGATGGTCTTATGCCTTATAACTTTTTGTTGGTTGAAGCAATCCAACATCCTTAAGCAGACGGAGACGGTGAATCGCTCATCATGATACACTTATTCCATGTTCGAATACTCTTTTCTATAATTTTTGACGGCTTGAGGTCTTTGAATTTAGGATTTTGAAGAGTTCTCTTTACAAATGCAGCGTGACAAATCGTTACCTAATACGAGTTCACCGCAACACTTATTAGTAACGATACCGGTTTTGAATATACTTGTGAAAACTTCCATAACACAAGGAATACCCATCTAGTTTCACAATTATTTTCCTTAATAATCGTGTCAACCTCTTCTGTAGCTATGACTGCATCACTTGTTATGAATAAAACCACTAAGATAGGAAAAACATTCAGGCTCGCCATTATGCTTAAAATTGATGTCTCAGCTTTAATTTGGTTGGTAAAACAAATTTCCAACGAGATTTGTTATCAAGAAAATATTCATTTATAAGGCAAGCGGTGAGCACATGGGGTGAGATGCATTGCAATAAAAAACTATACGATATTTCAGGTTCCCTAACATTATGTTACTTGCTCTATAACACATAAAATTTAATGGCATAAGTTTCTCCATCCTTTTTATTCTTCAATGACATTGATTAAACCCCAAAATGAAGTCCAATAAAGGTTTTTATTACATTCACTTGTTATCTAATAAAAATTAAATAATTACAATTATATCCACAAGGACTACAAACACTATAATCAAGAAAAATTAAGGTAAAAAAAAAAAAAAAACATAACGATGTAGAGATCCCATCCACTAGCTACACTTAACTTTGGTTATGGGTTTTGGTATTTAAAATTTTCTTTAGAAATTGTCTATGTAAACTGTAAAGTAAAAACTAATAGTTTTCCTGTGTTTAACATAATTAAAAATGCGTATATATCTCTAAACTGAAAGAGTTACGTTAGAATTCTCCTTGTCTAGAAAATGTGCTTCCAAACGTTTATAAAAAATAGGTAAAATTAAAAAGTAAAATGTAAAATCATATTGTAGACACCTAATTTTGTCCAAGCCCATAAACTAGGCAAATTCTCCTTTTCAACTTCTCGGAATGCAAAGAGACTTCCACCATTCCATATATGGGTCCCCAAGACTTTGTTTTGGAGGTCAGCACAAAAAGTCAACTCGGAAAAAGTCAACTCTGAAAAAGTCAATCTCAAAAAGTCAACCACTAAAAAAGTCAACCCTCAGTCAAAATCAAGGTTTGAAGTCGAATTGAACAATGGCGAAAGAATTTTGATAATCCGAGGTCTACAATGAAAGATATAGAGTTCAGGATAGGGGTTGCGGAAATTCAGCATAGAGGAAGACCTAATCTGGCAAATTTGGGAAAAACTGAAAAGATGGCCCCATTCAGTGAAATTGAACCCCCCCAGTTGATAAAGGATGAATAAACAAAGATAGCCCAAGGCCCAGTTTGAAGTGGATCCCAAGGAAGAGCCGGTTAGAGCAAAAACGAAAAAATGAGAAAAATCCCGAGGTTGAAAAGGGGAAAAATAAATCGGAATTTGATCGTAAAAATTGGGCATTTTGGAACCAACTTAAATTCAATATATGATAAAGGAAGCAGAAAAAAAATCCAAAAATTGGACCCGTTTCGAGTAAAACCGAGGTTTCGTAGGTTAAAGGGCAATCTCGATAAATCCCAAAGAAAATTCCAAAAAATATAGCAAATGAGCTCGAAAAATTATAAAAACTTCCAGATATGAGTTTTATATATTTTGAAAGAGATTGGAGAAAGAAAATCCGAAATTTGAGTTCAAATGAAAAAGGGCAAAGTTCGGGTGCAGTAACCAGAAATTCCTAGAGAAAATTCTAGGAAAAATAAGAAACGAGCTCATAAAATTATGAAAACTTCCAGATCTAAGTTTCATAATTTTTGGAAGAGATTGGTGAAGAAAAATCCAGAATCGAAGCTCATTTGAAAAATGGCAAAGTCGGGTGCACTAACCCGAAATTTCAAAAGATAATTCCAAGAAAAATAAAAAAAACGAGCTCGGAAAAGTTTCAAAACTTCTAGATGAGTTTTATAATTTTTGGAAGAGATTGTTGAAGAAAAATCTGAAATAAGAGCTCATTTGAAAAAGGCTAAATTTGGGAGGCATTAAACCGAAATTTTAGAGAAAAATCCAAGAAAATAGAGAATGGGCTCGGAAATATGTGAAAACTTTCAAAACCAAGATTTATATTGGATGGGATGAGTTGGAAAAGATAAATCCAAAATGGGGTCCATTTGCAATTAAATTAAGTTTGGAGGGCTAAAAAGTAATTTTACCAAAGAAATTGAAAAGGGCCAATTTGCAAATAAAAAAGTTGAATGGCCTAGAAATTTCCAGGCCATTTTCTGCCAGCAGCTGATTTAAAGAGGGAGTGTGATTATCATGGATCAAATGGCCAAGGATGGATTGCAAGATGTCATTTTTATGGCCTTGCAAGTGTTCTTCCCTCATCCAATGGCCTAGGTGCTTTGTAGAAAATGAGTACATCCCTCAATGGCCAAGATCAAATTGCAAGATAGCATTTTTATTGTCATGAAAATATCTTTATCCAATGGCCTAGATTGTTGGAGAAAAAGAGGAGCACATCCATCCAAGGGGTGAAAAAATAAGAGCACACCCTCTCTCACAATACAAGGGCCAGCCATCACCAAAGGAATAGGGGGTTTCATTTTTTTCAAGGGCAGTAGCTAAAGGATAGAAAAAAGAGGAGAAGAGAAAGAAAAGTGAGGAAAAAAATTGGCAAACTTTGATTTGGAAAGCTAAAGCTAGGTAGCTACATCTTCCTTTCTTCTTCTTTATTGTTTTTCTTTGATGTGTGATTCTTTTTATTATCTTTTTGTTCATGTGATTTGCAAACTTTTGATGAATAAAAAGGTTTTCAAAAATAAATTTTAAAGGTTTCTATCCTTTTTTTTTTTCATTCCTCTTCAAATAACCAAGTTTGTCAAAAACTTTTACATGTTTCATGCTTGGCCGAATGGTGTAGGATGGCTTTGTGATTGTTCTTGCTTGATATTTTTTGCTTGCTTGGTTGTGTTCATGCTTTTGACTCATGCTTGATCTATTGTCATGTGTTTGGTTGGCTGAAAATCATGCATTCCATGACATTTCAACTAGGTTTTTGGCCAAGATCAACTAATGATCTCAAGCCAAAAATCCTTGGCCCATGCTAGTTGGAGAAGAGATAGTCTAGATTGGGTATTCTGACTTTGGGATTTTTTTTCACTACTCATCCATGGTCAAAATATATTTATTTTTTTACCACATGCAGTAGCCATTTAGGGGATGCCATGGTATGTTTCTCATGATTTTTAGATTTTTTTTATCATGGTTGAAAAAATAGATTTTGACAAAACAGTTTTTTAACTCACTATCTTGATTTTGGTAAACATCGGTCATAGTATTTTTGCTCCAAAAATTAAGCTGATTTTTTCCCATGGAGATTGACATGTTCTAGGTCTACCATAATTTTTTCAAAATTTTTTGAAAATTTTTGGAATGGTAAAAAATCGATTTTCAAAACTGCCACTGAGAGTCAGATTTATTTTTTGAGAAACAATAAATATCTGTTTTGGTTAAGATATTAAGAGGGGGCTGATTTTCAGTCATAAAATATGATTTTATAAAAGTCAGGTCAAGGGTGGTCAACCTGGATTTCAAAACTAAGAAAAATAGAGCTTTTAAAGAGGGGGTTCGGCCAAAGCCAATTTTTTATCCCAAAAAGTTTCGATTTTCTTTAAATACAAGCCCAAAGTATTTCGATTTTGAAAATCTGATTTAAGTATCTTCCTAAGGTAGTCGGTCGGATACCTTTTTAGGTATATGGATGTCCTTACTTCAAGGAAGAAATACATTTTCATGCATTGCATTTTAAAAATGTTTTTACTTAACTTGTCATAAAAACGTATTTTTCGGTTTACTAAACATTTGGCGAGAATTAGTTCTTAATGTTTGCCGGGTTGCCGGGGAGGTTAGAAAATTATTCAACGCACGTGTTTATGGAATCGAAACATATGGTTTTTGTTTTACTCGAAACCATGTAATGAAAGAATTATTTCCAAGCTTTGCTGGGTTTGGCGGGAAGCATGGTAATATTTTTCGACATATGCTACTATTTATATGATTCCTCACATGAATAATTCATTTCAAATAATGATGTGTGCATGTGATCATGATGTGATTATGAATATTTTATGATTATGCCATGTCATTCATTTTTCCATGTCATTCATAAGACATGTCATTCACATGCCATGTCATTCATTTTGTCATGTCATTCATTATGCCATTTCATTCATTATGCCATGTCATTCACATGCCATGTCATTCATATACCATGTCATTCATTATGCCATGTCATTTACATGCCATGTCATTTACATGCCATGTCATTCATATGCCATGTCATTCATCTACCTTGTCATTCATATGCCAAGTCATTCACACGCCATGTCATTCATATGCTATGTCATTCATATGCCATGTCATTCACATGCCATGTTATTCATTTTTCCATTTCATTCACTTGCCATGTCATTCATTATGCCACATCATTCATATTCCATTTCATTCACATGCCATGTCATTCATTTAGCCATGTCATTCATATGCCATGTCATCAAGTATGTCACATCATTCACATGCCATGTCATTCATTATGCCATGTCATTCATATTCTATGTCATTCACATGCCATGTCATTAACATTCCATGTAATTGACATGCCATGTCATTAACATGCCATGTCATTCATTATGCCATGTCATTCATTATGCCATATCATTCATATGCCATGTCATTCATTATGCCATGTCATTCATATACCATGTCATTCATTATGCCATATCATTCATTATTCCATGTCACCCATATGCCATGTCATTCATTCACATGCCATGTCATCAAATATATGCCATGTCATTCATATTGCCATGTCATTAACATGCCATGTCATTCATTCACATGCCATGTCATCTAGGTCATGCCATGTAATTCATTCACATGTCATGTCATTTAGTTTATGTCATGTCATTCATTTAGTATGCCATGTCATTCGGTCATGTCACCATTTGCTCATGCCATGTCATTTGCACCACGTCAATCATAGATTAGGTCACGTATAAGCTGTGTCATTCATGCTCATGCTATGTCATTCTTGTGCCATGTCATTCATATGCCATGTCATTTTGTTTGCCATGACGATTTCATTCACATGACATTTATTCTCATACCATGTCATTCATATGCCATGTCATTTTGTTTGCCATGTCGATTTCATTCACATGACATTCATTCTCATGCCATGTCATTCATATGCCATGTCATTTTGTTTTCCATGTCCATTTCATTCACATGACATTCATTCTCATGCCATGCCGTTCATATGCCATGTTATTTGGTTTGCCATGTCGATTTCATTCACATGACATTCATTCTCATGCCATGCCATTTGTAGACTATAATTTATTTTTTTTTTTTTAATTTATATTTTTTTTTTCAAAATTCATATGGCACATGGACAATGCCATGTGGTATGTCGGATGATGTGGCATTGCCACTAACGGCTAAGTGACAAAAAAAAGAATTTTTATAATGTGAGTGACTAAATTGATATTTCTCGTAGTTTAGTGACGAAAATAATAACTTAAAAAAATTAAGTGACTATCTGTGTAGTTTACCATAATAATAAAGTTTTTATGAATTTTAACCATTAAATTAATACATTTTTCATTTTTCATCTTTATTCTTTTTTATTTTTCCTACCGAACAAAGCATAAAGATGCAAACATAAATAAGTACCTAGTCTTTCGACAACTTTATTTTTTCTTAAAAAAAGGCAACTTACCAAGCTACCCGCCTGACCCGAATTGGGCCAGGCCTGGGTAAAGATTTTCTTAATTCTGACTAATCTGGTCTGACCTGAATTACTATTCATTAAATAAAAAATATTTTTATTGAAATTTAATTATAAAAAATATAAAAATGATTTTTAATATTTTAATAATTTAATACTTTTTGAATAGTAAAATGGGTTTTTGAGTTGGTCCGAGTCCAGCCCGAGATAGGCGTGGATAAGGAAAAAATAATTTCGAGCCCGATCCTACTCATGGTAAGGTATACTTTCAATGCTAGATCTTTACCTCCTCGTTTCCCTTCAAGCTTTCACCATACCTTGGGCTCATCCTCTCGTTGCTATACTCTCTTGTCGTGCATGCTATTGAGTACATAAAATCTCTTTTTTATTATTATTTTATTTTCTGTCTCTATCACCCATAATTTCATTTTTACTTTTAGGCTAAAATTAAAAAAAAATTGAATTAATTGACTTTTCTTAAATAAGCTCTTATATTTTTGTTGTACTCAAATAAATTCTTATCTTCTGTTTTGTACCTAAATAAACCTTTATTTTAAATGAAAGATTGATTTATGTTAAGGGTTTATTTAGGTACAAATTAAAGGTTAAGAGCTTATTTGGGTGTAATAAAATATAAGAGCTTTGTTGATATCTTTTGGTGGTGAGCTGACTTGTGCTGTGATCTGGGTCTCTGCTGAGGTGGAGAAAAGAGGTTAGAGGGCATCAGAGTTTTGGCTCTGTTGTTAGATTTTTCACCATGCAAGTGCACGTATTGTAATAAGCAATATAGTTTAAAGTAAAGAGTGGAACCCACGAGGAATTGTAACTAGATTTGCTAAGTACTAAAATTAAAACAACCTAATCTTATCTAAACAAACAATTAAAGATGGTAATCAAACTAATTAAAAGAAACTAAAAATAAAAGCAAGTAAATTAAAAAGATGGATTAAATCAAATGAGAAAAGCCTAGGATTAGAATTTCCCTCAACACTTTGCTTGAATCTCTCTTACCCTCTTAACTTGATTAATAACCTTGAGTTGTTAACCTAGAGTTCTAATCTATTTATAAGGATCTTCCGATGGTCTTATAAAAATATCCCTCTTAACCAATTAACTATATATGATAATTGAATTGAAGAGAAACTCATTAAGTTTAGGCTCTAACAATGGTTACACATGACACGTAAATATATTTCTACCCTACGTGCAGATCAATTCATCCTAATAAATGAATATGAAACATGTGTCATTCAATCCATGTCTAACACTAAATTCCCTTTCATAAGTTGTATTTAGGTTACCAAATCAATCTAATTTGTAACAACCGAGGTTACGTACAATCATGTAAAGTTAAATCCCGAAAATTTTAAGGACAAACTTGGAAATTGGTAAGAAGTTATAAGTGAAGGAATTAAAAGAAGAAAGGATCAAATTGAACAAACTAAAAAAAGTTTAGGGGCTTAATGGTTATTATAAAAAGTTGAGGGACCAATGGGCAATTATACCAAAAGTTGAAAAATATCTTTTATTCATCTTATTATCTTGAAATTTCTAGAAAATTTTCTTCATTTCTTTATGAGCTAGCCGGCCACCCTCCCTTTTCCTTCTCTCAAATTATCTTCATCTCCTCCAACATTTCTCTTCAAGTATTCCACTAAAATCTCAACAACAATCACATCCAAGGTTAGTTTCTTGATAAATTCTTCCTTTTCTTTAGATATTCTACTTGAGCATGATAAGATCTTAGCTCCATAAACATGTTAAGGTCTTAAATCCATCTATTAAGTATGAGTTTTACTCACCTTTGGTAAGAATTAAAAGGATTTGAAAGCATGGACAAGAAAATGGGAAGAAAAAGCAAAACAGGGAAAGTTGCGCATGCTTTCTGTTCGGATTTTCTGGGTTTGGTACAGCTGGGTTTGTATTTTTTTTTATATTTTTCCTAGAAACTATACTTCAATAAGAGAATTTTGGTTTTTGAATCACCCAAAACCAATAAGCGGTTAAAAAGAAAAAAATTCGGTGAAGTTGGCTGTTCTGTGTTGACCCCTGTTTTGGCATAGTTTCGGGATTTATCAAATTTGATAACGATTTTGTTCTAATTGTCTAAGTTAGTTATTTTCTTCATAACTTAGACTTATTGATTAAAATAAACCAATTGGAATCACTTCAAAATTCCTTACAAAACTCAAGTTATGGTTTTCTAATCTAGCTTGGTAGTAAGGAATTTATTGCTTAAGAGAAATACAGTACTAAATGATGGTTATGGATTATGAAAATCTTTAAGGCATGGAGTACTAGAAAGTAATTTGATAAGGACATGAATATGGAGTTGAATTATGGAGAAAATGATTATGGAAATGATATTAAAAATTAAGGATATGTTGTTTTGAGTATGAGGAATTAGTATTGAGTAGGAGATAGATTCATGGGACTTAAGTTGCATTCATAATTGTGTAATGCTTTGAGCATGTATAGATACTAATTATCGTTAATCTCTAGGCCACGTAGATCCGATGTCACCTGTGGATCCCGAAGTTTCAGATCGAGGTGTACAGTGAGGTCATCTCAAGGATTGTGATTAGACGACAACTATAGTTATTTGAAATTTCTTTAATTATAATTATAATTTTTTTTTGCATGATACTTATTTTACGTATTAAAGGTACATACGATATAAAATCATATGAATGGATTTGTTATTAAAGTACATTTATTTCAAGAAATATTATATCGAGTAAGTTGGTTAATTTATAAAATATGATTATACATAGAATTTAACGTACATGGTTTTGGCTCCACCTGACTTAATGTATGAGATTATACCCTTGATCGGAATACGGGAGTTGCGTGCTACGCCTTTGTGGCGGGTGCCACCTCCAGAGTCCCAATTTCGTGATATTAGACTGGGGTATAAGAGCTGTGTGCTACGCCTTTGTGGTGGGAGCCACCTCCAGAGTCCCTATCCCTTTATCTTAGCCTTTTGGGGGCACATCATAGCGACACATATGCCTTTGGGGCGTCCTATGGTGGTATTGGCCTTTGGGGCCGGCTATTAGTATGCCTACATGGATATTGCCTGGTTATTTCATGGATGTATTCTTATGCATGACAATAAGTTGGAGCCCAACTATACGTAACCTGATTTACTTTACAGATTTTATACATTGATTTAATATTATAATATTGTTATACATTTGAAAACTTCGCTACATCTTTGAATTACTCATTATGGTTTTACTATTATTTATTTTGAAAATGTCAATTATGCTTTACAGGTTACCATTATAGTTTTCACACGCTTTAAATGTTGTCTACTCATTGAGATATTCATATATCTCACCTCTTCTTATTTCTCATTTTCAGGTCACAGTTAGGTGTCCCGATTGCTGCCTTCCTCTACTCTCCGCTTCAAGAGTATATTGACGTGGTGGGCATCATATCTAAATTTCTAGAAGATTTGATCTCTTGATGTTTTTATCTAGTAAACCTTGCTTATATAGGTTTACTTCTGGATATATTATATATATTTGAAGATATCAGACAATAGATCAATATGTTTTGACTTGAGCATAAATTGATCATGGATGATTTTTGAATATGCATGGATATATGTGATAATAGTATTGAGAAATATTGCTGGTTAAGGATATGAATTGAGTGTTATTTGCAGGAGGGTTATAGTTGAGATAGAAAGGAAACTCTGCTGGATTTTAGGTAGATTGTCCGGACAGAGTGTTTCATAATTGGTGGCCAGTCAACTAGAAGCATTAAGATCAAGATTGAACAAACAACTCAAAAACCATTAAATCAAGGTAGAGAGAGAAAGTAAATTCAAACTACATGTTGAGTTTCATTGCAATCCTAGAAAGATAAATTTAGTTCATGATAATTAAAGAAAACAAATATCCAAGGAGTTTCACCATCATCATCAACACAAGAAAAATAAAGAAGATAAAAGAGAATAGAGAAAACTAAGGGGTGTCAAGTCTTGAGTCTTCAATCTTCACAAATCTTCTTATCTTCTTGAAAGCTTTTGGTGGCTACTCTTCTCTCAAGAGAAATAGGTTTTTTAGAACTCAAATTCCCCTTATTTTAGCCTAAAAGAGGCCTACTTAAAGTGTCCAAGACCCCTAGAGTCAGAAACTTCGCGTGCAAGCAAAATAGGTAAGAGCAGGTTTTTAATTTTTTTTCCATGATTCGGCGCCGCGGCACCAACTTTCTGACCTTCCAGCGCCGCTGCCTGGTGCCAACTCGCTGGTTGGCCGCCTGTTGGTTGCTTCATTTCCTTGCACTTCTTCAGCTGTTTTGAATGGTCAAATCTCGTCCAATTTTGACGAGTAAACTACCGTTTAAAGATATGGAAGTCAGCTTCAAAAGTCATGAATGAATTTTTCTCAAATGAAGAATTTAAGATCATGTTTTCTTTGAATCAAGCTCCGGAGGTCGAATCTGCCTACACGTTGCTTTGCACCATTTTTCTTCGTTTCGCACCACGAAACTCCTCACTTTGGACCTATAAAAACACATAAATACTAACTAAATAACTATTTTAAACATGAAATGGATAAATAAAATTAATTTAAAAATTCTAAAACTAATCAAATCCAAATAAAAGCATCAAAGGACTTAGCCGATTTAAATGCATAAAAGGTGGCAAAATAACTATATTTCCTAGAGTTGTTAGGCTCCGGGACATGCTCTGATCCTTAAGTCAGTAAGTGCTCGACGAAGGTTAAAAAGGGTGGCTATGAAGCAATGGAGGTCCGAGTGTCTAGGGTGTAGTGTGTACCTCAAGTCAGCCCTTATTCGGGCTATTTATACCTGTTTGGACATCTTGGAGGGTGTCTGATAACTCGTATAATTATATAGTTTTTAGTTATGTTTTATTATTGTTTTGTGTCAAATACGAGTTATTATTGTTTAGTCTAATTGTGTTTATGATCTTTTATATTTTTATGTAATTTGGTGTTTTTCACAAGTTTCTTTGAGTGATTTCAGATTACTAGAATTAAGGGCAAATCCAGTTCAGTTCCAGTTCCGACACCTTTTGCCATATCAGCTATATCTCGAGTTTCACTGAAGCAATAAGGCTGAACTTTGTATCCCTGCAAAGCTAAGAGGCATATCTATCTTTTTCATGTTTTACACTTCTTGAAACGGAGTCGTTTTCCCTAGCGAAATCGACCATCAAGTTGGCTGATGTGCAATGACGTCTGTTCTGCACCGTTTTGGTATTTTGACCATATCTTCCGATCCACGTGCGCAAATGATCTGATTCCAACGGCTATGGATCCGTAACTGATAGGGGTATATTTTTCTAGAAGACCATTTTATCAGATCGAGCCTCCAACATTGACAAAATCGACCATCAAGCTGGCTGATCAGAATTGTCATACAATATGACGAAAATTGTTAGAAAAATGCACCCACCTATTATACCTACCTTTGAAATTTGTAAAGCTTGTCTCTTGTCATTTAGCCCTCCAAAATGTGTATAAATAGAGGGCCTTGGATGAGTATTGGGATACATTATACATTGGTAGGATATTAGCCTTTGTAGTAAAATTCTCTAAGTTTTCTTCTTCTTTCCTTTCTCTAGTTTTTTTTTTATTTACTTATGCTTCTTACATTTCTTTTCATTTTATTCATATCTAGTATGTGTTGCTAATCATATTGTTGAGGTGATGAGGTGAAGCTCTTGGTAAATGCTAAGGTTAGTCTCTTAAACATGAGCTAAAATGAATCATCATTTATAAACACTAGTATAGATAATATTTTCTTTTGGTTTAAAATCATACTTGCAAAGTAGAGATCTTGATTCATTATTGACAATGAAAATGGCACAGTAAATGCTTGGTTTCATAACCTTGATTTGTTGTAGACATATACCTTGGCATAAGGAATGCTTGGACTCTTTTTATGAGTTTTGAGGACACCAAATGAACATAATATCATATGCTATGGACGTTGGACTGAATTGCTAAACCTTCCGATTGGAACCTCCCTTATGTGTGGATTTCAATTGTGTAATAAAACAAGATTAATCTTAGCATAACACCAAGAGTGGATTCTCTAACCTCAACATCCTTTCTTATTGTTTTTTATATTTTGTTTAATTTCTTTTATGTTATTTTATTTATTTTGTTCTCTAATATCTTGTTTATTTTGTTTTGTTGTTGATTCCCTAATATCTTGTTTACTTTCTTTTTCTTATATATTTATAAACTTATACTTACTAATACGCTTCCCTGTGGTTCGACCTCGGACACCCGAGAATTTATTACTTGAACATAACCTGCACTTGGGTTTACAACTCTTAATTGAGTTTCCATCAAGTTTTTGGCGCCGTTGCCGGGGAAGCAATACTAAGTATATAAGTTTATAAGTATATTTATTTTTATTGGCTGGTTATACCGCCTAATTTTGTATATATTTGTTTTTATTGGCTGGTTATACCGCCTAATTTAGTATATTTATTTTGTTTGGCTGGTTGTACCGCCTAATTTGTATATTAACTTTGTTTTATGCTTGTTTGGCGACGTGATTTTAGATCTCGTCGTTTAGTTAGATTTTATTGTGAAACTTTTTCAGGTAATCTTTCTAATACAACTCCTACCATGGCTGACAATGAAAGTGTTCATGCTGAAGATGAGAACAGACAAGTACGCACCATGCGTGACTACTTGCAACCAACTCGAAGCTCATCACCCTCTTGTTTTATTTTTCCTCTCAATGCAAACAACTTTCGTTTTAAACCAGGTATGATAGCTTTGCTTCCAAATTTCCATGGGTTAGAATCGGAAAGTGCTTACTCGTTTCTAAAAGACTTCGAAGATGTATGTGTCACCTTTAATGACCAACAATGTACAAATGAAATTGTCAAGCTAAAATTATTTCCTTTTTCTTTAAAAGATAAAGCAAAAATTTGGCTTCATAATTTAAAACCAAGGTCAATTGGCACATGGCAAGAATTACAAACTGAGTTTCTAAAGAAATTTTTCCCAGCACATAAAACTACTGCTTTGAAAAGACAGATTCAAAATTTCAATCAAAATCAAAATGAAGCATTTTTTCAGTGCTGGGATCGTTTTAAAGATTTGTTAAGTTCTTGTCCACATCATGGTTTTGAAAAATGGCGTCTTATTAGTTTCTTTTATGAAAGTTTAACTCCCGAAACTAAACAATTTGTTGAAACAATGTGTAACGGTGAGTTTCTAGAAAAAGAACCTGAAGAAGCCTTTGACTACTTAGACCATTTGGCAGATAACTCTCAAGCCTGGCACACAGATAATTCCTCTGAAAGTTCCAATAGATCTAATGTTGTTTCTAACAGAGGAAAATATCATTTTAGTCAAGAAGATGAGATAAAAGCTAAAGTAGCTAATTTGGCTAGAAAGATTGAAGCCATGGAACTTAGAGAAGTAAAAGAAGTCAAAACGGTTAAAAATGAAGAAAGTTGTGGAATTTGTGAAATCATGGGACACCCCACTTCTGAATGTCCAAACATTCCCATTCTTAAAGAAGCGTTGCATGATCAAGTAAATTCCATAAACACATTTAAAAAGCCTTTTCCTTCTCCTTACTCTGAAACGTATAACCCTGAATGGAGAAATCATCCCAACTTCAGTTGGCGGAATAATAATCATGTTCAGGTACCACAATCTCAAAAGCCGGGCAACACTTTTTCCTATCAACCTTCACGTGTACAAACCTTGGAAGAGACATTGCAAGCATTCATGCAAACACAAGCAAATGTGAATAACCAAACTTCACAGGACATCAATGAGATCAAAAACACCTTGTCCACATTGACAGCTTCATTACGCACTCAAGAAAAAGGTAAGTTTCCTGCTCAACCTCAGCCTAACCCTTCTACTCAATGTCTTGTTTCTTGCTCCAATGAAACTCAACAGGAAAATGCCAGTTCTATCACAACTCTTCGAAGTGGAAAGGCAATTGACAAAAACATTCCATCAAAAGACCAAGATCCGCCTTCCCCTCCGAAAAGTATTGGTAAGGATGATGGTAAGTCTGAACTTCTTGAAAATTTGGACAAAGAAAAAGGTATGCATCCTGCTCCTTTTCCTCAAAGGTTGCAAACAATAAAGAATTTGAATCAAAATGCAGAAATATATGAACTTTTCAAACAAGTTAAGATTAACATTCCTTTATTGGATGCAATCAAACAAGTTCCATCTTATGCTAAATTTTTGAAGGACATGTGCACAGTTAAAAGGAAACATAATGTACAAAAGAAAGCATTTTTGACGGAAAGTGTGAGCTCAATCATTCAGCACCTTACTCCACCAAAATTCAAAGATCCTGGATGTCCAACAATCTCATGCATCATTGGAAACACTAGAATAGAACGTGCATTGCTTGATCTTGGTGCTAGTGTTAATCTTTTGCCTTTTTCTGTTTATCAACAGTTAGGTTTAGGTGAACTCAAGGAAACACCTGTTACACTTCAACTAGCTGATCGTTCTGTAAAAATTCCTCGAGGGATAGTTGAAGATGTTTTGGTTCAAATTGATAATTTTTACTTCCCTGTTGATTTTATTGTTTTGGACACACATCCTGTTTCAAATCCAAATGTTCAAATTCCTGTTATATTAGGCCGTCCATTTCTTGCAACTTCTAATGCTCTGATAAATTGCAGGAATGGTATTTTGAACATTTCTTTTGGAAATATGAATTTAGAATTAAATGTGTTCAACATTTGCAAGCAACCTGGTGATGATTCAGAAGTACATGAAGTGGATTTCATTGAAGAACTTGTTCATGAACATCTCACCACTACCACATTCCATGATCCTTTAGAAGCTTATTTAATTGAATGTGAGTTTGCTAATGCTTCAGAAATTTCACACACTGATTCTTTGTTAAATTCTTTTCAGGTTAAGCATTGTTGGAAACAAAAGTTTGAGGAACTCAGAAATGATGCATATGAGAATTCTAAAATTCATAAGGAAAGAACTAAAGCCTTTCATGACAAGTTAATTTCAAGAAAAACATTTGATGTTGGGCAAAAAGTTCTACTTTATAATTCTAGACTTCACATATTTCCTGGTAAGTTGAGATCAAGATGGACTGACCCATTTGTGGTTAAGCATGTGTATCATTATGGAGCAGTTGACATTGAGAATCCTCAAAATGGTAACGTATTCAAGGTAAATGGACAAAGACTCAAACTCTTTTTGGAAAATCATGTTACTCAAGAAGAGGTTGTTTTTCTTTCTGATCCTTGTTTTGAAAATAACTAGATGTAAATATAATTTTTACTAATCTTCAAAAAAAAAAAAAAAAAAAAAAAAAATTCATTTTTTTCCCGGTTAAATGGCGGATAACGGTACTCCGTGATTATTTAAGTCGGTTCCATCAGCTACCCACAAAACTGATATTGTATATAAATTTCTCTTTCATTTTATTTTATTTCATTTTTTTTTTTCAGGATGGATGATATTCTCAAAAGATTGCAGAAACGATTTCCTCCTTTTCCTCGGAATATTTTACTGAAGCTTTACCAAGTTCGATTAGAAAGATTAAGAATGCTTATGAACAAAGGGATTCCTGAAGACATACGTTGGATAATTGAAGCCAAGGTACGTGAAGATGAATATCTTCCTGTTTTGCATTTACCAGGTACAGGTAGAAGCACTTATGCAAAGAAGCGACGAGCAAAGCGCATGAGTTCAAATTGCCACAAGTGTGCACGATGGACGTGTAACGGTAAATGTCGTTCTATTGGGATTCCGTCCTCTAATCGAGATGATAAAATTGAATTCATTAAGGATGGACTGAGTAAGGAGAATTTGGGTAATATCCAACTTTCTCTTGAGACGCATCCTAGTGGAGACGTACAAAGAGAAATTCTTGATTTATGGTCGCAATTCCAAAGGGAATGGCAACATCTTGGGAATCTGATGTTAAAAGACCCTGTTTGCCAGCTTGTAAGAAAACTGGATGGGAAGCATATCCTCGACTCATAGAAGGCGTTTAAGCCGTTTCTGGACGTAAAACCAGAGGAAGATGTGAGCCACAATCACAACTACAATAAATGACTTCTCAGCTTTTGGTTTGATTTGCAATAATTTTATTTCGGTTTAGTTTACGTGTTGTTCGATTTGTGTAATTTTTTTTTTTTTTTTGCATTGGTCTTTTACGGTTGATTTTTCTTCTCTTTTTGATTTTCTTCCTGAAATCACGCAAAAATCTTTTGTTAGGTTAACATTTTCTTCTGACAGGTCAAATACACTTTCGGCGACATTATTACTCTTGTCTGATTCACTACTCAGTCCTCTATATATTACACCATGTACTCATTCTCTTTCAGGCACTCGAAAAAGAAAAAAAATGGAAAGCACTTCGTCCCAGCGCATTAAAAAAATTTGTGTCTTTGGAGGTGCTTATCCAGGGAAAAATAACATATTCGCTGATGAAGCCATAAGAGTTGGAGTAATACTTGCCCAACAAAAGATCCACTTGATTTATGGAGGCGGTAGTACGGGTTTAATGGGAGCAGTCGCTACAGCAGCACACGCCGGAGGAAGTCCAGTTCTAGGAATCGTGCCAAAACTATTCACAGATTTTTGTGGACCTACCGTGGGTAAGGAAATACAAGTCTGGAGTATCCCTGAACGGATAACAATCATGTACCATTCTGCCGATGCATTCATTGCTTTACCAGGAGGTCTGGGTACATTGGAAGAAATAGCTTGCGTGGCTTCTTGGTCATCTTTGGTCACAAATAAGAAACCCATTGGTTTGCTTAATATTAATGGTTATTTTAGTAATTTACTTTCATATTTAGATAATGCTGTGGATAATGGATTCATGTTTTCAGAGGCAAGGAGAACCATAATTTCTGCTACAACCATTGAAGATTTACTCAAAAAGCTACAAGCTTATGAGTGTTTATCTGCTACGGTTGTTTCGCAAACGCTCGGAAAAAGAAAAAGAGATATGGACGAGCAAGGAGTGGATTGCACTTTGTCTTTGTGACATTATCTAACATTTTGCTTGTTGTGTCTCAGTTATAATAAGTGGTTAGCAACCTCTGCAGGTAATATCTCCTAAATTCTACCTTTAAAATTTGACATTGGGGACAATGTCATATTTTAGTAGGGGGTAAGGGACATATTTTGCTTAAAAAAAAAAAATTGTTGTGTTTTAAGACATTTAGAAGTATTCATTCTGAACAAGGTCTGAGTAAGGGAGACTTGAGACATACCTTGTCAGTTTGATTTAATCTTCTTCTTCAAAAAAACAAAAAAAAAAAAAAAAAAAAAAACAAAACAAAAAAAAAGCATGTTTAGACTTAGTGTGTTTTTTTTAGTTACTTTCAATACAATGATGAGATATGAATTGCATAAGTCTAAAACAGATTTATTAGTGAGAAGATTTTCATGAGAATTGAGCTTGATGTCAACCTTTTTATGAGCCAATGTTAATATGATATGTTGATTGAGAAAGAAGCATGTTTAGACTTAATCTGACTTGTATAATCATCTTTGTGAGTTTTTGAGCCTATAATGATTGATGCATTATACAAATCAATCTAATTTCTTTCTTGAGTGCTCTTATGATTACATGATTCTCTAGAACTTGCTTTAAACCGTTTGAGACTATATTGATACATGTGACAACATGAATATGATAGAGGCATTAGGATTATAACCAGAGCCAAACAGCCATCCATTATTAATGTTCTACGAGAACATCCCCACTAGTGAGCCAATTTGAGCCTACATTAAATATGATGTTTTATTGGTAACCACAACTTACACCTAGCCTAAATATGCTTATATCCTTACCCTTGTTCTAAAGATGAATTTTATATTTTGAGACATATTGCAAAAAAACAAGGGATATTTTTATTTGAAAATTTGGGTTAGAAACAAAAGATAAGTGTGGGGGAAGAAAAGAAAAGAAAAAGTCAAGAGAAAAAGAAAGGGATCATTGTCAAATACATTCCCATATTAAAAAAAAAAAAAAAAAAAAAAAAAAAAAATCTTCTCTTGAACTTCTAGAAAAAGATGTTACAAAGTTGGTTAGAATGATGCAAAGGCTCAACATGAATATTTAGCCTATGTTATTATGTGCTTTATAAGAGTTTTGAGAAGTTTTATTTGTATGATCTTATTATGTCTCTAAAATCTATGAACTCTTTGGAACCTTTGTGATATCTTTATCCTTTTGTTCTTTAACCACATTATAACCCTTTGGCCCCATTACAACCTTGAATAAAGACCTCTTGATTTATGAAGTTGTATGATCTAAATAGTGGAGAATAGGTGGACAAGCAAGCATATGGTAGAAGTGTTTTCATGAGATTGATTGAGTGTAAACACTTTACCACTACTTTAAAGAGTGAAAATCAAGAGAGTATCCCATGTGAGAAGTTGAGATTAAGTTTGAATATACACTATTTTGATTGAAATATGTTATGTTATTATTGGCTTAACTCAAACTATTTACATTCAAGCAAGATCTTTTGTGAATTTCTTTAAGCTATTGATTAGTTTTTAAGACTTGTCCAATGATTATCTCTAATTTATATTGGAAGGATTAGTTATAATTATTATTTTTAGTTTTTCTTATGTCTTCAATGTTTGTGGGTATCGTCCTAGTAAACCCTCACGAGACTAAACTCGTCCACTAGGGACACCTAGGGGTTTAAAGGCTTGTGTCACATGCTAAGTGCCACCGTGATTTCCTACGAAAATGGATTAGATTAGATTTTCTTATTTTATTATTATTATTTTTTTTTTATTGAGTCGTTGCTAGGGACTAGCAACAATCTAAGTATGGGGGTGTGATAACTCGTATAATTATATAGTTTTTAGTTATGTTTTATTATTGTTTTGTGTCAAATACGAGTTATTATTGTTTAGTCTAATTGTGTTTATGATCTTTTATATTTTTATGTAATTTGGTGTTTTTCACAAGTTTCTTTGAGTGATTTCAGATTACTAGAATTAAGGGCAAATCCAGTTCAGTTCCAGTTCCGACACCTTTTGCCATATCAGCTATATCTCGAGTTTCACTGAAGCAATAAGGCTGAACTTTGTATCCCTGCAAAGCTAAGAGGCATATCTATCTTTTTCATGTTTTACACTTCTTGAAACGGAGTCGTTTTCCCTAGCGAAATCGACCATCAAGTTGGCTGATGTGCAATGACGTCTGTTCTGCACCGTTTTGGTATTTTGACCATATCTTCCGATCCACGTGCGCAAATGATCTGATTCCAACGGCTATGGATCCGTAACTGATAGGGGTATATTTTTCTAGAAGACCATTTTATCAGATCGAGCCTCCAACATTGACAAAATCGACCATCAAGCTGGCTGATCAGAATTGTCATACAATATGACGAAAATTGTTAGAAAAATGCACCCACCTATTATACCTACCTTTGAAATTTGTAAAGCTTGTCTCTTGTCATTTAGCCCTCCAAAATGTGTATAAATAGAGGGCCTTGGATGAGTATTGGGATACATTATACATTGGTAGGATATTAGCCTTTGTAGTAAAATTCTCTAAGTTTTCTTCTTCTTTCCTTTCTCTAGTTTTTTTTTTATTTACTTATGCTTCTTACATTTCTTTTCATTTTATTCATATCTAGTATGTGTTGCTAATCATATTGTTGAGGTGATGAGGTGAAGCTCTTGGTAAATGCTAAGGTTAGTCTCTTAAACATGAGCTAAAATGAATCATCATTTATAAACACTAGTATAGATAATATTTTCTTTTGGTTTAAAATCATACTTGCAAAGTAGAGATCTTGATTCATTATTGACAATGAAAATGGCACAGTAAATGCTTGGTTTCATAACCTTGATTTGTTGTAGACATATACCTTGGCATAAGGAATGCTTGGACTCTTTTTATGAGTTTTGAGGACACCAAATGAACATAATATCATATGCTATGGACGTTGGACTGAATTGCTAAACCTTCCGATTGGAACCTCCCTTATGTGTGGATTTCAATTGTGTAATAAAACAAGATTAATCTTAGCATAACACCAAGAGTGGATTCTCTAACCTCAACATCCTTTCTTATTGTTTTTTATATTTTGTTTAATTTCTTTTATGTTATTTTATTTATTTTGTTCTCTAATATCTTGTTTATTTTGTTTTGTTGTTGATTCCCTAATATCTTGTTTACTTTCTTTTTCTTATATATTTATAAACTTATACTTACTAATACGCTTCCCTGTGGTTCGACCTCGGACACCCGAGAATTTATTACTTGAACATAACCTGCACTTGGGTTTACAACTCTTAATTGAGTTTCCATCAGTGTCACGTGTCATTTTGCTCATTATGTTTTGGTGGTCGACGGTATGGGCGACCTTCTCTCACACTACAAGAGAACGGACTTTTATCGACGAAATTTTTCATCGATGAAAGTCCAAATTTTCCATCGATAACGAATAATTATCGACTGATTATTATCGACGGAATGTTCTGTCGGTAATTATTTACTACCGACAGAATATTTTTGTCTGTGAAACTATTAGCGACAGAAATGTCAGTCCGAATATTCCATCGATAATGTTTTTACTCACTGATAATTACATCAGTGAAAGATATTTACCGACGAAAACATCCGTCGATAATTGTTTATTTTCCACAAAAAAAAATTATATAATAAATATTTTTAAAAAATAAATTATATAATAAACTTATATTTTATTAAAAATAATTTAATAAAATATAAACTGAAATCTGTAAAAGTATTAAAAAAATATTTTAATAAATTACAATATTATTAATAAAAATAAAAATCAAATATAGCTCTCGAATATAAAACAGATGCTGTCATCACTCAGTACTGCTGTCACCGGCTTCATTGTCAACCTCAACATTGCTTCCGACACCACCTCCGACTGCACCTACTCCAGTACCACTGCCTCCGATAGCACTACGGCAGCAGTTAGTCCAGCACCGACTCTGGCAGCACTTGTTTCGGTCCCGCCTAATCCAGCTCCAGCTGCTAGCTGTGACTGCAAAATACTAGTGATGAGAAACTCAAGTCTGACGATTGATGACTGGATTTGCGAAACATCGGACCTCAAAGCATTATACTGGTCCTCAGATGGTGCTGCTGGCTGCTGCTGTGTAATACTAGGACCACATGGAGTGTAACTGGCTGTATTTGAACTTTTCTAACTGCCAGGCATATTGAAAATTTGCCGATTCTTCGGTCTTGTTCCAAACCCATAAACATGCGTCCGCGTAGTCTCAATGTCCCCAATAGCATTAGACCATGACTGAGGGTCAAAATTGAGATATGAAGACGTATCGTCCCCATATTTTTGCTGCAACGAGGCAGTATAGTTTTCCTACAACCACAAATATTGAAATATATTACCAATTAATATATGAAATTGTAATGAACACGTACATAAATGATTCAGTAATATATAAAGTATTGATATAGTTAAATACTTACAGTAACAACTTTAGACTTGTTGTCTACGTAGTCACCTTGACCCTTTGCACGTTTATGGGTTTTGTTAAACAGCTCCAGGAAACTCACGTTGCGCTTCAACTCTTGTGACTACAGATTAAAAGAATTTTTGAAAATTATGTTAATTAAAGAAAATATTCACATAGTTTAAAGTATAAAACTTTTAAACAATAAATTACAAAACAAAAAAGAAATCTTACCATCATTTCTCCTGTAATTAGAAAAAGAACTGATCCACCAGTGTGCTTCGTAATACTTCCATCTTTCTCCGTGTTCCCATTACCCTTGGCCTTTTGGGATCTATTTTTCCAAGCGTCAGTACTCCAGACACTGTCAATAAGTTGATCCCAAATATCGATTGCTATCCAATCACACTTGTAACCCTTTCAGTCTTCTATTCGATTTGTCTTAAAGAAGGCCATGGCATTATCCCTATCAAAATTCATCATGTCCTTGAATCTATCCTTGCATGTGGCCTCCCATAATTTCCTAAACAGTGGTGTTTGCTCGGGAGACCACTAGCATTTTCTCTACAATGAGACATTTTGAATTAATATGACAGTCTTAAACATAATTTAATTATAATATGACTCTAAACCAAATCATACCTCAAATATAGTCCACATAGACAGTTTCACCTCTGCCTGCATCTTTGACCAAGTAGACCATGTCTGTTATAGTGTTGTCTGATCATCGAGGCAATGGTCGATTTTACACAACTCTCCTTGAAAGTTCTAAAAGAAACGAAACGTGTTAGTGAACAGTAATTTATTTCTTACTTAAATAATAGAATTATCGTAATGTAATTAACTTACGTGTTTGCAACAATTGACAATCGAAACCTGTTATCCAGATTACTCGGTGTCAGTAATCATTTCGTCTGACCTCTACCCCATTTTCTCTGCTCAGTGGTAGTACTTGTAGAGGGCAAAGGATGTGATGTAGGTACCTCTGACTGCAACCCGGTGCCATTATCCGCTGAATACGTCGGTTTCGCTCCATGAGTAAACGGACAAAACCCATCTGCACACAAACCCATTCTGACATTTCGAGATTCCACTGCAAAAGACGGATGCGTACGATTGAAGTCTAGCCAAACTTCACCATCAACAAGGTGACTCAACACTCCATCATCCCTTCAGTTATGCGCATGCCATGTCATATTCTCAACTGTTACCATTGACATATATAATCTTTGAAGTCTAGGAATCAATGGCAAATAATGGACAATCTTATAAGGAATTCTCTTTGACTTTCTAACACCTAATTTGCTTGGTTTATAACGAGGATGGGCACATAGGAAACAAAATTCTAAGTGAACAGAGTCGTTATAAAACAACATGCAATTGTTGTTGCATGCATGTATCTTCTGATAATAAGTCCAAATTTTGCCATCTTTTTCTTCATTCGGTAAAAATTATCAGGTAAATTATCACTTTCTGGCAACATCTCTTTTATCATAATCATTAAACGATTGAAACACGATTCGCTCATGATAAATTCAGATTTCACATTTAACAGTTGTGACACAGCAGATAAAGTTGTGTGTTTTGTACATCTTGACCATAACGGATCATCTGCTTCGTTCAACAATGAATAAAAATTTCTTGAACTTAAATTCGGTTGATCATCTTGAACCATTGTCTCATCAATATTGTAATTACCACCTAAATTAAGATTCGGGTTTAGAGCATCCATAACCATTCTAGCATAAGGATTATCTGTTTGAACGTCACTTCTCGTCTCGACTTCATCATTATGCATCCTTGATGACTTACCTTGATGACTTTCACCATGTGCATCCCAAATATTGTAATTCTCCTTAAACCCTCTATAATACAAGTGTTTACGCACATCATCAATTTATGCAAACTGATTATTCTGACACTTCACACAAGGGCATCTAATTCTATTGTCCTTTACGTACTCGCTGTGAGCATATGTAAAACCTAAGAATCCTTCAACTCCATTCAAATACTCATTACTAATATATTGAGACTCGTCCAACCTTCTATACATCCAAGATTTATCGCGCTCCATTGTATAAGCCTAGGTAAACTATCGACAATACAACAATAAACACAATAACACAAGAATCAAAATATTTTCTAAATCAAATTTAACAATCACAAATAATTTTTCCATTTTTTTTACAAAACACTTTAAATAAAATAACAAATAATTTAACAATCACAAAAATATTAACAAATATATTTATGTAAAACATATTTTCAAAAATTAATCATCCATAACAAATAACAATAACAAAGCCCAAATATTAACAAATAACAACAACATTAATAAATAACAAATAATAAATAACAAAAACATTAATAATTTTATTTATTTAAAACATATTTTCAAAAATTAATAAAAAAATGAAATGGCAAAAAAAAATACAATTAAACAAATATATTTATTTAAAACATAATTTCAAAAATTAACAAATAACAAATAACAAACAACAATAACAAAGTCCAAATATTAACAAATAACAATAACATTAATAAAAAACAATAACAAATAACAATTAAATAAATATATTAATTTAAAACATCATTTCGAAATTATCAAATAACAAATAACAATAACAAAGTCCAAATATTAACAAATAACAATAACATTAATAAATAACAATAACAATAAAATTAATAAACTTATTTATTTAAAATATATTTTCAAAATTTACAAAAAATTTAAATAACAAAAATACTTAAATTCAATCTGATGGAGAATGAGATATCCAACCTAAATCTGCAAAAAAACAAAGAAATAGTGTTAATTTATTCTTTCAAAAAATAGTCAACTGAGAAAGAAGAGAGATAGAAGAGAAAAGAGAGGAAGAGAGAAGAGACTTACATCGGACGGCAACGGCGGAAAGTTGGACGGGACGGCAGGGGGCCTGGGTAGGGATCTGGTTCGGGGAAGAGAAAAGGGAAAGAGAGAAAAGAAAGAAGGAGAAGAAGGGGGAGAAGAAAAGGAGTCTCGGGCATTTAATTATGCCCGAGACTTTTACTGACGAAATTCTATCATTACCGAAGAAAATTTCGTCGGTAAAAAATTTGGCTGTCATTCAAATTTCATTTGTCGGTAATAAGTTTTTACCGACGGAAATTTCGTTGGTATTAAGCTAATCTATCGGTATAATATTATCGACGGAAGTATACATTACCGACGAAAGATGTTTATTACCGATGGAATTTTCGTCGCTAATTCATTTTGACCATTGAGTTATTTATTTATTTATTTGTTTTAAATTTCTATTTATTGCCTATCAGAATCCGTGCCATTTTTTTACCGATGGACCAATTCGGTTGTTAAATATCCGTCGGTAATATGAAGTTTCCGTCGGTAATGGTTAAATTATCCATCGGTAATGCTCGAAAACATTACCGACGGAATTCCGTTGGTAATTCTCACTTTTCCGTTGGTGAAAAGATTTTTTACCGACGGAATTATTCCGTCGATAATTCGACATTCTCTTGTAGTGTCAGTAGGTGGAGCTCGACTTGACCTCTAAAGAGAGTAGGTGGAGCTCAACTTGACCTCTGGAGCAACGGGCAATGTCAACGTGTCTCCTATGGTGTTGACTTGGGTTGTCGGGCTTGCTGATTTGGTCTCTGAGCCTAGCAGGCTTAACAAGCTTTATCTAAATAAAGTGATAAAATTTAAGTGTTTTTATTTATTTATTTATTATTTTAGCCTTACTTTTTATAAAAGAATAGATTAAGATGTCATCAATTAATGGAATAGATTAAGGTGTCTTCAAGTTTGATTTTTTCATATACAAATAGATATAGGTTCATGTTTGAATTGTTGATTTATTAAAAGATTATTCGAGTTCGTTTAAAGTTAGGTTAAGGTCGATATAATTAACCATACATCACCTTTAATATATTTATATTAATAATAAAATCTCTGATTGAGTTGATATCACAAATCAAGTGACACAAACTCAATTTGAATTGAAGAATTAACAAAATAATTAAATAAAATCATAATTTCAAATAATAAAATAAAAATATTTATATCCTTCAATTTTTTATAATATATATTTAATACTTTTGAGTTTAAATAATTTTCAGTGTTAATTATTTAGAATTTAGATCACTTTGAGTATTTTCCATTTATGGTTTTAAATCAATTTGCTTCGTGCTATTGACATTTTAAAATTAACAGAAATCATCAATCTTATGTTATTTTTATAGTAATTTATATTATATTTTTATCATTTTTAATTAAACTTATTCAAATAAGAAATACTAACATATATTTTATTTACTTTAAGTTTCCAATTAAGGAATCAAGATTGAGTCAAAGTAAGACCTGTTCAATGGCTGAGCGAGGTCCGCCCATATTGAGCCGGGCTTGAACAGGAATTTTTCTAATTCAGACAAGTCCGACTTGAATTACTATTCATTAATAAAAGTAAATTTAAATTTAAATTTAATTATAAATATTAATATAATTTTTAAATATTTTAATATTATTTTGAACAATGATATGGGTTTTCGGGTCGACCCGATCGGAATCTGGTAAGGAAAATAAAAAAATTTCGGATTGCAACCTGACCGAACCCATGAACAGGTCTAGGTCAAAGTTAAGATCGCTTCAACAATTTATGTTCAAATTAATTGAGTTTTGGAACTTAAGACTACCAGTAATTAAACTTTAATCACAAAAATTAAGAATCCGATATTTTATCAACAAATCATATTATTGATGACATGATGCTATGACGATGAAATTCCACAAATATTTATGAGTACCAGCATTTTTAATGTTTAAAAAAAAAAAAAAAACTTATTTTAACTTGAATGATTACATAACTTCATGACTTTCCAAGTTTAATAATCATATTTTTATTCTTTTTATTTAATTGAACAAGATCTGTTTATGGGTCGGATCAGGTCGCGGCCTGAATTTTTTGTTTTTTACTCAAGTTCGTTTTTGTTCGGGCCCGAACTCGTTCGAAAGCTTTTTCATTGTTCAAAAAATATTAAAAATATTATTTTTATATTAATATTTACATATATTTTATAATTAAATTTAAATAAAAATATATTTTTTTTAATAAATAAAATTCGGACTAGATCGGGCTGGCTCAAATTATCAAATTTTTTATCCGAATTCGATCCAATTCGTACTAGACCTCTGCCCGACCATTAAGCAGGTCTAGATTGAATATGTTAAGCTTGGTTAATGTTTATGTCATGTTTTGATTTTTGAATTTTACATTTTGATTGAACGAAGATAAATTTAATTTATTGTGATATATGTAGGGGAATAAATTATTCTCAAAAGGGTGGTGTTGAAAAGTTTTGAGGTTGGTCAAAAAATGAATGAAGACTTGAATATGCTATTTTCTTTTCTTTTGGTGAAATTGAAATGTTAGTCCCCACCTCTCTCATGCATTGCATATGCTTTGCTTGTTAATTCTCTTAAATTTAATTTTTTATTTCATAATAAATAAGCTTAAAGTTAATTAATTAATTAATTGGATTTATTTGTAAATTTTTTAATGTTGGCAAATTCTTTTTTTTTTCTTCCAATTTTAGGTGCATGTAGGAGTAATGATAATCTAAGAGCATGGCCGTGCTACGGTCCATTTTTTTTTATTTTCCTTACACAGGTCTGGATCGGCTCGAAAACCCATATCATTGTTCAAAATAATGTTACAAAATTATTTTTATATTAATATTTAGAATTAAATTCAAATAAAAATTATTTTTTTATTTATGAACAGTAATTTAGATTGGGCTGAATTAGAAAATTCCGTGTATTGGATCGGACTTGTCGGGTCGGGCGGGTAGCCTAACCCTTGAACAGGTTTAAACGAGGTATGATAAGTGAATTTATACATAAATATATATAATATTTAAAATCAAACCAATAAAATTTTGGAAAATTTGAAGGTCAATAAGCATTTCTTGCATCTTCAATTAGGTTTCCTTTATTTTTTTTTTTGAACAGCGTTTTGAGTAAACATTTATTATTTAGATAAAAAAAAAATCAGTTTTATATGGATAAAACTCAAGCTTAGCTCAATTAGTTCATACAATCCCTCTTAAACGATTATATTCAGTAGATTCAGGATTCGAATCTCAAGATCTTTTATTTTATTTTTTTATAGTTTGGGACGATGGGGGATTCGAACCCTTCTATTAAATTTTGTCGAAAAAAACAGAAAACATAAACGACATTTTTTTAAAAAAAAAATTTTAGAAAGTTTTACAAAAGAGGGGAAGTGCAAGACATTTTTAGTAAACACTATATATAAAAAGGAAAAAAAAACTCAGAAAAGAGCTCTTGGTTTCCTTTATTAAGTTGATTATTATTCTACATACTAGCCCTAAAGTTTTCGAAATTCATAATATAAACGATTTTATAAGTTAAGATCCCTTTTATTATTTTTTTATCAATGATTTTTTATTATATCTTTAATCATAATTTATAAATATGATTTTTATAATTCATAAATAGGTTATATACATGTGAATTGTGCTGATGAGTGCATTGAAAGTTAATGAAAAAATAATAATAATAAAGGAAAGTCCAATCCGATTTTATAGGTTACCACATACCAGTTGAGTAATTAAATTTTAATGTTTTCCTTAATTATAATCTAATACTCGAATATTAAACATTTTATTAAAAACATTGCTAAAAATAACAATGATAGAAAAATATTAGGGATGATAACTCGTATAATTATATAGTTTTTAGTTATGTTTTATTATTGTTTTGTGTCAAATACGAGTTATTATTGTTTAGTCTAATTGTGTTTATGATCTTTTATATTTTTATGTAATTTGGTGTTTTTCACAAGTTTCTTTGAGTGATTTCAGATTACTAGAATTAAGGGCAAATCCAGTTCAGTTCCAGTTCCGACACCGTTTACCATATCAGCTATATCTCGAGTTTCACTGAAGCAATAAGGCTGAACTTTGTATCCCTGCAAAGCTAAGAGGCATATCTATCTTTTTCATGTTTTACACTTCTTGAAACGGAGTCGTTTTCCCTAGCGAAATCGACCATCAAGTTGGCTGATGTGCAATGACGTCTGTTCTGCACCGTTTTGGTATTTTGACCATATCTTCCGATCCACGTGCGCAAATGATCTGATTCCAACGGCTATGGATCCGTAACTGATAGGGGTATATTTTTCTAGAAGACCATTTTATCAGATCGAGCCTCCAACATTGACAAAATCGACCATCAAGCTGGCTGATCAGAATTGTCATACAATATGACGAAAATTGTTAGAAAAATGCACCCACCTATTATACCTACCTTTGAAATTTGTAAAGCTTGTCTCTTGTCATTTAGCCCTCAAAAATGTGTATAAATAGAGGGCCTTGGATGAGTATTGGGAGAGATTGATACATTGGTAGGATATTAGCCTTTGTAGTAAAATTCTCTAAGTTTTCTTCTTCTTTCCTTTCTCTAGTTTTCTTTTTTATTTACTTATGCTTCTTACATTTCTTTTCATTTTATTCATATCTAGTATGTGTTGCTAATCATATTGTTGAGGTGATGAGGTGAAGCTCTTGGTAAATGCTAAGGTTAGTCTCTTAAACATGAGCTAAAATGAATCATCATTTATAAACACTAGTATAGATAATATTTTCTTTTGGTTTAAAATCATACTTGCAAAGTAGAGATCTTGATTCATTATTGACAATGAAAATGGCACAGTAAATGCTTGGTTTCATAACCTTGATTTGTTGTAGACATATACCTTGGCATAAGGAATGCTTGGACTCTTTTTATGAGTTTTGAGGACACCAAATGAACATAATATCATATGCTATGGACGTTGGACTGAATTGCTAAACCTTCCGATTGGAACCTCCCTTATGTGTGGATTTCAATTGTGTAATAAAACAAGATTAATCTTAGCATAACACCAAGAGTGGATTCTCTAACCTCAACATCCTTTCTTATTGTTTTTTTATATCTTGTTTAATTGTTTTTATGTTATTTTGTTTATTTTGTTCTCTAATATCTTGTTTATCTTATTTTGTTGTTGATTCCCTAATATCTTGTTTACTTTCTTTGTCTTATATATTTATAAACTTATACTTATTAATACGCTTCCCTGTGGTTCGACCTCGGACACCCGAGAATTTATTACTTGAACATAACCTGCACTTGGGTTTACAACTCTTAATTGAGTCTCCATCAAGTTTTTGGCGCCGTTGCCGGGGAAGCAATACTAAGTATATAAGTTTATAAGTATATTTATTTTTATTGGCTGGTTATACCGCCTAATTTGTATATTAACTTTGTTTTATTGGCTGGTTATACCGCCTAATTTTGTATATATTTATTTTTATTGGCTGGTTATACCGCCTAATTTTCTATACATTTATATTTATATTGTATATTAACTTTGTTTTATTTCTATTGGCTGGTTATACCGCCTAATCTGTATATTAACTTTGTTTTATGCTTGTTTGGCGACGTGATTTTAGATCTCGTCGTTTAGTTAGATTTTATTGTGAAACTTTTTCAGGTAATCTTTCTAATACAACTCCTACCATGGCTGACAATGAAAGTGTTCATGCTGAAGATGAGAACAGACAAGTACGCACCATGCGTGACTACTTGCAACCAACTCGAAGCTCATCACCCTCTTGTTTTATTTTTCCTCTCAATGCAAACAACTTTCGTTTTAAACCAGGTATGATAGCTTTGCTTCCAAATTTCCATGGGTTAGAATCGGAAAGTGCTTACTCGTTTCTAAAAGACTTCGAAGATGTATGTGTCACCTTTAATGACCAACAATGTACAAATGAAATTGTCAAGCTAAAATTATTTCCTTTTTCTTTAAAAGATAAAGCAAAAATTTGGCTTCATAATTTAAAAGCAAGGTCAATTGGCACATGGCAAGAATTACAAACTGAGTTTCTAAAGAAATTTTTCCCAGCACATAAAACTACTGCTTTGAAAAGACAGATTCAAAATTTCAATCAAAATCAAAATGAAGCATTTTTTCAGTGCTGGGAGCGTTTTAAAGATTTGTTAAGTTCTTGTCCACATCATGGTTTTGAAAAATGGCGTCTTATTAGTTTCTTTTATGAAAGTTTAACTCCCGAAACTAAACAATTTGTTGAAACAATGTGTAACGGTGAGTTTCTAGAAAAAGAACCTGAAGAAGCCTTTGACTACTTAGACCATTTGGCAGATAACTCTCAAGCCTGGCACACAGATAATTCCTCTGAAAGTTCCAATAGATCTAATGTTGTTTCTAACAGAGGAAAATATCATTTTAGTCAAGAAGATGAGATAAAAGCTAAAGTAGCTAATTTGGCTAGAAAGATTGAAGCCATGGAACTTAGAGAAGTAAAAGAAGTCAAAACGGTTAAAAATGAAGAAAGTTGTGGAATTTGTGAAATCATGGGACACCCCACTTCTGAATGTCCAAACATTCCCATTCTTAAAGAAGCGTTGCATGATCAAGTAAATTCCATAAACACATTTAAAAAGCCTTTTCCTTCTCCTTACTCTGAAACGTATAACCCTGAATGGAGAAATCATCCCAACTTCAGTTGGCGGAATAATAATCATGTTCAGGTACCACAATCTCAAAAGCCAGGCAACACTTTTTCCTATCAACCTTCACGTGTACAAACCTTGGAAGAGACATTGCAAGCATTCATGCAAACACAAGCAAATGTGAATAGCCGGACTTCACAGGACATCAATGAGATCAAAAACACCTTGTCCACATTGACAGCTTCATTACGCACTCAAGAAAAAGGTAAGTTTCCTGCTCAACCTCAGCCTAACCCTTCTACTCAATGTCTTGTTTCTTGCTCCAATGAAACTCAACAGGAAAATGCCAGTTCTATCACAACTCTTCGAAGTGGAAAGGCAATTGACAAAAAGATTCCATCAAAAGACCAAGATCCTCTTTCCCCTCCGAAAAGTAACGGTAAGGATGATGGTAAGTCTGAACTTCTTGAAAATTTGGACAAAGAAAAAGGTATGCATCCTGCTCCTTTTCCTCAAAGGTTGCAAACAATAAAGAATTTGAATCAAAATGCAGAAATATATGAACTTTTCAAACAAGTTAAGATTAACATTCCTTTATTGGATGCAATCAAACAAGTTCCATCTTATGCTAAATTTTTGAAGGACATGTGCACAGTTAAAAGGAAACATAATGTACAAAAGAAAGCATTTTTGACGGAAAGTGTGAGCTCAATCATTCAGCACCTTACTCCACCAAAATTCAAAGATCCTGGATGTCCAACAATCTCATGCATCATTGGAAACACTAGAATAGAACGTGCATTGCTTGATCTTGGTGCTAGTGTTAATCTTTTGCCTTTTTCTGTTTATCAACAGTTAGGTTTAGGTGAACTCAAGGAAACACCTGTTACACTTCAACTAGCTGATCGTTCTGTAAAAATTCCTCGAGGGATAGTTGAAGATGTTTTGGTTCAAATTGATAATTTTTACTTCCCTGTTGATTTTATTGTTTTGGACACACATCCTGTTTCAAATCCAAATGTTCAAATTCCTGTTATATTAGGCCGTCCATTTCTTGCAACTTCTAATGCTCTGATAAATTGCAGGAATGGTATGTTGAACATTTCTTTTGGAAATATGACTTTAGAATTAAATGTGTTCAACATTTGCAAGCAACCTGGTGATAATTCAGAAGTACATGAAGTGGATTTCATTGAAGAACTTGTTCATGAACATCTCACCACTACCACATTCCATGATCCTTTAGAAGCTTATTTAATTGAATATGAGTTTGATAATGCTTCAGAAATTTCACACACTGATTCTTTGTTAAAATCTTTTCAGGATAAGCATTGTTGGAAACAAAAGTTTGAGGAACTTCCATCACTTACAAATGTCACTGTACCATCAACTATTGAACCACCCAAGCTGGAGTTAAAACCATTGCCATCCGAGCTAAAATATTCCTTTTTGGGTGAGAGTGAAACTTTTCCAGTCATAATTTCTTCACATCTTGATGAACTACAAGAAGGTAAGTTGTTACAACTTTTGAAGATGCACAAAAATGCATTAGGATGGACCTTAGCTGACATAAAGGGAATAAGCCCATTAATCTGCACACATAATATTTATTTAGAGGAAAATGCTAAACCCTCTAGACAAATGCAACGAAGGCTTAATCCTAATATGAAAGAAGTAGTGAGAAATGAAGTCATTAAACTTCTAGATAATGGAATCATTTATCCTATCTCTGATAGCAAATGGGTAAGTCCTACTCAAGTCGTACCTAAGAAATCTGGAGTTACTGTAGTTAAAAATGAAAACAATGAATTAATTCCAGCTAGGACTGTTACTGGTTGGCGCATGTGCATTGACTATAGGAAACTTAACTCAGTGACGAGGAAAGATCATTTCCCTTTGCCTTTCATGGATCAAATCTTAGAAAGAGTTGCAGGGCATGAGTTTTATTGTTTTCTAGATGGATATTCTGGGTATAATCAAATTGCCATTGCACTTGAGGACCAAGAGAAAACCACTTTTACATGTCCTTTTGGTACTTTTGCATATCGTAGAATGCCATTTGGATTATGTAACGCCCCTGCCACATTTCAAAGATGCATGCTTAGCATTTTTAGTGACATGATTGAACGTAATCTTGAGATTTTCATGGATGATTTTTCTGTTTCTGGTGATTCATTTGATGATTGCTTAGCCAATTTGAAAAATGTATTGATTAGGTGTGAAGAAAAAAATCTTGTTCTTAATTGGGAAAAATGTCATTTCATGGTCACTAAAGGTATTGTACTAGGTCACATTGTTTCTGCAAAAGGGATTGAGGTAGACAAGTCAAAACTTGAATTGATTGCTAATCTACCCACACCAAAGACAGTAAAGGACATTAGGTCATTCTTGGGACATGCAGGTTTTTATAGAAGATTCATAAAAGATTTTAGCACGATATCTAAACCTCTATGTAATCTTTTAATGAAAGACACTGCATTTGAATGGACTAAAGATTGTGAAGATGCTTTTGAAAAACTCAAAAATATGCTCACTACTGCTCCTATTATGAGATCTCCTGATTGGTCCTTACCATTTGAAATAATGTGTGATGCTAGTGACTATGCTGTTGGTGCTGTGTTAGGACAAAGGAAAGATAATAAACCACATGTAATTTACTATGCAAGTAAAACTTTAAATAGAGCCCAAATGAATTATTCCACTACAGAAAAGGAATTACTTGCAGTTGTTTTTGCATTGGATAAATTCAGATCTTACCTTGTTGGATCATCAATTGTTGTCTTTAGTGATCATGCAGCTTTAAAATATCTTCTCTCTAAGAAGGATGCAAAACCTAGGTTGCTGAGGTGGATCCTTTTGCTGCAAGAATTTGACATCACCATTCGAGATAAAAAAGGAGTAGAAAATGTGGTGGCTGATCATTTATCAAGACTTGTTTGTGATGAATCTTTTGGAACCTCACCAATAAATGATACTTTTCCTGATGAACAACTTCTAATTGTCTCCACGACACCTTGGTTTGCTGACATTGCTAATTTTCTTGCTACAGGAAAAATTCCTTCTCAATGGAGCACACAAGATAAAAGGAAGTTTCTGAATGAGGTAAAGAAGTTCTATTGGGATGACCCTTACTTGTTCAAATATTGTCCTGATCAGATTTTTCGAAGATGCATTCCCGACAATGAGGTAAGTAGTGTAATTAAGTTTTGTCATTCCGAGGCATGTGGTGGTCATTTTTCATCAAAGAAAACTGCTGCAAAAATTTTACAGTGTGGATTTTACTGGCCAACTTTGTTCAAAGATGCACATAATTTTTGCAAGTCATGTGAAAGTTGTCAAAAATTAGGTTCCATTTCGAAAAGAAACATGATGCCTTTGAACCCAATTCTTGTAATTGAAATTTTTGACTGTTGGGGTATTGATTTCATGGGACCATTTCCACCATCTTTTGGTTTCTTATACATTTTAGTTGCAATAGATTATGTTTCAAAGTGGATAGAGGCAATTCCATGTCGAAATAATGATCACAAAACAGTGATTAAATTTTTAAAAGAAAATATTTTGAGTCGATTTGGAATTCCTCGATCTATCATAAGCGATGGGGGAACACATTTTTGCAACAAGGTTTTTGAAACATTAATGAAGAAATATGCCATTACACACAAAGTTGCAACCCCTTATCACCCGCAGACAAATGGACAGGTAGAATTAGCAAATAGGGAGATTAAACAAATTTTGGAAAAGACAGTTAATCCAAATCGCAAAGATTGGTCTCTTAGACTTAACGATGCATTATGGGCCTATCGAACAGCTTTTAAAACAGCATTGGGCATGTCTCCTTATAGGCTAGTTTATGGAAAACCTTGTCATTTACCTGTGGAACTTGAGCATAAAGCATATTGGGCCATTAAAATGTTCAACTCAAACCTTGATGACGCTTCTAATTTACGAAAATTACAAATAAATGAACTTGAGGAACTCAGAAATGATGCATATGAGAATTCTAAAATTCATAAAGAAAGAACTAAAGCCTTTCATGACAAGTTAATTTCAAGAAAAACATTTAATGTTGGGCAAAAAATTCTACTTTATAATTCTAGACTTCACATATTTCCTGGTAAGTTGAGATCAAGATGGACTGGCCCATTTGTGGTTAAGCATGTGTATCATTATGGAGCACTTGACATTGAGAATCCTCAAAATGGTAACGTATTCAAGGTAAATGGACAAAGACTCAAACTCTTTTTGGAAAATCATGTTACTCAAGAAGAGGTTGTTTTTCTTTCTGATCCTTGTTTTGAAAATAACTAGATGTAAATATAATTTTTTTTTTTTTTTTTACCCCGGTTAAATGGCGGATAACGGTACTCCGTGATTATTTAAGTCGGTTCCATCAGCTACCCACAAAACTGATATTGTATATAAATTTCTCTTTCATTTTATTTTATTTCATTTTTTTTTTTTCAGGATGGATGATATTCTCAAAAGATTGCAGAAACGATTTCCTCCTTTTCCTCGGAATATTTTACTGAAGCTTTACCAAGTTCGATTAGAAAGATTAAGAATGCTTATGAACAAAGGGATTCCTGAAGACATACGTTGGATAATTGAAGCCAAGGTACGTGAAGATGAATATCTTCCTGTTTTGCATTTACCAGGTACAGGTAGAAGCACTTATGCAAAGAAGCGACGAGCAAAGCGCATGAGTTCAAATTGCCACAAGTGTGCACGATGGACGTGTAACGGTAAATGTCGTTCTATTGGGATTCCGTCCTCTAATCGAGATGATAAAATTGAATTCATTAAGGATGGACTGAGTAAGGAGAATTTGGGTAATATCCAACTTTCTCTTGAGACGCATCCTAGTGGAGACGTACAAAGAGAAATTCTTGATTTATGGCCGCAATTCCAAAGGGAATGGCAACATCTTGGGAATCTGATGATAAAAGACCCTGTTTGCCAGCTTGTAAGAAAACTGGATGGGAAGCATATCCTCGACTCATAGAAGGCGTTTAAGCCGTTTCTGGACGTAAAACCAGAGGAAGATGCCAAATACACTTTCGGCGACATTATTACTTTTGACTTTTACGGTTGATTTTTCTTCTCTTTTTGATTTTCTTCCTGAAATCACGCAAAAATCTTTTGTTAGGTTAACATTTTCTTCTGACAGGTCAAATACACTTTCGGCGACATTATTACTCTTGTCTGATTCACTACTCAGTCCTCTATATATTACACCATGTACTTATTCTCTTTCAGGCACTCGAAAAAGAAAAAAAAAATGGAAAGCACTTCGTCCCAGCGCATTAAAAAAATTTGTGTCTTTGGAGGTGCTTATCCAGGGAAAAATAACATATTCGCTGATGAAGCCATAAGAGTTGGAGTAATACTTGCCCAACAAAAGATCCACTTGATTTATGGAGGCGGTAGTACGGGTTTAATGGGAGCAGTCGCTACAGCAGCACACGCCGGAGGAAGTCCAGTTCTAGGAATCGTGCCAAAACTATTCACAGATTTTTGTGGACCTACCGTGGGTAAGGAAATACAAGTCTGGAGTATCCCTGAACGGATAACAATCATGTACCATTCTGCCGATGCATTCATTGCTTTACCAGGAGGTCTGGGTACATTGGAAGAAATAGCTTGCGTGGCTTCTTGGTCATCTTTGGTCACAAATAAGAAACCCATTGGTTTGCTTAATATTAATGGTTATTTTAGTAATTTACTTTCATATTTAGATAATACTGTGGATAATGGATTCATGTTTTCAGAGGCAAGGAGAACCATAATTTCTGCTACAACCATTGAAGATTTACTCAAAAAGCTACAAGCTTATGAGTGTTTATCTGCTACGGTTGTTTCGCAAACGCTCGGAAAAAGAAAAAGAGATATGGACGAGCAAGGAGTGGATTGCACTTTGTCTTTGTGACATTATCTAACATTTTGTTTGTTGTGTCTCAGTTATAATAAGTGGTTAGCAACCTCTGCAGGTAATATCTCCTAAATTCTACCTTTAAAATTTGACATTGGGGACAATGTCATATTTTAGTAGGGGGTAAGGGACATATTTTGCTAAAAAAAAAAAAAAAAAATTTGTTGTGTTTTAAGACATTTAGAAGTATTCATTCTGAACAAGGTCTGAGTAAGGGAGACTTGAGACATACCTTCTCAGTTTGATTTAATCTTCTTCAAAAAAAAAAAAAACAAAAAAAAAAAAAAACAAAAAAAAAAAAAAACAAAAAAACAAAAAAAAAAAAGCTTGTTTAGACTTAGTGTGTTTTTTTAGTTACTTTCAATACAATGATGAGATATGAATTGCATAAGTCTAAAACAGATTTATTAGTGAGAAGATTTTCATGAGAATTGAGCTTGATGTCAACCTTTTTATGAGCCAATGTTAATATGATATGTTGATTGAGAAAGAAGCATGTTTAGACTTAATCTGACTTGTATAATCATCTTTGTGAGTTTTTGAGCCTATAATGATTGATGCATTATACAAATCAATCTAATTTCTTTCTTGAGTGCTCTTATGATTACATGATTCTCTAGAACTTGCTTTAAACCGTTTGAGACTATATTGATACATGTGACAACATGAATATGATAGAGGCATTAGGATTATAACCAGAGCCAAACAGCCATCCATTATTAATGTTCTACGAGAACATCCCCACTAGTGAGCCAATTTGAGCCTACATTAAATATGATGTTTTATTGGTAACCACAACTTACACCTAGCCTAAATATGCTTATATCCTTACCCTTGTTCTAAAGATGAATTTTATATTTTGAGACATATTGCAAAAAAACAAGGGATATTTTTATTTGAAAATTTGGGTTAGAAACAAAAGATAAGTGTGGGGGAAGAAAAGAAAAGAAAAAGTCAAGAGAAAAAGAAAGGGATCATTGTCAAATACATTCCCATATTAAAAAAAAAAAAAAAAAAAAAAAAAAAAAAAAATCTTCTCTTGAACTTCTAGAAAAAGATGTTACAAAGTTGGTTAGAATGATGCAAAGGCTCAACATGAATATTTAGCCTATGTTATTATGTGCTTTATAAGAGTTTTGAGAAGTTTTATTTGTATGATCTTATTATGTCTCTAAAATCTATGAACTCTTTGGAACCTTTGTGATATCTTTATCCTTTTGTTCTTTAACCACATTATAACCCTTTGGCCCCATTACAACCTTGAATAAAGACCTCTTGATTTATGAAGTTGTATGATCTAAATAGTGGAGAATAGGTGGACAAGCAAGCATATGGTAGAAGTGTTTTCATGAGATTGATTGAGTGTAAACACTTTACCACTACTTTAAAGAGTGAAAATCAAGAGAGTATCCCATGTGTGAAGTTGAGATTAAGTTTGAATATACACTATTTTGATTGAAATATGTTATGTTATTATTGGCTTAACTCAAACTATTTACATTCAAGCAAGATTTTTTGTGAATTTCTTTAAGCTATTGATTAGTTTTTAAGACTTGTCCAATGATTATCTCTAATTTATATTGGAAGGATTAGTTATAATTATTATTTTTAGTTTTTCTTATGTCTTCAATGTTTGTGGGTATCGTCCTAGTAAACCCTCACGAGACTAAACTCGTCCACTAGGGACACCTAGGGGTTTAAAGGCTTGTGTCACATGCTAAGTGCCACCGTGATTTCCTACGAAAATGGATTAGATTAGATTTTCTTATTTTATTATTATTTTTTTTTTATTGAGTCGTTGCTAGGGACTAGCAACAATCTAAGTATGGGGGTGTGATAACTCGTATAATTATATAGTTTTTAGTTATGTTTTATTATTGTTTTGTGTCAAATACGAGTTATTATTGTTTAGTCTAATTGTGTTTATGATCTTTTATATTTTTATGTAATTTGGTGTTTTTCACAAGTTTCTTTGAGTGATTTCAGATTACTAGAATTAAGGGCAAATCCAGTTCAGTTCCAGTTCCGACACCGTTTACCATATCAGCTATATCTCGAGTTTCACTGAAGCAATAAGGCTGAACTTTGTATCCCTGCAAAGCTAAGAGGCATATCTATCTTTTTCATGTTTTACACTTCTTGAAACGGAGTCGTTTTCCCTAGCGAAATCGACCATCAAGTTGGCTGATGTGCAATGACGTCTGTTCTGCACCGTTTTGGTATTTTGACCATATCTTCCGATCCACGTGCGCAAATGATCTGATTCCAACGGCTATGGATCCGTAACTGATAGGGGTATATTTTTCTAGAAGACCATTTTATCAGATCGAGCCTCCAACATTGACCAAATCGACCATCAAGCTGGCTGATCAGAATTGTCATACAATATGACGAAAATTGTTAGAAAAATGCACCCACCTATTATACCTACCTTTGAAATTTGTAAAGCTTGTCTCTTGTCATTTAGCCCTCAAAAATGTGTATAAATAGAGGGCCTTGGATGAGTATTGGGAGAGATTGATACATTGGTAGGATATTAGCCTTTGTAGTAAAATTCTCTAAGTTTTCTTCTTCTTTCCTTTCTCTAGTTTTCTTTTTTATTTACTTATGCTTCTTACATTTCTTTTCATTTTATTCATATCTAGTATGTGTTGCTAATCATATTGTTGAGGTGATGAGGTGAAGCTCTTGGTAAATGCTAAGGTTAGTCTCTTAAACATGAGCTAAAATGAATCATCATTTATAAACACTAGTATAGATAATATTTTCTTTTGGTTTAAAATCATACTTGCAAAGTAGAGATCTTGATTCATTATTGACAATGAAAATGGCACAGTAAATGCTTGGTTTCATAACCTTGATTTGTTGTAGACATATACCTTGGCATAAGGAATGCTTGGACTCTTTTTATGAGTTTTGAGGACACCAAATGAACATAATATCATATGCTATGGACGTTGGACTGAATTGCTAAACCTTCCGATTGGAACCTCCCTTATGTGTGGATTTCAATTGTGTAATAAAACAAGATTAATCTTAGCATAACACCAAGAGTGGATTCTCTAACCTCAACATCCTTTCTTATTGTTTTTTTATATCTTGTTTAATTGTTTTTATGTTATTTTGTTTATTTTGTTCTCTAATATCTTGTTTATCTTATTTTGTTGTTGATTCCCTAATATCTTGTTTACTTTCTTTGTCTTATATATTTATAAACTTATACTTATTAATACGCTTCCCTGTGGTTCGACCTCGGACACCCGAGAATTTATTACTTGAACATAACCTGCACTTGGGTTTACAACTCTTAATTGAGTCTCCATCAAGGGACTTAATTTTTCATGTAATAATTGGAAAGAAAAAGAAATGAACAAATGGAGAATTTGAGCATAGCCCAAAATTTTCATGTGGCTAAATGAGTAGACTACACCTATTCAAGGATCGAGTTATCCGTTCGGTCTAGTCCGTATTGGATCAGGCTTGAACATAGATTTTTTTAATTCGGGTTGATCCGGCCCATATTACTGTTTATGAATAAAAAATATTTTTTAATTATAAAATATATAAATATTAATATAAAACTAATATTTTAATATTTTGTGAACAGTGAAACAGATTTTCGAGTCGGTTCGAACCCGACCCGATTCGATCCTAGGTAAGAAAAATAAAAAAATTTCAAGTCGTGGCCTGATCTATGGACAGGTCTAGATAAGACACACACATTTTTATTTTCTAAGGTTGAATTGTTGGTTTAATTTTTAGGCCCTCCCTCATGACCAAGGTGACTAATCTTGCATTGCAAATCAATCATTTCTTTCCAAAATTTTATTTATTTACTCCTTATACCCCCTTTTCCTTTTCTAATTTTCTTGTTAAGAAAAAAAAAATGTGGTTACACCAAAATTTCAGATGATTTTAAGTTTGAATTTTTAAATGATTGAAAAATTATCTATTAATTTTTTTTATCAAGAAAAAAAACCTATTTTTAATGAAATTGAAGTTGGATAACTAAATTATTAAATAATTAGAAATTAAATTTGGATGATATAAGTGACAACTTTAGTGATAAATGGACCAACTGACCCTTACTTTTTTTCTTTTTTAAATATATTAATATTTGTTATTATATGCATTCACACATGAATATTCGTTGATTTATCTATTTTTCATATATAATTGTATATTTTAAAAATAAATAAAACTAATAAAGTTTATGTTGATTAAAATTTGTATTAACATGTAAAGTTTGTTTTATGTGCAAATTACATCAAATTATTATAAAATTTATATTTTTAATATTAATGTAAAATTAATTACGAAGATAAAAAAATTCAATGTAAATTTTAATTTTGTAATTATATCAAATAAATTGAATTACTTTATAAGGTTAGTGAAAATTAAAACTTTTAAGATAAAGCAATATTATATAAATCTTTAATTTTTTTTTATTATCAAAATGATCTATTTAACGAAATTTTTTTAATAAAAATAATTTTTTTACTTATATAAATTATAAATAGATATGTAGTCATTAAATGAAAGAGGTTTAGTAATAACTTTTGATGGGACCCAAACTGAGTTTGAAAGTCAATATGAAAAGAATGGGAATATAAATGGGAATTTGGAAGATGGTTTAAGATTTTTGGCCCACATCTACATGGAGCTGGAGAAACGGATGACACAATTATTCTTTTTCTCCCCTGTACATAAGTGTGATTGGTGTTTGGGGTATTGTGATGAGGTCTAAAAATCGGGTATTTGGGTCCGCAAGTAGGTGTCCTTGTTTTTAGTAACATCGTTTTAGGCCCCTAAATGATTTTGTTTAAACTATTTATATCCAAATCAATTTAGAAACATCAATGGCTGTGTTAAACATAAAATTCTAGAATTGAAATTTACCCAAAAAATGGTTTTAATAGCCCCAAAACAGTATCCCAAAAACGGATTCAAAATAATGTTTTAGGCATAAAAAATTGTCGGTTTCATTAAGGCATTTAATGACTTTAATCCGGGTTGATTAAAACAATTTTAATCTACCATTTAAAATTTTTAAACATGATTAAATCATCTAATTACCTGTTGTCCAGATTTAAAAAATTTTCAAAAATTTCATGAGAACTGAAATCACCAAAATCAATGCACAAAACAAACCTTTCGTTAATCACTAAGAATTGGCAAGCACAAACCTTTTGTAATCATCGAATCCTTGGTTCTGTGACCACTGTTGTAAAATCCGAGCTCATGCTGATACAAAAATATCAAATATATAATGCAGCGAAATTAATCAGAGAAGCACTCGGATCCCTCAGGATCTTTAGATTGTTATTTACATGGGTTTACAAGCAATTAAAATTTAAACCAATCATATGATTTAGATCGTACCTACTCGATAACTCGTAATCCTGAGTGTGTCGTTCCCTACAAGATGAAAGCACGTATGATCACTGCATGATGTCTCCAAGGTCACGAGCAACTCAAGTGACTTGCCTCCAACAGTGATCCACAAGAATGGCTGTTGGCACCTTCACAAGGCTTGGGGATTCGCTAGTGCTAGCGGGCTGATCTTCCGATCAAAATCAAAAGGTTCTCTTCTTTGATTTCTCACAAGGCCAAAAGCCACAAAAAGCAAGCAATGGTTCGGCCAATCAAAGGAAAAAACCGAAAAGAAGAAGAAAGGAGATGTTGCAGCTATGATGTGTTTCACCTTGGCCGAATACTCTAGTTTTTGCTAAGGAAGAAAAACTCTTTTTCTTTTCTTTTAAAAACTCTCACAAAATCATAAAAGACTAAGTGAAGTCTTCTCTCAATTACCGAATTCTAGAATGAAGAATTCTATCTAGAAATGCACTCCCTTGGCCGGCCATCTATTAAGGGATAAGGGATAGAATTTTAATCCCATTAAAACTCCCATCCAAAGAGAAACTTTTCCTCTTAAAAGACTTTTAGTTCAAACCGAATTCTTATCCTATAAGCATGAATGAACCTAGCCTTATTTATGACCTCATTTGGCCAACAAGGGATAGGGAAAAGATAGGTGTTTGATTTAAATCACAACACCCTAGTTGAGGTGAAACTCTTTCAACCTCAAGCATCCCAGTTCAACCAAAAATCTAACTCTTAAAGCCGAGGTCGAACCTATCCCGGATTATGTCTATGTTAATTGCTTAGTTTCACAGGGATAAGAGTTTGATTCAAAATCAAACTCTTAGAGTCCTTATTGAATTCAAGTAGCTCGGATTAACGGAGTTTGATTCTTAATCAGACTCCTTGTTCAAGTGAAACTCTTTCACTTAACAAGTGTTAGAGTCCTAGTCAAACACTAACTCTTAATGTCGAGTTCAGATTTAGACATAATCGAAGCAATGTTCGGTTTAGCGAAACACGAGAAGTTAGAATTTGATTCGTAATCAAACTCCTCGAAGATGGGAAACTTTTTCTCATTTCGGCCAACTTCAAATTTTGGACACGACAACTTATCTTAAGACATTTCTAAATTTATACATTGTCAACTTAAAACAAGCTTATCCATATTGTCTTGTTAAGACATCCTTATTTGGATTTCACAAATCCAAATTATGTCTTAACCTACCTAAATTGAATCTTATTCAATTAGGTCCTCCAAATTAACCTTTTATTCAATTAAGTCCTACTTAATCAAATCCCAAGTTTAAGCCAACATTTTCGTCTTATTGTGTGTGACCCATTAGGTTTCCAACATGTTGGCAATGCATATAAATTAATCTCATTAATTTATACCCATAGATCAAGAGCGGGATCTAGCAACCCATCATGACCACCCAAATATTAAGAAGTCAAAGTGACCTCTTTGAAACCTTTTAGTAACCAACCTATCAGTGTAATTCGGTCCTTATACCAAATATCCCGGAAAGCCCATGAGCATGGTGCAGTGTCTACTCATGTTCAATCCATATTAGTTCTTGTAGCTTATGGTTAACCTTATGAATTTAGAGAAATGATTTCTCCTAAATCCATCATGCTCTAGCCAGAGACTTCATCAAGTTAACCTAAGCCAGGAACAGATGCAATATGTCTATGATGTCACTTAGAGTGGTGAATCCTCTCTGGATCACTCATCCATCTTCGCATGGTTCATGTCATACCCAAAACCATCCTACTATAAGCATCCCTTCTTGGGACCCGTTCATGATGGAATCAAAGTATGACACTCTCCATACAAGATGACCTGGTATCACAAGTCAGAGAACTAATTTACACGACTGCCACTAGAGAACATTTCGATAGACACTAGAGTGACAATACCAAATGGAGTTCTCATAGCGGGCCATGTTCAGTGAACTTGTTCTATAGACAAGTACCTACATGTTATCCCAAGTATCCCTCATACTTCAACCTATGAGATCGGTTGCTTACTTCATAAGTAAGAAGGCTTAACATGTACTACTTTTTGAGCATTGCTAATGCCTCGTCTTGGCAATACGATGACTAGGAACAGTTCGAGGAACATGGCTTTGATGCATAAGGATCTCACAATTATAACTCTTTATAATTCCTTTGCAAGGCCTTTATGTTCCATGGGCTTTATCCGATCAGTACTTAATAACTCTTTATTATCGTACTAAAATGAAGGAAAACCTTATATCACTAAAGTATAGTGATGGGTTTGCTTTATTAATTGTATATCCCTTGTCCAATCTGATTGGCTCTAGGGAATATACTAACAATCTCTCACTTGCACTTGAGACAATCTTATTGCTTAAGCGCCACTAGTGAGATTATGCTTGGTCATATTCATGATAAACTTATTATCTAAGTTATTCAATGATTTAGATCACAACGAGACCTAGATTCCAATCTTATGGCACCGTTGTTACTTCAACAACTACTGGAATCTTTTTATTAGCTTGTAGCTAATGATCCAAATATAACTCATTTTGCAAGCCAAAACAAAAGAGTTTGTTTTATAACCTTTAAGGTATAAACGTGCAATCCTCTCTAGTTTGGAACGTTTCCAATAATTGCATTTTACATAATGGAAAATTTATCACTAAGTACAATTATGACCTTTAACTTTTAATGAATCATAAATTGCTCCCACTAAATCCTACATGTGTAGAAGTTAAGGGAATTGGATTCGAAAACTATTTTTGAATCCCATAAGCTTCTAGGTCGTTTGGTATTCTTAAATACTATTGCAAGTTATATATATATATATATATATAAGAATAAAGAGACCACGATATAGAACAAATTCTATAATAAATGATATATTTAAGAGGAATGAATTGAAGCATGGCATCTAATGCCAACATAATAAATATGTTCAAAACATAATTATATCATTCTCAAATTGGCACATGATAGCCAAAATAAACATCTAATATTTATTAATAAATCATAATAATGTTTCAGAAACATTAATCAAGAAGGCAAGCTATGATCAATATCATCAAGGTTTCCATCTCTCATGGTCCATCTTCACTACTCATTTGCTTTGGTCCCTACAATATGTCATACATATTTAGCACCAAAAACGAGGTATCATATACCTTGAGAAGTGAATTAATATCAGAATATATGAGAAGTTAAAGCTTTCTAAGCTTCTTCACTTTGATCATATCAATGTATCTACTTGCAATCTATTCTCCAGTGATTTGGCTATCCATAATGATGGTATGTTTCCTTATCACTGCCTTTGTCTTTCTTCATAAGAAAATATAAGGACAATGTTTGGATCATGATCCAAGACCCATCTTAGTTGCTCAAGTCGAGTTATGCATCCTTCGAGTATCAACACATGAGGCCTCATGAGGCTACCTTCTGACATCTTGCTTTGGAACAATTCCTTACGGATGTTGAACCTCTCAGTGCGATTCACCTTATTGAACAATTCTATAAGGTTTCAGATGATAATATTAGCATTTACAGCCTCGTGTTACTATTGGAGTTCAGGTGCCATGCTAGCCAACATCACAATGTGAATTGATCAAGGTCATATATATGAACTTAATAGGTTGTCCTGACTTCCTTAGATGTCTCAGCAACGGGCTTTTCTTGGATAGGTTTATCTTATATTAAGACAATCATAATATCGTAGGACTAGTCAATGGAGTTTGGCCTATTAAACTTATTAACATCATGTATGCTACTTAGCGATAGGTTGTTTGTCATATTGCATTTATATCCTTTATGAACCAATACATTTCATAGTTAATAAAAGCAAAAATATAATCATTAATGTCAGGTTTTAATACTCAAATGATTTTCTCATTAGTTTAACAAAATAATAGCCCTCAACTACTATTTTGAGAAATTTAACACTTAAACTTCTTAATGAGCTAGGTTCCTTTTCATTTTTCCATGACCTTGAACGTATCAACAAGCCATGTAGAAACTAATTGAGTAGGTAACTTAGCTTACCAATTGCATCTCTTTGCAACTCCTAGATCTGTTGGGGGGCAACTTTTTGCCTAAATGCATCATATGCATTTCACCTAACCATTGCCTCTAAATGTCATGCAATCGAGTTTGATGCATTTGAATACATAACAATTAGTTGAGTAACACACACATTCTATAACTCAAACATGTTCGTACAGTAGTTTGTCGTTGAGCGACTAAAAAAGCCTCTTGTTGGAAGAACTCTGGTTATCTTGTTATGATGGTGAAAGGCAACTTAATCATGCATAGCATGGACTCAATATAATATAATGAGGGATTTCAATTAATTATTAGGTCTCATTGCTTTGCTTGGTTGATTGTCATGCATAGCATTTATTCAATTTATATATCAAATATATAACTTAAAAAATAAATCTATCTCATGCAATATACTAGGATGATTATAGACTTTATACTACACTTGTTTCCTTGAGCCATTAGGAAACTGATTGGTCAAATTCCTAGGGATACCATAAATAGTCTTCATAAGCCTTGATGGTGATCTCTTTGGGCCTTCCTTCTTGGCGCCTTGTCTCCTTACAAATTTTCAGTATTACATAAATTCAAATCCTATCCTAAATCTAAATCTATAAAGAATATAACGATTACATTGCTTTATGAGAAACCTCGAGTTACATTCGAGGGGAGTTAAATGAGAAGAGAAACCAAAAATTTGAAAAGAGAAGGCAGGGTTTGCAGACCCTATTTATGAAAATACCAATAAAGAAAATTTAACCATCCATGACCTAGTCATACTAAGGTTTTGTCCATAATCATCCTCATGCATACATAATCATATTATAAGCATGAATTTAAAAATGCATAGCCAATATCACTTGGTGATCTTGTGTATCATTTGCATAAATATCATCAACTAATTTGAGATAATTTATCAAATTATTTTAACAATCTCGATTCTTGAATTAAAACATATTTAATCAAATTCCTAATTTTTAGGAAAGTTGCCTTAAAATTGGACATTACCTAACTTTTAGGTAGTTTGTCTTAAAATGAATGAAAGAGTTTCAAACCTATCCTAACATTTAGGAACTTCAATCAATTAGGTAACAATTACCTAATCAAACTAAAATTCTTATCTCCTAATTTTTAGGAAGTACACTCCCACTAGGAAACTATTTCCATCTTGGAGTAGGACTCTAACACTTTGTGTCCTAGGCGTAGGCAACCTCGTTGCCATCGAATGGCTGCTTCCAGCCCGTTATAAGGCTATTGTACGCTATATAAAGTGGCTGCTGGATGCCCAAAAATAAGCTGCTGGCCACCCTACATGGCAGCAACTAAATCGGCAACAATTGTCTCCAGTGTGCCACGGTTTGGGTGGTATAGGTGCAGCAACTTTGCTGCTCGTTCTAGATATGTTCCATGCTCGAAGCAACAATAAAAAATGAATCGTATTCACTTAAGATTCTGTCCAAAATTTCCAGCAAGCTTGTGGAACGTTTCCACACTCGTGCTCGACGATTTAAGGCATGCAAACACCTACAAAGCAGCCTAGAAAATTTCAGCATTGTAGTAACATTGTTTTAGGCCCGTAAATGATTTTGTTTAAACCGTTTATACCCAAGTCAATTTAGAAAAATCAATGGTAATGTTAAACATAAATTTCCAAAATTGAAACTTACCAAGAAAATGGTTTTAAAAGCCCCCCCCCAAAAAAGGACTAAAAAACAATGTGTTAGGCCTAAAAAATTATCGGTTTCATTAAGGCATTTAATGACTTTAATCCGAGTTGATTAAAACTATTTTAATCTACCATTTGAAAATTTTTAGACATGATTAAATCATCAAATTACTTGTTGTCCAGATTTAAAAATTAAAAAAAAAAAAAACAAAATTTCAAAACATTCATGAGAACCGAAATCACCAAAATCAATGCACAAAACGAAGCTTTCGTTAATCACCAAGAATCGGCATGCACAAACCTTTTGTAATCATCAAATCCTTGGCTCTGATACCATTATTAGGAAATTCGAGCTCATGCTTATAAACAATATCAAATATATAACGCAGCGAAATTAATCAAAGAAGGACTCGGATCCTTCAGGATCTTTAGATTGTGATTTACATGGGTTTACAGGCAATTAAAATTTAAACCAATCATATGATTTAGATCGTACCTACTCGAGAACTCGTAATCTCGAGTGTGCTGTTCCCTGCAAGATGATAGCAATGGTATGATCACTACACGATCTCTCCAAGGTCACGAGCAACTCAAGTGACTTGCCTTCAACGGTGATTCAAACGAACGACTGTTGGCACCTTCATAAGGCTTGGGGATTCACTAGTGCTAGTAGGCTGATCTTCCGATCAAAATCAAAAGGTTATCTTCTTTGATTTCTCACAAGGCCGAAAGCCACAAAAAGGCAAGCATTGGTGAGGCCAATCAAAGGGAAAACCAGAAAACAAAAAGAGAGGAGGTGTTGCGGCTATGATATGTTTCACCTTCGCCGAGTACTCTAGTTTCTGCTAAGGAAGAAAAACTCTTTTCCTTTTCTTTTAAAAACTCTCACAAAACAATAAAAAACTAAGTGAAGTCTTCTCTTAATACCGAATTCTAGAATGAAGAATTCTATCTAGAAATGCACTCTTTTGGCCGGCCATCTATTATGGGATATGGGATAGAATTTTAATCCCATTAAAATTCCCGTCCAAAAAGAAACTCTTCCTCTTAAAAGACTTTTAGCTCAAACCAAATTCTTATCCTATAAGCATGAATGTACCTAGCCTTATTTACGACTCCATTCGGCCAACAAGGGATAGGGAAGAGATAAGTGTTTGATTTAAATCACAACACCCTAGTTGAGGTGAAACTCTTTCAACCTCAAGCATCCCAGTTCAACCAAAACTCTAACTCTTAAAGCCGAGGTCGAACCTATCTCGGATTATGTCTACGTTAATTGCTCGGTTTCACAGGGATAAGATTTGATTCTAAATCAAACTCTTAGAGTCCTAATTGAACTCAACCAGCTCGGATTAACAAAGTTTGATTCTTAATCAGAGTCCTTATTCAATTGAAATTCTTTTACTTAACAAGTGTTAGAGTCCTAGTCAAACACTAACTATTAGTGCCGAGTTTGAACTTAGACATAATCAAAGCAATGTTCGGTTTAGTGAAATGCGAAAAGTTAGAATTTGATTCGTAATCAAACTCCTCGAAGATGAGAAACGTTTTCTCATTTCGGACTTCAAATTTCGACCAAGACAACTTATCTTAAGACATGTCTAAATTTAGACATTGTCAACGTAAGACAAGCTTATCCACATTGTCTTGTTAAGACATCCTTATTTGGATTTCACAAATCCAAATTATGTCTTAACCTACCTAAATTGAATCTTATTCAATTAGGTCCTCCAAATTAACCTTTTATTCAATTAAGCCCTACTTAATCAAATCCTAAGTTTAAGCCAACATTTTCGTCCTATTGTGTGTGACCCATTAGGTTCCCAACACGTTGGCAATGCGTATTATAGACACCTAATTTTGTCTGGGCCCCCAAAATAAAGTAAGTTCTTCCTTCAACTTACCGAAATTCAAAGAATCTCTCCTCATTCCATAGATGGATCTCCAAGACTTTGATTCGGAGGTCAACACGAAAAGTCAACCCGAAAAAAGTCAATCATTAAAAAAGTCAACTCTCATGTAAAATCAAGATCCGAAGGTGAATTGAACAATGGTGAAAGAATTTTGATAATCAGAGATCTACAATTGAAGATAGAGAGGTGGAAAAACAAATTGCAAAATTCAGTGTAGGAGAAAAGTATGGAATTTTCAAATTTGGGAAAAAATACGTAAATGATTAAATTGAATGAAATTGAAACCTCAAATTGAAGAATAATCAATAAAAAAGGATATCTCAATGTCCAATTTCACCAAGAGGAATGAATCTGAAGAAGTGGACAAAATTGAAAATTGCTATTTTTTGGAAAAATGAGAAATTTTGCAAATTTGGGGAAAAGTGTGTAAACGATCAAATTGGACAAAATTGGAGGTTGAAAATGGAATAAGATCAATAAATAAGATATTGGAAAGTCCAATTTTGAAGTGGAGTTGAAGGAGGAATCAGTTTGAAAAGAAAAAGAAAAATAAAGATTTAATGAATAAATAGGAAATTCACAAATTTGGGGAAAACTATAGAGATGGTCCTATTCGGTAAAATTAAAGTCCCCAATTGATGAATAATAAATAAATAAAGATACCCCAAGTCCCAATTTGAAGTGGATCCAAGGAAAGAGTCGATTGGAGGAGAAACTAGGAAATCGAGAAAATTCCCAATTTTGAGAAAAAAGAGAAAAATTAAATCGGAGAGGAATTCGAATGTAAAAATTGGGCAAAATCGGTCCAACTCCAATTCAATATATGAAAAAGGCAAAGGAAAAAGAAAATACAGAAAATTGGCCCGTTTCGAGTAAAACCGAGGTTTTAAGGGCTAAAGGGCAATTTTGGAGAATTCGGGAAAAATAAAATTCGAGCTCAGGAAATTGCAAAACTTTCCAGAACTGAGTTTTAAGATGGAAAGAAGGAAATGAAAAGAAAAAAAACCAGACAAATTTGCTTAATTCGGGGGACTAATCCGTAATTTTAAAGAAAAATCCGAGAAAAATTGAAAACGAACTCGAAATTTTTTGAAAACTTCCAGAACTAAGTTTTATATTATATAGGATGAATTGAAGAAGAAAAATCTGAAATTGGGGTCCATTTGCAAATAGATTAAGTTTGGGGGTCGAAATGCAATTTTTTTGAAAAACCGAAAAAGGATCAATTTGGAAATAAAAAAGGAGGAATAGCCTGGAATATTCTAGGATATTTTCGGCCAGCTCATAGAGAGGGAAGAGAGGATTGATCAACTTGATCCAATGGCCAAGATTGAGTAGAAAGATGACATTTTTAAGAGAGGACAAGATTCTCCACTACTTGCCTACATGGAATTTTTAGCCAATAGGAGGTTTGTTAATTGCAAAGCCGTGTGAAGGCCATGTGAAGAGCATGTGAAGGCTATATGATTATGCCAAGTGGAATAAAAATGCCAACTAGGAAGATAATTTGGTAGTAAGCCACATGATCATGACAAATAGCTTAGATATTTTGTAGAGATAGGGGACAAGAATAACTGAGATGGCATTCTTGACCAATGAGAGGTTAGGAGACCCTTAATTTAAGGAAAGTATCATGCAAAAAGGGGACAATAAATGGCCATGTGGCAAAGATGTTAGGAGAGCATGCAAAGCATGACTAATGCTAAAAAAATGAGCACTCTCACACACCAAGGGGATACCAATCGGCCAAGGCATAAGGGGATAGGTTTTCTCTCATTTTTCATACTCTATTCACTACATTTTGAAAGAAATGGCAGTAGCTAAAACCTCTCAAAAATAAAAAGAAAAGGAAGGGAGAAAGAGGAGAAAAATGATGGAGTTCTAAGAGGATTTTGGAAGCTTTACTAGGTAGCTTTCCTTTCTCCTCTTGTTTATGATTTTCTTCTCATCTCCATGTCTATGATTTCTTTTCTTCAATGTCATGTTTATCTTATTTTCATCAAAATGTTTCATAAAAAAAAAAAGGTTTTAAGAAAGCTTTCTTCTATTCTCTACAAAAAATAAAAGTTTACAAAAATTTCTCTACGCTTTCTTGTTTGGCCGAAACATGCTCATCATTGTGCTTGTCTTTCATTTGATTTTCTTGCTTGCTTGTTGGTTGTGGGTTTCACTATTGTGGTAGGATAGATTTTTTTCTCTTTTTTTTCAATAAAAAAATGAAATAAAAGGTTTGAGAAGCTTGAGGATCTTGATTTTTATCAAGTGATTTTGGTTAGATAGGACTATGTCCAAAGAACCAACCATTGAGCTAACCTTGATTTTTCTTTGCTTGTTTATTTTTTAGCTCATGTTTGATCATTTTCATTTGTTTGTATTGCTAGAAAATCATTTATTTATATCATTTTCAAATTTATTTTTGGTTAAGACCAATCAATGGTCTATAGCCAAAGTCTCTTGTGCGAACTAGTTGAAAAAATAATGGTTTCTAAGTTGGATATTCTGACTTTGCGTAATATTTTCAGCATGCATCTTTTGTAAAAATAAAAACATATTTTAACCTCATTTAGTATACCCTTAGTGGAGTCTTTGGTATTGTTTTTAGGATTTTTAGAAATTTCTATTGAGGGTTAAAAAATAGTTTTCGAGTAAAACAATTTTTGGTTTGCTGTGCTACTTTGAAGACAACTTTAGCCTAGGCATTTTTGGTCTGAATTAAAAACTGATTTAACCATATTTTTGTAACCATTTCTTGAGTATAAATTGATTTTTTCATATTTTTTTTGAATTTTTTATAAGGGTCCAAAAAATAGCTTTGTAAAACCGATTTTAGGAGTCCAAACAAGCTTTTTTAATGCTAACAAAAATCTCAATGTTTCACAAGAGGGGAGGGCTAGCCAAAATCATGTAGCTACTATTTTAGGAAATTTTTCATGTTATCTCAAGGATAAAAATTGGTTTTACAAAAATCGGGTCATGGGTAGTCAATTCGGGTTTTTAAAAAATAGGAAAGTAAAGTTTTTTTTAGGGGCCATTCGGCCATAGTTTTTTTTAATACAAAAAATTGCATTTTCCTTAATCCGAGCCCAAAATCATTTAAATTAGAAATCCAATTTAATTTTCTTTCAAAGGTATTCGAACACCTTTTTAGGTGTACGGATGTCCTTACTTCAAGGGAGAAACACATCTTCATGTATTGCATATTTTAAAATGTTTTTATTTAATTTGGCATAAAAACGTATTTTTCGGTTTTCTAAACATTTGGCGAGAATTAGTTCCTAATCTTTTTCAAGTTTTCGGGGAGGTTAGGAAATTATTCAATGCACATGTTTAAGGAATCGAAAGGTATGGTTTTCGTTTTACCCAAAATCATGTAAATGTCATAAGAAGGAATTATTTTCCAAGCTTTGCCGGGTTTGCTGGGGAGTATGGTAATATTTTCCGTCCTATGCCATTTATGTGATTCCTCACATGAAAAATCCATGAAACTGAATAATGATATATGCATATCTCATGATCATGCATATTCTATGATATCTACATTTTCCATCTTAATCATACAAATTCCATAAATATTCCATAATGATGTTATTTTATGTTTTGTTACTCTTGTTGTTATCTTAATCATGATATGATTGTGAATATTCTATGATGACGTCATTTGTATGATTGGTGCTTATGTCATGTATGCCATGTCATGATTAATATGTCATGTCATGTATTCCATGTCGTGAGTTACCTATCATGTTATGTATATCATGTCATTAGTCTACTTGCCATGTCATAAGCTAATTGCCATATCGTGAATGCCATGCCATTAATTATATGCCACGTCATTTGTTCTTTGCCATGTTGTAATAAAGTTTGCCATGTCAGGTATGTCATGTCATTAATTCTTTTGCCATGTCATAATAAAATGTTTGCCATGTCATGATAAATATGCATGTTGTTTAATTTTTATCTTAGTAATACTTTGCATATTCATGATCATTTCTTTATGATTTTAAAATGCATGAAAAATAACAATGATTTTTAATAAATAAGGCAATATCCCCGAGTTGATATAATTCATGGATCCTCCTCCGGGTTGTCGGGGAGTCTTCATCAATTATTATTAAAAAAGGAATACCCTTCTAAAAAGAGGATGATGCGGAGATTTTCAAAACGATAAAAATTATATATTTTTCTGGTTTGCCGAGGAATATAGAAAATTTTTGCAATAACAAAATTCTAAATCATCCTCGAATTAATATGACCATTTTTTAGGGAATTATTTTTAAATACCAAATCTAAAACCGACTTTCAGTGAGACTCAAGATAACACATGACTAATAAGGTACCGTTTTATACGGGTGTTGTGGGGGTGCTAATCCTTCCCCACACGTAACCAACTCCCTTGCCCGCCTTTGTTTTTCTCTAGATTAAAGTGCATACCTCGAAATTGGTTTTCTTAAAATGTTATTTTAAAACTGGTTCATATCATATCCAAAACCACCCTACCATAAGCATCCCTTCTTGGGACCCGTTCGTGATGGAATCAAAGTATGACACTCTCCATACAAGATGACTTGGTATCACAAGTCAGAGGACTAATTTACAATACTGACACGTGAGGACATTTCCATAGACATTAGAGTGACAATACAAAATAGAGTTCTTATAACGGGCCATGTTCAGTGAACTTGTTCAACAGACAAGCACCTACATACTATCCCAATTATCCCTCGTACTTCAATCTATGAGATCGATTGCTTACTTCATAAGTAATAAGGCTTCACATGTACTAGTCTTTGAGCATGGCCAATATCTCATCTTGGCAATAAGATGACCAGGAACAGTTTGAGGAACATGGCTTTAATGCATAAGGATCTCACAATTATAACTCATTATAATTCCTTTTCAAGGCCTTTATGTGTCGTGGGCTTAATTCGATTAGTACTTAATAACTCTTTATTATCGTACTAACATGAAGGAAAACCTTATATCACTAAATTATAGTGTTTTTTTTATTATTATTATTAACTGTATATCCCTTGTCCAATCTGATTGGCTCTCGGACATATACTAACACTATCTGTTCGGCCCGACTTACCCACCTGGCCTGATAGGCCCGATCCGTATTAGGTTGTGCTTGGACATAGATTTTTATAATTCAAGCCGACCCGACTCTCTCCGAAGTACTGTTTATGAATAAAAATATATTTTTTCATTATAAAAATATAAAAATCTTTTTTTATATTTTAATATTTTTATAAATAGTAAAATGAGTTTTCAAGCCGACTCGGACTTGAGTAAAAAAAAAAAATTGAGTTATAACCCAGCCTAACCCAATTCATGGACAGTTTACACGCAACCCTGCATGTGGTCTGGTATTTCAAAGAAATTCTAATCTTCAAATGGCTTGCAAAGTATCATAAATCCGCAAAATTCTAAGATCAGATCTCTAATTTAAGCTTCCCATGAGCATAATGAATTTTTTACCCTTAGATGAAAATTAGTTCATCTGAACAGTTGAATAGAAAAAGAAAAAAAAAACAGTTTATCAGATAAAAGATAGAGGAAAAGAGAAGGAAAAAGCTTTCTAAAAAAAACCTAATTTCTCTCTGAAAAACCCACCCTTGATTTTTTATCAAACCCTCTCAACCTTTCCGTCCGCCACCTAGGTGTCCGCTTGGCCATCGGCTTCTCCTCAAAAAACCCCTTTCAACGGTTGCCCAATGCCCTTCAAAGCTTCCGTCGTAGGCATTGTCTTTTGTTGACATATTTGTCTTTCCTTTTCCCTTCTCGTTCTTGTCATCGTCCTCATTTTTCCTTTGTTAACATGTTTCATAATGATCTCGCGACCGCTAAAATTACGTTGGAGGGAAGAAAAGAATTAATGGGTTCCTCGTAAATAAATTCTGAAAAAACCCAAAAAAAAAGTGGGAGTCGCTACCAATCTTTTTTTGGCTATGTGTGATCGATCACCTATTAAAACCAATTTTTGTAAAACATTTTAAGATTAATTAAAATCTTTTGAAAAACCAATTTTAAGGCCCATGTTAAACCAGAGAAAATCAAAATGCAGGTTCGGGAGTCAGTTACGTCACGGGGAAGGATTAGCACCCCCCACAACGCCCAGATAAAATGGTACCTTATTAATCCTGTGTTATCATGAAGTCTCAATGAAAGTCGGTTTTAATTTCGGTATTTTAAAATAATTCCATTTGAAAAATAATCATTTTATTTCGAGAATGATTCAGAATTTATAATTGCAAAATTTTCTACATTTTTCAACAAATCTTGCAAAACAAAGAATTTTTTTCTTGTTTTGAAATTCTCCGCATCATTCTCCTTTTTAGAAGGGTATCCCTTTGTTAATAATTGATGAAGACTCCCCGGCAACTCGATGGAGGATTCATGAATTATCTTAACTCGGAGATATTGCCTTATTTATTCAAGCATGAATTTTCAAGTATTCAAATTTATTTGATATGATCATGAATATGTAAATCATCACTAAGATATGAATATAAAGCACATAATATATATTTACCATGACATGGTATAAACTTTACTATGACATGGCATATATTTAATCATGACATGGCATAGACAAGAAAATCATATGCACATCAACCATCAAATAGCATGACCAAGATCACAATATGAACATCAATTATTAAATGACATAATGATGGAATATGCACATTAATTAAAATATCATGAACATGGAACATGCACACAACATTATTTTAAAATTCTTTTTTATGGATTTTCTTTGTGAAATTATATAAATGGCATACGTCGGAGCATTTTACCGAACTCCCCAGCAAAGCTTTGGAAAAACACCCTTTTGCTTGAAACTTACATAATTTCGAATAAAACAAAAATCATGCTGTACGATTTCATAAACACGTGCGTTGAATAATTTCCTAATCTCCCCGGCAAACCCGGCAAAGATTAAGAAGTTACTCTCGCCAAATATTTAGGAAACCGAAAAAGCACGTTTTTACAAATTTGAAAATATATATTTTAAAGTACGCAATGCATGAAAATGGGACCATTATCGAAATGTGTTTCTCTCTTGAAGAGAAGGAATCCCAATACCTATAGAGGTATCCGAATACCTTTGAAAGAAACTTAAGTTGAACTTAAACAAATTTTTAGGCACGGATTTTGCTCGGATTAGAGGGATATCTTAATGCCCTTGTTTGGCATCCAAATACCTCTAAGTGAGCCTTAATGCAAACATTTTGAAAACCAAAACAAACTAAAAGATGCAATTTTTCAACACAAAAACCAAAGTGGTCGAATAGTTCCTAGTAAAACCTTAACTCGTTTTTGAAGCTCTTTTAACTACCCAAAACTCGTTTCATCAAAACCTTATTTTTTTAGACTTAAAAAACCAAGAAAACACTTTAAAACACCCCCCAAAGTGCCTTGGCCAGCCCCCTTTTAGTAAAAATCCAAACTTTAATGTGTTTTTTAAGCTCGTTTTAGCTACCCAAAACTCGATTTTATCTAACTATTTTTTTAGCCCTTAAAGAAGACTCAAAAAAATCTGAAATTTTAACCTTAGGTTCGGTCAAGGGTGTATTAAATGGGGTTAAAACAGTTTTTATTTGGTCAAAAAAATGCATTGGATTCATGTTGCCTGAAATCACCATGTCCAACCTTTAAAACATTGCTTTTTCCAATACTTGATAACTCGTATAATTATATAGTTTTTAGTTATGTTTTATTATTGTTTTGTGTCAAATACGAGTTATTATTGTTTAGTCTAATTGTGTTTATGATCTTTTATATTTTTATGTATTTTGGTGTTTTTCACAAGTTTCTTTGAGTGATTTCAGATTACTAGAATTAAGGGCAAATCCAGTTCAGTTCCAGTTCCGACACCTTTTGCCATATCAGCTATATCTCGAGCTTCACTGAAGAAATAAGGCTGAAATTTGTAGCCATGCAAAGCTAAGAGGCATATCTATCTTTTTCATGTTTTACACTTTTTGAAACGGAATCGTTTTCCCGAGCGAAATTGACCATCAAGTTGGCTGATATGCAATGACGTCTGTGCTGACCTGTTTTCGTATTTTGCCCATATCTGCTTATCCACATCAGCAAATGAGCTGATTCCAACGGCTATGGATCAGTAACTGATAGGGTAACATTTGTCTAGAAGACCATGTGATCAGATAAGGCCTCCAAAATGGACAAAATCGACCATCAAGTTGGCTGATCAAAATCGTCATACATGACGAAAATTGTTAGAAAATGCACCCACCTATTATACCTACCTTTGAAATTTGTAAAGCTTGTCTCTTGTCATTTAGCCCTCCAAAATGTGTATAAATAGAGGGCCTTGGATGATTGTAAGGGATCATATTGGAGATTGGTAGGATATTAGCCATTTTAACAAAATTCTCTAAGTTTTCTTCTTCTTTCTTTTCTCTAGTTTTCTTTTTCTTTAGAAAGAGCAAGAGGTTGGATAATTAATATTCTTCTTCTTCTTCTTTCTTTCTTTTATTTTCTTCTTAGATTCTATTTAATTTTATGTTTATAATGCCTATGCTAGGCTAAACTTCTATTTGGTTAAGGGTGATTTCAAAGCCCTAGACATGTTTTGTGATTGATTTTCAGATTCTATCTATCATTAATTTTCTATCAAAGTTGCTTATGTTCTTCTACAAGAATTGTTCATGATGTTGTCTTGATTTGTTTAGGTGTACAACTAGATAGATCTTGATAATTATCTATTGCTAGTTTAGGAGTCTTGATCCGTGTAATTGTCTTGATTTCCTATTCATAAGTGGCAATTTGTGATTAATGATTATGGTCAAGTTTTCAATAATTGCAAAGTGGAACATAACCTAAGTTGAACAATCCGAGCTTATGTGTTTGTTGCTTAGATCAACCTATCTTTCTCATCATAAAGCTGCCATTAAATTGAATCTAGAGAGCTTATTCTAGGTTGTTTGATGGTTAGAGATTAAATAGAGAGCTTGTTCTATTTAACGACAAACTAAGGAAAGATTGGGATAACAGAGCTTGTTGTTATCTACGGTTGTTAACTTTGATAGTTGGTTGATATTGATAGATCTGAAATTGATTCTTAATGATGTCTAGTGGTGGAGAATGAAACCTTAACCATATTTTTCATTTTTGATTCTTCTTACTTGTTTTCTTACTTTTCTAGTTTGCTTATTTTTAAAAGTATATTTATTTTTATTGGCTGGTTATACCGCCTAATTTGTATATTAATTTTGTTTTATTTTTATTGGCTGGTTATACCGCCTAATTTAGTATATATATTTTTATTGGCTGGTTATACCGCCTTGCTTAGTATATATATTTTTATTGGCTGGTTATACCGCCTTGCATCTTATTCTTATTATTTACTTTAGTTTAAATCTGGCTTCAAAAACCCTTTTTCTTTTATTGTTCTTGAATTTAAGTTTTAAACTATCAACTTATAAACTAAAACCCAATCCCTGAGGACTCGACCCTTGCTAACTACTATACTTACAATTGATCTTTTTAGTGCAAGGTTAAATAAGATACACTCTTTTGGGTGCATCAAATTTTTGGCGCCGTTGCCGGGGATTGCTTTCTTTAGTTTATTAGTTTATTGGTTTATTCTTATTTTCTGTTCTAATTATTTACTTTCTTATTTTTTTTTTATTAGTGAATGATCCAAGCTCCCGAAGAAGACTTACGACTTAGGAAAATTCGGGAATTTATAACTTCTCACCAACAACCAATCGAGGAGTTGATCCAAAACATCCAAGAGGAGCAAGGAGAGATGGCAGCAGCTGACAACCGAACTCTCAAGGAGCTAGCCGCTCCGGACTTGGGTCAACAACCATTATGCATTGAATATGCTAATCTTGAGGTAGCTTTTGAATTAAAATCTGGTTTGATTCATCTTCTCCCAACTTTTCATGGTTTTGCAGGAGAGGATCCAAATAAGCACCTCAAGGAATTCCATGTAGTTTGCTCAAGCATGAGACCAACAGGGGTCACGGAAGAGCAAGTTAAGTTGAGAGCCTTCCCATTCTCTCTAGCTGATTCAGCAAAGGAATGGCTCTACTATCTACCATCCGGGACCATCACTACATGGAATGATTTGAAGAAAGCATTCTTGGAAAGGTATTTCCCAGCATCTAAGGCTGCCAACATTAGGAAAGAGATATGTGGGATTCGGCAATACAACGGAGAGTCCTTATATGAATATTGGGAGAGGTTCAAGAAACTTTGTGCATCATGTCCACACCATCAAATAAGTGAACAACTTCTCATCCAATACTTCTATGAAGGTCTCATGCCCATGGAGAGAAGTATGATAGATGCCGCTAGTGGGGGAGCTCTAGTTGATAAGACTCCCAGGGCTGCTAGATCATTAATCTCCAACATGGCAGCCAATTCTCAACAGTTCTCAATGAGACAAGATCCACCACCACAATCCAAGAGAGTTAATGAGGTAAGTATATCATCCCTTGAACAAAAATTTGATAAACTGACTTCTCTTGTTCAACAATTGGCTGTAGGTAAAATACAACAAATAAAGGCTTGTGGCATATGTTCAAACATAGGGCACCAAACTGATATGTGTCCAACACTTCAAGAGGATACCAATGAACATGTGAATGCCATGGGTGGATTTCAGAACCAATCAAGGAAATATGATCCCTACTCAAACACATACAATCCAGGATGGAGGGATCATCCAAACTTCAATTATGGAGGGAACCAATCACAAACTATTCCTCCACCATTTGACCACAGGCCACCAGGTTTTCAGCAAAGAGTGCAACAACCATACCAAACCCGACAACAACTACCACCCACCCAAAATTCAGGTACTTCTCTTGAAGATCTTGTTAAAGCTCTTTCTACTAATACAATTCAATTTCAACAGGAAACAAAGACAAGTATTCGAAATTTGGAGACTCAAATAGGGCAATTGGAAACAACCATGAGTCAAATGCAAGCAAGGGATTCTGGGAAATTACCTTCCCAAACCATAGTGAATCCAAGAGAGAATGCCAATGCTATAAATTTAAGAAGTGGGAAACAGCTAGAGACACCACAAAATGATAGTGCTCAAGGGGAGAACAATACCATGGCATCCTCTTCACATCCCAACGAGCCACTAAAAAAGGTAATTCCTAAACCATCCTTTCCTTCTTATATAACTCCTCCACCTTTTCCTAGCAGGTTAGCAAAGTCCAAAAAGGAGGAGCAAGAGAAGGAAATTTTGGAAACCTTCCGGAAAGTAGAGGTGAACATTCCTTTACTAGATGCTATCAAGCAAGTGCCAAGATATGCCAAGTTCCTAAAAGAGTTGTGCACATCTAAACGGAAGTTGAAATGGAATGAAAAGGTAAGTGTGGGGGAGAATGTGTCAGCTGTTCTTCAAAAGAAACTCCCACCTAAATGCAAGGATCCAGGTATGTTTACCATTCCTTGTAAGATAGGCAACACCAGGTTTGAGCGTGCTATGCTAGATCTAGGGGCATCTATTAATGTCATGCCATATTAAATTTATGCTTCATTGAATCTAGGACCATTAGAGGAAACCGGTGTTATAATACAACTTGCTGACCGTTCTAACACTTATCCAAGAGGAGTTGTAGAAGACGTTCTTGTACAGGTTAATGAATTGGTTTTTCCCGCTGACTTTTATGTTATTGAGATGGAAGATGAGATGTCTTCTAATCCCACACCTATTCTATTAGGGAGACCATTCTTGAAAACAGCAAGAACTAAAATAGATGTACATGATGGCACTTTAACTATGGAATTTGATGGTGAAATAATTCGCTTTAACATTTTTGAGGCCATGAGATATCCTAGTGATGTGCATTCTGTTTTTAATATTGATATAATTGACTCACTAGTGCAGCAAGCTTATGAGCTAGATGGTGAAGATAGTGTGGAAATAGTCCTTAGCAACCATCTCGGAATGGGGAATGCTAAACTAGCCTTGAGTGACCATGTGGAAGGGGCACTAGAATCTTTACACTCGCTGCAACCTAAAGATGCAAGGTTTGATGTTTCATTTATTGATTTGCCTTTATCTAATGAGAAACTTCTACCTTCCATTTTGCAGGCACCAACTTTAGAATTGAAACCACTACCGAACCACTTGAAATATTTGTTCTTAGGGGAAAAGGACACACTACCTGTCATCATTGCCAAAGAGCTCACACCTTTGCAAGAAAAGCGACTTATCCGGGTGCTTAGAGAGCATAAAACAGCAATTGGTTGGACAATTGCCGATATCAAGGGAATAAGCCCATCCATGTGCATGCACCGGATTTTGTTAGAGGAAGGGTCTAAACCAACAAGAGAAGCACAAAGAAGATTGAACCCTCCTATGATGGAGGTTGTGAAAAAGGAGATACTGAAGCTCCTAGATGTTGGAGTGATCTATCCTATCTCGGATAGCAAATGGGTGAGCCCAGTCCAAGTGGTTCCAAAGAAATCAGGTGTAACGGTGGTAACAAATAATGAGAATGAACTTGTTCCTACTAGGATTCAAACAGGATGGCGAGTTTGTATTGATTATCGTAAACTTAATTCCACAACTCGCAAAGACCACTTTCCTTTACCTTTTATTGATCAAATGCTTGAAAGGTTAGCTGGCCATTCTCATTATTGTTTTCTTGATGGTTTTTCAGGTTATAATCAGATAGCCATTGCTCCGGAGGACCAAGAGAAAACAACATTCACATGTCCATTTGGTACTTTTGCATACCGGCGTATGCCATTTGGTCTTTGTAATGCACCAGCTACATTCCAAAGGTGTATGGTTAGCATATTTTCAGATTATGTAGAGAATATCATAGAAGTGTTTATGGATGATTTTAGTGTCTATGGTGATTCTTTTGATAGATGTCTAGAGAACCTTACACTTGTACTTGAAAGATGCATGGAAACTAACCTTGTTTTGAATTGGGAAAAATGTCACTTCATGGTAGAACAAGGAATAGTTTTGGGCCATGTTATTTCTTCTAGAGTGATAGAGGTTGATAAGTCTAAAATAGATATTATGCATTCTTTACCACCTCCCACAAATGTGAGAGAGGTTCGTTCTTTTCTTGGACATGCAGGTTTCTATAGGAGATTTATCAAAGACTTCTCAAAGATCACATTACCTCTTTGCAAGCTACTACAAAAAGATGTGGTTTTCCACTTTGATGATAAATGCAAAGAGGCGTTTGAAACATTGAAGGGACTCTTGACATCAGCTCCTATCATCCAACCACCAGATTGGAATGTACCTTTTGAAATCATGTGTGATGCTAGTGACTATGCCATTGGAGCCGTTTTGGGCCAACGGGTTGGCAAAGCCTCACATGCCATTTATTATGCCTCAAGAACTCTTAATGATGCTCAATTGAACTATTCCACTACTGAAAAATAACTTTTGGCTGTTGTATTTGCTTTAGAAAAATTTCGATCTTATTTAATTGGTACTAAAGTAATTGTATTTTCTGACCATGCAGCCCTTAAGTACTTACTCACTAAAAAGGAGGCCAAACCAAGGTTGATTAGATGGATACTTCTCTTACAAGAGTTTGATTTGGAGATAAAAGATAAGAGAGGTAGTGACAACCTGGTTGCGGACCATTTTAGCCGTTTAGTTCATGAAGATGATGCACTACCCTTGAATGAGAACTTTCCGGATGAGCAACTTTTTTTTATAAGTACAACAACTCCTTGGTATGCTGATATTGTTAATTACTTAGTTACCAAGAAGTTGCCACAAGAGTTGACACAAGCTCAAAGAAATAAGATCAAGAGTGATGCCAAATACTACATATGGGATGATCCTTACCTTTGGAAGCATTGCTCCGATCAGATTATAAGAAGGTGTGTACTCGAAACTGAATTTCAATCTATTCTCACCTTTTGTCACTCTTATGCATGTGGAGGACACTTTGGATCCAAAAGAACAGCCATGAAAGTTCTTGATTCTGGATTTTATTGGCCTACCATATTCAAAGATGCATACCTCTTTTGCAAGTCATGTGATCGTTGCCAAAGAACTGGTAACTTAGGTGCTAGAAATCAAATGCCTCAAACTCCAATACTTATTGTTGAAATTTTTGATGTATGGGGCATGGATTTCATGGGACCTTTTCTTCCTTCTTTTGGTAATCTTTATATTTTACTTGCCGTTGATTATGTTTCAAAGTGGGTGGAAGCAAAATCCACTAGGACTAATGACTCTAAAGTTGTCTCAGATTTTGTCAAGACTAACATCTTTGCTAGGTTTGGAACGCCAAAGGCCATAATCAGCGATAGAGGTACTCACTTTTGCAATAGGACTATGGAAGCACTTTTGAGGAAGTATAACATCACACACAAGGTCTCCACCTCATATCATCCTCAAACTAGTGGGCAAGCTGAAGTGTCAAACCGAGAAGTTAAGTCCATCCTTGAAAAGACAGTTAATCCAAATAGGAAGGATTGGAGTTCACGACTTGATGATGCACTTTGGGCTTATAGGACAGCATATAAGACACCCATTGGTATGTCTCCTTATCGACTTGTTTATGGTAAGCCTTGTCATCTTCCGGTTGAATTGGAACATAAATCATATTGGGCTATCAAACAATGCAACATGGAGATGGATGAGATAGGAAAGAAAAGAAAACTTGACCTACAAGAATTAGAGGAGATAAGGAATGATGCCTATCAGAATTCTAGGATTTACAAGGAAAAGACTAAGGCATTCCATGACAAGATGATATCAAGAAAAGAATTTGTTGTTGGACAAAAAGTTCTTCTCTTCCATTCACGCCTTAAGTTATATCCAGGTAAGTTACGTTCTCGTTGGGTTGGACCTTTTGTTATTACTAATGTATTTACTCATGGTGCAGTTGAAATCCAAAGCCCAAAAACAGATAAGACATTCAAAGTGAATGGTCATAGATTGAAGCCTTACTATGAGAACTTTCCAATACAAGATGTGGAGGAGTTTCCACTTTTTGAGCCAAAGTATGTTGAATAATAATGGCATGGGTCTAAGTTAGGCTGAGGACAATAAACCAAGCGCTTCTTGGGAGGCAACCCAAAAGGATGGAGAGCATCTATTATATCAGATTTGCATATTCCTTACTCTCCATCATTCTAACTTTTATTGTTTTTCTTTTCTTTTGTTTAATAGTTCTTTTCTCTTACAAGATGTAAATATAATTTTTAATTTATTTTTTTTAACCCCGGTTAAATGGCGGATAACGGTACTCCGTGATTATTTAAATCGGTTCCATCATCTACCCACAAAACTGATATTGTATATAAATTTCTCTTCCAATTTCTCTTTCATTTTTTTCATTTTTTTTCAGGATGGATGATATTCTCACAAGATTGCAGAAACGATTTCCTCCTTTTCCACGAAATATTTTACTGAAGCTTTACCAAGTTCGACTTGAAAGATTAAGAATGCTTATGCACAAAGGGATTCCTGACGACATACGTTGGATAATTGAAGCCAAGGTACGTGAAGATGAATATCTTCCTGTTTTGCATTTACCAGGTACAGGTAGAAGCACTTTTGCAAAGAAGCGACGAGCAAAACGCATGAGTTCAAATTGCCACAAATGTGCACGATGGACGTGTAACGGTAAATGTCGTTCTATTGGGATTCCGTCCTCTAATCGAGATGATAAAATTGAATTCATTAAGGATGGACTGAGTAAGGAGAATTTGGGTAATATCCAACTTTCTCTTGAGACGCATCCTAGTGGAGACGTACAAAGAGAAATTCTTGATTTATGGCCGCAATTCCAAAGGGAATGGCAACATCTTGGGAATCTGATGTTAAAAGACCCTGTTTGCCAGCTTGTAAGAAAACTGGATGGGAAGCATATCCTCGACTCATAGAAGGCGTTTAAGCCGTTTCTGGACGTAAAACCAGAGGAAGATGTGAGCCACAATCACAACTACAATAAATGACTTCTCAGCTTTTGGTTTGATTTGCAATAACTTTATTTTGGTTTAATTTACGTGTTGTTCGATTTGTGTAATTATTCTCGTTTTTTTATTTGTCTTTTACGGTTGATTTTTTCTTCTCTTTTTGATTTTCTTCCTGAAATCACGCAAAAATCTTTTGTTAGGTTAACATTTTCTTCTGACAGGTCAGATACACTTTCGGCGACATTATTACTCTTGTCTGATTCACTACTCAGTCCTCTATATATTACACCATGTACTCATTCTCTTTCAGGCACTCGAAAAAAAAAATGGAAAGTACTTCATCCCAGCGCATTAAAAAAATTTGTGTCTTTGGAGGTGCTTATCCAGGGAAAAATAACATATTCGCTGATGAAGCCATAAGAGTTGGAGTAATACTTGCCCAACAAAAGATCCACTTGATTTATGGAGGCGGTAGTACGGGTTTAATGGGAGCAGTCGCTACAGCAGCACACGCCGGAGGAAGTCCAGTTCTAGGAATCGTGCCAAAACTATTCACAAGTTTTTGTGGACCTACCGTGGGTAAGGAAATACAAGTCTGGAGTGTCCCTGAACGGATAACAATCATGTACCATTCTGCCGATGCATTCATTGCTTTACCAGGAGGTCTGGGTACATTGGAAGAAATAGCTTGCGTGGCTTCTTGGTCATCTTTGGTCACAAATAAGAAACCCATTGGTTTGCTTAATATTAATGGTTATTTTAGTAATTTGCTTTTATATTTAGATAATGCTGTGGATAATGGATTCATGTTTTCAGAGGCAAGGAGAACCATAATTTCTGCTACAACCATTGAAGATTTACTTAAAAAGCTCCAAGCTTATGAGTGTTTATCTGCTACGGTTGTTTCGCAAACGCTCGGAAAAAGAAAAAGAGATATGGACGAGCAAGGAGTGGATTGCACTTTGTCTTTGTGACATTATCTAACATTTTGCTTGTTGTGTCTCAGTTATAATAAGTGGTTAGCAACCTCTGCAGGTAATATCTCCTAAATTCTACCTTTAAAATTTGACATTGGGGACAATGTCATATTTTAGTAGGGGGTAAGGGACATATTTTGCTAATTTAAAAAAAAAAAAAAAAAAAAAACTTAAGAAGTATTCATTCTGAACAAGGTCTGAGTAAGGGAGACTTGAGACATACCTTGTCAGTTTGATTTCTTCTTTTCAAAAAAAAAAGAAAAAAAAAAAGAGTTTGTTGTGTTTTAAGCAATTTAGAAGTATTCATTCTGAACAAGGTCTGAGTAAGGGAGACTTGAGACATACCTTGTCAGTTTGATTTTAATCTTTTTATGTTTACTTGTTAATTTTTGTTTAGTATTTTAGGATTATTTAGGTTGCATGAGTTTGTTTTGTTTTGAGTCTTAGTTGTTCCTATTCTTATGTTATTAGTTCTTTTCTCCTACACATGATTCTTTCATTTGGGTTAATAGACTTACATTGAGGACAATGTAAGAATTAAGTGTGGGGGGGATGATTTAGGATTTCTTTTATTTTTGTCTACAATTTTTTTTTATGAGTCTTTATTATTATTATTATTATTATTTTTAGTGTGTTTTAGTTCCTTTTTAATACAATGATGAGATATGAATTGCATAAGTCTAAAACAGATTTATTAGTGAGAAGATTTTCATGAGAATTGAGCTTGATGTCAACCTTTTTATGAGCCAATGTTAATATGATATGTTGATTGAGAAAGAAGCATGTTTATACTTAATCTGACTTGTATAATCATCCTTGTGAGTTTTTGAGCCTATAATGATTGATGCATTATACAAATCAATCTAATTTCTTTCTTGAGTGCTCTTATGATTACATGATTCTCTAGAACTTGCTTTAAACCGTTTGAGACTATATTGATACATGTGACAACATGAATATGATAGAGGCATTAGGATTATAACTAGAGCCAAACAGCCATCCATTATTAATGTTCCAAGAGAACACACCCTTAGTGAACCAATTTGAGCCTACATTGAATAAGCTATCTCTTTGGTAACCATAACTTGTCCCTAACCTAAATATACTTATATCTTTACCTTTGTTCCAAAGATAAATTAGCATGTTTTGAGACAAGTTGCAAAGACAAGGAAGATTTATTGAAAATTTGGGTTAGAAACAAGAAATAAGTGTGGGGGGAAAAGAAAGAAAAAAGTCAAGAGAAAAAGAAAGGGATCATTGTCAAATACATTCCCATATTAAAAAAAAAAAATCTTCTCTTGAACTTCTAGTTAAAGTAAAGAAAAAGATGTTACAAAGTTGGTTAGAATGATGCAAAGGCTCAACATGAATATTTAGCCTCGGTGACTATGTACTTGTAAAAAGTTTTGAGAAGTTTCTTTGTATGATCTTTTTATGTCTCTAAACTTTATGAACTCTTTGGAACCTTTGTGATATCTTTATCCTTTTGTTCTTCAACCACATTACAAACCCCTTGGCCCCATTACAACCTTGATTAAAGACCTCTTGATTCATGAAGTTGTATGATCTAAATAGTGGAGAATAGGTGGACAAGCAAGAATATGGTAGAACTGTTTTCATGAGATTGATTGAGTGTAAACACTTCACCACTACTTTAAAGAGTGAAAATCATGAGGGTATATCATGTGAGAAGTTGAGATTAAATTTGAACATGCACTATTTTGATTGAGATATGTTATGTTAATATTGGCTTAACTCAAACAATTTACATTCAAGCATGAATTTTTGTGAAATTCTTTAAGCTATTGATTAGTTTATAAGACTTGTTCAAAGATTGTCTCTAATTTGTATTGAAAGGATTAGGAATAAATATTTTTAGTATATGTAGTTTATTTATATTTTAGTTTTTCAATGTTTGTGGGTATCGTTCTAGTAAACCCTCACGAGACTAAACTCGTCCACTAGGGACACCTAGGGGTTTAAAGGCTTGTGTCACATGCTAAGTGCCACCGTGATTTCCTACGAAAATGGATTAGATTAGATTTTCTTATTTTATTTTTATTGAGTCATTGCTAGGGACTAGAAACAATCTAAGTGTGGGGGTGTGATAACTCGTATAATTATATAGTTTTTAGTTATGTTTTATTATTGTTTTGTGTCAAATACGAGTTATTATTGTTTAGTCTAATTGTGTTTATGATCTTTTATATTTTTATGTATTTTGGTGTTTTTCACAAGTTTCTTTGAGTGATTTCAGATTACTAGAATTAAGGGCAAATCCAGTTCAGTTCCAGTTCCGACACCTTTTGCCATATCAGCTATATCTCGAGCTTCACTGAAGCAATAAGGCTGAAATTTGTAGCCATGCAAAGCTAAGAGGCATATCTATCTTTTTCATGTTTTACACTTTTTGAAACGGAATCGTTTTCCCGAGCGAAATTGACCATCAAGTTGGCTGATGTGCAATGACGTCTGTGCTGACCTGTTTTCGTATTTTGCCCATATCTGCTTATCCACATCAGCAAATGAGCTGATTCCAACGGCTATGGATCAGTAACTGATAGGGTAACATTTGTCTAGAAGACCATGTGATCCGATAAGGCCTCCAAAATGGACAAAATCGACCATCAAGTTGGCTGATCAAAATCGTCATACATGACGAAAATTGTTAGAAAATGCACCCACCTATTATACCTACCTTTGAAATTTGTAAAGCTTGTCTCTTGTCATTTAGCCCTCCAAAATGTGTATAAATAGAGGGCCTTGGATGATTGTAAGGGATCATATTGGAGATTGGTAGGATATTAGCCATTTTAACAAAATTCTCTAAGTTTTCTTCTTCTTTCTTTTCTCTAGTTTTCTTTTTCTTTAGAAAGAGCAAGAGGTTGGATAATTAATATTCTTCTTCTTCTTCTTTCTTTCTTTTATTTTCTTCTTAGATTCTATTTAATTTTATGTTTATAATGCCTATGCTAGGCTAAACTTCTATTTGGTTAAGGGTGATTTCAAAGCCCTAGACATGTTTTGTGATTGATTTTCAGATTCTATCTATCATTAATTTTCTATCAAAGTTGCTTATGTTCTTCTACAAGAATTGTTCATGATGTTGTCTTGATTTGTTTAGGTGTACAACTAGATAGATCTTGATAATTATCTATTGCTAGTTTAGGAGTCTTGATCCGTGTAATTGTCTTGATTTCCTATTCATAAGTGGCAATTTGTGATTAATGATTATGGTCAAGTTTTCAATAATTGCAAAGTGGAACATAACCTAAGTTGAACAATCCGAGCTTATGTGTTTGTTGCTTAGATCAACCTATCTTTCTCATCATAAAGCTGCCATTAAATTGAATCTAGAGAGCTTATTCTAGGTTGTTTGATGGTTAGAGATTAAATAGAGAGCTTGTTCTATTTAACGACAAACTAAGGAAAGATTGGGATAACAGAGCTTGTTGTTATCTACGGTTGTTAACTTTGATAGTTGGTTGATATTGATAGATCTGAAATTGATTCTTAATGATGTCTAGTGGTGGAGAATGAAACCTTAACCATATTTTTCATTTTTGATTCTTCTTACTTGTTTTCTTACTTTTCTAGTTTGCTTATTTTTAAAAGTATATTTATTTTTATTGGCTGGTTATACCGCCTAATTTGTATATTAATTTTGTTTTATTTTTATTGGCTGGTTATACCGCCTAATTTAGTATATATATTTTTATTGGCTGGTTATACCGCCTTGCTTAGTATATATATTTTTATTGGCTGGTTATACCGCCTTGCATCTTATTCTTATTATTTACTTTAGTTTAAATCTGGCTTCAAAAACCCTTTTTCTTTTATTGTTCTTGAATTTAAGTTTTAAACTATCAACTTATAAACTAAAACCCAATCCCTGAGGACTCGACCCTTGCTAACTACTATACTTACAATTGATCTTTTTAGTGCAAGGTTAAATAAGATACACTCTTTTGGGTGCATCAATACTTTGGAAAACAAGATTTTGGCTATGGACATTTGATTGATCCTAACCAAAATCATGTTGGAAATTATTTAAAAACATGTTTTAATGCAAACAAAATGATTGGCTCAAGGTTGGCCTCTTGGATGTTAATCCGACCTAACCATCTCTTGGAAGAATCCAAGGTCATCAAGCTCATAATCATTTTTCCAAAGAGAAGAAGAAATATGCAACATAAGAATGCTCCACAATAAACTCATATTCAGCAAAGTATGCACATGAAGATGGAAAAATATAAGCAAGAAAGCACATATAAGCAAAGAAAACAAAGGTTGGCTCAAGGTTGGCCTCTTAGATGTTAATCTGGCCTAACCATCACTTTGAAGAACCAAGATCATCAAACTCATAACCTCTTGATTGTAAGAATGAAACCAAAATAAAACTCATCAATCAACCACAATAGACCTCTATACACCCAGAAATCAAAAGAAAACATGAAGTAAAACTTAGAAAGAGGAAGCAAAGGTGGCGGCAATCTTGTAGGAAAAACATTTTTTCCAAAAACTTTGTAGTTTTGAAAAATAGAAGAGAAGAAGAAGAGAAGATTTCTTAAAACCTTTTAAAACCTTAAAATATTTTAAAAAAGTCAAACCTAAAGAAAAAGAGAAGAAACCTTTAAAGAAGAAAAGATAGCAAGCTACCTTAGTGAAGCTCTTTTATAACATCTAAAACCCTTCATTTTTCCTCATTTTCTCTATTCTTTTCCTTTTCTTCCTCAATAAATTTATCTAAAATGGCTGAAAGTTGTTGGAAATGGCTGCCTTCCCCTTAAATTTGGTTTGGTCGAATGGCCTCTAGATGGCCAAAGGTCATCTTTTTTTTTTATTTCAAAATGGTCCCCCTCTCATGGTCCCCCCTTTCAATGGTCCCCCTTTCCTATTCTTTCTCAACAAGTAGCAATACTATTGGCCACACCTTGCCACATCATGTACCTCTTGCTCCTAATTTCTCTCCTAATCATCCACTTATTCACTAAAATGTCATGTGCATTTTTCCCAAAATGCCCTTTATTCTTCCATCTTATTACAAACCTACCTTGGGTTATTTCCATACTTTTCCTTCAACTTTTCATTTGTTTCTTATTCATTCCTCCATCTTTTCCAAACTATTTTTCTTCTCAATTGCACCATTCACTATAAATCCAAACTTTTAATTTGTGCAATTTAGTCCTTCTATTTCAATTTTTTCTTCAAATTGATTCTCCTCTCATTCCCCCTGTAATTGATCTTTTCAATCCCATTTCTTAATTGATTTTCTTTCGAATTGAAGTTTCAATTTCATTCAATTTAAATTTTTCCATAATTCTCTTTGAAATTGAACTTTCATTTTGTTCAATTTAGTCCCCCTACCATTTCAATCTCTAAATCTCACCTTTCTTCATTCCAATTGTCTCAAATTCCTTTTTCATCATTCTGAATTTGTTCAAATTAACCACTTTGTCAACTCAATTTTGATTTTCCACCTTTAATTTTAGCGTTTGATTTCTTTCGATTTAGTCTCTTCACCACTTCTCTTTAATCTCAACATCCAATTTTTCTTTTCCATTTTCAATTGTAGCTCTCCAATTATCAAGCTTGCCTCATCATCATCCAATTTTCCTTTGTAACCTTGATTTTTCAAAAGTTGATTTTTTTATCCTTTGACATTGACTTTTCCAAGTTTGACTTTTCAATGTCGACATTTCAATGTTGATTTTCGAATCAAAGTGTCAAAACCAAATTCTGAGATTAAGGGAAATTCTTAGAAACTGGGGAATTAAGGGAAGAACGTACCTTGTTTAGGGGCCCGGACAAAATTAGGTGGCTACAACATGGATTCGACGACAACCTGATATGGATCTTTAGAGAACCACACCCCAAAAGCTAGCTATTGAGGTAGGAGAGGTCCATATAAACCCCACAAGGAAATCTTATTCTTTCCAATGTGGGATCCAAGTCCCATATCTTGCAATTGGGCACATAACAGTCCACCACACTCCACTGTCCCGCGTCCAGGCGGGTTGGCTTTGCGCCAGTTTAATCTATCCCCGGGGCGAACAGTGCAATATCGATGTCACCACCTAAGCCCTAGGTTGGCTTTGCGCTAGATTGTTTGTTTGTTTTTTTCTAGCCTCGGGCAAACACTGCAATACCTACGTCACCCACTCATGTTGCGCAATCTGAGAGATATGGTCCCTGACTCTGATACCAATAAATATGGACCTTTGGAGAATCACACCCCAAAAGCTAGCTATTGAGGTGAGAGAGCCTAGGTCCATATAAACCCCACAAGAAAATCTTATTCTTTCCAATGTGGGATCCAAGTCCCATATCTTGTAATTGGACACATAACACAACCACCGAAGATGAAGGCATTTTTAGTGGTTATGGAATTGATGGCGGCTGTTTTGTTCTTGAGAATGGTCGTAGAAGATTACGACAACTTCTGTGTTGCTATCGAAGTTGTTCATGCCCTGGGTACATGTGTCCTTATTTACAAGCTTACCAAAGAGAAAACTTACGCTGGTACACCATTTCTTTTATCCTTTTAAAGTTTTTTTTCCTTTAATTCAATATGTTTTATCGGGTTTTGATCATATTTGATGTGGATAGATTGGGTTTCTTTCATTAATTTTGCTTTAGGTCAAATGAAGGTAATCCCTATTTCTGTTGCATGAGTAAATGATATATGAATTGAATGTTAGGTTATTACATTCCTTTTTATATGCATAGCTTCTTATCCTATTCTTTTCCATCTAAGAGTCTTAAAACTTTTTTTTCTTTAAAAAAATGAGACCACTATTATCTATGGTTAGTACCTTAATAAGCTTGAGGAAATTTTGCAGCCAAGGGTTATTTATGGAACTAAAACAAACTCAGGCATCTTTGGTCTATTTTGTTGTTTGCAATGGCTGTTGATGGGAATAAACCTGTTTAGATTAAGCTACATAAATCCTTGACGCTCTGGACATTCTATGTAGACTTGGAAGAAAGCCTAGGTTATCACAACCTTAAAAAAGTGTCCAAAAAACCCCTAATTCTCCCAACATCCTTGCCACATGGATAAAAAATGTCTCCTCCTTGCATTATGTTTTCCTTAAATTAAAGGTACTCGTCCCCTATTTGCATGATGTTTCCCTTAAATTAAGGGTTTTCTAGCCTCTCATTGGCCAACAATGCCACCTAGATTATTCTTGTCTCCTATCTCTACAAAATATCTAAGCCACTTGTCATGATCGTATGGCTCACTATTAAAATATCTTCCTAGGTGGCATTTTTAATCCTACTTGGCAATATCTCATCACCTTCACATGCTCTTCACATGGCCTTTACATGGCTTTGCAATTTGGAGACCTCCCATTGGCTTAAAATGCCATGTACGCAAATAGTGGAGAATCTTGTCATTTCTTAAAAATGTCATCTTGCTATTCAATCTTGGCCATTTGATTCAAGATGATCACACCTCCTCTTATAATCAGTAGGCTGGCCGAAAATGCTTCGAATTTTCCAGGCCATTCCTCTTTTTTTATTTGCAAAATGGCCCTTTTCGATTCTTTTGGAAAAATTGCATTTTGGCCCCAAACTTAATTTAATTGCAAATGGACCCCAATTTTGAATTTTTCTTTTCCAATCCATCACATCCAATATAAAACTCAGTTATGGAGGTTTTCATAATTTTTCGAGCCCGTTTTCTATTTTTTCCAGAATTTTCTCTTTGAATTTCGGATTAGTGCATCCGAACTTTGTCTTTTGTATTTGAGCTCTGATTTCAGATTTTTCTTCTCCAATCCCTTCAATAAAATATAAAACTCAGATCTGGAAGTTTTCATAATTTTCCAAGCTCGGATTCTATTTTTCCAAAAATTTTCTCTTGGAATTTCGGACTAGTGCACCCGAACTTTGTCTTTTTTTACTTGAGCTCCGATTCCAAATTTTTCTTCTCCAATCCCTTCCATAAAATATAAAACTCAAATCTGGAAGTTTTCATAATTTTCCGAGCTCGTTTTCTATTTTTCCCGGAATTTTCTCTCGAAACTTAGTGCACCCGAGCTTTGTCTTTTTTCCATTTGAGCTTCGATTTCGGATTTTTCTTCTCCAAACCCTTCCATCTAACATAAAACTCAGTTCTGGAAGTTTTCATAATTTTTCGAGCTCGGATTCTATTTTTTCTGGATTTTCCAAAATTGTTCTTTAACCCTTTGAAACCTCGGTTTTACTCAAAACAGGGCCAATTTCCAGATTTTCTTTTTCCACTGCCTTTTTCATATATTGAATTGGAGTTGGTTCAAAAATGGCCAATTTTTACATCTAAATTCCTCTCCGATTTAGTTTTCCCCTTTTCCTCATTATTGGGAATTTTCTCGTTTTTTCGTTTTTCCTCCAACCGGCTCTTCCTTGGGATCCATTTCAAATTGGGACTTGGGATATTTTTATTTATTTATCCTTTATCAATTGGGGGCTTCAATTTCACCGAAACGAGCCATCTCTGCAGTTTTTCCCAAATTTGTGAATTTCTTATTTATTCATTAAATCCTTATTTTCTTTTTTCTCTTGAAACCAATTCTTCCTTCAACTCTGCTTCAAAATTGGATCGTCCAATATCCATATTTATTGATCTTATTCCATTCGAAACCTCTAATTTTGTCCAATTTGATTGTTTACGCACTTTTCCCCAAATTTGCCAGATTAGGTATTTCTCTACACTGAATTTTTGCAACTTGTCTTTGAAACTCTCTATCTTTCGTTGTAGACCTCCGATTATCAAAATTATTTTACCATTGTTCAATTCAACTTCGAATCTTGATTTTGTTTGAGAGTTGACTTTTTCAATGGTTGACTTTTTGGGGTTGACTTTTTTCGAGTTGGCTTTTCGTGTTGACCTCCGAAATCAAAGTCTTGGAGACCCATCTGAGGAATGGTGGAAGTCTCTTTGCATTCCGGGAAGTTGAAGAGAGAAATTGTCTTGTTTAGGGGGCCCGGACAAAATTAGGTGTTTACAGCTCCCCCTCTTTGACTATTGTTGAGAATCAGGAATCAGGCAAAGATAAAATAGACAATAATTTTGTCAGGTTAGTGAAATCACATGTGAAGGATAAAAAGGAGAATTTTCATCATTTTTTCATCATCATTAATTTTTTTTTTTTTTTTTTGTAAATTGTAAAATAAATGAATTTTGTCCTTAAATCGAATTCCTTGACTAATCAAGGCTCGACCCGTCATAAAGAAACAAGTTCGATTTGCAAGAGAAGATAATACCTCGGCGGAAGTCCCAGGGCCTTATCTTATCTTGGTGTGATTTTGTTCTTAAATTGAGTTCCTTGACTAATCAAGGCTTGACCCGTCTTAAAGAAACGAGTTTGATTTGGAAGAGAAGAGAATGCCTCGGCGAAAATCCCGGGGCCTTATCTTATTTTGGTGTGAAAATATATGAATGACATGTGTCAGGATATTTCACTGAACTCCCCGCCAAACCCAGCAGAGTTTTAGAAACATATCTTTTCACATGACATGTATATAATTCTGGGATGAAAATATATTTTTCAAAAAAGATAGAAGAATTTATCCTTAAATTAAATTCCTTCACTAATCAAGGCTCGGCCCTTTTTAAGAAAACGAGTTCGATTTGCAAGAGAAGAAAATACATCGGCTGGAGTCCCGGGGCCTTATCTTATCTTAGTGTGAAATTATATAAATGACATGTGTCCGGATATCGAACTCCCCGACAAACCCAGCAGAGTTTTTAGAAAAATATATTTTCACATGACAGGTATATAATTATATATTTTTGAAGATAGAAGAATTTATCCTTAAATTAAGTTCCTCGACTTACCAAGGCTCGACCTGTCTTAAGGAAATGAGTTCGATTTGCAAGAGAATAAAATGCCCGAAGGTTTTGAAAAACAGATGCCCGAAAGTCTTACAAAGTGTTGCTTCTTTGAAAAGGGTGCCCGAAGGTCTTATCCGAAATTTTGAATATGGTGCCTAGAGGTCTTATCCATGGTTTTTGAAATAGTGCTTGGAGGTCTTGAAAACATATGCCCGGAGGTCTTCAAAAGGTGTCTTTTCTTTAAAAATGATGCTCGGAGGTCTTATTCATGATTTTGAGAATAGTGCTCGGAAGTTTTTAATAATGGTGCCTGGAGGTCTTATACATGATTCTGAGAATAGTGCCTGAAGGTCCTAAAAAGATGTCTTTTCTTTGAAAATGGTGCTCGGAGGTCTTATATATGATTTTGAGACTAATGCCCGGAGGTTTTAAAAAGATGTATTTTCTTTAAAAATGGTGCCCGAAGGTCTTATAGATGGTTTTGAGAATACTGCCCGGTGGTCTTAAAAATATGTCTTTTCTTTGAAAATGGTGCCTGGAGACATACATGGTTTTGAGAATAGTGCCTGGAGGTCTTAAGAAGATGTCTCTTCTTTCAAAAAATGGTGCCCGGAGGTCCTATCCATGATCTTGAGAATAGTGCTCGAAGTTCTTAAAAAGATGCATTTTCTTTGAAAATGGTGTTGAAAATTAACTTAAAAGATTGGAAAGAGGATGCACATGCTTCATGATGCAGATGCAGAGATTGAATAAGATGCAAATGCTTTATGGTGCAAATGCAAACGTCTTGGATTGATGCAAATGCTTCTTGATGCTGATACAGATATTGAATAAGATGCAAATGCTTCATTGTGCAAATGCAAATGTCTAGGATTGATGCAAATACTTCTTGATGCAGATGCAGAGATTGGATAAGATGCAAATGCTTCATGGTGCAAATGCAAATGTCTTGGATTGATGCAAATGCATCATGATGCATATGCAAATATTGAATAAGACGCAAATGCTTCATGGTGCAAATGCAAAATGTCTTGGATTGATGCAAATGCTTCTTGATGCAGATGCAGATATTGAATAAGATGCAAATGCTTCATGGTGCAAATGCAAATGTCTGGGATTAATACAAATACTTCTTGATGATGCAAATTCGAAGATCAACATTGACGCAACTACTTCATGGAATGTTGCAGATGCAAACATTGACATTATGCAAATGCAAATATTAACATTGTGCAAATGCTTCTAAATGATGCAAATGCAAAGATCAATATTGACGCAACTACTTCATGGAATGATCCAGATGCAAAGATCAGCAATGTGCAAATGCTTCTGAATGATGGAAATGCAAATATTAGTAGTGTGTAAAATGCTTCTAAATGATGCAAATGCAAAGATCAATAATGATGCAAATGCTCCAAGAAAAGATTCAGATGCCCCTACGAATCGTGTTCATGTAAGTGGTCTATAAGTGGTGTAACTGCAGTTATCACACAATAATGAAGATGCAATAATCCTAGAAATGATGCAACTACTTGTAATGACGCAAATGAAAATATCCATGAAGGATGTAAATGTAATGGTAAAATGAAGATGCTCATGAAATAGTGCAAATGCCAATACCTATAAATGATGCAAATACTTCCTGACATTGTGCAGGTGCAAAGCTTAATAAAGAGGTAAGTGCTTATGAATGATGCCAATGTCCCTGATTGTTTTTCTAGACATTGGCTTAGCCTTTCCAATTCATTCTTCCTTTTCAAATCAGAGTGTATCTTGAATACCCATGCCCCATAAAAGATCATTTCCTTTTCAATCTTTGGCTATCTCTTTGCCCCAACAGTTTCAAGCTCTTATCATCAAAAGCCTTCTTCTCATATCTGGAAGTCAAGGTTAACCCTAGTAGTTCCGTACCTTTGGGTTAGAAGAACTCTTGTCTCATGCCAACATCATTTTTATTTCAAAAATGAATTCTATTTCTTTTATTTGTTTTCCCCTTTTTAGAAAGAATTGCTTTTTTAATGAAAATTTTTGAGCCAAAAATATTAACCCCACACTGTGTGATGTACACATCTCTTGGAGACTGATGATCACTGTTAGAAATTTCTATGAATGTCAATTTGGGTTTTTCAACTTGAATTAAAACACTTGGTTCAACAAGATTTTGGCTGATCCAAGAGAACTTCACAACAAGAAAAATGTATGTCCCTTCTAGGCTCACAAATGGAACAGGTTTTAAAAAACATGAATTCCTTGAGAATCAAACAAATTTGACATTCTTTTAGTTTCCAAATCATGGCATTTTGACAAGCGCCAAGATTGGTCAGGATGTTCAAACTGGAAAGTCAATTTTGGAGGGAAAAAGGTTTTAGTTTTTGAAGTCAATCCTCTAAATGAGAGCTGGCAATTTCAGAGGTTCAAGAATTCCTGGATGTTCCTCGATCTCTTCAAGATGGCCTTCTCTTTTGTGGCATCGGCACTAACATAGATGGCATCGAAAATTCCCATTTTACTCTAAACCGCCCATTTTTGGGTTTTCGCTCTAGAGTCTTATTCTTTCCATTTTTTTCTTTCTTTTTTTTTTATTGTTCTACCATGCACTTGTGATTTCTAAATTCTTCCATAGTGAAATGATAATTCGATGAGATGGGATAAAATCTGAGGAAAAACCCTTCAAGTTAAATATTCATGCTTGATCAAAATGGACTTTTAAAGCACGTAATGTAGGCCATGGTTCGGGGTTCAGAAAGATAGGATAAATAGGCCCAAAAATATGTGTTTGAGGGTAAATAAATCAAGGATTATTTCTTGAGAAGGATTCCCTTTGAAGCATTTGTCCCTTTTGGACTTTTCTTTCCTTCTTTTGACTTTTGCTCATTTTCTTCTTTGTTCTTGGCTTTCATTTCGCCATCCTTTTTCGCACCTTTTTGTGTGTTTTTTCTTCTTTTCTTGTTTTGTTTCTTGGCTTTCATTTCGCCATTTTTTCCTTTTCTTTTTTCTTCTTTTTGTCTTGCTCTTGGCTTTCATTTCGCCATATTTTCTACGTCTTCATTTCGACAGAGTGAGCCCATATTTATTTGGGAGCTCAATTTTTTTTGTATCTATCTTTGAGTTAGGACTCATTTCTCAGTGATCTTTGAGAAGATCTTTCCTTGCATTTTCCCCCTAGTGTAGAAGGTGATCCTTGATCAAGGTTCAAAGAAGAAAGAATTCTTTCGGCTCAAAAAGGGTGACTATGGATAATTTCTTTTTGTGAAAGGGATATGAAAGATGGCCATTTTTCATATCAAGCACAAATATTCTCATTGAAATGCAATTCCCAGGGGAATCGATAATCAGAATTTCATTTTGCACTTGGAATCATCTGAATTCTCATATGCATGATATCACCATTTTTTTCTTTTCTTTTTTTTGTTTGTTTTTTGTCGCATGCTCCAATGATTCATGCTTTAATTTCCCCTTATCCACCATGTATCCATCATTTCTACATATGATGCCCCAATTTTATTAACCATGAGAATGAGGAACATCGCAAGTCTAGGTCTATACTGAAAAGGCTGAGTTTCAATTTTGGGTTTGTTTCAAGTGACAAGGAGAATATGACCCAAAAACAGGTTTTCTCTGCGACATGGGATAATCTGATTTGGTCATTGTACCCCGAGGTGTCAATCATGAAGTGATGTTTGGGCAATTGGTGTTTTCATGTTATTTGGAAAGGATGTGAATGGTTTTCGCACGACCTTGACACATATCAAATTACCACGATCTAGATTCTTGAAAGAATGTTTCATTTGTTTGAGTTTCCCAAGAGCTCGATTTTTTTTCAAAAAGTTTGTTCCATTGTTCATAGCCTAGGCTAGGATCTATATCTTTACTTATGGTTTATGAGGTTCAATCATTCATATTCCTTGAAGCATTAGGTCATTCAAGTGGTCTCGGTTCAAGGGATTTAGGCATAGAAAAGCCCAAAAAAGAGGTGGGAGGGTATTGGGCCATTTCTAACAATGATCATCAATATTCTCGAGACTGTCCATTATTAGAACTTCCTTAATGCTTGTTTTTGCACATTCAAATTATTGTTAAAACACAAAGCATTTAAAATTCAAAATTTATTTAGTTCATATAGATGCCGACATGAGACAAGTGTTTTCATTATGAGGTATGAAACTACATGCATCAAAATGCTACTAATGACATCTTTCAGAGGTAGTAATTCTCCTCCTAAAACCCTGAAAGAAACTGATTTATGGAAAAGCGGACATCCACTGTTCGATAATCTCTATTGTCAAAATGCCATCATGGACAAGACCTTCAATCATTTCCTTCAGTTGTCTGCATTTTTCATTTGAATACCCAAATATCCCCATGTGATACTGACACTTGCTGTTAGGGTCATAAATCCTTGCTGATGGGTTTGGAGCTGTTTTCAAAGGTACAGGGGTAAGGTACTGATTCTTTATTAGTATCGACAGCAGGTCAGGGATTGGAATTTTCTCTTGGTTGTCCCGCGATCGTTTTTGGGAAGTAGGCCTAGCTGTAGGGACTTGTACAAGATTAGGTGCTTGGGGATGGATAGTTGGTAGGTAAGGATAAAGGGTTGGAGATACCTTGGTAGGGTAACATGATTGATATGAGGGGGATTGGGAATATGAGGCGAATCTCCCATTGCTTGGACATCTTCCTCTTTCTTTTTGGGTGCCTTGTTTCCCTCGGCATTGTATGTTCTTTCTCCTTGAAGTTTCCCATCCCTAGTAGCATTCTCAATCATCTCCCCTGAGATTACCATATCCGCAAAATTCTTTGTGGCATTGCTAACGAGTTTATCATAGTATGGGGCTCGTAGTGTATTCACAAAGAGGACAGTGATTTCCTTCTCAGTCAGGGGCGATTGTACTTGGATGGCCATATCTTTCCACCTCCGAGCATATTCTTTGAAGCTCTTAGTAGTCTTTTTCTCCATATTTTGCTAAGTAAGACCGTCAAGCACTATATCAGTCACATGCGTGTATTGGCTTAAAAATGCATTAGCCAAATCAATCCAAGAGCGAATCGAATCCTTGATCAATTGATTATACCACCTAATTGCAGAACCGCTGAGGCTATCCTGAAAGCAATGGATCAAAAGCTTATCATTATCTGTATGGCCCGTCATCTTTCTGCAGAACATAGTGATGTGGGCTGACGGATCGGTTGTCCTATCATATTTCTCAAAGTTGGGAACCTTGAATTTAGAAGGAATAACTAAATCAGGGACCAAGCAATGTTCGTTTGCATCTACACTCCCAAATACATCTGTACTTTCTACTGCCCGGAGCCTTTCCTCTAACAGTTGATACTTTCTTCGGGAATCTACCGACTCAGCCCCATTCAACGCAACCATTTTCAGTTTTGCCTATTTAGCTGGATCATCTAAGTTCAAGACGTTGACGGGATCAACTATGTTCTGAAAAGACTGGACATCTAACATTATGACCTCAATCTGACCCTTTTGTGCCTCCGACCCTTCTCTAGCGGCCAAGTTCTCAATGTATCCCTTTTCTTTTGATTGAGGCGGACACCAGCTCTATAAGTTTAGTCATTTGATCTTTAGATTCTGCTTGAGATTTTGCCAACTGTTCTTCCTATGCCATTTCCATTCTCTCCATCCGAGCAACTTGTTCAATCTCTATAGCTCTGGCCTGTGTCATAAAGGTGCTCAATACTTCTTATACCTTTGATTTGAAATGGAAATTTCTTCAAAAACTCTTATAGCTAAGCCAATTTCTATTTTATTCCCCTAAATTTGTTTCATGATGAATGAACCATGAAGATCATGAATGCAATTTGATGCACGTGAAGAATAAACAAAGTGATGCATGGACATATATAGTGGAAACATGCTGACCATGTATGTTATAAATACAACACGAGGCCAATATGATGCATGTAAAGAATAAACAATTCAATGCAGGATGGATGAAATGTATGGTATGACAAATAATTGATTGGATGCAAATGCAAAGGGAAGATACCACGGAGGAAATAAGAATCGAAGGAACTTAATCATCAACATCTCATAAATTTGAAGCATAACCAATTCATTCCCATGTCAACCTTCACAAGATATAAACCATGTTTACAAAATCTGAGCAGTGTTTATAACTGTCTTTACAAGCACTTTAATTTTCCTAGCATCCTAAGGCTATAAGAGCCGGCTACTGAAAATATGAAATCCTACTACATCATTAAAGATCAATCTCCTAACCCTAATTAGCCTTCCCCAATCCTCTATCAATCAATGTCATTGGATCAAACCACTTGACATCTATGAGAGACTGCACTTTCCTCTTAAAGGCTTCACAGTCTTCAATGCTATGCCCAGCAATTCCGCAGTGATAATCATATCTTGCATTTGGGTTATACCACTTGGGGTACGGTGGTAGCAGGGGTTTCAACGGTACACAGGCAGCCAGGTGATCTTGGATCAATATAGGGAGAAGCTCTTGGTAGCTGATTGGAATGGGATCAAAATTCCTTTAAGTCTTATTCTTGGGCTGTTTCTTGGTCACATACGTCCTAGGAATCGAGGCACTTGATGGTGGCACGAAGGTTCGAACTGGAGTGTTTGCATGGAGAGGTGGCGGAACAGCATGGTAAGGATAGGGATTTGGACACGAGACTCTTAGAGGTTGTACACAATTCAAGGTTGTTATCCCGGATGCTTGATGAGATGGTTGATGAGGGAAAAGTACGAATTACAGTCAGCTTGTGGTGATGGACTGGAACCTAGAGACCTCATGTTGGTCGTCCTAGTGGACAAAGGGGTAATAGTAAAGCGAGGATACTGATTCAGATCTGGGATAGTTTGCAGGGGTGGTATAGGATCAGAGGTTTCTGTCTTTGGCACCTGGTTTCCCGATTTGACCACTTCCACCATTCCATTAAGCTTCAATCCTTTATGGCACCGACAAGTGCAAGATCCAACAGAGATTGTATGATCTGGACTTGATGGCCTTGGTTGATCCGAAGGTGATGAAAAGCCTTGAGGAAGTTCCCCCTTACTTTTACTAAGATCCTCAAACATTTTTATCAATTTGTCGAGTTGTCCTTTCACCTCCTTGATTTCATGTCCAAATTCCTCTTGATTGCGCTCCAAAGCATACACTCGTTCCTCCAATTCATTCCTTATATCTTAAACCCCTTTCATGCAAATGAAATTGATATTATTATCACGAGATCAAAAATACAATTATGAATGTATATGCTCTATTCTTATATGCATGAATGTAATGATGATTAATGCATGAAATGTACAAAATGCGAGGATGCTTGAGGAGATGAATTTTCATATTTACAACTGCTTAAATAATGTGCATGTTATGCAAAAAAATGCAAATAAAAACATCAAGTAAAAGAAGATCCTAATATCACTTTTTATTTTCTTCGATTTTTTCCTTCTATTTTTCTTGAATTTTCTTAACAACTATTTTTTTGACACATTTTTCATATTTTCTCAAAAGTCCACAACTGAAAGGAGAAAATAACTTTTTCATTATTCACCTCTCATTTTTTTAATTTTTTGTTTTTTCAATTTTTCTTTTTCAAAGAAAAAAAATTAGAATAAAAACTCTTTTTTTTTTCTTTTCTAGAAATACCTAAAAAGGTACAGGTATATAAAAAAAGAAAAAATTTCAAAATAACCCAAACACTAGGTTTCGGTATTATTACAAATGATATGTGAAAAACCACAAAGCAAGTAAAAGGGTAAAATCATCAATGCAAAGCGAAAAATTAAATGAACATGTGCCCCAACAATATCAACTTATTTAGGCATCACAATTCCTTTTCGGCAGAAATTTAAATTTATTACGGGCGATACAATGTACGTTCACCATCACCCGATTTATGAATCTTGTTCGGGATGCAAAATAGATAGCAAAGGGTCAGAAGTGTTCCTGCATGTGTTCCTAGGGCATGGCTTCGCCTAGGTTCACTATATGAGGTTGCACTAGGTTCTAAAAGGCTCCAAATTGCTCCTCACTGTAATCGGTGAAGGCTAGTAAGGCACCTCGATAAAAGCAGGTTCAATTTGTTAGAGTGTATTTCCCAGGCCTATACATAGGTTATCACTTCACGAAAGCGTAGGTAGTCTACTACTCCAGAAGTGTTTCGCTAGCCCGCGGAGGTTATCGCTTCACGAGAGCGTAGTTACTTTACTTCCACCTATAGGGACGAAACCCGGGTAGAGGGATCATGTTATGCAAATGCAAGTGTAGTGTGTGAGAAGGAATAAACAAACTTTTCACCACCTATTTTATACCCCTTATCTAAAACACCTAGCAATTTAATAAAGACTTGATTAAACAATGTTAAACATTAGTTAAACAAAGGATAATAATGACATACAAGGCTAAATAACTAGAGAATAGTAAAAATGTGCATGCACATGAAAATGAACATATTTAAAAAACATTTGGTTATTTTCAAAAAATTTATTTATTAGAAAGTAGGAATTAAAAGTAAACATCGACCAAAACTGATAAAACCGAGACTTTCGATAACACGCGACTAATTCTAGGCCTGACTCTCTAAGTGTCCCCAGCGGAGTCGCCAAGCTGTCGCAACCTCCTCTTAAAAAGGGATCCGAGAATTATCTTGCCCCCGTTGCGGGGACAAATCTGGGCCTTCGTCTTAAGGAGTGTGACATTGGGGAAAATAGAGGAAGAGACAACTTAATTCCCCTTGAAATTAAAATTAAGAGGGTATGAAAATAACCTCGAAAAAGAAATGGAGTCGCCACCAATCTTTTTTGGCTAGGTGTGATCGGCCACCTATTAAAACCGATTTTTTATAAAACATTTTATGATAATCTGCTATACAAATTTTGAGATTTTAAACTATATCATAATCTTATGAAAATCTTACCATAAGGAACTTACCTTAAAATCTCCTATCATAACCCAAAAACTTCTAAAGTCTCAACTTGCTGATGGCGACGTAAAGCTTCTTTCAACTGCAGCTTGTTTTATATATATATATATATATATATATATATATAATCAAATCTTTGGACTGTTACTAGTAATTTGACTCGTAAACATGACATTTAAAAGAAAGAATTTCTCGTCTGCTAATCGTTATTCAAAGTCTTCCTTTTGAATGGGATGTTTCAGCAACAATTAAGGATTTAAATTACCATCGCAGACGTATTTTTAATTGAATTGTATTTTGTTGATGGTGTATTTAGGGTTGCGAACATAATTTATATTATCACATGTCGTAAATTTTTTTTTTTGCACAAATTATTATAAAATATAGTAATTATAATTATAATGATAAAAATTTTTTTTTAATGATTTTTAAAATAATTTATGACAATTTATAATATTTTATTTATAAAAGTAACAAAAATTATTCATAAGTTGTAAATTGAATCTATATACATGTAATTCATGGTCGTGAGTTTAACTGTTATGAATTGCTAACCATTATACCATAATTGCGGTGAATATCAAATGCGGAAAGAATCAAAACCATAAAATTACGATCGTAACGTCACGTTGCCCAACTCGTATTGGACCGGACCTGGATAGGATTTTTTCATTTCGAACCGATCTGACCCGAATTACTGTTTATATAATAAAAAAATATTTTTTATTTAAATTTAATTATAAAATATATAATATTAATATAAAAATGATATTATTTAAATAGTGAAATGGCTTGCGGATCGGCCCTAACCCGCTTAAGACCGGATTTAAAAAAAAAAATTGAGTCACAACCTGACTCAACTCATGAGCGGATCTAATCACCGCCACTAATTAAATCTGGATTAGAGCACACCTCCAATTTCCTTTCTCAAGACGAAACTCTATAAATATCCCAATATTTTCCAGCCTTTTGGAAGCCATATCTCATCTTTGTTTCATCACTATCTCTTTCGACCATGGCGATTAACAAGCTACGGAAGTACTTAATTTCTGTTTTCTCAATCGTTTCGGCCCTGAAATGGGCCTGGAATTTCTCGCTTCATTACTCTTTGTTCCCTTATGATCACATGCCAGAAGTTGGCGCTGAAGATTATAAGCTAGAGAGGTGCAATTACTACAAGAAGCAAGAATCGAGCGACGAAGTTGTTGAATGTGCGATTTGTTTATGCAAGATTGACGAAGACGATGAGATTAGAGAGTTGAGATGCGACCATCTTTTCCATAAAGTTTGCTTGGATAGATGGATTGGATACCGACGTTCGACGTGCCCTATTTGTCGCAGTTCTTTTACTCGCCGGAGACTAGTTGCCGGCGGCGTGGAAGTTATACATTTCAATTATTGTTCTTTTGATGATTCCAGCCACTGTGAAACCTGGTGGCTGCGTTAAGAATGTAATCATGGAGGAGGCTTGAACTTTGAACTTTTGATTTGGAAGTTTCAAGCACACAGTATTACTTATAGTCAGACATTTAAATTACGATCATGGACACATTTTCGGTCGCGTTTATCGCGGTTATGAATATAATAAATGCTATTGCGGTTATTACGATCGTGAAATTTTTTTTTTTTCATTTTTCATAATTTATTGTAAAAATAGTAATTCTTTATATTTGATGTACTGACAATGTATATATCTATATACTGTCAGTGAATCAAATGATATCTACTCATTAAAAGTTTTTAAAAATAAATAAAGATAACTTTATTTTAATGAAGTGGCATCTTCTGGTTCACTTACACTGTCAATGCATCAAATATAATTCATTTATATCATAATTTTTTTTTAATAATTTTTAAAATAGTTTATGACACTTTATGATTTTTATTTATTAAAAAAAATTATAAGTTCTAAATTAAATCTATATACATATAATTCAAAATCGTAAATCTAATCGTTGTGTACCGCTAAATCGATGATAAAAAAAAATCAAAACCATAAAATAACGACCGTTACTTCATGTCATGACTGTTATTTAATTGATTACAGTATTAAACAAATTTGTTATCCAAAAGAAAAGTTGTACTACTTAATTGATGTGGCTTAATTTGAAGTCCAAGAAATGCCAATCCAATGAATTTTATTAGCTACCTTAATTGGTTTTAAAAAGAAAAGGCAGAAGGATTTAATTTCCATGGAGATTAGTTGATTTAATTTTCTTTTCTTGTTATTTTAAGTCATAATTAACATGAAGATAATCTTAACTATTTTTAATTGCTTTTTTTGTTAAACTTACTGAAGTGGAACTTGATTTCAGATAAAAGTATTAGATAAATTAGCTAGTTAAGACATTTTAGTTCAAACAATAAGAAAGAGGGAAAAAAAAAAGAGACAATCACTGGCTATCAACCGTGTAAAAAGTCTCGTATTGTTTATTTTTTTATTTTATTTGAATGTGATTTATATATTCTATTAGATTCTCTACTTTATAAGTTAATTTTTGAGGTCGGGTTTGAATTTATTTAAGTTGGTATCAGAATTAGGTTTTGCCCGTTTCGTTGGGTTTGAGTTTTTTTAATTTGATGTCAGAGTTAGGTTTCTTAGTCATTCCGTTGAATTACTTGTTATGCGCCTGTTTCGTCAGGTATCTGTCGAGAGTGAGTGTCAAAAGCCCCGCATTGCATACCTCTTATTAGACCTGTTTAAGGGTTGGGCTACCCGCTTGACTCGATAGGTCCGACCCTTGTTAGGTCGGGCTTGGATAACCATTTTTTCATTTCTGCCCGGTTGATGCACCCAAAAGAGTGTATCTTATTTAACCTTGCACTAAAAAGATAAATTGTAAGTATAGTAGTTAGCAAGGGTCGAGTCCTCAGGGATTGGGTTTTAGTTTATAAGTTAATAGTTTAAAACTTAAATTCAAGAACAATAAAAGAAAAGGGGTTTTTGAATCCAGATTTAAACTAAAGTAAATAATAAGAATAAGATGCAAGGCGGTATAACCAGCCAATAAAAATATATATACTAAATTAGGCGGTATAACCAGCCAATAAAAATATATATACTAAATTAGGCGGTATAACCAGCCAATAAAAATAAAACAAAGTTAATATACAAATTAGGCGGTATAACCAGCCAATAAAAATAAATATAAAAAATAAGCAAACTAAAAGTAAGAAAACAAATAAGTAAGAAGAATCAAATATGAAAAATATGGTTAAGGTTTCATTCTCCACCACTAGACATCATTAAGAATCAATTTCAGATCTATCAATATCAACCAACTATCAAAGTTAACAACCGTAGATAACAACAAGCTCTGTTACCCCAATCTTTCCTTAGTTTGTCGTTAAATAGAACAAGCTCTCTATTTAATCTCTAACCATTAAACAACCTAGAATAAGCTCTCTAAATTCAATTTAATGGCAGCTTTATGATGAGAAAGATAGGTTGATCTAAGCAACAAACACTTAAGCTCGGATTGTTCAACTTAGGTTATGTTCCACTTTGCAATTATTGAAAACTTGACCATAATCATTAATCACAAATTGCCACTTATGAATAGGAAATCAAGACAATTACACGGATCAAGACTCCTAAACTAGCAATAGATAATTATCAAGATCTATCTAGTTGTACACCTAAATAAATCTAGACAACATCATGAACAATTCTTGTAGAAGAACATAAGCAACTTTGATAGAAAATTAATGATAGATAGAATCTGAAAATCAATCACAAAACATGTCTAGGGCTTTGAAATCACCCTTAACCAAATAGAAGTTTAGCCTAGCATAGGCATTATAAACATAAACATAAAATTAAAGAAAATCTAAGAAGAAAATAAAAGAAAGAAAGAAGAAGAGGAAGAATATTAATTATCCAACCTCTTGCTCTCTCTAAAGAAAAAGAAAACTAGAGAAAAGAAAGAAAACTAGAGAAAAGAAAGAAGAAGAAAACTTAGAGAATTTTATTAAAATGGCTAATATCCTACCTATGTACAATATGATCCCTTACAATCATCCAAGGCCCTCTATTTATACACATTTTGGAGGGCTAAATGACAAGAGACAAGCTTTACAAATTTCAAAGGTAGGTATATGACGATTTTGATCAGCCAACTTGATGGTCGATTTCGTCAATATTGGAGGCCTGATCTGATCACATGGTCTTCTAGAAAAAGGTTCCCGTATCAGTTACGGAACCATGGCCGTTGGAATCAGCTCATTTGCTGATGTGGTTAAGCAGATATGGGCAAAATACGAGAACATGTCAGCACAGACGTCATTGCACATCAGCCACCTTGATGGTCGATTTCTTCAATATTGGAGGCCTGATCTGATCACATGGTCTTCTAGACAAAGGTTCCCCTATCAGTTACGGAACCATAGCCGTTGGAATCAGCTCATTTGCTGATGTGTATAAGAAGATATGGGCATAATACGAAAACATGTCAGCACAGACGTCATTGCACATCAGCCAACTTGATGGTCGATTTCGCTAGGGAAAACGACTCCGTTTTAAGAAGTGTAAAACATGAAAAAGATAGATATGCCTCTTAGCTTTGCATGGCTACAAATTTCAGCCTTATTGCTTCAGTGAAACTCGAGATATAGCTGATATGGCAAAAGGTGTCGGAACTGAAACTGAACTGGATTTGCCCTTAATTCTAGTAATCTGAAATCACTCAAAGAAACTTGTGAAAAACACCAAAATACATAAAAATATAAAAGATCATAAACACAATTAGACTAAACAATAATAACTCGTATTTGACACAAAACAATAATAAAACATAACTAAAAACTATATAATTATACGAGTTATCACACCCCCACACTTAGATTGTTGCTAGTCCCTAGCAACGACTCAATAAAAATAAAATAAGAAAATCTAATCTAATCCACTTTCGTAGGAAATCACGGTGGCACTTAGCATGTGACACAAGCCTTTAAACCCCTAGGTGTCCCTAGTGGACGAGTTTAGTCTCGTGAGGGTTTACTAGAACGATACCCACAAACATTGAAAAACTAAAATATAAATAAACTACATATACTAAAAATATTTACTCCTATTCCTTTCAATATAAATTAGAGACAATCTTTGAACAAGTCTTATAAACTAATCAATAGCTTAAAGAATTTCACAAAAAATCATGATTGAATGTAAATTGTTTGAGTTAAGCCAATATTAACATAACATATTTCAATCAAAATAGTGCACATTCAAACTTAATCTCAACTTCTCATATGGGATACTCTCATGATTTTCACTCTTTAAAGTAGTGGTAAAGTGTTTACACTCAATCAATCTCATGAAAATAGTTCTACCATATGCTTGCTTGTCTACCTATTCTCCACTAAAAGATCATGCAACTTCATAAATCAAGAGGTCTTTAATCAAGGTTGTAATGGGGCCAAGAGGTAATAATGTGGTTAAAGAATAAAAAGGAAAAGATATCACAAACATTCCAAAGACTTCATAGAATTTAGAGACAAAATAAGATTTTGCAGATAAAACTTTCTCAATATTCTTTAGAAGTACATAATCACATAGGCTGAATATTTCATGTTGAGCCTTTACTTCATTCTAACCAATTTTCGAACATCTTTTTCTTTTCTTTAACTAGAAGTTCAAGAGATTATTCAAAAAAAAAATTTTTTTTTTCCACATGGGAATGTATTTGGCAATATTCCCTCTATTTTTCTCTTGACTTTTGCCTTTCTCCTCCCCCACACTTATCTTTTGTTCTAACCCAAATTTTCAAAAAATATCCCTTGTTTTTGCAATATGTCTCAAACATTCTAGTCCATCTTTAGAACAAGGGTAAAGATATAAATGTGTTTAGGCTAGGTGTAAGATGTGGTTACCAAATAAATAGCTTATTCAATGTAGGCTCAAATTGGTTCACTAGAGGGATGTTCTCTTGGAACATCAATAAGGGATGGCTGTTTGGCCCTAGTTAAAAAGTCCTAATGCCTCTATCATATTCATGTTGTTACATGCATCAATATAGTCTCAAATGGTTTAAAGCAAGTTCTAGAGAATCATGTAATCATAAGAGCACTCAAGAAAGAAATTAGATTGATTTGTATAATGCATCAATCATTATAGGCTCAAAAACTCACAAGGATGATTATACAAGTCAGATTAAGTCTAAACATGCTTCTTTCTCAATCAACATATCATATTAACATTGGCTCATAAAAAGGTTGACATCAAGCTCAATTCTCATGAAAATCTTCTCACTAATAAATATGTTTTAGACTTATGCAATTCATATCTCATCATTGTATTAAAAAGGAACTAAAACACACAAAATAATAATAATAATAATAAAGACTCATAAAAAAAAATAGTAGACAAAAATAAAAGAAATCCTAAATCATTCCCCCCACACTTAATTCTTACATTGTCCTCAATGTAAGTCTATTAACCCAAATGAAAGAATCATGTGTAAGAGAAAAGAACTAATAACATAAGAATAGGAACAACTAAGACTCAAAACAAAACAAACTCATGCAACCTAAATAATCCTAAAATACTAAACAAAAATTAACAAGTAAACATAAAAAATAAAAATAAAAACAATAAAAATAAAAATAATGAAAGAAAAGAAAAAGGAAAAGAAAGAGAAAGCAAATCTGAATATGGAAGGTTGGCAATTTCTTCTTTAATTGGGTTGCCTTCCCAATTAACACTTGAGTTAGTGTTTTGAACCTAACCAACACCCCTTCTTGGCTTTTTAGGCTTGTCAGGCTCATACATGAAATTTGCCAAATTAATGCGTTTGAGAGGAAGCTTTCTTTGCACAACAGTGGATGCATTCTCCATTACAAGTATTATTCCATCATCCTTTGTGGTGCATATCTCATCGAGGAATGGAGCATATTTTGATACTTGTTGAATGGCATCCACAAACAAGTTGTTTAAGGTTTCTGGCATGTGTTGTTCATGTTCTTCCTCCATGAACTTTGCAAATCTACTAGGAAAAGGTGGAGAAGAAACATTAGTAAAAAGTGGAACCTTAAACGTTACCTCATGTGCCGAAATACTCTTATTTGGATTTGTGGCTTCATTATCCTCAAGAATAGAATCCATCTCTAATTTTGTCTCATCCTCATCTTGTTCCTCATTCCTCAAGGTCACAATCGTAGCATTCTCCTTTGGGTTAATCATCGTTTGGGCAGGGAGTTCTTCAGATCTTTGTGCTACCCATACCACCATACTACTAGCCAATTGGCTCATTTGCTTTTCCAAACTCTGGATGCTTGCCCTTGTTTCCTGTTGAAATTGCAATGTATCAGTAACAAGAGAATAGACAAGATCTTCTAAGGAAGTACCTAAGTTTTGAGTCATATGTGGTGGTTGAAAAAGATCTGGTTCTTGGGACCATGATTGATTGAAGCTAGATGGATGAGTGTAATTGGCATAAGGATCTACTTCTTGGTAATTTTTCGAGTAGCCATAATTAGTATGATCCCACCATCCCTCATGGTAAGTGTTTGAGTAATGATCATACTGTTGGTCTTGGAACGCTTGATGGCCTTCACATCCTCCCATGGCAAATTGTTGAACTGGGAAGGTGAGATTGGCTTGTTGATTCTCCATGTTCATGTATGCCACCAACTCTTCAAGCGTTAGATTGCTCAATTCCATCAATTTTTTTTTTTTTTTTTTTCAAAATTTGATAAGAAAAACTTGTATGTACAAGAAAATAGAACTAATTAGAACTGAAAATAAGAATAAACCAAGTAACAAATAAACTAAAGAAAACAATCCCCGGCAACGGCGCCAAAAATTTGATGCACCCAAAAGAGTGTATCTTATTTAACCTTGCACTAAAAAGATAAATTGTAAGTATAGTAGTTAGCAAGGGTCGAGTCCTCAGGGATTGGGTTTTAGTTTATAAGTTAATAGTTTAAAACTTAAATTCAAGAACAATAAAAGAAAAGGGGTTTTTGAATCCAGATTTAAACTAAAGTAAATAATAAGAATAAGATGCAAGGCGGTATAACCAGCCAATAAAAATATATATACTAAATTAGGCGGTATAACCAGCCAATAAAAATATATATACTAAATTAGGCGGTATAACCAGCCAATAAAAATAAAACAAAGTTAATATACAAATTAGGCGGTATAACCAGCCAATAAAAATAAATATAAAAAATAAGCAAACTAAAAGTAAGAAAACAAATAAGTAAGAAGAATCAAATATGAAAAATATGGTTAAGGTTTCATTCTCCACCACTAGACATCATTAAGAATCAATTTCAGATCTATCAATATCAACCAACTATCAAAGTTAACAACCGTAGATAACAACAAGCTCTGTTACCCCAATCTTTCCTTAGTTTGTCGTTAAATAGAACAAGCTCTCTATTTAATCTCTAACCATTAAACAACCTAGAATAAGCTCTCTAAATTCAATTTAATGGCAGCTTTATGATGAGAAAGATAGGTTGATCTAAGCAACAAACACATAAGCTCGGATTGTTCAACTTAGGTTATGTTCCACTTTGCAATTATTGAAAACTTGACCATAATCATTAATCACAAATTGCCACTTATGAATAGGAAATCAAGACAATTACACGGATCAAGACTCCTAAACTAGCAATAGATAATTATCAAGATCTATCTAGTTGTACACCTAAATAAATCTAGACAACATCATGAACAATTCTTGTAGAAGAACATAAGCAACTTTGATAGAAAATTAATGATAGATAGAATCTGAAAATCAATCACAAAACATGTCTAGGGCTTTGAAATCACCCTTAACCAAATAGAAGTTTAGCCTAGCATAGGCATTATAAACATAAACATAAAATTAAAGAAAATCTAAGAAGAAAATAAAAGAAAGAAAGAAGAAGAGGAAGAATATTAATTATCCAACCTCTTGCTCTCTCTAAAGAAAAAGAAAACTAGAGAAAAGAAAGAAAACTAGAGAAAAGAAAGAAGAAGAAAACTTAGAGAATTTTATTAAAATGGCTAATATCCTACCTATGTACAATATGATCCCTTACAATCATCCAAGGCCCTCTATTTATACACATTTTGGAGGGCTAAATGACAAGAGACAAGCTTTACAAATTTCAAAGGTAGGTATATGACGATTTTGATCAGCCAACTTGATGGTCGATTTCGTCAATATTGGAGGCCTGATCTGATCACATGGTCTTCTAGAAAAAGGTTCCCCTATCAGTTACGGAACCATGGCCGTTGGAATCAGCTCATTTGCTGATGTGGTTAAGCAGATATGGGCAAAATACGAGAACATGTCAGCACAGACGTCATTGCACATCAGCCACCTTGATGGTCGATTTCTTCAATATTGGAGGCCTGATCTGATCACATGGTCTTCTAGACAAAGGTTCCCCTATCAGTTACGGAACCATAGCCGTTGGAATCAGCTCATTTGCTGATGTGTATAAGAAGATATGGGCATAATACGAAAACATGTCAGCACAGACGTCATTGCACATCAGCCAACTTGATGGTCGATTTCGCTAGGGAAAACGACTCCGTTTTAAGAAGTGTAAAACATGAAAAAGATAGATATACCTCTTAGCTTTGCATGGCTACAAATTTCAGCCTTATTGCTTCAGTGAAACTCGAGATATAGCTGATATGGCAAAAGGTGTCGGAACTGAAACTGAACTGGATTTGCCCTTAATTCTAGTAATCTGAAATCACTCAAAGAAACTTGTGAAAAACACCAAAATACATAAAAATATAAAAGATCATAAACACAATTAGACTAAACAATAATAACTCGTATTTGACACAAAACAATAATAAAACATAACTAAAAACTATATAATTATACGACTACTTTATAAGTTAATTTTTGAGGTCGGGTTTGAATTTATTTAAGTTGGTATCAGAATTAGGTTTTGCCCGTTTCGTTGGGTTTGAGTTTTTTTAATTTGATGTCAGAGTTAGGTTTCTTAGTCATTCCGTTGAATTACTTGTTATGCGCCTGTTTCGTCAGGTATCTGTCGAGAGTGAGTGTCAAAAGCCCCGCATTGCATACCTCTTATTAGACCTGTTTAAGGGTTGGGCTACCCGCTTGACTCGATAGGTCCGACCCTTGTTAGGTCGGGCTTGGATAACCATTTTTTCATTTCTGCCCGGTCCAAGTCAAATTACTATTTATGAATACAAAATATTTTTTATTTAAATTTAATTATAAAAATGTATAAAAATATTTTTTTAATATGTTTTTTAAATAGTGATTTGGGTTTACGGGTCGGGCTTCGATAAAGGATATAAAAAAAAAAAATCGAACCGCAATCCGTTCCGACCTATGAACACCTCTAACTCTTATACCTGAATGTGATTTATATACAATATTAACTTTTTCACCTTAATAAGCTAACTTTAAAGTCGGATTTGAGTTTATTTAACTTACCGTAAGAAAGAGACAATCCTTTTATTTTCATACTTGCAGTACAACTTAATTTATTTTCTAATTTACTATCTTTTTGTTAGATTTGTAACCTTTAGCTTGGTTGTTTAATAATATATATATTTTATTAGCTTAGTAAAAGAAAAAAGGTGTCTATATCCAACCTTAAATTATGGGCAGTTGCAAAGTTTCTGGTTGGTTAGCACAGATGAAGTAAGACTTGGTCTTCAGGCCTAAGATTGTTTGTCAAAACCAGTCTAGTTAACGTTCACATCCGATAATTTTAGATCCGATACGATTGCACGATACAAATATGATATGATAAAAATAATTATATGATATAAAACATGATACGACATGACAAAATAACGCGAACACGATACAAATACACGAATGTATCAAAAATTGATATAACTTGAATTATTAATATGTCAAAATTTATATAAATATATAACATCTTAAATACGATTATAATACAAAAAATAACACGAACACGATTAGACCTGCACAAGAGTCGAATAGCCCGCCATGATCGGTAGGCCTGGCCCGTATTGGATCGGTCCTGTCTGCCCCGAATCACTGTTGAAATAATAAAAAATTATTTTTTATTTAAATTATAAAAATATATGAATATTAATATAAAAATAAATTTTTTAACTTTTAATATTATTTAAATAGTAAATTAGGCTGGAGGGTTAGTCCGAATCCGTTCAGAACTGATCTTGGATAAAAACAAAATTGGGCCACGACCACGACCTGACTCGACCCATAAATAAATCTAAATACGATACAAATATATAAATTGGCAAGTGCATTCTCCATATATATTATATAGATATACTTCAGAAAGATTAAAGCTTTTTCAAATTTGTAACAGCTAGTTAGAAAAGACGGAGCTTTTTCCGAAAATAAGGTAGATTAAATTTTTTTTCCTCTAAGGAAGGCACTTTTAATTTTATTTACATAAATAAGACATTTCAAGTTAATGAATGTAATTCGTTCTTATGTGGCAAACAGTCATCAGTTTCATAAATAAAAAAAAAAAAATTCTCATGAATGACCATGTCATCGGCGGCAAAGTAAAATTACAGTTTCAACGGTATTTATTGGAAAATATGAAAATACTTTCAATAATTGAAAATTTCGTCAAAAACCTATGTAATTATATACCAAAATAAAATAAAAACAAATTAATAATTCAAATCCAATGAAAGCCAATAATATAATACCTAAAATCGTATACATAGGTCAAATATCAAACCCATTAAAATGATAAGCCAACCTTCTTCAACGTTGAAAGAGAAATGGGCTTTTGATGATCATTAATCCCAAAACTTCGCATAAATTTTTTTGATTTACTTGTAGATTTGCAAACCAAATAAACATGGTTTCAAAATAACAAAGCAACAACCATTCTTCAATACTTTTTACCCACCTGCGAATTTCACTTAAGAATTGTCTCTGATTTTATTTTTCCTTCGAAACCCTAATCCAATGGGGTCCGAATGCTTGATGGAGCTAAGCCAACCATTGCGGTTGACGCCAATGGGGGGCCACTGGGGTTGTGGAGTTTGTCTCACCAATCATATTATTGTTTGAAAGAAGAAGTAAAAAAAAAAAAAAAATCTCAGCTGCCATATAGACAGTGACTTAGATTAACTTAAAATATCTTATTTATGTAAATAAAATTAAAAGTACTCTCATTTAATAAAAAATATTTTAACCTATCCCATTTACCGGAAAAAATTAAGCTCTAAAAAATCGTGGGGTAGGTAGGTTACAGGCTGCTGTACTAAGCACATGATATTTCTAAAGCTTGACCGCAGACTTTGAATGAATTTTTTTTTTTTTTTGAATTGAGTTCTTTTTTTTTGTTTTTTTCAACAAATATGGTAATTTCTCAATTTAAGTTTGTATTTAATATGTTAATGATAAAAAATTTTAATTTTATAAGCGAAGTTAAAAATTTGTCTCATATTTTATTTTTAATTAATTTTTAAATTTTTTTTAATATATTTTAAAAAATATGTATTACTTTATTAATTTTGTTTATAAAATTTAAAAATTTGACTAACAATAAATCAGATAATTTTTTAATTTAAAAATGCAGGGTCGAGTTAGAGATTGCAATTTCAACCCCTAGCTGAGTTATGCTATAGGAAAATAGCTAGGTTGGGGGTGTGTATGCTTAGTAGACATGACAATTTTAGATACAATATGATTATACGATACGAAAAAAAAGATTAAAACACGACACGATAGGAAAAATAATACGAACAACAGATGCACGAACGTGTCAAAATCTATCTAAAACGAATTGTTAACGTGTTAAAATTTATATAAAAATATAATACTTTAAACACGATTATATTAAAAAAATAATATAAATACGATACGAATTAATACACAAATTATCAAATTTACTATTTAGTTCAACAATTTGACTAATAACTTGTCATCAATCCATTATTCTCAACTACCAACTGCATTTTTTTTATTCATTAACTGAAAAATAATATTATAGTTTACAACATCTATATTCTGTATTACCTGCGCAGCCTTTTCTTTTGTCCTGTTCAGCTCTTTTTGTTTGATCTTTTCGTTTGTATCTGTGGTAAATGTGTTTATGGACCTGTCAGATCGGATCAAATCCGAATAATAAAAAATTTACTTATTTAAATTCGACTCAAAAGTTCGTTTTGATGTTTGAAATATATTAAATTTACATTTTAAATTTTTAATATTTAAATAATAATTTGGGATGGGCCAAGCTGGCCCGGATTATAAAAAAACATATCTCAAATCTGACTCAATTCAAATCGAACGAATAATTTTGACCTATGGACAAATCTAATATGTACCGAGTTTGGTAATACAAATTCTTATGTGATTTAGTAAGTGTTGGAAAAATTAGGGAATTAAACAAAAACAAATAATGTTAATAAAGAAAGTAAGACGGTTTTGAAGTGTATAGAACACTTTTCATAAGATTTTAATGTCTCCGGGGTATAACAAAACCTTAAACACTCTAAGCAAAATAGTGAAAATGATTTTATTGAGAACTCGGAGCTTATCTCACTTGGTTCATGCAGCCACCCTTAAGAGATGACATCCAGCAGGTCTCGAGTTCGAATTCCTGTATCTGCAATCCCTTCCCCTATCCTTAAGTTGCGGTCTTTTTTGTACCCAAAAAAATAATTTTATTGAAGAGTTTTTTTATACAATTTATGAAATCACATGTTTTTTCGATCAACAAATGTAACTTGTCATCAATATTTAAACATAATTATTTTTTATAAACAATTATAAATTCATCAATATTTAAACATAATTATTTTTTATGGGCAATTATAATATTTCATCAATATTTAAACATAATTAGTTTTGATGAACAATTATAATATTTCATCAATGATTAAAAATTACTATTCTTTATGAACAAAGACCACTTTTCACTTGATAAATAAACATATATTTTTTTCATAATCTATATTTTATGAAAGTTAGCTAAAATTTTGTTATCATTATCAAGTACTTATTTCACCAAAATTATTTCAAAAAACTTTGTTAATTTAATTAATGTGAAATAATAAAATTTATCAATATTCTAAACTATCAACCGTAAGTACCAAAAAATTGTAGTTATTTTTTGGATTAAATACTCAATTGGTCCCTGTGCTTTACAATTTTTATCCGTTTGGTACCTAAAGAAAAAGTTATCAACTTGGTACTCTAACTTTCCTTCCGTCTATGACTTTATCTCAAAGTGTAACTCCGTTTAAAAAAAAGCTAATGTGTCTTTGATGCCCAATTGAAAGCATCCACGTGGCTAACAAATTCACGTCATTCATTAAAAAAAAGTAACATCATCTTTTTTTATATATATAATTAACAAAGAAGAAAAAAATTAAATTTAAAATATTACAAAAAAAAAATGGATTCTTCTTCTGCTCCTCCTCCTCTATTTTCCTAATATAGTATTTCTAACAAAAATTCGAAGCCAAACTTCCTTCAGTTCCTTTTGAACCCAAACCATATGAACAACAAAATAATGCCTCAATTTCCCTTTATTTCAAACCCAAATTTCGTAAAGCCCGAGCAAACAGATAATTATATCTCTAAAAGGGGAAAACAAAGAAAACGAAAAAGAAATAGAAGAATAAAAGAAAATGGAACCTGAAGGACTATTAGCCAGAGTATTTGGGTTAAATGTTCTGGGATTTGTGATAACAGACGGCTTTGTAAAAGGGTTTCTACTGTAACTTCTTCTCATAGGATCGTAGAGTTCATAATTTTTCATATTAGGGTTCGTTCTACATGGGATTGATGATGATGATGAAGAAGAAGTCTTGGCAGATGATGCCATGATGGATTTTTTACCTCGTAAATCTTTTTTTTCTCTATCGTTGAATTGAATGGGATTTTTGTAATACGATCCAAATCAGTCAGGAATCTGGAAATAAGAAATTGAGAAAGAAATAGAAGGGAAACAGAGGAGAACAAGAAGAATCCGATGAAGGAAAATCTTTTGTATATTACAAAAAAAAAAAAAAAATTTGCCCCAAATTGTAACCCCTCTTCAGAAAAGGTTTTTTTTTTTTATTTTTAATATTTCAAATTTAATTTTTTCTCTTTTTTAAATTATGTATAAAAGAAAAGATGATGTGACTTTTTTTTAATGAATGACGATGGATTTTATGGCCACGTGAATTTTTTTAATTGGGCATTAAAGACACATCAGCTTTTTTTTAACGGAGTTACACTTTGGGATAAAATCATAGACAGAAAGAAATTTGGAGTACCAAGTTGATAACTTTTTTCTTTAGATACCAAACGGACAAAAAGTGTAAAGTATATGGACCAATTAAGTATTTAACCCTTATTTTTTTTAGAATTCAACTACATCGTATTATTTTATAAAGTTACGAGAACAAGTAGGAAATTATAATAATATTATTTATAATTTAAATATAAAAAATCAATGAAATAAAAATTAGATAAACTAACATAAACTTAAATATATTTAACATAAATTATTTGTGTCATAACGATCTTGCGACCGCTAAATGACGTTGGGAGATGGAAAAGATAATAGATCCTCATAAAAAATATAGGTTTTGAAAAACCTCAAAAAGGGGAGTCACCATCGATCTTTTTTGGCTAGGTGTGATCGATCACCTATTAAAATCATTTTTTGTAAAGAAATTAAAATTAATTAAAATCCTTTGTAAAAGCAATTTTAAAGTCCGCGTTTAAAACTAGTGAAAAACAAAAGCTGATTCAGAAGTCCGTTACGTGCGGAGAAGGTATTAGCACGCTCACAACGCCTGTATAAAACAGTACCTTATTAATCATGTGTTATCATTAGTCTCGATAAAAGTTGGTTTTAGATTCGGTATTTAAAGATATATCCTTTAGAAAACAATATATTATTTAAGAATAATCCGAAATTTTATTACCACAAAATTTTCTATATTCCCTGACAAACTTGGCAAAATATAGAATTTTCCTATTTTGAAATCATCCGAATTATTTTTTTCTTTAAAAGGATGTTCCTTTGTTAATGATAATTGATGACGTTCTCCCCGACAAACCCAGCAGAGAACTCATGAATTAATTTAACTCGGGAAAATTGCCTCGTTTTATTAAAGCGTTAGTTTTTATACGTATTTAAACTCTTGAAAAATGAACATGAATATGCAAAGCCTTATTAAGATGCAAACATAAAAGAAGTAATGTAAACATTAATCATCATATGGCATAAACAAGAAACTAATATAAGCAACAATTGTTAAATAACATAAACAAGATCATCATATGAACAATAAATATTAATTGGCATAATCAAGATCATAATACGAATATCAATCAAAATTTGAACTTTACCAGAGAAAATCGAAGAATCGGGTTCAGGATTCAGTTACGTGCGGGGAAGAATTAGCACCCCACAACGCCCGTATAAAATGGTACCTTATTATCGTGTGTTATCTCAAGTCTCGATAAAAAAGTCGATTTTTAATTTAGTATTTCAAGTTAATTCCCAATTTAAAGAAAAATAATTCCATTTTTAATTGAAAATGATCCGAAATTTATTAATTCAAAATTTTCCTATATTCCCCGACAAAATCGAAAAAATATAGAAAATTTTGTTTATTTAGAAAACTTTCCGAATCATTCTCGTTTTTTGAAAGAAAGATATTCCTTTATTAATGATAATTGATGATATCCCCTCCAACAAACCCGGTAGAGAACTCATGAATTATTTTAACCCGGGAATATCTTTATTTTATTGAAAATCATTATCTTTTTCAAAATATTTTAAAAAATATGAATTTGAATATGTGTGACATAAATAAAATGACATAACAAAGTCTAAAAAATATAATGCAACCTAAATGACATGATATAATTTAAATGGCATAGCATATTCTAAATGTAATGAAATATCCTAAGTCACATGATATATTCTAAATGAAATGAAATATCTTAAGCGACATGTTATATTCTAAATGAAATGATTTAAATGACATGGAAAATGTAAATGATATGGCATATTTTAAATGACATGGCATATTCTAAATAATATAATATAAATGACATGGAATACAATCTAAGTGACATGAAATGACATGAAACATAAAATAATGCTGTCATGAAATATGCATGAAAATAAAAATAAAATAATAATGCATGAACATAGTATATGTTAAATATTGTGACAAAAATAAATAACTAAATAAAAAGCATAGAATAACATGAAATATTCAAAATCATATAACAAATAACATAACACCATAAAATAAATCAAAACAATAACAATATCATAGCAATTATCATAGCAAAAATCACATATTATATAGTAAGCATGAATATGGAAAATGCAATGTATGGAAGTGTATTTTTTTCTTTAATTAAGGAAATCCGTATATCTAAAAAGATATCTGGCTATTTTAGGAAAAGACATCAAATTAAATTTTCTAAAATCAAAATACTTTGTGATTGTTTGAAAACAATTTTTAAAATCTTGGACAAAAATTAAACCCTAGCCGAATTCCCTTTAAAAATGGCTCTATTTTCCTAAGTTTTAAAATCTCGGACTTGACCAACCTTGACCCGAACTCTATAAAATCATTTTTGAAAATTAAAAAGGCCTAGAAACCACCCTAAGATAGTAGCTAAATTTCCTAATCAACCCCCTCTAAGTAACTTAGCCAAAACATAAAAATGATTTTCCATCAAATTCAAATCTGACTCTACTGTCCAGTTTTAAAACATGATTTTTTAACCTATTTTTAAAATTTCAGAAAAATGTAAAAAAATTATTGGAGACTCAAAACATGTAAAACTAAACGAAAAAAAATTGGCTTAATGTTTTGATCAAAGATAACTTTTCAGAAAAATCGGGAAAGTTTGAAAACTGGGTGAAAACTGTTTTGCCAAAACACATTTTTTTTGCCTTTGATAAAATAATTTAAAAATCAAGGTAAAAATGTTGGAGACTTTCCTAAGGACCTACAAACAGTATCAAAAACATTTAAAACTTTGTTAAAAAATTTGCTAAGTAAAAACTCACAAAGGTAGAATAATCAATTTGACAACTCTTTAATTTTCCACAAGTATGCTCAAATGAGCATGACTTTGAGCCATTGATTGGCCTAAGTCACAAATCAAGTGGTATGACATGATATGCATGAACATACAACAAATTGAATACATGATTTAAAACCTAAATGATGAAGGAAATGCATGGCAATTCAAAATGACCTAAATGCCTAGTATGAGTTTGCATGGCAATAAATGCTATCCTAACTTAATATGCATGAAATGCTTGATAATGCAAATGTAACTTGGACCTAATGTGTTATGAATATGCATGACAATACTAATATGATCTAAGACCTAAATAGCATAGCAATGCATGGCAATACCATATACCAATATGGTCTAAGACCTAATATGCATGGCAATTCAAAATAACCTAAATGCCTAGCATGAGTTTGCATGGAAATAAATGCTATCCTAACTTAATATGAATGAAATGCTTGATAATGCAAATGTGACTTAGACCTAATGTGTGATGAATATGCATGACAATACTAATATGACCTAAGACCAAAATAGCATAGCAATGCATGGCAATACCAATATGGTTTAAGACTTAATATGCATTGAATGCAAATATAGCCTAGACCTAAAATGTGATGAGAATGCATGAGAATATCATGAACATATAATGACCAATAAACCTAATACTAATGCATGAACAAACAACAACTAATACACAATCTCAAGGCATGATAATGCAAAGCATGGTAACCTAACAAAATGCAAATGCATGACAAGGCAAGGAATGCATGAAGAGGCCGAATGGCCACTAGATAACCTAGGACAATCATATGTAGCAAATAACACAAACACATGGCAAACCAAATCAGAATACATAATCTCATGGCATGGAAATGCAAACAAGTCAACAAGCAAGATGAAATACACATGCAAAGCAATGAAAAATGAGGTGGCCGAATGGACATGAGCTCACAAAGATGATATCCTTGTTGGGATTCAGCCCATGCTCAAACAGAGATAATGTATAATTTAATCAACAAGTTAAATATATAACGCAACGGAATAAAATAAAATAAAATAAAGAGACACCGAATCCCTCCATGGACCTGCCTATGAATTCAAAACGGTCAAGCTGTCAAGAACAGATAACAATCAAAATCTCATACCTCTGTAATGGAGATTGCTGAAACCACATCATATATTCTTGATGTTCTTGCTCTTGTGCACAATGCTAGCTTGTCGAAGACCAAAGTCGTCCAATTGTCCGACCTCTAATGGTAATCCACACAGGTGATCTGAAAGCCTTCACAAGGTTGAGATTATATTTTGCCAAGACGATGCTAGTGGTCTAGGTTGTGAGAAACCTTCATCCTCTTACTCTAGTTAGCCAAAAAGAAGCAGGCAAAAAGAAAATTGATTCCTCCTCCTCTTTTCTCTATGCGTGGATTCTCACAGGGAGGTAAGAGAATGCGACTACTAGGGTTTCTCTTCCTTAGGGGAGGCGGCAACAACATAAGGCATTTATATTATCAGGTTTAGTGTATGCCAACTCTTGGACTTATTGCACTAAAGCCCTTATACATATTGGCAATAAATATAATAAATTCAATTAAGAATTTCTTCTTTATATTTATAGATCATGAGCGGTATCTAGTAATGCATCATGACCACCCAAATGCCAAGAGAGTCATCAAGCTTCGACTAGCCTTTCGTGTATAATATGTCTGTGTAATTCGATCCCTTCATCAAATATCCCGGGATAGGAAAGAGCATGGTTCAGTGTCTACTCTTAACCCATTCCATATTAGATCTACACCTTTATATTAACTCCTTAAGTATTGCCTTGGCCAAGGACTTCCATAAGTTAATATAAGCCATATACATGTGAGATATGTCCCCTTAATCACTTTGGTGATGAATCCTCTCTGACCACTCATTCATCTTCATATGCTTCATGTCATACCCAATAGCACCCTACTTTAAGCATCCTTGTGATTGGGACCCGTTCGTGATGAAATCTAAGTTTGACAGTTCACATACAAGATGACCTGGTGTCACAAGTCAAAGGATTACTTACACTATTGACACATGAGAGTATTTACCATAGACACTTGAGTGAAATACCAAATGGAACTCTCATAGCGGGTCATGTTCAGTGAACTTGTTCAACTAACAAGCACCCATATGTTATCCCCAAGTATCTCTATACTTTCAACCTATGAGATCAGTTGCATGCATCAAATGCATGAAGGCTTAACATATTCCAGTCTTTGAGCATTGTCAATGCCCTGTCTTGACAATACAATAACCAGGAACATTTTAGAAACACGACATTGATGCATAAGGATCCTCATAATTGTAACACCTTACAATTCCTTTGCAATGCCATTGTGTCTCATGGGCTTTATCTTCACAAGTCATTTATAACAATTATAACAATACTTATGGATAAAGAAATACCTCAATATAATTAATAAAATATAATGTGCAATACATGAATATATAAATAGTGTATTACAAGCCTAACTAGATTGGCTTGTAGGGCTTACACCAACAATCCTAACATGGCATTTTCACAAACATATAACATACTAGCATGCAAGATACACAAACTCATGGCAAACAAACCAAATACATAATGTCATGGCATGGAAATGCAAACAAGCAACTAACATAATGAAAATGCACATGCAACACATAGGAAATGGAGGTAGCCGAGTGGACATGAACTCACAAAGATGACATTCTAGCATGGCATTTTCACAAACATATAACATACTAGCATGCAAGATACACAAGTTCATGGCAAACCAAATCAAAATACATAATATCATGGCATGGAAATGCAAACAAGCAACTAACATAATGAAAATGCACATGCAAAGCATAGGAAATGGAGGTAGCCGAATGGACATGAACTCACAAAGATGACATTCTAGCATGGCATTTTCACAAACATATAACATACTAGCATGCAAGATACACAAATTCATGGCAAACCAAATCGAAATACATAATGTCATGGCATGGAAATGCAAACAAGCAACTAACATAATGAAAATGCACATGCAAAGCATAGGAAATGGAGGTAGCCGAATGGACACATGACAAAATGTAAAATGCATACATGGCAACATACAAGGTATGATACATGAGAAAAATGCAAAATATTATCAAGGAAACACAAGGGCCTAAACCTACAAGGAAATATCATGAAGAAAAAAAGAAATATAAAAGCAAATAAACCATAAAAATGTAAAGAACATGATCAAAATAAACATAGACATGCAAAGAAAATAACAAGAAAAGCTATTAAACAAAACAAGGAAAGTTAAGCTCCATGGTTGGTACAAAATGGGCATAGCCTCTCACCTAACCATAATCACTTGGTCTTGCCAAGATCATGAAGCCTTTCCAATTCAAAAATCAGAAAATAAACCATGCTAATCAACAAACTAGAGGTGAGCTCCATGGTTGGTAAAAATGGGCATAGCCTTTCCCCTAACCATGGTCACTTGATATGTATCAAGATCATGTAGCCATTTCAACCTCTTTTGCTTCATTTTTTATAAAAATCAGAACCTTAAATACTTAAATAAACCTTCCAAAATCATGTTTCCCACAACATCATGCAAAGAAGAAAAAAGAAAAATCATGGTAAGCACTCATGTCACATTTGGCCAATGCAAAACCCTTGTAAAAAAAATTGCCTTCAACCATTTTTGATGAAGAAAAAGAGATGAAAACTTAAGCAAACATTTTAAAAACTTGATTTCTATGAGAAATGTAGTAGGAAAACAAAGTGGAAAATCAAGAGATCAACATGGAGAACAATAAGAAAACTATGCTAGAGCTTGGTAGAGATGACTACCTTCAAGCTCTTCTATTGAAAACCTTTCTTTTTTCTTTCAAAAACCTTTTTTTCTAAATTAGCTACTACCATTTTTTATCAAATGACCTCTATATGGAAAAAAATAAAACATTCGCTTCCCTCTCTCATCTTGGCCGGTTGGCATGACCACCCTTGGATGATTTGTGCACTTTTTCTCCTCCAATTTTGGCCCTTAGATTAGGATCCTTTGATGACATAATAAAAATACCTTCTTGCAAATAGCCCTTAAGATATGTACTCAGCCCTTCTAATAACCTCATCCGTTAGATGAAATAAGGCTACAATCCCATGCTTTCCCTTGCTTGGCCGAATGGACCACTACCCTTGGATGAGTTGTGCTCATTTTTCTTCTTCCATTCTTGGCCATTGGATGAGGATTATTTCATGAAAACATAAAAATGTCATCTTGGCATTTAATCCCATCCCCTAGAATGTGTACTCAACCCTTGTAAATGGCCTAAGCCATTGGATGAAAAGGACCAATCCCATGCACTCCCTTGCATGGCCGAATGGATGCCAACCATTAGATGAGTTGTGCTCATCTTTCTTCTTCCATTCTTGGCCATTGGATGAGGGTTCTTTCATGAAAATAAAAATGTCATCTTGGCATTTAATCCCATCCCTTGAATGGTGCATTCAACTTTTCTACAAGGCACCTAAGCCATTGGATGAAGGGGGGACCATTTGCAAGGTACTAGTCGAAGCGTTTTGAGCTTGATAGTGACTAAGAAATTAAATTGATCAAGCTTCCTTCTTCTCCTATATGCTGAATGACCAAGGGAGGAATTATCTCAGCAATTCCTGCATCTTTCGTATTTTTCTTAATTACAAATTGGCCTCTTTTGGTTTCTTCGGTAAAATGACCTTTCTGACCCCCGAACCTAAATAAATAGAAAACGGACTCCAAATTAAAATTTTTTTTTTTAATACTTTCAAAATAATAAAAAATTGAATTCTGGAAGTTTTCACAATTTTTCGAGTCCATTTGCTATTTATTTGGATTTTTTCTTCCAAAAGTGCCCTTTTGTGCACCCGAACTTTCACTATTTTTAAACGAACTCCAAATTCAGATTTTTCTTCACCAATCTCTTCCAAATAAATTAAAAGTGTGATATGAAAGTTTTCATAATTTTTGGAACTCGTTTGCTATTTTTTCGGGATTTATCTTTTTGAATTTCTAGATAGTGGGCCTGGGATTTGGCCATTTTGTAAACGAACTCCGATTCCAGATTTTCTTTCGCCAATATCTCTGAAATGATCCAAGAATGAGATCTGAAAATTTTCAGAATTTTTGGAGCTCATTTGCTATTTTTCCCAAATTTTCCAATTTTGCCATTTTACCTCCAAAGCTTGATTTTGTTTTCGAATTGACTTTTCCTTCAGTTTTTCTTCCAAGTAGCTTCTCCATTACCCTCAGTGCTTATCTTCCATTTGGAACCTTCAATTCTGACCAATTTGATCGTTTAAGCACTTTTCCCCAAATTTCCCAAAATAGGGTTTCCTTTCTTTTGAAATTTCGTAACCCAACTTTCGAACTCCATATCTTTCAATGTAGACCTCGGATTATCAAAATTCTTTCACCATATTTCAGTTGAACTTCAATTATTGATTTTGAAAGTGGGTTGACTTTTTTAGTAGTTGACTTTTTGGGGTTGACTTTTCTGGGGTTGACTTTTTTAAGTTTGACTTTTTTTGCCCCGCTTTCTTAGACTAAGTCTCGGAGTACCATCTGCAGGATGAGAAAAGTCTTTTTGCATTCTGAAACATCAATTTAGGAAGAAAACATACCTGATTTAGGCGTCCGGACAAAATTAGGTGTCTACTGCTGCCCCTCTTTGGCTATTGCTGAGAATCAGAAATCAGGCAAAGATAAACAAACACTAATTTTGTCCGGGTAGTGAAATCATATGTGAAGAGAATGGAAAGGGGTTTTCATTTTTTTTCATTTTTTCCATGTTTTTATTTTTCATTTTTTTTAAATAAGCTATAAATTGAAGATTTTGTCCTTAAATTGAGTTCCCTGACTAATCAAGGCTCAACCCGTCTTAAGGAAACAGGTTCAATTTGCAAGAGAAGAAATAACCTCGACGATGGTGTCGGGGTCTTAACCTGTCTTGTTCTCAGCTGTGTTTAAAATTCTAGGTATCTCCTCCAGAAGCTTCGGCTATCACCACCAAAGACTTGGTCATTTTTCAAAAAATTTAAGACTCTGGATATATCCACCAGAGGCTTTGGCTATCACCACCAAAGACTCTCTCACTTTTAAAATTTGTAAAATTCTGGATATCTCCTCTAGAAGCTTCAGCTATCACCACCAAAGACTCTCTCATTTTTTAAAGTTTGTAAAATTCTAGATATCTCCCCCAGAAGCTTTAGCTATCACCACCGAAGACTTTCTCACTGTTTAAAATTTGTAAAATTCTGGATATCTCCCCAGAAGCTTCAGCTATCACCACCGAAGACTTTCTCACTGTTTAAAATTTGTAAAAATTTTGGGTATCACCTCCCAGAAGCTTTAGCTATCACAACCAAAAACTTGTTCATTTTAAAAAAGTAAAATCCTGGGTTCGGCAAGTTCAAAATAAATAAAAGAAAGTACCTCGATGGTGGTCTCGGGGCTCGACTCATTTGAGAAGCAGAACGAGTTCTTATTTAAAACAAAATATCTCGGCAGTGGTCTTGGGACTTGACTCCTTTGAGAAGCAGAACGAGTTCGATTATACCTGAAAGATTTGAGAGAAGATGCAAATGCTTCATGATGCAAATGCAAATGTCTTTACTTGATGCAAATGCTTCTTGATGTAGATGCAAATGACTTAGATTGATGCAAATATCTTTGATGCAAATGTAAATGACTTGATTTGATGCAAATTTTCTTGATGTAGATTCAAATGACTTAGACTGATGCAAATGCTTCTGGATGTAGATGCAGATGTTGAATAAAATTCTGGGTATCTCCTCCAGAAGCTTTGGCTATCACCACCAAAGACTTGCTCATTTTTAAAAGTGTAAAACTCTGGATAACTCCTCCAGAAGAAGATTTCTCATTTTTCAAAATTATAAAATCCTGGATATTTCCACCAGAAGGTTCAACTATCACTACTGAAGGCTTGTTCACTTTAAAAAATTTAAAACTCTGGATATCTCCACAGAGGCTTCGACTGTCACTACCAAAGACTTTTTCCCTTTTCAAAAAATTTTAAAAATCTAGATATCTCCACAGAGGCTTCAACTATCACTACCAAAGACTTTCATTCTTGAAAAAAATTTAAAACTCTGGATATCTCCACAGAGGCTTCGGCTATCACTACCAATGACTTTCATTCTTGAAAAAAATTTAAAAACTCTGGATATCTCCACAGAGGCTTCGGCTATCACTACCAAAGACTTTCCCATCTAAAAAAAAATTCGTGTTGAAAATTATACTCAAAAACTTTGAGAAGAGATGTACATGCATATGTCTTTAACAAGGTGCTCATGCTTCATGGTGCAAATGTAAATGGCTTGGATTGATATAAATGCTTCTTGGTGCAAATGCGAATGGCTTGGATTGATGCCCATGCTTTGTGATGCAGATGCAGATATTAAATATGATGCAGATGCTTCATGGTGCAAATGCGAATGGCCTAGATTGATGCACATGCTTCTTGATGCAGATGCCCTACTAATTGTGTTCATGTAACTGATCTATGAATGGTGTAACTGCAATTACCACACAATAATGAAAATGCAATGATTCTAGAAATGATGCAATTGCTTGAGAATGTAAATATCCATGGAGAATATAAATGTAAAAGTAAAATGAAGATGCTTATGGAATAGTGCCAATGCAAATACCCATGAATGATGCAAATGCTTGTCGACACTGTGCAGATGCAAAAGCTCAATAAAGAGATGAGTGCTTATGAGTGATGCCAATGCCCCCGATTATTTTTCTAGACTTTTGCTTAGCCTTTCAAATTCATTTTTTTCCTTTTCAAATCAGAGTATATCTTGAACACTCGTGCTCCAAAAGAGATCATTCCCTTTCCATTCTTTGGCTATCTCTTTGCCCCAACAATTTTCAAACTCTTATCAACAGAAGTCTGAACCGAGTTCTATTTCTTCTTCTCATATCTGGAAGTCAAGATCTACCCTAATAATTCCATACCTTTGGGTTAGAAAAACCCTTGTCTCATGTCAACATCAAAAATGGTTATTTCAAAAATATTTTTACTTGTTTCCCCATTCTAGAAAAATTTTAATGAAAACTTATGAGTCAAAAATATTAACCCCACAGTATGTGATGTACAAATCTTTTGAAGACTGATGATGACTGTTAGAAATTTCTCTAAGTGTCAATCTGGTTTTTTTTCAACTGGGATTGGCAAGGCTTGGTATAACAAAATTTTGGTTGATCGAAGAAAACTTCACAACAAAAATGTATGTCTCTTCTAGGCTCACAAATGGAACAGGTTTTATAGATCATGAATTCATTGAGAACCAAACAAATCAAACATTCTTTTAATTTCCATATCAAGGCATTTTGACAAGCGTCAAGATTGGCTAAGATGTTTAAACGGGAAAGTTGATTTTGGAGAAAAAAGTCTCAGTTTTTGAAGACAATCCTCCGAATGAGAGCTATCAATTTGGGAGGTTCAAGAATTCCTAGATGTTCCTCGATGACCACTTCTTCCATTTCACTCTAGACCGCCCATTTTTGTGTTTTCGCCCTAGAGTCCCATTCTTTCCAATTTTTCTTTCTCTTTTTTTTGTTGTTCTACCATGCACTTGAGAATTCTGAATTCTTCCATAGTGAAATGATAATTCGATGAGAAGGAATAAAATCTGAGGAAAAACCCTTCAAATTAAATATTCATGCTTGATCAAAATGGAATTTTAAAGCACGTAACGTAGCCCATGGTCCAGGGTTCAGAAAGAAAGGATAAATATGCCCAAAATCTGTGTTTGAGGGTAATCAGATTAATCATCATTTCTTGAGGAGGATTTCCTTCGAAGCATTTATCCCTTTTGGACTTTTCATTCCTTTTGACTTTTGCGTCTTTTCTTCTTTGTTCTTGACTTTCAATTTTCCATCTCTTTCACACATATTTTTTGGGTGTGTTTTGGCTTTCAATTCGTCATCTTTTTTTCCTTTGAATTCATCTTGACAGAGTAAGCCCGTATTTATTCGGGGCTCCATTTGCTTTGCATCTGTCTTTGAGCTAGGACTCATTTTTTCTTGATCTTTGAGAAGATCTTTCCTCGCATTTGCCCCCAAGTGTAGAGGGTGATCCTTGATCAGGGTTCAAAGAAGAAAGAATTTTTTTGGCTCAAAAGGGGTGACTATGGATAATTTCTTTTTTGCGAAAAGGAGATAAAAAATGGCCATTTCTCATATCAAGCACGAATATTCACATTGAAAAGCAATCCTTAGGGGAAATAGATAATCAAAATTTCATTTTACACTTTGGAATCATCTGAATTCTCATATGAATGATATCACAAATTTTCTTTTTTCTTTTTCTGTTTTTTTTTATCGCATGCCCCAGTGATTCATGCGTTAGTCCATCCTTTATTCACCATGTATCCATCATTTCCCCATATGATGCCCCAATTTGGTCAACCATGAGAATTTGTATCAACGAGGAACATAGCAAGTCTAGGTCCATTTTGAAAAGGTTGAGTTTCAAATTTGAGTTCTTTGAAGAGACAAGGAACATATGACCCTAAAACGGATTTTTTCTGGGACATGGGATAATTTAGTTTACTCATTGTGCCCTAGGGTGTCAATCATGAAGTTATGTTTGGGTAATTAGTGTTTTGTGGTTATTGATAAAGGCATGAACGATTTTGGGCACAACCTTGAAACACAGCAAATTACCAATGATTTAAATTCTTGAAAAAATGTCTTATTTGTTTGAATTTCAAGGAGTTCAAAAAATTTTCAAAACTTCGTTCCTTTGTTTATAGCCCAGACTAGGATTTACATCTTTGCTTATTCTGCAACGACAATGGTTTATGAAGTTTAATCAATCATATTCCTTGAAGCATTAGGTCTTTCCAGTAATCTTGTTTCAAAGGATTTAGGCATAGGAAAGCCTAAAAGAGAGGGAAAGTGTTGAGTCATTTCTAACAATGATCATCAATATTCTCGAGAGTGTCCATTACTTCATGTGAAAACTCCTTATTATTGTTTACCACAAATTTTCATGAAGTTTCATTTTTTGTTTTTTTGAAAATCCAAATGAGTGCTAAAATAATGAACATAAAACATTTAAATTCAAAATTTATTTATTTCATGTAGATGTCAACATGAGACAAGTGCTTTCATCATCACAGTGTATAGAACTACATGCATCAAAAATCCTAATATGATTATGCACCATGTTTCTTATGACACTTGGCTTTCCCATCTTCAAAACTTATCGACCAGCCTTGATGAGATCCCTGACCTTGTACTTCAAAGCGGGGTAGTTCTCTGTTGAGTGACCTTGATTGCCAGAATGATAACCACAACACTCACTAGCATCATACCAGCTCAGATAAGGGGGCTTGAGAGGCTCTAATTGCATGGGTGTCACAAGGGGATTCTGGATGAGTTGAGGTAGTAGCTCACTGCATGTCACAGGAATTGGGTCAACCTGATTTCTTTTTCGCTTTTTATGCCCCCTTCGATTATTCCCAAGGGTGATAGATTGATAGACAGATGTAAATTCTGGTGTGGTTGTCGGCATTGGTTGGTAAGGATAAGCACCTTGAGAGACATTGTTTAGGGTAGAGTAAAACGATTGATACGAGGAGAAATGTGGAGGTGGGTGTCACACCCCAAATTCAGGGCATGTGACCGGCCAGAGACAAGGTATGCCCCTGCCTCCGAAGCCTGAGTATGCTCATTAAACCAAATCAAACAAAATTTGGCATAATCTCGCCCTATATGGGGGTTTGCCGCTCAATCATCAACATTCACAATGTAATAATTCATCAACACATGACATCTCGGTTTGGACACCTCCGATAGGGAGTAACCGAAATGCCCCGCAGCAGACTCAACCTTTATGACATCTTATATACAAACATACATTTATATCATATCATAACAAAATGAACATCACCATCTCATACCAGGCCTCTAAGACTGATATTCATCATACATCACTTAATTACATCCGTTTACAAAATATACAGTACATATTCAAGATACACAAAATGCAGAGGACCCATGATACCCTAGTGACTGCAAAAATGTACCCCACCATCGCCACTGCTTACCACGTCCTAGGTCAATCCGCTCACCACAAGTATGTGAGTAGCTAGCTATCCGGAATCTGGGAAGAGCTGGGTCTATTAGAATCTGAAAAACTGAAAATAAACGAAGTGAGTTGAAAAACTCAGTGAGTATAAGGTAACTAGGAATAGTACTTGGCAATTTCGTGCTTCCTTTCTTAACCATTAAAGTATAAACATGACATATCAAGTATGAGTAATTAATCGAAAAGTAATATTTAAAAATTGTTCCGGGACTTATAAAAATTATTTGTCCCATATGAAATCTTCTATGCTGAGTGCTAAATATAAATAAGCCATTGGCCAGCCTAAATTGGTAGCCAAAAATATTTAACAATCGATTTTACGTGTATACCTCCACAATTATTAATTAAGAATTTCTCATGTCTATATCATCAAAACATCCCGGACTTATACCAGTCAGTAATATTTGTCATCCTAGACTATCTTGTCCATATCATCCCGGACTCATCTTGTCCGTACAATAATAGCATCCCGGACTTCACCTTGTCCGTACAATATTAGCATCCTGGACAACACCCTGTCCGTACAATATAGCATCTTGGACATCACCCTGTCCGTACAATAATAGCATCCCCGACATCACCTTGCCCGTACAATAATAGCATCCCGGACATCACCTTGTCCGTACAATAATAGCATGATATATTAATTCATCATGGAGTAAAATATATATATATATATATTATGCTAGGAAACAATCTCTACACTAACATATTTCTACTTATGTTTTTCAAAGCGCTACAGTTTCACTTAGATTTTTTTATCAAACAACTTATGTGCAAAACCTTTTAATCTACAATATCTAACTACCCTTAAATACTCAACCATCCTATACAATAACATTCATTATTATTCAACTCCACACTTACGCCATTGATCCGCGTAAGGTTCGAAACTTACCATTTTCGTAATCTGAGCAATCTTTCGTGTTTCAATATCCATAACAATAAACAATGCATATAAAACAACAACTACCTCCTATACTAACCTAAATACTAACTGTGTTAGTCCGAGTGTTAAAGTGGCACTTTCGTGGCTTTGTCGCGATTCCAGGCGAACTCTGCAATAAGAGTACCTATGGCATCATCAGGATATTTAGTGAATATTTCTCAACTACGGGACATTCAAATTCTAACTATTTATTCTAGTTAGCTGCTATTCAATATTTTCCAACTTAAGAATTTTTACAAATAAATTCCTACACTTAGCTCGAGTCAAAATTTGGAGCAACAATCAACTGGAAAGTTGCTCACACAATAATAACGAAGCTAACGGTGGCCTCGGACAACCAAGGAAGGTGGCGACACCACCTCATAGGCAAGCTAGGTTTTAGCCAAGCTTGTTTTAGCCTCTAAATTTGATTCAAAGCTATCCGATACTAATTTACGGTTTAAGGAGGTGGAGGAACACCTTTCGTAAGGGAAAAAGTGGCGGCAACATGGTGATTCATCACCACAAATTTTTAGCCAAAATGATTTCTCATAGATAGAGACAAATTCTTCAAAATCTAATATCAAAATCAAGCTTAGAACATGAAATTACCTATGGGTTAGTGAAATCCTTGCAAAATTTGGTGATTTCCCTTGAAATTTGAAGGAGAGAGAAAGCTTTAGTAAGCTTTAATGGAGTTTTTGGTGAGAAAATGCCTAAAGGCATCAAGAGTAAGAAGAAGACGTGGTGTCTTCTTATTTTGGCTGAAAACTTATGGGAAATTATCTCATGTTCTTAATCTTGCCTAAGCTTGGTCAAAAGAGTTGACCAACTTTGACTTTTTGCGCATGCCCTATAGAACGTGATGTTCGGGATTTTGTTTTTCATTTTTTCTCAACATATTCATGTTTCTTGGGTGTTCAAACATCTATCCATGTGTCCGGATCGATAACAAGAATTTTTTAACCACGTTTTTTCAGGAAAAGTACGACAACGTCACAATTTTCCAATTTTACCGATTCTAGTCTCGTTTTTTTTCCTAAAGCCAAATATTAGATCCAAATGTCATATTAACATATTATATAGTCAAAAAGTCCATTTATACCATTTCTCAGACTAAAAATGAAAAGGGGTGTCAAATGACCAAAATACCCCTAATGCATCTTTTTTTGAATTTGATGTCGATTGTTGTTCTGATAATAGGTATGGGTTCTATATCGTATATTATCGTCATATCCACTCAATTTATCATATTTTATGGAATTCTCCCCTTCCCGATTTCAGTCTGAATTTTAAACTACTTTAGGGTCAAATCACTTAACCACCTGATTTAACCTCCAATTCTATAATCTATCATACAACATGCATACAACATGATAGCCCGTCCTTCCTAGTGGATTTTACATGTGTAGTTCCGAGCCATCAGAATGTTATAGGAGACCCAAGTCATCTCTGGCTTACGAGGGTGTCACAATTCTCCCCCCTTTATAAAATTTGTCCTCGAATTTTACATAAAATAACCTATAAAGAATTACCTCATGTTTGAAATAACTAGGGGTACTGCTGCCTCATCTCATCCCCAAGCTCCCACGTAGCCTCCTGCGTATTGTGATACTGCCACAAAACTTTAACTGTAGGAACTTCCTTGGACCGCATCTTTCGTACTTGACGATCTACTATGGCTACGGGTTCCTCAATATATGTTAACTGGGAGTCTATTTGTGTTGCCTGTGGCTGTAAAACATGTGAATCATCTGAAATGTATTTTCACAACATAGACACATGGAATATAGGGTGTACATAGCTCAAGTCTGGAGGCAATGCTAACTCATATGCTACCGCACCTTTACGGCTCAATATCTGGAATGGTCCAATGTACCTTGGACTCAACTTACCTCGTCTCCCAAATCTCATAACCCCCTTGAAAGGTGAAACTTTTAGGAACACATAATCTCCAACATCAAACTCTAACTCACGTCTCCGATTATCAGCATAGGCCTTTTGCCGATTTTGGGCAGCCATCAACTTCTCTCTTATTATTCCAACCTTTTGCACTGCATCTTGCACAATATCTGGACCAAGTAGCCGATACTCGCCTGCCTCAAACCAACCTATAGGTGATCTACATTTCGACCATATAGTGCCTCAAATCGTGCCATCTGTATACTGTTGTGATAACTGTTGTTATAAGCGAACTCAATCAAAGGTAAATGATCATCCCAATTCCCTTCAAAATCTAATACACAGGCCCGCAACATATCCTCAAGGGTCTGTATAGTCCTCTCGGACTGTCCATCTGTCTGGGGGTGAAAAGCGGTGCTAAATCGCAATTGCGTACCGAGGGCCTCCTGGAATGATCTCCAAAATCTTGCTGTAAACTGCGAACCTCTATCTGATATTATCGATAATGGTACACCATGTAAAGGCACAATTCGATCCAAATAAAGCTTAGCATACTTATTAGCTGGATAAGTAGTTTTCACCGGAATAAAATGTGCCGACTTAGTCAATCTGTCGACAATCACTCAAATAGAATCATATCCTGTCTTAGTTCTAGGCAAAGCAGTTACTAAATGCATGGTAACATGATCCCATTTCCACTCTGGCACTTCAAGGCTCTGTAATAGACCAGCTGGTCTCAAATGTTCAGCCTTTACTTGCTGACATATTTGGCATTTAGCCACATAATCTGCTACATCACGTTTCATGCCTTGCCACCAGTAGAACTGCTTAAGATCACGTTACATCTTGGTAGCACCAGGATGCATCGTATATGATGAATTATGTGCTGCATCAAGGATCTTACCTCGAATTCCCTCTATCTCAGGAATTACCAATCGATTATGGAAACGGAGAGTTCCCTCTTCATCTACCTGAAATCCATCGTCCTTACCCTGTTTCACACTAGTTATAGTCTCAGTACAAAAAGAATCGACATGCTGCCTTGCTTTAACTTCCTCTACTAAGGAGGATCTAACCTGTACATGTGCAATAAGTGCACCAGTCCCGATAAAACTCAAGGTAACACCTCTTCTCAAACAATCCTGAATAGCTTTAGCCAACAGTCTTTCTCTAGGGACAAGTGAGCCATGCTTCCCATAGATTTACGGCTCAAAGCGTCAGCAACCACGTTGGCTTTACCTGGATGATAAAGGATAGTGCAGTCGTAATCCTTGAGTAACTCCAACCACCGTCTCTGTCTTAAATTTAACTCCCGTTGATCAAAAATATATTTTAAACTCTTGTGATCGGTGTATATCTCACATGGCCATATAAGTAATGTCGCCATATCTTTAATGCAAAGATAATGGCTGCTAACTCCAAATCATGTGTAGGATAATTCTGCTCATGCTTCTTCAACTGTCTTGAGGCATATGCTATAACCTTGCCACCCTGCATTAACACACATCCCAATCCAACCCTGGATGCATCACAATATACAACATATCCACTAGATCCTGTCGGTAATGTCAAAACTGGAGCAGTAGTCAAACGTTCCTTGAACTCTAGAAAGCTCCTCTCATATTCCTTTGACCACTCAAACTTGACATCCTTCTGCGTAAGTCTAGTCAATGGAGCTGCCAATCTCGAAAAATTCTCAACAAACCTCCTGTAATACCTTGCCAGCCCCAAGAAACTTCGAATCTCAGTAATGGTGGTAGGCCTTTTCCAGTCACGCACTGCCTCCACCTTTTTAGGGTCCACACTAATACCTTCCTTGGATACAATATGTCCAAGGAATCCTACATTACTCAACCAGAACTCGCACTTTGAAAACTTAACATATAACTGGTGTGTTCTAAAGGTTTCAAGCACCACCCTAAGATGCTGGCTATGATCATCCTCAGTCCGTGAATACACCAAGATATCATCAATAAACACTATCACGAAGTGATCTAAATAGGGTTTAAACACCCTATTCATTAGATCCATAAAAGCTGCAGGGGCGTTAGTCAGTCCAAAAGACATTACAAGAAACTCATAGTGCCCATAACGCGTACGGAAAGCAGTCTTAGGCACATCTTCCCTCCGAATACGGAGCTGATGATAGCCTGATCGAAGATCAATCTTAGAAAAACAACTAGCTCCCTGCAACTGATCAAACAAATCATCAATCCTCGGCAGTATGTACTCATTTTTAATAGTCACCTTATTAAGTCGCCTATAGTCAATACATAGCCGCATGGATCCATCCTTTTTCTTAACAAACAATACCGGAGCACCCTAGGGTGAAGTACTCAGGCGTATGAATCCCTTGTCCAATAAATCCTGAAGTTGTACCTTCAATTCCCTCAGCTCAAGGGGAGCCATACGATAAGGGGAAATTGAAATAGGATGGGTTCCTGGCAACACATCAGTACAGAATTCAATCTCCCGCTCAGGAGGAAGTCCGGGTAACTCCTCTGGAAATACATCTGGAAACTCAGATACTACTGGTATCTTATCCAAATCTGGAACCTTGCCTTCAATATCGCACACATAGGCTAAATAGCCCTGACAACCACTATTTAACAACTTCTCAGCTTTTAAGATCGATATCATTCTTGTTGTATTCATACTCCGATCTCCCTGATATTTTAAAACTAATTTCCCTAGTATCTGGAAGGTAATAACCTTCTCGAAACAATCTAACATAGCATAATTGGCAGCTAGCCAATCCATGCCCAGTATCACATCAAATTCAAGTATATCTAGTATCACTAGATCGGCTATGAACACCTCCCCGCCAATCTCAATATCACACCCTTTCAAAAATCGTCTAACTACATACTCTACCCCGACAAGTGTTGAAACTAGCAAAGGTTCATTTAACTCACTAACATCTCTGAGCAAAATATCCACAAACCGCGGGCAAATAAATGAATGGGTAGCACCCGGATCAAATGAAGCATGTGCAGGCTATAAACAAACCATAATAATACCTATCACAACTGCATTGGATGCCTGGGCATCCCTAGGTGTTAGTGCAAAAACTTGAGCCTGCCCCCTACCGCCTGACGTCTATCCTCTACCGGCAGATTGCTATCCCCGACCCTGAGTACCTCTACCAGTCTGCTGTGCGACTGATCCTGCTGATTGCCCTGGTGCAGCTGTAGCTGGGAGTGGAGCTACTACTTATGGAAGTGAGCCAGAACCCAATGGGCAGTCTCTCCTCATGTGCCTCGATTTACTGCATCTAAAACATAAATCTGATCTCCAACATACGCCTCTTTGTCAGCGTCCATAAATCTGACATAATGGGGTAGAAGCTCCCCCAGTAGTAGTAGCAGCTGATGTACTCTGAGGGCGACCACCAGGTCTATGCTGACTGTTCTGACCCCCGTCCGTTTGTACACCACTAGTAGATGCCTCTCCTCTAGACACGATACCACCAACCAGCCCCGATAACCTTATCTTCCTAGAACCCTGTCCACCAAATCTGGGCCTCTTTTGTGGGCCCCTATCACTCTGCTTATCTCGGGCTCGCTGCTCGAACGTCAGAGCAGAATTTAGTACCTCAGCATATGTAGATGTCTCTGTCAACTGAAATGACCTAAACAAATACTCCCGAAGACCATCCACAAACCTCTTAGCTCTATCATACTCGGCGGGTACCAACTGTGGCGCATATACAGAAAGATCAAAAACTCAAATATCATAATCAGTCAGAGTCATGGTTTCTGTCTGCTTGAGCTACTCGAATTCGCGAGCCCTATCCTCGCGAACACTCTGTGGTAAGAACCTACGAAGAAACTCAGTACAAAATTCTGGCCACGCTAATGGAGGATCAGTAGCTCGTCGTCTCTTAAGCAAGGTCGTATACCACGTCCCAGCTATACTCCTAAGCTGGAAACTAATTAACTCCACAGATCGAACCGGAGAACATCCCAATGATATGAACAATCTACTGCATTGATCCAAAAAGTCATTGGGTCTGCATTAGCATCCTTCCCTGTAAACAAAGGTGCTTGATTCTTCTTAAACTCAGATAACGAAATCTGAAGGTATCCCTCTGGTCGGCCCTACTCTGACTCTACCGGTGCAGCTGCCGGCGGTGGCTGTGGTTGTGCCTGCTGGGCCTGATCTAGTTTCCTCTGTTGCTCTGCCACAACCTGTGTCAGAGCCTTTACCTTGTGTAATACCTCATCCATTTTAGCATCCATCCTGTCAAATCTCATCTTAGTCTCTGTAGTATCCCTAGTAGCAGTTCTAGTACTCTCCCCACTCTGGCCTCTAATCTCAGGTACAGCAGAAATCTGATCCGGGACCTCAAGCTCTCGGTCCCTTGATGTATCTCTAGGTCTACGAGTTCTTGTTCGGGGAGGCATCGTATCTAGAAAATAAACATATGTCAGTAACTCCATAATATTATTTATACAGTTCAATATGTGCTAGCTAGCTTAAAAATCACCGGACGTATCAACATGTGACGATGCACATCCGTAGGGGTAGTACACTACTTACCGATATCCTGGGATTACTTGTAAGCAATGCACTACTACCCTACCCCTTTTTGCAGTCACTAACCTCTAGACCATGCTCTGATACCACCTTTTTCACACCCCAAATTCAGGGCATGTGACCGGCCAGAGACAAGGCATGCCCCTGCCTTCGAAGCCTGAGTATACTCATTAAACCAAATCAAACAAAATTTTGGCATAATCTCGCCCTACATGGGGGTTTGCCGCTCAATCATCAACATTCACAATGTAATAATTCATCAACACATGACATCTCGGTTTGGACACCTCCGATAGGGAGTAAGCGAAATGCCCCGCAATAGACTCAACCTTTATGACATCTTATATACAAACATACATTTATATTATATCATAACAAAATGAACATCACCATCTCATACCAGGCCACTAAGACTGATATACATCATACATCACTTAATTACACCCGTTTACAAAATATACAGTACATATTCAACATACACAAAATGCAGAAGACCCATGATACCCTAGTGACTGCAAAAGTGTACCCCACCATCGCCACTGCTTACCACGTCCTAGGTCAATCCGCTCACCACAACTATTGAGCAGCTAGCTATCCGGAATCTGGGAAGAGCTGGGTCTATTAGAATCTGAAAAACTGAAAATAAACGAAGTGAGTCAAAAAACTCAGTGAGTATAAGGTAACTAGGAAGAGTACTTGGAAATTTCGTGCTTCATTTCTTAACCATTAAAGTATAAACATGACATATCAAGTATGACTAATTAACCGAAAAGTAATATTTAAAAATTGTTCTGGGACTTATAAAAATTATTTGTCCTATATGAAATCTTCTATGCTGAGTGCTGAATATAAATAAGCCATTGGCCAGCCTAAGTAAGTTGCCAAAAATATTTGACAATCGATTTTACGTGTATACCTCCACAATTATTAATTAAGAATTTCTCATGTCTATATCATCAAAACATCCCGGACTTATACCAGTCAGTAATATTTGTCATCTTGGACTATCTTTTCCATATCATCCCGGACTCATCTTGTTCGTACAATAATAGCATCCCGGACTTCACCTTGTCCGTACAATATTAGCATCCCGGACATCACCATGTCCGTACAATACTAGCATCCTGGACATCACCTTGTCCGTACAATAATAGCATGATATATTAATTCATCATGGAGTAATATATATATATATATATATATTATGTTAGGAAACAATCTCTACACTAACATATTTCTACTTATGTTTTCCAAAGCGCTACAGTTTCACTTTGATTTTTTTATCAAACAACTTATGTACATAACCTTTTAATCTACAATATTTAACTACCCTTAAATACTCAACCATCCTATACAGTAGCATTCATTATTATTCAACTTCACACTTACGCCTTTGATCCGCTTAAGGTTCGAAACTTACCATTTTCGTAATCCGAGCAATCTTCCATGTTTCAATATCTATAACAATCAACAATGCATATAAAACAACAACTACCTCCTAGATTAACCTAAATACTCACTGTGTTAGTCCGAGTGTTAAAGCGGAACTTTCGTAGCTTTGTCGCGATTCTAGGCGAACTCTGCAATATGAGTACCTATGGCATCATCAGGATATTCTGTGAATATTTCTCAACTACGGGACATTCAAATTCTAACTATTTATTCTAGTTAGCTGCTATTCAAAATTTTCCAACTTAATAATTTTTACAAATAAATTCCTACACTTAGCTCGAGTCAAAATTCGGAGCAACAATCAACTGGAAAGTTGCTCACACCATAACAACGAAGCTAACGGTGGTATCGGAAAACCAAGGAAGGTGGCGGCACCACCTCATGGGCAAGCTAGGGTTTTAGCCAAGCTTGTTTTAGCCTCTAAATTTGATTCAAAGCTATCCGATACTAATTTACGGTTTAAGGAGGTGGAGGAACACCTCCCGTAACGGAAAAAGTGGCCGCAACATGGTGATTCATCACCACCAATTTTCAGCCAAAATGATTTCTCATAGATAGAGACAAATTCTTCAAAATCTAATATCAAAATCAAGCTTAGAACATGAAATTACCTATGGGTTAGTGAAATCCTTGCAAAATTTGGTGATTTCCCTTGAAATTTGGAGGAGAGAGAAAGGTTTAGTAAGCTTTAATGGAGTTTTTGGTGAGAAAATGCCTAAAGGCATCAAGAGTAAGAAGAAGACGTGGTGTCTTCTTATTTTGGCTGAAAACTTATGGGAAATTATCCCATGTTCTTAATCTTGCCTAAGATTTGTCAAAAGAGTTGACCAACTTTGACTTTTTGCACATGCCCTACAGAACGTGATGTTCGGGATTTCGTTTTTTCATTTTTTCTCAACATATTCATGTTTCTTGGGTGTTAAAACATCTATCCATGTGTCCGGATCGATAACAAGAATTTTTGAACCACGTTTTTTCAGGAAAAGTACTACAACGTCACAATTTTTGATTTTTACCGATTCTAGTCTCGTTTTTTTTCCTCATGCCAAATATTAGATTCAAATGTCATATTAACATATTATATAGTCAAAAAGTCCATTTATACCATTTCTCAGACTAAAAATGAAAAGGGGTGTAAAATGACCAAAATACCCCTAATGCATATTTTTTGAATTTGATGCCGATTGTTGTTCTGGTAATAGGTATGGGTTTATATCGTATATTATCATCATATCCACTCAATTTATCATATTTATGGAATTTTCCCCTTCCCGGTTTTAGTTTGAATTTTAAACTACTTTAGGGTCAAATTGCTTAACCACCTGATTTAACCTCCAATTCTATAATCTATCGTACAACATGTATACCACATGATAGCCCGTCCTTCCTAGTGGCTTTTACATGTGTAGTTTCGAGCCATCAGAATGTTATAGGAGACCCGAGTCATCTCTGGCTTACAAGGGTCTCACAGTGGGACAAAGCCTTCCACGACTTGGGTATCTTCCTTTTTCTTTTCAGGTGCCCCATTTCTCCCGGCATTGGATGTTTCTTCTCTTTCAAGTTTCCCATCCTTGATAGCTTTCTCAATCATCTCCCCTGAAATTACCATGTCTGAAAAATTCTTCGTGGTGTTGCCGACAAGTCTATCATAGTACGGGGCTTATAGTGTATTTACAAAAAGGACAGTGGTTTCCTTCTGAGTTAAGGGCGGTTGTACTTGGGCAGCCATGGTCATCCACCTCTGCGCATATTCTTTAAAGCTCTCAGTAGCTCTTTTCTTCATATTTTTCAAGGTGAGACGGTCAAGCGCCATGTCGGTCAATGCTTGTACTGGTTTAGAAAAGCCTTAGCCAGATCATTCCAAGAGCAAATCTGATCCTTGCTCAACTGACTATACCACCTAATTGCGGACCCGTTGAGGCTATCCTGAAAGTAGTGAATAAAAAGTTTATCATTGTCTATATGACTTGTCATCTTCCAGCAAAACATAGTGATGTAGGCTGACGGATCGGTCGTCCCGTCATATTTCACAAAGTCAGGGATCTTGAACTTAGGAGGAATGACTAAATCGAAGACCAAACATCATTCTTTTGCATCCACACTCCCAAATACATCTGTATTTTCTACTGCCCGGAGCCTTTCATCTAACAATTGATATCTCCCTTGGGAATCTTCCAACTCAGCCTCATTTACTGCAACCATTTTCAACTTTTCCTGTTCAGCTGGGTCGTCTAAGTTCAGGGTGTTGCTGGGGTTAACTGTGTTATGGGCATCCATCATTACAACCTCATTCTGACCCTTTTGCGCCTCTAACCCTTCTCTGACGGCCAAGTTTTTAGTGTATCCCTTGATTATGGTGGACATCAGCTCCATCAATTTAGTCATCTGGTCTCGAGATTCTGCTTGAGATTTTGCCAACTTTTCTTGCAATTCTTCCTGTTCCCTTTCCATTCGGGCAACTTGTTCATTCTCCATAGCTCTAGCCTGTATTAAAAAGGTACTCAGTACTTCTTATACCTCTGATTTGAAATGGAAATTCTTTCAAAGACTCCTAAAGCCAAGCCAAAGTTTTATCCGCCCAAGAGTGTGTCATGATGAAGGAGTCAAGAATGCAATTTGATGCACGTGAAGCCTAAACAATATGATGTATGAACATGTACAGTGAAAACATGCTGACAATGCAATCACGATGCCAACATGCTGCAAGAAAAGAATAAACAAATCAACGCATGGATATATGCAATGAATGACCATGTATATTTCAGCGTATTTCCCAATGAATGATCATATACACTATGAATGCAACATGATGTCAAATATGATGCATGTAACCAATGAATGATAGACACAGAGTATATACAAAGAAACTCGTGCTGACTATGTGTTTTATGAATGCGACCTAATGCTAACATGATGTATGCAATAAGCAAATTAGTGTGTGAACATGTAGAAAAATCATGCTGACTATGTTTGTCATGAATACCACCTGATGCTACCAAGATGCATGTATGAATGTATGGTATGGCAAATAATTGACCGGATGCAAAATGCAATGGGGAAGATATCATGGAGGAAATAAGAATCGGAGGAACTTAATCATCAACATCTCATAAATTTGAGCACAACCAATTCATTCCCAAATCAACGTTTACAATGGTATAAACCATGTTTACAAAATCTAAGCAGTAGTTAAAACTGTCTTTACAAGCACTTTGTTCTTCCTAGCATCCAAAGGCTATAAGAGTCGCCTACTAAAAAAGTGAAATCCTATTACAACATATAAGACCGAAGTCCTTCCACATCATTACCGTAAATCTCCCACTCCTAATTACGCTTTACCAGCCCGCTATCAACCAGTGTCGTTGGATCGATCCACTTGATCTCTATAAGAGATTGTACTTTCTTTTTGAAGGCTATACAGTCTTCAATGCTATGGACAGCAATTCCACAGTGATAATCACATCTTGCATTTGGATTATACCACTTTGGATATGGTGGTAACAGGGGTTTCAGCGGGATACACGCAACCATGTGATTTTGGATCAGTATAGGGAGAAGCTCTCAATAGCTGATTGGAATGGGATCATACTACTCTTGAGTCTTGTTTATGGGTTGTTTCTTAGTCACACATGGCCTAGGAGTTGGGGCACTTGGGGGTGGCACTAAGGTTCGGACCGGAGTATTTACATAGGGAGATGGCGGAATAACAAGGCAAAGGTATGGATTTGGACACGAGACCCTTGGAGGTTGTACATAGTTTGAGATTCCTATCTCGAATGCTTGATAAGGTGATTGGTGATGGAAATAGTATGAACTACTAGTTGGTGGTGATGGAGTGGGATTCAGGGGTCCCGTAGTGATCATCCTAGTGGAAAATTAGACCAAAGTTGGGTGATGATACTGGTTTGGACCTAGGACCAATTGTAGGGACTGTTTGGGATCTAAGGTTTCTATCCTTGGTATCAGGCTCTCGGGTTTAAAAATTTTCATGATTTTATCCATAATTTCATCAGGGTTGCAATCTTTGTAGCATTGACAAGTGCAGGATCCAGCAAGGATTGTATGTTCTGGACCTAATGGTTTTGGTTGATCCAAAAGTGATAAAGAACCCTGAGGAGATTCCCCTTACTCTTACCCATATCCTCAAACATTTTTAGCAATTTGGCGAGTTGTTCTTTCACTTCTCGGATTTCATGTCCAAACTCATCTTGATTTCGTTCCAAAGCACCCAATCGTTCCTCCGATTCTTTCTTCATATCTCGAACCCCTTTCATGCAAATGAAAATGTCAGGAGATTAAGAATACAATTATGAAGGTACGTGCTCTATTCTTATGTGCATGAATGTAATGATGATTAATGCATGAAGTGTTCAAAGAAATTATAATGACTATGTATGCCATGTGTGAAACCTAATGCCAACATGATGCATGTAAAGAATAAGCAAATTAATGCATGGATATATACAGAAAAATCATGCTGACTATGAATGCATGAATAAAACCTGATGCTAACACGATACATGTAAAGAATGAATAAATTGATGTATGGGTATATACAGAAAAATCATGCTGGTCATGAATGTATTCTACAATGAATGAGCATGCATGCTTATGACTGTAACACGATGTCCATAAGATACATGTAAAGAATTCATAGATTTACACAAGGGTATAAACAAAAAACGACCATGTATATCACAAATGTATTCTACAATGAATGACCATGCATGTTAGGACTGTAACATGATGTCAAAATGATACATGCAAAGAATAAATGAATCAACACAAAGGTATATACAAAGAAATCAAAGACTACACGAAATTGGTGAGATCTAAATCTTGATTATTCAAAAATCTCATTATGCAAGATTTGCCTCCAAGTTTAATCTATTATTTTTTTGAAACATGTTTTCTCTATGAAAAACCAAACATATTATTTTTTCAAAAGAATTTCGGAATAATGGATCCTACTATGTTACAATATGCAGATGTTCATTTAACACTACCGATCTACAATCTTATTCAACCAATGAATGTTTATAAAATCATCAAATGATATTATTATAATCAACTGTTTATTACAAAGAATGAGATAAAAAATACAACCATGAATGTACATGCTCTATTCACCCATGCATGAAAAATGCAAAATGAAAAAAATGCTTGAAAAAGAATTTTTATTATTTTCAATTTTAAAAAGTTTATGAACATTTGGCCCAACAGTATCTACTCACTTAGGCATCATGATGCCTTTAGGGCGGATTATCACATTTATTACGGGCGATGTATGTTCATCGTTGCCCGATCTACAACCCTTATTTAGAGTGTAAAATAGATAACAAAAGGTTTAGAAATGTCCCTCCATGTGTTCCTATTTTCGGTATATCTATCAAAAATTCGGCAGGGCTTCGCCTATGTTGGCTCTATGGTTCACTAAATGTTGGTGAACGAAGTTCTAAAAAGGCCCTGAATTGTTCCTCACTATCGCCTGTGAAGGCTAGTAAGGCACCCCGATAAAAGCGGGTTATTCGTTAGAGCATATTTTCCTAATCCGATACGGAGGATCATCACGAAGCCTTTAGGTATTTTATACTCCGGAAGTGTTTCACTAGCCCATATAGAGGATCATCACGAAGGCATAGTTACTTTACTCCCACCTAAAAGGACGAAACCCAGGTATAGGGGTCATGATATGCAAATGCACGTGTGATGTGTGAGGAGGAACAACAAACCTTTCACCACCTATTCTACATCCCTTATTCTAAATGCCCTAACAAGATCAAACAATTTAAGCATTAATCAAGCAAAGAATAAATACACCAAAATAAACAGAGAATAATAATAATATGTATGCACATGAATATGGACATATTTAAAAACATTTTATTATTTTCAAAATTCTCTTTATTTATTTATTTATTTTTTTAAATGTGAAATTAAATACCAATTAAACCAACAAAACTGAGACTTTGATAACACACGACTAATTCTAGGCCTGACTCTCTAAGTTCCCCAGCGGAGTCGCCAAGCTATCGCAACCTAAAAAATAACAAGTCTCATCGCAAGACTTTATTATTCGTTAATCGTGACATTAAAAAAAAAAAACCGAGGAAAAGTCGACTTAATTCCTATTGAAAAATGAAGGTTTTGAAAATGACCTTGAAAAAGACATGGAGTCGCCACCAATCTTTTTTAGCTAGATGTGATCGGCCACCTATTAAAACTAGTTTTGTAAAACATTTTTAAAACCAATTTCTAGTCTGCATTACAAACCAGAGAAAATCAAAGAATCAGATTCGGGACTCGGTTACGTGTGGGGAAGGATTAGCACCCCCACAACGCCCATATAAAATGGTACCTTATTAATCGTGTGTTATCTCAAGTCTTGGTAAAAAAGTCGGTTTTTAATTTAGTATTTCAAGTTAATTCCCAATTTAAAGAAAAATAATTCCATTTTAATTGAAAATGAGTCGGAATTTATTAATTCAAAATTTTCCTATATTCCGAGACAAAATCAGCAAAATATAGAAATTTTGGTTTATTTAGAAAACTTTCCGAATCATTCTCGTTTTTTGAAAGAAAGATATTCCTTTATTAATGATAATTGATGATATCCCCTCCAACAAACCCAGTAGAGAACTCATGAATTATTTTAACTCGAGAATATCTTTATTTTATTGAAAATCATTATCTTTTTCAAAATATTTTAAAAAATATGAATATGTGTGACATAAATAAAATGACATAGCAAAGTCTAAAAAATATAATGCAACCTAAATGACATGATATAATTTAAATGGCATAGCATATTCTAAATGAAATGAAATATCCTAAGTCACATGATATATTCTAAATGAAATGAAATATCCTAAGCGACATGATATGTTCTAAATGACATGAAATGATTTAAATGACATGGAAAATGTAAATGATATGGCATATTTTATATGACATGACATATTCTAAATAATATAATCTAAATGACATGGAATATAATCTAAGTGACATGAAATGACATGAAACATAAAAATAATGCTATCATGAAATATGCATGAAAATAAAAATAAAATAATAATGCATGAACATAGTATATGTTAAATATTGTGACAAAAATAAATAACTAAATAAAAAACATAGAATAGCATGAAATATTCAAAACCATATAGCAAATAACATAACACCATAAAAGAAAATAAATCAAAACAATAACAATATCATAGCAATTATCATAGCAAAAATCACATATTATATAGTATGCATGAATAGGAAAATGCAATGTATGGAAGTCTATTTTTTCCTTTAATTAAAGAAATCCATATATCTAAAAAGATATCCGATTACCTTAGGAAAAGACATCAAATTAAATTTTCTAAAATCAAAATACTTTGTGATTGTTTGAAAACAATTTTTAAAATCTTGGATGAAAATTAAACCCTAGCCGAATTCCCTTTAAAATGGTTCTATTTTCCTAAGTTTTAAAATCCCGGACTTGACCAACCTTGACCCGAACTCTATAAAATAATTTTTGATGATTAAAAAGGCCTAGAAACCATCCTAAGATAGTAGCTAAATTTCCTAATCAACCCCCTCTAAGGAAGTTAGCCAAAACATAAAAATGATTTTCCCTCAAATTCAAATCTGACTCTACTGTCCAGTTTTAAAACACAATTTTAACCTATTTTTAAAAGTTCAGAAAAATCTAAAAATAATATCAAAGACTCAGAACATCTAAAACTACACGAGAAAAAATTGGCTTAATTTTTTTATCAAAGAAAACTTCTCAGAAAAATTGGGAAAGTTCAAAAACTGGGTGAAAATTGTTTTGCCAAAACACAATTCTTTTACCTTTGATAAAATTATTTAAAAATCAAGGTAAAATTTTTGGACACTTTCCTAAGGACCTAAAAACAGTAGTAAAACATTTAAAACTTTGGACAAAAATTGGCTAAGTAAAAAATCACAAAGGTAGAATAATCAATTTGACAACTCTTTAATATTCCACAAGTATGCTCAAATGAGCATGACTTTGAGCCATTGATTGGCCTAAGTCACAAATCAAGTGGTATGACATGATATGCATGAACATACAACAAAATAATGCATGAAATGCATGATTTAAAACCTAAATGATGAGGGAAATGCATGGCAATTCAAAATGACCTAAATGCCTAGCATGAGTTTGCATGGAAATAAATGCTATCCTAACTTAATATGCATGAAATGCTTGATAATGCAAATGTAACCTAGACCTAATGTGTTATGAATATGCATGACAATACTAATATGACCTAAGACCTAAATAGCATAGCAATGCATGGCAATACCAATATGGTCTAAGACTAAATATGCATGGAATATATATATGGCCTAGACCTAAAATGTGATGAGAACGCATGAGAATGTCATGAAAATATACTGACCAATAAACCTAATACTAATGCATGAACAAACAAAAACTAATAGACAATCTCAAGGCATGATAATGCAAAGCATGGTACCTAAACAAAATGCATGGCAGGGCAAGGAATGCATGGAGAGGCCGAATGGCCACTAGATAACCTAAGACAATCCTATGTAGCTAATAACACAAACACATGGCAAACCAAATCAGAATACATAATGTCATGGCATGAAAATACAAACAAGTCAACAAGCATGATGAAAATACACAAGCAAACCAATGAAAATGGAGGTGGCTGAATGGACATGAGCTCACAAAGATGATATCCTAACATGGCATTTTCACAAACATATGACATACTAGCATGCAAGATACACAAACTCATGGCAAACCAAATCAAAATACATAATGTCATGGCATGGAAATGCAAACAAGCATCTAACGTAATGAAAATGCACGTGCAAAGCATAGGAAATGGAGGTAGCTGAATGGACATGAACTCACAAAGATGACATTCTAGCATGGCATTTTCACAAACATATAACATACTAGCATGCAAGATAGAAAAATTCATGGCAAACCAAATCAAAGTACATAATGTCATGGCATGGAAATCCAAACAAGCAACTAACATAATGAAAATGCACATGCAAAGCATAGGAAATGGAGGTAGCCGAATGGACATGAACTTACAAAGATGACATTCTAGCATGGCATTTTCACAAACATATAACATACTAGCATGCAAGATACACAAATTCATGGCAAACAAAATCAAAATACATAATGTCATGGCATGGAAATGCAAACAAGAAACTAACAAAATGAAAATGCACATGCAAAGCATAGGAAATGGAGGTAGCCGAATGGACACATGACAATAAGTAAAATGCAAACATGGCAACATACAAGGTATGATACATGAGAAAAATGGAAAATATTATCAAGGAAACACAAGGGCCGAAACCTACAAGGAAATATCATGAAGAAAAAAAAGAAATATAAAAGCAAATAAAGCATAAAAAATGTAAAGAACATGATCAAAATAAACATAGACATGCAAAGAAAATAACAAGAAAATCTATTAAACAAAACAAGGAAAGTTAAGCTACATGGTTGGTACAAAATGGGCATAGCCTCTCACCTAACCATAATCACTTGGTCTTGCCAAGATCATGAAGCCTTTTCCATTTCAAAAATCAGAAAATAAACCATGCTAATCAACAAACTAGAGGTGAGCTTCATGGTTGGTAAAAATGGGAATAGCCTTTCCCCTAACCATGGTCACTTGATATGTATGAAGAACATGTAGCCATTTGAACCTCTTTTGCTTCATTTTTTGTAAAAATCAGAACCTTAAATACTTAAATAAACCTCCCAAAATCATGTTTCCCACAACATCAAGCAAAGAAGAAAAAAGAAAAATCATGGTAAGCATTCATGTCACATTCGGCCAAAGCAAAACCCTTGTAAAAAAAAATTGCCTTTAACCATTTTTGATGAAGAATAAGAGATGAAAACTTAAGAAAACATTTAAAAAACGTGATTTCTATGAAAAATTTAGTAGAAAAACAAAGTGGAAAATCAAGAGATCAACATGGAAAACAAGAAGAAAACTATGCTTGAGCTTGGTAGAGATGACTACCTTCAAGCTCTTCTATAGAAAACCTTTCTTTTTTCTTTCAGAACCTTTTTTTTTCTAAATTAGATACTTCCATTTTTTATCAAATGACCTCCCACATATGGAAAAAAATAAAACATTCCCTTCCCTCTCTCATCTTGGCCGATTGGCATGCCCACCTTTGGATGATTTGTGCACTTTTTCTCCTCCAATTTTGGCCCTTAGATTAGGATCCTTTGATGACATAATAAAAATACCTTCTTGGCAATTGATAGCAGCCCTTAAGATTTGTACTCAGCCCTTCTAATAACCTCAGCCCTTAGACGAAATAAGGCTACAATCCCATGCTTTCCCTTTCTTGGCCGAATGGACCCCTACCCTTGGATGAGTTGTGCTCATTTTTCTTCTTCCATTCTAGACCATTGGATGAGGATTCTTTCATGACAACATAAAAATATCATCTTGGCATTTAATCCTAGCCCCTAAAATGTGTACTCAACCCTTGTTAATGTCCTAAGCCATTGGATGAAAAGGACCAATTCCATGCACTCCCTTGCTTGGCCGAATGGATGCCAACCATTGGATGAGTTGTGCTCATCATCCTTCTTCCATTATTGGCCATTGGATGAGGGTTCTTTCATGACAAATAAAAAATTTCAGCTTGGCATTTAATCCCAACCCCTGAATGGTGCATTCAACTTTTCTACAAGGCACCTAAGCCATTGGATGAAGGAGGACTATGTGCAAGGCACCAAGGGAAGCATTTTGAGTTTGATAGTGACTAAGGAATTAAATTGATCAAGCTTCTTTATTCTCCTCTATGCTGACTGACCAAGGGAGGAATTATCTCAGCAATTCCTGCATCTTTCATATTTTTCTTAATTACAAATTGGCCCCTTTCGGTTTCTTCGATAAAATGACCTTTTTGACCCCCGAACCTAAATAAATAGCAAACGGACTCCAAATTCAAATTTTCTTTTTTTCAATACTTCCAAAATAATACAAAACTGAATTCTGAAAGTTTTCACAATTTTCCGAGTCCATTTGCTATTTATTTAGATTTTTTTTCCAAAATTGCCCTTTTGTGCACCCAAACTTTCACTATTTTTAAACGAACTCCAAATCCATATTTTTCTTCACCAATATCTTCTAAATAAATTAAAAGTGTGATCTGGAAGTTTTCATAATTTTTGGTACTCATGTTCTATTTTTTCGGGATTTATCCTTTTGAATTTCTACATAGTGGGCTCGGGATTTGGCCATTTTGTAAACGAACTCCGATTCCAAATTTTCTTTCTCCAATCTCTCCGAAATGATCCAATAATAAGATCTGCAAATTTTTAGAATTTTTGGAGCTCATTTTCTATTTTTCCCAAATTTTCCAATTTTGCCCTTTTACCTCCAAAGCCTGGCTTTGTTTTCGAATTGACTTTTCCTTCAGTTTTTCTTCCAAGTAGCTTCTCTAGAACCTGTAGTCAGTGCTTATATTCCATTTGGAACCTTAAATTTTGACCAATTTGATCGATTAAGCACTTTTCCCCAAATTTCCCGAACTAGGGTTTCTTTTCTACTGAAATTCCGTAACCCAACTTCCGAACTCCATATCTTTCAATGTAGACCTTAGATTATCAAAATTCTTTCACCATCATTCGATTGAACTTCAAATATTTATTTTGAAAATGGGTTGTTTTTTTTCGTAATTGACTTTTTGGGGTTGACTATTTTGAGGTTGACTTTTTCAAGTTTGACTTTTTCTGTCCGCTTTCTTAGTCTAAGTCTCGAAGTACCACCTGCAGGATGAGAAAAGTCGTTTTGGATTCTGAAACATCAATTTAGGAAGAAAACATACCTGATTTTGGGGTCTGGACGAAATTAGGTGTCTACAGCAGGCGTCGAAAAATTTTACCGAACTCCCTGGCAAACCCGACAAAGCTTTGGAGAATAATTCTTTCACCTAACACTTACGTAATTCCGAATAAATTGAAAACCATACTTTTTGATTTCATAAACACGTGCATTGGAGAATTTTCTAACCTCCCCGGCAAACTCGACAAAGTCTAAGAAATTATTCTCGCCAAATGTTTATGTAATCGAGAAAGCATGTTTTTATGATAAAATTTGGAAAAACATTTTTTGAAATTATGAAATGCATTAAAAAGGGATCGTTATTGGGAATGTGTTTCTCCCTTAAAGAGAAGGCAACCAAATACCTATCGAGGTATCCGAATACCTTTGAAGAAACTTAGATTGGACTCGACGAAGAGTTTGGGCCTGAGAATTTCTTAAACCAATGGAGAACCGGAATACCATGGAGAAAAAGGTACCGAATATCCTAAGGTAACTTTCAGAATTTTTGACCCTGGAAAAAGGTATGCGAATACCATGGACAAGGTATCCAAATGCCTTAACTTTACCATTGACTCGAAGTTTGAAAACCAAAGAAAGTGAAGTTTGGAAAGCGAAAACCGTTTTGGACGTAGGAATCTAGAAATCAGTAAAGGTTAACATACCCTAAAATTTGACTCTTGTCTACGGGGATTTAGAGGTTTTAAACCAAGGTTAAGAGCACCTATACAAATTCATTTCTTTGTTGGAAAAAAGGTTATGCTAGTTGAAAAAAAACAGTTTTGAATTTTGACCACAAAACAACACATTTCGAAAGGCTAAAGGCTTAAACTCACTAAAGGGTGCCTAGGGGGGTTCGGAACACTAAAATGAGTTCGTTCTTTTCTATAAAAAGGCTTAAAGGGTTTGGATATATAATTTTAGTGGCTGAAAAAATAGTTTCGAATTTTGAAAACAAAATGACACATTTCGCCCATACTTCTACACCAACCCTTGCTCGTTTAATGTACCTAACATCTCAACAAATACAAAAACCATATTGACCATGAATTATTGTATTTATCCAAATTTCTATTATCATTTTTTAATTATTGTATTAAAAACATAATGATTAAGTAGGATGCATTGTGATGCATAACTCATAAGAGATGAGTCTACTTAATTGAACATTGTTAGACAATGGATTGAGATATCCAATTTTGATAATGACATTCAAGAGTTGAATTTATCAAAAGGATGAGATATCTTTTGTGCACACCTAAGGGTTAGTGGGAGTAATACAGGTTACTCATTAAATAATGTATATCAGATACATTGATGATTGAAAGCTAAAACGATAGTAATGCTAAGATCTAAAAGATTTAGCAATGGATGATTGGATTAAATGTTAAAATAGTTTAACATAGAGAGAATCGGACAAGTGACTTAATGCTATGAATTCAGTCATTTGGAAACGTTCCAAATTAGAGAGGACTGAATTATTCTAAGTCAAAATACAACCTTTTGTTTAAGGCTACAAGAAGGTGTATTTGGATCCATAGCTTATTGCGCTAATTAAAAGATTCCTAGTTGTTAAAGTAACAACATGAGCCATAAGGAATCGGGTTTCATTGTGACCTAAATAAGTGTTGTAACTATGATAATAGAGATTATCAAAAGTATATGACCGAAGCATATTCTCACAACAATGTACTGAAGCTATGTCCTAGCATAGACACAATTGCTAATCGAAAGAGTTCAGCATTGGATGCGTTAGCATTAGCTTAGTGCAAGAGAGAGATTGTTGGTGTATGCCCTAGAGCCAATCAGTTTGGTCAGGCATAAACAACCAATAATGCAAACCCATCACTATGTTTTAGTGATACAAGGTTTTCCTTCATGTTAGTACGATGATAAGGAGTTATTAAGTACTAATTGGATGAAGCGCATGGAATATAATGGCCTTGCAAAGGAATTATATATAATTGTGAGATCCTTATGCATCAAAGCCATGTTCCTAAAATGGTTCCTGGTCATCGTACTGCCAAGACGGGGCATTGGCAATGCTCAAAGACTAGTACATGTTAAGCCTACTTACTTAGTAAGCAACTGATCTCATGTGTTGAAATATAAGGGATACTTTAGGATAACATATAGGTGCTTGTCTGTTGAACAAGTTCACTGAACATGCCCCGCTGTGAGAACTCCATTTGGTTTTGTCACTCAAGTGTCTATGGAAACGTTCTCACGTGTCAGTCGTGTAAGTAGTCCTCTGACTTGTGATACTAGGTCATCTTGTATGGGGAGTGTCATACTTTGATTCCGTCATGAATGGGTCCCAAACAAGAGTGATGCTTATGGTAGGGTGGTTTTGGGTATTACATGAACCATACGAAGATGGATGAGTGATCCAGAGAGGATTCACCACTCAAGTGACATCGGAGACATATCTCATCTGTTCTTGGCTTAAGTTAACTTGATGGAATCTCTTGCCATTGTATGATGAATTTAGGAGGAATAGTTTCTCTAAGTTCACAAAGTTAACCAATCGATGCAGGAACTAATATGGATTGAACACGAGTAGACACCACACCATGCTCATGGTCTTTCTGGGATATTTGGTGAAAGGACCAAATTACACTGATAGACTAAATACGGAAGGTTATGTCGAGACTAACTTGACTCTCCAGTATTTGGGTGGTCATGATGGCTTGATAGAGTCCGCTCATGATCTATGAATATAAATTAATTAGATTAATTTATATTCATTGCCAACATATTGGAAGCCTAATGGGTCACACACAAAAAGGTGAATTAAGAGATTAAAATGGAATGAGCCTAATTGATTAAATTGGGAATTTAATCAATAAGGGCTTAATTAAATAGTTTAATTAAGTGGAAGGACTTAAGTGCAAATACATAAGAGTTATTGCCCATAGTCCAAACCCTAGAGTGATTGTCACCCCCTATATAAAGAAACATGTGATAGCCGATCTCCCTAAGGGATGGCCTAGCCGCATATGTGATATGCTTAGAGGCTTTGGTGTCTTCTTGATTTCTTGACTTCCTCCTTGCCTCTTCATGGATTTCTAAGAGATAAAAACGTTTTCTTTCAAGAGAGCAAAAGGCTAAGAGTGAAGAATAAAGAAGATCAAGATAATTCTTCTTGGTTGGCGCACTAAACCCGGAGAAGCAAGAAAAGTGTTTTCTTCTTCTTGATGCTTATGAAGCATTCGGCCATGGATGTTTAGATGGGGAGAGGTTTCTTGAAACCTAAACCACTAGCATCATTTTTGGCAAGACTCTATTCCTACCTTATGAAGGTTATCTTGATCATCTTGTGTGGATTACCGTTAGAGGTCAGACACTTGTGTGGCTTGAATTCTCGGATTGACAGCCTGGTGTTCAAGATTGAGTGGGCTATTTGTAAACTCAAGATTACTATATCTTTGAGTTAAGGTATGATTTCTAATCATATATATGCTTTATAATTACAAGATCACATTAAAATTTTACAAGCATGTTCCTGTTAGATTTGACTATTTCTTTGTTTATTTTTCCACTGCATTCATGTTATTCTTTAATTCAATTATTGTTTGAGGATGAGGTCAAATCCCAACACAAAGCACATCTCATGTGTGGCTAGGGGCCATTAGTGAGATCAGACGGCAACTTGTTTTTTTTAATAGGAGGCAGCAACACTCCAGGGTTTGACTAAGTGCTATAACATAACTCTTATGTATTTTCTCTCAACTCCTTCCACTTAATTAAACTATTTAATTAAGTTCTTATTGATTAAATTCTCAATTTAATCAATTAGGCTCATTCCATTTTAAACTCTTAATTCACTTTTCTATGTGTGACCCATTAGGCTTCCAATATGTTGGCAATTAATATAAATTATAATCCAAGCATAATTAATTTATATTCATAGATCATGAGAGGACTCTAGAGAGCCATCATGACCACCCAAATACTGAAGAGTCAAGTTAGTCTCGATATAACCTTTTGTGTTCAGTCTATCAGTGTAATTCAGTCCTTTCACCAAATATCCCAGAAAGACCATGAGCATGGTGTAGTGTCTACTCATGTTCAATCCATATTAGTTCTTGCAGCTATTGGTTAACTTTGTGAACTTAGAGAAACTATTTCTCCTAAATTCATCATACACTGTCCAGAGATTTCATCAAGTTAACTTAAGCCAAGAACAAATGAGATATGTCTCTGATATCACTTGGAGTGGTGAATCCTCTCTGGATCACTCATCCAACTTAACCCAAAATCACCCTACCATTAGCATCACTCTTTGGGACCCGTTCGTGATGAAATCAAAGCATGAGAATTCACATACAAGATGACCCGGTATCACAAGTCAGAGGACTACTTACACGACTGACACGTGAGAACGTTTCCGTAGGCACTTGATTGACAATACCAAACGGAGTTCTCACAGCGGGCCATGTTCAGTGAACTTGTTCAACAGACGAGCATCTACATGTTATCCTAAAGTATCCCTTATACTTCAACACGTGAGATCAGTTGCTTACTTCATAAGTAAGTAGGCTTAACATGTACTAGTCTTTGAGCATTGCCAATTCCCCGTCTTGGCAATACAATGACCAGGAACCGTTTTAGGAACATGGCTTTGATGCATAAAGATCTCACAATTATAAATAATTCCTTTGCAAGGCCTTTATGTTCCATGGGCTTCTTTTGATTAGTACTTAATAACTCTTTATCATTGTACTAACATGAAGGAAAAGCTTGTATCACTAAGATATAGTGATGGGTTTGCATTATTGGTAGTTTATGCCTAACCAAACCGATTGGCTCTAGGGCATATACCAACAATCTTCCACTTGCACTAAGCCAATCGCTAACGCATCCAATGCCAAACTCTTTCGATTAGCAACTGTGTCTCTACCAAGACATAGCTTTAGTACTTTATTGTGAGAATATGCTTCGGTCATATACTTTTGATATCTATTATCATAGTCACAAATCCAGATCACAATGAAACCCGATTCCTTATGGCTCATGTTGTTACTTTAATAACTAGGAATCTTTTAATTAGCTCAGTGAGCTATGGATCCAAATACACCTTCTTGTAGCTTTAAACAAAAGGTTTGTACTCTGACTTAGAATATAAATAATTCAGTTCTCTTTGATTTGGAACGTTTCCAAATGACTGAATTTATTTACATCATAACATTAAGTCACTTGTTGGATTTTCTCTATGTTAAACTTATTTAACATTTAATCTAATCAATTGTTGATAAATCTGTTAGATCTTAGCATTTCTAGTCGATTCACCTTTTAATCTTCAATGTATCTGATATACATTGTTTGATGAGTAATCTGTATTACTCCCACTAACCCTTAGATGTGCACAAAAGATATCTCATCCTTTTGATAAATTCAACTCTTGAATGTCATTATTAAAACTAGATATCTCAATCCATTGTCTAACAATGTTCTATTAAGTAGACTCATCTCTTATAAGTTATGCATCACTATGCATCCTACTTAACCATAGTTTAGTAGACTCATCACGTATAAGTAATGCATCATAATACATCCTACTAAATCTTTGTGCCTTTATGCATCCTATTCATAATATTGGATTTCAACCTATGACTTTTAACTTTTAAAATGTCATAAACTCTGTTTCCTACTTGTGTAGAAACATTCAAAGTAAACTTATTTACTTTCCTGTGGGATGTGATCTCAAACTCCTTTTGAATTCACATTTGTAATCTTACAACTAAACATCTCATATCGCATATGAATGTTTGTTTTTCCTTTACAACTTGAAATCCTTTATAGGTTAGTGTCTAAACAATCTTGGCTATTTGGAGCATAATGGACTTTTCTATGTCATTACATAGTGATGTCCATTTAATTCATCTTATATGAATTCTATTAGATAATCAATCAATTTAGTTTCAAGCCATTCTTCATTTAGATCATATCTTAACAAGAATGCTCTTTAACTAAATTAGTTTCATAATCTCATTATGAAATTCCTTGAGCCAAGCTCATCTAATTGTCAAGTTTTGTATAAGATTTCCTTTGAATCATAATCAAAGAAACTATTCGTATCTATATACTTTAATCTTATACTTTTGACTTGAACAACCTATGATTATCTTTTATGCAAGTTTCTAGTTTTTATGACTGTAATAAGACCATGATATGGAACAAATTCCATATAACCTTTCGGTTCATTCTAGGATGAATGGCCAAGCATCTAATGCTAGCATAACCGAAATATCAATGATAATGTTTCTAAAACATTCGTCATGAATAGGTTGGCAAGTTTGATCAAGTATCAACTAAGGTTGCAACCTCCTTAGTCTTATTCTTTTCACTTGTCCTTACCATTAGTTCCATCCACATGTCATACATATCTTTGAACCAATTTTATAAGTATCATATAACTAAAGGTAGTGAAAACAATCTCATAATAACCATGAAGTAAAACTTCTCAACTTTCACTTCCCTTCAAGTATCGAATATATTTCTTGCATTTAAGCCTCTAATGCCTTGCATTGCCACAATGATGGTATGTCACTTTAACAATATCAATTTCTTTCTTAATCTCATCATCCTAACTTTGAAGAACGTTTCTTTGGTTATCTTCCCATGGTGGAAGTAACAAAGTGGATGATCTTCTATTATAGTGAGCACATTTAGCAACACCAACCGATTCATGTTGTAATACAACACGACTTGCAAATTGCTCTTAGACAATGAAGAAAGAACTAAGTCCATACTTAGATTAAGATCCATAAACCAACCAAGTTTCTCAAACTTGTTAGTTGCATCCATTAGCACATGATGCCTCATAGGCTACCTTCTAACATCTTTCATTGGAACAATTCCTTGAGATGTTGAACTTCTCATTGCTAAATACCTTATAGAACAATTCTTTAAGGTCATGGATCATTAAAGACATAGACATTCATTTCATATCACAATATTTATTGTGGAATTGATTAGTGAAATCGATTTTAAATAGTTTGCATCAAGTATGCAATCAAGTGACTAGTTAACCTGTCATGACGATTTATATCCCATATAAACCAATGCATATATAAGTCATTATGCAAATTGCAATCATTAAAACTAGGTTTTAAAGTTTAAATGATTGTTCTCACTATTTTGTCAACATAGTAGCTCTCATCTACTATTCGATAAATTTAACTTTTAAACTTTTTAGTGAGCAAGGACCCCTTTCATCCCACCATGACCTTAAGTGACTTAACAAGCCATGTTGAAACTAATTAAGTAGGTAACTTTCCTTACCAATTGCATCTCTATGCAACTCCTTGATTAGTTAGGTGACAACTCTTTGCCTAAGCACATCATATGTACTTCGCCTAACTTTGCCTTTAAATGTCATGTGATCAAGTTTTAAAGCATCCGGATAACATAACGCTTAGTTGAGTAAGACCCACCTTCTATAACTCAAACATATTCGTACAGTAGTTTGACCTTGAGTGACTCAACAAGCTTTCTGTTGGAAGAACTCTAGTTATCTTGTTAAGATGGTGGAAGGCAACTTATCATGCGTAACATGGACTCAATATAATTTAATGAGGGATTTCTTTATTTCATTAATTAGGTCTTATTGCTTTTCTTTATTGATTGACATGCATAGCATTTATTCAAATATATATCACATATATAAATTCAAAAATAAATCTATCTCATACCATCTACTAGGATAATTATGGACTTTACTTCTGTAGTTTCCTTGAGCCATTAGGAAACTAGTTGGTCAAATTCATAGGGATACCTACCATACATAGTCTTCATAGGTCGTGATGATGGTGATCTCCTTATTCTTTCTTCTTGGCGCCTTATCTCCTTACATTTTGGAATTACATAAATTCTAATCTTAGCCTAAATCTAAACCTACAAGCCTATATATCATTTACATATCTTTTATAGAAAACTCGAGTTACATTCGAGGGGAGTTAGGTGAGAAGAGAATTTACAACCCCATAAATGAATAAGAGAAGACAGGGTTCGCAGACCCTATTTATAAAAATACCAAAAGAAAATTTAACCATCCACCTAAGTCTAAGGTCTAAGTCCATAATCATCCTTATGCTTTCATAATCACATCATAAAGCATAAAATAAATGCATACATATCTAATATCACTTAGTAATCTTGTGTGTCATTTAAGGAAAGTAATATTTAAACTCACTTAAATATACTTGGCTTAAATCATTTAGGAATTTCAATTTTAATTCAATTTACTTGAGTCCTAATCCAATTAGGATTCTTTGAATTAAAATCTTCCATATAATTAAAAAATTTAATTAGATTTCCTAACACCTTAGGAAGTTCAAGTTTGATTAGAAACTTTCTCTACAAGGAAAGTTTCATACTTCTCCTAACTTTTAGGAGTCCTTGTTCAACTAGGAAACAATTTCCACAAGGAAAGCTTAGGTGCTTTTTTAACTCTTAGGAATCCAATCTTGACTAGGAAACCATTTCCACAAGTCCAAATTTCCAAAGAATAAGAATTTCCAAAAATAGAAAGTGATGCCCTAGCACACAACTTTTGTGTGTAGCCGTCTCCCACTTTTAGTAAGTCATTGTGTCGTAATCAGCACCCCTTGTTTGGGGCAACTATTGCCTCACGCAGCTGCCTCTTTTGGTGACTAAATGGTGAAAAATTTACACACACTTCATCCTTTGATTTTTCAACCAATTATACCTACAATTCAAGAATCAAATTAAAGAACTCAAGGCTGCCCAGAAAATTCCAGCAACTATGCAAACTGTTTGAACAACTTTGAAAGGTAATTTCGGCAATCAAACAAAATAAAAAAATTCACCAATAAATACAGCATCAAGATAGACATGTTTTGGACTTCTCCTAAAATTTTCAGAATTTTTCGACACATATAACCATGTCAAAACCGTAACTTACAGTAGGTATGTAGAAACAACCTACACTTGTGTTCTTCGAAATTGAAGCAACAAAACAAATCCAAATAAAATCGAAACTTGTTTCTTTTAATTTATTTGTGTAATGCAATCATATGGCTAGGTTTAAAATTGATCAAATCAATTTTAAACATGTTTTAAACAATTTAAAACACCAAGATCAAATTGCATACAGAAGCTGTCAAAATTAAAACAAAACAAAAAACATTTTTTTGAGAGAATTTTGCTAAATCGACACACAATTCAATGCAATTGAATAATACCAAGAATTAAACATGTAAATCACAAGAAAACTTACAAGATAGACTCTTATAACACTATTGGGATTCGACCTCATGCTCAAACATTAATCGAATTAAAGAAAAACAAGAACACAACGAAAAAATAAACAAAGAGATAGTCGAATCTTACAGGATCATACTTGTAAAATTTTAATGTGATCTTGTAATTATAAAGCATACATCTGATTAAGATTCATACCTTAACTCAAACATCTAGTAATCTTGAGTTTATAAACAGCCCACTCATTCTTGAACACCAAACAGTCAATCCGAGAGTTCAAGCCAGACAAGTGTCTGGCCTCTAATGGTAATCCACACAAGATGATCAAGAGAACCTTCATAAGGTAGTAATGGAGTCCTGTCGAAATCCATGCTAGTGGTTTAGGTTTAAAAACCTCTCCCCATCTAAACATCCATGGCCAAATGCTTCATAAGCACCAAGAAGAAGAAAACGTTTTTCTTCCTTCTCCGGGTTTGGTGCGCCAACCACAAGGATTATCTTGATCTTCTTTCTTCTTTTCTCTATACCTTTTCTCTCTCGAAAGAAAACATTTTTCTCTCTAGCAAACCATGAAGAGGCCAAGAGGAAGAAAGAAACCAAGAAGAATACACCAAAATCTCAAAGCACATCTAATGTGCGGCTATGGGCCATTAGGGAGATCAGACGGCAACTTGTTTCTTTTAATAGGGGGCGGCAACACTCCAGGGTTTGACTAAGTGCTATAACATAACTCTTCTGTATTTGCTCTTAAATCCTTCCACTTAATTAAACTAGTTAATTAAGTCCTTATTGATTAAATTCTCAATTTAATCAATTAGGCTCATTCCATTTTAATCTCACATTTCTGTGTGTGACCCATTAGGCTTCCAATATGTTGGCAATGAATATAAATTATAATCCAAGGATAATTAATTTATATTCATAGATCATGAGCGGGCTCTAGTAAGCCATCATGACCACCCAAATACTGGAGAGTCAAGTTAGTCTCGACATAACCTTTTGTGTTCAGTCTATCAGTGTAATTCAGTTCTTTCACCAAATATCCTGGAAAGACCATGAGCATGGTGTAGTATCTACTCATGTTCATTCCATATTAGTTCTTGCAACTATTGATTAACTTTGTTAACTTAGAGAAACTATTTCTCCTAAATTCATCATACTCTGTCTAGAGATTTCATCAAGTTAACTTAAGCCAAGAACAGATGAGATATGTCTCCGATATCACTTGGAGTGGTGAATCCTCTCTGGATCACTCATCCATCTTCGTATGCTTATGTCATACCCAAAATCACCCTACCATAAGCATCACTCTTTGGGACCCATTCGTTATGAAATCAAAGCATGAGAATTCACATACAAGATGACCTGGTATCACAAGTCAGAGGACTACTTACACGACTGACACGTGAGAACATTTCCATAGACACTTGAGTGACAGTACCAAATGGAGTTCTCACAGCGGGCCATGTTTAGTGAACTTGTTCAACAGACAAGCACCTACATGTTATCCTAAAGTATCCCTTATACTTCAATACGTGAGATCAGTTGCTTGCTTCATAAGTAAGTAGGTTTAACATGTACTAGTCTTTGAGCATTGCCAATGCCCCGTCTTGGCAATACGATGACCAGGAACCGTTTTAGGAACATGGCTTTGACGCATAAGGATCTCACAATTATAAATAATTCCTTTGCAAGGCCTTTATATTCCATGGGCTTCATCCAATTAGTACTTAATAAATCTTTATCATTGTACTAACATGAAGGAAAACCTTGTATCACTAAGATATAGTGATTGGGTTTGCATTATTGGTAGTTTATGCCTGACCACACCGATTGGCTCTAGGGCATATACCAACAGTTAAATCTTTGGCTAGTAACTCTTTGCAATTTCAACAGGAAACAAGAACATCCGTTAAGAGTTTGGAAACAAAAATGAACCAGTTGGCTAGTAGCGTAGCTAAATTGGAAGCACAAGGATCTGGTAAACTTTTTCCCAAACTGTGATTAACCCGAAAGAGCTATGCACAACTAAGCGCAAAGTAAAGGGTGATGAGATAATAAGTGTGGGGGAGAATGCATCTACTGTTTTGCAAAGAAAGCTTCCACCAAAATGTAAAGATCCGGAAAGTTTCACCATACCATGCACGATTGAAAACACAAGGTTTGAAAAAGTCATGCTTGGAGCATCCATTAATATTATGCCTTATTCTGTTTATGCTTCTTTAAATTTTGGTCCATTGAAGGAAACCAGTGTTGTTATTCAACTCGTCGATCGTTCTAACACTTATTCAAAGGGTGTTCTGGAATATGTTTTAGTGCAAGTAGATGAGCTAATATTCCCCGCTGATTTCTATGTTCTTGAGATGGAAGGCAACTCATTATCAATGCCAACATCATTACTCTTAGGGAGACTATTCATGAAAACTGCCCGAACCAAGATAGATGTTTATAATGGAATCCTAATCATGGAGTTTGATGGGGAGATTATACGCTTTCATATTTTTGAAGAAGTGAGGTATCCAAGTAATATGCATTCTTGTTTTTCAGTTAACATATTTGATTCATTACCGCAGCAACTCTTTGAGTTAACTAGAAAGGATGCATCAAAAATTATAATGAGAAAAGGTATTGAGCTAGAAGATCCTAAAAATCCAAGAAGGGGTACAGGCTAGGCTGAAGAAAATCAATCAATCGCTAATAAGGAGGCAACCCAATTGATAAAAGCATTGCCAACCTGTCATATCAGATTTGCTTTCTTTTCCTTTCCTTTTATTATGTTTCTTTATTAATTGTTGTTTAGAGTTTTAGGTTTCATTAGTTTGTCTTGTTTTGAGTCTTTAATATTTTTGTTTGTTTGTGTGCTATACAATGATGACATCTGAATTGTGTAGGTTTAAAACTAGTTTATTAGTGAAAATAATTTTCAGGAGAATTAAGCCTGAAATATCATTCTTCATGACCCAATATTAATATGATGTGTTTGTCGCAACCTAAAAAATAACGAGTCTCATCGCAAGACTTTATTATTCGTTAAGCGTGACATTAAAAAATCGAGGAAAAGTCGACTTAATTCCTCTAGCAAAATGAAGGTTTTGAAAATGACCTTGAAAAAGACATGGAGTCGCCACCAATCTTTTTTAGCTAGGTGTGATCGGCCACCTATTAAAACCGGTTTTATAAAATATTTTAAAGATTAATTAAAAAATTTTAAAAACCAATTTCAAATCTGCGTTTTAAACCAGAGAAATCAAATAAGCGGGTTCGGGAGTCAATTTCAAACCTATTTTCTATATATCTAACGGAAATCTGGCATGGCTTCGCCTAGGTTCAATATATGAGGGTGAATCGGTTCTAAGGCCCCGAATTGTTCCTCACTGTCGCTGGTGAAGGCTAGTAAGGCACCCCGATAAAAGCGGGTTCAATTCGTTAGAGTATATTTTCCTATGCCCATACGGAGGATTATCACGAAGGCATTAGGTACTTTATACTCCGAAAGTGTTTCACTAGCCCATACGGAGGATCAATCACGAAGGCTTAGTTACTTTACTCCCACTTAAAAAGGACGGAACCCGGGTAGAGAGTTCATGTTATGCAAATGCAAGTGAGTGTGTGTGGAGGAATAACAAACCTTTCACCACCTATTCTACAAACCTTATTCTAAATGCCCTAGCAATTAAAACATTCAAGAATAGTGTAACGCATTAACCAACAAGCAATTATAATATACAACCTTAAATAACTAGAGAACAATAATAAAATGCATGCACATGAGAATGAACATATTTAAAAACATTTTATTATTTTCAAAATTCTCCTTATTAAAAAATATGGGAATTAAAATTAAATACCAATTAAACCAACAAAACTGAGACTTTGATAACACACGACTAATTCTAGGCCTGACTCTCTAATAGTCCTCAGTGGAGTCGCCAAGCTGTCGCAACCTAAAAAATAACGAGTCTCATCGCAAGACTTTATTATTCGTTAAGCGCGACATTAAAAAATCGAGGAAAAGTCGACTTAATTCCTCTAGAAAAATGAAGGTTTTGAAAATGACCTTGAAAAAGACATGGAGTCCCCACCAATCTTTTTTAGCTAGGTGTGATCGGCCACCTATTAAAAACGGTTTTATAAAATATTTTAAAAATTAATTAAAACATTTTAAAAACCAATTTAAAATCTGCGTTTTAAACCAGAGAAATCAAAGAAGCGGGTTCGGGAGTCGGTTACGTGTGGGGAAGGATTAGCACCCCCACAACGCCCGTATAAATCGGTACCTTATTAATCGTGTGTTATCTCAAGTCTCGGTAAAAATTGGTATTAAATTTAGTATTTGAAGTTAATTCCCAATTTAAAGAAAAAATAATTCCCTTTTTATTAAAAATGATCCGGAATTTATAAATTCAAAATTTTCCTATATTCCCCAACAAACGTGGCAAAATATAGAAATTTTTATTAGTTTTGGAAAACTTTCCGAATCATTCTCCTTTTGAAAGAAAGATATTCCTTTATTAATGATAATTGATGATATTCCCTCCAGCAAACCCGGTCGATAACTCATGAATTATTTTAACTCGGGAATATCTTTATTTTTTATTGAAAAATCATTATCCTTTTGAAAACATTTTAAAAGATATGAATATGTATATGCATGACATAAATAAAATGACATGGCAAAATCTAAATAATATAATGCTTCCTAAATGGTATGATATAATGTAAATGCCTTAGCATATTCTAAATGAAATGAAATAAATGCCTTAGCATATTCTAAATGAAATACAATATCCTAAGTTATATGACATATTATGAATAAAATGAAATGACCTAGGTAACATAGTATATTCTATATGAGATGCAATATCCTAAGTCATATGATATATTCTAAATAAAATAAAATAACCGAAGTGACATAACATATTCTATATGAAATGAAATGACCTAAGTAACATGATATTTTCTAAATGAAATAAAATAACCTAAATAACATAACATATTCTATATGAAATGAAATAATTTAAATGACATGGCAAACATGAATGATATGGCATATAAATTAAATGACATGGAATAAAATAATACTATCATATAATATGCATAAAAATAATAATGCATGAACATAGTATATGCTAAATAAAATTAACTAAATAAAAGCATAGGATATCATGAAATATTCAATTCCATATAATAAACCATGTAACATCAAAAAATATAAATCAAAATAATAATAATATCATAGGAATTATTATGGCAAGAATAACATATTATATAAAATGCATGAATATGAAAAATGCAATGCATGAAATGTATTTTTTCCTTTAATTAAGGAAATCCGTATATCTAAAAAGATATCCGGCTACCTTAGGAAATATATCAAATTAAATATTCTAAAACCAAAATACTTTGTGATTGTTTGAAAACAATTTTGAAAACCTTGAATTAAAAATAAAAACTGGGCTAAATTTTTTTTAAATGGCTCTAATTTCCTAAGTTTAAAAAATCCGAACTTGACTACCCTTAACCCGGGACTTGAAAAACCATTTTTAGAGTTTAAAAAGGCTTAGAAATTACCCCAAGTCAGTAGCTAACCCTCCTAATCAGCCCACTCTAAGTAAATTAACCAAAACAGAAAAATGGTTTTTCTTTAAATTCAATTCTGACTCCACTGTCCAGTTTTAATCCACGATTTGTTACCCTATTTTTAAAAATTCCAAAAATTATGAAACAAATACTGGATACTAAGGACATGTAAAACTACACGTGAAAAAATCGTCTTAATTTTCTGATCAAAGATGAATTCCCAGAAAAATCAGAGATGTACGAGTTTTGGAAGGAGAAAAAACTGCTTTGCCAACACATTTTTGCCTTTGATAAAATCATTTAAAAATCAAAGTAAAAATATTTGAAACTCATAAAATGACTTGCAAACAGTAGCTAGGACTTTTTGAAAGTTAGATAAAAATTGGCTTAAGTAAAAAAAATCACAAAGGTAGAATAATCAATTTGACAAACTTAATTTTCCACAAGTGTGCTCAAGAGAGCATGACTTTGAACCATTAATTGGCTCAAGTCATTATTCAAGTGGCATGAACATGAAATGCATGAAACAATGCAGAAAACATAATGCATGAAATGCATGGATTTAAACCTAAATGTCATGAAAAAATGCATGGCATTCATAAAGTGACTTAGACCTAAATGACTGGCATGGCATTTAATGTAACCTAGACCTAGAATGCATGAACATGCATGGCAAATAAACCTAACTTAACAACTAAAATATGCATGGCATTTTCACAAACACAAGGCATGCTTTATTCAAAAACTCAATCAAATATCATGCAAAATGCTAACCTATCAACTAACATGGCAAGAATGCACAAAAAATGTAAAAACTTCCAAGAGGGCCGAATGGATAGTGTAACAAGCAAGCATGGCATTTTCACAAACACTTGGCATACTAGCATAAAAAACTAAGTCAAATGACATGCAAATGCAAAAACCTACCAACTAACATGACAAAAAAAGCAACCCACAATGCAAAACACATGGAGTAGCCAAATGGCCTCAAGCTCCAACAAGCATGGTATTTTCACAAACACTTAATATACTATCACGCTCAACTAAAATATAACACTTAAATCATGCAAAAATCACACAAGCATTTTCACAAACACTTAATATACTAAATCTAAAACATGCTCAACTAAGATATAAAACAAAAAATAATGCAAAAAATCACACAAGCATTTTCACAAACACTTGATATGCCAAATCTAAAACATGCTCAAATTTAAACAACATGAAAACAGAAAATTAAAATGCAAAAACATGATATCTAAGACATAAATGGCAATAAACAAAGCAACCAAATTAAAATATAACTCAAGTATATGAAGTAACATAACATTTAAAACATAAAAATAAAAATAAAAAATAGCATAAACAATATGGTAAAATGAACCAAAACAGCAACTTAAAATAAATAATGTAGGCCATTTGGCCATGGTGAGTTTATTGTAAAAACAAAATGTAAAAAAAAAAAATATACTTAAGAAAGGAGATGAAGGAAGAACAAAAACATTATTTTAAAATGAAAACTCACCAAGTAGAGATTAAAATAGCAAAAACTAAGTAAAAAACTCTAAGAACTCAGCAAAATGGAAAAGAGAAAATGAAAATCTCCTCTAAACCAGGGCTGGCCGAATGGCATGTATTGGCTCCAAGATGTTGTCATTTTTGTGTAACCAATTTTCCATCAAATGGCTAATAATTCAAGGTGAAAAATCATGAAATTACCACCTTTAGATTAGCATCTCAACTCTCTCAAATTACAGCTGTCCAAGAATAATGTTGACATCTTTCTTAGCCTATGTGGCTTAATCACCATGTCTTGATCAAAGAGAATCTCTAACTAACTCTTGATTTCTAGCCACTTGATTGAAAAATCAGAAGCTTCCTCCTTCCTTTGGGCTTGGGTAGGCCAGCACTTCTCTTTTCCAGCCCAACTCTGATTTTTTTGAAAGGCCCAAAGAAGCCCTTTTCGGTTGCTTGGGTGAAATGACCATTTTGCCCCCCCGGATGCAAATAAATATCAAACGGACTTCAAAATCAATTTTTCTTTTTTTAATACTTCCAAAATAATAACATATTGAGTTCTGGAAGTTTTCAAAATTATCCGAGTCCATTTGCTATTTATTTAGATTTTTTCTTCCCAAAATGCCCTTTTATGCCCCTAAATTTTACCATTTTTTAAACAAGCTCCAAATCAAGATTTTTCTTCACCAAACTCTTCAAAAAAATTAAAAAGTGTGATCTGGAAGTTTTCATAATTTTTGGAGCTCATTTGGTATTTTTTCGGGATTTATAGGCTTGAATTACTGCATAGGAGGCCCGGGATTTGGCCATTTTGCAAGCGAACTCCGAATCAAGATTTTCTTTCGCCAATATCTTTCAAATAATTTAAAAATGAGATTTGAAAATTTTCAGAATTTTTGGAGCTCATTTGCTATTTTCCGAGATTTATCTTCTTGAATTACTGCATAGGAGGCCCGGGATTTGGCCATTTTGCAAACGAACTCCGAATCAAGATTTTATTTTTCCAATCTCTTCCAAATAATTTAAAATTGAGATCTGCAAAATTTCAGAAGGTTTGGAGCTCATTTGCTATTTTTCCGGGATTTTCCTTTTTGAATTACTACATAGGAGGCCCGGGATTTGGCCATTTTGCAAACGAACTCCGAATCAAGATTTTATTTCGCCAATCTCTTCCAAATAATTTAAAAATGATATCTACAAAATTTCAAAAGATTTGGAGCTCATTTTCTATTTTTCCAGGATTTTCCTTTTTGACTTACTACATAAGAAGCCCGGGATTTGGCCATTTTGCAAACGAACACCGAATCAAGATTTTCTTTCACCAATCCCTTTCAAATGATTTAAGAATAAGATTTACAAATTTTCAGAATTTTCGGAGTCCATTTGTAATTTTTCCCAAATTTTCCAATTTTGCCCTTTTTGCCTCCGAAACCCGGTTTTGCTCAAAACAAGTCCGATTTTCAGATTTTCTTGAATCTGAGCCTTGGGCTATCCTTTTTAACCATTCTTCATCCATTGGGGGCTTTGGTCTTACCCAATCGGGCCATTTCTGTGATTCTTCCCGATTTCAACGAGATCCACTAAAAACCCTAATTCTCGGTTTTCTCCCGGATTGACTTTTCTTTCGATTTTTCTTGCATGTGACTTCTCCATTACCCGTATTCAGTGCTTATCTTTCATTTAGAACCTTCAATTTTGATGAATTTGATCGTTTAAGCACTATTCCCTAAATTTCTCGGATTAGGGTTTCCTTTCTACTGAATCTCTAATCCCGATTTCCGAACTCCATATCTTTCGATGTGGACCTCGGATTATCAAAAATTATTTTGCCATTTTTCAATTGAACTTAAAATCTTGATTTTGAAAGTGGGTTGACTTTTTCAGTAGTTGACTTTCTGGGGTTGACTTTTTCAGGGTTGACTTTTTTTCGGGGTTGACTTTTTTCAAGTTTGTCTTTTTGTGCTCGCCCTCTTAAAATAAGTCTGGGAGTACCATTTGCAAGATGAAAACAGTCTTTTTACACTCGGAAACATCAATATAGGAAGAAAGCATACCTGTTTAGTGGTCCGGACAAAATAGGTGTCTACAGCTGCCCCTCTTTGGCTATTGCTGAGAATCAGGAATCAGGCAAAGATAAACCGACACTAATTTTGTACGGTCAGTGAAATCTCATGTGAAGGAAAGGGAAGAGGGTTTTCTTTTTCATTCTTCTATCATTTTTTTTATTTTTCATTTTTCATTCATTTTTTTCCTTTTTTTTTCAAAACAGTAAATTGAAGATTTGTCCTTAAATTGAATTCCCTACCTAATCAAGGCTCGATTCGTATTAAGGAAACGGATTCAATTTTCAAAAGAAAAAAATTATGCCCGAAGGTCTTTAAAAATGGTGCCCGGAGGTCTTAAAATGGTGCCCGAAGGTCTTTAAAATTGAAAATTGTGCCCGGAGGTCTTTAAAATAGTGCCCGGAGGTCTTTAAAATGGTGCTCGGAGGTCGTAAAAAAAACGGTTGCCCAAAGGTCTTTAAAATAGTGCCCGGAGGTCTTTAAAATGGTGCCCGGAGGTTTTAAAAAAACTGTTGTCCAAAGGTCTTTAAAATGGTGCCTGAAGGTCTTTAAAATTGAAAATTGTGCCCGGAGGTCTTTTAAAATAGTGCCCAGAGGTCTTTAAAATGGTGCCCGGAGGTCTTTAAAATTGGTGCCCGGAGGTCTTAAAAAATTGAAAATTGTGCCCGAAGGTCTTTTAAGATAGTGCCCGGAGGTCTTTAAAATGGTGCCCGGAGGTCTTTAAAATTGGTGCCCGGAGGTCTTACCCCTAAAAAGAAGTTATGCCCGGGGGTCTTAAAAATGTTGCCCGGAGGTCTTACCTGTGATTTGAAAAATTATGCCCGGAGGTCTTTAAAATTGGTCTTTGAAGATTAGTTGAAAATTAACCTAAAGATTTTGAGAGGATGCGAATGCTTTTTGATGCAGATGCAGATGTTGAATAAGATACGAAATGACTTAAACTGGTGCAAATGTCTTTGATGCAAATGTAAATAACTTAGATTGGTACAAATGCTTCTTGATGTAGATTCAAATAACTTAGATTGATGCAAATGCTTCTTGATGTAGATGCACATGTTAAAAAAAATTCTGGGTAACTCCTCCAAAAGAAGATTTCTCATTTTTCAAAATTATAAAACCCTGGATATTTCCACCAGAGGCTTCAGCTATCACCACCGAAGACTTGTTCACTTTTAAAACTGTAAAATTCTGGATATCCCCACCAGAAGCTTTGGCTATCACCACTGAAGACTTGCTCATTGTAAAATTCTGGGAACTCCTCCAGAAGAAGATTTCTCATTTTTCAAAATTATAAAACCCTGGATATCTCCACCAGAGGCTTCGGCTATCACCACCGAAGATTTGTTCACTTTTAAAACTGTAAAATTCTGGATATCCCCACCAGAAGCTTTGAGAAATGATGCAGATGCACATGTATTTTTACCAAGGTGCTCATGCTTCATGGTGCAAATGTAAATGCTTGGATTGATGTAAATGTTTCTTAGTGCAAATGCAAATGGCCTGGATTGATGCCCATGTTTCATGATGCAGATGCCCCTACTAATTGTATTCATGTAACTGATTTATAAATGGTGTAACTATAATTATCACACAATAATGAAAATGCAATGATTCTAGAAATAATGGAATTGCTTGAGATGACACAAATGCGAATTCCATGAAGAATGTAAATGTAAAGGTAAAATACAGATGCTTATGGAATAATGCCAATACAAATACCCATGAATGATGCAAATGCTTACCGACACTATGCAGATGCAAAAAGCTCGATAAAGGGATGAGTGCTTATGAGTGATGCAAATGCCCCCGGTTGTTTTTCTACACTTTGGTTAGCCTTCCAAATTCATTTTTCCTCTTCAAATCAGAGTATATCTTCAATTCATTTTGGCTATTCTCTTTGCCCCAACAATTTTCAAACCTTCATCAACAGAGATCTGAATCGGATTCTATTTCTTCTCCTCATATCTGGAAGTCAGGACCTATTCTGGCAATTCTATACCTTTGAGTTAGAAAAATCCTTGTCTCATGTCAACATCAAAATGGGTATTTCAAAAATATATTTATTTGTTTTCTTATTTTGAAAACTTCTGAACAAAAAATATTAACCCCACAATGTGTGATGTACAAATCCTTTGAAGACTGATTATCATTGTTTAGAAATTTCTCTAAGTGTCGATCTGGCTTTTTCAACTCGGATAGGCAAGGCTTGGTATAACAAGATTCTGTCTTTTCCAGGAAAACTTCATGACAAAAATGTATATCCCTTCTAGGCTCACAAATGGAACAGATTTTATAAATCATGAATTCATTGAGAACCAAACAAATTCAACATTCTTTTAGTTTCCATATCAAGGCATTTTTACAAGCGTCAAGATTGGCCGGGATGTTTAAACCGAAAAGTTTAATCTTGGAGAAAAAGTTTCAGTTTTTTGAAGGCAATCCTCTGAATGAGAGTTGGCAATTTGGAGTTCAAGAATTCCTAAATGTTTCTCGATGACCACCCCTTTAAGAAAATTTTTTCTTTTGTGGTATCGGCACTATCATCGATGGCATCGAAAATTCCCATTCTACTCTAGACCGCCCGTTTTTGGGTTTTCGCCCTAGAGTCCCATTCTTTCCAAAATTTATTTATTTATTTATTTTTTATACACTTGAGAATTCTAAATTCTTCCTTAGTGAAATGAGAAATTGATGAGATGGGATAAAATCTGAGGAAAACCCTTCAAATTAAATATTCATGCTTGATCAAAATGGACTTTTAAAGCATGTAATGTAGGCCATGGCTCAGGGTTCAGAAAGAAAGGATAAATAGGCCCAAAATTTGTGTTTGAAGGTAATCAAATCAAGGATCATTTCATGAGGAGGATTCTCTTTGAGCATTTGTCCCTTCTTGGATATTTCTTTCCTTTTGACTTTGCTCTTTTTCTTCCTTGCTTTTGGCTTTCAATTTGCCAAGTCTTTCACACTTTTTTTTTTTGCTTTCATTTTGCCCCCTTCTTTTTCAACGGAGTGAGCCCGTCTTTATTCGGGGCTCCATTTGCTTTGCATCTGTCTTTGAGCTAGGACTCATTTCTCAATGATCTTTAAAAAGATCTTTCCTTGCATTTGCCCCCTAATGTAGAGGTTGATCCTTGATCAGGGTTCAAAGAAGAAAGAATTCTTTTGGTTCAAAAGGGGTGACTATGGATAATTTCTTTTTTTATGCGAAATGGATATGAAAGATGGCCATTTCTCATGTCAAGCACGAATATTCACTTTGAAAAGCAATCCCCTGGGGAAATAGATATTCAGAATTCCATTTTGCACTTTGGAATCATCAACATTCTCATATGAATAATATCACAAATTTTTCATCTCTTTTTTTCCATTGCATGCCCCAATGATTCATGCGTTAGCCCATCCTTCTTCACCATGTATCCATCATTTCCACATATGATGCCCCAATTTGATTAACCATGAGAATTTGTATCAACGAGGAACATAGCAAGTCTAGGTCTACTTTGAAAAGGCTGAGTTTCCAATCTGAGTTCTTTGAAGAGACAAGGAAAATATGACCCAAAAATGGGTTTTCTCTGGGACAAGGGATAATCTAGTTTAATCATTGTGCCCCAGGATGTCAATCATGAAGTGATGTTTGGGCAATTAGTGTTTTGTGGTTATTGGGAAAGGTCATGAATGGTTTTAGCACAATCTTGACACACACCAAATTATCAAAATCTAGACTCTTGAAAGAATGTCTCATTTGTTTGAATTTCAAGGAATTCGAAAAATTTCAAAAAGTTCATTCCTTTGTTCATAGCCTAGACTAGGATTTACATCCTTGCTTATTTTGCAATGACAATGCTTCTCTTTTTTTTCAAATTCATTTTTCCTTGAAGCATTAGGTCTTTCAAGTGTTCTTGATTCAAGGTTTAGGTATAGAGAAGCCCAAAAAAGTGGGGGATGGTGTTGGGTCAGTTCTAACACTGATCATCAATCTTCTTCAGATTATCCATTATTAAAACTTCCTCAACGCTTGTTTTTGCAAATTCACGTTATTGTTACAACACAACAAACACAAAGCATTTAAAATTCAAAATTCATTTAATTCATGTAGATGGTAACATGAGACAAGTGCTTTCATCATCACAGTGTATAAAACTACATGCGTCAAAAATGCTCCTATTGACATCCTTCAAAGGTAGTAATTCTCCCCCTAAAACCCTGAAAGAAATTGATTTAGGGCTAAGTAGCCTTTCATTGATCGATAAGCTCCGGTGTCAAAATACCATCACGAATAAGACTTTCAATCCTTTCCTTCAGTTGTCTGCATTTTTCAGTTGAATGCCCAACTACCCCTAGGTGATAATCACACTTGCTGTCAGGGTCATAACTACTTGCTGATGGATTCGGAGCTATTTTCAAAGGTACCGGGGTAAGGTACTGTTTCTTTATTAGTAATGGCAGTAGGTCAGGGATGGGGATTAGAATTCTTTCTTGATTTTCCAGCGGTCATTTTCTAGAAGTAGACCTTGTTGCAAGGGCTGGTATAGGATTAGGTGTTTGGGTAGGTAGGTAAGGATAAAGGCTTGGAGATACCTCAGTAGGGTAACATGATTGGTATGAGGGAAATTGGGAATATGGGATGAAATCTCCCATTGTTTGGACATCTTCCTCTTTCTTTCTTGGTGCCTTATTTCTCTCGGCATTGGATGTTCCTTCTCTTTCAAGTTTCCCATTCTTGATAGCATTCTCAATCATCTCCCCTGAAATTACCATGTCCGCAAAATTCTTCGAAGCATTGCCGACGAGTCTGTCATAGTATGGGGCCTGCAGTGTATTCACAAAAAGGATAGTGATTTCCTTTTGTGTCAAGGGCGGTTGTACTTGGGCGGCCAGGCTCATCCACCGTTGTGCATATTCTTTGAAGCTCTCAGTAGCTCTTTTCTCCATATTTTGCAAAGTGAGACGATCAAGTGTCCTGTCTGTCATATGCTTGTACTGGTTTAGAAAAGCCCTAGCCAAATCATTCCAAGAGCGAATCTGATCCTTGCTCAATTGACTATACCACCTAATTGCGGACCCGCTGAGGCTATCCTGAAAACAGTGAATCAAAAGCTTATCATTATCTATATGACTTGTCATCTTCCGACAGAACATAGTGATGTGGGCTGATGGATCAGTCGTCCTATCATATTTCACAAAGTCAGGGATCTTGAACTTAGGAGGAATGACTAAATCGAGGACCAAACATCGTTCTTTCGCATCTAAACTCCCAAATACATCTGTTCTTTCTATTGCCCGGAGCCTTTCATCTAACAACTGATATTTCCCTTGGGAATCTGCCAACTCAACCTCATTTACTGCAACCCTTTTCAACTTTGCCTGTTCAGCTGGATCATCTTTGTTTAGGACATTGACGAGGTTAACAGTGTTCTGGGCATCACTTATTATGACCTCATCCTGGCCTTTTTGTGCCTTTAACCCTTCTCTGGCGACAAAGTTTTCGGTGTATCCTTTTCCTTTGATTACGGCAGACATCAGCTCCATCAATTTAGTCATCTGACCCTTAGATTCTGCTTGAGACTTTGCTAGCTGTTCTCGTAATTCTTTCTGTTCCCTTTCCATTTTTCCATTCGGGCAACTTATTCATCCTCCATAGCACTAGCCTGTATTAAAAGGGTACTCAATACTTCTTATACCACTGATTTGAAATGGAAATTCTTTCAAAGACTCTTAAAGCCAAGCCAACTTCTGTTTTATTTCCCTCAAATGTATGTCATGATGAATGAGCCATGAATGCAATTTGACGCATGTGAAGCCTAAACAATATGATGTATGGACATGTACAATGGAAACATGCTGACCATATATGTAATAAATGTAATCATGATGCCAACATGTTGCAAGCAAAGAATAAACAGATCAACACATGAATATATGCAATGACTGATCATGTATTTTAGCATGTTTCCCAATGAATGATCACATACACTATGAATGCAACATGGTGTCAATTATGCAAACAATGAATGATTGATATAGAGTATACCAAGAAGATCATGCTAACCATGTGTGTCATGAATGTGACCTAATGCTAACATGATGTATATACAAAGGAATCATACTGACTATGTTTGTTATGAATGCAACCCAAAGTCAACATGATGCATGTAAAGAATAAGCAAATTAATGCATGGATATATACAGAAAAATCATGCTGATTATGAATGCATGAATGCAACCTGACAAATAATTGATGGGATGCAAAATGCAAAGGGAAAGATATCACGGAGGAAATAAGAATCGGAGGAACTTAATCATCAACATCTCATAAATTTGAAGCATACTCAATTCATTACCATATCAATGTTCACAATGGTATAAACCATGTTTTACAAAATTTGAGCAGTAGTTAAAACTGTCTTTACAAGCACTTTATTCTTTCTAGCATCCTAAGGCTATAAGAGCCGGCTATTGAAAAAGTGAAATCCTATTACATCATATAAGACCGAAGTCTTTCGACCTCAATGCTGTAAAACTCCCAATCCTAATGGCGCTTTCCCAATCCTTTATCAATCAGTGTCGTTGGATCCAACCACTTGGCATTTATAAGAGTTTGCACTTTCTTTTTTAATGCCATACAGTCTTCAATGTTATGGCCAACAATTCCACAGTGATAATCACATCTTGCATTTGGATTATACCCATTTGGGTATGGTGGTAACAGGGGTTTCAATAGGATACAGGCAGCCATGTGATTTTGGATCAGTATAGGGAGAAGCTTTTGGTAGCTGATTGGAATGGGATCAAAATGCATTTGGGTCTTATTCTGGGATCGTTTCTTAGTCATACATGGCCTAGGAGTTGGGGCACTTGGTGGTGGCACTAAGGTCCGAACCGGAGTGTTTACATGGGGATGTGGCGGAACAGCATGGTAAGGGTATGGATTTGGACATGGAGCCTTTGGAGGTTGTACATAGCTCGAGGTTCCTATCCCAGATACTAGATAAGGTGATTGATGAGGGAAATAGTATGAACTAGCAGTTGGTGGTGATGGTGTGGGATTCTGGAATCCCATAGTGGTCATCCCAATGGACGATTGGACCATAGTAGGGTGGGGATACTGGTTTGGACCTAAAGCAGTTTGCAGGTATGGTACTGGATTCGAGGTTTCTATCTTTGGTATCAGGCTTTCAGGTTTAATAATTTTCATGATTTTGTCCATAATTTCATCAGGATTGCAACCTTTGTGGTATTGACAAGCGTAGGATCTAGCAAGGATTGTATGTTCTGGACCTAAGGGTTTTGGTTGATCCGAAGGCGATGCAGAGCCCTGAGAAAGTTCCTTTTTACTTTTACCCATATCCTCAACCATTTTCAGCAATTTGGCAAGTTGTTCCTTCAGCTCTCGGATTTCATGTCCACATTCCTCTTGGTTGCGTTCCAAAGCACCCAATCGTTCCTCCGATTCATTCCTCATATCTCGAACCCCTTTCATGCAAATGAAAATGTGATGAGATTAAGAATACAATTATGAATGTACATGCTCTATTCCTATGTGCATGAATATACTGATGATTAATGCATGAACATATATAGAGAAATTATGGTGACTATGTATGCTATGGATGCAATCTAATGTCAACATGATGGATTTTTAAAAAAATGAATAAATTGATGCATGAGTATATACAAATAATGACCATGTATGTATTCTACATGAATGACCATGTATGCTATGATGTCAAAATGATACATGCTAAGACTAGATGAATTATCACAAAGGTATATACAAAGAATGACCATATATGTCACAAATGTATTCTACAATGAATAACCATGCATGCTATGATGTCAAAATGATACATGCTAAGAATAAATGAATTAATACAAAGGTAGGTACAAAGAATGACCATGTAATCACAAATGTATTCTATAATGAATAACCATGCATGTTAGGACTGTAACACGATGTCAAAATGATACAAATAAAGAATAAATGAATTAACACCAAGGTATATACAAAGAAATCAATGATTACACGAAATTGATGGGACCTAAATCTTGATTATTCAAAAATCTCATTATGCAAGATTTGCCTCCAAATTCATGATTTTTTGAAACATGTTTTTTTTTCTTTATAAAAAAATATTATTTTCAAAAGAAATTCGGGGTAGGGGATCCTACTATGGTACAATATCCAAATGTTCATGCAACACTACCTGTTTATATCAAATAAAATTACCAATTGTTTATTGCAAAGAATGATATCAATAATACAACCAAAAATGTACATGCTCTATTCACACATGCATGAAATGTGCAACATGCAAAATGCTTGAAAAATGATTTTTTTTTTTATTTTTGAAACAGCTAATGAACATCTGCCCCAACAATATCTGCTTATTTAGGCATCGAGATTGCTTCGAGGCGGAGTATCACATTTATTACGGGCGATGTACGTACATCGTTGCCCGATCTACCACACTTATTCGGAGTGTAAAAATAGGTAACAAAAGGTTTAGAAATGTCCCTCTATGTATTCCTATTTTCTGTATATCTAACGGAAATCTGGCATGGCTTCGCCTAGGTTCACTATATGAGGGTGAATCGGTTCTAAGGCCCCGAATTGTTCCTCACTATCGCCGGTGAAGGCTAGTAAGGCACCCCGATAAAAGCGGGTTCAATTCGTTAGAGTATATTTTCCTATGCCCATACGGAGGATTATCACGAAGTCATTAGGTACTTTATACTCCGAAAGTGTTTCACTAGCCCATACGGAGGATCAATCACGAAGGCTTAGTTACTTTACTCCCACTCAAAAGGACGGAACCCGGGTAGAGAGTTCATGTTATGCAAATGCAAGTGAGTGTGTGTGGAGGAATAACAAACCTTTCACCACCTATTCTACAAACCTTATTCTAAATGCCCTAGCAATTAAAACATTCAAGAATAGTGTAACGCATTAACCAACAAGCAATTATAATATACAACCTTAAATAACTAGAGAACAATAATAAAATGCATGCACATGAGAATGAACATATTTAAAAATATTTTATTATTTTCAAAATTCTCCTTATTAAAAAATGTGGGAATTAAAATTAAATACCAATTAAACCAACAAAATCGAGACTTTGATAACACACGACTAATTCTAGGCCTGACTCTCTAATAGTCCCCGGTGGAGTCGCCAAGCTATCGCAACCTAAAAAATAACGAGTCTCATCGCAAGACTTTATTATTCGTTAAGCGTGACATTAAAAAATCGAGGAAAAGTCGACTTAATTCCTCTAGCAAAATGAAGGTTTTGAAAATGACCTTGAAAAAGACATGGAGTCGCCACCAATCTTTTTTAGCTAGGTGTGATCGGCCACCTATTAAAATCGGTTTTATAAAATATTTTAAAAATTAATTAAAACATTTTAAAAACCAATTTCAAATATGCGTTTTAAACCAGAGAAATCAAAGAAGCGGGTTCGGGAGTCGGTTACGTGTGGGGAAGGATTAGCACCCCCACAACGCCCGTATAAATCGGTACCTTATTAATCGTGTCTTATCTCAAGTCTCGGTAAAAATTGGTTTTAAATTTAGTATTTCAAGTTAATTCCCAATTTAAAGAAAAAATAATTCCCTTTTTATTAAAAATGATCCGGAATTTATAAATTCAAAATTTTCCTATATTCCCCAATAAACGTGGCAAAATATAGAAATTTTTATTAGTTTTGGAAAACTTTCCGAATCATTCTCCTTTTGAAAGAGAGATATTCCTTTATTAATGATAATTGATGATATTGCCTCCAGCAAACCCGGTAGAGAACTCATGAATTATTTTAACTCGGGAATATCTTTATTTTTTATTGAAAAATCATTATCCTTTTGAAAACATTTTAAAAGATATGAATATGTATATGCATGACATAAATAAAATGACATAGCAAAATCTAAATAATATAATGCTTCCTAAATGATATGATATAATGTAAATGCCTTAGCACATTCTAAATGAAATGAAATAAATGCCTTAGCATATTCTAAATGAAATACAATATCCTAAGTTATATGACATATTATGAATAAAATGAAATGACCTAGGTAACATAGTATATTCTATATGAGATGCAATATCCTAAGTCATATGATATATTCTAAATAAAATAAAATAACCTAAGTGACATAACATATTCTATATGAAATGAAATGACCTAAGTAACATGATATTTTCTAAATGAAATAAAATAACCTAAATAACATAACATATTCTATATGAAATGAAATAATTTAAATGACATGGCAAACATGAATGATATGGCATATAAATTAAATGACATGGAATAAAATAAAGCTATCATATAATATGCATAAAAATAATAATGCATGAACATAGTATATGCTAAATAAAATTAACTAAATAAAAGCATAGGATATCATGAAATATTCAAAACCATATAATAAACCATATAACATCAAAAAATATAAATCAAAATAATAATAATATCATAGGAATTATTATGGCAAGAATCACATATTATATAAAATGCATGAATATGAAAAATGCAATGCATGAAATGTATTTTTTCCTTTAATTAAGGAAATCCGTATATCTAAAAAGATATCCGGCTACCTTAGGAAAATATGTCAAATTAAATATTCTAAAACCAAAATACTTTGTGATTGTTTGAAAACAATTTTGAAAAGCTTGAATTAAAAATAAAAACTGGGCTAAAATTTTTTTAAATGGCTCTAATTTCCTAAGTTTAAAAAATTCGGACTTGACTACCCTTAACCCGGGACTTGAAAAACCATTTTTAGAGTTTAAAAAGGCTTAGAAATTACCCTAAGTCAGTAGCTAACCCTCCTAATCAGCCCACTCTAAGTAAATTAACCAAAACAGAAAAATAGTTTTTCTTTAAATTCAATTCTGACTCCACTGTCCAGTTTTAATCCACGATTTTTTACCCTATTTTTAAAAATTCCAAAAATTCCGAAAAAAATACTGGAGACTCAGGACATGTAAAAATACACGAGAACAAATCAACTTAATTTTCTGATCAAAGATGAATTCCCTGAAAAATCAGAGATGTACGAGTTTTGGAAGGAGAAAAAACTGCTTTGCCAACACATTTTTGCCTTTGATAAAATCATTTAAAAATCAAAGTAAAAATATTTGAAACTCATAAAATGACTTGCAAACAGTAGCTAGGACTTTTTGAAAGTTAGATAAAAATTGGCTAAGTAAAAAAAAATCACAAAGGTAGAATAATCAATTTGACAAACTTAATTTTCCACAAGTGTGCTCAAGAGAGCATGACATTGAACCATTAATTGGCTCAAGTCATTATTCAAGTGGCATGAACATGAAATGCATGAAACAATGCAGCAAACATAATGCATGAAATGCATGGATTTAAACCTAAATGTCATGAAAAAATGCATGGCATTCATAAAGTGACTTAGACCTAAATGAACTTGCATGGCATTTAATGAAACCTAGACCTAGAATGCATGAACATGCATGGCAAATAAACCTAACTTAATAACTAAAATATGCATGGAATTTTCACAAACACAAGGCATGCTTTATTCAAAAACTCAATCAAATATCATGCAAAATGCTAACCTATCAACTAACATGGCAAGAATGCACAAAAAATGTAAAAACTTCCAAGAGGGCCGAATGGATAGTGCAACAAGCAAGCATGGCATTTTCACAAACACTTGGCTTACTAGCATGAAAAACTAAGTCAAATGACATGAAAATGTAAAAACCTACCAACTAACATGACAAAAAATGCAACCCACAATGCAAAACACATGGAGTAGCCAAATGGCCTCAAGCTCCAACAAGCATGGCATTTTCACAAACACTTAATATACTATCATGCTCAACTAAAATATAACACTTAAATCATGCAAAAATAACACAAGCATTTTCACAAACACTTAATATACTAAATCTAAAACATGCTCAACTAAGATATAAAACAAAAAATCATGCAAAAAATCACACAAGCATTTTCACAAACACTTGATATGCTAAATCTAAAACATGCTTAAATTTAAACAACATGAAAACAGAAAATTAAAAATGCAAAAACATGATATCTAAGACATAACTGGCAACAAACAAAGCAACCAAATTAAAATATAACTCAAGTATATGAAGTAACATAACATTTAAAACATAAAAATAAAAAATAGCATAAACAATATGGTAAAATGAACCAAAACAGCAACTTAAAATAAATAATGTAGGCCATTTGGCCATGGTGAGTTTATTGTAAAAACAAAATGTAAAAAAAAATATACTTAAGAAAGGAGATGAAGGAAGAACAAAAACATTATTTTAAAATGAAAACTCACCAAGTAGAGATTAAAATAGCAAAAACTAAGTAAAAAACTCTAAGAACTCAGCAAAATGGAAAAGAAAAAATGAAAATCTCCTCTAAACAAGGGCTGGCCGAATGGCATATATTGGCTCCAAGATGTTGTCATTTTTGTGTAACCAATTTTCCATCAAATGGCTAATAATTCAAGGTGAAAAATCATGAAATTACCACCTTTAGATTAGCATCTCAGCTCTCTCAAATTACAGCTGTCCAAGAATAATGTTGACATCTTTCTTAGCCTATGTGGCTTAATCACCATGGCTTGATCAAAGAGAATCTCTAACTAACTCTTGATTTTTAGCCACTTGATTGAAAATCAGAAGCTTCCTCCTTCCTTTGGGCTTGGGCAGGCCAGCACTTCTCTTTTCCAGCCCAACTCTGATTTTTTGAAAGGCCCAAAGAAGCCCTTTTCTGTTACTTGGGTGAAATGACCATTTTGCCCCCCCGGATGCAAATAAATATCAAAATGACTCCAAATTCAATTTTTCTTTTTTTTAATAGTTCCAAAATAATAAAATATTGAGTTCTAGAATTTTTCAAAATTATCCGAGTCCATTTGCTATTTATTTGGATTTTTTCTTCCAAAAAATGCCCTTTTATGCCCCTACATTTTACCATTTTTTAAACAAGCTCCAAATCAAGATTTTTCTTCACCAACCTCTTCAAAAAAATTAAAAAGTGTGATCTGGAAGTTTTCATAATTTTTGGAGCTCATTTGGTATTTTTTCGGGATTTATAGGCTTGAATTACTACATAGGAGGCCCGGGATTTGGCGATTTTGCAAGCGAAATCCGAATCAAGATTTTCTTTCGCCAATCTCTTTAAAATAATTTAAAAATGAGATTTTCAAAATTTCAGAATTTTTGGAGCTCATTTGCTATTTTTCTGAGATTTATCTTCTTGAATTACTGCATAGGAGGCCCGGGATTTGGCCATTTTGCAAACGAACTCCGAATCAAGATTTTCTTTCGCCAATCTCTTCCAAATAATTTAAAAATAAGATCTACAAAAGTTCAAAAGGTTTGGAGCTCATTTTCTATTTTTCCGGGATTTTCCTTTTTGAATTACTGTATAGGAGGCCCAAGATTTGGCCATTTTGCAATTTTTCCCAAATTTTCCAATTTTGCCCTTTTTGCCTCCGAAACCAGGTTTTGCTCAAAACAAGTCCGACTTTCAGATTTTTTTCAATATGAGCCTTGGGCTATCCTTTTTAACCATTCTTCATCCATTGGGGGCTTTGTTCTTACCCAATCGGGCCATTTCTCTGTGATTCTTCCCGATTTCAACGAGATCCACTAAAAACCCTAATTCTCGGTTTTCTCCCAGATTGACTTTTCTTTCGATTTTTCTTGCATGTGACTTCTCCATTACCCGTAGTCAGTGCTTATCTTTCATTTGGAACCTTCAATTTCGATCAATTTCATCGTTTAAGCACTTTTCCCCAAATTTCTCGGATTAGGGTTTCCTTTCTACTGAATCTCCAAATCCCGACTTTCGAACTCCATATCTTTCGATGTAGACCTCGGATTATCAAAAATTCTTTCGCCATTTTTCAATTGAACTTAAAATCTTGATTTTGAAAGTGGGTTGACTTTTTCAGTAGTTGACTTTCTGGGGTTGACTTTTTCAGGGTTGACTTTTTTTTCGGGGTTAACTTTTTCAAGTTTGACTTTTTGTGCTCGCCCTCTTAAACTAAGTCTCGGAGTTCCACCTGCAGGATGAAAACAGTCTTTTTACACTCGAAAACATCAATATAGGAAGAAAACATACCTGTTTAGTGGTTCGGACAAAATTAGGTGTCTACAGTGTTAATTGAGAAAGAAGCATCTTTAGACTTTGTATCAACTTATTTAAACATCCTTGTGAGTTTTGAGCATATATGATTGATACATTATGCATATCAAATCAATTTCTTTTCTTGTGTGCTCTCATGATTACATGTTTCTCTAGAACTTGCTTTAAACCGTTTGAGACTATATTGATACATGTGATAACGTGGATATAGAGGCATTAGGATTGATACCACCAAAGTTAAATTGCCTACACCGTAATGCATTTATCACCAGAAAGCCCTTTGAGCTTAAAAATATGCCTTTTTATTCATGAAACCCATCTACTTGACCCTTCAACTCAGAAAAACAAATATTTACCCTAATTCTAAGGGATTAGTAGAGCATGTTATGAGATCTTATTTGTTGTTGGAGTTCATGTCTGTTGAGTTTGATGATTAAAATAATCAATTTTGGGAATTCTTGTTGTTTATGGGATGATATTTGGTGGATAATAAGAACAATGTCAAACATGTGTACATTAATGTATCATGCATCTTGTTTTCAAAAAAAGAGAACCAAAAAGAAGAAAAAAAAAGGAAAAAAGAAAGAAAGAATGTACATGGTGCATTGAAATTCAATTGTGAAGTCTTAGTGGAGTACTAAATATTGAGAATGAAGATATGAGCCAACAAGATGTTATATTCTCTAAATTTTTGTGCTCTACTAGTTCTTTAGGATTAATTGTGATTACCTTACCATTTTTTTCTTTCTACCTTTACCCCATAGCCTCATTACAACCTTGAATAAAGACCTCTTGATTTATGAAGTTGTATGTTCTAAACAGTGGAGAATAGATGGACAAACAAGCATATGGTAGGACTATTTTAATGAGATTGATTGAGTGTAAACACTTTACCACTGTTATATAAAGTGAAAATTATGAGAGTATTCCATGTGAGAAGTTGAGATTAAGTTTGAATATGCATTATTTTCATTGAGATATATTGTGTTAATGTTGGCATAATTCAAACCATATATGTTGCAACCTCGTTAATGGGCATCCGAGATAATATGCCCCCGTCACAAGGACAATCGGCCGTTTATTAAGAGTGTGACATTGGGGGCAAAATAGAGGAAAAGACGACTTAATTCCTCTTGAAATAAAGGTTGAGGGTATGAAAACGACCTCGAAAAAGAAATGGAGTAGCCACCAATCTTTTTTGGCTAGGTGTGATCGGCCTCCTATTAAAATCGATTTTGAAAAATATTTTAAAATTAATTAAAACATTTTAAAACCAATTTCGAAGTTTGCGCTTTGAACCAGAGAAAACAAGTGTGGGTTCGAAAGTCAGTTACGTGTGGGGAAGGATTAGCACCCCCACACGTAACTGACTTTCGAACCCACACTTGTTTTCTCGAGTCATGTGTGTAGACACCTAATTTTGTCCGGACCACTAAACAGGTATGTTTTCCTCCCATATTGATGTTTCCGAGTATAAAAAGACTGTTTTCATCCTGCAGGTGGTACTCCGAGACTTAGTTTAAGAGGGCGAGCACAAAAAGTCAAACTTAAAAAAAAGGTCAACCCCAAAAAAGTCAAACCCAAAAAGTCAACCCTAGAAAGTCAACTACTGAAAAAGTCAACCCACTTTCAAAATCAAGATTTTAAGTTCAATTGAAAAATGGAGAAAGAATTTTGATAATCCGAGGTCTACATTGAAAGATGTGGACTTCGGAAGTTGGGATTTGGAGATTTAGTAGAAAAGAAACCCTAATCCGAGAAATTTGGGGAAAAGTGCTTAAACGATCAAACTGGTCGAAATTGAAGGTTCCAAATGAAAGATAAGCACTGACTACGGGTAATGGAGAAGTCACTTGCAAGAAAAACCGAGAGAAAAGTCAATCCGGGAGAAAACCGAGAATTAGGGTTTTAGTGGATTTCGGTGAAATCGGGAAGAATCACAGAAATGGCCCGACTTGGTAAGACCAAAGCCCCCAATGGATGAGGAATGATTAAAAAGGATAGCCCAAGGCTCAGATTGAAGAAAATCTGAAAATCGGACTTGTTTTGAGCAAAACCGGGTTTCGGAGGTTAAAGGGCAAAATTGGAAAATTTTGGAAAAAATAGCAAATGGACTCCGGAAATTCTGAAAAATTTGTCAATCTCATTCTTAAATCATTTGAAAGAGATTGGTAAAAGAAAATCTTGATTCGGAGTTCGTTTGCAAAATGGCCAAATCCCGGGTTTCTTATGTAGTAATTCAAAAAGGAAAATCCCGAAAAAATAGCAAATGGACTCCAAAAATTCTGAAATTTTGTAAATCTCATTTTTAAATTATTTGGAAGAGATTGGCGAAAGAAAATCTTGATTCCGAGTTCATTTGCAAAATGGCCAAATCCCGGGCCTCCTATGCAGTAATTCAAGCCGATAAATCCTGAAAAACTACCAAATGAGCTCCAAAAATTATGAAAACTTCCAGATCACACTTTTTAATTATTTTGAAGAGATTGGTGAAGAAAAATCTTGATTTGGAGCTCGTTTAAAAAAATGGTAAAAAGTAGGGGCATAAAAGGACATTTTGGGAAGAAAAAATCCAAATAAATAGCAAACGGACTCGGATAATTTTGAAAACTTCCAGAACTCAATATTTTATTATTTTGGAAGTATTAAAAAAATAAAAATTGAATTTGGAGCCCGTTTGATATTTATTTTGCATCCGGGGGGCAAAATGGTCGTTTCACCCAAGCAACCGAAAAGGGCTTCTTTGGGCCTTTCAAAAATCAGAGCTGGGCTGGAAAAGAGAAGTGCTGGCCTGCCCAAGCCCAAAGGAAGGAGGAAGCTTAGGATTTTTTCAATCAAGTGATTAAAAATCAAGAGTTAAGTTAGAGATTTTCATTTTTGAGCCTAAGTCCCAATCCCACATCCCTTTGTAATGTCAAGCCAAGGAGGTGCTCACCTTATAAATAAGGAGTCTTGGCCTTTGGTTGAGATCACCCACTACCCCTTGTGAGATATTCTATACACTTGTATTAGGATTATCCGGGTGGTGAGTCATAGTGTTTTTGTTGAGAGGGTTTGTAGCTTAATCCGTTCAAAAGCTACTTTGAGGGTTTGTAGCTTAATCCGTTCAAAAGCTACTCTGAGGGTTTATAGCTTAATCCGTTCAAAAGCTACTTGTGAGAGGGTTTGTAGCTTAATCCGTTCAAAAGCTACTCTGAGGGTTTGTAGCTTAATCCGTTCAAAAGCTACTCTGAGGGTTTGTAGCTTAATCCATTCAAAAGCTACTCTGAGGGTTTGTAGCTTAATCCATTCAAAAGCTACTCTGAGGGTTTATAGCTTAATCCGTTCAAAAGCTACTTGGTGAGTTTTCATTTTAAAATAATGTTTCTTGTTCTTCCTTCATTTCCTTTCTTAAGTATATTTTTCTTACATTTTGTTTTTACAATAAACTCACCATGGCCAAATGGCCTACATTATTTATTTTAAGTTGTTATTTTTGATTCATTTTACCATATTGTTTATGCTATTTTCTTCATTTTTGATGTTTTAAATATTATGTTATTTCATGTTCTTAAGTTATATTTAATTTGGTTGCTTTGTTTGTTGCCATTTATGTCTTAGATATCATGTTTTTACATTTTTAATTTTCTGTTTTCATGTTGTTTAAATTTGAGCATGTTTTAGAGTTAGCATATTAAGTGTTTGTGAAAATGCTTGTGTGATTCTTTGTATGATTCTTGTTTCATATCTTAGTAAGCATGTTTTAGATTTGGTATATTAGGTGTTTGTGAAAATGCTTGTGTGATTTTTGTGTTATGACTTAGTTTTTCATGCTAGCATACCAAGTGTTTGTGAAAATGCCATGCTTGTTGAAGCTTGGGGCCATTTGGCTACTCCATGTGTTTTGCATTGTGTGTTGTATTTTTGTCATGCTAGTTGTTAGGTTTTTGCATTTGCATGATATTTGGTTGGATTTTTGAATTAAGCATGCCTTGTGTTTGTGAAAATGCCATGCATGTCTTAGGTCTAGGTTACATTAAATGTCATGCAAGTTCATGTTAGGTCTAGGCCATATTATTTGTGTCATGCATTTTCCTTACATTTAGGTTTAGATCCATGCATTTCATGCATTATGTTTGCTGCATTGTTTCATGCATTTCATGTTCATGCCACTTGAATAATGACTTGAACCAATTAATGGTTCAAAGTCATGCTCTCTTGAGCACACTTGTGGAAAATTAAGTTTGTCAAATTGATTATTCTACCTTTGTGATTTTTTTACTTAGCCAATTTTTATCTAACTTTCAAAAAGTCCTAGGTACTGTTTTCAAGTCATTCTATGAGTTTCAAATATTTTTATTTTGATTTTTAAATGATTTTATCAAAGACAAAAAAAATGTGTTGGCAAAGTAGTTTTTTTTTTCCACCCAAAACTCGTCTATCTCCGATTTTTCTGGGAATACATCTTTGATCAGAAAATTAAGTCGATTTTTTTTCGTGTATTTTTACATGTCCTAAGTCTCCAATAATTGTTTCAGAATTTTTGGAATTTTTAAAAATAGGGTAAAAAATCGTGGATTAAAACTGGACAGTGGAGTCAGAATTGATTTTAAAGAAAAACAAAGCAGTTTTTTCTCCTCCAAAAACTCGTACATCTCTGGTTTTTCTGGGAATTCATCTTTGATCAGAAAATTAAGTCGATTTTTTTCCTTGTATTTTTACATGTCCTGAGTCTCCAATAATTTTTTCAGAATTTTTGGAATTTTTAAAAATAGGGTAAAAAATCGTGGATTAAAACTGGATAGTGGAGTCAGAATTGAATTTAAAGAAAAACCAATTTTCTGTTTTGGTTAATTTACTTAGAGTGGGCTGATTAGGAGGGTTAGCTACTGACTTAGGGTAATTTCTAAGCCTTTTTAAACTCTAAAAATGGTTTTTCAAGTCTCGGGTTAAGGGTAGTAAAATCCGGATTTATAAACTTAGGAAATTAGAGTCATTTTAAAAATTTTAGCCCAGTTTTTATTTTTAATTCAAGCTTTTCAAAACTGTTTTCAAACAATCACAAAGTATTTTGGTTTTAGAATATTTAATTTGACATATTTTCCTAAGGTAGCCGGATATCTTTTTAGATATACGGATTTCCTTAATTAAAGGAAAAAATACATTTCATGCATTGCATTTTTATATTCATGCATTTTATATAATATGTGATTCTTGCCATATTAATTTCTATGTGTCATGACATTTAGGTTGCATTATATTATTTAGATTTTGCTATGTCATTTTATTTATGCCATGCCTATACATATTCATTTCTTTTAAATGTTTTCATAAAAAGATAATGGTTTTCAATAAAAATAAAGATATTCCCGATTTAAAATAATTCATGAGTTCTCTACCGGGTTTGCTGGAGGGAATATCATCAATTATTATTAATAAAGGAATATCTTTCTTTCAAAAAAGAGAATGATTCGGAAAGTTTTCTAAAACTAATAAAAATTTCTATATTTTGCCACGTTTGTTGGGGAATATAGGAAAATTTTGAATTTATAAATTTCGGATCATTGTCAATAAAAAAATGAAATTATTTTTCTTTAAATTGGGAATTAATTTGAAATATTAAATTTAAAACCAACTTTTACCGAGATTTGAGATAACACACGATTAATAAGGTACCGATTTATACGGGCGTTGTGGGGGTGCTAATCCTTCCCCACACGTAACCGACTCCCGAACCCGCTTCTTTGATTTCTCTGGTTTAAAACGCAGACTTGAAATTGGTTTTTAAAATGTTTTAATTAATTTCTAAAATATTTTATAAAATCGGTTTTAATAGGTGGCCGATCACACCTAGCTAAAAAAGATTGGTGGCGACTCCATGTTTTTTTAAGGTCATTTTCAAAACCTTCATTTTTTTAGAAGAATTAAGTCGACTTTTCCTCGGTTTTTTTTTTTAATGTCACGCCTAACGAATAATAAAGTCTTGCGATGAGACTCGTCGTCTTTATTTTTTAGGTTGCGACAGCTTGGCGACTCCACTGGGGACTATTAGAGAGTCAGGCCTAGAATTAGTCGTGCGTTATAAAAGTCTCGGTTTTTGTTGGTTTAATTGGTATTTAATTTAATTCCCACATTTTTTTAATAAGGAGAATTTTGAAAATAATAAAATGTTTTTAAATATGTTCATACTCATGTGCATGCATTTTATTTTTGTTCTCTAGTTATTTAAGGTTGTATATTATAATTGCTTGTTGGTTAATGCGTTACATTATTCTTGAATGTTTTAATTGCTAGGGCATTTAGAATAAGGTTTGTAGAATAGGTAGTGAAAGGTTTGTTATTCCTCCACACACACTACACGTGCATTTGCATAACATGAATCTTCTACCAGGGTTCCGTCCTTTTAAGTGGAAGTAAAGTAACTACGCGTTCGTGATTGATCCTCCGTATGGGCTAGTGAAACACTTCCGGAGTATAAAGTACCTAATGCCTTCGTGATGATCCTCCGCATGGGCATAGGAAAATATACTCTAACGAATTGAACCCGCTTTTATCGGGGTGCCTTACTAGCCTTCACCGGCGACAGTGAGGAACAATTCAGGGCCTTAGAACCGATTCACCCTCATATAGTGAACCTAGGCGAAGCCATCCCGAATTTCCGTTAGATATACCGAAAATAGGAACACATGGAGGGACATTTCTAAACCTTTTAGTACCTATTTTACACTCCGAATAAGTGTGGTAGATCGGGCAACGATGTACTTACATCGCCCGTAATAAATGTGATACTCCGCCTCGAAGGCATCGTGATGCCTAAATAAGCAGATATTGCTGGGGCAGATGTTCATTAGCTGTTTTTTTATAAAAAAAAAAAATCCTTTTTCAAGCATTTTTGCATGTTGCACATTTCATGCATGTGTGAATGGAGCATGTACATTTTTGGTTGTATTATTGATCTCATTCTTTGCAATAAACAATTGGTAATTTCATTTGATAATTTCATAAAACCGGTAGTGTCACATGAACATTTGCATATTGTTTCCATAGTAGGATCCACTACCCCGAATTTCTTTTGAAAATAATATGATTGGTTTTTCATAGAGAAAAAAACATGTTTCAAGAAAAAAAATCGTAAGTGTGGAGGCAAATCTTGCATAATGAGATTGTTGAATAATCAAGATTTAGGTCCCACCAATTTCGTGTAATCATTGATTTCTTTGTATATACCTTTGTGTTAATTCATTTATTTTTTGCATGTATCATTTTGACATCATAGCATGCATGGTCATTCATTTGTATATACTTATGTATCAATTTATTCTTTCTTTACATGCATCATGTTGGCATCAAATTGCATTCATGCATTCATAGTCAGCATGATTTTTCTGTATATATCCATATATCAATTTATTCTTTCTTTACATGCATCATGTTGGCATCAGGTTGCATTCATGGCATACGTAGTCATCATGATATGCTCATGCATTAATTTGTCATATTGGCATCAAGTTGCACTCATGACATACACGGCCAGCATGACTTTCTTTGTATATACTCTGTGTCAGTCATTTATTCTTCACATGCATCATAATTGACATTGTGTGGCATTCATAGTGTATATGATCGTTCATTGGGAAATACATTTGGAACATACATGGTCATTCATTGTATATATCCATGCATTAATTTGCATATTTTTTACATGCATCATGTTGGCATCAGGTTGCATTCATGGCATACACAGTCATCATGATATGCTCATACATTAATTTGTCATATTGGCATCAGGTTGCATTCTTGACATACATGGTCAGCATGATTTTCTTTGTATATACTCTGTGTCAATCATTTATTCTTCACATGCATCATAATTGACATTGTGTGGAATTCATAGTGTATATGATCATTCATTGAGAAATGCATTTGGAACATACATGGTCATTCATTGCATATATCCATGCATTGGTTTTTCTTATTCTTTAAATGCATCATGTTGGCATCGTGTTACATTTATAACATACATGGTCAATATGTTTCCACTGTATATGACCACACATAACTTTGTTTATCCTTCACATGCATCAAATTGCACTCATGACATTCATAGCTCATTCATCATGAAACACATTAATAAGATGAAATAGAAACTGGCTTAGCTTTGAAGAGTTTTCTTCGTCAGCTAAAAGCTATGACCCCAACAGCAAGTGCGAGTATCATATTGGGGCAATTGGGCATTTGACTAAAAAAACTAAAGGAAAGAATTGAGGGTCTTGTCCACGATGGCATTTGGATTCCAGAGCTTATCGAACATTGGAAATCTGTTTTACCATAGATTGATTTCCTCTTGAAGAATTTTGAGGATAAGATTTGTTATCTTTGAAAGCATGTCAATAGGAGCATTCTGATGCATATATTTCTATACACTTTGATGATGAAAGCTCTTGTCTCATGATGACATCTACATGAAATAAATAAATTTTGAATTTAAATATTTTGTGTTCATTTTATTTTAGCAATAAATTTGAATTTGCAAAAACAAATGAAACTTTGAGAAAATTTGTGGTAAACAATAAATAAGGTGTTTTCACATGAAATAATGAACAATCTTGAGAATATTGATGATCATTGTTAGAAATGACCCAATACCTTCAGCTTTCTCTTTTAGGCTTTCCTAAGCCTAAATCTTTTGAACCGAGACCACTTGAAAGACCTAATGCTTCAAGGAATATGAATGATTTGACTTCATAAAACCATTGTCATCACAGAATAAGCAAAGACGTAGATCTTAGTCTATGCTATGAGCAAAGGAACGAACTTTTTGAAAATTTTCAAATTCCTTGAAAATCAAACAAATGATACATTCTTTCAAGAATCCAGATTTTGATAATTTGGTGTGTGTCAGGATTGTGCTAAAACCATTCATGACCTTTCCCAATGACCACAAAACACTAATTGCCCAGACATCACTTCATGATTGACACCTTGGGGCACAATGATTAAACTAGATTATCCCTTGTCCCAGAGAAAACCCGTTTTTGGGTCATATTTTCTTATCTCTTCAAAAAAACTCAGATTGGAAACTCAGCCTTTTCAAAATAGACCTAGACTTGCTATGTTCCTCGTTGATACAGATTCTCATGGTTAATCAAATTGGGGCATCATATATGGAAATGATGGACACATGGTAAAGAAGGATGGGCTAATGCATGAATCATTGGGGGATGCGACGAAAAAAAAAAAAGAAAAAGAAAAAGAAAAATCGTGATATCATGCATATGAGAATTCGGATGATTCCAAAGTGCAAAATGAAATTCTGAATATCTATTTCCCCTAGGGATTGCTTTTCAATGTGAATATTTGTGCTTGACATGAGAAATGACCATCTTTCATATCCCTTTCACACAAAAAGAAATTATCCATAGTCACCCCTTTTGAGCCAAAAGAATTCTTTCTTCTTTGAACCTTGATCAAGGATTACCCTCTACACTGGGGGGCAAATGCGAGGAAAGATCTTTTCAAAGATCATTGAGAAATGAGTGATAGCTCAAGGACAGACACAAAGCAAATGGAGCCCCGAATAAATACGGGCTCACTCTGTCAAAGAAAAAAGAAGAGGAAAAGATGACGAAATGAAAGCCAAGAAAAACAAACAAAAAACACAATAAAAAAATGTGTGTGAAAGACATGGCAAATTGAAAGCCAAAAGCAAGGAAGAAAAAGAGCAAAATCAAAAAGAAAGAAATGTCCAAGAAGAGACATATGCTTCAAAGAAAATCCTCTTCAAGAAAGGATCCTTGATCTGATTACCCTCAAACACATATTTTGGGCCTATTTATCCTTTCTTTCTGAACCCTGAGCCATGACCTACATTACGTGCTTTAAAAGTCCATTTTGATCAAGCATGAATGTTTAATTTGAAGGGTTTTCCTCAGATTTTATCCCATCTCATCAAATTCTCATTTCACTAAGGAAGAATTTAGAATTCTCAAATGCATGGTAAAAAAAAAAAAATAAAGATAACAATTGAAAAGAATGGGACTCTAGGGCGAAAACCCAAAAAACGGCCGGTCTAGAGTAGAATAGGAATTTTTGGTGCCATCTATGATAGTGCCGATACCCCAAAAGAAAAGATCTTATTAAAGGAGTGGTTATCGAGGAACATCTAGGAATTCCTGAACCCCCCAAATTGTCAGCTCTCATTCAGAGGATTGTCTTCAAAAACTGAAACTTTTGTTCCCAAGATTAAACTTTCTGGTTTAAACATCTCAGCCAATCTTGACGCTTGTCAAAATGCCTTGATACGGAAACAAAAAAGAATGTTGAATTTGCTGGGTTCTCAATGAATTCATGATTTATAAAACATGTTCCATTTGTGAGCCTAGAAGGGATATACATTTTTGTCATGAAGTTTTCCTGGAAAAGCCAGAATCTTGTTATACCAAGCCTTGCCAATCCCAGTTGAAAAAACCCAGATTGATACTTAGAGAAATTTCTAACAATGATCATCAGTCTTCAAAATATTTGTACATCACACATTGTGGGGATAATATTTTTCGTTCAGAAGTTTTCAAAATGAGAAAACAAATAAAGATATTTTTGAAATACCCATTCTGATGTTGACATGAGACAAGGATTTTTCTAACTCAAAGGTGTAGAACTGCCAGAATAGGTCCTGACTTCCAGATATGAGAAGAAGAAATCGAACCCAGTGCAGATCTCTGTTGATGAAAGTTTGAAAAACTGTTGGGGCAAAGAGAATAGCCAAAATGAATTGAAGATATACTCTGATTTGAAGAGGAAAAATGAATTTGAAAGGCTAAGCCAAAGTCTAGAAAAACAACCGGGGGCATTTGCATCACTCATGAGCACTCATCTCTTTATCGAGCTTTTGCATCTGCACAGTGTCAGCAAGCATTTGCATCATTCATGGGTATTTGCATTGGCACTATTCCATAAGCATCTGCATTTTACCTTTACATTTACAATTCTTCATGGAATTCGTATTTGTGTCATCTCAAACAATTGCATCATTTCTAGAATCATTGCATTTTCATTAATGTGTGGTAATTGTAGTTACACCATTCATAAACCAGTTACATGAACACAATTAGTAGGGGCATCTGCATCATGAAACATGGGCATCAATCCAAGTCATTTACATTTGCATTAAAGACATTTGCACCAGTTTAAGTCATTTCGTATCTTATTCAACATATGCATTTGCATCAAAAAGCATTCGCATCTTCTCAAAATCTTTAGGTTAATTTTCAACAATTCTTCAGCACCATTTTTAAGACCTCCGGGCATAATTCATAGGTAAGACCTCCGGGCAACATCTTTAAGACCTCCGGGCATAACGTTTTTCAGGGGTAAGGCCTCCGGGCACTATTCTTAAGACCTCCGGGCATCATTTTTAAAGTCGCATACAGCGCATTTTTTCCAAATTATGGGTAAGGCCTCCGAGCACCATTCTTAAGACCTCCGGGCATCATTTTTAAAGTCGCATACAGCGCATTTCTTCCAAATCACGGGTAAGGCCTCCGGGCACCATTCTTAAGACCTCCGGGCATCATTTTTAAAGTCGCATACAGCGCATTTTTTCCAAATTATGGGTAAGGCCTCTGGGCACCATTCTTAAGACCTCCGGGCATCATTTTTAAAGTCGCATACAGCGCATTTTTTTCAAATCACGGGTAAGGCCTCCGGGCACCATTCTTAAGACCTCCGGGCATCATTTTTAAAGTCGCATACAGCGCATTTCTTCCAAATTATGGGTAAGACCTCCGGGCACCATTCTTAAGACCTCCGGGCATCATTTTTAAAGTCGCATACAGCGCACTTTTTCCAAATTATGGGTAAGGCCTCCGGGCACCATTCTTAAGACCTCCGGGCATCATTTTTAAAGTCGCATACGGCGCATTTTTTTCAAATCACGGGTAAGGGCTCTGGGCACCATTCTTAAGACCTCCGGGCATCATTTTTAAAGTCGCATACAGCGCATTTCTTCCAAATTATGGGTAAGACCTCCGGGCACCATTCTTAAGACCTCCGGACATCATTTTTAAAGTCGCATACATCGCATTTCTTCCAAATTATGGGTAAGACCTCCGGGCACCATTCTTAAGACCTCCGGGCATCATTTTTAAAGTCGCATACAGCGCATTTCTTCCAAATCACGGGTAAGACCTCCGGGCACCATTCTTAAGACCTTCGGGCATCATTTTTAAAGTCGCATACAGCGCATTTCTTCCAAATCACGGGTAAGGCCTCCGGGCACCATTCTTAAGACCTCTGGGCATCATTTTTAAAGTCGCATACAGCGAATTTCTTCCAAATTATGGGTAAGGCCTCCGGGCACCATTCTTAAGACCTCCGGGCATCATTTTTAAAGTCGCATACAGCGCATTTCTTCCAAATTATGGGTAAGGCCTCCGGGCACCATTCTTAAGACCTCCGAGCATCATTTTTAAAGTCGCATACAGCGCATTTCTTCCAAATCACGGGTAAGGCCTCTGGGCACCATTCTTAAGACCTCCGGGCATCATTTTTAAAGTCGCATACAGCGCATTTTTTTCAAATCACAGGTAAGGCCTCCGGGCACCATTCTTAAGACCTCCGGGCATTATTTTTAAAGTCGCATACAGCGCATAATTTTTCAAATCACAGGTAAGACCTCCGGACAACATCTTTAAGACCTCCGGGCATAACTTTTTTTTTAGGGGTAAGGCCTATAGGTACCATTTTTAAGACCTCCGGGCTTAATTTTTTTCAAATCACAGGTAAGACCTCCGGGCAACATCTTTAAGACCTCCGGGCACCATTTTAAGACCTTCGGGCACCAATTTTAAAGCCCTTCGAGCATAAATTTTTCTTTTTAAAATCGAATTCGTTTCCTTAAGACGAATCGAGCCTTGTTTAGGCAGGGAATTCAATTTAAGGACAAAACCTTCAATTTATTGTTTAAAAAAAAAATAAATGAAAAAAGAGAAAATAGAAAAAAGGAAAAAAGAAAAAAAGAAAAAAAGAAAAAAAAAAGAAAAAAGAAGAAAAAAATGAAAAATAGAAAATGAAAAAATGAAAATGAAAAAGAAACCCCTTTCCCTTTCCTTCACATGTGATGTCACTGACCGTACAAAATTAGTGTCGGTTTATCTTTGCCTGATTCCTGATTCTCAGCAATAGCCAAAGAGGGGCAGCTGTAGACACCTAATTTTGTCCGGACCACTAAACAGGTATGTTTTCCTCCCATATTGATGTTTCCGAGTATAAAAAAACTGTTTTCATCCTGCAGGTGGTACTCCGAGACTTAGTTTAAGAGGGCGAGCACAAAAAGTCAAACTTAAAAAAAAGGTCAACCCCGAAAAAGTCAAACCCGAAAAAGTCAACCCTAGAATGTCAACTACTGAAAAAGTCAACCCACTTTCAAAATCAAGATTTTAAGTTCAATTGAAAAATGGAGAAAGAATTTTGATAATCCGAGGTCTACATTGAAAGATGTGGACTTCGGAAGTTGGGATTTGGAGATTCAGTAGAAAAGAAACCCTAATCCGAGAAATTTGGGGAAAAGTGCTTAAACGATCAAACTGGTCGAAATTGAAGGTTCCAAATGAAAGATAAGCACTGACTACGGGTAATGGAGAAGTCACTTGCAAGAAAAACGGAGAGAAAAGTCAATCCGGGAGAAAACCGAGAATTAGGGTTTTAGTGGATTTCGGTGAAATCGGGAAGAATCACAGAAATGGCCCGACTTGGTAAGACCAAAGCCCCCAATGGATGAGGAATGATTAAAAAGGATGGCCCAAGGCTCAGATTGAAGAAAATCTGAAAATCGGACTTATTTTGAGCAAAACCGGGTTTCGGAGGTTAAAGGGCAAAATTGGAAAAATTTGGGAAAAATAGCAAATGGACTCCGGAAATTCTGAAAAATTTGTCAATCTCATTCTTAAATCATTTGAAAGAGATTGGCAAAAGAAAATCTTGATTCGGAGTTCGTTTGCAAAATGGCCAAATCCCGGGTTTCTTATGTAGTAATTCAAAAAGGAAAATCCCGAAAAAATAGCAAATGGACTCCAAAAATTCTGAAATTTTGCAAATCTCATTTTTAAATTATTTGGAAGAGATTGGCGAAAGAAAATCTTGATTCCGAGTTCGTTTGCAAAATGGCCAAATCCCGGGCCTCCTATGCAGTAATTCAAGCCGATAAATCCTGAAAAAATACCAAATGAGATCCAAAAATTATGAAAACTTCCAGATCACACTTTTTAATTATTTTGAAGAGATTGGTGAAGAAAAATCTTGATTTGGAGCTCGTTTAAAAAAATGGTAAAAAGTAGGGGCATAAAAGGACATTTTGGGAAGAAAAAATCCAAATAAATAGCAAACGGACTCGGATAATTTTGAAAACTTCCAGAACTCAATATTTTATTATTTTGGAAGTATTAAAAAAAGAAAAATTGAATTTGGAGCAAGTTTGATATTTATTTTGCATCCGGGGGGCAAAATGGTCGTTTCACCCAAGCAACCGAAAAGGGCTTCTTTGGGCCTTTCAAAAATCAGAGCTGGGCTGGAAAAGAGAAGTGCTGGCCTGCCCAAGCCCAAAGGAAGGAGGAAGCTTAGGATTTTTTCAATCAAGTGATTAAAAATCAAGAGTTAAGTTAGAGATTTTCATTTTTGAGCCTAAGTCCCAATCCCACATCCCTTTGTAATGTCAAGCCAAGGAGGTGCTCACCTTATAAATAAGGAGTCTTGGCCTTTGGTTGAGATCACCCACTACCCCTTGTGAGATAGTCTATACACTTGTATTAGGATTATCCGGGTGGTGAGTCATAGTGTTTTTGTTGAGAGGGTTTGTAGCTTAATCCGTTCAAAAGCTACTTTGAGGGTTTGTAGCTTAATCCGTTCAAAAGCTACTCTGAGGGTTTATAGCTTAATCCGTTCAAAAGCTACTTGTGAGAGGGTTTGTAGCTTAATCCGTTCAAAAGCTACTCTGAGGGTTTGTAGCTTAATCCGTTCAAAAGCTACTCTGAGGGTTTGTAGCTTAATCCATTCAAAAGCTACTCTGAGGGTTTGTAGCTTAATCCGTTCAAAAGCTACTCTGAGGGTTTATAGCTTAATCCGTTCAAAAGCTACTTGGTGAGTTTTCATTTTAAAATAATGTTTCTTGTTCTTCCTTCATTTCCTTTCTTAAGTATATTTTTCTTACATTTTGTTTTTACAATAAACTCACCATGGCCAAATGGCCTACATTATTTATTTTAAGTTGTTATTTTTGATTCATTTTACCATATTGTTTATGCTATTTTCTTCATTTTTGATGTTTTAAATATTATGTTATTTCATGTTCTTAAGTTATATTTAATTTGGTTGCTTTGTTTGTTGCCATTTATGTCTTAGATATCATGTTTTTACATTTTTAATTTTCTGTTTTCATGTTGTTTAAATTTGAGCATGTTTTAGAGTTAGCATATTAAGTGTTTGTGAAAATGCTTGTGTGATTCTTTGTATGATTCTTGTTTTATATCTTAGTAAGCATGTTTTAGATTTGGTATATTAGGTGTTTGTGAAAATGCTTGTGTGATTTTTGTGTTATGACTTAGTTTTTCATGCTAGCATACCAAGTGTTTGTGAAAATGCCATGCTTGTTGAAGCTTGGGGCCATTTGGCTACTCCATGTGTTTTGCATTGTGTGTTGTATTTTTGTCATGCTAGTTGTTAGGTTTTTGCATTTGCATGATATTTGGTTGGATTTTTGAATTAAGCATGCCTTGTGTTTGTGAAAATGCCATGCATGTCTTAGGTCTAGGTTACATTAAATGTCATGCAAGTTCATGTTAGGTCTAGGCCATATTATTTGTGTCATGCATTTTCCTTACATTTAGGTTTAGATCCATGCATTTCATGCATTATGTTTGCTGCATTGTTTCATGCATTTCATGTTCATGCCACTTGAATAATGACTTGAACCAATTAATGGTTCAAAGTCATGCTCTCTTGAGCACACTTGTGGAAAATTAAGTTTGTCAAATTGATTATTCTACCTTTGTGATTTTTTTACTTAGCCAATTTTTATCTAACTTTCAAAAAGTCCTAGCTACTGTTTTCAAGTCATTCTATGAGTTTCAAATATTTTTATTTTGATTTTTAAATGATTTTATCAAAGACAAAAAAAATGTGTTGGCAAATCAGTTTTTTTTCCACCCAAAACTCGTACATCTCCGATTTTTCTGGGAATTCATCTTTGATCAGAAAATTAAGTCGATTTTTTTTCGTGTATTTTTACATGTCCTGAGTCTCCAATAATTTTTTCAGAATTTTTGGAATTTTTAAAAATAGGGTAAAAAATCGTGGATTAAAACTGGACAGTGGAGTCAGAATTGATTTTAAAGAAAAACAAAGCAGTTTTTTCTCCTCCAAAATCTCGTACATCTCTGGTTTTTCTGGGAATTCATCTTTGATCAGAAAATTAAGTCGATTTTTTTCCTTGTATTTTTACATGTCCTGAGTCTCCAATAATTTTTTCAAAATTTTTGGAATTTTTAAAAATAGGGTAAAAAATCGTGGATTAAAACTGGACAGTGGAGTCAGAATTGAATTTAAAGAAAAACCAATTTTCTGTTTTGGTTAATTTACTTAGAGTGGGCTGATTAGGAGGGTTAGCTACTGACTTAGGGTAATTTCTAAGCCTTTTTAAACTCTAAAAATGGTTTTTCAAGTCTCGGGTTAAGGGTAGTAAAATCCGGATTTTTAAACTTAGGAAATTAGAGTCATTTTAAAAATTTTAGCCCAGTTTTTATTTTTAATTCAAGCTTTTCAAAACTGTTTTCAAACAATCACAAAGTATTTTGGTTTTAGAATATTTAATTTGACATATTTTCCTAAGGTAGCCGGATATCTTTTTAGATATACGGATTTCCTTAATTAAAGGAAAAAATACATTTCATGCATTGCATTTTTATATTCATGCATTTTATATAATATGTGATTCTTGCCATATTAATTTCTATGTGTCATGACATTTAGGTTGCATTATATTATTTAGATTTTGCTATGTCATTTTATTTATGCCATGCCTATACATATTCATTTCTTTTAAATGTTTTCATAAAAAGATAATGGTTTTCAATAAAAATAAAGATATTCCCGATTTAAAATAATTCATGAGTTCTCTACCGGGTTTGCTGGAGGGAATATCATCAATTATTATTAATAAAGGAATATCTTTCTTTCAAAAAAGAGAATGATTCGGAAAGTTTTCTAAAACTAATAAAAATTTCTATATTTTGCCACGTTTGTTGGGGAATATAGGAAAATTTTGAATTTATAAATTTCGGATCATTGTCAATAAAAAAATGAAATTATTTTTCTTTAAATTGGGAATTAATTTGAAATATTAAATTTAAAACCAACTTTTACCGAGATTTGAGATAACACACGATTAATAAGGTACCGATTTATACGGGCGTTGTGGGGGTGCTAATCCTTCCCCACACGTAACCGACTCCCGAACCCGCTTCTTTGATTTCTCTGGTTTAAAACGCAGACTTGAAATTGGTTTTTAAAATGTTTTAATTAATTTTTAAAATATTTTATAAAACCGGTTTTAATAGGTGGCCGATCACACCTAGCTAAAAAAGATTGGTGGCGACTCCATGTTTTTTTAAGGTCATTTTCAAAACCTTCATTTTTTTAGAAGAATTAAGTCGACTTTTCCTGAGTTTTTTTTTAATGTCATGCCTAACGAATAATAAAGTCTTGCGATGAGACTCGTCGTCGTTATTTTTTAGGTTGCGACAATGTGTTATCTCGAGTCTTGGTAAAACTTCGGTTTTAGATTTTGTATTTAAAAATAATTCCAATTTTAAAAACAATCCTATTTCGGTTCGAAAATGATCCAGAATTTGTTATTGCAAAAATTTTCTATATTCTCCGGCAAACCAGCAAAAATATAGAATTTTTATTGTTTTTGAAAATCTCTGCATCATCCTATTTTAGAAGGGTATTCATTCGTTAATATAGTAGATGAAGACTCCCCAACAACCCGGAGGAGAATTCATGAATTATAATAACTCGGGGATATTGCCATATTTTATTAAAAAATATCAATTTTCAAAAGTTTAAATGATTATGAATGTATAAATTATCATTAAAACATGAATGTATAACATGCATAATTAACATGGCATGGCAAGCAATTTATTATAACTTGACAAATTTAAATGACATAGCCAAAAGAATAAATGGCATGGAATATGAATCAAAGACATGGCATAAGAATGATATGGCGCATGAATGAATGACATGGCATAATCTGAATGACATGGCATGTAAATGAATGATATGGCATGTGAATGGCATGGAACATAAATGAATGACATGGCATATGAATGTCATGGCACATGAATGAATGACATGGCACATGAATGGATGACGTGGCATATGAATGACATGGCATGGCACATGAATGAATGACATGGCACATCCTAGATGACATGACATGGCGTATGAGTGACATGGCACACGAATGAATGACACAACCTAGATGACATGGCACATGAATGGATGACATGGCAAATGAATGAATGGCATGGCATATGAATGACATGGCACATGAATGACATGGCGTATGAATGACATGGCACATGAATGAATGACATGGCAAAATCTAATTATGGCAACATGAATATAAAATGACATCAACATGGAATATTCATGGACATAGAATTTTCATGTGAGAAATCATACAAATAGCATATATCGGAAAATATTACCATACTCTCCGGCAAACCCGGCAAAGCTTGGAAAATAATTCTTTCTTATGACATTTATATGATTCTGAATAAAACAAAATCCAATATCTTTCGATTCCATAAACACGTGCATTGACCAATTTCCTAACCTCCCCGGTAACCCAGCAAAGATTAGGAACTAATTCTCGCCAAATGTTTAGGAAACCGAAACATACATTTTATGTCAAATTAAAATAAAAACATTTTAAAACATGCAATGCATGAAGGTGTATTTCTCTCTTGAAGTAAGGACATTCGTATACCTAAAAAGGTATCAAACTACCTTTGAAAGAAACTTAATTTGGATTTTCAAAACCGAAAGACTTTGGGCTCGGATTTAAAAAATGGAGTCTTTGGGATGAAAAAGGCCTCATGGCCGAACCCCCCATTAAAAAAGTCTAGTTTCGCCTATTTTTGAAACCCGGGTTGACCACCCTTGATCCGATTTTTGTAAAATTGATTTTTATCGTTCAAATGACATGGAAATCAACCTAAGACAGTAGCTAATGACCAAAATCAGCCCCCTCTTTGTATTCAAACGAAAAACAAAAAATTATGAGTTCTAAAAAACAATTCTGACTCCCAAAACCAGTTTTGAAAAACTAGTTTTTACCCTTTGTAAAAAAATTCAAAAAGTTCTAGAAAAATTAGTATAGACTTAGAACATAATGCTTTTCATGGGAAAAAATCAGCTTAATTTTTGGACCAAGGATTCCTTGACCGAATTTTCACAAGTCAGAACAGTGAGCTAAAAATTGTTTTATAGAAAACCATTTTTCCAACCTTGATAAAAAAATCTAAAAGTCTTGGAAAAAATATCAGGGCATCCTCTAAGGTTTACTACATGTGGTAAAAAATTCATTTTATTTTGAAAAAAATTGAGTAGTGAAAAAAAATCTCAAAGTCAGAATATCCGACTTAAATTATCACTCTCTCAACTAGCATGGACAAGGGGTTTTTGGCTATAGATCATTGATTGATCTTAGCCAAAACATAGTTGAAGATGGCATGAAATGCATGATTTTACAGCCAACAAGCATATAACAATGAATCAACCATGAGCTAAAAATATGAACCAACAAATAAGCAAGAATAATCAAGCAAGAATAAGCACAAAAACTCCCTCTTAGGTTTCGGCCAAAGCATGGTGGATGTAAAAAAATTTGTCAACTTGGTTATTTTGTAAAGAATAAAGAATAAAGGAAAGAAAACCTTTAAAATTTATTTTTGAAAACCTTTTATTCAACAAAAAGTTAACAAATCACATGGAAAAAAAAGAAAAGGAACATGATATCAATGAAAATAATTGAAGAAGAAGAGAGGGAATATCTACCTAGCAATTGCTTTTCAAATCAAGCTCTCAAAATTTTCCTTCCTTCACCCTCTTTCTCTCTTTTTCTTCTTCTTTTCTCCTCCAAGAGTGTAGTGAAGAATGCCTTGAGAAAAAAAATGAATCCTCTTTTTTCTTGTGTGGCCGGCTACCTCCTTAATAATATGTGAGAGTGCTCTTTATTTTTTTAGCCTTTGGTCATGCTTTGCATGCTCTCCCAACATCCTTGCGACATGGCTAAAAAATGTTCCCTCTCTGCATGGTGTTTTCCTTAAATTAAGGGTTCTTGTCCCCTATTTACATGATGCTTCCCTTAAATTAAGGGTTTCTTAACCTCTCATTGGCCAACAATGCCACCTAGATTATTCTTGTCTCTTATCTCTACAAAACATCTAAGTCACTTGTCATGATCATATGGCTTACTATTAAAATATCTTCCTAGATGGCATTTTTAATCCTATTTGGCATCATCTCATAGCCTTCACATGGCCTTCACATGGCTTTGCAATTTGGAGGCCTCCCATTGACCTAAAATGCCATGTAGGCAAAGTAGTGGAGAATCTTGTCCTTTTAAAAATGTCATTTTGCTACCCCTCCCTCTAATTAGTTGGCTGGCCGAAAACGGCCTGGAAATTTCCAGGCCATTCCTCTCTTTTTTATTTGCAACATGGCCTTTTTTGGTTTCTTCGATAAAATTACGTTTTGGCCCCCATACTTAATTTAATTGCAAATGGACCCCAATTTTGGATTTTTCTTTTCCAATTCATCCCATCCAATATAAAACTTACTTATGGAGGTTTTCAAATTTTCCGAGCTCGAATTCTATTTTTCCCAGATTTTTCTCTAAAGTTTCGGTTTAGTGCCTCCCAAACTTTCTCTTTTATTATTTGAGCTCTGATTTCGGATTTTTCCTCTCCAATCCCTTCCATAAAATATAAAACTCAGATCTGGAAGTTTTCATACTTTTTCGAGCTCATTTTTTATTTTTCCCAGAATTTTCTCTTGGAATTTCGGATTATTGAACCCGAACTTTGCCTTTTTTCAATTAATTTTCGATTCTGGATTTTTCATTTCCAATCCCTTCCATAAAATATAAAACTCAGATCTGAAATTTTTTATAATTTTTTGAGCTCGTTTTCTATTTTTCCCAGAATTTTCTCTTAGAATTTCGGATTATTGCACCCGAACTTTTCCTTTTTTCATTTAATTTTTGATTATGGATTTTTCATTTCCAATCCCTTCCATAAAATATAAAACTCAGATCTGGAATTTTTTATAATTTTTCGAGCTCGTTTTCTATTTTTCCCAGAATTTTCTCTTGGAATTTTGGATTAGTGCACCAGAACTTTGTCTTTTTTCATTTGAGGTCCGATTCCAGATTTTTCTTCTCCAATCCCTTCCATCTAATATAAAACTCAGATCTGGAAGTTTTCATAATTTTTCGAGCTCGGATTTTGTTTTTCCCAGATTTTCAAAATTTCCCGTTAACCCCCGAAACCTCGATTTTACTCAAAATGGGCCCAATTTCAGGATTTTCTTTTTCCTCTACTTTTTTTATGTATTGAATTGGAGTTGGTCCGAAAATGCCTAATTTTTACATTCGTATTCCTCTCCGATTTAGTTTTCCATTTTTCTCAATATTAAGACATTCTCGTTTTTCCATTTTCCCTCCAACCGGCCATTCTTTGGGATCCACTTCAAACTGGAACTTGGGATATTTTTATTTATTTATCCTTTATCAACTGGGGGCTTCAATTTCACCGAATCGGGCCTTCTCTGCAGTTTTCCACAAATTTGTGAATTTTCTATTTATTGATTAAATCCTTATTTTCCTTTTTCTCTTCAAACCAATTCTTCCTTCAACTCCGCTTCAAAATTGGACCTTCCAATATCCGTAGTCTTATTCCATTTGGAACCTCCAATTTCGTTCGATTTGATCGTTTACTCACTTTTTCCCAAATTTGCATAATTAGGTATTTCCTCTATACTGAATTTCTGCAAACTGTCGTTCAAACTCTCTATCTTTCATTCTAGACCTCAAATTATCAAAATTCCTTCACCATTGTTCAATTCGACTTTGAATCTTGATTTTGGCTGAGAGTTGACTTTTTTAGTGGTTCGCTTTTTGGGGTTGACTTTTTTCGAGTTGACTTTTTTTGAGTTGACTTTTTTCGAGTGGATGTTCGAAACAAAGTCTTGGAGACCTATCTGTGGACTGGTGGAAGTCTCTTTGCGTTCCAGGAAGTTGAAAGGAGAATTTGCATTGTTTAGGGGGCCCGGACAAAATTAAGTGTCTACAGCTACCCCTCTTTGACTATTGCTGAGAATCAGGAATCAAGCAAAGATAAAATAGACAATAATTTTGTCCGGTTAGTGAAATCACATTTGAAGGATAAGGGGGGAATTTTCTTCATTCATCTTTTTATTCATTTTTTTGATTTTTCATTTTGTAAATTGTAAAATAAAAGAAAGATTTGTCCTTAAACTGAGTTTCTTGACTAATCAAGGCTTGACCCGTCTTAAGGAAACAAGTTCAATTTGCAAGAGAAGACAATAACTCAGCGGAGATCCCGGAGCCTTACCTCATCTTGGTGACGCTTTCTCTAAAACATAAGATTTGACCTTAAATTGAGTTCCCTGATTAATCAAGGCTCGACCTATCTTAAGCAAACGAGTTCGATTTGCAAAATTTTTGGATGTCTTGTCCACGAAAAATCTGGTTGTCTTGTTCGAGAAATCTGGTTGTCTTGTCTAGGAAAATTTTGGATGTCTTGTCCGAGAAATATGGTTCTCTTGTCCAGAAAGATTTTAGATGTCTTGTCCGAAAAATCTGGTTGTCTTGTCTAGGAAAATTTGGATGTCTTGTCCGAGAAATCTGGTTCTCTTCTCCAGGAAAATTTTGGATGTCTTGTCCAAAATGATTTTGTGAAATTATATAAATGGCATGGTATCGGATATTTCACCGAACTCCCGGCAACCCGGCAGAGCTTTAGAAAAATATCTTCTCACATGATATGTATACAATTTTGGACCGAACGAAAACCATATTTTCGAATAATTTTGTAAGAAAAAAATACCTCATGGTGATCCTGGGGCCTTATCTTATCTTGGTGTGAAATTATATAAATGGAGTGTGTTAGGATATCGAACTCCCCGGTAACCCGGCAGAGTTTTAGAAAAATATCTTTTCACATGGCTTGTATATAATTTTTGGGATAATATTATAATTTGGATGTCCTGTCTAGGAAAATTTTTGATGTCTTGTCCAAAAAGAAGTTTGGATGTCTTGTCCAGAGAAAAATCTTAGATGTCTTGTCCAGAATGCTCATATAAAGGGGTTTTCTTCCTTTTATGCCAGCTACATTGGACTTAAAAAGGAAAATTTTCTACAGTTCCTACAATGTGAGTCGAATTCAATGATGTTGATGATAGGTTTTGCAAAATGCTTGTAAGATGCATGCTCCCTAGGGATGAAATGCAATTACAAGATTGTCATGAGTTTTAAATCCATGATTTCATTGAGGTTCAACGGACTTCTTGACTCCACTGCTTGCTCTTCTGGATGAGCTTTTCATCGTTATAGGCTCACTGAGATTCACAAATTTCCTGATTCTGTGACAGTGTCTTCAACCTATCCACGGTTTGCCCCACTTGATGAGCTCTGTCCTAACGATTTCACCATGATCCATAAGTTTTCGGACTCTGTGACGGTGTCTCCAACCTATCCATGGTTTGCTCTATTGGATGAGCTTTTCAATATCATGGATTAACATGTTTAATCCATCTAATGTTTGCCCCACTTGATGAGCTTTTTAGCATATGGATTGTCGCGAGTTTCTCCAAATTTTAATGGTTTCCAAACCTCTTTTAAAATTTAAATCTACTCCACAGTAATGCAAAGAAAATCCTTTTATTTAAAGACTTTTATGTTTACTAATCATCATTCAATTTGATAACACTAAAAAATGCATCGCAACGTATATGAAAGATGGTATGAAACATCCAAATGCCATGAAAGAGCACAAACGAATTCATTGTAAAAAGGTTTAGATAACAAGGATGAATATCAAGGATTTAAAAAAGGAAATGTAAAGAAAAAAGTATAGATGCCCCAGACGCGGAATATCCTGGACCCTTCCTGCTTTAATTCCTCTGAAATAAATTTGAGCGAGCCATTTTTCTTGTTGACTCCTCGGCATTCGCTGTTGCTTCAGATTCAGCTTTACCCTTTTCTCTGAATTCCTGATACTTTCCCCCCCTTAACACGGAGCATTGATTCAATCTTTGATTAGTTCTTGGGCCGCCCTTTGCGGGTTTTCAACCTAAGTGTCACGTTTGGTTTTAAGTCACCCTTTTCGGGTTTCCGACTTAAACCTCTCTTTTTACATTATTTTTCACTTTTTTTTGTGTTCCACCATCCATCTGAGAATTCTAAATGCTTTCGTGGTAAAATGACAATTCAAAAGATGGGATGAAATCTGAGAAAAACCCTTCAAGTTAAATACCCATGCTTGATCAAAATGGACTTTAAAAGCACATAATATAGGCCAAGGTTTTGTGTTTAGAAAGAAAGGATAAATAGGCCCAAAAGGTGTTTAAGGGTGATTAGATCAAGGATCATTTCGTGAGGAGGATTTCATTTTTTTGAAACATTCGTCCTTTTTTGGACTTTTCTCCCTTTGGAATTTTGTTTCTTTTTGTTCTTGGCTTTCATTTGCCATTCTTTTTCACACGTTTTTTGTGTGTGTTTTTTCTTCTTTTTTTTTTTTGTTTTTGATGGCTCTTTTCGCCATGATTTTTTTTAAGGTGATTTTTCCTCGAATTTTCCCCCCAATGTGGTGGGTGATCCTTGATCAAGGTTCAAAGAAAGAAAGAATTCCTAAGGCTAAAGAGGTGACTAGGGATAATTTCTTCTTAGTGACAGGAGTATGAAAGATGGTCATTTTTCTTATCAAGCACGAATATTCTCATTGAAAAGCAATCCTGACGGGAAATAGATAAATATAATTTTCATTTTTTCGAATTCTCAATTGCACAGTATCGCATTTTTTTTCTTTTTTCTTTTTTTCTTCAAGCAAAGTATTTCTTCAATTCGTCGGCATTCACGAGATTTCACAAGTTATCACCGTCCATCCGAGTTTAAGATCAATGCTCCTCTAGAAAAAACTCTTTTCACTACATAGGGTCTTTCCCAATTCGGAGCCCATTTTCCACGAGGATCTTTCAGAATAGGGAGAACTTTTCGTAATACCAACTCTCCCTCTCGAAACTGCCTGGGGCGAACCTTTTTGTTATGGGCTCGGATCATTCTTTTCTGATATATCTGCCCATGGTAAATTGTCTTCAGCCTTTTCTCCTCGATGAGATTCAACTGTTCATAACGAGCTCTCACCCATTCTGCCTCTTCTAGGCCAACTTCATCAAGACACGAAGTGAAGGGATTTCAACCTCAATAGGCAGCACTGCCTCCATCCCATATACCAAAGAAAATGGGGTGGCACCCGTAGATGTGTGAACTGAGGTATGATATGCGTGGAAAGCAAAAGGAAAGATCTCATACCAATCTTTGTACACATCAATTATCTTTTTGACAATCTTCTTGATGTTCTTATTGGTTGCTTCTATTGCCCCATTCATTTTCGGACGATAAGGTGCTGAATTGTGATGCTTGATCTTGAACTGGGTACATATTTCCCTCACCATCTTATTGTTCAGGTTGAGAGCATTATCCAAAATTATTCTTTCTGGAAGTCCATATCGACACACAATCTCTTTCTTGACGAATCTGCACACCACTGATTTTGTTACATCGGCATAAAAAGCAGCTTCTACCCACTTTGTGAAGTAATCTATGGCCACCAGGATAAAACGGTGTCTGTTCGAAGCTTTCGGGGTAATGGGCTTGATCATATCCATTTCCACATCGAAAATGGTCAAGGAGTTGTCATGACATGCAGCGGCGATGGCAGCACATGAATCTTGTCTGCATATATCTGGCATTTATAGCACTTTTGGGAATAATTAATGCAATCCCCTTCCATGGTTAGCCAATAGTATCCTGCCCTCATAATCTGTTTAGCCAGCATGTGGCTATTGGCGTGAGTACTGCATATCCCTTCGTGGACTTCTTCGAGGATTCTCTGAGCTTCAGCGGAAATGACACACCTCAACAGAACTTGGTCTTTCCAATTCTTGTAAAGGATTTCACCGTCTAAGACAAAACCCATCGCTATTCTTCTCAGGGTTCTTTTATCGTTTTTGATTGCTTGTTCAGGGTACTGTTGACTCTTGATGTAGTAATACCAATGGTGACCATTCGCCTCTTCTTCGATGCTCAAGCAGTGGGCAGGAAACTCAAATATGCTCATCTTGATTGGCACAACTTCGGCCCTTTCATTCACTTTAAACATTGATGATAAAGTGGCTAAAGAATCAACCATTCAGTTTGCTTCTCGAGGTATGTAGTTAAAAACCACTTCTTTGAACTCCTCAATCAAGCTCAGTATAAGCTCTCGATATCAGATTAGCTTTGCATCTCGGGTTTCCCATTCTCAGCTCTGTTGGTATATTACCAAGGCTGAATCTCCGAAGACCTCTAATGCTTTGATCTTTCTTTCTATGGTGGCGCGAAGACCCATAGTACACGCCTCTTACTCAGCGGTATTGTTTGTACAATCAAAATCCAATCTAGCAATGAAAGGATAATAATCTTCCTCAAGGGATATGAGTACTGCACCAATTCTGTGCCCCATGGCATTAGATGCGCCATCAAAATACATTTTCCAGGTTTTCTTCTTAGAGGAGATCCATTCTTCTTACGAGAAACACATTAGGTCTTCGTCAGGGAAATTAAAGTCTATTGGCTCGTAATCCTCCACCGCTCAACTTGCTAGGAATTTGGCTACTGTGTTACCCTTTATAACCTTTTGGCACACATACACAATATCATATTCGAAAAGTAATACTTGCCATCTTGCCATTCTTCCTGACAATGAAGGCGCCTCGAATACGTATTTGAAGGGATCTAACTTTGCAATCAGCCATGTCGTGTGATACAACATGTACTGTCTGAGCCTTTTGGGTAGTCCAGGCTAGGGCATAACAAAGCCTTACTACAAACGAACATTTCAACTCGTACTCAGTGAACTTTTTGCTGAGATAGTAGATGGCTTGTTCTTTCTTTTCGATTTCATTATGTTGCCCTAACACGCATCCCATGGACCTTTCGAACACTAACAAATACAGATTACCATTAGAGGTCGAACAATTGGATGACTTTGATCTTCGACAAGCTAGAATTGTGTACAAGAGCAAGAACTTCAAGAGTCTATGATGTGGTTTCGGCAATCTCTATTATAGAGGTATGAGATTTTGATTGTTATCTGTTCTTGACAGCCTGTCGTTTTGAATTCATAGGCATATCCATTGAGGGATTCGGTGTCTCTTTGATTTTATTTAATTCCGCTATGTTGTATATTTAACTTGTTGATTAAATTATACATTAATTTTGTTTGAGCATGAGCCAAATCCCAACAGTGGTATCAGAGCCTCGCTTATGTTATTATTATACGATCTATGCTTTGATTGTTACCTTTAACAAAACTGTTTTGTTCTTTGAGTTATTTTGATCCAACTGTCAGTAACCGAATTTGTGAGAATTTGCACTTGTAGTGTTTCTGTGAAGGCAGCAGTTAATCATGGTGAATTCTTGTTGATTAATTGGTTTAAAATTGTTTTAAACTGATTAATGCAACTAGCGAAAGTTTGGCAGCGATTGAAAACTATTAAGCCTGCTTTGCGCAAATTTGGTGATTTTAGTGAGAAAAACTTGTAGATTTTTCTTGGTTGATTTTTAATGCATGTTTTAATGATTTTTAGGATTTAAAATTGCTTAGAATTGTTATTGGCAAGCCTGAAAAATCATAAAACTAATTTAGCATTAAAAAGTTGGAAGCTGTGAAAAACGGATAGACAGCTTGTAGGGAGATAGGGGGCGGTGGCTACTCTAAGTATCCAAAGCCTGCGCCTCCTTTGCATGGATTTTTGGTTCTATCAAATTCTCACAGCTTATGAATTTTAGCAATATTAAGTTACTAATGTTGTAGTATCCTAGTAGAGATACAACACTAAAAATTAGTAATTATGGTAATATTCAATTAAATTATTTAATTGGATAATAATTTAATTTAAGCAAATAATTCTAATTGGATTAGGATTTATTCTAATGACATTAGAATAAATGTTTATTATTTTCTTTGAATTAAATTATGGATCAATATAATCAATGATGGTAATTAGAGATTAAAGCATGATTTATAGGTTCATAAATTGTTTGTGAATGTATGGGATGATTATGGACTTAGATCCAATATGATTATGGATGGTTGAATTTATTTTATGGTTTTTATTAAATTAAATAGGGACTGCGTGCCCTGCCTTATCTCTCATTTTCTGGAGTTGTAAAAATTCTTTCATCACCTAAATCCCCTCAAATGTAACTTGAGGTTTCTTTATTACAAATGTAATTAGTTTAGGATTAGTTAGGAATAATTTTTGTAACTTGAAGATGAAGAAAGGCGCCATGAAGAAAATGAGATTACAAGCAAGCTTTGAAGAATATGTATGTAATCACCTAGGAATTTGACCAACTAATTTCCTTTGATGGTCAAGGAAATTAGATTAGAAAGGTCCATAATCATCCAAGTAGAAAGCATGTTATAGATTTATTTATGCGATATTATAAATGCTATGAATGTTTATTATGATGAGATTTAAAGAACAAGGAAATCCCTCTTTACAATATTGAGTCACATATTTCGCATGATAAAGTTGCCTTCCATCATCATAACAAGATAACCAAAGTTCTTCCAATAGGAGGCTTGTTGAGTCACTCAAGGTCAAACTATTGTACGAATATGTTTGAGTTATGAAGTTGGGTCTTACTCAACTAATGCTATGTTGTCCGGATGCTTACGAACTTGACCGCAGACAAAGAGTTGTCACCTAACTGATCTGCGAGTTGCATAGAGATGCAATTGATAAGCTGTGTTATCTACCCAACTAGGCTTGTTGTAATTTGTTGAGTCACTCAAGGTTGCAACATGTTGAAAGGGATCCCAGCCTACTAGAAATACCTTGATGAGATTTTCGAATAATAGTAAGGGCTATTATCTCAAAAAATTAGTGGGAGAACCAATAAGAGATTTAATACCTTAACTTGAAATGGTATAAATGCATGAATATAACTGATATGTATATACTTTTTCCATATTAGGTTGTTGAAAATGGTTAATACATTAACTATACTGCACGGCATTATGAATGCCATTAGTCCAAAATTTTTGGATTGGTACATGAGATTGAGAAGCGTTCTCAATGAAAGAAAGGTTGCTCACTTGACAAGTCAAGAAGAACTTATAGAAGTTTCTGGGTTGACTATGTTTGTGATTGAACTCAATCTTTCTACTGTTAAATTGAATTCCTGGATAATTGATTCAGGATGCAGTTCACATCTATGTAATGACAGCGATGTTGAAAGGAAGTAGAAAATTGAACAAGGATGAACTAGTTCTAAGAGTAGGCAATGGTGCAAAAGTTACAGCATTGGCCGTTGGAAAATGTACTTTATCTTTGCCGTCTGGCATGAAATTGGAACTGAAAGATTGTTACTTTGTTCCAGTATTGTCTAGAAACATCATATTGGTTTCATACCTCACTGTTAATGATGGTTTCGAGATAAGAATGAAGGGCAATAGTTGCTCCATCATTCTTAAAGACATTCACTATGGATCGGCAACATTACATAATGGATTATATGTTTTGGATCCAAAGATGCCTATGTTCAATATAAATGTCAAGAAAGCAAGAAAGGATGATCCAAGTAAGACTTACATTTGGCACTGTAGACTTGGTCATATCAATGAGACAAGGATTTCCAAATTACATAAACATGGTTATTTGGAACCCTTTGATTATGAATCATATGGGACTTGTAAATGTTGTCTCCTTGGTAAGATGACCAAGACTCCTTTTACTCGAAAGGGTGAGAGAGCTGGTGTTTTATTGGGCTTAATACATTCAAATGTATGTGGGCCACTAAACACGGTTGCTAGAGGTAATTTCTCATACTTCATAACCTTTATCGATGATCATTCTAGATATAGTTATGTGTATCTGATGAGATACAAGTCTAAAGTTTTTGAAAAGTGCAAAAAGTTCAGAGCTGAAGTAGAGAAACAAATTGGGAAAAATATTCTAGCTCTTAGATCGGATCGAGGAGGAGAATATTTAACCCATGATTTCTTGGATCATTTGACAGATAATGAAATTTTATCGCAATGGACTCCACCTGGAACTCCTCAGCATAACGGAGTGTCTAAGAGGAGAAATCAAACCTTGTTGGACATGGGTCGTTCCATGATGTCTATGACTGACCTTCCGATATCCTTTTGGGGATATTCCTTAGAAACTGCAGCTTATCTTCTAAATAGGGTTCCAAGCAAGTCGATAGATAAGGTACCATATGAGATATGGAATGACAAGAAGCCATGTTTATCTTTTCTAAAGATTTGAGGATGTACTACTTTTGTGAAGCAAGTACTTTCTGATAAGTTGGGAGCAAGATCAGAAAAATGTAAGTTTGTGGGATATCCTAAAGAGACTGCTGGATATTACTTTTACAGTCCTACTGATCAAAAGGTGTTTGTATCAAAACACGCTACTTTTCTAGAGAAAGATTTTCTACTAGAAGGATTCAGTGGGAGTAAAATAGATCTCGAAGAAGTTCAAGAACCACAACCTAACATTCCCTTGGAACCTAAGCCATTAGTCGAGGCATTGGATGCTCGGACTAATGCTCAAGAAACACAAGTACTCCAAGGTCTAGTAGGGAGAGGCAAACTCCAATAAGATATGGATTTCTTTAGGAAAGAGATGGTTTGCCCATTGATAATGAATCTGCTACCTATAAGGAAGCGATGTCGGACATCAATTCCAAGAAATGGCTAGAAGCCATGAAATCCGAAATGGAAGCCATGAAAGTTAACCAAGTTTGGTCTTTAGTTGATCCACCTCAAGGGATAAAACCCATAGGGTGTAAATGGGTCTACAAGATAAAGACAGACATGGATGGCAATAAACAAAAGTATAAGGCCAGATTGGTTGCAAAAGGTTATAATCAAGTTGAAGGCGTTGATTTTGAAAAAATCTTTTCACTAGTTGCCATGGTAAAATCCATTAGGATTATGCTTGCTATTGCTGCATACCATGATTATGAGATATGGCAGATGGATGTAAAAACAGCATTCCTTAATGGGAATTTACAAGCGAAAGTGTATATGACACAACCTGAAGGTTTTTCATCCAAGGCCACATCTAATAAGGCATGCAAAAAAGTCCATTTATGGGCTAAGGCAAGCATCTCGGAGTTGGAACATTAGGTTTGATGAAACAATTAAAGATTTTGGTTTCATTAAGAATCCTGATGAACCATGTGTTTACAAGAAGGTAAACAAACATGCAATTGTGTTCCTAGTGCTATATGTCGATGACATATTGCTCATAGGAAACGATGTACCTATGCTTCAGACCACCAAGGTCTGGCTGTCCAAACAGTTCTCCATGAAGGATTTGGGAGAAGCAGCATATATTCTGGGAATTAAGATCTATAGAGATAGATCGAAAAGGCTGCTTGGATTATCCCAATCCTTTTACATAGACAAGGTGCTAAAGAGGTTTAGCATGGATATCTACAAAAGAGGTAACTTGCCAATGGTACATGGTGTACAACTCTCGAAAGAGATGTGTCCTAAAACTTATGAAGAAAGGACACGGATGGATAGGATCCCGTATGCTTCGGCAATAGGATCTATGATGTACGTCATGTTGTGCACAAGACTAGATGTATCTTACGCTCTAAGTGTCACGAGTCGATACCAAAGCAATCCTGGTGAAATTCACTGGACTACTGTGAAGAATATCCTTAAGTACTTGAGAAGAACGAAGGATATTTTCTTGGTCTATGGAGGGGCTAAACTCCAAGTAAGGGGTTATACAGATGCTGGATTCCAAACTGATAGGGATGACAGTAAATCGCATGGCGGTTACGTATTTACCTTAAATGGAGCTGCAGTCAATTGGAAAAGTTTCAAACAGACAACAACTGCAGATTCAACAACAGAGGCTGAATACATCTCTGCGTGTGAGGCAGCGAAGGCGGCTGTTTGGATTAAGAAGTTCATAACTGAACTTGGTGTGGTTCCAAGCATTGTTGATCCAGTACCACTTTACTGTGATAACAATGGATCCATAGCGCAAGCTAAGGAACCACGGTCTCATCACAAATCCAAACATGTATTACGGCAAGATCACTTGATTAGAGACATAATTCAAAGAGGTGATATAAGTATGGAAAGGGTACCCACAGAGGACAATATAGCTGATCCTTTCACTAAGGTTCAGTCCCAGCAAAAACACAATCATCACATGGAAAGACATGGACTTAAGTACATGGGCGATTGGATTTAGTGCTAGTGGGAGATTGTTGGTGTAAGCCCTACAAGCTAATCTAGTTAGGCTTGTAAAACACTATTTATATATTCATGTTTTACACATTATAGTTTATTAATTATAATTGAGGTACTTCTTTATCCATAAGTATTGTTATAATTGTTATAAATGACTTGTGAAGATAAAGCCCATGAGCATTGCAAAGGAATTGTAAGGTGTTACAATTATGAGGATCCTTATGCATCAATTCTGTGTTTCTAAAACTGTTCTTGGTCATCGTATTGTCAAGACAGGGCATTGACAATGCTCAAAGACTGGTATATGTTAAGCCTTCATGCACTTGATGCATGCAACTGATTTCATAGGTTAAAAGTATAGAGATACTTGGGGATAACATATAGGTGCTTGTTAGTTAAACATGTTCACTGAACATGACCCTCTATGAGAGTTCCATTTGGTATTTCACTCAAGTGTCTATGGTAAATACTCTTATGTGTCAATACTGTAAGTAATCTTTTGACTTGTGACACCAGGTCATCTTATATGTGAACTGTCATACTTAGATTTCATCACGAACGGGTCCCAATCACGAGGATGCTTAAAGTAGGGTGTTATTGGGTATGACATGAAGCATACGAAGATGAATGAGTGGTCGATTCATCACCCCAAGTGATTAAGGGAACATATCTCACATGTATCTGGCTTATATTAACTTATGAAAGTCCTTGGCCAAGGCAATACTTAAGGAGTTAATATAAAGCTGCAGATCTAATATGGAATGGGTTAAGAGTAGACACTGAACCATGCTCTTTCCTATCCCGGGATATTTGATGAAGGGATCGAATTACACAGACATATTGTACACGAAAGGCTACTCAAAGCTTGATGACTCTCTTGGCATTTGGGTGGTCATGATGCATTGCTAGATACCGCTCATGATCTATAAATATAAAGAAGAAATTCTTAATTGAATTTATTATATTTATTGCCAACATGTTAAGGGCCTAATGGGTCACACACAAAAGGTGATTATTGAAATTAAAATGAGATTGTGCCAGATTAAATATTCATTAAGTGTTGTGGGCTTATTGTGAATATTTAATAATATATGTATAAGGGCTTTAGTGCAATAAGACCAAGAGTTGGCATACACTAAACCTGATAATATATATGCCTTATGTTGTTGCCACCTCCCCCTAAGAAAGAAAAACCCTGGTAGCCGCATTCTCTCACCTCCCTATAAGAATTGACGTATAGTAAAAAAAGGAGGAGGAATCAATTTTCTTCTTGTCTGCTTCTTTTCGGCTAACTAGAGTAAGAGGAGGAAGGTTTCTCACAACCTAGACCACTAGCATCGTCTTGGTAAAACATAATCTCAACCTTGTGAAGGCTTTCAGATCACCTGTGTGGATTACCCTTAGAGGTCGGACAATTGGACGACTTTGATCTTCGACAAGCTAGCATTGTGTACAAGAGCAAGAACTTCAAGAATCTATAATGTGGTTTCGGCAATCTCCATTACAGAGGTATGAGATTTTGATTGTTATCTGTTCTTGACAGCCTGATAGTTTTGAATTCATAGGCAGATCCATGGAGGGATTCGAAGTCTCTTTGATTTTATTTAATTCATCTGCGTTGTATATTTAACTTGTTGATTAAATTATACATTATCTCTGTTTGAGCATGAGCCGAATCACAACATCACTAGCACATGCGGATTGTTAATCATGAAGGCTTAGTTACTTTGCTTCCACCTAAAAGGACGGAACCCGGGTATAAGGCTCATGTTATGCAAATGCATGTGTAGTGTGTAAGGAGGAACAACAAACATTTCACCACCTATTCTACAACCTTTATCCTAAATGCCCCAATAATTTTTTAAAAGAACGTTCAAGAATAGTGTAATTCATTAACCAACAAGCAATTATAACATGCAACATTAAATAACTAGAAAACAATAATAAAATGCATGTGAACGAATATGAACCTATTTAAAATATTTTATTATTTTTAAAATTCTCCTTATTTTTAAAAACAAAATGTGGGAATTAAAATTAAATACCAACTAAAAACTGAAAAGTCGAGACTGTTGATAACACACAACTAATTTTAGGCCTGACTCTTTAAGTGTCCCCAACGGAGTCGCCAAGCTATCGCAACCTAAAAAATAATAAGTCCCCATCGCGAGACATTACTCGTTAAGTGTGACATTGAGGAAATAGAGAAAAAGACGATTTAATTCCTCTTGAAATAATATGAGGGTTTGCAAACAACCTCGAAAAAGAAAAGGAGTCGCCACCAATCTATTTTTGGCTAGGTGTGATAGATCACCTATTAGAACCAGTTTTGTAAAACATTTTAAAATTAATTAAAATATTTTTAAAATCAATTTTGAAGTTTGCGCTTTTAAACCAGAGAAATCATATAAGGGGGTTCAGGAATCGGTTACGTGCAGGGAAGGATTAGCACCCCCACAACGCCCGTATAAAACTATACCTTATTAATCATATGTTGTCTCGTGTCTCGATGAAAATCAGTTTTGAAATTGGCATTTTAAAATAATTTCCATATTAAAGAAAAATAATCTCATTTCTAGTTGAAAATGATTCAAAATTTATTAACTCAAAATTTTCCTATATTCCCCGGCAGACCTGGTGAAACATAGAAATTTTTATTTAATTGGAAAATCTCTGAATCACTCTTGTTTTTGAAAGAATTATACTCCGTTGTTAATGATAATTGAAGATATCCTCCTAGGAAACTCGGTAGAGAACCAATGAATTATTTTAACTCGGGAATAATCTTGATTTAAAAAAAATGTTATTTGTTTTTCATGTATTTCGGAAATCATAGAAAATGATCATGAATATGCAAAATGGTACTAAGATAAATATTAAATGAGCATGCATATTTACCATGGTATGACAAACATTTTATTATGACATGGTAAAAGAAATTGTGACATAGCAGAAAGATATGAATGTCATGTGAATAAAATCGCCATGGCAAACCTAAACTTGGCGAACTAAATGACTTGGCAAATGAAATATCATGGCATAAGAATGAATGTCATGTGAGTGAAATCGACATGGCAAATAAAGTAGCATGGCATATGAATGGCCTGACATGAGAATGAATGTCATGGGAATGAAATCAACATGGCAAACAAAATGACATGGCATATAAACGACATGGCATGTGAATGAATGTCATGTGAATGAAATCGACATGGCAAACAAAATGACATGGCGTATGAAAGACATGACATGAGAATGAATGTCATGTGAACGAAATCGTCATGGAAAACAAAATGACATGGCATATGAATGACATAGCATGAGCATGATTGACATAGCATAATCTAGATGACATGGCATATGAATGACATGGCATAATGAATGACATGAGATGTGAATGGATGACATGGTATATGAATGACATGGCATGTGAATGAATGACATGACATAATCTAAATGACATTGTATGTGAATGGATGACATGGCATGCGAATGAATGACATGGCATGTGAATGGATGACATGGCATATGAATGACATGGCATAATCTAAATGACATGGCATAATCTAGATGACATGGCATGTGAATGAATCACATGGCATGTGAATGGAGGACATGACATATGAATGACATGGCATGTGAATGAATGACATGGCATGTGAATGGATGACATGGCATAATCTAAATGACATGGCATAATCCAGATGACATGGCATGTGAATGGATGACATGACATATGAATGACATGGCATGAGAATGAGAATGAATGACATGACATAATCTAAATGACATGGCATGTGAATGGATGACATGGCATGTGAATGAATGACATGGCATAATCTAAATGACATGGCATGTGAATGGATAACATGGCATATGAATGACATGGCATGTAAATAACATGACATGACATAATCTAAATGACATGGCATGTTAGTGAATGACATGGCAATATGGATGACATGGCATGTGAAGGAATGACATGGCAATATGGATGACATGGAATGTGAATGGATGACATGGCATATGAATGAATGACATGGCATAATTTAAATGACATGTTGTGTGAATGGATGACATGGCATATGAATGAATGTCATGGCATAATCTAGATGACATGGCATGTGAATGACATGGCATAGGAATGACATGGCATAATGAATGACATGACATGTGAATGAATGACATGGCATGCGAATGGCTTGGCAATATGGATGACATGGCATGTGAATGACATGGCAATATGAATGACATGGCATGTGAATGACATGGAAAAATGAATGACATGGCAATATGAATGACATGGCATGCGAATGACATGGCATATGAATGACATGGCAAAATCAACAAAATGGCACCATCATAAAATATTCATAATCACATCATGATCACATGCACACATCATTATTTGAAATGAATTATTCATGTGAGGAATCACATAAATAGCATATGTCGGAAAATATTATCGTGCTTCCCAGCAAACCCATCAAAGCCTGGAAAATAATTCTTTCATATGAGATTTACATGATTCCAAGTAAAATGAAAACTATACGTTTCGATTCTATAAACATGTGTGTTGAACAATTCCCTAACCTCCCTGGCAAACCCGACAAAGATCGAGAACTAATTCTCGCCAAATGTCTAATAAACTGAAAAATATGTTTTTATGACAAGTTAAGTAAAAACATTTTTAAAATGCAATGCATGAAAATGTATTTCTTCCTTAGAATAAGGACATCCGTATACCTAGAAAGGTATCCGACTAACTTAGGAAGAGACCTAAATCGGATTTTCAAAATCAAAAGACTTTGGGCTCGGTTTAAAAAAATGGAATATTTAGGATGAAAATGGCCTCTTGGCCAAACCCCTCATTTAAAAAGGCCATATTTTCCTAGTATTGAAATCCGGGTTGACTGCCCTTGACCCGACTTTTATAAAATCAAATTTTGTGATTGGAATGACTTGGAACTTAACCTAAGACAATTGCTAATGCCCCAAATCAGCCCCCTCTTAATATCCTAACCAAAATAGAAAATTAGTTATTCTTAAAAACAAAACTGACTCTCATTGGCAGTTTTGGAAACCGATTTTTTTGCCCTTCAAAAAATTTAAAAAAATTCTGAACAAATTATGGGAGACTTAGAACATGTCGACCTCTATGGGAACAAATCAACTTAATTTTTAGAGCATGGATACTATGACCGATTTTTACCCAAAATAAGACAGTGAGTTAAAAACTATTTTTCAAAATCTATTTTTAAACCTTTGATAGAAAAATCCAAAAAAAAAAAATTAAATACTAGAGGCTCTTTAAAAGGTCTACAACCTGTGGTTAAAAAAATCTTTAAATTTGGACAAGGAATACATGGTGAGAAAAATCAAAAAATCCAACTTGCACAACTTTTCATTTTTCCACAAGCATGCTCATGAGAGCTTGGCTTTGAGCCATTGGTTGGCTTAAGTCAAAAATCAAGTGGGGATTGGATGAATGCACGAACATGAAGCAATAAATAGGGGGATCTATCCTACCACAAATCAATCAAGAGTTAAGAACATGAACACAACCAACCAAGCAAGAAGTATCAAGCAAGAACAAGCCCAAAATCATCATACACCATTCGGCCAAGCATGGAACATGTAAGAAATTATTTGACAAACTTGGTTATTTGATAAAACATGAAAAATTATTTTGGAACTTGTTTTGAAAACCAATTTTATTTCATGAAAGAAAATAAAATGAAAATCATAAAGGAATAAAAAAATCATGTGAACAAAGCATGGAGGAGAGCATGAAAGAAAATAGCTACCTTGCTTTAGCTTTCCAAATCAAAGAGTAGTAAGAAAATGCCTTCTTTTTCTTTTCCTTTTTTCCCTCTCCTTTTCTCTCCTTTTTAGCTACTACCCTTGAAAAATCTGAACCCCCCTCCTCCTTGTGATGGCCGGCCCCCTTGTATTTGTGAGAGTGAGTGTGTGCTTTTCATTTTTTTACCCTTCATGTCTCTCCAACATCCTTTGCCCTTGGATGATATGTGCTCCCCTTTCTCCAACAGTCTAAGCCATTGGATCAAAGATATTTTCATGACAACAAAAATGACATCTTGCCATTTGATCTTGGCCATTGAAGGATGTACTAATCTTTTTACCAAGCACCTAGGCTATTGGATGAACAAGGACACTTAAAAATGACATCTTGCTATCCATGCTTATCCATGATGATCACACTCCCCCTTGATTAGCTGCTAGCTGAAAATGCCCTGGAGATTTCCAGGGCATTCGTCTTTTTTTTTTATCGCAAAAATGGGCATTTTCGGTTTATTGGGTAAAATTGCCCTTTTGGCCCTCCAACTTAATTTTATTGCAAATGGACCCCAAATCCGATTTTTCTTTCTCCAATCCATCCAAATAAATATAATATTGAGTCTGGAGATTTTTAGAATTTTCCGAGCTCGTTTCCTATTTTTCCCTAAATTTTCTCTTGGATTTTCAGGGTTAGGACACCCAAAATTCACCTTTTTCACTTGAACTCCGATTTCGGTTTTTTCTTCACCAATCTCTTCCAAAAATTATAAAACTCAGATCTGAAAGTTTTCATAATTTTCCGAACTCGTTTTCTATTTATCCCGGAATTATCTTCTGGAATTTCGGGTTGGTGCACCCGAACTTTGCCATTTCTCAAATGAGCTACGATTCTGGATTTTTCTTCACCGATCTATTCCAAAAATATAAAACTCAGATCTGGAAGTTTTCATAATTTTTGGAGCTCGTTTGCGATTTTTCCAGGAATTATCTTATGGAATTTCGGCTTAGTGCACCCGAACTTTGCCATTTTTCAAATGAGCTCTGTTTCTGGATTTTTCTTCACCGATCTCTTCCAAAAATTTTAAAATTCAAATCTGGAAGTTTTCATAATTTTTCGAGGTCATTTGCTATTTTTCCCGAAATTTTCTTTGGGAATTTTCGATAATGCCCTTCAACCTCCGAAACCTCGGTTTTACTCGAAACAGGTCCGATTTTCAGATTTTATTTTTCCACTTCATTTGTCCTATATTGATTTTGAGTTGGTCCGAAAAAGCCCAATTTTTACGATCAAATTCCCTTCTGGTTTAGTTTTCCCTTTTTCAAACTCGGGAATTTTCTCGTTTTCCGTTTTTGCTCTAACTTGCTGTTCCTTGGGATCCACTTCAAACTGGGCCTTGGTGTAACAACCGAGGTTACGTATAATTATGTAAAGTTAAATCCCGAAAATTTTAAGGACAAACTTGGAAATTGGTAAGAAGTTATAAGTGAAGGAAATAAAAGAAGAAAGAATCAAAATGAACATATTAAAAAAGTTTAGGGGCTTAATGGTTATTTATAAAAAGTTGAGGGACCAATATGCAATTATCCCAAAAGTAAAAAAATATCCCTTATGTTCAATTGATCTCCCGAAAACACAAGGTATCTTCATTTGCTAAATGAGCAGCCGGCAGCCTCCCCTCTCCAATTTCTTCATCTCCTCCATTTCTCTTCAAGAACTCCACCAAAATCTCAACAACAATTACAACCAAGGTTAGTTTCTTGATAAATTCTTCATTTTCTTTAGATATTCTACTTGAGCATGCTAAGATCTTTGCTCCATAAACATGTTAAGGTCTGAAATACATCTATTAAGTATGAATTTTACTCATTTTTGGTAAGAATTAAAAGGATTTGAAAGCATGAACAAGAAAATGGGAAGAAAAAGCAAAACAGGGGAATCTGAGCATGCTTGCTGTTCGGATTTTCTGGGTTCGGTACAGTTGGGTTTATATTTTTTTGATATTTTTTCTATAAACTAGACTTCACTACGAGAATTTTGGTCTTTGAATCACCCAAAACCGATAAGCGGTTAAAAAGATAAAATTCGGTGAAGTTGGCTGTTCAGTGTGACCACTGTTTTCTGAGCATGCTTGCTGTTCGGATTTTCTGGGTTCGGCACAGTTGGGTTTATATTTTTTTGATATTTTTCCTAGAAACTAGACTTCAATACAAGAATTTTAGTTTTTGAATCACCCAAAACCGATAAGCGGTTAAAAAGATAAAATTCGGTGAAGTGGACTGTTCAGTGTGACCTCTGTTTCAGCATGGTTTCGGGATTTATCAAATTTGATCAAAATTTTGTTCTAGTTGTATAAGTTAGTTATTTTATTCATAAATTAGATATATTGGTTGAAATAAAACAATTGGGATCACTTCCAAATTCCTTACCAAACTCAAGTTATGATTTTCTAATCTAACTTGATATTAAGGAATTTATTGCCTAAGAGAAATATAGTATCAAAGGATGGTTATGGATTATGAAAATTTCTAAGGCATGGAATACTAGAAACGAATTTGATAAGGACATGATTATGGAGTTGAATATTTGGAGAAAATGATTATGGAAATGATATTAAAAATTTGGGATATGTTGTTTTGAGTATGAGGAATTAGTATTGACCTTGAGGGAAGATTATGAGACTTAAGTTACATTCAAAATTGTGTAATGCTTTGAGCATGTATAGATACTAATTATTGTTAATCTCTAGGCCACGTAGATCCGACGTCACCTATGGATCCCGAAGTTTCAGGTCAAGGTGTACAGTGAGATCATCTCAAGGATTGTGAGTAGACGACAACTATAGTTATATGAAATTTCTTTAATTATAATTATATATATATATTTTTAGCATGATATTTATTTTATGCATTAAAGGTATATACGATATTTAATTATATCAATTGATTTGTTATTAAAGTAGTTTTATTTCAAGAAATATTATATCGAGTAAGTTGGTAGATTTTATGAAATATGATTTTACATAGAATTTGACGTACATGGTTTTGGCTCCACCTGACTTAATGTATGAGATTATTTCCTTGACCGGAATACGGGAGCTGCGTGCTACGCCTTTGTGGCGGGAGCCACCTCCAGAGTCCCCATTCCGTGATATTAGACCGGAATACGGGAGCTGCGTGCTACGCCTTTGTGGCGGGAGCCACCTCCAGAGTCCCCATTCCGTGATATTATACTGGGGTATGGGAGCTGCGTGCTACGCCTTTATGGTGGGAGCCACCTCCAGAGTCCCTATCTCGTTATATTTGCCTTTTGGGGGCACATCATAGTGACACATATGCCTTTGGGGCGTCCTATGGTGGTATTGGCCTTTGGGGCCGGCTACTAGTATGCCTACATGGATATTGCCTGGTTATTTCATGGATGTACTCTTGTGCACGACAGAAAGTTGGAGCCCAATTATACGTAACTTGAATTACTTCACAGATTTTATACATTGATTTAATATTATAATATTGTTATGCAATTGAAAACTTTGCTACATCTTTGAATTACTCATTATGGTTTTACTATTATTTATTTTGAAAACGTCTATTATGTTTTAAAGGAGTTGGAGCCCAATTATACGAAACTTGATTTACTTTACAGATTTTATACATTGATTTAATATTATAATATTGTTATACATTTGAAAACTTTGCTACGCCTTTGAATTAGTTATTATGATTTTACTATTATTTATTTTGAAAATGTAAATTATGCTCTACAGACTACCATTATAGTTTTCACACGCTTTAAAAGTTGTTTACTCACTGAGATATTCATATATTTAAAAGTTGTTTACTGACTGAGATATTCATATATCTCACCATTTCATATTCTCATTTTCAGGTGATAGTTAGGTGTTGGGATTGCAACCTTCCTCTATTCTCTGCTTCAAATAGTATTGTGACGTGGTGGGCATCATAGTAAAAATTTATTGAAGCCTTGATCTTTTGATGTTTTTATCTAGTAAACCTTGCTGAGATAGGTTTACTTTTGGATATATTGTATATATTTGAAGATATGAGACAATAGATCAATATGTTTTGATTTGAGCATAAATTGATCATGGAAATTTTTTTGAATATATATGGATATATGTGATAATAGTATTGAGGAATATTGCTGGTTGAGGATATGAATTGAGTGTTATTTGCAGGAGGATTATCTTTGAGATAGAAAGGAAACTCTGCCGGATTTTAGGTAGATTATCCGGACAGGGTGTTACAATTTGGTATCAGAACAAGGTTATAGGTCCTGTAGACTTAGGAACTGTTTGTTGAAGTATTAAAATATTGTCACTTGCGTAAGAAATCAGACACGATGCCACCACGTCGAAGAGGAAGGCTTAGAATCAATCCCCTAGCCCAAAATAGGGATAGGAATAGAAATGTGGATATTGATGAGCAAATTGGAGAACAAGGTTCAGCTGCTGGTTCATCTTCAGTGGATGCACCTTCAGCGGCACCTCTAGCAGCTGATCGTAATTTAGCTGAGGCAGTTGCGGCCTTGGCAAGAGTAATTCCCGCTTTGACTGCCCCTGCTGAAAAGGGGATAGTTGATTACTGTAAAGATTTGAAGAATATGGGTTGCAAGATTTTCACAGGGTCTTTGGAATCAGATTTAGCCTGATCATGGCTACAAAAATTTGAGACTACTTCCATTACTCTTCAGATTCTCGAGCCTATGAGGTTACCATGTGCGGTGTAATTTTTGGAGGATCATGCACACACATGGTGGAAAACTACAGTGCAAAGGTATGCTGGACGTCCTGCCATAACCTGGGCAGATTTTCGAAGAGAGTTTGAAGAAAAATACTATTCTCAGGCCTTGCGGGAAAAGAAATGGACTGAGTTTATGAATTTAAAACAGGGTGGTATGTCAGTAGTAGAGTATGAGCAAAAATTCAGTGAACTATCAGAATTTTCTCCATCGATAGAAGCAAACAATGCAGTAATAGATTGTTTTTTTTTTTTTCAAAACTGTGACTTTTAAGAAGTCGGGAGACTTAGAGTTTACCTTTCAAGGAGAAATGAAAGTTTTACCTTCTTGCCTTATCTCTAAGATGGCAGCCAATAGATACTTGCAGAAAGGGTATTCAGATACCTTGCTTTTGTGATTAACCAGGATATACATGAGGCAAAGTTGGAAACTATACGTGTGGTCAAAGAGTTTCCTGAGATCTTTTAAAAAAAAAAAAAATTGGTTGGTTTACCCCCTGACAGGGAATTGGAGTTTACTGTCGACTTAATCCCTGGCAGTGCTCCTATTTCTTAGGAACCCTAAAGAATGGCACCTTCGGAGCTAAAGGAATTGAAAGTGTAGTTGCAAGACCTAGTTGACAGAGGTTTCATTCGGCCTAGTACTTCACGATGGGGAGCACCGGTTTTATTTGTAAAGAAAAAGGATGGATCTTTACAATTATGTATCGACTACCGGCAACTGAACAAGGTCACCATTAAGAATAAGTATCCTTTGCCAAGGATTGATGACTTGTTTGATCAGTTGCAAGGTGCAAGTTTGTTCTCCAAAATAGACCTAAGATCGGGTTATCATCAATTGAAGATTAAAGAATATAATATTCCAAAGACTGCTTTTAGAACTCGATATGGTCATTATGAATTCTTAGTTATGCCTTTTCGGCTAACTAATGCACCTGCAGTCTTTATGGATTTGATGAATAGGGTGTTTCGGCCCTACTTAGATAAGTTTGTTATTGTTTTCATCAATGACATCCTAGTTTATTCCAGGAATAAGGATGATCATGTAAGCCATTTGAGAACGGTGTTGCAGATTATGCGTGAAAAGCAACTTTATGCTAAATTTTTCAAGTGTGAATTCTGGCTAGACAAAGTAGCATTCCTTGGTCATGTAGTATCTAAGGAAGGGATTTTTGTGGATCCACAAAAGATAGAAACTGTAGTTGCTTGGGAAAGACCCACTAATGTCATAGAAATTAGGAGCTTTCTCGGATTGGCAGGGTACTATCGAAGATTCGTGGAAGGATTTTCCATGATTACCTCTCCTTTGTCAAAACTAACAAGGAAGTATGCTAAGTTTGAGTGGACTGACGAATGTGAGTAAGCTTTCCAAGAGCTCAAGCGTAGATTGACCACAGCACCAGTTCTTACACTACCATCAGGGAATGGAAGCTTTGTGGTATACAGTGATTCCTCGAGGCGAGGTTTGGGTTGCATTTTGATGCAACATGGGAAGGTGATAGCTTATACTTCTCGAAAACTGAAACAACATGAGCAAAACTATCCCACTCATGATTTGGAGTTGGCGGCAGTGGTGTTTGCACTAAAAATTTAGAGGCATTATTTATTTGGAGAAAAATGTACAATCTACACTGATCATAAGAGTCTGAAATATCTGATGGATCAGAAAGAATTAAATTTGAGGCAAAGGAGATGGTTGGAATTGATAAAAGATTATGACTGTGTAATTGACTACCACCCAGGAAAGGCCAATGTAGTGGCCGATGCTCTTAGTAGAAAGTCTTCTAGTTCTTTTGCTCATATCCGAGCAATTCAGAAACCCTTACAAAATGAGTTGAAGTCTTTACCTTTAGAATTGATGATTGATGAGAATAATCTCCTGATAGCCCACTTGAAGGTTAAACCGATTCATATTGATTGGATACGTGAAGCACAAAATAATGACCCTATGTTGGTAAAGTTAAAGCAAGAAGTAAATGATGGTGTGAGGACTGACTTTCAAATAAAAGATGAGGATGTATTGATAATGAAAAATAGGCTTTGTGTGCCTCAGGATGAAGAACTCCGGAAGGTGATTTTGGAGGAAGCTCATAATGCACCATACGCGTTACATCCTAGTAGTGAGAAGATGTATCGAACCTTAAGAGAACATTATTGGTGGCAAGATATGAAACAGGACATAGCTGAGTTTGTTTCTAGATGCTTGGTATGCCAACAAATTAAAGCCAAGCATCAAAAACCTTCTGGAAATTGAACCCTCTACCTATTCCTCAATGGAAGTGGGAAGATATTGCTATGGATTTCGTTTCGGGATTACCAAGAACACAGTCTGATTATGATAGCATTTGGGTGATTATTGATCGTTTGACAAAATCAGCTCACTTTTTGCCAGTCAAGAAGACTTTTTCCATGGAAAGATTGGCTAAACTTTATATGAACGAAATTGTTAGGCTACATGGTGCCCCAGTATTGATTATATCTGATCGAGACCCCCGATTCACATCTCGCTTCTGGCCAAGTTTGCAGAATGCTATGGGTACTAAACTTGACTGCTTTTCATCCCCAGACGGATGGACAATCTGAACGGACAATTCAAATTTTGGAAGATAAGCTCAGATCTTGTATTATGGAATTCAAAGGAAATTGGGATGAACACTTGCCTCTAGCAGAGTTTGCGTATAACAATAGTTATCAGTCCAGCATCGACATGGCTCCGTTTGAAGCTTTGTATGGAAGGAAGTGCAGAACTCCGGTGTGTTGGGATGATACAGATGAAAGGAAATTACTAGGTCCAGAAATTGTTATGATGACTGCAAACAAAGTTAAGGTAATTCGGGAAAAGATAAAAATAGCTCAAGATTGACAAAAGAGCTATGCAGATAATCGGAGAAAAGATTTAGAGTTTGAAGTTGGTGATATGATATTTTTGAAAGTGACTCCTTGGAAGGGAGTAATCCGGTTTGGAAGACGAGGAAAGTTGGGTCCTCGATATATAGGGCCGTATGAGATCATTGAACGGATTGGCCCAGTTGCTTAAAGATTGTCCTTACCAGAAGAATTGTCACGAATTCATAATGGGTTCCATGTTTCTATGCTCTGAAAGTACATTTTTGATTCTTCACATATATTGAAGGATTTGCCTATGGAAATTGAGGAAAACTTAACTTATGAAGAGCAGCCGGTTGAGATTTTGGATAGAAGGGACCAAGTTCTAAGGACTAAGACTATTCCATTAGTGAAAGTTCTTTGGAGGAATCATTCATATGAAGAAGCTATATGGAAAAGAGACGAAGATATGCGGACTCAATATTCTCACTTGTTCAATCAAGTTGGTAAGTAAATTTCGAGGACGAAATTTTTCTAAGGGGGGTAAGTTGTAACAACCGAGGTTACGTATAATTATGTAAAGTTAAATCCCGAAAATTTTAAGGACAAACTTGGAAATTGGTAAGAAGTTATAAGTGAAGGAAATAAAAGAAGAAAGAATCAAAATGAACATATTAAAAAAGTTTAGGGGCTTAATGGTTATTTATAAAAAGTTGAGGGACCAATATGCAATTATCCCAAAAGTAAAAAAATATCCCTTATGTTCAATTGATCTCCCGAAAACACAAGGTATCTTCATTTGCTAAATGAGCAGCCGGCAGCCTCCCCTCTCCAATTTCTTCATCTCCTCCATTTCTCTTCAAGAACTCCACCAAAATCTCAACAACAATTACAACCAAGGTTAGTTTCTTGATAAATTCTTCATTTTCTTTAGATATTCTACTTGAGCATGCTAAGATCTTTGCTCCATAAACATGTTAAGGTCTGAAATACATCTATTAAGTATGAATTTTACTCATTTTTGGTAAGAATTAAAAGGATTTGAAAGCATGAACAAGAAAATGGGAAGAAAAAGCAAAACAGGGGAATCTGAGCATGCTTGCTGTTCGGATTTTCTGGGTTCGGTAAAGTTGGGTTTATATTTTTTTGATATTTTTTCTATAAACTAGACTTCACTACGAGAATTTTGGTCTTTGAATCACCCAAAACCGATAAGCGGTTAAAAAGATAAAATTCGGTGAAGTTGGCTGTTCAGTGTGACCACTGTTTTCTGAGCATGCTTGCTGTTCGGATTTTCTGGGTTCGGCACAGTTGGGTTTATATTTTTTTGATATTTTTCCTAGAAACTAGACTTCAATACAAGAATTTTAGTTTTTGAATCACCCAAAACCGATAAGCGGTTAAAAAGATAAAATTCGGTGAAGTGGACTGTTCAGTGTGACCTCTGTTTCAGCATGGTTTCGGGATTTATCAAATTTGATCAAAATTTTGTTCTAGTTGTATAAGTTAGTTATTTTATTCATAAATTAGATATATTGGTTGAAATAAAACAATTGGGATCACTTCCAAATTCCTTACCAAACTCAAGTTATGATTTTCTAATCTAACTTGATATTAAGGAATTTATTGCCTAAGAGAAATATAGTATCAAAGGATGGTTATGGATTATGAAAATTTCTAAGGCATGGAATACTAGAAACGAATTTGATAAGGACATGATTATGGAGTTGAATATTTGGAGAAAATGATTATGGAAATGATATTAAAAATTTGGGATATGTTGTTTTGAGTATGAGGAATTAGTATTGACCTTGAGGGAAGATTATGAGACTTAAGTTACATTCAAAATTGTGTAATGCTTTGAGCATGTATAGATACTAATTATTGTTAATCTCTAGGCCACGTAGATCCGACGTCACCTATGGATCCCGAAGTTTCAGGTCAAGGTGTACAGTGAGATCATCTCAAGGATTGTGAGTAGACGACAACTATAGTTATATGAAATTTCTTTAATTATAATTATATATATATATTTTTAGCATGATATTTATTTTATGCATTAAAGGTATATACGATATTTAATTATATCAATTGATTTGTTATTAAAGTAGTTTTATTTCAAGAAATATTATATCGAGTAAGTTGGTAGATTTTATGAAATATGATTTTACATAGAATTTGACGTACATGGTTTTGGCTCCACCTGACTTAATGTATGAGATTATTTCCTTGACCGGAATACGGGAGCTGCGTGCTACGCCTTTGTGGCGGGAGCCACCTCCAGAGTCCCCATTCCGTGATATTAGACCGGAATACGGGAGCTGCGTGCTACGCCTTTGTGGCGGGAGCCACCTCCAGAGTCCCCATTCCGTGATATTATACTGGGGTATGGGAGCTGCGTGCTACGCCTTTATGGTGGGAGCCACCTCCAGAGTCCCTATCTCGTTATATTTGCCTTTTGGGGGCACATCATAGTGACACATATGCCTTTGGGGCGTCCTATGGTGGTATTGGCCTTTGGGGCCGGCTACTAGTATGCCTACATGGATATTGCCTGGTTATTTCATGGATGTACTCTTGTGCACGACAGAAAGTTGGAGCCCAATTATACGTAACTTGAATTACTTCACAGATTTTATACATTGATTTAATATTATAATATTGTTATGCAATTGAAAACTTTGCTACATCTTTGAATTACTCATTATGGTTTTACTATTATTTATTTTGAAAACGTCTATTATGTTTTAAAGGAGTTGGAGCCCAATTATACGAAACTTGATTTACTTTACAGATTTTATACATTGATTTAATATTATAATATTGTTATACATTTGAAAACTTTGCTACGCCTTTGAATTAGTTATTATGATTTTACTATTATTTATTTTGAAAATGTAAATTATGCTCTACAGACTACCATTATAGTTTTCACACGCTTTAAAAGTTGTTTACTCACTGAGATATTCATATATTTAAAAGTTGTTTACTGACTGAGATATTCATATATCTCACCATTTCATATTCTCATTTTCAGGTGATAGTTAGGTGTTGGGATTGCAACCTTCCTCTATTCTCTGCTTCAAATAGTATTGTGACGTGGTGGGCATCATAGTAAAAATTTATTGAAGCCTTGATCTTTTGATGTTTTTATCTAGTAAACCTTGCTGAGATAGGTTTACTTTTGGATATATTGTATATATTTGAAGATATGAGACAATAGATCAATATGTTTTGATTTGAGCATAAATTGATCATGGAAATTTTTTTGAATATATATGGATATATGTGATAATAGTATTGAGGAATATTGCTGGTTGAGGATATGAATTGAGTGTTATTTGCAGGAGGATTATCTTTGAGATAGAAAGGAAACTCTGCCGGATTTTAGGTAGATTATCCGGACAGGGTGTTACACTTGGGCTACCCTTGTTTATTCATTATTCATCAATTGGAGACTTCAATTTCATCGAATTAGATCATCTCTGTAGTTTTCCCCAAGTTTGCAAAATTCACCCTTTTTAACCAAAACCCTAATTTCCGGTTTTCCTTTCAAATTGACTCTTTCTTTGGTTCTGCTTCCAATTGGCCCTTCCCATACCCGTAGTCATGAATTATATTCCATTTTGAACCTCCAATTTTGACCAATTTGATCGTTTGAGCACTTTTTCCCAAATTTGCCAAATTAGGGCTTCCCCTACATTGAAATTTTTGCAATCCCTCTTCCGAACTCCATATCTTTCGTTGTAGACCTCGGATTATCAAAATTCTTTCACCATTCAATTCAACTTCAGATCTTGATTTTGACTAAGGGTTGACTTTTTAAATGGTTGACTTTTAGGAGTTGACTTTTCAAAGTGACTTTTCATGCTGAACTCCGAATCACAAGTCCTAGAGGATCATTTGCAAGATGAAAAGAGATTCTCTGCATTCTAAAAAAGTACAAGGAAGAATTTACCTGGTTTAAGGGGCCCGGACAAAATTAGGTGTCTACAATCTGAAACCCAATATTTAAGTAGATTTGATAATTCATGTATTCATGTCATGTTTGTGTATTTTGTCGTGTCATAATCGTGTTTAAAGTATTTTATATTTATTTAAATTTTGATACGTTAAGAATTCGTATTATATAGATTTTGAGACATTCGTGCATTGGTGTTGTGTTTGTGTTATTTTTTCATTTTGAATCGTGTTTTGTGTTGTATTTTAGTTATTTTTTTCATGTCGTGTTCGTATCATGTAATCGTGTAGTGTCCAATATTGACAAGTCTAATTTTAAGCATGAATCTGATTATCCATCCTAGAATCCAGATTGTAAAGAAATCTGGAGAAAAAAAATATCATTCCATGTTGGTTTCTGAAGAAGATGGTGGTGATTACAAAAAAAAAAAAATTATGCAAGAAAGAAATCTGAATATAAAATAAAAAAAATAAAAAAAAAATTCAAATGTGATTAAACAATACCAGAAATCTATCAATATTATCTAAGTAGCAATTACAAAGAAATTAAGGAATTCAAATTGTCACTTTTCAGATCATATATCATTCATCATTTATCATAGTTTGGCAGTCACATAAAGAAAGAATCAAACATTGAAAATAAAATATTTCTATCAAACTTTGAGATTCAAGATTTTAATAAAAAATTGGAATCAAAGAGAAATTTTAAGCCAATGCACAAAAAAGAAATTAAATGAAAAGAATTATAATAAAACTATATTAAATCAGCCAAACACAAAACCCAACAGAGTTTTTAAGCAAATAGCACTTAAAATACCAATCAAGAATTGAGTTTGATTTAATGGCAGCAAACAAGATCTACAATTTCAGTGAAAGAAGGACGAGATTAGGTTGGCATGTAAGGAAGCCCAACAATTGAAGAATAGATATGAAAGTGGTTAGTGGACATCAATTTTAACACTTTCGGTGCTTGAAACAATGTCAAATTTGGAAAAGCTTGATATGGTGTTTGTGCAAGGAAAAAATGGAGGTGAAGAGGGAAAACAAAGTGTTGGATTCAATCTGAAGGAAAAAGACAACTTTTGGGTTGTCGAAACCTTGCCTATTTCTTTGTATAGATCTAACATCGATCTATTAATACAGTAGCTTGTGCGACAATGGTGAAGGAAGATAGACGAGATTGATAAAGATGGGAAGAAGAAAATAAAAGAGCCAAAAAAGAAACAAAGAAAAAAAATGAAAAAAAAAGAATTTTTTTTTAGTTTGACACGTTCACTTTGCCATTTTGGCCTTTTTTTCGTTGTTGGTATAAATACAAATTTATCTCTCGAACTATTTAAACTCTTTATTCTTTTATTTGGATAAATTTGGCTCTCATTTTATTTTTTTTGTCAATATCGTATGAATTTAACGAAAATTAGTCACGTGCGAGCATGCGACAAATAATTTCATTAAATTTAGGCTAATGTTATCAAAAATTGATTAGAAATAGACAAAAAAAAAATTGATAAAAAAATATTTTAACATTTTCATTAAATTTAGGCTAAATTGACAGAAAATAATAGAATGGGAACTAAATTGATCGAAATTAATTGCATGAGGACCAAATCGACCAAAATAAAAAAATAATGGTCAAAATTATTTAATTTGCATAGTTCGAAGGCCAAATTTATATTTATGCTTTTTTTTTTTTATGTTATTATGATCACATGGCCTAAAAGTCCATATTGGCATTAAATTAATGACGTTATTACCACATGATTCACATGACCACTTTCCATCCAAGTAAGGGTTCAATTGGACGAAAATAAATATTTGAAGGCTTAATTTATTGCAATAAAACGATAAGGGTTTGGATGATTTTTGAATTATAGTTATGGGTTTTTTTATATTTAAGCCTAAAATTTTCAATTTTTTTTTCTTGTTGCTATTTTTCTATTTTTTTTAAATAAAAAATAATTATTTTATTTGTTATTTGCTTTCTAATTATTATGTATATATTTTTATTTCTATAATTATTTAATCAATTTAGTAAAAAAAAAAATTAAAAAATTAATGAAAATAAATAATTCTTACATATTTAAATATTACAATTAACAAAGAATTATTATAATAATATGACAAATCTCATCCAATTAGGTAGAGGTGCTCATGGGCCGGGCCGGGTTTACGCTCGAAAAAATATTTTTCCTTGGTCAAACCCGTTTTAGACCAGGCCCGGGCCGACCCATAAGCCCATTTCACTATTTATAAATTATTAAAATATTAAAAAAATATTTTTATATTAATATTTTTATATTTTTTCTAATTAAATTTAAATAAAAAATTATTTTTTAATTGTTGAATAGTAATTCGGGCTGGGCCGAATTACAAATACTCTTATCCAAGCTTGGCCCGGATTGGCCAAATTTTTAAGGTCGGACGGACTACCCGATCCTTGAGCAGGTCTAGATTAAAAGAGAAAATCTAGACTAAACCTAACATAAGAGAACCTATTGTGTCTTTGGTGCAAGGAGGATATTTAACACAACGGTTGAGGTAAGGCTGAAATTAAGGGATCAAAAGAGAATTCAATGTGATTGAATTCATAACATGAAGGGAGAGAAGCACGAGGGACGGTGAGCACCCATGAAGACAAAGAAGTTAGTGGGTAGCAGTAAGCTTAGAAACTTATATACTAGAAATTTTTTTTTTTTTTTCAAGAATAAATATGAGTTTTGAATATGTATAACGGATTCACAACGTGCAATTTCAATTATTTTAACTTTTGCACTTTATCACATCATTTATCTCTTTACCTTTCATGCATTTAAGCACAGTTTTAATTAGCTAATTATCCAAGTTATTTTTCTTCGTGTCGTCTATTCCCGCTCTTACTTAAGGTATCAAGGGTGAGAACCCTTTGATTGTCTGAGTAGTTAGATCGACATAAGATTTTTCAAAAAAATCAACCAACAATAATAAATAAAAATATTAATTTATCAATTAATCATTTAAAAAGAAAAAATAAATCAATTTTTCAAAATTTTCATAATTTTTATCATAGAATTTAATTAAAATTATAGGAAAAATGAAGTCAATAATATATTGTCATATTAATTTTAATATTTTTATATTCAATTCTTTTTTCTTTTCTTTTTTTTGATATTCTACTAACCACTGAATTTAAGTACAATGATAACATGAAAAAGACACAAAACGTTATTATATTAATTTCAATCTTTTCATAAATCAAAAAAGTAATGATTTGAAAATATATTTTTTTTTAAAAAGAATATATATCAAGTATTTTTTTTCATAATCTACTAACCACTTAATTTAATTAAAATGGTAGGGAAACGAAAAGTGACAAAATTTGTTATATTAATTTTGATCTTTTCATATTTTATAAATTAATGATTCTACTTAATTTAATTAAAAGAGTAGGAAGACAAAAAATCATAAAACGTTATCATATTAATTTCAATATTTTCATATTTTATGAATTTTTTGATTTACTGTAACTTATAATCTTTGTTATTTAATCTATATATAGGTTCATTGCAGTGGAAGAGAATGAAGATTTTACTCTGCAGATATTTCATTTTCATTTTTTCTTAAGTTTTATAGTGTTGCTATAGGTTTTTTCAATGGCATGGTATTTTTATAGTTAGATATGACTGTAAACTTGTCCAAGGGCCGGGCAGGGCCGAGCTATCCATCCGGCTCGATAGGTCCGGCCTGAATTGGGTCGAGCTTGGATAGGATTTTTTGTGATTCGGGCCGGTTCATTCAATAAAAAATTATTTTTTATTTAAATTTAATTATAAAATATATAAAATTAATTTTTTAAATATTTTAATATTTTTAAACAATAAAACGGACCTACAGGTTGGTCCGAGCCGAACTTGGATAAGAGAAGAAAAAAATTTTGATCCGCAACCTGGCTCCTAGATAGGTCTAGATATGAGGTTAATTTGTCTCTTCAAAAATATTTTTTACAACATCATTATTATTTAATTTTTAATTTTTATTTCAATAAATTAACATGAGTAATATTTCTTTTAAGTGAGAATTTTTAGAAAGCTATTACATATATTATTTAAGTATTTCTTCTAAAAGTCGGACCTTATGGGTTGATATTTCTAGCCTGACCAACCCCTGGAATAATTTTGTTATTAAAAAATATATAATCTTTTATGTTAGTATTTTCATATTAAATGTATTTTAAAATAAAAATTAAATTAAATATATCTTATTCACTAATAAATATAATAATATTCTCGAGAGCTCAAGACTAAAAATTTATGATCAAATACGGTATGAGTGAGACTTGCAAATAGATCTGCTCATAGTCGGACCGCGATCCGAAATTTTTTTTCCTTATCTAGATTTGGGTCGCCGAGTTCATTGTTCAAAATAATAATAAAAATAATAAAAAATTATTTTTATATTAATACTTTTATAATTTTATAATTTAATTTTTTTAATAGTTGAACAGTGATTCGAGCAAGGCCGATCTGAATCACTAAAACTCCTACTCAGACCTGGCTCAATAAATGGTGGGTCTATCGCGTTACGCGAACTACCCGGTCCATGAGTAGATCTACTTGCAAAACCTTGTTTGGAATTGTATATAAATCATTAAAAAATTTCAAATAATTACAAATTAAAATATTTAATGATTTTATTTTTTCAATGCGTTTGATAAATCGATTTTAAAGATCACTTAATTGAAGATTTACAATGAAAAATTGTTGAAAATGCTAAGTAGTTTTTATTTAGCTACTTAATGTATTAAGTAAATTTTATTTATTTTTAATTATATTTATCTTAGATTCTTTTCTTTTAAGAGTTAATAGCACCAATGATCCTCAAAGTTTAAGGCATATTTTATGTTGAATCTCAAACTTTAAAAAGTATCAATCAGATCTTCAATCTTATGGTCTTGTTTTAATGTGGTCATTCCGTTTGCAAAATAGTTAGAGTAGACGTTAAATGACAGATGACATGTGACGTGTAAATTACAAAAATGTCATCTGCTGATGTGGTCATTCTTTTAGTCTTTTTGTCTTGAGTTAATAGCACCAATGGTCCCCAGATTTTAGGGTGTATTTTATATTGGTTCTCAAACTTCAAAATGTTCAATCAAATTCTTTATTCTTTTTTTTAAAAAAAATTATATTTTTCTTTCTCTTTTTTTTTTATAAATAAATACAAAAAATAAAAAATAATTTATATTATAATTTAAATTAATTTTTTGAAAATATAATTAATTTATAAACATATAAAATATTTATTTAAATTAATTTTATAAAAACTATTTTTAATTTTTTTTGTTTCTTTCCTTTTTCTCTCTTTTTTTTTTCATTTTATATTCTTTATAAATAAACTAAAACATAAATAATAATTTATATTATAAAAATTATTTTAAGTTTGTTTTTACTTTTTCTCTTTTTTATGTTCCCTTTTTTCTTGTTAATAAATAATAATAATTTATAATATAATTTAAATTTAAATTAAAAAATAAATAAATAAATAAATAATTTATAAAAAATATAAAAATATTTATTTACATTAATTTATAAAAATAAATTTTATTTTTTTATTTACTTTTATAAATAATTAAATAAAATTAATTATTTTGTAATAATTAAATAATTTATAAAAAATATAATTATTTTAATTAATTAAAAAATTTATTTTCCTTTCTCTTTTTTTTTTCTTTCTTTTTATAAATAAATTAATTTTATAAAATATTAAATAATTTATCAAATATAAATATTTATTTACTTTATTTTTTTTTGTAAATATATTTTATTTTCCTTTTTCTTTCTTTCTTTTTTAATTTATTTATTTCTATTCTCTTCACCTAACTCTCGTCGATCGAAAAAGAAAATTTTGAATCCCCATCGCCAGTCCGTCCCTGTGAAGGATCAGACTGCCATTCATAATGCCTGATAGGTATTGCAAGAGGCCAAATTTAATCCCTTACGCTAGATCGAGGAGGATCTGATTTGGCGCTTTATGGAAGATTCGACCAAGGTAGTTGCCGCCTCAGTTACAGTATTGGAGTCAAAATAAAAAATTTAAATTTAATTAAATGAATGTAAATAAATATTTTATATTTATAAATTAGTTAATTTTTTATAAAAAATAATTTATTTAGAAAAAGAAGAAGGAAAAAAGAAATAAGAAACAAGAAAAAGGAAAATAAAATTTATTTTTTATTATAAAATTAATGTAAATAAATATATTATATTTTTAATAATTATTTTATCTTTGAAATTTTAATTTAATTTAATTATATTATATTATAATATAAATTATTTTTATATATTTATACAAAAAAAGGGAAAAAGAAAAAAAGAGTAAAAAGTAAAAAAAACTTAAAATATTTTTATAATATTAATGTAAATAAATATTTTATATATTTTTTATAAAATTAGTTTAAATTATAATATAATTTTTTATTTATAATGAGGAGAAAAAAAATATATAATAAAGAAGAAATAAAAAATAAAATATTTTATTGTTACATTTTTATAAAATTATTTTATATGAAAATAAATTATATTTTTAAAAACTTAATTTAAATTATTTTTATTTTTTGTATTTATTTATAAAGAGAAAAGAAAATATAAAATTTTAAAAAGAATAAAGGAATAAAGAAAAAAAGACAAAGGACAAAGGACAAAAAGACAAAAAAAAATGACAATATCAGTAGGATGACATTTTTGTAATTTACACGTCACATGCTATCTGTCGTTTAAAGTTTACTCTAACGATTTTGCTAACGGATGGACCACATTGATACAAAACTATAAGATCAGGGATTTAATTGATACGTTTTGAAGTTTGGAGACCAATATAAAATATGCCCTATATTTTAGAGATCATTGGTGCTATTAACTCTTCTTTTAATTGCATATTCTTTCATTTTTAACTTTTACCAATTAAAAATAATTACAAAATTGTATACTTCTTTTATAAAAATTAATAAAAAATTTAATAAACATTTAATTTTCAGTAGTATAACAAAAAATATATATATCATAAATTTAATACTTAAAATTTTTCAAAAAAAAAAAATTAAATACTTAATTTTTCAATGTTGAATTTATTCAGTTTATCAGACAGTCCCTATATTAGATACTGCAAAATATGGGGGCAAAATTAACAGGCTTGAATTCTAGTTCTTGAATTTTTCATTTTTTTTGCTTTAGTTATAGTTTGAAATTTAAATTTTTTCTCAACCCCACTAAATTATATATATTAGCTGAAAGCATATGGATAGACATGTTTATGGGTTGGGCCGTGACTTGAATTTTTTTCATATCCTTCACTCAAGCTTGGCTTGGATCGGATAAGCCCGAATCACTTTTTAAGAAATATTAAAAAAATCACTTGATATTAATATTTATATATTTTATAATTAAATTTAAATTTAAATAAAAAATATATTCTTTTTAAAAAAATAATAATTCGGACCAAGTCAAGCCATCCCGAATTGAAAAATATTTGTCCAAACTTCATCCAATACGAGTCGAGCTTGCGCTTGAGCCTTGAATAGGTCTATATTTGAGATAGTTAATCCTTTATGTTAAGCTGATTATAAAGATGCCATGAATACCTTGGTCAGTTGGTCATCTCTTGTGAGAATATTTTGAGCATTTCCATGATCAAAATCAGATCAAGCAAACAAAAAAATGCTCAAGAATAATGTAGACAACAATAACACATAAAGCTGTCCAAGGATCGGGCTACTCGTTTAAATCGACAGGTCCGATGTGAATTGGGCCAGATTTGAGTAAGAATTTTTGTAATTCAGGTTGATTCGACCCGGCCCGAATTATTATTCATTAAATATAAAAAAATTTAAATTTAAATTTAATTATAATAAATAAAAAAATATTAGTATAAAAATATTTTTTTTATATTTTTTGAACAATTAAATAGGTTTTCGAGCCGGTCTAAGCCCAGCTAGAAACAGACTTGAGTAAGGAAAAAAAAAAGTCGATCCCTGTCCGACTCGACCCATTTACAAGTCTAATAACACAAACAAAAGTCCTAGAAAACAAACCTGAATTTGGATTTCAACACTCTGCTGATCTTCTTTTCATTTTCTTCTCCTTTCTTTTTTTCTTTTTTTTTTTCACAAAAAAGATCGTAATCCGAGCATATGGGAAGAGATTACAAATGCTTGGATTCAAATTTTAGATTTGCTAGATGTCATCTCTTAAAAGTAACTGCATTAACCAACTAAACTAAACTTCCAATTAATGAAGAAAAAAGTATTACTGAAATTCTTTTAAAACCGGTTGACTAAACAAGACTTGCTACTTATAAACTCATAGAAACACTATGTGTTTGGATGAGGGATTTCAAGGAGGGAATTTATTTGTAGAGAGACTTTCAAAATTCTAAAATAGTATTATCTTGTTTGGCAAAATAAAAATAAAAATTCTTAAATTTCTTGGAATTTGAAAGAAGATTTTTAGAGGCTCAAATTCCCTTTTCAAATTCTACATCCAGAGGTGGAATTTGTGAAATTCTTTGATTTTTTACTAAGATATTAATCTTTATCATGTTTTTTTTTTACGCAACTTTTATTTTTTTCAATTTTAACTACGTAAACTCATTTTAATTTTTTTTTTTAATTTTTTATTTTTCATGTTATTAGTAATATCTATATATTTTTACAAATCAAATGATATCCATATTGCATATTTTTCTCAATATTTTTTTATTTATTTTATCTCTAATATTGTTTTTTTACCTCATCAAATTTCAATATTCAAAATTTATTTTTAAATCCAAACAATACAATTACAAATGCTAGTATTTTGAATTGATACATTTTAAAATGCTAGCATTTCAAAATTCTTTAAAATTTTAAAATCCCTCATCCAAACACAGAATTTGTTTTCAATATGACAGATTCATAAGCATATATTTATGTTTTTGGTGTCTAGCTTCTACTAATTCAAATATTTTGACAATCTCCATGTTTTTTTTTTTGGGTACAAAGTAGGTCATAGTCTCGGAATAGGAGAAGGGTTGCAAATATTGAGATTCAAATTCCAAATCTGCTGAATGCCACCTTAAGAATAACTGCATAAACCAACTAAGTTAAATATCGGGTTCTCAATGTTTTCATAATTGCACACCAAACCAGCATTATTAGTATGTTCATATAGGACCAACATATATCACATATAACTCACACAGTTCAAACAAAATTCCCACACAAGAAAAAAAAAAAAAAAAAAAAAAAAAGAGGAAGAGGGAAAGGGAAAGGGAGTGAGCTCTCACTATTTATATGCACCATAATTTTAAAATGCGACCGTTACACAATGTAACTTTCGCGACGTAACGAAAATTGAAATCTTCGTACTGCATTTTACCCGTTACGCGATACTTATATCAAATTCCTTGAAACACTATTAAATTCACATCCTCGACAACTGCGACACGTTATGTAACGCTCGCGACACCTTCAATCGTGATACCGCAACCACGATTTAGAACTATGATATGCACTAAATAGATGAATTAACCCAGAAATCATCGACAGGATCACAGTAGGAATCTGACAAATATATAGGTTCATGGAGCCACAGCTGAGAATTTGCTGACATTTCTTGACAATCCTCGTTGTCCAAAGCTACTACCGAAAGTGGCAGCTCTTGGTTCCAGGCTGATGGAGAAAAAGTATAAGTGGTTGGTTCTGGGAAGTCATCCAATGCAAGAATTGGTGAGTCCAAGTCGAACAACGTATCGAGGAACATCGAGGAATCAGCGTCAGATGAATTCTCCTGCTCGGCTTCGAGATCGGAACTGATGATTTCTGTACGTGATGTAGTCGCTGATGGTGAATTGTTCTGCACCACTCTTTTCTTCAAGCGACTGTTCCAGTAGTTTTTTATATCATTGTCAGTTCTTTGTGGCAGCCTTGCTGCAATTGCTGACCATCTGAAAATTAATCAAAAAAATATTTGAGAAAAAAGAAAAAGATCATCCTAAATAGTAACTATAATTAATCTTGTTTTTTGTAAATATGCCAATTTTTGTGTTAGTTATCATTAAGCATAGAAGCTAAAATCAATTAATAATAGATGGAGAAAACCAATTTAAATATAAGATCACCATATGTAGACAGAGACATAAAATCCAATCACGTGACAAACTTGAAAAGGGTAACAGATAAAAATAATATACATAGTTCTTAAATGCGGCCGTTACGTAGCGTAACGGCCGCTACGTAACAGAAATTATAACTTTCGCACCATATTTGATCCGTTACACATTTGAGATACCGAATCACAATCGTGACTCCGTTACATAATGCTGCGACAGACAAAAAAACTCGACGTAACGTTGCAACCTAACGAATTTTCTCCTCTTTTAACAAAAACAAGTTTTTTTTTTTTTAATAATAAATGGATTTTAGTATCATAGAAACAATATATGTTCAACAATATTATATTATTTATGAAATTATTATTTTATTTTTATAAATCAAATAAAATTCATATAAAATTATTATGAATATTAGAATATTAAAATATGATACTAAAATATATAAATAAATTATTTTTGAAGAAAATGTGATTTTTGAACAAAAATTCACATCCACGATAACCACAACGTGTTACGTAACGTTCGCGACACCCGCAACCGCATCCCCTATTACAATTTAAAACTAGGATAACATGCAAGAACAACAGAATAGAACATAGATTCTGATACCATATTAAGCATCCAAACTAAAACCAAACGGTAATAGGTGAAGAAATTCAACTTGAATATAAGATCACAAGTAACTTAAGACTTAACAAATGTGAGATAACATCACTTTAACAATTACTAACCGATTTCCTAGCATATTTTGCAGCTGGACTATGGTTTCTTCTTCTTCCCTGGTGAAGTTTCCATGCTTTATATTAGGCCTCAAGTAATTCATCCAACGAAGTCTGCAACTCTTCCCTGATCTTGACAATCCTACAAAGCAAAAGGAAGTGCATGTAAATTAGAGATTTAAGTACTTTCTTATTAAACCGCTAGCTTGTTCTTGTTCATGATTAAAGTTGAACTAAATAAGAGATTTCTAAATTCGGGATTTAACTCGGTTAGTTCATACAGTCACTCTTAAGAGCTAGCATCCAGCAAGTCTGGGATTCGAATCTCAACATCTGCAACCCCTTCTCTTATCCCCAAACTACGACCAATGTTTAAAAAATCGGATCGGAGGTCAAACCGGTGAGAATTCCGATTATTGATTCAACCGATCCGAACGATTGGACCGATTGAACCAACCGTTTGCATTAATAAAAGAATTTAAATACTAAATAAGTATTAATTATAGTAAATATTTAATAAAAATATGTATTTAGCTAAATAATATGATCTTTAATATAGATTCGAGGGATTAAAGGTTCAAATCTCATCACATACAATAATTTTTTTAGAAAATAAGTTTAAAACATGTTTTTTTGGTTTTTTTGGATTTTTACTGGTTCGGAGAATTTTTGGTCTATGATATGCACCGGACCAAACAGGCCACCGGTTCTCAATTCAACCAGTCCGACCAGTCGATCCAATCCCTTTTTTTTAACACTGACTACGACCTTCTTTATACCTAAAAGAAAAAAATAAAAATTAAAGATGTCTCTTACCGGCATATTTGGGCATTTCATTCCAATTCCAAATCCCATATCTGATTATATAAGCAATCAGCTTCTGATCTTCGTCAAGGCTCCATGTTCCGTTCTTTAGCCACGTTTTATTCCAGGACGGTTGCCTCACCATCTTTCAGACTACTCAAAAACTTAATTCTTCCACAATAACGAACTTAAATCTCTTGGTTCTATTTATAAATGCCTCAAGATTCTAATCATCGAATGAAAATACATGTCAAAGATGCGAATAACTAATTAATTAGTACGTTCTTTCCTAGATTGTGGCATTGTTTGAATATGCCATATAATAGCCCAAGGAGATTACTTAGAAAAGAAATTGGATCCTCAATGAGTCTTTTTTAATCCCATGATATCAATTGGTAATAGAGTTATTCATGGGTCGGGTCAAGTTGGGGTCGTGGCCCGATTTTTTGGAGATCTTTTGTCTAAGTTCAGGCCGATCTAGAAATCTGTTTAATTGTTTAAAAATAATTAAAAATATTTTTAAATTAATAATTTCATAATTAATTTTTATTTATTTATTTATTATTAAACAGTAATTCGAACCGGACCTAGCTGGGAGCTCGGTCTTTGAACATGTCTTATTGGTAAGTTGAAATTTTTATTTGCAAAAGAAGATGAGACAAAGGTAGAAGACTAACAATTAGTATAGTCAAGTGTCTTTACATTGCATGAAACTGTTAGAAAAGAAATAAGAAATGTTTAATGTGTGAATAATATATGTCAGTATATTGTCTAAAATGGGGGGCTAGCATTAATCAAATGTTGAATTTATTCATTCTTGGAGTTAAATAGGCAATCTAGAACTAATAAGATCAACGTTGACATGTAGACCTGTTAATGGGTCGGATTGGATCGCGGTTCGAATTTTTTTTCTTTATTCAAGTCCGTTTCGAGTTGGATCCGGATCAGCTCGAAAGTCTATTTTACTGTTAAAAAAATATTAAAATATTATTTTTATATTAATATTTATATATATTTTATAATCAAATTTAAATAAAAAAATATTTTCTATTTATTGAATAGTAATTCAAATCAGATCGAATCAGACTTACTCGAATTACAAAATTCCTTAGCCAAGTTTGCCCTAGACAGGTCTATTGACATGGTCAAAATTTTGTATTTTCTAGCATCCGAGGACTTGGAAATAATCATATAGATCTTCTATTATCCCTAGTGCATGTGTCCTCCTTACTAATTAAAAGGTTATGTACTCATTGCTACGTATACATATCTTTTTTTTATTTTTAATTAATTGCATTGAGGTGTTTAAGAGTAGACCTGCTTATGGGCCGGAATACTCGTTCAAACCCGAAATCCGTTCGATATTTAAAAGGATTTGAACAAAAATATTAGACTCGAAAAATGGATCTGGACAAAATTTTAAGCCCATTTTCTAAACGGGCCGAGCCTTGGGCAGAAAATTTTAAATCCGGACTCGGCTTGAAAACTATTATATAATAATAAATATACTTTATATTTAATAATAATAATAAATAGTTTAATTTATAAACTTATACAATTACTTTATTACCTTTAGGCTTTTACCCGGTAAAAAAAAAACATCTCAGTACTTTTTTCTCGATACAACTGGATTCTTAATTGTTAGTTTCCAGGACTATTACTTCTTCCAATCCTTGCTTCGTGTCTTAAATCCTTTTTTAGAAATTTCAAGCAAAAAAAATGATTGATTCCACAGGAAAGGAGAGCAATGGCAAGAAATTCATCAATGCACATGAAGTTCACAGGTTTATGAAAATTTAGTGATCCACCCTAGCCACTGCCCTTTACAATATTCTGAAAGATTTGACAACAGGAATAAGGGAGTTTATTCATTCAAACTGGTTGGTTAAATTCTAATCTCTTTGAATCTTAGTGAGAGTTTGTTCTCTTATTGGTGAATTTTGTTTACCGGAGGGATGTATATAATAAATTGAGAATAGAAAATGAAAAATTGAAAGGGCTAGGTGTTTTTCTTCCTGATGACACATTCTGGGGTTGGGTGGGCAGGGCCGAGGTATCATTTTGATAATATGAGCCGGGCTTGGTCAAAAAAAATTTGTCCATATTTCGGGTCGGATTTGGGTAGACACAAATACTCTTAGTATTTTGTCTGGGTCCGATCCGAACCCGACTTGACTTGGCCCATGAGCAAGTCTATTCAAGAGTCGAATCAGATCAAATAAAAAAAAATTTGGTTCTTTAAATTCGGTCTGGGTCGGTCCCGATCCAAAGCATATATTTATTGTTTAAAGTATATTAAGATATTAAAAAAATTATTTTTATAATAATATTTTTATAATTAAATTTAAATAAAAATATTTTTATTATTTAAATTGTAATTCGAGTCAAGCTAGTTCAAGCAAAATTACTAAAAACTTATCTCAAACCTAATTCAATTTGAACATAGTCTATTAGACAAGATGGATAGCCCGCCCGTAAATAGGTCTAGTCCTTCATAATTTGCTTAATTATATAAAAGAGAAAACATAGGGAAAAAATAAGCAATTATGCATATTGAATGCACACAAAGAATGTTGAAAACAACTAAGGGCAAGAAAATTGAGTATAATTATTACAGGTTTTTATAACCATTGCTACGAAACCCTAAAATAACCCTAAACCAAGCCAATAAAGAGAGAAAAAAAGGCCAAAGCGCTTCGGTTCGGGCCTATCGACTAGACCTGCTCATGGGCCGGGCAGCCCGCCCGGCCCCAGGCCTGGCCCGTATTGGGCCGGGCCTGTGTTTGATATTTTTGTTTCGGGCCGGCCCGAAACAGTGTTTTTTATTATAATAATATTATTTAATTTAATTTTAGTTATAAAAATTTAAAAAATATATATTTTTTAATCGATGAACAGTAAATTCGGGCTTAACAGACCGGCCAGCCCGGCCCAAGGCCGGGCCTGGGCAAAGAATATGAAAAAAAAACGGGCCGCGACCCGGCCATGAGCAGATCTACTATCGACTCTCGCTTCCTTTGCACGAAATAAGCTTTCCAAAAAACTCATTTCAATTTTATAATAATTTTTATCGGATTCGATCATCAATTCAGATTGCCCCACATAAATATATAAAAAAGAAAAAAAAAAAACCATGCTCTACATAGAAAAGTCCAACAGTGTAAACATGAGATCCTTTTATATATCATTTGAATTTTTCCAAGATAACTACTATAGATAGAAATTAAAAAGTATATGACCCCTTGTCTATCAAACTAACTTATAAAAAATTAAAAAAAAAGTTTCTTTCAGAACAAAAACAAAATAACATTTTTAAATAAAAAATAATAATTCAACATTTATGAATTACAGAATGCAAGATTTCACTTTAACATCAATTAACAATATTTGAACTAGTGGAAAATTTTGATTAATTATTGTTTACCCTTTTATTAATTTTGTTGACCATATAAATTTGAAATTAAAAATGCAATATAGTGCCCTTTAAGTATTGTTAGATGCTTTCATTTTATGATATATCATTTGGTTTAAGTCTTTCACTTTCAGTCGTTAACCTAATCCATGTATGGAAGTCGAAATTTTATTTATTTTATTTAAAAAATTCGAACTTAATTCTTTTATTATAGTTGGATATATATTAAGTTTGATAATTTTGAATACTATATGAAAACACGACACATTTAACAAATAAAAAAAACAGTATAATAAATACAACACGACACGTTTAAACACGATTAAGATGATTAATACTATACGTTTAATACACGTATCATATTTGTATTCAGAATTTTGATACATTTAATAATTTATGTTATTTTTATATTTACACAATTGATATAAAAAAAATACGAAAAAATGATACATATATACAAATTATGAGATCTATATATAGTACTTTGGACAAAAGAATGGAGTCAAATTAATGAGCCTAAGATGCAAAGGAAGTGGAAGTTGAAGAAATGTACAACGCGTAAACATGTCCTCAAACTTCATTCTTAGGTCAAAGTCACAATGAAGACATTTATGCTTACTAAGACCAATAATTTTCTTTTCATCTTTCTTTAGAATAAATTAACCCAATATTTTGCTACATTCTGAGTATGGCTATCCAAGGGTTGGGTTATCTGTCTAGTTTGACAAATTTGACCCGAATTGAGTCGGATTTGGATAGGGTTTTGTTCAATTCGGACCGGCTCAATACGACTCGAATTATTATTCATTCAAAAAAATTTATTTTTATATAAATTTAATTATAAAAATATATAAATATTAATATAAAAATAATTTTTTTTAACATTTATGAGCAGTAAAATAAGCTTACGAGCCGACTCGGGCTCGGCTTGGGACGAACTTGAGTAAGAGAAGAAAAAAATTTGGACTGTGACCCGGCCCGACTCGACTCGACCCATAAACAAGTCTAATTTTGAGGAGACTTTAATCTTAATATATATATATATATATATTTATTTTACCGATCCAATATAATGAGATTATGTTTATTATGCTAATAAAAAAAAGTCATGTAGGTGTACTAAAGTAATTAGTGTGCATGTTGGTGTCTTTGTAGTTCATAATACTATATATAGTTGGCATTTTTTTTAGTCAAGGAAAGGACTTCTCTCGTTCTAATCTTATATAAAATTAATAGTACATTGCATTAGACCTGTCGAAAGGTAAGGCTATTTGCTCAAGTCCGAAGGTCCGCCTAATATTTGAGAGAGTTTGAATAAAAATATTAAGTCCGAAAAATAGGCTTGGGAAAAAATAAGATCTGTTTAAAAAATGAGCCGAGCCTTGACTCCAAGATTTAAGGCTCGAGCCCGGCTCGGCTCGTCCCTTTTTTGATTAAATAATATTTTATTTTTATTTTTATATATATTATGTAAATTATGTCATATAAAGATTAAATATATATAATATTATAGTGTAAACGTTAAAAAAGAATGTTAAGTAATTGTCCATGTTTAAGAACTTAATAAAAGAAAAAAATATAAAATTACTAAAGATTAAATAAAATATAATATTTTTTTTTAGGAAAAAAAAATATGGGTTAGCCTAAACGGGCATGGGCTATCCATTTACAAATATGGGCGGGCTTGGGCAAAATTTGAAGCTCATATTTCCGGCCGGGCTTGGGAAAGCATATATGGTGTTGATACAATACATAGGCCCGGACCGAACCCGGTCCGGCCCAAGGACACCTCTACACTGCATGCACGAGCCAAGCCCAATTAAGATATTAACAGCTTTTATGATTGTTCAAATCCGGCTCATTTCAAAATATAGGTTTTATTTTATGTCTAGATCCGACCTTATAAACATAAAAGCTATCTAAACTCGTATAGCTTTGTCCAAATTCTTATTTAGAATGATCGATATTTCTTTTTAGAAAGAGATCGATTTTTTTTTTTACATAGGTTCCAAAAGCTGTCAAGCTAAAAGGAACCGATCTTTCTCTAAAAGAAATCGATCCCCTAATATTTTGAAATGAAAAAATTGGCTTAGATGTATTAAAGAATCGATCCCTCTTAAAAAAAGGATCAATCTATTTTAATATTACTAATAGTGATAAGGGTCTGATCAGGCCTGTGCAAAAAAATTTCTACCTAAAGCCTGACCCATTTTTTAAATGAATCTCATTTTTTTGTCCAATTCCTCTTTTTAAGCCTAATATTCTATTCAAATTCTCTCAAATATCGGATAAACTTTTAAATTTATCGAATAGTCAAACCCGTAGACAAATCTAAATGTACCAAATCATTGGGAAAATGACCCATCTTTAAATAGTTCGAAAAAGAAATTAAACACAATTAATATTTTAAAATGTTTTTGATATAATAATAATAATAATAATAATAATAATATATCGGCTACTGACATGTTGCTTTGATACCAAGATTAATAAAAAACAAAATAAAAATATTAGCTATCGATTAAATCTTTTTGTGGTATCAAGTAGATTTGTTTAAGGGTCCGGTTTGGACAGCATTTGAAATTCATATTTTAAGTCGAACGAAATTTAAATAAATATATTTGATGTTGATACTATACTTAAACCCGACTCGATCCGAACCCAACCTAACCAGGAACTCCTCTAGTATCAAGTTTCAATTGAAAGTACGAATAAATCATGAATATTTACATTGTGAAGTCAATTAAACCTTCTTATGCATAGGGATGACAATGGAGCGAGGCGGAGACAGAGATTGTCTTATCTATCTCCGTCCCACTTTTGAATGGATGTTGGAAACTTCCACCTCCATGGATGTCGGTTACATCTATAACTACTCTACAGTGCTCCACTCCGTTACACACCAATTTTTATTAATTATTTTTAACTTAATATTGTAAAAAATTATATTATAATTTATTCATTAACATAATTTTAGTATATAGAATTCTTTAATATACATATATATTAAAAGTATATATATAAAATATTAGTATATATATGGTTTTAATATATATCTAATATATATATATATATATATACTAAAAATATAAAATATTTTAAGAGGTAAGATAGTAATTTCAAAAGTTGGGACAGGGTGGAGCAAACATTTATCAAATCACCCCGCCCCTGCTTTTAAAAAAAAATTTCTCTATTCGAAACAGATCGGTGCGAAATCTATCGATCGAATTGGGTTTTGCCATCCCTACTCATGCAAGCAATATCCGTCAAAGATTCTCACGTTGGCCCAAAAATGTAATAATAAGAATTGATGTTCTTTCAAACATTTTAAAATGTTTATTTGTTTAGTTTGACAACAATAATAAACCTCAATTTCTTTTAAGTAGATCGTTCATGGATTGAGAACGGATTAGATAGCGATTTAATTTTTTTTTATTTTTTTTCAAGTTTGAGTCGGATCAGGTTCGGACCAACTTAAAAACTCATTTTACTATTCATAAAATAAAAAAAATTATTTTTATATTAATATTTATATATTTTATAAATAAATTTAAATAAAAAAATATATTTTTATTTAATAAATAGTAATTTGTGTCAGACCAGTCCATTCTGAATTACAAATTTTTTCTTACCTAAACCCGATTCAATTAGGGTCGGACCCGGATCCAAGTCTATTTTGAAGGAATTTTACCCTTTTTTAAAACCATAATACTTAATAATTAGGCTTTTTTTTTTTTTTTGACATTCTGGTGATCTGATCCTATGAGGAATGAGGACGAATTTCTTTGCCCACAACATCTAAGAAAGCCCACAAATAAATAGTTTTTATTATTTATTTGAAGAAAAAAAATTGTGACGGAATTTTTTTTTTATCAAAAATGTTATGTAATTCGTGGGAAAATCTTTTTCGATGAATTTTTTTTTTTATGAAAATTTCATCGGAAATGTTAGTATTTCCGATGAAAATTGTGACGGAATTTTTTATGGGTTATGCATAGACTTGTCCAAGTCAGGTTGGGCTCATATTAGTTCGAAAAACCATTTTACTGTTTTTAAAAAATTAAAAATTTATTTTTATATTAATATTTAATATTTTATAATTAAATTTAAATAAAAAATATTTTTATTTAATGAATAGTAATTCGGACCGACCCGAATTACTAAAATTTTTATCAAGGCTCGATTTTTTAATATTTTATTTTTTAAATAGTGAAAAGGGCCTCCGGTCCAGGCTTAAGTAAGGGATTTTTAAAAATTCGAGTCGCAGCCCGGTCCGGCCCATGTACACCTTTATGTTTCAATCATGAAATTTTTTTCTCTTTTTAATATTTCTTCATTTAAAATCTATAAAAATATTAAATTATAAAATACTTTTTAAATCTTTTCTCAACTTGTAAATTTCTTCACAACACTTGGGAACATTCATACTTTAAGAGTCATGTTAGAATTTATATAAATAGTAATATTAATAAGTTTGTAATGGAGCAAATATCTTTGATGATATTATTAGAAAATAAAGGTAAGGAAAATAAAATTGGTTGTTGTAACCTAATCTAGAGTATTGTTTACTGCTTATTTCTAGTAAAATTCAAACATCTTCGGCTCATCGGTTTGATTGTCCTTTTCAATCTTTTGCAAATTATTATTATTATTATTTTCCCAATTTGAATTCTATTCAAATTAAGGTCACCACCATCCTGAAGTAAGCAAGTTGTCTTCACTTGCATTCACCATCCAACAATTTTTTTTTTCTATATATAATGTTTAAATTCTATAAATAGTTCTGAATCTGCCATGTCATAAATTTCATTCCGTTTATTTTAAAATCCGAAGATTCGAACGTGCGACAGTTTAAAATTTTCAAAAGAAAGATTGGGTTGAAATAGAGTTTTAATTAGAGGTGTTCATGGTCGAGTTGGATCGGGCCTAAGTATGATATCAATATCATATATATTTGTCCAAACCCGGCCTATTTTCTAAGTAGGCTTTATTTTTTTTTGTCCAAACTCATATTTAAGGCCTAATATTTTTGCCCAAACCCTTCAAATATCAGACGGACCTTCGAATTTGAAAAAATAACCCGACCCTTGAACATATTTAGTGTAACATCTTGTCCGAATAATCTACCTAAAATCCAGCAGAGTTTCCTTTCTATCTTAAGTATAACCATCCTGCAAAAGACATTCAGTTATATCCTCAGCAAGCAGTATTTCTCAATACCATTTATCCCATTTATACATGCATATTCGGATATTATCCACGATCAATCTATATTCAAGTCAATACATATTGATTAATTGCTTCATAACTTCAAATATATACAATTTATCTAAAAGTAAACCTATCTCAAAAAGGTTTACTAGATAAAAGACATCAAAAGAACAAGACTTCTAGAAGTTTAAGTACGATGCCCACCACGTCAATATACTATTTGAAGCGGAGAGTAGAGGAAGGAAGCAATCCCGACACCTAACTGTAACCTGAAAATAAGAATATGAAAAGGTGAGATATATGAATATCTCAGTGAGTAGACAACTTTTTAAGACATTTGAAAATTATAATGATAACCTTTAAAACATAATAGACGTTTCCAAAATAAATAATAGTAAAAATATAATGAATAATTCAAAGATATAGTGAAGTTTTCAAATATATAACAGTATTATAATACCAAATCTATGTATGAAATCTGTAAAGTAAATCAGGTTTCATATAATTGGGCTCCAACTTACTCTCATGCATAAGAATACATCCATAAAATAACCAGGTAATATCCATGTAGGCATACTAGTAGCCGGCTCCAAAGGCCAATATCACCATAGGACGCCCCAAAGGCATATGTGTCACTATGATATGCCCCCAAAAGGCAAATATAACGGGATAGGGACTCTGGAGGTGGCTCCCACCACAAAGGCGTAGCACGCAGCTCCCATACCACAGCCTAATATCACGGAATTGGGACTCTGGAGGTGGCTCCCGCCACAAAGGCGTAGCACGCAGCTCCCGTATTCCGGTCTAGGGTATAATCTCATACATTAAGTCAGGTGGAGCCAAAACCATGTACGTCAAATTCTATGTATAATCATATTTCATAAACCAACCAACTTGCTCGATATAATATTTCTTGAAATAAATGTACTTTAATAAGAAATCAATTCATATGATTATATATCGCATATACCTTTAATACATAAAATAAATATCATACAAAAGAAATTATAATTATAATTAAAGAAATTTCAAATAACTATAATTGTCGTCTACTCACAATCCTTGAGATGATCTCACTGTACACCTCGATCTGAAACTTCGGGATCCACAGGTGACGTCGGATCTACGTGGCCTAGAGATTAACGATAATTAGTATCTATACATACTCAAAGCATTACACAATTATGAATGCAACTTAAATCTCATAATTTTCCCCTAAGGTTAATACTAATTTCTCATATTCAAAACAACATATCCCAAATTTTTAATATCATTTCCATAACCATTTTCTCCATAGTTCAGCTTCATATTCATGTCCTTAGCAAATTCCTTTCTAGTACTCCACGCCTTAAAGATTTCCATAATCCATAATCATCATTTAGTACTATATTCTTCTTAAGCAATGAATTCCTTACTATCAAGTTAGATTAGAAAAATCATAACTTGAGTTTGGTAAGGAATCTTGAAGTGTGGTTTATCTCAGCCAATAAGTCTACTTTATGAAGAAAATAACTAACTTAGACAATTAGAACAAAATCTTGATCAAATTTGATAAATCCCGAAACTATGCCAAAACAGGGGTTAAAATAGGACAGCCAACTTCACTAAATTTTATCCTTTTAACCGCTTTTCGGTTTTGGGTGATTTTCAAAAACCAAAATTCTTGTATTGAAGTCTAGTTTCTAGAAACAATATAAAAAAATACAAACCCAGATGTGACGAACCCAGAAAATCAGAACCGCTAGCATGCTCAATTTCCTCTGTTTTGCTTTTTCCTCCCATTTTCTTGTTCATGCTTTCAAATCCTTCTAATTCTTACCAAAGGTGAGTAAAACTCATACTTAATAGATGGATTTCGGACCTTAAGATGTTTATGGAGCTAAGATCTTAGCATGCTCAAGTAGAATATCTAAAGAAAAGGAAGAATTTATCAAGAAACTAACCTTGGATGTGATTGTTGATGAGATTTTTATGGAATACTTGAAGAGAATTATTGGAGAGGATGAAAAGAGTTTGAGAGAATGAGAGGGGAGGGGTGGCCGGCTAGTACATAGGAAATAAGGAAGAATTTCTAGAAATTTCAAGATATAAAGATAATTATAAAGATATTTTCATTTTTTGGTATAATTGCACATTCGTCCCTCAACTTTTCATAAATAACCATTAAGCCCCTAAACTTTTTAGTTTGTTCAATTTGATCCTTTCTTCTTTTATTTCCTTCACTTATAACTTCTTGCCAACTTCCAAGTTTGCCCTTAAAATTTTTCGGGATCTAATTTTACACGATTGTACGTAACCTTGGTTGTTACAACCTACCCCCCTTAGAAATTTCGTCCTCGAAATTTGCTTACCAACTTGATTAAACAAGTGAGGATATTGAGTCCGCATATCTTCCTCCCTTTCCCATGTAGCTTCTTCATATGAATGATTCCTCCAAAGAACTTTCACTAATGGAATAGTCTTAGTCCTTAGAACTTGGTCCTTTCTATCCAAAATCTCAACCGGTTGCTCTTTATAAGTTAAATTTTCCTCAATTTCCATAGGCAAGTCCTTCAATATATGTGAAGAATCGAAAATGTACTTTCGAAGCATAGAAACATGGAACACATTATGAATTCGTGACAATTCTTCCGGTAAGGCCAATCTATAAGCAACTGGGCCAATCCGTTCGATGATCTCATACGGCCCTATATATTGAGGACCCAGCTTTCCTCGTCTTCCAAACCGGATTACTCCCTTCCAAGGAGTCACTTTGAAAAACACCATATGACCAACTTCAAACTCTAAATCTTTTCTCCGGTTATCTGCATAGCTCTTTTGTCGATCTTGAGCTATTTTTATCTTTTCCCGGATTACCTTTACTTTGTCTACAGTCATCATAACAATTTCTGGACCTAGCAATTTCCTTTCATCTGTATCATGCCAACACACAGAAGTTCTGCACTTCCTTCTATACAAAGCTTCAAACGGAGCCATGTCAATGCTGGACTGATAACTATTGTTATATGCAAAATCTGCTAGAGGTAAGTGTTCATCCCAGTTTCCTTTGAGTTCCATAATACAATATCTGAGCATACCTTCCAGAATTTGCATTGTCCGTTCAGATTGTCCATCCGTCTAGGGATGAAAAGCAGTACTGAACTTGAGTTTAGTACCCATAACATTCTACAAACTTGGCCAGAACTGAGATGTGAATCGTGGGTCTCGATCAAATACAATCGATACTGGGGCACCATGTAACCTAACAATGTCGTTCACATAAAGTTTAGCCAGCCTTTCCATCGAAAATGTCTTCTTGACTGGAAAAAAGTGAGCTGATTGACGATCAACAATCACCCAAATGCTGTCATAACCAGACTACGTTCTTGGCAATCCTGAAACGAAATCCATAGCAATATCTTCCCACTTCCATTGAGGAATAGGTGGGGGGTTCAATTTCCCTGAAGGTTTTTGATGCTCGACTTTAATTTGTTAGCACACCAAGCATCTAGAAACAAACTCAGCTATGTCCCATTTCGTACCCTGCCACCAATAATGTTCTCTTGAGGTTCGTTACATCTTCATACTACCGGGATGTAAAGCGTATGGTGCATTATGAGCTTCCTCCAAAATAACTTTTCGGAGCTCTTCATCCTGAGGCACACAAAGCCTATTTCTCATTATCAGTACATTATCATCCTTTATTTGAAAGTCAGTCCTCATGCCAACCCTTACTTCTTGCTTTAACTTTACCAACATAGGGTCATTATTCTGTTCTTCACGTATCCTATCAATATGAATCAGTTTAACCTTCAAGTGAGCTATTAGAAGATCATTCTAATCAATCATCAATTCCAAAGGTAAAGACTTCAACTCATTTTGTAAGGGTTTCTGAATCGCTTGGATATGAGCAAGAGAACTAGAAGACTTTCGACTAAGAGCATCGGCCACTACATTGGCCTTTCATGGGTGGTTGTCAATTACACAGTCATAATCTTTTATCAATTCCAACTATCTCCTTTGCCTCAAATTTAGTTCCTGCTGACCCATCAGATATTTCAGACTCTTATGATCAGTGTAGATTGTACATTTTTCTCCAAATAAATAATGCCTCTAAATTTTCAATGCAAACACCATTGCCGCCAACTCTAAATCGTGAGTGGGATAGTTCTGCTCATGCTGTTTCAGTTGCCGAGAAGTATAAGCTATCACCTTTCCATGTTGCATCAAAACGCAACCCAAATCTCGCCTCAAGGCATCACTGTATACCATAAAACTTCCAGTCCCTGATGGTAGTGTAAGAACTGGTGCTATGGTCAATCTACGCTTGAGCTCTTGGAAATCTTGCTCACATTCGTCAGTCCACTCAAACTTAGCATGCTTCCTTGTTAGTTCCGACAAAGGAGAGGCAATCATGGAAAATCCTTCCACGAATCTTCCATAGTACCCTACCAATCCGAGAAAGCTTATAACTTCTGTGACATTCGTGGGTCTTTCCCAAGAAACTACAACTTCTATCTTTTGTGGATCTACAAAAATCCCTTCCTTAGATACTACGTGACCAAGGAATGCTACTTTGTCCAGCCAGAATTCACACTTGGAAAATTTAGCATAAAGTTGCTTTTCACACATAGTCTGCAGCACCGTTCTCAAATGGCTTACATGATCATCCTCATTTCTGGAATAAACTAGGATGTCATCGATAAACACAATGAGAAACTTATCTAAGTAGGGTCGGAACACTCTATTCATCAAATCCATAAAGACTGCAGGTGCGTTAGTTAGCCCAAAAGGCATAACTAAGAATTATAATGACCATATCGAGTTCTAAAAGCAGTCTTTGGAATATCAGATTCTTTAATCTTCAATTGATGATAATCCGACCTTAGGTGTATTTTGGAGAATACACTTGCACCTTGCAACTGATCAAACAAGTCATCAATCCTTGGAAAAAGGATACTTGTTCTTCATGGTGACCTTGTTCAGTTGCCGGTAGTCGATGCACAACCGTAAGGTTTCATCATTTTTCTTTACAAACAAAATCGGTGCTTCCCACGATGAGGCACTAGGTCGAATGAAACCTCTGTCAACTAGGTCTTGCAACTGCACTTTCAATTCCTTTAGCTCCAAGGGTGCCATTCTATGGGGTGCCTGAGAAATAGGAGCACTACTAGGGATTAAGTCGATAGTAAACTCCAATTCCCTGTCAGGAGGTAAATCGACCAATTCTTCAAGAGAGATGAAACTCTTTGACCACAGGTATAGTTTCCAACTTTGCCTCATGTATGTCCTTGTTAATCACATAAGCAAGGTAAGCAGAATACCCTTTCTGCAAGTATCTATTGGATACCATCTTAGAGATAAGGCAAAAAGGTAAAACTTTCCATTCTCCTTGAAAGATAAACTCCAAGTCTCCCGACTTCTTAAAAGTCACAGTTTTGGAAAAGCATATCACTGCATTGTGTTTAGACAACCAATACATTCCCAAAATCATATCAAAATCATACATTCCTAATGGAAACAAATTAACTGGTAATTCATGCTCCTGAAACATTACGATACAATCCGGATAAACCACATCAATTTTCAAAGTTTCTCCCACTGGGGTACTAACCATACGGATGTCTAACCTCCTAGACTCTCTACCCAAATGCATGACATATGAATTAGCAACAAAAGAATTAGTTGCACCGGATCTATTAAGATCTCAGCATTTGCCTTAGAAATTGGGAGAGTACCTATAACCACTTCAAGAGTAGCCTGAGCCTGTTGTTGGGTCATAGCATAAATTCTGGCTGCAGTTCGAGGTCTACCAGGCTGTCCACTCTGTCAAGGGCCAGTTGATAACTCGTATAATTATATAGTTTTTAGTTATGTTTAATTATTGGTTTGCGTCAAATACGAGTTATTATTGCTTAGTCTAATTGTGTTTATGATCTTTTATATTTTTATGTAATTTGGTGTTTTTTCACGAGTTTCTTTGAGTGATTTCAGATTACTAGGTTAAATCAACAACTAAGGGCAAATCCAGTTCAGTTCCAGTTCCGACACCTTTTGCCATATCAGCTATATCTGGAGTTTCACTGAAGAAATAAGGCGGAAATTTTAACCGTGCAAAGTTAAGAGGCATATCTATCTTTTTCATGTTTTACACTTCTTGAAACGGAGTCGTTTTCCCTAGCGAAATCGACCATCAAGTTGGCTGATGTGCAATGACGTCTGTGCTGACCAGTTTTGGTATTTTATCCATATCTTCTGATCCACATCAGCAAATGAGCTGATTCCAACGGCTAAGGATCAATAACTGATAGGGGAACATTTTTCTAGAAGACCATGTGATCAGATCAAGCCTCCAATATTGACAAAATTGACCATCAAGTTGGCTGATCAAAATTGTCATACAATATGACGAAAATTGTTAGAAAAATGCACCCACCTATTATACCTACCTTTGAAATTTGTAAAGCTTGTCTCTTGTCATTTAGCCCTCCAAAATGTGTATAAATAGAGGGCTTTGGATGATTGTAAGATATTGTAGATAGGGAGGATATTAGCCATTGTAATAAATTCTCTAAGTTTTTTTCTTCTTTCTTTTCTCTAGTCTTCTTTTTCTTTATTTTCTTCTTCTTCTTTCTTTCTTTTATTTTCCTTCTTAGATTCTCTTTACTTTTATGTTTATGTTTACAATGCCTATGCTAGGCTAAACTTCTATTTGGTTAAGGGTGATTGCAAAGCCCTAGACATGTTTTGTGATTGATTTTCAGATTCTATCTATCATTAATTTTCTATCAAAGTTGCTTATGTTCTTCTACAAAAATTGTTCATGATGTTGTCTTGATTTATTTAGGTGTACAACTAGATAGATCTTGATAATTATCTATTGCTAGTTTAGGAGTCTTGATCCGTGTAATTGTCTTGATTTCCTATTCATAAGTGGCAATTTGTGATTAATGATTATGGTCAAGTTTTCAATAATTGCAAAGTGGAACATAACCTAAGTTGAACAATCCGAGCTTATGTGTTTGTTGCTTAGATCAACCTATCTTTCTCATCATAAAGCTGCCATTAAATTGAATTTAGAGAGCTTATTCTAGGTTGTTTAATGGTTAGAGATTAAATAGAGAGCTTGTTCTATTTAACGACAAACTAAGGAAAGATTGGGATAACAGAGCTTGTTGTTATCTACGGTTGTTAACTTTGATAGTTGGTTGATATTGATAGATCTGAAATTGATTCTTAATGATGTCTAGTGGTGGAGAATGAAACCTTAACCATATTTTTCATATTTGATTCTTCTTACTTACTTGTTTTCTTACTTTTCTAGTTGCTTATTTTTAAAAGTATATTTATTTTTATTGGCTGGTTATACCGCCTAATTTGTATATTAACTTTGTTTTATTTTTATTGGCTGGTTATACCGCCTAATTTAGTATATATATTTTTATTGGCTGGTTATACCGCCTTGCATCTTATTCTTATTATTTACTTTAGTTTAAATCTGGCTTCAAAAACCCCTTTTCTTTTATTGTTTTCTTTGAACGTAAGTTATAAACGATTAACTCATAGATTAAAACCCAATCCCTGAGGACTCGACCCTTGCTAATCATTATACTTACAATTGATCTTTTTAGTGCAAGGTTAAATAAGATACACTCTTTTGGGTGCATCAAGTTTTTGGCGCCGTTGCCGGGGATTGTTTTCTTTAGTTTATTTGTTACTTGGTTTATTCTTATTTTCAGTTCTAATTAGTTTTATTTTCTTGTACATACAAGTTTTTCTTATCAAATTTAAAAAATAAAAAAATAAAAAAATAAAAAAACGATGGAATTGAGCAATCTAACACTTGAAGAGTTGGTGGCATACATGAACATGGAGAATCAACAAGCCAAGCTCACCTCCCCAGTTCAACAATTGGCCATGGGAGGATGTCAAGTCCATCAATGGTTCCAAGACCAACAGTATGATCATTACTCAAACACTTACCATGAGGGATGGTGCGATCATACTAATTATGGCTACTCGAAAAATTACCAAGAAGTAGATCCTTATGCCAATTACACTCATCCATCTAGCTTCAATCAATCATGGTCTCAAGAACCAGATCTTTTTCAACCACCACATATGACTCAAAACTCAGGTACTTCTTTAGAAGATCTTGTATATTCTCTTGTTACTGATACTTTGCAATTTCAACAGGAAACAAGGGCAAGCATCCAGAGTTTGGAAAGGCAAATGAGCCTATTGGCTAGTAGTATGGTGGAATTAGTAGCAGAAAGATCTCTAGCACTCCCTTCCCAAACGGTGATTAACCCAAAGGAGAATGCTACTATTGTGACCTTGAGAAATGAGGAACAAGATGAGGATGAGACAAAACCAAAGATGGATTCACTTCTTGAGGATAATGAAGCCACCATTCAAATTGAGAGTACTTTGACACCTCAGGTAGCTTTTAAGGTTCTTATTTCTACTAATGTTCCTTCTCCACTTTTTCCTAGCAGATTTGCAAAGTCCAAGAAGGAGGAACATGAACAACAATTTTTGGAAACCTTAAACAGCTTGCTTGTGGATGCCATTAGACAAGTACCAAGATATGCACAATTCCTCAAAGAGCTATACCCCACCAAGAATGATGAAATAATACGTGTGGGGGAGAAGGCATTGGCTGTTTTGCAAAGAAAACTTCCTCCAAAACGCAAAAATCCGAGAAGTTTCATGTCTAAGCCAAAAGATCCTAAAAAGCCAAGAAGGGGAATTGGCTAGGCTGAAAACAATCAATCAAGTGCTGATTGGGGGAGGCAGCCTAATTAGTGAAAGCATTGCCAAACTGCCATCCTCAGATTTGCTCTCTTTTTCTTTATCTTTTTCTTATGTTTCTTTGCTAATTGTGTTTAGTGTTTCTAAGTTCATTTAGGCTGCATAAGTTTATTTTGTTTATTAGTTCTTTTCACTTACACATGATTCTTTCATTTGGGATTAATAGCATTACATTAATGACAATGTAAGAATTATGTGTGGGGGGACGAATTTAGGATTTTATTTAGAGTGTTTTGTTTTTGAGTCTTTTTATGTTGTTTTTCTTTCTGATCCTTGTTTTGAAAATAACTAGATGTAAATATAATTTTTATTTTTTTTTACCCCGGTTAAATGGTGGATAACGGTACTCCGTGATTATTTAAATCGGTTCCATCAGCTACCCACAAAACTGATATTGTATATAAATTTCTCTTCCAATTTCCCTTTCAATTTTTTTTTTCATTTTTTTTTTCAGGATGGATGATATTCTCACAAGATTGCAGAAACGATTTCCTCATTTTCCTCGAAATATTTTACTGAAGCTTTACCAAGTTCGATTTGAAAGATTAAGAATGCTTATGCACAAAGGGATTCCTGAAGACATACGATAGATAATTGAAGCCAAGGTACGTGAAGATGAATATCTTCCTGTTTTGCATTTACCAGGTACAGGTAGAAGCACTTTTGCAAAGAAGCGACGAGCAAAGCGCATGAGTTCAAATTGCCACAAATATGCACGATGGACGTGTAATGGTAAATGTCGTTCTATTGGGATTCCGTCCTCTAATCGAGATGATAAAATTGAATTCATTAAGGATGGACTGAGTAAGGAGAATTTGGGTAATATCCAACTTTCTCTTGAGACGCATACTAGTGGAGACGTACAAAGAGAAATTCTTGATTTATGGCCGCAATTCCAAAGGGAATGGCAACATCTTGGGAATCTGATGTTAAAAGACCCTGTTTGCCAGCTTGTAAGAAAACTGGATGGGAAGCATATCCTCGACTCATAGAAGGCGTTTAAGCCGTTTCTGGACGTAAAACCAGAGGAAGATGTGAGCCACAATCACAACTACAATAAATGACTTCTCAGCTTTTGGTTTGATTTGCAATAACTTTATTTTGGTTTAATTTACGTGTTGTTCGATTTGTGTAATTATTCTCGTTTTTTTTTTATTTGTCTTTTACTGTTGATTTTTTCTTCTCTTTTTGATTTTCTTCCTGAAATCACGCAAAAATCTTTTGTTAGGTTAACATTTTCTTCTGACACGTCAGATACACTTTCGGCGACATTATTACTCTTGTCTGATTCACTACTCAGTCCTCTATATATTACACCATGTACTCATTCTCTTTCAGGCACTCGAAAAAAAAAATGGAAAGTACTTCGTCCCAGCGCATTAAAAAAATTTGTGTCTTTGGAGGTGCTTATCCAGGGAAAAATAACATATTCGCTGATGAAGCCATAAGAGTTGGAGTAATACTTGCCCAACAAAAGATCCACTTGATTTATGGAGGCGGTAGTACGGGTTTAATGGGAGCAGTCGCTACAGCAGCACACGCCGGAGGAAGTCCAGTTCTAGGAATCGTGCCAAAACTATTCACAAGTTTTTGTGGACCTACCGTGGGTAAGGAAATACAAGTCTGGAGTATCCCTGAACGGATAACAATCATGTACCATTCTGCCGATGCATTCATTGCTTTACCAGGAGGTCTGGGTACATTGGAAGAAATAGCTTGCGTGGCTTCTTGGTCATCTTTGGTCACAAAAAAGAAACCCATTGGTTTGCTTAATATTAATGGTTATTTTAGTAATTTGCTTTCATATTTAGATAATGCTGTGGAAAATGGATTCATTTTTTCAGAGGCAAGGAGAACAATAATTTCTGCTACAACCATTGAAGATTTACTCAAAAAGCTCCAAGCTTATGAGTGTTTATCTGCTACGGTTGTTTCGCAAACGCTCGGAAAATGAAAAAGAGATATGGACGAGCAAGGAGTGGATTGCACATTGTCTTTGTGACATTATCTAACATTTTGTTTGTTGTGTCTCAGTTATAATAAGTGATTAGCAACCTCTGCAGGTAATATCTCCTAAATTCTACCTTTAAAATTTGACATTGGGAACAATGTCATATTTTAGTAGGGGGTAAGGGACATATTTTGCTAATTTTCAAAAAAAAATAAAAATTTGTTGTGTTTTAAGCCATTTAGAAGTATTCATTCTGAACAAGGTCTGAGTAAGGGAGACTTGAGACATACCTTGTCAGTTTGATTTCTTCTTTTCAAAAAAAAAAAAGTTTGTTGTGTTTTAAGCAATTTAGAAGTATTCATTCTGAACAAGGTCTGAGTAAGGGAGACTTGAGACATACCTTGTCAGTTTGATTTTAATCTTTTTATGTTTACTTGTTAATTTTTGTTTAGTATTTTAGGATTATTTAGGTTGCATGAGTTTGTTTTGTTTTGTTTTGAGTCTTAGTTGTTCCTATTCTTATGTTATTAGTTCTTTTCTCTTACACATGATTCTTTCATTTGGGTTAATAGACTTACATTGAGGACAATGTAAGAATTAAGTGTGGGGGGGAATGATTAGGATTTCTTTTATTTTTGTCTACTATTTTTTGTATGAGTCTTTATTATTATTTTTAGTGTGTTTTTGTTCCTTTTCAATACTATGATGAGATATGAATTGCATAAGTCTAAAACAGATTTATTAGTGAGAAGATTTTCATGAGAATTGAACTTGATATCAATCTTTTTATGAGCCAATGTTAATATGATATGTTGATTGAGAAAGAAGCATGTTTAGACTTAACCTGACTTGTATAATCATCCTTGTGAGTTTTTGAGCCTATAATGATTGATGCATTATACAAATCAATCTAATTTCTTTCTTGAGTGCTCTTATGATTACATGATTCTCTAGAACTTGCTTTAAACCGTTTGAGACTATATTGATACATGTGACAACATGAATATGATAGAGGCATTAGGATTATAACCAGAGCCAAACAACCATCCATTATTAATGTTCTAAGAGAACATCCCCACTAGTGAGCCAATTTGAGCCTACATTAAATATGCTGTTTTATTGGTAACCACAACTTACACCTAGCCTAAATATAACCCTTGTTCTAAAGATGGATTATATATTTTGAGACATATTGCAAAAAAACAAGGGATAGTTTTAGTTGAAAATTTGGGTTAGAAACAAAAGATAAGTGTGGGGGAAGAAAAGAAAAGAAAAAGTCAAGAGAAAAAGAAAGGGATCATTGTTAAATACATTCCCATATTAAAAAAAATATATATATCTTCTCTTGAACTTCTAGTTAAAGTAAAGAAAAAGATGTTACAAAGTTGGTTAGAATGATGCAAAGGCTCAACATGAATATTTAGCCTATGTTATTATGTGCTTTATAAGAGTTTTGAGAAGTTTTATTTGTATGATCCTATTATGTCTCTAAACTCTATGAACTCTTTGGAACCTTTGTGATATCTTTATCCTTTTGTTCTTTAACCACATTATAACCCTTTGGCCCCATTACAACCTTGAATAAAGACCTCTTGATTTATGAAGTTGTATGATCTAAATAGTGGAGAATAGGTGGACAAGCAAGCATATGGTAGAAGTGTTTTCATGAGATTGATTGAGTGTAAACACTTTACCACTACTTTAAAGAGTGAAAATCAAGAGAGTATCCCATGTGAGAAGTTGAGATTAAGTTTGAATATGCACTATTTTGATTGAAATATGTTATGTTAATATTGGCTTAACTCAAACAATTTACATTCAAGCAAGATTTTTTGTGAATTTCTTTAAGCTATTGATTAGTTTTTAAGACTTGTCCAATGATTATCTCTAATTTATATTGGAAGGATTAGTTATAATTATTATTTTTAGTTTTTCTTATGTCTTCAATGTTTGTGGGTATCGTCCTAGTAAACCCTCACGAGACTAAACTCGTCCACTAGGGACACCTAGGGGTTTAAAGGCTTGTGTCACATGCTAAGTGCCACCGTGATTTCCTACGAAAATGGATTAGATTAGATTTTCTTATTTTATTTTTATTGAGTCGTTGCTAGGGACTAGCAACAATCTAAGTGTGGGGGTGTGATAACTCGTATAATTATATAGTTTTTAGTTATGTTTTATTATTGGTTTGCGTCAAATACGAGTTATTATTGCTTAGTCTAATTGTGTTTATGATCTTTTATATTTTTATGTAATTTGGTGTTTTTTCACGAGTTTCTTTGAGTGATTTCAGATTACTAGGTTAAATCAACAATTAAGGGCAAATCCAGTTCAGTTCCAGTTCCGACACCTTTTGCCATATCAGCTATATCTGGAGTTTCACTGACGCAATAAGGCTGAAATTTTAACCGTGCAAAGTTAAGAGGCATATCTATCTTTTTCATGTTTTACACTTCTTGAAACGGAGTCGTTTTCCCTAGCGAAATCGACCATCAAGTTGGCTGATGTGCAATGACGTCTGTGCTGACCTGTTTTGGTATTTTGACCATATCTTCTGATCCACATCCGAAAATGAGCTGATTCCAATGGCTATGGATCACTAACTGATAGGGGAACATTTTTATAGAAGACCATGTGATCAGATCAAGCCTCCAATATTGACAAAATTGACCATCAAGTTGGCTGATCAAAATTGTCATACAATATGACGAAAATTGTTAGAAAAATGCACCCACCTATTATACCTACCTTTGAAATTTGTAAAGCTTGTCTCTTGTCATTTAGCCCTCCAAAATGTGTATAAATAGAGGGCTTTGGATGATTGTAAGATATTGTAGATAGGGAGGATATTAGCCATTGTAATAAAATTCTCTAAGTTTTTTTCTTCTTTCTTTTCTCTAGTTTTCTTTTTCTTTATTTTCTTCTTCTTCTTTCTTTCTTTTATTTTCCTTCTTAGATTCTCTTTAATTTTATGTTTATGTTTACAATGCCTATGCTAGGCTAAACTTTTATTTGGTTAAGGGTGATATCAAAGCCCTAGACATGTTTTGTGATTGATTTTCAGATTCTATCTATCATTAATTTTCTATCAAAGTTGCTTATGTTCTTCTACAAAAATTGTTCATGATGTTGTCTTGATTTATTTAGGTGTACAACTAGATAGATCTTGATAATTATCTATTGCTAGTTTAGGAGTATTGATCTGTGTAATTGTCTTGATTTCCTATTCATAAGTGGCAATTTGTGATTAATGATTATGGTCAAGTTTTCAATAATTGCAAAGTGGAACATAACCTAAGTTGAACAATCCGAGCTTATGTGTTTGTTGCTTAGATCAACCTATCTTTCTCATCATAAAGCTGCCATTAAATTGAATTTAGAGAGCTTATTCTAGGTTGTTTAATGGTTAGAGATTAAATAGAGAGCTTGTTCTATTTAACGACAAACTAAGGAAAGATTGGGATAACAGAGCTTGTTGTTATCTACGGTTGTTAACTTTGATAGTTGGTTGATATTGATAGATCTGAAATTGATTCTTAATGATGTCTAGTGGTGGAGAATGAAACCTTAACCATATTTTTCATATTTGATTCTTCTTACTTACTTGTTTTCTTACTTTTCTAGTTGCTTATTTTTAAAAGTATATTTATTTTTATTGGCTGGTTATACCGCCTAATTTGTATATTAACTTTGTTTTATTTTTATTGGCTGGTTATACCGCCTAATTTAGTATATATATTTTTATTGGCTGGTTATACCGCCTAATTTAGTATATATATTTTTATTGGCTGGTTATACCGCCTTGCATCTTATTCTTATTATTTACTTTAGTTTAAATCTGGCTTCAAAAACCCCTTTTCTTTTATTGTTTTCTTTGAACGTAAGTTATAAACTAATAACTCATAGATTAAAACCCAATCCCTGAGGACTCGACCCTTGCTAATCATTATACTTACAATTGATCTTTTTAGTGCAAGGTTAAATAAGATACACTCTTTTGGGTGCATCACCAGTATATGGACCAACTTGAGATTGTTCCCCAGCTCTATCTCTAACTACTGTCGCCTGAGGTACAGCAGTAGGTTGGGTCATTTCTCTTTGACCCACTGATAACTGACTAGTAACTCCCTTGTTCTCCATCTTGGGACAATCCCGTTTCAATGTGTCTCGGTTCTTTGCAGTAAAAACATACACCCTATAGTCCCCAACATTCACCAGGGTGATTCCTCCCACAATGGGGACACAAAGAATAAGTCGAGGTCCGAAGTCCTCCCACGCAGCGATCTAGTCTGCTTTTGAGGTCCGGTGGTAGGTCTACTAGAAGCACCACTAAAAGGTTTTCTGTCTAATCCCCTTTTAAATCTTGAGATTTTGTAACTACTGGTACTGCTCTCTAAGTAACATTTCTTAGGCCTCACGTCCTCACTGGAGGACTGCCCATTTCTTTTTCTGAACTTCTCTTCTCTCTCTTTCATTTCTTTCATATTCTGTTTAGCTTTGATTGCCATGTTGACCCATTTATTAAAGTCATCTGTAGCCAAGGTCGTCGACCTATCCCGAATACTAACATGTAGCCCATCTTGGAATTTCTTACATCTGTCAACATTGTTGGCTACTACTGATGGAGCAAATTCTAATAGCTTGTTGAATTTCTCCTCATACTCTGCTACCGACATACTACCCTGCTTTAGATTCATAAACTCAGTCCATTTCTTTTCCCGCAAAGCCGGAGAATAGTATTTTTCCTCAAACTCTCTTCGAAAGTCTGCCCAGCTTCTGACAGGACGTCCAGCATACCTTTGCACTGTAGTTTTCCACCATGTGTGTGCATGATCTTCTAAGAATTGCACCGCACATGGTAACCTCATGGGCTTGGGAATCTGAAGAGTAATGGAAGTAGTCTCAATTTTTTGTACCCATGTCCAAGATAAGCCTAATTCCAAAGATTCCGTAAAAATCTTGCAACCTATATTCTTCAGGTCATTAAAGTAATCAACTATCCCCTTTTTAGTAGGTGCAGTCAAAGCGGGAATTACTCTTGCCAAGGCCGCAACTACCTCAGCTAAATTAAGATTTGCTACTAGTGGTGCCGCTAGGGGTGCAACAATAGAAGATGAACCAGCAGCTGAAGCTTGTGCTCAAACTTTCTCATCAATATTCTTATTTCTATTCCTATCCCTTTTTTGGGGTAGGGGATTGATTCTAGGCCTTCCTCTTCGACGTGGTGGCATCGTGTCTGATTTTCTGCACAAGTGACAATCTTGTAATACTTCAACAAACAGTTCCTAAGTCTACAGGACCTATAACCTTGCTTTGATACCAAATTGTAACACACTGTCCGAGTAATCTACCTAAAATCTAGCAGAGTTTTCTTTCTATCTTAACTATAACCATCCTGCAAAAGACATTCAGTTTATATCCTCAGCAAGAAGTATTTCTCAATACCATTTATCCCATTTATACATGCATATTCGGATATTATCCATGATCAATCTATATTCAACTCAATACATATTGATTAATTGTTTCATAACTTCAAATATATACAATTTATCTAAAAGTAAACCTATCTCAAAAAGGTTTACTAGATAAAAAACATCAAAAGAACAAGACTTCTAGAAGTTTAAGTACGATGTCCACCACGTCAATATACTATTTGAAGCGGAGAGTAGAGGAAGGAAGCAATCCCGACACCTAACTGTAACCTGAAAATGAGAATATGAAAAGGTGAGATGTATGAATATCTCAGTGAGTAGACAACTTTTTAAGACATTTGAAAATTATAATGATAACCTTTATTTAAAACATAATAGACGTTTCCAAAATAAATAATAGTAAAACTATAATGAATAATTCAAAGATGTAGTGAAGTTTTCAAATGTATAACAGTATTATAATACCAAATCAATGTATGAAATCTGTAAAGTAAATCAGGTTTCATATAATTGGGCACCAACTTACTCTCATGCATAAGAATACATCCATGAAATAATCAGGTAATATCCATGTAGGCATACTAGTAGCTGGCTCCAAAGGCCAATATCAATATAGGACGCGCCAAAGGCATATGTGTCACTATGATATGCCCCCAAAAGGCAAATATCACAGGATAGGGACTCTGGAGGTGGCTCCCACCACAAAGGCGTAGCATGCAGCTCCCATACCCATATCACGAAAATGGGACTCTAGAGGTGGCTCCCGCCACAAAGGCGTAGCACGCAGCTCCCGTATTTCGGTCCAGGGAATAATCTCAAACATTAAGTCAGGTGGAGCCAAAACCATGTACGTCAAATTCTATGTATAATCATATTTCATAAATCAACCAACTTGCTTGATATAATATTTCTTGAAATAAATGTACTTTAATAACAAATCAATTCATATGATTATATATCACATATACCTTTAATACGCAAAATAAATATCATACAAAAAAATTTATAATTATAATTAAAGAAATTTCAAATAACTATAATTGTCGTCTACTCACAATCCTTGAGATGATCTCATTGTACACCTCGATCTGAAACTTCAGGATCCACAGGTGACGTCGGATCTACGTGGCCTAGAGATTAACGATAATTAGTATCTATACATACTCAAAGCATTACACAATTATGAATGCAACTTAAATCTCATAATTTTCCCCCAAGTACTAATTTCTCATATTCAAAACAACATATCCCAAATTTTTAATATCATTTGCATAATCATTTTCTCCATAATTCAACTCCATATTCATGTCCTTATCAAATTCCTTTCTAGTACTCCATGCCTTAAAGATTTCCATAATCCATAATCATCATTTAGTACTATATTCCTCTTAAGCAATGAATTCCTTACTATCAAGCTAGATTAGAAAAATCATAACTTGAGTTTGGTAAGGAATCTTGAAGTGATTCCAATCGGTTTATCTCAGCCAATAAGTCTACTTTATGAATAAAATAACTAACTTAAACAATTAGAATAAAGTCTTGATCAAATTTGATAAATCCCGAAACTATGCCATAACAGGGGTTAAAACAGGACAACCAACTTCACCAAATTTAATCTTTTTAACCGCTTATCGCTTTTGGGTGATTCGAAAACAAAAATTCTCGTATTGAAATCTAGTTTCTAGAAAAAATATAAAAAAAAAACAAACCCAGCTGTGCCGAACCCTGAAAATCCGAATAGAAAGCATGCTCAATTTCCCCTGTTTTGCTTTTTCTTCCCATTTTCTTGTTCATGCAAATCCTTTTAATTCTTAGCAAAGGTGAGTAAAAATCATACTTAATAGATGGATTTCAGACCTTAAAATGTTTATGGAGCTAATATCTTAGCATGCTCAAGTAGAATATCTAAAGAAAAAGAAGTATTTATCAAGAAACTAACCTTGGATGTGATTGTTGATGAGATTTTTGTGGAATACTTGAAGAGAATTGTTGGAGAGGATGAAGAGAATTTGAGAGAATGAGAGGGGAGGGGTGGCCGGCTAGCACATAGGAAATAAGGAAGAATTTCTAGAATTTTCAAGATATAAAGATAATTATAAAGATATTTTTCAATTTTTGGTATAATTGCACATTAGTCCCTCAACTTTTCATAAATAACAATTAAGCCCCTAAACTTTTTAGTTTGTTCAATTTGATCCTTTCTTCTTTTATTTCCTTCACTTATAACTTTTTGCCAACTTCCAAATTTGCCCTTAAAAATTTTCGGGATTGAACTTTACACGATTGTACGTTACCTTGGTTGTTACATTTAGTTTTAAAAATCATTTACTATAAAACAAAGGATATATAAAAGTTGTTTTTTAAAGGAGATGCCCCAATGGTTATAATGAAGGTTTCATATTCCAATCTTAAAACGAATTGAAGCGAGACTTATGAGATGGTGGGATGAGATTGATTTGATGAGAGAGGATTACTCGTATTGAGTTGCTTAAGATTAAATGGGATCTTTTTATTCTAAAAAGTTCATTAAATTATTGTCATAATGTGTAAATTCAAAAATTGACACAAACAGAAATTGTCATTAGCTAATCTTTTTGTTTTGATATGATTAATCATCTATATAAATCAATTCTCTTTAAAATAATCTTAAGTTTGACTAAGACATCCTAAAAGAATAGGTTTTAGTCTATATTTTCATAATTAGGTTCGAGAGTTCAGTTACTGCGAGTGAATTTGACACCACTAGGGTTTTAAATTGCAATCGTGAATGTGTTTTCGATCGCGTCGCGTTTATCGCGATTGCGGTGTAATAGATATTATGGCGGTCGTGATTTTTTTTTTATTTTACACAATTTACTGCAAAACATAGTAATTGTAATTATAATCATAAATTTTCCTTTTTGATGATTTTTAAAATATTTATGACACTTTATGATCTTTTATTTATAAAATAAAAAAAATTCACAAATTCTAAATTGAATCTATATATATGTAATTCACGGTTGTGAGTTTAATTGCTACGGACCATTAACCATTCACACAATAATTAGAGTGAATATTGGTGGCGAAGAGAGCCAACTAAAACTATAAAATAACGATCATAATATCGCGTTACGATCGTTAATTAAATCTCTAGACACCAATTGTACCCCAAAGATGAAGAATTTGGTTTCTAGAATAAAAACTATGGTTGGTTTTTTTTATTGATGAGCTCTTAAAAGCTCTTTCTCTACTCCCTTTTACCTATACCTCTTATATTTAACGAGATGATCTTCATATATAAAAGCAAAGAAAAGCGTTGAGAAAATGAAACAATTGGAAAAATTGGAGTAGCTTCCATCATTATAAATAGCGATCACAACGTGATATTACAGTCACAATTTTATGATTTAGGCTCTCTTTCCCGTCAATATTCACCCCAATTGGAGTGTAAATGGTTAATGGTCCATAGCTGTTAAACTCATGACCTGATTTACATATAGACATGTCCAAGGGTTGGACTACCCGCCCTACTTGAATTATGTCGGACCTGGACAAGATTTTTTTAATTCAAACCGGCTCAACCCAAATAACTGTTAATCTAATAAAAATATTTTTTATTTAAATTTAATTATATAATTATATAAATACTTGTCGCAACCTAATTTTATTGGAGCCCTTGAATACAACCCAAGACAACTAATCCTGGCAAAGCTTTGGGTCATCAATTTAGCTGAGCTTTCTAAGTCAAAACGAACATGGTTCGGGCCGAGCTACAAGGTTGTTTTAATAAAATTAAACAGGCATGTATTGTAAGAGCAATTTGGGTTGGGCATGGATTTTTTTTTTTAAAGAAGCTTAGTAGGTTTGTCTCAACCTAAAAAATAACAAGTCTCATCGCGAGACTTTATTACTCGTTAAGCGTGACATTGGAAAAAACAGAGCAAAAGATGACTTAATTCCTCTTGAAAAATGAAGGTTTGAAGATGACCTCGAAAAAGACATGGAGTCGTCACCAATCTTTTTTGGCTAGGTGTGATCGGCCACCTATTAAAACCGATTTTGTAAAATATTCTAAAATTAATTAAAACATTATTAAAACCAATTTCAAGTCTGCGTTTTAAACCAGAGAAAATCAAAGAAAGCGGGTTCGGGACTCGGTTACGTGCGGGAAAGGATTAGCACCCCCACAACGCCCGTATAAAACGGTACCTTATTAATCGTGTGTTATCTCAAGTCTCGGTAAAAAGTCGGTTTTAAGTTTGGCATTTTAAATTAATTCCCAATTTAAAGAAAAATAATTCCATTTTTAATTGAAAATGATTCGGAATTTATTAATTCAAAATTTTCCTAAATTCCCCGATAAGATCGGAAAAATATAGAAACTTTTTATTTATTTGGAAAATTTTCCGAATCATTCTCATTTTTGAAAGAAAGATATTCCTTTATTAATGATAATTGATGGTATCCTCTCCAGCAAACCTGGTAGAGAACTCATGAATTATTTTAACTCGGGAATCTTTATTTTATTGAAAATCATTATCTTTTTCAAAATATTTTTAAAAAATATGAATATGAATATGTGTGACATAGTAAAGATGATATAAATGATATAGTATAATTTAAATGGCATAGCATATTCTAGAGGAAATAAAATATCCTAAGTAACATGATATATTCTAAATGAAATAAAATAACCTAAGTGACATGATATATTCTAAATGAAATGAAATATCCTAAGTAACATGATATATTCTAAATGAAATGAAATAACCTAAGTAACGTGATATTTTCTAAATGAAATGATATGATTTAAATGACATGGCAAATTTAAATGACATGGCATATTCTAAATAATATAATCTAGATGACATGGAATATAATCTAAGTGACATGAAACATAAAATAATGTTATCATGAAATATGCATGAAAATAAAAATAAAAATAACAATGCATGAACATAATAGATGCTAAATGATGTGACAAAAATAAATGGCTAAATAAAAAGCATAGGATAGCATGAAATATTCAAAACCATATAACAAACAATATAACACCATAAAATATAAATCAAAATAATAACAATACCATAGAAATTATCATGGCAAAAAAAATCATATATTATACAATATGCATGAAGATGGAAAATGCAATGCATGAAAGTGTATTTTTTCTTTTAAATAAGGAAATCGTATACCTAAAAAGATATCCGGCTACCTTAGGAAAAGACATCAAATTAAATTTTCTAAAATCAAAATACTGTGATTGGTTTAAAAAATAATTTTGAAAATCTTGGATAATAAAACATCATAGCTGAATTCCCCTTTAAAAATAGCTCTATTTTCCTAAGTTTGAAAACCCGGACTTGACCACCCTTGACCCGAGCTTTATAAAATCATTTTTAAAGAATAAAATGGCCTAGAAACCAACCTAGGACAGTAACTAAGGTTCCTAATCAACCCCCCTCTAAATGCCTTAGCCAAAACTAACAATTATTTTTCCCTTGAATTCAAATCTGACTCTACTGTCCAGTTTTAAAGCATGATTTTGTAACCTATTTTTAAAATTTCAAAAAAAATCTAAAACAAATACAGGAGACTTAGAACATGTAAAACTATGTGGGAAAAAATTGGCTTAATTTTTTGACTAAGTAAAACCTCCCATAAAAATCGAGAAATTCAGAACACTAGGTGAAATACTATTTTGCCAAAACACATTTTTATGCCTTTGATAAAATCATTGAAAAATCAAAACAAAAATATTAGAGACTCTTCTAAGGACCTACAAACAGTAGCTAAAATTTCTAAAAAATGGACAAGATTTTCCTAAGTAAAAAAAATCACGAAGGTAGAAAAATCAACTTGACAGCTCTTTAATTTTCCATAAGTATGCTAATGTGAGCTTGACTTTGAGCCATTGGTTGGCCTAAGTCAAAAATCAAGTGGCATGATATGATATGCATGAACAAACACCAATTTAAATGCATGAAATGCATGATTTAAGGCCTAAATGACATAGAAAATGCATGGCATAAAGAATATGACCTAGACCTAACATGAACTTGCACGACAATAAATGCAACCTAGGTCTAAACAATGCATGAAATACATGGTAATGCAAATGAAACCTAGACCTAAAAAATGCATGGCAATAACACAAACACATAGCATACTAAATCAAAATACTCAAAATCATGGCATGGAAATACAAGCAATATCAACCAACAAGATGAAAATGCACACACAAAGCATGGAATGGAGGGAGCCGAATGGTCATATGCTTCAATGGTGATATCCTAACATGAATATTTACACAAACACATGGCATACTAAATCAAAGTACACAAAATCATGGCATGGAAATGCAAATCTATCAACTAGCAAGATGAAAATGCATATACATGACACAAAATAAAGGAGAAACCGAATGGTCATAAGTCTAAGGATGGAATCCTATCATGTCATTTTCACAAACACGACATACTAAATGCAAGGCTAAAAAACAAACATGCTAAACCATGCAAACATGAAGTAAAGGAATGAATATAACTAGACATTTTCACAAACACATAGTATAGTAAAATGCAAATCATGAATCAACTCAAACATGTTGAAAACAGAAAATTAAAAAATGTAAACAAGGGAAGTAGACATGAATACAAGATGATAAAATCAAAAATAGAGGTAAGTAAAAAATTAAAACAAGCTCCCTATTTTTTTATTTTTAGAAAAATATAGAACATCAAAACATGCTAGACATCATAAACAACATGAAATAAAAATCAAACATCAACCATACCACAAAACAGTTACCATTCGGCCACTCATTAAAATGTAAAAGAAATTTGTTTTTTTTTTTCAAAGTTTTTCAAGAAAGCATGAGAAAGGAGATTGAAAAGAAAGCTTAAAAACACTTATTTCGAAACTAAAATCAATAGAAACTCACCAAATATCAAATGAAAACAGAAAATTAAGGATGGAAATGCAAAAAAAAGTGCAAGAGTAAGGTGTTTTTAGCTACCTCTAAAAGCTATTTTGCAAGCTTTTTTCTCTTCTTACTTTCTTTACCTTTCTAAACTTTCTATTTGCTTTCAAAAATCGATAGTAATCAGACAAGAAGAAGTCTGAAAAATGAAATATCCCCCCTCTTTTAAGGTGGCCGAATGCCCTTAGTATACCCTTGAAAGTTGTCATTTTGTTTCCATCAATTTTGATCCAATGATCCTTAATCCAAGATGCCTTCTATGTAAAATTCCCACCCTTAGATTAGAATAATCAGCCCCTAAATTATGATGTCATAAAGATGATGTCATAAATATGACATCATCCCTCTCCATCATTGGTCCATGTGTTACAAATTCAAAGGCTTTTTAAAAAAAAAAATAACTACCTTCCTATTCACTCTTGGCCCTTGGACGAAAAATTCAAAAAATTCACCCTCCTTCATGGGATTTTCCCGGCTGCCTCTTCGTATTCCAGCCCACACTCTATTATTTTAATTGCAAGAAAAGCCCTTTTCTGTTTCTTCGGTAAAATGACCTTTTTGACCCCTAAACCTAATTAAATAGCAAACAAACTCCAAATCCAAATTTTCTTTTTACTGCACTTCTAAAATAATAAAAAAATGAATTCTGGAAGTTTTCAAAAAATTTCGAGTCCATTTGCTATTTTTTTGAATTTTTCTTCCAAAATTACCCCTTTGTGCACCCGAACTTTTACCACTTTTTAAACGAGCTCCGAATCCATATTTTGCTTCACCAATCTCTTCCAAATAATTTAAAAGTGAGATCTATAATTTTTTCATAATTTTTGGAGCTCATTCGCTATATTTTCGGGATTTATCTTCTTTAATTTCAGCATAGTGGGCTCGGAATTTTTCATTTTGTAAACGAACTCGGAATCCGGATTTTCTTTCTCCAATCTCTTCAAAATAATTTAAAAGTGAGATCTGCAAATTTTGATAATTTTTAGAGCTCATTTGCTATTTTTCTTGAATTTTCCAATTTTTTCCTTTTACCTCCAAAGCTCGGTTTTGCTCAAAACAAGTCCGATTTCCAGATTTTCTTTTTCTGTGCCTTTTTCATATATGGAATTGGAGTTGGTCTGAAAACACCTAATTTTTACGATCAAATTCCCCTCTGATTTGATTTTTCCTTGTTTCATTGTCGAGAATTTCCTCGTTTTTCTGTTTTTCCTCCAATCGGCTTTTTTCTTGGAATTTCTTCAAACTGAGCCTTGGGCTATCCTTATTTACTCATTACTCATCAATTAGGGGCTTTAGTTTTACCGAATTGGGCCATTTTTGTAATTTTCCCCAATTTCACCAAAATCCCCCAAAAACCCTAATTCTCGATTTTCTTCCAAATTAATTTTTCCTTCAGTTTTTCTTCCAAGTAGTCTCTCCCTTACCCGTATTCATTGCTTATCTTCCATCTGGAACCTTCAACTTCGACCAATTTGATCGTTTAAGTACTTTTCCCCAAATTTTTTGAACTAGGGTTTCTTTGCTACTGAATCTCCGTAACCCAACTTTCAAACTCCATATCTTTCATTGTAGGCCTCGAATTATCAAAATTCTTTCACCATTTTTCAATTGAACTTTGTATCTTGATTTTGAAAGTGGGTTGACTTTTTTAGTAGTTGACTTTTTGGGGTTGACTTTTCTGAGGTTGATTTTTTCAAGATTGACTTTTTATGTCTGCTTTCTTAAACTAAGTCTCGGAGTACCACCTACAGGATGAGAAAAGCCTTTTTACATTCTGAAACATCACTTTAAGAAGAAAACATACCTGATTTAGTGGTCCGGACAAAATTAGGTGTCTACTGGGTCATTTTGGGCATAATTTTAATTATTTAAGGTGGGTCAGGCTTGATGGCCATTTTAGTTTTAATTATGTCCAGGCCCTTTTGGGCCATTGGTGTAGCCGTTCCAAGAAGATCCTGCTACAAGGACAACAGAAAGAGAATAATAGAGAAAAGAAGAATGTGATATAATAGATTAGAGAGAGAGAGAGAGAGAGAGAGAAAAGTGTAGAAGAATATTTGTAATGCAATTCGTGTGTCCCCTCCTTGGAGGTCAGTATATTTATACTTGCATCATTCTTTTTCCCACATAAGCATTGCTGACTAAAACGACACTGTACTGCTAACTCTCAAAAGGAATAACAGTTGTACTGACATTACATACTTAACTAACTTTTAAATAGTAATAATTGAACGTAAACCAGCTAACCCAAATTAACAACTTTGCCTGCAACAATATTCCTCCCTTCAAATCATCATTGTCCTCAAGGATAGAAATCAGGAAATAGCTTCTGAAGATCTGTCCAAAGTATCCAAGTAGAATCCTCAGGGAAACTGTTATTCCATTGTACCAGAACTTCAGTAGCAGCTTGCCCATTTTTCTTAATCAAACGCCTGTCAATTATACTAACTGATTCTTTCATTAGCAACCTATCCTCATCAAGTAGTGGAAGCTAAGATTGAACTGGTTCTTGTCCCAAATGTTTCTTGAGCTGAGAAACATGAAACACATAATGTATTTTTTCTCTAGCTGGTAGTGCAATCCTGTATCGCACAGCGCCAATCCTCTCTAACACCTTGTAGGGGCCAAAGAAACGAGCAGCAAGCTTCAGATACTGCCTTTTGATGACTGAACATTGTCTATAGGGTTGAAGTTTAAGATATATCCAATTATTTACTTCGAAAACCCTATTGATTTTTTTCTTTTCTGATTGTTGCTTCATTCTGTTCTATGCTCTTCCCAGATGAAATTTAAGAAGTTGAAGTGCATCTTCTCTGGTTTGGAGGCTATGATCGACAGCTTCCACTGAAGAAGATCCAGCCAAATAAGGCAAGTGGGGGGGAGGTGAATATCCATACACAGCCTTATACGGTGTAGTTTGGATGCTGGTGTGAAAAGTGGTGTTGTACCACCATTCAGCCAAGGGTAACCACTTGCACCAGTCCTTTGGTCTTTCACCTGCCATGCATCTGAGATATGTCTCCAACCCTCGATTCACCACCTCAATTTGCCCATTAGTTTGTGGGTGATAAGAAGTGCTTAGCTTGCACATGGGTGTGAACAATTCCTACCAAAACTTGCTAACAAACACCCGATCCCTGTTAGACACAATACTAGTTGGCAGCCCATGAAGTTTGTAAATGTGATCCATAAACAGCTGAACTACTGTAAAAGCAGTATAAGGATGGGCTAAGGCTAAGAAATGAATGTACTTACTTAGCCGATCTACCACTATAAATATGACATCCTTCCCATGTGATTTTGGTTGCCCCTCGATGAAATCCAAAGAAATGTCAAACCATAACCTCTCAGGGATGGGTAATGGCTGCAGTAGGCCAAGAAAAGCTGAGGGATCATACTTAAATTGTTGGAAAATGGTGCATTCCCTGAAAAATTGCTGGACATCCTTCTTGAGCCCCTTCCAGAACACTACAGCAGCCAACCTTTGTGATGTTGCATGTGCACCAGAGTGCTCCCCTTCAGCTGTACTGTGAAAGTAAGTCATCAACTCGAGTTTCAATTGTTTATCTAAACTAATTACCAGCTTCCCCTTTCTAGTCAGTTGGTTACCCTACCATGCATACTTGGACTCAGGGTTGTTATCTTTTTTCTACTAATGTATCTTGTGTACCAACTGAGGATCATTAAGCCAAGAATGTTGTATTCTGTTTATTAGATCACTGCTGACAGTGGACACAGCACACAACTCCATGTAAAGTTTGCGAGATAAAGCATCAGCTGAGTTGTTGGAGGAGCCTTTTCAAAAGATGACTTCATAATTGTAACCCATCATTTCAGCACCCACATCTGTTGGGCTGGGGTCACAGTTTTTTGATCTAGCAAGAACCTCAAGCTCTGGTGGCCCATTTTTATCTGAAAATGCCTGCCAATTAGGTACGAATGCCATTTCTTCACAGCTGCCAAAATGGCTAGCATTTCTTTATCATAGACTGATAAAACCTTATGTTTCAAGGACAAAGCCCTGCTGAAGTAGGCCACAGGTTTTCCCTTTTGACTTAACACTGCACCAATACCCTTATTAGCAGCATCAGATTCTATAACAAACATGAGGCTGAAATCTGGTAGTACCAAGACTGGGGCAGAGGTCAAGGCATGTTGGAGTTGTTCAAATGCTGCTTGTGTAGAAGCTAAACAAGAGAAGGCTCTTTTCTTGAGTAGTTCTGTGAGAGGACGTGCTAAGAGACCATAGCCTTTAATAAAGCGCCTGTAATAAGCTGGCAATCCCAAGAAACCTCTGAGTTCTTTGACTATTTTAGGCACAGGCCAGTTGACTACACCTTCAATTTTCTTGGGGTCCATAGAGACACCTTTCTGATTGATGACCTGACCCAAATACTCAATCTGAGATGCAGCAAAAGCACACTTCGAGAACTTGACAAACAACTGATTTTGCAATAAGATCTAAAACTCCAATTGAAGGTGTTCTAAGTGGGAATACCAAATAGGTGAGTATATAAGGATATCATCAAAAAAGACCAGCACAAACCTCCTCAAGTAATCCTGGAAGATATGATCATCAGACTCTGAAAGCTAGAAAGTGCATTGGTCAAGCCAAATGGCATGACTAAGAAGTCAAAGTGACCATGGTGTTTCCTGAAGTTAGTTTTATGGATGTCAGTGTCTTTCATCCTGATATGGTGATAACCAGATCGTAAATCCAGTTTAGAAAAGAAGTTTGCCCCAGATAACTCATCCAAAAGGTCCCCAACCAATGGGATTGGAAACTTGTCTTTGATGGTCAAACTGTTTAGCTACATTTAATCTACACACAAGCGCCAAGACCTATCTTTCTTCTTCACCAGTACCATATGAGAAGCAAAGGCACCCTGACTGTCTCGTATCACTCTAGCAGTTTTGAGTTCATCCACAATGTTCTCAATTTCATCCTTTTGGATGGTTGAGTACCTATAGGATCTAACTTTAAACACTTTGGACTCATTAATGAGAGTGATCTGGTGATCATGTGCCCGTTTAGGTGGCAATGAAGTAGGGATGATAAACAGAATTGCATATTGGTCTAATAGATGAATTAAGTCTGGTGGCAGAGAGAAAGTCAGCTGTGCTATAGACTGGCATTCTGTAAAAGGACTGGCAGACTTTTCAGGTGAGCATTAGAGTGCAGTGACCCTTCTCAGCAGCCTGAGATAGTTTAGGAAGCTGTTGCTCGGAAGCTAAGTGAACTGAGCCAGCTTGTAATCCTTGTAACTTAAACTAGTTGTTGTAGGAAAACTTCATAGACAATGCAAAGAAGTCCCAAATAATTGGACCCAATGTAAGGAGCCACTGAACTCCTAATAGCAAGTCCCAACCACGCAAAGGCAACACATAGAAATCGGTGAATTGGACCAAACCTTGAGTTTCCCATTTGAGATGGCTGCATAATTCCCCTTTACTTAACCCATCTCCATTGGCTATAGTGACTGTGATGGTCGAAATAGACTGAGTATGGCACCCCAACTTCTTGGCGACAGTGTAGTCAATAAAATTATTGGTAGTACCTGAGTCAACCAATAATATGATAGGCTGATATTTTATCTTGCCTTGTATATGCATGGTTTGGTACCCAGTGGTTCCGGTTAAGGCATGTAGTGAGATTGATCTATCACCACTTGAGGCCTCCTTAGCTGGCAACTCCTCCACTGTTTCCACACAATCTAAAAATTGCTCTCCTTCCATTTCCTGTTCCTCAGGCTCCTCCATTAGAACTTGATAGAGCTGAGATTTGACACATGTATGGCCCAATATAGATTTGTTACCACACCACATACATAAACCCTTTCTTCTTCTATCCTCTCGTTCTTCCCTAGTTAGGATCCTGTTAGGTTTTTGTGTTATGGTATCGGTTCTATTTCTAGGAACTCAAGCAGCGAAAGTTGGTGATTGTTTCAGAGTGGAAGTGTAAGGTGATGGCAGAAACTTAGGTGTAGGTAATAGGGGTGGCAGGTTATTGTTAGTTGTTTGGGAAGTGTATTTGGATAGTGATGTAGAAGGGTATAGTAATGGTGGCGCAGTTGGGGGATTTTTATAAGGGGAATATGGCTTTCTAGGTAGATTGAACACCATAGACTCTACCTGTTTGGCCAAATTCAGTGCATGGATTAAGTCTTTAGGGAAGAACAGACGTACAAATCTAGCAATTTTTGGTTTCAAATTACTCATAAAAATACTGAGAGAATACTCATCTGAGAGTTGAAGGAGATTCAACAAGGCCTCGAACTTTTCATAATAATCCTCAACTGAGCCATTCTGGCTTAGACTTACCAGATCAGACATAGGGCCAGCATACTTTGTATCTCCAAACCTCGCCCTCAATTGCAACAGGTACTGTTCACATTCGACTCCCTTAATAGACCCTTGCTGTTTCATGAAACGCTAGTGCCATTGGAGTGGCTTACCATCCAAATGAATCATCATCTTTTGAACTTTATCCTCTAGTTGTGTTCCAGCAACCTCGAAAAAACTAATCCAGTTTCAAATGCCATCCCAAAAAATCACTACCAGTGAGGGCACTCTAACTTGACCCATCTGTAAAGAGCCTTGGTTGTATCTACTGCTGTGAGTCGGCTATCAGGTTCGTGTATCCAAGCAAGCTTGCTCTGGATTTTGAACACCTACTGGCTGGATTACGAAACATCCTTTCCCTTGTCACCCGATGAACCAATCTCAACAGGTTTAGTGAGCCTTTTGCCTAGAGAAAGCTTTTCCATCTTCAACAACAGGAATTTCATCTTCTTGTTCAACTCAGATCCCATGCCTTCAATTCCCGATTTCAGCTCAACCCGTAACTTATCAATGGAGCTCTCCAACTTGACGTCCCATTTTTCGACCTCTTTCTGTAGGGTCGTGAGATCGCGTTGCATGCGGGTGGTCACTTCGTCAGCCATGGCCAAGGATTGGTGGCTTTAATACCAATTGGTGTAATCATTCCAAGAAGATCCTGCTACAAGGACAACAGAAAGAGAATAATAGAGAAAAGAAGAATGTGATGTAAATGATTAGAGAGAGAGAGAGAGAAAAAAGCGTAGAAGAATATTTGTAATGCAATTCGTGTATCCTCTCCTTAAAGGTCATTATATTTATACTTGTATCATTCCTTTTTCCACATAGCATTTCTGACTAAAATGACACTATACTGCTAACTCTCAAAAGGACTAACAACTGTATTGACATTACATACTTAACTAACTTTTAAATAGTATTAATTGAACGTATACCAACTAACCCTAATTAACAACTTTGCCTGCAACAGCCATGAAGAAACATGAGGTCCGAATGATGGGCCTAGTGTTGGGTAAGATCCAAATAACAAAAGCCTATGATTGGTGGCTCAACAAGCCTTCCTACTCGGGTAGCAAGCCACCCTAGCCCCAGCAGCGGTCCAGCACCACCACAAGCTGCCTGCACCCCATAGCATGCCACGGCCCACTTCCCTACCAGCACTGGCCAACCTCTGTCCTGGCAGCACTACCAACCGACCTTGCCTCATTGCCCTAGCCACACACCTAATACGACCCAAAACTTCACTTGACAGATATAGACACCAAATTTTGTCCGGGCCCCCTAAAAGGTACATTTTTCCTACAAAATTTGATTTTCTAAATTCATTCCAATTTCATGGTTTAGTAACTTAACATTTTGGGTTCAATGAAGTGGGCGTGTCATTTTTGATACTTCGGATTAAAAAGTCAAAATTGACTGAAAATTCAAAGTCAAAGTTGACAAAAAAGTCAAAGTCAAAGATCAAAAAGTCAACTTTGGAAATTCAAAATTAAAGAGGAAATTTAGGTGTTAAAGAAGCAATCTTGATGATTTTAAGGTTAACTTTGAATCTTAAAGTGATGAGATTACATGGAAGTGAAGTGAATAAAAATGGTAGACAGCTAAAAATGGAGGTTTCGACTAAGGTGATTCAAAGCAAGGTGGAAGCCCATTATTTTTGTCCAAGTGGATGACAATTTTTTATAGAAATATGAAAGCCTATTTTTTTTTTTAAATGGATGGCAATTTTTGGTGGGAATATGGGAAGCCCATTTTTGCTTAAGTGATGGAAAATTTTGGTGGAACCATGGAAACTCATTCTTTAAAGACCAAGTGGTAGGATTTTTTTTGGATGATGATGACCCATTTTTCAAAAGCCAAATAAAAGATGATGGGTAGGAAAATGGGTAGCCTAAGTTGGGTAAAAGATTCGGAGGGCCAAACTTTAAAAACCCATGTAGGATTGTTTTGATAGAGGGCTTAACTTTAAGAACCCATGTAGGATTTTTTTTATGGAGGGCCCAAAATTAAGGTCCATGTAGGAAATGAAAGATAGGAAGAGGGGTGAGTTTAGAATTAAATAAAAATTGTAGGAGCATTGTGTAAATAAGTGAGGTAAAGTTGTAATTAAAAAGGAAGAGTGGAGAGTATCCTTGGAGGGGCTAAATGGCATGTTTAGTAAATAAATGGATAGGTAATAAGAACAAAGGACATGAGTCATCTTATTTAGTACATGAGTTGGCATTGTTGGGCTAATGAAGAGCACTTTTAATGGTTAAGGAAGAAAGCCCATTGGCTAAAGCATGCAATGTTGCCAAGTGGCTAAAAAAATGACACTAGAAGCTTGTAGAGATATTTTTGGCCAAGGCTATTAGGAGGCAAAGGGAGATATTTTTTCACTCACTCACTCTTTCATTTTCACTCATCCATCCACTCTTGAAAAATCACTAAGGAAGAGAGAAAAGAGGAGAAAGATGGAGAGCTTTCCTTGAAAAGTTTAGTTAAGGTAGCCTATATTCTCTTCTCTTTCAATAGTTTTTTCATTTTTCAAGCTTACTTCCTTCTTCTCCTTCTTCATGTTATTTATTTCTTCTCTTTTAAAAAAAATGATGAAGTTATGAGCTTGATGATCTTAGAGTTTTCTAAGTGATGGTTAGGCCGGATTAACAATCCATGTGGCCAACCTTGAGCTAACTTCTTATTTTGTTAAAAAAATGGCCATCTATGATATTGCTATTCTTGTTATTTTGATATTGCTATTTTTGTTATTTCTATTGCTATTCTTGTTATTTCTATCCTTATTATTTTGATATTGCTATTCTTGTTATTTCTATTCTTGTTATTTTGATATTTGTTATATATTTCTTGTCATGGTCCATTGTGGTTGATGATGATCTTTTCTTATGGTTTTTTTTTATTTATTTAAATAATGAAGTAATTAGCTTGATGATCTTAGATTTTTCTAAGTGATGGTTGAGCCGAATTAACAATCCATGTGGCCAACTTTGAGCCAACTTCTCATTTTGTTAAAAATGCTATCTATGACCTTTTGCTTATAGTTTTTCCATCTTTATTTGTCATTTATTATTGCTATGGTTTATTGTGGAGTATTCTTGATTATTGCATATTCTTCTTTCATTAAAAAAAAAAAGTGGTTATGAGCTTAATGACCTTAGATTATTCCAAGTGATGGTTAGGCCGGATTAACATCCAAGAGGCCAACCTTGAGCCAATCACTTTGTTTGCATTAAAATATGTTTTTAAATGATTTCTAGCATGATTTTGGTTAGGATTAATCAATGGTCCATAGCCAAAATCTTGTCTTTCAAAAGGTTGGAAAAAGCAATATTTTAAAGGTTGGATATGATGATTTCAGGCAACATGAATACAATGCATTTTTTGTCAAAATAAAACACTGTTTTAACCTCATTTAATATACTCTTAGATGAGTCCATGGTTAAAATTTCAGATTTTTTTTTTAGTTTTTCTTAAGGGTCTAAAAAAATTGTTTTGACAAAACCGGGTTTAGATGGATATGGTGATTTCGGGAAATATGAGTCTATGTATTTTTTGTCAAAATAAAAAACTATTTTAACATCATTTAATATACTCTTATATGAGTCCATGGTTAAAATTTTAGATCTTTTTGAGTTTTCCTTAAGGGTCTAAGAAAATAGTTTTAATAAAACCGGTTTTAGGTGGATATGGTGATTTTGGGCAACATGAGTCTATGCATTTTTTGTCCAAATAAAAAACTGTTTTAACCTCATTTAATATGCTCTTAGATGCGTCCATGGCTAAAATTTCATATTTGTTTGAATTTTCCTTAAGGGTTAAAAAAATAGTTTGATAAAACCGGGTTTTGATGGCTAAAACGAGCTTTAAACAAGTAAAAGTTTGAAGTTTTCACACTAATGGGAGTCGGGACCCTTAGGGGCTGTTTTTAAGTTGTTTTTTGTCATTCAAGGTTTAAAAAAATGAGGTCTTGATAAACTGGGCTATAGGTAGTTAAAACGAGCTTCAAAACCAAGTCAAGTTTTGGGCATTTTTGCCTTAGGGGCATTCGGCCATGTAGTGTTCTTCTAAGAAATTGCATCTTTTGTTTTCTTTGGTTTTAAAGCATTGAATCAAGGCTCACTTAGAGGTATTCAGATGCCAAATAAGGACATTTGGATATCCCCCTAATCTGAGCAAAATTCGTGCCCAAAAATCCGTTTTCTTAAAGTTCAATCTAAGTTTCTTTCAAAGGTATTTGGATACTTCCTTAGGTATTCTGATGCCCTCTCTTCAAGAGAGAAACACATTCCGGTAATGGTCCCGTTTTTTCATGCATTTCCTATTTAAAAATTGTTTTTCCAAGTTTGTCATAAAAATGTGCTTTTTTCGGTTTCATAGACATTTGGCGAGAATTAGTTCTTAATCTTTGCAGGGGAGGTTAGAAAATTATTAAACGCACGTGTTTATGAAATCGTAAGGTATGATTTTCGTTTTATCAAAATTACGTGAGTGTTAAGCAAAAAGATGTTTTCCAAAGCTTTGTCGGGTCTGCCGGGGAGTTCGATAAAATGTTTCGACATTTGTCATTTACGTAATTTCATACATGAAAACGAGCATACATGAAAAGTATTCTTAAAAAATGTTGTATGCATATTCTATGATCATGATATTTTAAATAATGTATATATTACATGATTATGCCATTTAATAATTGATGTTCATATTGTGATCTTGATCATGCTATTTGATGGTTGATGTGCATATGATTTTCTTTTCAATGCCATGTCATGATTAAATGTATGCTATGTCATGATAAAATATGTACCATGTCATGATAAAATATGTGTCATGTCATGATAGAATATATTCCATGTCATAGTAATGTTTATGCCATGTCATGATAGATGATGTATTATGTGATTTATATTCATATTTTAATAATGTTCATATTCATTTTTTAAATGAGTTTAAATTCATACAAAAACTGATGGTTTGCTAATAAGACGAGGTACTGTTCCCGAGTTAAAATAATTCATGAGTTCTCTATTGGGTATGCCGGGGAGGATATCAACAATTATCATTAACAATGAAACATCATTCTCTAAAAATGAGGATGATACAGATATTTTCAAAAATAAATAAAATTTCATATTTTGCCGGGTCTGTCGGGGAATATAGAAAAATTTTGTGTTAATAAATTTCGGATCATTCTCAAATAATATAATTGCTTTTAAAAGGAAATTATTTTTAAATATCAAAATTAAAACCAACTTTTATTGAGACTTAATGATAACACATGATTAATAAGTTACCATTTTATACGGGCGTTGTGGGGGTGCTAATACCTTTCCCATGACGTAACCGATTCCTGAACCCGCATTTCAATTTTCTCTGGTTTAACATGGACCTTAAAATTGGTTTTTCAAAATGTTTTAATTAATTTTTAAAATGTTTTATAAAAATCAGTTTTAATAGGTGACCGATCACACCTAGTCAAAAAGATCGGTGGCAACTCCATTTTTTCGAGGTTGTTTTAAAACCCTCATCTCGTTTATGAGGAACCAACTATTTCTTTTTCTCTTCCCCTCTAACGTCATTTGGTGGTCGCGAGATCGCTATGACAACATAAATGAGAACGATAGTAGAAAGAAGTAGGGAAACAGAAGAAGAATTACAGAAGATTGTAGAAGATAAGAGAAAAAGAGAGAAATTCCCGAGTAAGAGATGAGAGAATCCTTTCAATTCATTTTTTTCATACCCCTAAAGCTATTCCCACAATGCCATAATATAAAAGACTTAAACCAGTATTTACAAGACTACCACTAAAAGTCAACTACACACATTTGACCCATAATAATACCCGTCTCTTCAGAACATCCTTGGCTTCAAGGATGGAAACTTGAAAATTACAATGACCCTTCCTATTAATTCTTCTATCAACAGTGCTTATTGGTTCCTTAATTATCAGTCCATCATCATCAAGAGTAGGCAATTGTGATTGTGTAGTTTTCTTCCCAAAATTTTTTTTGAGCCATGGTTGTGGATCATCATTAGCTTCTACAAAATATGTAAACTGCTTGCACAGCAAAGACTCGTTCCCAACAATCATATTTGCACATTCAACAGCCTCTACCATAGGGAGGCCATTAGCAATTGAGGTCACCTTACTTGTCATTTTTTACTCTATGTTATGTACTACAAGAGTGGATGAGTCCCCTGGTTTTCTTGTTCCATATTCTTTAATGTGTTCAAATTGCTCATGAGAAGCCTTATGAATGAAGCTATGCAAATTATCTGTTGAAAACATTAACCACTTCATCTAGATATGTTTCTCAAATAGATTCACATGTATCCTTGGCTTCATCATATTCATCTAAGTTATCAGAGTCATATTTGTATTCAAACTCATCTGTACAGTATAGCAGGGAAGCTTATCCAATGAGCAAACTTGAACTTTCATATGCTTTGGCAAGCTTAGGCAACAAACAGATTCTTTGTGTATTTGATTGAGAAATAGTTTCCTGCGATATTCAAGCTCTACCAGGCAGGAAGGGTGAGCATCGTATATGCAAGTTTGATCTTATGGATGACTCCAGAGAAAGATTTAAAAGGTGTAGCTGCTTACCTCACTGCCACTGGTTCTTGAGGGTTCTGCCAGACCCACTCAAACTGAAGAGCATAAACATTTGTTGGAAAACCATAGATGCATATAACCATCTCCCAAGGACGTCTGCTCTTTGTCCTCGAAGCACCACTTCCTATGTCCCCATTATGCTGCCTTATCCGACGCCATGGGTTCACTATAAATTATGGATTCCAGTTCGTTGTATCGATTCCAATTCCATTCACTATTCCCCTTAACTTCTAGTCACTTTCATTTATGATCCTATGCAAACCCCAACCACCTTCAGAAGTTTTAAGCTCCCAAGCATATTCATGGCTAACAGTGATCACTCTGTCAATTGCCTTTAGTCCTGCTGTAAAGATATTCAAGTGCTTACCTCCAATGGGGTCATATAACTTGAAAAGGACCATGTAGTGTTCTAGTAGATCCAAAGATCCTCCACGAGCATTACAAATAGAGTTTCCTGAAAGGAGTAGCATAAATCTACAGGGGTGCATTCATTATTTTTGAGCATCTCCTCAGCAGTAGCTTTAGTGTAGCTCAATATTCCACTAAAGGAAACATCCATCCTTTTGACCACATATGGAAGATCTATAAAATTTTCTCCTTTATTTGCTAGCTTCTGAATGTTATATCCAGGGCTTGGATCATTTGAGTGGGTCAAAACTCTAGCAAACTGATCCAAGCAATTCCCAACAGCAATATCAATAGTCTCTCCAAAGATTCTGTATCGCCCTTCAATACACGCTATAACCTAAGTATCCCACCACTAACATACAAGACTACAGGATCATTTGTCCCAGTAACAATCCTTCCCATCTCGTATGTGCAACACAGTGGTTAACTTCAACAATGGGCTTCTTCCATAGCAGTGAAAGAACCTTAACAACAATGGTAGATACTTGTAACGATGCACCCATACCAGGACCCTTGGTGTAACAAAGGCAGTCGATTTCATCAGGGGTTGTCTAGGTATTTTTAAAGCTGATTTACTCAGTGGAAGCACATGCAGGAGATGGAATTGAGCAGTTTCCCGTGAAAGGAATCCTTGGCCCAGTAGGGTAATGTAGGTGTGACGCGGGTTTGACAAAATGGTGCCGTCTAATGTCACAACACCAACACTAATATGGTTGGCTGATCCTTCAAAACCAAGGGCTATCATTTTCTTCTTCATTTTCACAGCAATGTAATGTGCCAAGTACCAACCTCCAACAGGAGGAATTCATGAAACAAATCCATATGGGATATGAGCATCCTGGTATAGAGAAATTTTACATCCTCTTTGTGGCAACCTAATTTTGTCCGGGATGCACCTAAGTCACCTCGCGAGTCCGAGTCAAATGGTTTCAAATGAGATTTTAAATTTTGACCTAATCCTTTTTCGTCAATCTCATTTTTTTTAACCAAGCTTCGCAATCATGACCAATTTATTTGTTTGAAATTAAATCAGCTTTAAATTAATAAGGTTCGGTATTGTTAAATCATATTTTAAAATTGGATTTTAATTTTAATTAGGCCTTAATTTGATTTTCGATCTTGTTTCGAGATTGTATTGGGCTTGAATCCATTAAGCTAGTCTTTGTGCTATATGCGCTTTGAAGCCCAATTGCTGGGCCAAATAGGCCCAGCAGACCACCCCCTCTCTCTTGCCTGCCTTAGCAGTAGGCAAGCACCCCCTGCTCACACGCCACTCCCTGCCAGCCCCCTTGCTCACCTGCTTCTTCCTTTCCCCATGCAAACACCAAGCCCCACACTCAACCACCACTCCCCATGCACCCACATGCCACCCCCTGCCATCCACCTACCTACACTGCACACACCTCCACCTTTGCTTCAAGCAAAGTCTCAAATCCCAGATTTTCTGGGATTTGATTTCTAGGCTCATAAAAGAGCAACACAAGCACAAGGGAGGGGGGATTTTTAGATTTACAAAAAGAAAAAAAAAAGAATCACCCACCTCCATAACACCATCTCATTCACCACCACTACTACACACCACCCACAACCAAACACACAAAAAAATCGTCAGCAAACAACAGCAAAAAAAGAAGAAGATGAAAACAAGAAAAAAAAAAACACAGAATACAAAAGGCAATAGCGTTTTGGGTCATTGGGGTTTGGAGGAGTTTGCATTATTTTCTTCAAAAATCGAATGGTGATTAGTTAGGGAATAGGGTGAGGAGGCGCTGGTCCAATTTTGGGCTCCATCGCACGGTGGATGGCGGCCAGATTTAAGGTTAAAGTTTCGGTCTAAACTCTTAGATCTAGGCTTTTCGGTGCATTTTTGGGCAAACCTAACCCCGAAAACGAAACGAGGAGGCCAAAAATAATGGTGGGTGAAATTTGAGATCGATTGACCGCCGACAAGTAGTGGCCGACAGTGGAGCACGACGACCGACGCTGCCAACCGTCGTCAATTTTTGGAGAAATTCTAGAGATAGGGGAGAGAATTTTGGGGGAGAGAGAGAGAGAGAGAGAAAGTGAAGGGAAAAGTTGGAAAAAAAGGGAAAGGGATTATATAGATAATAAAATGGCGTCGTTTTGCTATAAGGAGGGTCCGCGTGCGGACCCGGATCCGACCCGATGTTCGCTCGCCTGACCCGGGTCTCTGGGGGTAGGAGAGGAAAGAAAGGAAAGGAAAGAAGGAGAGGAAAGAAAGGAAAGAAGAAGAAGAAGAAGAGGAAAGAAAGGAAAGAAGAAGAGGAAAGAAAGGAAAGAAGAAGAGGAAAGAAAGTAAAGAGGAAAAGGAAAGAAAGAAAGAAAGAAAGAAAAGAAAGAGAAGAATAAAAAAGAAAATTAAAGAAAGAGAAGAAAAGAAAAGAAAAGAAAGAGAAGAAAAGAAAATAAAAGAAAAGAGAAGAAAAGAAAAGAAAAGGAAAGGAAAGAAAGAAAGAAAGGAAAAGAAAGGAAAGAGAAGGAAGGAAGAAAAAAAAAAAAGGAAAGGAAAAGAAAAGAAAAAAAAAAGAAAGAGAAAAAAGAAAGGAAAAAAGAAAGGAAAAGGAAAGAGAAAAAGAAAAAGAAAAAGAAAAAGAAAGAAAAAAATAAAAAGGAAAATTAAGGAAACAAAGATTCTAATTTTTTTTTCTCTCAGGAATTAATCTTAACATTCAAGTCTTGACCTTTTCGTAATTTTTCAAGGTAAATTTTATTTTTGTTTATGTTCACTTTTTATTTCTCTTTGTCACTATCTAATTTATTTTATTTTTTTTTATTTGATTATCCTTTTTATTATTTATCTATTTATTTTCCTTTTTGTATGTAGTTGCTATTATTATTATTGTTATTATTATTATTATTATTATTATTATCATCATCATTATGTTATTACTTTTAGCTTTTTATTTTGTTTCTTTATTTTGTATTTTATTATTTATTTATTGTTATTGTTATTGTTAGTTTTATTTTATTTTATTTTATTTTATGTTATTTTTTTTTTGTTGTTAAATTTGTTATTAAACTTTCAAAAAAATCAAAAACGAAATTTCAATGCACGAACAATTATTTCATGAATAAAATGTCTTCAAGATTATTTTTTGTAAACGAAATTTTCTAAAAATGGATTCTTTCTTGGAATGGTCGGAGTATCAATCGTTCCTCGAACTAGTCCGAATAAAAATAGTTACCGAGCCATATCGCAAGTATCAGAGTGATTCGGGAATTATTTTTACATAGGTGATTTCTTTTATTCCGGAATTGATTATAAAAGACATTTTCATTAGTTTTTATGTATAAATAATAACTTCACAAATGAAGTGATCTTGAAAAGAAAATTTAAAAACAAATGTGGATGACGAATCTCCGATGACAGAGTCGAGGGACGTTAGAGTAGTAAGTCCCTAGATATCCCAATGTGAGAGAATTTCGTTAAATATCACCACAAGTGGTGGGAGTATTTGGCGATATTCTCAATACGAAAAAAATATGTTCACTTCGAAAATGGAAATAATGAAAATAATAAATAAGTAAAAATAAATATGTATGTACTTCATATTTTGCCATGCTCGTGTTTACAAATGATATGCTCCTTATGTTTAATCGTACAATTATGTATTTAATCACATGTCTTATATGCTTAATCATGTGCATCTCATGCTTAAATATTTGTATCATATGCATTTAAATAAAAAAGAGTGAATGGAAATTACCGACGACGGAATTCGAAGGACATCATAGTAATGATTCCTAAGATATCCCGAGGTGAGAGAATCTCGTTAAATACCACCAAAAATAATGAGAATATTTAATGAATATTCTCGATAAAAGATTTGTGTTCACTTTCATTTTCAAAAAAATAATAACAATTCTTTTTTTAAAAATGATAAATCCGTTTTGAAAAGAAATAAAAAGAGAATTAATTTTAAATACCATTGTTGAGTCCATTAAATCGAGGTTCAGAATAACACGTGCTTAATTGGTAGCATTTTATTAACGAGCGTCGTGGGGGATGCTAATACCTTCCCCATAGTAACCGTACTTCCCAAACTTATCATGATTTTTCTCTGATTTTCAATCGCAGACTTCAAAATTATCTTTTTAAATGGTTTTAATTAATTTTAAAATTCTTTTTCAAAGATACATTTTCTTAGGTGGCCAATCACACCTAACTAAAAAAGATTAGTGGCGACTCCCTGTGTTTTTTTAAAACGTCTAGCGGTCAAAAACCGTTATGACAGCTTGGCGACTCCACTGGGAATTTTTGAGAGTCAAGCCATAAATTAATCACGTGGTATCCAAAATTTTGATTTGTTAATTTTAATTGGTATTTAACTATAATTCCCTTGTTTTTGAAATAAAAAGATTTTTTTTTCCTTTTTGTTAAAATTTTTGAATAAATTTGCATTTATATATTTTTTCCATTCTTTATTTTTTTTTAAAAAAAATTCTCATAATAAATTGTTGGGGGTATTTAGGATCGGCTTGTAAAATAAATGGTTAAGAATTATTTTTTATCTGCACACACTTAACACTAGCATTTGCATAACATGAAGCCCTTATACCCAGGTTTCCGTCCTTTTAGGTGGAATTAAAGTAACTACGCTCTCGTGAGGTGATAACCTCTGCATGGGCTAGCGAAACACTTTCGGAGTAATAAAGTACCTACGCTTTTGTGAGGTGATAACCTCCGCATAAGCCTGGAAAATATACTCCAACAAATTGACGCCGTTTAAATCGGGTGCCTTATTAGCCTTCATGGGCGACAGCGAGGAGCAATTGGGAGCCTTTTAGAACCCGATTAAACGTCATATAGTGAACCATATGAAGCCAACCGTAGGTAGAGCCATTCCCGTCTTTTATAGAAATTACCTAAAATTAAGCACACGAGAGAACTTTTATTCGAAAACTTGTAGATAAGGCCAATAAAACAGGAAATTAGTATTTTTTTTAGAAGTTATATCAATTTGATTTTGTTTCTTTTCCCCTATTATTTTGAACAAAAAAAATCTTTCATACTCTTATCTTTGTTATACATTTTTAAAAAAGGAAGTGATTTTTTTAGTTACTTTTCTCTAATAAAAAAGGAAAAAAAGATTTCTTCTTTGAAAAAAAAAAATAAAAGATGAATGTGAAAAATAATAATAATGAGAAAAGAGAGTTTTTTTGCCAGAATTTAGAAGTAAAAAAAGTTCTTCTAGTTTTGACCTTTGATAAAATATGAAGAAAATAAAAAATATGAGAGGAAATTATTTTTAAGGTTACTTTCCGAGGATTAGGAAAGGAAAGTCATCGTGTTCCATGAAAAAAATGCATCGAAAAAGAGTCAAGCAAAGATGAATAAATGTTGAATCGTTTATGATTCGGTGAAAATCTCAAAAAAAAAAATGTGTTGTTTAAAAATTCTAAGATAGCTAAAAAAAAATTGATGTTAGGATCTTCTTTTCCTTAATCTTTTCATTGCATTTTGCATAGGATTCATATCATTTGAGGCATTTTACATATGAAAATTCATTTCTTCAAGCATCTTTGCATTTCATACATTTCATTAATCAATCATCATTACATTGAAGCATTTGTGAATAGGTCATGCACAGTTATCACCATATGTTTGGTTTTATTTCTGTCAATAAATAAAGTGTGATAACATTGAACTCATTTATTAGTTGCATCAAAGAGGTCCAAAATATGGGGAATGAGTTGGAGGAACGAATTGATGTTTTAAAGCGCAATCAGGAAGAATTTGGGCATGATATCCGAGATGTGAAAGAACAACTCTCTAAGTTGAAGATCTTTACAAAGCCAAAAGGGAATCCTCTCAAAGGTCTTCGTCGCCTTCGGTGCAACCAAGCCTTGAGAAACAATCTAGCACAGATCGAAAGATCTCTATTGAATCCTGCATTTTTCAATGCCATCCACGTAAGGATTTAAGCTTGGACTAAGTTGTGGACAGTATCGTGCGAATGGTCGAATTCAAAGACTCACAGTTCATGGCATGATCTCAAAATTCCACCAACCCTTGCAAACTGTTCCAAATCTGAACTCATGCCCTTGTTCTGCTAACATCCAACCTTATTCTAAGACAACCAATGAGAGGCCTTTGGGTCTATCCCTACCACCACAAATTGGCTCAAATTCATACCCGTGCCCTCGTCCTGCCAACTTTCAATCATCTCATCAGGTACATGTGATAGGAACCTCGAGCTTTTTGCAACCTTCAAGGACCCAATATCCAAATCCATATCCTCACCCTGTTATCATTCGACCACATTTTCATCCAACTATTCTAGTTTAAGCCTTTGCACCACAACCAAATGCCTCAACTCCTAGTCGGTATGTCACCTAGAAACAACCCAAGAAAAAGGCACATAGACATTTTGATCCTATTCCTATCAGCTATAAAGAACTCCTTCCTAGATTGATCCAAGCCATCTTGTTGCTTGTGTGCCTATAGAACCCCTACGCCTAACTGGTACAACCCGAACGCAAGATGTTACTATCATGGAGGAGTTGCTAGACATAGCATCGAAAACAGTGAGGCTTTCAAGCACAAAGTGCAATCTCTTATAGATGCCAAGTGGTTCGACCCAACGACACTAATTGATCAAGGACTTGGAAAGGTCATTTAGGATTGGGAGATTGATGGTGATGATGTAGTAGGACTTTGGTCTTTTATGATGTAGTAGGACTTTGATCTTTTTAGTAGCCGGCTCTTATAGCCTTAGGATAGGAAAAATAAAAATGATTGCAAAGACAATTTTAACCACTTTTCAGATTTTATAAACATGGATTATGTCTTTTGAAGAATTGCATGGAAATGAATTAATAATGCTTTGAATTTATGATATTTTGATGATTAAGTTCCTCCGATTCTTATTTCCTCTGTGGTATCTTCCCTTGCATTGGCATTCGATCAATTGCTTGTCCTACTACGCATCTCATCCATCCATTCATTGACATTAAGTTCATTTGTGCATAACAATGGCACCATCGTTGCCAATGATAGAGAAGTCGATATTGTCATCAATGATTTTCGATCTCTAGAGGCAAATAAAAAGGGGATTATTCTCAATCCCCTAAAATAAAGAGCCACGATGAGAATGAATATTGATAGAGTTCATGTATGCTCTCAAAAGGTAGCTTTGGTTTTATGTTTCTTTAAGATAACACCAAAAAATGAAATGGGAGAAGATTCTGCTATCCGATTGGATCAAATGAAACAAGTGCAGAAGAAGAAAGCTGAATGAGCCTCGCAAACAATACAGATGGCTTAGGGAATTAGAAAAATGAGAGAAATTAAGGGAGAACATTTTACACGGAAAAGTAATCATCCTTAAGAGTGTGTTAATTTAGGAAAGAATATTCAAGGCCAAACTTCTGATCAGGTTCTTTCACAACAAGTTCTAAGCCAAAGGGCAAAAATACCTCAAGGGTACGACATATTGGAGGAAAAGATTTGAGCCGTTGAAGGTGAAGAAGTTGCTTTTGATGTGGTCATCTTCTCGAAATTCAAGGTTCTAGAATTTGAAAAATATGATGGACTTAATGTCCTGAAACACACTTGGCCGCATATTGTCGTAAGATGGCGGGGCATGCGCATGATGAGAAATTGCTTATCCATATTTTCCAAGAAAGCCTGACAGGGGTAGCATCTAAGTGGTATTTTCAGCTGGAGAGAGGCCAGGTGCATACATGGAGAGACTTATCTCGGGTATTCTTAAAACAATACAAGCACATGTTGGAAACGGCTCCAGATCGATTAACCCTCCAAAATATGAAAAAATAGCCTAATGATAGCTGCAAATAATATGCTTGTAGATGGAAAGATGTAGCTTCGCAAGTCCGACCACCTCTTACCAATAGAGAAATGAATGCTCTATTTTTGGATACTCTCCCATACCTATACTATGATAATTTGATCGGCAATGCTTTATCGGAGTTCGCAGACATATTATTTTCTGTGGATAGGATCGAAGATGGTATAAAAAAGGGGAAAATTGTGGATACTGGTGTGTTGCTATTAAGAAAAAGGATAGTGTTGCCGATAAGCATGATCAAATCATAACTGTTGAAGGCAGAGACAAAAGAAAATTCAGTGCAATGCAAGAAGATCCTTTTGGTGATTATCTACATCCCCGACCCTATATTGACCATTGGCCTCAGCATATCATGCTTCAATGTATTTCACTCCACCCCAAGGTTTCACTATGTCGAATGATCCGGAGGTTGATTCAGTCTATTCTCAAGGCAATAAGAGAAAGAAGGGAAAGGTGTACCATTTGCTTCCAATGACCTACACAGAACTTCTTCCATTGCTTGTCAAAAGTCATATGGTCTCCATTCAACCTGCAAAGCCCAGGAAATCTCCTTTCCTGAAATGGTATGATCCCAATGCCACATGCGAATATCATAATGGGGTTAAAGGACATTCAACGGAGAACTGTACTGCATTCAAGAAAAAAGTTCAAGCTGTAGTTGATGCAAACCCGGCAAAGTTCAAAGAGTTCATTGATGCTTATCAGGGATGATAGCGCTAAGAACCATTTATTCTTAGGGTAGCATGCCAGTCAGGGGCAATCCTTAACCTTGGTTTAAATTTTGTACATATTTTCACTTTGGTTGGAATGAATGAACTTTAAATTGCAAGCATCGTACATTTTACATCGTACCTCATTTGAAGTTTGGGTTTCTTCTTGAGCTTTGTTTTTAGGATTTTTAAAGAAAAAAAAAACAACAAAAAACAACAAAAATTGAAAATAAAAATTCATACAGATAATTTTTTATTTTGAGAATAAAAAGGACATTTCTTTGAAAAGTGAAAAGAGTTTCAAAAGAATTGGTGATTATTATGAGGAATGAACTAATCCTAGGAAATACCTCATTTCCACATGCACCCAGATCATAGACCATTCGAATAAAGATTACCCCAAAGGTCTCCAAAAGGTAACCTTTATCGAGGTTGTGAGTAATGGAAAATTTGGAAAATCCTTTTGCAAAAATCTTTGAAAGACAAGCAAATATAGCACTCTTCCAATTGATCTAGATTTGGTAGTTTGAAACGTGTTAAGATTACGCCATACAATTAAGCTTAGCAAAACTTCTCAAAGATTTTAAAATGCAAAAACCTGGGCTCTTTTCCCAAAGATCTTGATTTATGAGCATAAGAACCAGAGAATGAACCATAACACTATTTCTTTCCCCATTTGTTGGAAACACCTGGAAGAAATTGAAATCTGAATGAGCTTCCTCGGCAAGAAGCTCAAAGATGAAATATGAGATATTCTTTCAGAACAAGATTCCCTTAAACCAAAAGATTTTCATTTGAATGGAAAATCAAAATGGGTCATTATTTGTGGTTGAAGATAAGTCACGCTTGAATTTTTTGGGGCATGCAAAAAAAAACACTAAAAAAAAGGAAAAAAATATTGTGATATCATGCATATGAGAATTTGAATGATTCCAAGTGTAAAATGAAATTCTGATTATCTATTCCCCTGAGGATTGCTTTTCAATAAGAATATTCATACTTGATATGAGAAATAGCTATATTTCATCTCCCTTACACAAAAAGAAATTATCCACAGTTATCCCTTTTGAGCCTAAAGAATTCTTTTTCTTTGAACCTAGATCAAGGATCACCATCCACACTGGGGGCAAATGCAAGGAAAGAACTTTTTCAAAGATCATGGAAAAACAAGTCCTGACTCAACGATAGATACAAGAGCAAATTAAGATCCCAAATAAATATGAGCCTACAAAGTCAAAGTGGAAATACAAAAAGAAAAATGAAGAAAAAAAGAAATGAGAAAAGAATGGCGAAATGAAAGCCAAGAATAAAGAAGAAAAGAAGCAAAAGTTAGAAAAAGGAAAGAGAAGTCCAGGAGGGAGAAATATTTCGAAGGGAATCCTCATGAAATAATCCTTGATTTGATTACCCTCAAACACATATTTTGGGCCTATGTATCCTTTCTTTCTGAACCCCGAACCTTGGCCTACGTTACGTGCTTTAAAAGTCCATTTTGATCCAGCAGGATATTTAACTTGAAGAGTTTTTCCTAGATTTTATCTCACCTTTTTTAAATTATCATTTCACTATGGAAGAATTTAGAATTCTCGGATGCATGGAAAAAAAGAAAACAAAAAGGAAACAATGTGGTTCTAGGGTGAAAACCCAAAAACGGGCAGTCTAGAGCAGAATAAAAAGAAGTTTTGATGCCATTCATGGTATTGACGAAGCCATGATGAAAAAGGAATTCATCTTGAAGAAACGGAGGAACATCGATGAACTCCTAGATATCCCCGAGGGATAACCCTTCTTGAAATTTGATTTTGAAAGATAAACCTATTTTCCTTCCAAATTGACCTTCCAATGTTGAACATGTCATGGCTAAGGTTAATACCTATCAAAATTCCATATTTAGAGATTGGAGGAATTTAAAGCTTTTTTTCGTACAAAAAAACATCTGGTTTTTAAGGAATTCATGTTTTGAGAATATTTACTCACTAGTTGAGATAAAGGGACATTAATCTTCTTCTTTCTATTAAGTTATGAAGCTTCCATAGAAAAATCCAAATCTTATTGCATCAGTCCATTGACCTTGTTGCATTAAACCATTCCAATCACTCGAGAAAGGGGAGGTTGTTTTCTCACCTCACTTAGAAATGTCTTTAATTGTGATCACCAATTTTTGAAAGATTTTAATTTCACATATTTTGAAAAAAAAAATGAAATTGGCATGTTTTGAGAAAAACAAATTGAAATTGAGATATGGATATGGATATGGATATGGATATAAATATGGATATGGATATGCTTTGCCAAGAAATAAGAATTCATATTGAACAGGGGCATTAAACTTTGAATAAAGTTTGACTCTGTGTTTTGATCTTGGCCAGGAAATCGAAAAAAAGAATTCTTTGGGGCAAGAAAAATGTTGGAAATACAAAAATCATGTGATTTCTTCGACGGGACAGCAAGGAATGAGGAAACCTTACCAAGACACGAGGAAAAAGGGAGATGATTAACTCTCTCAACATATTCTTCATGTAAAATGATGTCATGCATCTCCATGAGCATTCATGCATCATATAATGAACATTTGCATCTGCATCTTTGTAGGTTGCATCAATATAATTGATCATTGCATTTGTTAATTCGGCAAGCATGGAAAAGATGAAAGGAAAAATAAGATAGGTTTTTGAAGACAGAAAAAATGAAAGTTGAGGAAAAGAAGAAAGAAAGATGAGAGGTTGGCTCTAGGGTTAGAGGAAAGAGTTTGTAAAAGTAAAAGCAAAGCAAAAAGGGTTGTTTTGAAAAGAAAAAAAAAAGAGTCATTTTCGAAATGATGAAATGGAAAAGTGTTGAGAATTTTTGGATATGACAGAAAAAAGAAATAGAAATGAATGTTTCAAAGTGTTGAGACTTTTGTGAATGAGAAAATTTTAAAGTTGTGGAGCCTCGAAGGAGAAGTTTTTCAAAAGAAAGAATGTGATTAAGCCCAATGTAAGCTGGCAGTTGTAAAGTAAGCCCAGTGAAGTTGGCATCTTAGTTGGTTAAGCCCAATTTAAGCTGGCAGTTGTGAAGTAAGCCCAGTGAAGTTGGCATCTTAATTGGTTAAGCCCAATGTAAGCTGGCAGTTGTGAAGTAAGCCCAGTGAAGTTGGCATCTTAGTTGGTTAAGCCCAATGTAAGCTGGCACAGTTATGGTTTAAGTCCAGTTGAAGTTGGCACTTTAGATGAGATTAAGCCCAATGTAAGCTGGCATTTATGGTTTAAGCCTAGTTACAGTTGGCACTTTAGCTGAGATTAAGCCCAATGTAAGCTCGCAATTATGGTTTAAGCCAGTTGAAGTTGGCACTTTAGATGAGATTAAGCCCAATGTAAACTGGCAGTTATGGTTTAAGCCAAGTTGAAGTTGGCACTTTAGATGAGATTAAGCCCAATGTAAGCTGGCACAGTTATGGTTTAAGCTCAGTTGAAGTTGGCACTTTAAAAGAGATTAAGCCCAATGTAGCTAACACAGTTATGGTTTAAGCCCAGTGAAGTTGGCATTTTAGATTTTTTAAGCCCAATGTAAGCTGGCACAGTTATGGTTTAAGCCCAGTGAAGTTGGCATTCAAATGAGGTTAAGCCCAATGTAAGCTGGCACCAAGAGGAAGTAAGCCTAGTAAAATTGGCACTTGGATGAGTTTAAGCCCGATGTAGCTGGCATTAAGAGGAAGTAAGCCCAATGAAGTTGGCACAAGATAAGATTAGGCCCCGAGGCTTCATCGAGGCATTCTCTTTTCTTGCAAATTGAACTCGTTCCTTTAGGACGAGTCAAGCCTTGGTATGTTAATCAAGGAAACCACTTTAAGGAAAATCCTTTATTTTACAGTCTATATATGAAAAAAAAAAAAAAAAACTCTATTTTCTCCCACACATGTGATCTCCGTGACCGGACAAAATTGTTGTCTATTTGTCTTTGCCTTATTCCTGATTCTTAGCAATAGCCAAAGAGGGGCAGCTACGGCAACCTAATTTTGTCCGAGATGTACCCAAGTCACCTCGCTAGTCCGAGTCAAATGGTTTCAAATGAGATTTTAAATTTTCACCTAATCTTTTTTCGTCAATCCATTTTTTTAACCAAGCTTCGCAATCATGACCAATTTATTTGTTTGAAATTAAATCGGGTTTAAATTAATAAGGTTCGGTATTATTAATTCATATTTTAAAATTGGGTTTTAATTTTAATTATGCCTTAATTTGATTTTTGATTTTGTTTCGGGATTATATTGGGCTTGAATCCATTAAGCTAGTCTTAGTGCTATATGGGCTTTGAAGCCCAATTGCATGACCCAATTGCTAGCCAAATAGGCCCAGTAGACCACCCCCTCCCACTTTTCTGCCCTAGCAGTAGACAAGCACCCCCTGCTCACACGCGCCCCCTGCCAGCCCCCCTGCTCACCTGTCTCTTCCTTTTCCCATGCAAACACCAAGGCCCATACTCAACCACCCCTCACTAAGCACCCACACGCCACCCCCTGCCAGCCACCCACCTACACTGCACACACCTCCACCTTTGCTTCAAGCAAAGTCTCAAATCCCAAAATTTCTGGGATTTGATTTCTAGGCTCATAAAAGAGCAACATAGGCACAAGGGATGGGGGATTTTTCGGATTTACAAAAAAAAAAAAAAGAATCACCCACCTCCACAACACCATCTCAATCACCACCACTACTACACACCACCCACAACCAAACACACAAAACAATCGTTAGCAAACAACCACAAAAAAAAATGAAAACACAAAAAGCACAGAATACCAAAGGCCATAGGATAGGGTTTTGGGTTGTTGGTGTTTGGAGGTTCATATTATTTTCTTTGAAAATCGAATCATGATTAGTTAGGGAATAGGGTGAGGAGGCGTTGGTCCGATTTTGGGCTCCATCCAACAGTGGATAGCTGCCGGATTTAAGGTGAAAGTTTCGGGATAAAATCCTAGATCTAGGCTTTTTGGTGCATTTTTGGGCACAACTAACCCTAAAAATGGAACAACGAGGCCAAAAATAAGGGGTGGGTGAAATTTGAGATCGATCAACCGTCAGCGAGTACTGGCCGGCGGAGGGGCACGGAGGCTAACGCAGCCAACCATCCTCGGATTTTGGGTGGGCTACCGATTTTTGGAGAAATTCTAGAGAGAGGGGAGAGAATTTTTAGAGAGAGAGGAGAGAGAAGGTCAAGGGAAAAGTTGAAAAAAAAAGAGGAAGGGGATTATATAGATAAGCAAAACAGCGTCGTTTTGCTATAAGGAGGGACTGTGCACTTTCTCGGATCCGACCCGGGGTCTACATGCCTGACCAGGGTCTGGGGGGGAAGGAGAGGAAATAAAAGAAAGAAGAAGAGGAAAGAAAGGAAAAAAGAAAAGGAAAGAAAGAAAGAAAAGAAAGGAAAGGAAAGGAAAGAAAAGGAAAGGAAAGGAAAGATAAGAAAAGAAAAGAAAAGAAAAGAAAAGAAAAGAAAAGGAAAGAAAAGAAAAGAAAAGAAAAGAAAAGAAAAGAAAGGAAAAAGAAGAAATGAAGAAAAAACAAAGGAAAGAGGAAAAAAAAGAAAGGAAAAATAAAAGGAAAAGGGAAGAAAAAGAGAAAGAGAAAAAAACAATTAAGAAAACAAAGATTCTATTTTTTTCTCTCTCAGGAATTAATCTTAGCATTCAAGCCTCGACTTTTCGTAATTTTTCAAGGTATTTTTTTTTTGTTTATGTTCACTTTTTATTTCTTTTTGTCACTATCTAATTTATTTTATTTTATTTATTTGATTATCCTTTTTATTATTTATCTATTTACTTTCCTTTTTGTATGTAGTTGCTATTATTATTATCATTATTTTATTATTTTTAGCTTTTTATTTTGTTTCTTTATTTTATTTGATTTTGTTTCTTTATTTTATTTGATTTGATTTTATTTATTGTTATTGTTATTGTTATTATTAGTTTTTTTTTTTTTTTATTTTTGTTGTTAAATTTGATATTAACCTTTTAGAAAAATCAAAAACGAAAATTCGATGCACGAACAATAATTTCACAAATAAAATGTCTTTAAAATTATTTTCTGTAAAAGAAATTTTCTAAAAATGGATTCTTTCTTGGAATGGTGGGAGTATCAATCGTTCCTCAAACTAGTCCGAGTAAAAATAGTTACCGAGCCATATCGCAACTATCAGAGTGATTCGGGAATTATTTTTACATAGGTGATTTCTTTTATTCCGGAATTGATTATAAAAGCCATTTTAATCAGTTTTTATGTATAAATAATAACTTCACAAATAAAGTGATCTTGAAAAGGAAATTTAAAACCAAATGTGGACGACGAATCTCCAACGACGGAAGTCGAGGGACCTCACCGTAGTGATTCCCTAGATATCTTGAGGTGAGAGAATTTAGTTAAATATCACCACAAGTAGTAGGAGTATTTACCGATATTCTCAATACGAAAAAAACGTGTTCACTTCGAAAATGAAAATAATGAAAATAATAAATAAGTAAAAAATGAATATGTATGTACTTCATATTTTGCCATGCTCGTGTTTACAAATGATGTGCTCTGTATGTTTAATCGTACGATTATGTATTTAATCACATGTCTTATATGCTTAATCATGTGCATCTCATGCTTAAATATTTGCATCATATGCATTTAAATAAAAAGAGTGAAAGGAAACTACCGACGAAGGAATTTGAAGGATGTCATAGTAATGATTCTAAGATATTTTGAGGTGAAAGGATCTCGTTAAATACCACCAAAAGTATTGGGACTATTTAATGAATATTCTCGATAAAATATTTGTGTTCACTTTCATTTTCAAAAAAAATAATAACAATTCTTTTTTTTTTTAAATGATAAACCTGTTTTGAAAAAGAAATAAAAAAAGAATTAATTTTAAATACCATTGTTAAGTCCATTAAATCGAGGTTTAGGATAACACGTGATTAATTGGTATCGTTTTATTAACGGGCATCGTAGGGGTGCTAATACCTTCCCCATACGTAACCGTACTCCCGAACCAGTCATGATTTTTCTTTGATTTTCAATAGCAGACTTCAAAATTTCCTTTTTAAAAGGTTTTAATTAATTTTAAATTTGTTTTTCAAAGATACATTTTCTTAGCTAGCCAATCACACCTAAGCAAAAAATATTGGTGGCGACTCCTAGTGTGTTTTTTTTTTTTAAACGTCTAGTGGTCGAAAAACCGTTATGACACTTGTCTTTGTGGATGAAATGTATATGAAACTCCAAAAACAATTTGACTTATGATACCGGCATCTAGTTGCGGTTCTTTGTCACATCAAAATATTGAAGTTCACATGGATTTTAGCACCACTTTATAAGGAATTCTTGTCTTCATCCAGGATTCAACCCACCTATCCATTTCTTCCCCTTTTAAGAGATCTTCAACGGGTACATACGCTCTTCCAATCAAAGTGGCTCCAATAGGATTGTCATCCTTGACAGTGAATACTAAATTGGAAGCTGTTTGGGTATAATAAATATGAAAATACACGTACCACCTAGGGTTGGAAATTTCTTCTTCTAATGTTTTGGTCCTTCCAACTCTAGCCCCTTCATGATCAATAGTTGCGTAGATCTTTGGAACTTCTTGGCCAATACCAATCAGCTCCTCAACATTTGCTGCAAGTTTGTTTTCATCAGTGGCTCCCAATAACAATACTTGTTTTGACTTAGAAAAATCTGTCGAAACAGAGTCGCTGACTTCACCCCCTTCGGATGATCCTACCATCTCTACGACCATGTGTTTCGCTAAACTCTGTGATTGGTCTGCAGAGGAATCAACTTGGACCGATGATGTCCCTCTAGAAATTCCTCATCAAAACATTGGAGCGTGTGTTCGAATAATTGTTCCATTTTTGCATGCATTTCCTCCAAATCTTTGCGCAATTCTTCGCGCCATTCCTTTGACCATTGTTCTGCCATAGCTTACCAATGATACGACCCAAAACTTCGCTTGATAGAAATAAGAATGATAGTAGAGAGAAGTAGGGAAGAAAAAGAATTGCAGAAGATTGTAGAAGATAAGAGAAAGTGATAGAAATTCCAGAGTAAGAGATGAGAGAATCCTTTCAATTAATTTTTTCATATCCCTAAAGCTATTCCCACAATGCCATAATATATAAGACTTAAGCTATTCCCTACCAGCACCGCCCAAACCTCTGGCCCGCAGCACTGCCAATCGACCTAGCCTGACTTCCCTAGCCACACACCTCCCCACTAACTCATCACCACCACCCATCTCCCACTTGCCACCCCTCAACAGCAACTAGCCCCTAGCCTGCTGCCTACACTGCCCCCCTCGAGCTCCCGATTTGCGCCGCCTATGACCATCGCCCCTCACCAATATATAAATCGAACCCCAAACTCTCGGCTCTTCGGGAGGGAATCCCGTTTTGAAAAGAAAAAAAAAATCAAGACACCCAAGACACTAACCTACCCTACATCCATCAAACACCTGGAAAACAATAACAAAACACAAAAACAAGCACACCAAAATAGAAACTCCACAAAACACCACACAAAGGCTATGAGGTTTCAGGTTCCCTAAGTCCAGAGGGTTGGGGGTATTTTCTAGGGAATTTGGATGGCGAAAAGCTTGGGAATATGGTAGGGAAGCTCAGGTTAGATTTTGGCCCCTATCCAACGGTGTTCTAGCGAGATCGTATGGAAAATAGGCTAAATCTTTGGCCTTGGATTTGGATGATTTAGGATTGTTTTTGGGAAATCTAAGATTGGATTTGAGTAGAGGAGATTGAAAGGAAAAAATAGGTGAAATTTGGGAGAAAAAAAATGGCAACCGGAGGTGACGGTGGCGCAATGACACATTCACTGGATTTTGGAAAATCCATCGGAAGCTGTATTTGGATGAGTTTTTCGGTGGAAAATGAAGAACTAGGGAGAGGATGGGAGAGTTAGTGAAAGAGAGAGAGATTTCTAGAGAGTGAAAAGAAGGGGAGAAATAAGGGGAGGAGAGGAGAGAGAATATAGGGTTTTATAGTGTAAAAAAAAGGGAGGACCCAGCTAGGATCCGTGCGGGTCCCCGATCAGGGTTCGGCCCGGGACTCGACCCGGCCAAGGAAGAAGGATAATAAAAGAAAAGGAAAAAGAAGAATGGAAAAGAAAAAAAAGAAAAAGAAAAAGAAAAAGAAAAGGAAAGGAAAGAAGGAAAAATAAAAGAGAAAATAGAAAAGGAAAAAAAATCCCAAAGTCTTTGTTTTGGAAACTAATCCGAGCACTCAAACTTTGAATTTTCGCAATTTTTCAAGGTAATTTTTTTTCGTTTATATTCATTTTTTAATTTCTTTGTTATTATCTTTTTGTATTATTTATTTTTAAAAATGTATTATTACTCTTTTAAAAATAAAAAAAAAAATGATATTTTGGTGCACGCATAATAAACGTTAAATGTGTCTTTTAAATTATTTTCGATAAATTTTTTTTTCTAAAAATGGATTCTTTCTTGGGATGATCGGAGTATCAATTGTTCCTCAAAATAGTCAGAGTAAAAATAGTTATCGAAACATTATCGAAAGTATTTGAGTGATTCAATAATTACTTTTACATAGGTTATTTCTTTTATTTCAGAATTGATTATAAAAGACATTTTTATTGTTTTTTATAATAATTTCACAAATAAAATATGTCTTTTAAATTATTTTTGGTAAGGGAAATTTCCTAAAGGAGGATTCTTTCCTGGTATGGTCGGAGTATCAATCGTTCCTTGAAATAGTTCAAGTAAAAATAGTTACCGAAACATTACCGAAAGTATTGGAGTGATTCAGAAATTATTTTTACATAGATAATTTCTTTTATTTCAAAAATAATTATAAAAGACATTTTCATTTTTTAAAACAAAGATAAAAAAAAAGGTTCTAAGTAAGGTGATCCTCCGACGAAGGTACTCAAAGGAATTCACAAGTAGTGATCCCGAGAAATATTGAGGTAAGAAAAATCCGCTAAAAGTTACCAAAAGTATTGGGGTTTTTAGCACAGTTTCCTTACACAGGTTCACATTTACTTTTTCTGAATAAAAATAATAAAAAATGTTATTTTTTTAAGAAAAAATAAAAGTTTAGCATTTTTGTCGGCAAATCAAAAGGATTAAGGGAATTAATTTTAGATGCCAAAATTAAAATCATTTTTTCAAGATCAAGGATAACACGTGATTAATTGGTACCATTTTTTACACGGGCGTTGGGGGTGCTAATCTTTTCCCACACGTAACTGTGCTCACGAATTTGATTCTGTTTTCGCAAACCAAAAATTATCTTTTAATAGATCTTAATTAATTTTAGGGTTTTATTAAGAGGATAAGTTTTCTTAGGTGGCCAATCACATTTAGCCAAAAAAGAGGTGACTCCTTGTGTTTTTCTAAAATCGTCTAGCGGTCGAAAAACTATTATGAAAATACTAATATAAAAACTGATTATTTTAATATTTATGAACAGTAATCCGAGCCTACGGGTCGGTCGGGGCTTGGGTAAGAGAAGCAAAAAAAATCGGGTTGCAGCCCATCCTGGTTTGACCATGGACAGGTCTAATTACATATATATATATATATATATATATATATATATATAGATTCAATTTACAACTTTTAAATAACTTTTTTTTTTATAAATGGTCATAAATTATTTTTAAAAATTATTAAATGTTTTTTAATGATTATAACTTTAACTATTATATTTTAAAGTAAGTTGTGCAAAATAAAAAAAAAATCACGATCGCGATGACCACATTGATCAAGATAGCATCCATTATATCTGCAACCGAGATAAACACGACAGCAACTAAAAACAAATTAGCAACCGCAATTAATTTTAGGGTTTTATTAAGAGGATAAGTTTTCTTAGGTGGCCAATCACATTTAGCCAAAAAAGAGGTGACTCCTTGTGTTTTTCTAAAACCGTTTAGCGGTCGAAAAACTATTATGACAATACTAATATAAAAATTGATTATTTTAATATTTATGAACAGTAATCCGAGCCTACGGGTCGGTCGGGGCTTGGGTAAGAGAAGCAAAAAAAATCAGGTCGCAGCCCATCCTGGTTTGACCATGGACAGGTCTAATTACATATATATATATATATATATTCAATTTACAACTTTTAAATAACTTTTTTTTTTTTATAAATGGTCATAAATTATTTTTAAAAATTATTAAATGTTTTTTAATGATTATAACTTTAACTATTATATTTTAAAGTAAGTTGTGCAAAAAAAAAAATCACGATCGCGATGACCACATTGATCAAGATAGCATCCATTATATCTGCAACCGAGATAAACACGACAACAACTAAAAACAAATTAGCAACCGCAATTTAAATCCATGCTTTCAACCTTCTTTCTAAGAGCCCGGTTTTGAAGCTTCAAAGCATATTTCTCCTTGGTGCAGTTACCATCCCCTTGGCCCTTTCCCTTTCTAATATTTTTCTTCCAGGATTATTAGTGCCTTTGATGTCTGATTCAAGTTCTAATGTTTTATTAAGGAATTAGCTAGTAAAATAGGAACAAAATTTCGTTATAATTTCATAATATAACTTAGAAAGCATGGACACGGACACAATATGGATACGACATGACACAAATATAATAATATAGAACTTTCTAAAAAATTAAGACACGATTAAATAGGACATGATAATAAAAATATTTTTATATAATAATATACAATAAAAAAGTAAATTTTATACTTTTCAATTAAATATTAACACGAAATAGCTACCTAATTTTTTAAAATCAATTTTGAATTTAAAAATTTGCTCTATTTGTTTTCTTCTTTTTGTTTATGAATTTTAATCATTTGACTTCTTTAATATATGAGTTTCTTTTCATTGTTGATTTCTGATTTGAGTGAAATATGCAAAAAAATAAAATAAAATAAATAACATTCATCGTATATCCAATCGTGTCCAAACGTGTTTTGATCATATTCAATTTTATTTTTTTGACGTGTTCAATACGTATTCTGCCCTATTAAAATCATGTCCGTGCTGAACACGTGTCCCTTGTAAGAACACTCCCCTACATGGAGTGTCCGTGCTTCACATAATACAACTGACATGATATGTTAAATGATAAATTAAAGATATTGAAAAAGTTGCAACAACAAACCTTAAAAACATTTATAAAACAGATACAAAACCAAACACCAAAATTACACACTAAAAGAACCATAAAATAAATATCTAAGAATAATTTCACACCCCAAATTAGGCCTATCTAAGGGTCAGATTTCCTGCCCGGCCCAATAGATTCGGCCTGAATTGAGCTGGATCTAGACAAAAAATTTAGTAATTCGATCCGGCTCGGTTTGGCTTGAATTACTATTCTTTAAGTAAAAAAATATTTTTTTATTTGAATTTAATTATAAAATACATAAGTATTAATATAAAAATAATATTTTAATTTTTAATAAACAATAAAATAGGCTTTCGGACCAACCTGAATCCGACCCAATCCAAACTTGGATAAAAAATCGATCCGGCCCATAAACAGGTTTACACCAAACTAATACTTGCAATCACGTCTTTGTGAACTGGTCAACCATACGAGAGTCATGAATAAACATTAATGAAGCATCCATCAAGAATCTCCAAGGTGAAACCATCTTCATCACCCATGTGGACACCTAATTTTGGCCTTGTCCAATCTCGGGTCAAGAGATGAGTAACGTTTTGAAATAATTATTCCCGATTTAGTGTTCTTAATCTGGTGGTCCAATTTCTCATTCTTAGATGGGCTCGAGTCAAGTTGGACTTCATTTTATTTGGGCCCTAGTTAAGTTTGGAATTAAAATTGGGCTTGATCTTGTTAGGTTTGCAAGATGGACTCAAGCCTTGGTTTTAATTGGGCCCAAGTTGGGCAATTTAGGCCTAGTTTTTCTTTGGATTTTCGGGTCCAGAGTTAAGTGGCCCAAATTTGATATTAATTTTTTTATTATTATTTATTTTCTTTTAAATTAATTGATTAAAAAAAATGGACTGCCAGCCACCTATAACCCACTCCATTTCCCATCCCAATGCCATCTTCCCAAGCCCCTTCCTACAAGCCGCCAGCCCCCCTTTTAGTCACCCCTCAGCCACCATTTTCCCTGCCCAGCAACCATCACAGAGGATCTTCACCAAATTCTTCGTCCCAATTTTTTTCTTTCCTTGGGCAGAACCCAATCTTAGAAGATCTGAGATTTCCTGAGAAGGTGATCCCAGTTCTCCTACAAATAACCCCAGATTTACAGACACCAAGACTTTTATTTTCAAAAGAAAAAAAAGAAAAAAAAAAACACCCAACACCGCCATCACCAAACCGAGACCCACCACCCACAAACCATCCATACACCCAACAGTAGAAACCTCTACAATCACAACCAAGCAAAAACCCTATCACCTAACAACACACAATAACCAAAACAAAGACCAAACACAATCCAAAACATACCAAAAAAATATGAAAACTTTAGGTTTTGGTTTTTCTAAGTTCGAGGGGTTAGAGAGGGATTTTGTGCAATCTGAACGGTCAAGAGGAAGTTTAGGCTTAGTGGAGGCCACGGTGGAAGTTTGGGCCTAATCCAACGGTAGAGGGAGGAGATTGGTGCTTAGGCAGATCGAATTTTGGATTTTAGATCTGGCTTTTTGTGGGCAGTTTTTGAGGATTATGGGCTTAGATTTAGGAAGAGGAAGCTGTTTGGATCATTTTGGTGAAAATTGGACCGAAAAGGGGGCAGTTTTGTGGCGGAGCAAGGCGACGCCGACGATGAGATCTGTGTATTACGGTGGCCAGGGTTGGGTTCTTAGAGAGAGGGAGGGTTTGTAGAGATAGAAAGGGTCTGAAGGTTTGAAGAAAAAAATTGGCCCTTTTATATTGATGCAAAACGCACTGTTCCATTTAGCCAAGGGAGGATCCGCGTTTTGCCTTGCCAGGCAACCCGGGATCCGCGCAACCCGACCCTGCTGGAAGAAGAAAAGGAAGAAAAAAGAAAAACAAAATTGATGTTTTTCTCAGACCATTGATAGATGAGTTGAAATTATTATGGAATCATGGTGTTCCGAGTTATGATGGCTATAGGAAACAAAATTTTATATTAAGAGCTGCATTATTATGGACGGTTATTGACTTCTCCGCTTACGACATGTTATCATAATGGAGCCCACACGGTCGATTGGCTTGTCCTTATTGTATGGAAGAAGTTAAGTCATTCAGATTGCATTATGGCAGGAAACCATGTTTTTTTTTATTGTCATCAGTAGTTCTTGCCTTTAAATCATCCTTCTAGAAGACAAAGAGATAAATTTTGCCGAAGAATTGAGCATGATTCTCCAATTGAGCGATTATCTGGTGAGGCAATTCTGGAAAGGATAGATAGCATTCCGAATATCACATTTGGGAGTAAATTATGTGAACAGAAGTTGATTGGATTCGGAGAATGTCACAATTGGACGAAAAAGAGTATTTTTGGGAGTTACCTTATTTGCATACCAATCTCATTCGTCATAATTTGGATGTGATGCATATTGAGAAAAACGTGTTTGATAACTTGTTCAACATAATGATGGATGTGAAGGGCAAAACAAAAGACAATATAAAGGCTAGAATGGATTTACCGTTGCTTTGCAGACGGTCGGAATTAGAATTGGTGGAAAGCAATGGAAAAACGTACAAGCCTAAAGCCAATTACACATTAAACAGGGAAGATCAAAAAAGAGTTTGTACTTGGGTAAAAGAATTATGACTTCCCGATGGATTTGTCTCAAATATCGGCCGTTGTGCAAATGTGGTTGATGGGAGGTTTTATGGCATGAAAAGCCATGATTGTCATATTTTTAATGCAGCGGTTACTTCCAATCGCGTTTTGTGATTTGGTACCTAACACAATCTGGTATGCAATTACTGAGCTATCTTATTTTTTCAAAGACTTATGCTCTACAGAAATTCATGTGGACCAGATGGAGTTCTTGGAAACCAATACTGTTGAGACCATTTGCAAGTTGGAAAAAATATTTCCTCCAACCTTTTTTTTAATCAATGGAACATTTTCCTATTCACCTACCTTATGAGGCAAAAGTTGGTGGACCTGTTTATTATCGTTGGATGTATCCATTCGAAAGGTAATTAACAAAGAATGTACGTAATCTTTTACATTATTTACTTTATTGAATTGAACATTTGTTAATTTAGTATTCATTTATGAATCTTAGATTTCTACATCATCTAAAGAGAAAAGTTAAAAATCTTGCATGTGTTAAAGGGTCAATAGTTGTGGCGTATATAATGGAAGAAATTTCATCGTTCTGCGCCTTTTACTTTGAACCAAATATTGAAACAATATTTACTCGAGTTCCCAGAAATGATGATGGAGGAGATGTCGATCCCATGGGATGACTCTCAGTATTCACACATGAAGGGAGATCTTTTGGTCCGAAAAAAAATGAAGGTTCATTCTTAGAGCACGATGAGTACGATACAGCTGAATTATATGTACTAATGAATTACGAAGAAGTCATACCTTATATTGAGTAAAATATTTACTGTTCTCTCAAATATTAATTGTAAAATTACGTTATATAATTAAATTAGGGAAACTCATTATGTACCAAATCATTTTTAGGGTGTTTGATGAGATAGTGAAAATTGATGCACCTAACATTACTGATGGTGAGTTGGAGAAAGTCCGTGCAGGTAGATTTAGAAAATGGTTTAAGGACTACGTAAGTATTCTTCAATTTCTATGTTCCGCTAATGCTTGATACAATTTGATATTGAATGTAATATTGTTTTTTCGTTCACCGTTTATAGGTTCAACAAGATTCAAGTCAACATAACTCTCGTATAGTTGAGTTATCTTATGGTCCAGCACGTATAGGTTGGTTCTATTCTAGATATTTTGTTAATGGTTTCAAGTTCCATACTTTAGATTATGGAAAAAATCGAAAAACCATGAATAGCGTGTATGCATCAAAGACAACTGTTATGACGATTCTTCGCATGACTTTTATGGAATGTTGGTAGACATTGTGGAGTTAGAATATTTTGGTGTGGGAAATCGGGCGTACTTTTTAAATGTTGATGGTTTGATATGGATAAAGGAATTCGGGTACATCCTCATAATAGGCTTATTGAAATAAATTACAGGTCAATACTTGCTTGTAATGAACCTTTTGTTTTAGCTCATAAATGTCAACAAGTGTATTATAGTTCTTATCCATCGAATAGAAGAGAACGTCGAGACTGGTGGGCTGTGTTCAAAACAAAGCTAGGAGTAGATTTGACATTGGATCTCGTGCAAGAGAAATAATTGATCTAAACGAAGGGGTTTATCAACAAATGGATGTGCCTACTCCCACTATTGTAACATATTCAGAAGATCTTGACAATCCTCAACTTTTGGTTCATGGTGATTTCGAAGAAGTAAACATTAATGTTCAAAGAAAAAATGAAGAAGAAAATGACGAGGACGAAGAAGAAGAAGATGATGATGATGATGATGATGATGATGATGAAGATGAAGAGTAGAATATGATGACAGCAATGAGAAGGATGTTGATGAGAACGATGAGAATGATGATAATTAGAAAGTTAACATAATTTATTCATTTTGTAATTGCATGATCTGTCAAGTAATATATTTTATATATGTATGCAATATATATATTTACTAATAAATTTAATATTTTTTTTTATTTTACAGATAAAATGCGAGGAGGAGGGTGTAAAACTAAAGTGCAAAAGAAACAGAGTTCTATGTGGGATGCTTTTCGACCATCTGGAGGTTCAAACTCTTGGCATGCTACACCAGAGTTGCCACCTGTGTCTTCTCCCTCCTTACGACCTCCACCGAGACAGTTACCGCCTTATTCGGCTCCATCGCCATATACTCCATCTGCAATACCTCCATCGCCCCTGCATCCCTCTATACTACCTCCGTCTATAGTGGATCCATCCAGATTGCCTCCCTCTACAGTGGCACCATCCACATCGACTCCCGCTCCACTGCTATGGTTGACACTTACTCCGACGACTCAGGCAGATCCCGCGTTACAGGCCTCTACCTCACCGCTGGATGAAATTTCACAGTTTTTACTTAATGAGCCAGCACCGACGTATTTCGCGGATGATGGCACGGGGCAGCAGACAGAGTTACCTGCATCACATCCTACGCCCTCTACCGGTACTGCCACTAAGCAGAGGAAACGAGGTAGAGGTCGGACGAAAGGATTATCGACACCGAGTAATCCTGATGACAGGTTTCGACTGTCAATTCTTCAAAACATGTAAGTTAATAATATTTTGATAATTTCATTATTTGAGTAAAATAAATCATTGTCCACTAACACATATCCTTGATTTTAGGACTTTCACGAAGAGTTGTGTAAAATCGACCATTGCCTCCATCATCAGACAACACTATAACAGACCGTGGCCTACTTGGTCAAAGATACCTGTTGATGTGAAACTGTCTATGTGGACTATATTTGAGGTATGATTTGGTTAAAAGTCAAATTATAATTTAATTATGTTTAATACTATTTATTAATTCATATTGTCTCATTGTAGAGAAAATGCCAGTGGCCTCTTAAGCAGACACCACTGGTTAGGAAATTATGGGAGGCCACATGCAAGGATCGATTCAAGGACATGATTTATTTTGAGAGGGACAATGCCATGTCATTCGTTCAAACAAATCGAATAGAAGACTACAAGGGTTACAGGTGTGATTGGATAGCAGTCGATATATGCGATCAACTGATTGATAGCGTCTGGAGTACCGACGCTTGGAAAAATAGGTCCCAAAAGGCCAAGGGTAATAGGGACACGGAGAAAGAAGGCAACATTACAAAGCACACTGGTCGATCAGTTCCTTTTCTAGTTACCGGTGAAAGGATGGTAAGATTTATTTTTGTTTTGCAATTTATTGTTTAAAAGTTTTATCGTATAAACTATGTGAGTTTTATTGGTTTAACATAATTTTCTCTCTTCTTTTAATCTGTAGTCACAAGAGTTACAGCGCAACGTGACTTTCCTGGAGTTGTTTAACAAAACCCATAAACGTGCAAAGAGTCAGGGTGATTACGTAGACAACAAGTCTAAAGCTGTAACTGTAAGTATTTAACTTTATCAATACTTTATATATTACATTAATTGATTATACCAGATATTTGTGTTTATGTACGTGTTTATTACAATGTCATATATTAATTGTTTATATATTTAAATATTTGTGATTCTAGAAAAATTATACTGCTTCGTTGCAGCAAAAATATGGGGACGATACGTCTTCATATCTCGATTTCGACCCTCAGTCTTGGTCTAATGCTATTGGGGGCATTGAGACTACGCAGACTCATGTTTATGGGTTTGGAACAAGACCGAAGAGAGGGCAGATTTTCGATCCACCGACAGTCACCAAAGTTCAAATGTAGCTAGTTACGCTCCATAGGGTCCTAGTACTACATAGTAGCCGACAGCAGCGCCGTCTAAGGACTATAATGCATTGAGGTCCGATGTCTCGCAAATCCAGACCTCAATCATGAGACTTGAGAATATCGTGACGAGCTAGAATATAATAATCATACCTTTACTGCAGTCACAGATAGCAGCTACATTAGGCATGATCGGAACAAGTGTTGCTGGACTTAGTGCTGCCTTAGGCATAGGTGTTGGATCGACTGCTGCCGGAGTCGATGTTGGACTGAGTGCTGCCGGAGTTGGTGCTGCTGGAGGCATGGCTGCTGGACTAAGATTGATGCTGCCGGTGCAGGAGTGAGTGTTGCCAGAGTCGGTGCTGTCGCAAGCATAGGTCTTGTCGGAAGATTGAGTGCTTCCGGAGGTGATGTCGAGGTAGACAATGAAGCCGATAACAGCAGTACCTTGTGACGAGTTCTTTTTTTATATTCGAGAGATCCATTTGAATATTATTTTATTTATATTTATACGGATTTCATTTTATTTTTTATGGTATAATTATATAAAATTTTCATTTTATTTTAAATTTTTTAATAATTTAATTATTATTTTGAATATTATTTTTTTGTTCAAAAAAATAATTACCGACGGAATAGTAAAGCACATTTACGATGGAATATTCTGTCGATAATTATTTATTACCGACTAAATCTATCCGTCGGTAACTAAATTATCGACGAAATATATCCATCGGTATACCTATCTCCGAAGGAATATTCCGTTATAATGTTCTGTCGGTAAAGAAATTTACGACGGAACTATTCTGTCGGTGATAAAAGAATACCGACTGAAAGTTCTGTCGGTAAAATAAAACAATATTGACGAAATATTTCGTCGGTAAAAGTCTGTCGGTAAAGTTTCTTTACCGACGAATTTTTCTTTACCGACCAAATTAGTATCACCAACTTAAGTATCACCGACGAACTTTTTCGATGAAATTTTCCGTCGGTGATACATTTTACCGATGGAAAATAGACTCTTACCAACAGATTATTCCGTCGGTAAAAGTTCGTCCTCTTGTAGTTAAAAAAAAAGGGGCGGCCCAGACGCAAGACCTACTGCTAGCCTTTTGGGCTTAAGCTCAAGCAACATACTCTTGGATTAAGCCCTATAGCATTTTGGTATATTAATTTTTTTTACTTACTTATCTTTATTATTTTTTATTTAAATATTATTGCAATTTATTTTCAAAACAAAAATTCTAAAAAATAAAAAATTTATTGTTTTAGGAAGATATAAATATTAAAAAAATTATTTCAAAAGAGAAAAATAAATAAGTTTTGGATTAAAGCGATTATCTGTAAAAAAAAAAAAAAAATCTCTAAAAGGAACTTATTTTTTGGGAAAGTTAAAGTATTAATTTTTCCTAAAAATATTTCGAGTAAAGATAATTAGTGAGACATTACCAAATTTATTGGGGTGTTCCAAAAATTATTTTTACATAGATATATATATATATATATATATATATATAAATGATCACTTAAGATATGAGCACATTTAAAATCATTCTAATAATAAAACAATGAATAATGATTTTTTTATAGATAAATTAGTCTCATGCACATTGCATTATTAATTGTTTGCATCATGTGCATTCATACGATAATAAAAGTAAATGCGGATTTTCGAAGACGGAATACTATGGAATTCACAAGTAGTGATTCCTATATGATCCTGAGGTGAGAAAATTTTGTTAAATATCACCAAGAGTATTAGAAGTATTTAGCAAATATTTTCAATACAAGAATTCTCATTCATCTTCAATTAATAAAATCATAAATGAAACAAAATTTTGTTAATAATTATTTAAGACACATATGCATGTAAAAGAAAATGTTAGTAATATAACAATAATGATTAAATTTTAAAAATGAATTAGTCTCATGTGAATTACACTTTTAATTGCTTGGGTCATGTGTGTACATACAAAAATGAATGCGGATTACCAACGACGGGATTCTATGGAATTCACAAGTAGTGATTCCTAAGATATCTTAAAGTGAGAAAATTTCGTTAAATACCATCAAAAGTATTGAGAATATTTAGCGAGCATTTTGGATAAATGATTCGCATTTGCTTTTAGGGGTAAGAGATAAAATATTTTTTCAAAGAAATAAAATGATCATAAAGAATATATATTTGTTTATTGACTTAATTATATATTTTTTAAAAAATAAATAACTAAATAAATAAGGGAATCATTTTTAAATATTCACATCAAGGTTGTTTTATCAAAATTAAAAGATAACACGTGGTTAAATGGTACTTTTTTTAGCGGGCGTCGTGGGGGTGCTCATTCCTTCCCCATGCATAACCGTACTATCGAACCCAAAAAAAATTCCTGGACCAAAATATTATCTTTTTTAATAAATTTTAATTGATTTTAAAATTTTATTAAAATGATAAATTTTCTTAAGTGACCAATCACACCAAACCAAAAAAGATTGGTGGCGTCTCTATATGTTTTTAAAATCATCTAGCAGTCGAAAAAACCGTTATGCCAATCCAAATAGTCATGATTAAAAACTTCGAAAAGAAAACATGATGAGATTCTTCTCAAGCATCCAAATTAACCACCAAATTAACAGATCATTAACTATTATTATTATTAGTAAACCTCTTCATGGGTTGGGCTACTCGTCCAACTTGAAGGTCCATCCGATATTTGAAGGATTTGAACAAAAATATTGACCCGAAAAGCGATTTTGAGTAAAAAAATAAAACACATTTTAAAATCAAGTCAAGCTTTGGACATAACATTTTTGCTTAGGCTGATTCCTTTTACTATTAACAAGGGATCGATCCTTTTTTAAATGAGATCGATTCTTCTATGAAAAAATTTCGACGGGCCTATACGAACCTAGGTAGTGTTTAGCATATATGGGCCAGGATTAGACAAAAAAATTTATCTGCGTCAAGCTAAGCTTGAACAGTTATAAAGTTTGTTGATATCCTGAACAAGTCTAATTATCAATATGCATTTCTTGTTCCATTTCTGTTTTTTTTTTTTTTACAACGATAACTTCGTTTGCACGATAAAAACCAAGAAGTTTTTCAACTTCTCAAGTCTTGACAGTTTCATCATACAAAAAATTCTTATGTTGCATATCATTATGAGAAATATATATATTAATTTCAAAATTACAGTAAGTGTAGGAATGCAACCAATAATCTTAAAGTGACTTTTTTTTTTCTTTCTATTCCAATTAATTTTTTCACTTTTTCTAGGATTTTTCAATTTCTTAATATTGACGCGATCTAAACAATTATCACATAGTCATATTCAACATCACACATATTATCTTTAACAAACTCTTCATCCATCTCACCATTAACTTCATTACCTAAAATCAACATACGAGTCCATGTAACATAGTCTGTCACTTATTTCTCAACTACATACTACAAAGAAAAATTTGTACAAGATGCTTGACATTAATAGATCAAGGGGATTTAAATTGCAGCGGTCACGTCACGTTTTTTGTGTTTATGGACGTAATAGATAAATATCGACGGGGAAAAGAGTCGAAATCGCAAAATAATGATCATAACATCACGTTACGATCTCTATTTAAATCCATGAGTCAGACTCTCCTCGATATGATTCTCTAAATGAATGAACAAGCCCAGAAATCATAACTAGGAACATAGTAAGAATCATATATCTGTGAAAGAGAATAATCGGAATATGCCTGCTCTATCTTTGAACCTTCCACTGGCAATACTGTCTGCTCTTCATCAGATTAGTATCAACGACTTAAGTATCACCGACGAACTTTTTCGACGAAATTTTCAGTCGGTGATACGTTTTACCGATGGAAAATAGACTTTTACCGACGGATTATTCCGTCGGTAAAAGTTCATCCTCTTGTAGTGAAAAAAAAGGGGCAGCCTAGACGCAAGGCCCACTGCCAGCCTTTTGGTCTCAAGCTCAAGCAACATACTCTTGGATTAAGCCCTATAGCATTTTGGTATATTAATTTTTTTTACTTACTTTTCTTTATTAGTTTTTTTATTTAAATGTTATTGCAATTTATTTTCAAAACAAAAATTCTAAAAAAAGTAAAAAAATTTATTGTTTTGGGAAGATATAAATATTAAAAAAATTATTTCAAAAGAGAAAAATAAATAAGTTTTGAATTAAAGCGATTATTTGTAAAAGAAAAAAATCTCTAAAAGGAACGTATTTTTTGGGAAAGTTAAAGTATTAATTTTTCCTAAAAGTATTTCGAGTAAAGATAATTAGTGAGACATTACCAAAATTATTGGGGTGTTCCAAAAATTATATATATATATATATATATATATGATCATTTAAGATATGAGCACATTTAAAAATCATGCTAATAATAAAACAATGAATAATGATTTTTTTTAGATAAATTAGTCTCATGCACATTGCATTATTAATTGTTTGCATCATGTGCATTCATACGATAATAAAAGTGAATGCGGATTTTCGAAGACAGAATACTATGGAATTCACAAGTAGTGATTCCTAAATGATCCTGAGGTGAGAAAATTTCGCTAAATATCACCAAGAGTATTAGGAGTATTTAGCAAATATTTTCAATACAAGAATTCTCATTCATCTTCAATTAATAAAATCATAAATGAAACAAAATTTTGTTAATATTTATTTAAGGCACATATGCATGTAAAAGAAAATGTTAGTAATAAAACAATAATGATTAAATTTCAAAAAATGAATTAGTCTCATGTGAATTACACTTTTATTTGCTTGGGTCATGTGTGTTCATACAAAAATGAATGCGGATTATCAACGACGGGATTCTATGGAATTCACAAGTAGTGATTTCTAAGATATCTTAAGGTGAGAAAATTTCGTTAAATACCACCAAAAGTATTGAGAATATTTAGCGAGCATTTTTAATAAATGATTTGCATTTGCTTTTAGGGGTAAGAGAGAAAATATTTTTTCAAAGAAATAAAATGATCCTAAAGAATATATATTTGTCTATTGACTTAATTATATATATATTTTTAAAATAAATAACTAAATAAATAAGGGAATCATTTTTAAATATTCAAATCAAGGTTGTTTTATCAAAATTAAAAGATAACATGTGGTTAAATGGTACCGATTTTTAGCGGGCGTCGTGGGGGTGCTCATTCCTTCCCCATGCATAACCGTACTGTCGAACCCAAAAAAATTTCGTAGACCAAAATATTATCTTTTTTAATAAATTTTAATTGATTTTAAAATTTTATTTAAATGATAAATTTTCTTAAGTGACCAATCACACCTAACCAAAAAAGATTGATGACGTCTTTATATGTTTTTAAAACCATCTAGCAGTCGAAAACACCGTTATGCCAATCCAAATAGTCATGATTCAAAACTTCAAAAAGAAAACATGATGAGATTCTTCTCAAGCATCCAAATTAACCACCAAATTAACAGATCATTAACTATTATTATTAGTAGTAAACCTCTTCATGGGTTGGGCTACTCGTCCAACTTGAAGGTCCATCCGATATTTGAAGGATTTGAACAAAAATATTGACCCGAAAAACGAGTTTGAGTAAAAAAATAAAACACATTTTAAAATCAAGTCAAGCTTTGGACATAACATTTTTGCTTAGGCTGATTCATTTTACTATTAACAAGGGATCGATCCTTTTTTAAATGAGATCGATTCTTCTATGAAAAATTTAGACGGGGCTATACGAACCTAGGTAGTGTTTAGCATATATGGGCCAGGCTTAGAAAAATTTATCTGCGTCGAGCTAAGCTTGAATAGTTATAAAGTTTGTTGCTATCCTGAACAAGTCTAATTATCAACATGCATTTCTTGTTCCATTTCTGTTTTTTTTTTTTTTTGTTTAACGATAACTTCGTTTGCAAGATAAAACCAATAAATTTTTCAACTTCCCAAGTCTTGACAGTTTCATCATACAAAAAATTCTTATGTTGGATATCATTATCAGAAATATATATATATATATATATTAATTTCAAAATTACAGTAAGTGTAGGAATGCAACCAATAATCTTAAAGTGGCTTTTTTTTTCTTTCTATTCCAATTAAGTTTTTCACCTTTTCTAGGATTTTTCAATTTCTTAATATTGACGCTATCTAAACAATTATCACATACTCATATTCAACATCACACATATTATCTTTAACAAACTCGTCATCCATCTCACCATAGACTTCATTACCTAAAATCAACATACGAGTCCATGTAACATAGTCAGTCACTTATTTCTCAACTACATACTACAAAGAAAATTTTTTACAAGATGCTTGACATTAATAGATCAAAGACAATAGGATAGTCAAATCGGGGATTTAAATTGCAGTTGCAAAATCGTTTTCGGTCACGTTTTTTGTGTTTATGGACGTAATAGATAAATATCGACGGCGAAAAGAGCTGAAATCGTAAAATAATGATCATAACATCACGTTACGATCTCTATTTAAATCCATGACCAGACTCTCCTCGATATGATTCTCTAAATGAATGAACAAGTCCAGAAATCATAACTAGGAACATAGTAAGAATCATATATCTGTGAAAGAGAATAATCGGAATATGCCTGCTCTATTTTTGAACCTTCCACTGGCAATACTGTCTGGGCTTCATCAGATGTTTCAGACGAATCACATAATCGTCTTTGGGGAGAACTCTATCGACTGGAACTGCTTGGCTACTGCTAAATGGTGAGAGATCGTATGTGGTTGAGTGTGTTGATTCTTCCATTTTTGAAGACGAATCAGTTTCAGAAAGATTTTCTAACTTGGTTTCACTTTCTGCAGATGATTCAATTTTCGAAGAAAAATCCTTCTTCCGTTTCTTCATGCGGATGTTCCAATAGTTTTTTATTTCATTGTCTGTTCTTTGTGGCAGTTTCGCAGCAATTGTAGCCAACCTGAAGAAAATTAGATTATCCATGATTAAATTGTTAGCTAATTCCAAGATTCATAAGTAATCAGAGATTTAAATTACGATCCCGAAAGCGTTTTTTGTTGTTTTAAGTTTATCGTGATCAATTACAGTAAATATCGATAACGGAAAAAGTCGAAACCGTAAAATAATGATCATGACGTTGCTTTGCGACCGTATTTAAATCCCTGATCTTATTTAACTCTCTAAAATTAAATATGATCCAAGCTAATTAGATATTTAACTAATTACCGATTTCCCATAATGTTTTGCAACTTGACAATGATTTCTTCTTCTTCCCTGCTGATGTTTCCACGCTTTATACCAGGTCTTAAGTAATTCAGCCATCGAAGTCTGCAACTCTTGCCTGTCCTTTACAAACCTAGAAATCAAAACTTGGTGTTGGTCATGCTTTAATTTCTTCTTTATAAAGGTGACCGCAACTTAAAAATAAAGAAAGAGATTATAAATATTGAGATTTAGATCTCGCAACTTTGGATACGATACGATTATAAGACACGGAAAAAATAACTAAAACACGATACAAACCTGACACAAAAAAATAACACGAACACGATACGAATACACGAATATATCAAAATCAATAAACACGGATTATTAAAGTATCAAAATTTATATAAATATATAATAATTTTAAACACGATTATGACACGTGAAAATATACGAACACGACACGAATACACGTATTGTTAGATGGAAATTGAACTCCAAACCTACTAAATATCACATCTTAAGGGTGACTGCATGAACCAACTAAACTAAGTCTCGGGTTTGTCATGCTTTAATTTTATTCAATAAGATTGAGCTTGAATAGGTTAAATTACATACCAGCATGTTTTGGAGTTTCGTTCCAATTCCAAATGCCATATCTGCTAATGTAAGCTATCAACTTCTGATCTTCTTGTAAGCTCCATCCACCTTTCCTTAGAACCTTCTTCTCTTGTGATGGATTCTTTGCCATCGTTTTCTTAACTTAATTGGCAAATTCTGTACCTCAAAGTAACCAAGTTAATGGAAACTTGGAATCTTAAATCCCAAAAATGTTTTTGAACATATTCTTACAGAGTTTAGAAACTAAAATTAATCCTTATATTATATGTATTTTTCCATTGCCATTTCGGTCTCCTAAGGTTATACTAAAGAGTTCATTGCCAAGTCTTTTATTATTCCTTCAAGTAAACAAGGTATGATTTTTTTTATTTGAAAAAAAAAAATTAAATAAACATAACAACAGTCCAAATTTGGCAAAAAAAATAACAGTAAAAAAGCGGCTAAATCTTATTATATAGAGTAAAATAAATAATATGAGGAGAAATTATTTCATTGGAGTTCTTAAATTAGAAGAGTAACAAAATCTGACGGTTTGTGTATCCATATCGTATTCGTGTATTTTTTCATGTTATAATCATGTTTAAAGTGTTTTATATTTGTATAAATTTTGACGTATTAATAATTTGTATTATATAGATTTTGATATATTCGTAAATTTGTGTCGTGTCCGTTTTTTTCGTCTCGTATTTTAGTTATTTTTTCCGTGTCGTGTCCAATATTGTCAGGTCTAGACATATTCCTTTAGATATATTTAAAAAAGAGTTAGTTTTTATACACTGATTGTGTAATTTTTTTAACTCCATAAGCGAGATTAAGAGATGTCTACATGTCAACTTCTTTTTTAATATATTTTAAGAAATATTTGTCATCTTATTAACCCCGTTCGGGAAATCTAAAAATTGAACTAACAGATAATTTCTCTTAAAATTTTTAAATAAATAATTTAAAAATAAAATAAAATATATAAGAGTTTCTTAATCATACTTATAAAAATAAAAATTTTATTATCAATGTATAAGAAACGAACTCATTGTATGCGTGCACCAACCGCTTATTATCTGTAAAAATAGTATCGACCCACTTGTAAGACAGGTCAATTGGTAAGTTTTTCTGCTCAACTTAGCTGGTCTTCAGTTTAAGGAAAATTAAAAATAAATATAATATAATTATTTAAAATAAAATAAATAATATTTAACTACAACAAGTTGAGAGATATAATTTTCAAAACATGCATCCGCATATTAAACAAGTCTAATTGTGGGCTGTTTCACTACTATTCAATGAGAGAATTAATAAAATATCGAACTGAATGTTAAACCGATGAAATTTTTGATTATCGGTTCAATTGATCTAATCGATTGAATCGGATGATTTAATTGAAAAATAAATTAAATATTAAATATATAATTTTGATAAAAAAATAAATATTAAATATAATAAATAATTAATAAAAATATGCATTTGACTTAATGATATGGTCTTTAATATATAATTAAGAGGTTAAAGATTCAAATCTCATCAAATATAAAAAAATTAATACAAAAATAAAATTAATTTAAAATCATTTTTTCCAATTTAAATTGGTTTTTTACCGATTTAATTTAAAATTTATACCGATTGAACTGATTCTTTGATATGCACCAAACTAAGCAAATCAATGATTCTTTGATATGCACCAAACTAAACAAATTTTCGATTCTCAACTAAATTGGTCCGATCGACAAATTAGGTTCGTTTTTTTCAACATTAATAAGAGGATATATAATTTTCAATGTATGAATCCTAATCTAGAGTAATACTCATATTTTATTTATCAAAATTTAATAAATAAATAAATAATAGTTTGCTTACCTAAGCTTCATAACGTAAGAGCACCGGCTTATTATTTTCTTTCCATATAAAGACAATTTTCTTAAGTCAAGGTGAAATAGAATATTTAAATTAATCCTTTGCAAACGAAATAAATAAATAAGAAGAAGACGACAATGGACAAACCAAGTTTGAATTTTTAAGTAAACGAGAAAACGTATGCTATACCTCCATCTATATAACATAGTTTATAAGCCTAATATTTATCCCTTGAATTATTAGATTTGCAACAACCAATATTTATATTTATTAAAAAAAATTTATATAAAAAAGTCATAATTTTGGGATAAGAAAAAGGATTGCTGGCAGATCTGATAATTTTACACATTCCAAGATTACACAACTCGGGAAAAATAACTAAAACACAATATGACACGAAAAAATAACACGAACACGGCATGAATATACGAACGTGTTAAAATCTATATAAAGTAAATTATTAATATGTCAAAAAATATATATATATAACACTTGAATATGATTATGACACGAAAAAATAACACGAACACGATACGAATACATGAACATGTCAAAATCTATATAATACAAATAATTAATATATCAAAACTTATATAAATATATAACACCTTGAACACGATTATGATACGAAAAAATAACACGAACACAATACGAATAAACGTATTGTTAGATTTACGATTTACTAATACCAACTTTTAAGATGATTGTATAATTGTATTGGACTAAATTCGAATTCAAAAAATATATAAATTATCATCATGGAATGGGGACAGTCGTTATTTGTGTTTGTTGTAATTAATCAGAAGACAAAAATAATCTGCAAAAAGAACTTCAATTTACACTTTTAAGTAACTATTTTATTAATTGGGCTAATCCGAAAATTCGTTTAATTGTTTATAAAAATATTAAAAAATTATTTTTATTTTTATTTTTATATTAATATTTAATATATATTTTTATAATTAAAAAATATTTTTTTATTCATAAATAATAATTTGAGTAGAGCCGACCCGAATTAAAAAAATTTATATCCAAGTCGATACAATACGAGTCGGATCTGTACCCGTCCAACCTTTGAATAGGTCTACTTGAGACCTCACATCAGTGATATTGAAAAAAAAAAAAAAAAAAAACATTTGGCAAAGGGGAATTTTGGGGACGAGAGGGATGGATTTGTGATCAAATGAAAGAAAAATACGTAGATTTTTCATACATTATAGCTTCTCAAAGATTGTTGAATCTCCGTTGGTATTCCCAAATAATAATAATTTTGAAGCATACTTTAGATTTTTTTTTTCTTTCTTATAGTCTCTAATATAAAACAAAACCATATTAAAAAAAAATGTACCAAAAAAACTAAAAAATAAAATAAAATATTTGATCAAGGTAGACTTTGATCAAAAACTATACTGTCAGTATATCAAAAATGAACTTTTATCAAGTAAACCTGTTCATAGGTCGAATTGGTCCGTAAGCCCGTTTCACTATTTAAATAATATTAAAAAGTTTATTTTTTATATAATATTTTTATATTATTATAATTAAATTTAAATAAAAAATAATATTTTATTAGATAAATAGTAATTCAGGTTGGACTGAACCAGCTTAAAATGAAATTTTTTTTACCCAGATCCAGCCCAATATAGGTCGAGCTTGTCAAGCCGAGCGGGTTGTCCGACCCTTGAACTAGTCTATTGCCAAGTGTCCCATTTTTTTTTTAATTTTTTATTATATCATAAGAAATTGTGTTATTTTACTAACCTTATTTATAAAATCTAATAATTCACTCTCAATAAATGTGATAATTTATAAAAAAGATGAAAACTTTGATAGTAAGTTGGGATGGAATCAACCATTACGTAGGAAAGACAAAATAGATAATGTGCTACTTCTAACGGAAGATAATGTCCTTCAAATTTAATTTGATTTAAAATTTAGATTAATTAATTTCATTTAAGCACGTTGAAAACATATATATATATTTTTTTATATTTGTATGTAAAATACAGCTGTTTGATGTGCATGTATTGGTAACAACTTGTTCTTTAACATTACTTTTTAAACAAAAAAAAAAAATTATGCACAAGTGAATCATATTCATGTATTGGTAACATCTTGTTCATGCGCCGGGTTATGATCCGGAATTTTTTCATTTTTTTCTCAAATTCGACCCGTCAGTTTGGTTTATTGATTACAAAAATAATAAAAAAATATAAAAAATAATTTTATATTAATATATTTTTATAATTAAATTTAAATTAATTTTTTTTATTATATGAATAGTGATTTGAGCCGAACTGGGTCAAATCGAATCGAAAAAACTCTACCCAAACTTAGTTTAATACGGATTGAATCTGTCGAACTGGATGAACTACCCGACTTTTGAGCAGATGTGTTAACAACTTGTTCTTTAACATTACTTTTTCTTCAACTGGAAAAGAAAAATTCAAATCTTACTTTTTTAAATAAAAAAAAAAGAAAAGAAAAGATTATGCACCAATCAATCATACAAATATTTTGATGCAAGATCCTTTGGATTAGATCAGATAATTTTGGACATATATGATTACACGATAGAAATACGACCGAAAAAAAAAAAAAAAAAAAAAACACGACACGACAAAAAAAAATACGAACACAACACGAATATACGAATGTGTCAAAATCTATATAACACAAATTATTAATATATCAAAATTTATATAAATATAAAATATATTAAATACGATTATAACACGTAAAAATAACACAAATACATACAAATACACATATTGCAGGGGATTGAAGAGCATGATATTGCGGCTCTCTGCAAATTTGGGGATATGACATGATGTCCTTGTAACTGAAAACCGGATAATGAAGCTAGCAAAGTTGCAAATGTAGTCACACCGAAAAAAAAAGTAGCAAATATAGTCCAAACGTGTGTGTTAGGACTTAGGATGCATGCAAACTTTAAGTCAAAATCAACTTCTTGTTACTTGAAAAATATAGTTGTTTCATATGTGAGTTACATGATTATATTAATCATATTGAAGATGAATGCCTAATGGTAAAAACTATTAAAATATAATTATTAAATTATATGATTGATTATTAGAAGTGTCCATGGTTGGGTCGGGTTAGGTTCGGACCGAGTATAAATATTATATAAACACCATTTATATTTATCCAAAGTCAGGCTTGACTCAAAATATGAGTCTCAAATTTTATCTAAACCAGTCCATATTTATAAATGGGTAGTCCAAGCCTGTATAGGTCTACCCGTATTATATTTTTCTAAAAAATAAATAACATATTATTTTTTATTTAATCTTTAGTACTTTACTTTTTTATTAAATTTTAAAATATGGCCAATTTAATATATATTTTAATGTTTACAATATAATATAATATTTATTTAATTTTTATATGGTATAAATTACATAATATATATAAATATAAAATAATATATTAGATTATATAATTGAAAAACGGGTTGGGCTTGGTTGGGCTTGGGCCTTGAATTTTAGAGCCAAAGCTTGGTCCGTTTTTTAAATGAGTCACATTTTTTTTTAAAACCCATTTTCGAGCTAATATTTTTGTCAAAATCTTCTCAAATATTGAGTAAACCTTCGGGCTTGGACAAATAGCCTGACTAACGAACATGTCTATTGATTATACTATTTTTTTTAAAAAAATTAAATATTCAATTTCACTTGTTTTATAAAAGAAACCAACTTTAACTATAATTAATTACAATATTATGTGTAATTAAAATTAAAAAAAAAAAATTGAGATTTCTAATCTCAAAAGTTTCAAATCTTGCCTTTTGTACTTATAATTCCGCATAAATATTATACATCCTTGCTCTGGCGGTTGCCACTCCATCTCGACATTCTGGTCATACTGCTATTAATCAAAACTCTTGTCGCCTTCATGATTTTGTTTTAAAAACAAAGTCGCAAAAAGGGTTACAAATGTTGGGATTCGAACTCAAAATTTATTGGATATCATCTCTTAAAAGTGAGGACATGAATCAACTGAAATAAACTCTAGAATTGCTTCCGTAACCTATTTAGCAAACTTTTTCGCCATCAAACATACATTTACAGATGGATACAACAGGGTTTGTCAATAACATTCCTCCATCAGTAAACTGGAGATGGTTAAGGCGTATTTTTCAGAATTTTGGAAAGGTAGTGGATGTTTTTCTACCTAAGAAAACAAGTTGAGTGGGAGAAAATATGGCTTTGTTCGTTTTGATAATATGAATGATGCAAGATACGCGGTCAATAGACTCAATGAATCATGGCTGATGGATAATCGTATTGGGGTGAATCTAGCAAGGTTCAACACTAGATCTTCATTTTGGAGACAAACCACTCCGAAACAAAAGCAAGAGGAAGTAAGATATTCAGGAGCTCGGTATGCTGATAGGAACAGAACAGACATCTCTGGCGAAAGAGAGGTTACAAGATCGAATGGGTTAATGCAAGATGATAAGGGAAGGAAATCTTATTTACAGGTGCTTATGCAAAACAAGTCTTCAGAAGATGATGAACACAAAGAACCATGCGGGACGAATGGAGTTAACATGGAATATGGGGAATCTGATCTAAAGTCATGCAAAGGCATCGTAGAGGAAGAAGTATTACACAAACTGGAAAAATGCATGATAGGGACGGCGAGAGGATATTATGAGGTTGATAGGCTAATGGAAAATTTCAAAATGCAAGGTGTGATGGAGGTCTCTGTTAAAAAAATTTCGGGGAGACAATTCTTGATCGAATTCGAAGATTAAGAAATAATGACAACTATGCAGAATCTGAACTGGTCTTGGCTAAGAGAATGGTTTGATGATATCGAACCATGGTCAGATAAATTTCAGTTTAAATACAGAATCACATGGGTACTTGCTTTGGGGTTCCTATCCATGCATGGAACTATCATACATTCATAAAAATAGCAAATGTTGAGAATTATTGAGTCTGGATAGCAAGACTTTAAAATTCCAAGACTTCAGAAGAGGGGCTATGTTGATCATGACAGATGAATTGGCCAGAATTGATGAGCTTGTCAACGTTCAATGTGGCGGAACCTATTTCCCAGTCAGAGTAACTGAAGTTGGATCAGACATGATTTCGCTTTTCAATTGCAACTGTAACTGTAACAGATACAAGATTGACCAAGAATCCAATACCATTCGGAATCATGCTCATTCTGATTCCAGTCTGAGTGACAACAGTTTGGATGAAAATCAGTTGAAAGATGAACAGCCGCTGGACAAGGTGGGAAGTGGGGAATGTGAAGGAATTATGAGTGACACAGTGGACGAGAGATTTGAAGATTCCGAAGTGGGCTGCATGGACATCGATCCGAGGTTTAATGTACTCAATAAAAAAGTAGTGGATGAGGTGGAGTCAGGAAGTGGGGAACGGGGAGAAGACAACCTGGAAAGTTCAAAAATGGAATATAACTCTAATAATCAGACGTATGCAGGAGAGATGGACTCGAATCTTAATGTGGACCAAGCTATGCAGCCTATCTGTGATACTGGGCTTCCTAATGGAGGGGCTCTTGACCCAGCTGCTAAATCCCCCGTTAGGGCTTCCTCTCATGGAAAATACAGAAAACTGTCAAACAAACCTGGGTTCTTTTAGCCAAACATCCAACTCTAGTGAAATTTTGAAAAGAAATAGGAAGAAGTCCAAAACTCTAGATGAGATTGAAGAAGTGTTCTTAGAAAAGCTACAGTTAAAGAGAAGCAATAAAGGGAAAAAAGCAAAAAAACCTCAACTCTCGAGAAAAAATAAGATCGGCTTGGGCAAATGTGGCAAGAGAAGTTTCAAAAAAGGAGATTTTGTCCGGGCCACTAAATCAGATATGTTTTCTTCCTAAATTGATGTTTTAGAATGCAAAAAGACTTTTTTCATCTTACAGGTTGTACTCCAAGACTTAGTCTAAGAAAGCAGACAAAAAAAGTCAAACTTGAAAAAGTTAACCCCAAAAAAGTCAACCTCGAAAAGTCAACTACTAAAAAAGTCAACCCATTTTCAAAAATCAAGACTCGAAATTCAGTTGAAAGATGGTGAAAGAATTTTGATAATCCGAGGTCTACATTGAAAGATATGGAGTTCGGAAGTTGGGTTACGGAATTTCAATAGAAAGAAAACCTTAGTTCGGGAAATTTGGGGAAAAGTGCTTAAATGATCAAATTGGTCAGAATTGAAGGTTCTAAATGAATGATAAACACTGACTACGGATAATGGAGAAGCCACTTGGAAGAAAAACTGCAAGAAAAGTCAATCCGGAAGAAAATCGAGAATTAGAGTTTCTAGTGGATTTTGGGGAAATTTGGGAAAATTACAGAAATATCCTGATTTGGTAAAATTAAAGCCCCTAATTGATGAGGAATGGTTAAACAAGGATAGTCCAAGGCTCAGTTTGAAGTAATTCCAACAAAAGAGCCGATTGGAGGGAAAATGGAAAAACGAGAAAATTCCCGATACTGAAAAGAGGAAAAATCAAAACGGAAGGGAATTTGATTGTAAAAATTGGACTTCTTTGGGCCAACTCCAATTCAATATAGGACAAATGCCCAGGAAAAGAAAATTTGAAAATCGGACTTGTTTTGGGCAAAATCGGGCTTCGGAGCAAAAGGGCAAAACTGAAAAATTTGGGAAAATACCAAATAAGCTCCAAAAATTTTGAAAATTTGAAAATCTCATTCTTAAATCATTTCGGAAAGATTGGCGAAAGAAAATCTAAATTCGGAGTTCGTTTGCAGAATGGCCAAATCCCGAGCCTACTATGTAGAAATTCAAAGAGATAAATCTCAAAAAAATAGCAAATGAGTTCCAAAATTCTGAAAATTATTCTTAAATTATTTTGAAGAGATTGGTGAGAGAAAATCCGGATTCGGAGCTCGTTTGCGAAATGACCAAATCCCGGGCCCACTGTGTAGAAATTCAAGCAGATAAATCCCGAAAAAATAGCAAATGAGCTCCAAAAATTACCAAAACTTCCAGATCACACTTTTAATTTATTTCAAAAAGATTGGCAAAAGAAAATCTGGATTCGGAGCTCGTTTACAAAATGACAAAAGTTCGGGTGCATTAAGGGCAATTTTGGAAATAAATCCGAAATAAATAGCAAATGGACTCGAAAATTTTGAAAACTTTCAGAATTTAATTTTTTTTATTATTTTGGAAGTATTGAAAAAATAAAATTTGAATTTGGAGTCTGTTTGCTATTTATTTAGGTTTGGGGGTCAAAAATGTTATTTTATCGAAGAAACCGAAAAGGGCCAATTTATAATTAAGAAAAACGTGAAAGATGAAAGATTTGCAAAGATAATTCCTCTCTTGGTCATCTAGCATAGAGGAGAAGAAGGAAGCTTGATCAATTTAATTCCTTAGTCACTATCAAGCTCAAAATGCTTCCACTAGTACCTTGCAAATGGTCCCCCCTTCACCCAATGGCTTAGGTGCACCATCCATTGACCAAGTTTAAATGCCAAGATGAAATTTTTATTTTTCATGAAAGAACCCTCATCTAATGGCCAAGAATGGAAGAAAAAAGATGAGCACAATTTATCCAAAGGTGGGTATCCATTCGGCCAAGCAAGGGAGTGCATGTGATTGTTTCTTTTCATCCAATGGCTTAGGCAATCTACAAGGGCTGAGTACACATGTTAAGGGTTGGGTTTAATCTACAAGATGTCATTTTTATGTTGTCCTCATCCAATGACCAAGAATAGAAGAAGAAAGATGAGCATAACTCATCCAAGGGTAGAGGTCCATTCGGCCAAGCAAGGAAGTGCATGGGATTGTGTCCTTATTTCATCTAAAGTCTGAGTACACATCTTAAGGGCTGCAATCAATTGGCAAGAAGGTATTTTTGTTGTGTCATCAAAAGATCCTAATCTAAAGGCCAAAATTGGAGGAGAAAAAGTGCAAAATCCATCCAATGGTTGGAGGGCCAACTGGCCAAGCATGAGAGAGGGGGGATGTTTTATTTTTCCTTAAGTGGATGATCATTTGAGAGGGGAGGTCAGTATCTAATGGAGTAAAAAAAAAAGGTTTTTGAAAGAGAGAAAGAAAAAGTTGTCTAAGAGAGCTTGAAGGTAGCCATTTCTACCTAGCTCTAGCATAGTTTTCTTCTTTTTTTCCATGGTGATTTCTTGATTTTCTATCTTGTTTTCCTACTACATTTCTCATAGAAATCAAAGTTTTAAAAGGTTTATTTAAGTTTTCATCTTTTCTTCTTCATAAAAAGTGGTTGAAAATAATTTTTTTTACAAAATTTTTGCTTTGGCCGAATGTAGCATAAGTGATTGCCTTGATTTTTCTTCTTTTCTTCTTTGCATGTTGTTATGGGAAACATGATTTTAGAAGGTTTATTTAAGTTTTTAATGTTCTGATTTTTTACAAAAAAAAGAAGCAAAAGAGGTTGAAATGGCTACATGATCTTGATACATATCAAGTGACCATGGTTAGGGGAGAGGCTATACCCATTTTTACCAACCATAAAGCTCACCTCTATTTTAATTAGCATGGTTTATTTATTGATTTTTTGAAATGGAAAGGCTTCATGATCTTGAAAAGATCAAGTGATTATGGTTAGGGAAGAGGCTATGCCCATTTTGTACCCACCATGGAGCTTAACTTTCCTTGTTTTGTTTACTATTTTTTCTTGATATATATATTTTTTGCATGTCTATGTTTATTTTAGTCATGCACTTTACATTATTTTTATGCTATATTTACTTTTATATTTTTTCACGAAATAATACTTCCTTGTAGGTTTTGGCCTTTGTGTTCTTCATGATTATATCTTGCATTTTTCTCATGTATCATATCTTGTATGTTGCCATGTTTGCATATTATATTTTGTCATGTGACCATTCGGCACTTTCATTTTGTATGCTTTGCATATGCATTTTCATCATGTTAGTTGATAGGTTTGCATTTCCATGCCATGAGTTTGTGTGTCTTACATGTTAGTATGCCATGTGTTTGTGGAAAATACCATGCTAAGCTTATAGGACCATTCGGCCATGATGAATTTCATTGTGCATGTGTGCATTTTTTGTATGTTAACTTGCTTAGTATGCTTCCATTTATGTTTACATATTTAGACCATGCCATGTGTTTGTTATATTGTCATTGATATGTTCATGAGTTATGTTTGTCACTATATTTGCATTATTATCACATTTGCTACCATGTGTTTGTGTCATTGTTTGGCTAGGATTATACCTTGTTTTTTATGACCATTTGACCATTAGAGTCCTGTAGACACCTAATTTTGTCCGGACCACTAAAACAGGTATATTTTCTTCCTAAATTGATGTTTCAGAATGTAAAAATACTTTTTTTCATCCTGCAGGTGGTACTCAGGGACTTAGTCTAAGAAGGCGAGCATAAAAAGTCAAACGTGAAAAAGGCAACCCCAAAAAGTCAACCCTAAAAAGTCAACTACTGAAAAAGTCAACCCTTTTTCAAAATCAATATTTGAAATTCAATTGAAAATGGCGAAAGAATTTTGATAATCCGAGGTCTACATCGAAAGATATGGAGTTTGGAAGTTGGGTTACGGAGATTCAATAGAAAAGAAACCCTAATCTAGAAAATTTAGGGAAAAGTGCTTAAACGATCGAATTGGTCGAAATTGAAGGTTCCAAATGAAAGATAAGCACTGGCTACGAGTAATGGAGAAGCCGCTTGAAAGAAAAACTGAAAGAAAAGTCAATCCAGAAGAAAACCGAGAATTAGGGTTTTTGGTGGATTTCGGTAAAATTGGGAAGAATTAAAGAAATGGCCCGACTCGGTAGGAATAAAGTCTCTAATGGATGAGGAGTGATTAAAAAAGGATAGCCCAAGGCTCAGTTTGAAGAAAATCTGAAAATCGGACTTGTTTTGAGCAAAACCGGGTTTCAGAGGTAAAAGGGCAAAATTGGAAAATTTAGGAAAAATAGCAATTGAACTCCAAAAATTTTGAAAAATTGAAAATCTTATTCTTAAATCATTTCGAAGAGATTGGCAGAAAAAAAAAAATCTTGATTCGGAGTTCGTTTGCAAAATGTTCAAATCTCGGGTCTCTTATGCAAAATTCAAAAAGATAAATCACGAAAAAATAGCAAATGAACTCCAAAAATTTTGAAATTTTGCAAATATAAATTTTAAATTATTTGGAAGAGATTGGCAAAAAAAATCTTGATTCGGAGTTCGTTTGCAAAATGGCTAAATCCCGAGCCCCAATATAGTAATTCAAGCAGATAAATCCCGAAAAAATACCAAATGAGTTCCAAAAATTATGAAAACTTCCAGATCACACTTTTGAATTATTTGGAAGAGATTGGTGAATAAAAATCTATATTTGGAGCTCGTTTAAAAAATGGTAAAGTTTGGGGGCATAAAAGGGTAATTTTGGAAGAAAAATCCAAATAAATACAAATGGACTCAGAAAATTTTGAAAACTTCCAGAATTCAATTTTTTTTATTTATTTTGAAAGTATTGAAAAAAGAAAATTTGAATTTGGAGCCTGTTTGCCATTTATTTATGTTCGGGGGGCAAAAAGGTCATTTTACCCAAGAAACCGAAAAGGGCTTTTCTTGCCTTTTAAAAAAATGAAACATGGGCTGGAAGAAGGAGGGTTGGCCGGCCAAGGCCCAAGGATAGGTAGATAGTTTCTGATTTTTAAATCAAAAGGCTAACAATGAAGAGAAAGTTAGTTCTTTTTTGATCAAGCCTTTGCAAATAAGCCACATGGACCAATGCATGAAGAGGGAGAGTGTCATAATAATGGCTTAAGATTCTTCAACAGATGTAATTGTCGATAGCTGATGGCCTAATCTAAGGGTGATAATTTCATATTTTAAACATCTTGGATCAATAGCCTTTGGATGAAAATTGGTGGAAGAAAAAATGACAACATCCTAGCCTAAAGGGGGCATTCGGCCACACTAAAGAAAGGGGAGTCTCTCTTTCATTTTCAGCTGTTCACTCTCTATTCTCTCTTGGTTTTGGCTGATTTTTCCCTCCATTGTTGAAAAGCAAAAAGAAAAGTTTAGAAAAGAAAAGAAAGTTAGAAGAGAAAAGGCTTGAAAGATAGCTTCAAGAGGTTGCTTTAAGCACCATACTCTTGCACTTTCTTGGATTTTCCATTCTTGATTTGCTGTTTTGATCACTATTTTGGTGAGTTTCTTTTTATTTTTCTGTTAAAATAAGTGTTTTTAATGTTCTTCTTTAAGTTCCTTCTTCATTCTTTCTTGTAAAAAGCTCTTGAAATTTTTTTCCCTTTGTTTTTGAGATGGCCGAATGGCCTAGTTTTTGAGGGTTGCTGTTTGCATTTTTATTTTCATGTTATTCTTGATATTTAACAAGTTTTGATGCTTTAATCTTCTTATAATACATAGATATGAAGGTTGTTTTAATTTGGTTGCTTGCTTGTTTCTATTTTTTGAGTCTATTATCATGTTTATTTTACTATTCTTGCATTTTTTATTTTATGTTTTCAAAATGTTTAAGTTTGTTTATGTTTTATATTTTGTAATCCATGTGTTTGTGAAAATGCTTATTGGTTTTCATGCATTTACTTTATATTTTCATGATTTGAGTGTTATTCTTTATCTAAGCATGTTAGTATATCATGTGTTTGTGAAAATGCCATGCTCATTTTAAACATGAGGCCATTCGGCCACTCTCATATTGTATGCTTTGTGTGTGCATTTTTTTTATGTTAGTTGATAGGTTTGCATTTTCATGATATTTGTTTGAGTATTTTGTTTAAGCATGCCATGTGTTTGTGTTATTGCCATGCATATTTTAGGTTTAGGGTTGGTTTGTTTAGCCATGCATATTCATGCATTTTGGACATGGGTTGCATTAAATGCCATGCAAGTTTATTTAGGTCTAGGTCATTTTATTGATGCCATGCATTTTTCATGTCATTTAGGTTTTAAATCATACATTTCATGCATCATATTTGCTGTATTTTTCATGCATTTCATGTCCTTGCCACTTGACTTATGACTTAGGCCAATCAATGGCTCAAAGTCATGCTCACTTAAGCATACTTGTGCAAAATTAAAGAGTTGTCAAATTGATTATTCTACTTTTGTATATTTTTTTTTACTTATCCAATTTTTGCCTAACTTTTCAAAAGTGTTAGCTACTATTTGTGAATCTTTTAGAGAGTCTCTAATATTTTTACTTTGATTTTTAAATGATTTTATCAAAGGCAAAAGAATGTGTTTTGGCAAAACAGTTTTTTACCAGTACTCATAATTTCTCGATTTTTTTTGGGAAGTCATATTGAATAAAAAAATTAAGTCAATTTTTTCTCGTGTAGTTTTACATGTTATGAGTTTCCAGTATTTATTTTAGATTTTTTTGAATTTTTAAAAATAGGGTAAGAAATCGTGCTTTAAAAGTGGACAGTGGAGTCAGAATTGAATTTGAAGGAAAATCAATTTTCTGTTTTGGTTAAGTTACTTAGAGGGGGCTGATTAGGAAGTTTATCAACTGACTTAGGGTAGTTTCTATGCCTTTTTAAACTCTAAAAATGATTTTTTAAGTCCCGGTTTAAGGGCGGTCAAGTCCGGGATTTTAAACTTAGGAAATTAGAGCCATTTAAAAAGGGTTTAGCTATGTTTTTATTTTTAATCTAAGCTTTTCAAAATTATTTTCAAACAGTCACAAAGTATTTTGATTTTATAATATATCATTTGATATATTTTCCTAAGGTAGCCGGATATCTTTTTAGATATACGGATTTCCTTAATAAAAGGAAAAAATACATTCTCATGCATTGAATTTTCCATATTCATGCATATTATATGATATGTAATTTTTGCTATGTTTAATTTTCACGATGGTGTTATTATCTTTGATTTAAATTTTTGATATTATATTATTTGTTATATGGTTTTTAATATTTTATGATATCCTATGCTTTTCACTTAGTTATTTTTGTCATATTATTTAGCATATGCTATGTTCATGCATTATTATTTTTAGTTTTATTTTCATGCATATTATATGATAGCATTGTTTTATATTTCATGTCATTTAGATTATATGCCATATCATTTATATTTGCCATGTCATTTAAATTATTTCATTTCATGTAGAATATATTATGTTACCTAGGTAATTTCATTTCATTTAGAATATATTATGTCACTTAGGATATTTTATTTCATTTAAAATATATCATATGACTTAGGATATTATATTTCATATTTCATATATCATGATACCTAGGTCATTTCATTTCATTTAGAATATATCATATAACTTAGGATATTTCATTTCATTTAGAATATGCTAAGACATTTAAATTCTATCATACCATTTAGGTTGCATTATATTATTTAGACTTTGCTATGTCATTTTATTTATGTCATACATATTCATATTCATATTTTTTAAAATGTTTTAAAAAAGGTAATGATTTTCAATAAAATAAAGATATTCCCGAGTTAAAATAATTCATGAATTCTCTGCCGGATTTGCTGGAGAGGGTATCATCAATTATCATTAATAACGAAATATCTTCTTTAAAATGAGAATGATTCGGAAAGTTTTCCAAACTAATAAAATTTTTTATATTTTGCCACGTTTGTTGGGGAATATAGGAAAATTTTGAATTTATAAATTCTGAATCATTTTCAATTAAAAATGGAATTATTTTTCTTTAAATTGGGAAATTAACTTGAAATACTAAATTTAAAACTGACTTTTTACCGAGACTTGAGATAACACACGACTAATAAGGTAACATTTTATACGGGCGTTGTGGGGGTGCTAATCCTTCCCCACACGTAACCGAGTCCTGATCACACCTAGCTAAAAAAGATTTGTGACGACTCCATATCTTTTTCAAGGTCATTTTCAAAACCTTCATTTTTCAAGAGGAATTAAGTCGATTTTTTTCTCTCTTTTTTTTTAATGTCACACTTAACGAATAATAAAGTCTTGCGATGAGATTTGTTATTTTTTAGGTTGCGACAGCTTGGCGACTCCGCTGGGGATTTTTAGAGAGTTAGGCTTAGAATTAGTAGTGTGTTATCAATGTCTCGGTTTTGTTGGTTTAACTGGTATTTAATTTTAATTCCCCCATTTTTTTAAATAATAAAGAGAATTTTGAAAATAATAAAACGTTTTAATTATGACCATATTCATGTGCATACATTTTATTATTGTTCTCTAGTTATTTAATAATTGTATATTATAATTGCTTGTTGGTTAATGCGTTACACTATTCTTGAATGTTTTTTTTAATAAATTGCTAGGGCATTTAGAATAAGGTTTGTAGAATAGATGGTGAAAGGTTTGTTGTTCCTCCACACACACCACACATGCATTTGCATATCATGAGCCCTATACCCGAGTTTCGTCCTTTTAGGTAGGAGAAAAGTAACTAAGCCTTCGTGATTAACAATATGCATGGGCTAGTGAAACACTTTCGGGGTACTAAATTACCTAAGCCTTCGTGATTAACAATCCGCATGAGTTAGGGAAATAGACTCTAACGAATTGAACCCACTTTTATCGGGATGCCTTACTAGCCTTCACCGACGACAGTGAGGAGCAATTCGGGGCCTTTAGAACCGATTCACTCTCATATAATGAACCTAGGCGAAGCCATGCTGAATTTCTGATTAGATACAGAAGATAGGAACACATGGAGGGACATTTCTAAACCTTTTATTACCTATTTTACACTCTGAATAAGTGTGGTAGATCGGGCAACGATCTACGTACATCGCCCATAATAAATGTGATAATCCGCCCCAAAAGCACTGTGATACCTAAATAAGCAGATACTGTTGGGGCAAGTGTTCACTAATTTTTTGAAATTGAAAATATTCTTTTTCAAACATTTTTTCATGCATGTGTGAATAGAGCATGTACATTTATGGTTGTATTGTTGATCTCATTTTTTTTTTGCAATAAACGGATGGTGGTAATAATTTTATTTGATGGTTTCTATAAACCGGTAGTGTTACATGAACATTTGCATATTGTACCATAGTAGGATCCACTACCCCGAAATTCTTTTAAAAATAATGTGTTTGGTTTTTCATAGAGAAAACATGTTTCAAAAAAAATCATAGATCAAATTTGGAGGCAAATCTTGCATAATGAGATTTTTGAATAATCAAGATTTAGGTCTCACCAATTTCGTGTAATCATTGGTTAATTTATTTGTATCATTTTGACATCATGTTACAGTCCTAACATGCATGGTTATTCATTGTAGAATACATTTGTGATATACATGGTCATTCTTTGTACCTACCTTTGTGTTAATTCATTTATTCTTTGCATATATCTTTTTGACATCATGTTACAGCCATAGTATGCATGGTTATTCGTTGTAGAATACGTTTATGACATGCATGGTCATTATTTGTATATACCTGTGGATCAATTTATTCATTCCTTAAATGCATCATGTTTGGCATTAGATTGCATCCATGGCATACATAATCATCATAAGTTCTTTGTATATGCTCATGCATTAATCATCAGTATATTTATGCATATAGAAATACAACATGTACATTCATTCTTGAGCTCATGGTAATAATGTCAATTTCATTTGCATGAAAGGGGATCGAGATATGAGGAATGAATCAAAGGAACGATTGGATGCTTTGGAACGCAATCAAGAGGAGTTTGGACATGAACTCCGGGATTGCTGAAAATGTTTGAGGATATGGGTAAGAGTAAAAGGGAACTTTCTCAGTGCTCTGCATCGCCTTCGGATCAACCAAAACCATTAGGTCCAGAACATACAATCCTTGCTGGATCCTGCGTTTGTCAATGCCATAAAGGTTGCAATCCTGATGAAATTGTGGACAAAATCATAAAAATGATTAAAACCGAGAACCTAATACCAAAGATAGAAACCTCGAATCCAATACCATACCTGCAAACTGCTCTAAGTCCAAACCCGTATGCCTACCCTACTATGGCTCAATTGTCCACTGGGATGACCAATACGGGATCCCTGAATCCCACTCCATCAGCACCAACTGTGAGTTCGTACTATTTCCCTCATCAATCACCTTATCAAACATCCAGGATAGGAACCTCAAATTATCTACAACCTCCAAGGGCCCCGAGTCCAAATCCATGTCCTTGCATTGTTATTTCGCCATCTCCCTATGTAAACACCTCGGTTAGGACCTTAGCACCACCACCAAGTGCTCCAACTCCTAGGCCATGTGTGACTAAGAAACAACTCAAAAACAAGAATCAAGAGCAGTATGATCCCATTCCAATCAGCTACCAGGAGCTTCTCCCTATATTGATCCAAAATCACATGGTTGCCTGTATCCCATTGAAACCCTTGTTACCACCATATCCCAGGTGGTATAATCCAAATGCAAGATGTGATTATCATTGTGGAATTGATGGCCATAGCATTGAAGACTGTATAGCCTTCAAAAAGAAAGTGCAATCTCTTATAGAGATCAAGTGGATCAATCCAACAACACTAATTGATAGAGGGCCGGGAAGGCATAATTAGGATTGAGAGATTTATGACAATGATGTAGAAAGACTTCGGTCTGATATAATGTAGTAGGATTTCACTTTTTCAATAGCATGCTCTTATAGCCTTAGGATGCTAGGAAAACTAAAGTACTTGTAAAAGACAGTTTTAACTACTGCTCAAATTTTGTAAACATGGTTTATACCATTGTGAACGTTGATATGGGAATGAATTGATTATGTTTCAAATTTATGAGATGTTGATGATTAAGTTCCTTCGATTATAATTTCCTCTGTGATATCTTCCCCTTTGCATTTTGCATCCAATCAATTATTTTTCATACCATACATTCATACATGTATCATGTTAGCATCAGGTTGCATTCATGCATTCATAATCAGCATGATTTTTCTGTATATATCCATGCGTTAATTTGCTTATTCTTTACATGCATCATGTTGACTTTGGGTTGCATTCATGACAAACATAGTCAGCATGATTTCTCTGTATATGTTCATGCATTAATCTGTCATATTAACATCAGGATGCATTCATGACACACATGGTCAGCATGATTTTCTTTGTATATACTCTGTATCAATCATTCACTGCTTACATGCATCATAATTGACATCGTGTTGCATTCATAGTGTATATGATCATTCATTGGGAAATACGCTGAAATGTACATGATCGTTCATTGCATATATCCATGCGTTGATTTGTTTATTCTTTGCTTGCAACATGTTGGCATCGTGATTGCATTTATTACTTATACGGTCAGCATGTTTCCACTGTACATGTCCATACATCATATTGTTTAGGCTTCACGTGCAACCAATTGCATTCATGGCTCCTTCATCATGACACGCATTTTGGGGGAATAAAACAGAATTTGGCTTGGCTTTAAGAGTCTTTGAAAGAATTTCCATTTCAAATAAGAGGTATAAGAAGTACTAAGTACCTTTTTAATACAAGCTAGTGCTATGGAGAATGAACAAGTTGCCAGAATGGAAAGAATGGAAAAGGTACAGGAAGAATTTCGAGAACAACTGGCAAAGTCTCAAGCAGAATGTAAAGATCAGATGACTAAATTGATGGAGCTAATGTCCACCGTAATCAAGGGATACACTGAAAACTTGGCCGCCAGAGAAGGGTTAGAGGCACGAAAGGGTCAGAATGAGGTCGTAATGATGGATGCCTAGAACACAGTTAACCCCGTCAATGTCTTAAATTCAGATGATCCAGCTGAACAGGCAAAGTTGAAAATGGTTAATGAGGTAGAGTTGGCAGATTCCCAAGGGAAATATCAGTTGATAGATGAAAGGCTCCGGGTAGTAGAAAATACAGACGTATTCGGGAGTGTGGAGAGGAAGAACGATGCTTGGTCCTTGATTTAGTCATTCCTCCTAAATTCAAGGTCCCTGACTTTGTGAAATATGACAGGACAACTGATCCGTCAGCCCATATCACTATGTTCTGCCGAAAGATGACAAGCATATAGATAATGATAAGCTTCTGATTCATTACTTTCAGGATAGCCTCAGTGAGTCCGCGAGTAGGTGGTATAGTTAGTTGAGCAAGGATCAGATTCCTTCTTGGAATGATTTGGCTAGGGCTTTTCTAAACCAGTACAAGTATATGGCGGACAGGACACCTGATTGTCTCACTTTGCAAAATATGGAGAAAAGAGCTACTGAGAGCTTCAAAGAGTATGCTCAGAGTGGAGGAACATGTCTACCCAAGTACAACCATCTTTGACACAAAAGGAAATCACCGTCCTTTTTGTGAATACACTGCAGGCCCCGTACTATGATAGACTCGTCGACAATGTGTCGAAGAATTTTACGGATATAGTAATCTCAGGGGAGATGATTGAGAATGCTATCAAGAATGGGAAACTTAAAAGAGAAGGAACATCCAATGCCGAGAGAAATAAGGCACCTAGAAAGAAAAAGAAAGATGTCCAAGCTATCGGAGATTTCGTCCCATATTCCCAATTTCCCTCATACCAATCATGTTACCCTATTGAGGTATCTCCAAGCCTTTATCTTTACCTACCTACCCAAACACCTAATACTATACCAGCCCTTGCAACAAGGCGTACTTCCATAAAATGACCGCGGGAAAACCAAGAAAGAATTCCAATCCCCATCCCTGACCTGCTGCCATTACTAATAAAGAATCAGTACCTTACCCCGATACCTTTGAAAATAGCTCTGAATCTATCAGCGAGGAGTTATGACCCTGACAGCAAGTGTGATTATCACCTGGGGGTAGTTGGGCATTCAACTGAAAAATGCAGACAACTGAAGGAAAGGATTGAAAGTCTTATCCGCGATGGTATTTTGACACTGGAGCTTATCAATCAGTGGAAGGCCGCTTTACCGTAAATCAATTTATCTCAGGGTTTTAGGGGGAAAATTACTACCTTTGAAGGATGTCAATATGAGCATTTTGATGCATGTAGTTTTAGATCTTATGATGAAAACACTTGTCTCATGTCGACATTCATATAAACTAAATGAATTTTGAATTTTAAATATTTTGTGTTTACTGTGTTTTAACAATAATTTGAATTTGCAAAAACAAGCATTAAAGAAGTTTTAATAATGGATAGTCTCAAGAATATTGATGATCATTGTTTCAAATGACCCAATACCTTATCCCCTCTCTTTTAAGCTTTCCTAGGCCTGAACCCCTTGAATCAAGAACACTTGAAAGACCTAATGCTTTAAGGAATATGAATGATTGAACTTCATAAAACCATGTCATCATAGAATAAGCAAAGATGTAGATCCTAATCTAGGCTATGAACAAAGGAACGAACTTTTTGAAATTTTTCGAACTCCTTGAAATTCAAACAAATGAGACTTTCTTTCAAAAATTTAAATCATGGTTGATAACTCGTATAATTATATAGTTTTTAGTTATGTTTTATTATTGTTTTGTGTCAAATACGAGTTATTATTGCTTAGTCTACTTGTGTTTATGATCTTTTATATTTTTATGTAATTTGGTGTTTTTCATGAGTTTCTTTGAGTGATTTCAGATTACTAGGTTAAATCAAGAATTAAGGGCAAATCCAATTCAGTTCCAGTTCCGACACCTTTTGCCATATCAGCTATATCTGGAGTTTCACCAAAGCATTAAGGCTGAAATTTTGAAAGTGCAAAGTTAAGAGGCATATCTATCTTTTTCATGTTTTACACTTCTTGAAACGGAGTCGTTTTCCCTACCGAAATGAACCATCAAGTTGGCTGATGTGCAATGACGTCTGTTCTGCACCGTTTTGGTATTTTGACCATATCTTCCGATCCACATAAGAGAATGATCTGATTCCAACGGCTATGGATCCGAAACTGATAGGGGCATATTTTTCTAGAAGACCATTTGATCAGATCGAGCCTCCAACATTGACAAAATCGACCATCAAGCTGGCTGATCAGAATTGTCATACAACATGACGAAAATTGTTAGAAAAATGCACCCACCTATTATTCCTACCTTTGAAATTTATAAAGCTTGTCTCTTGTCATTTAGCTCTCCAAAATGTGTATAAATAGAGGGCCTTGGATGAGTATTAGGATACATTATACATTGGTAGGATATTAGCCATTGTAATAAAATTCTCTAAGTTTTCTTCTTCTTTCCTTTCTCTAGTTTTCTTTTTCTTTATTTACTTATGCTTCTTACATTTCTTTTCATTTTATTCATATCTAGTATGTGTTGCTAATCATATTGTTGAGGTGATGAGGTGAAGCTTTTGGTAAATGCTAAGGTTAGTCTCTTAAACATGAGCTAAAATGAATCATCATTTATAAACACTAGTATAGATAATATTTTCTTTTGGTTTAAAATCATACTTGCAAAGTAGGGATCTTGATTCATTATTGACAATGAAAATGGCACAGTAAATGCTTGGTTTCATAACCTTGATTTGTTGTAGACATATACCTTGGCATAAGGAATGCTTGGACTCGTTTTATGAGTTTTGTGGACACCAAATGAACATAATATCATATGCTATGGTCGTTGGACAATTTGGACTGAATTGCTAAACCTTCCGATTGGAACCTCCCTTATGTGTGGATTTCAATTGTGTAATAAAACAAGATTAATCTTAGCATAACACCAAGAGTGGATTCTCTAACCTCAACATCTTTTCTTATTGTTTTTTATATCTTGTTTAATTTCTTTTATGTTATTTTGTTTATTTTGTTCTCTAATATTTTGTTTATCTTGTTTTGTTGTTGATTCCCTAATATCTTGTTTACTTTCTTTTTCTTATATATTTATAAACTTATACTTACTAATACGCTTCCCTGTGGTTCGACCTCGGACACCCGAGAATTTATTACTTGAACATAACCTGCACTTGGGTTTACAACTCTTAATTGAGTCTCCATCAAGTTTTTGGCGCCGTTGCCGGGGAGGCAATACTAAGTATATAAGTTTATAAGTATATTTATTTTTATTGGCTGGTTATACCGCCTAATTTTCTATATATTTATATTTATATTGTATATTAACTTTGTTTTATTTTTATTGGCTGGTTATACCGCCTAATCTGTATATTAACTTTGTTTTATGCTTGTTTGGCGACGTGATTTTAGATCTCGTCGTTTAGTTAGATTATATTGTGAAACTTTTTCAAGTAATCTTTCTAATACAACTCCTACCATGGCTGACAATGAAAGTGTTCATGCTAAAGATGAGAACAGACAAGTACGCACCATGCGTGACTACTTGCAACCAACTCGAAGCTTATCACCCTCTTGTTTTATTTTTCCTCTCAATGCAAACAACTTTCGTTTTAAACCAGGTATGATAGCTTTGCTTCCAAATTTCCATGGGTTAGAATCGGAAAGTGCTTACTCGTTTCTAAAAGACTTCGAAGATGTATGTGTCACCTTTAATGACCAACAATGTACAAATGAAATTGTCAAGCTAAAATTATTTCCTTTTTCTTTAAAAGATAAAGCAAAAATTTGGCTTCATAATTTAAAACCAAGGTCAATTGGCACATGGCAAGAATTACAAACTGAGTTTCTAAAGAAATTTTTCCCAGCACATAAAACTACTGCTTTGAAAAGACAGATTCAAAATTTCAATCAAAATCAAAATGAAGCATTTTTTCAGTGCTGGGAGTGTTTTAAAGATTTGTTAAGTTCTTGTCCACATCATGGTTTTGAAAAATGGCGTCTTATTAGTTTTTTTTATGAAAGTTTAACTCCCGAAACTAAACAATTTGTTGAAACAATGTGTAACGGTGAGTTTCTAGAAAAAAAACCTGAAGAAGCCTTTGACTACCTAGACCATTTGGCAGATAACTCTCAAGCCTGGCACACAGATAATTCCTCTGAAAGTTCCACTAGATCTAATCTTGTTTCTAATAGAGGTAAATATCATTTTAGTCAAGAAGATGAGATAAAAGCTAAAGTAGCTAATTTGGCTAGAAAGATTGAAGCCATGGAACTTAGAGAAGTAAAAGAAGTCAAAACGGTTAAAAATGAAGAAAGTTGTGGAATTTGTGAAATCATAGGACACCCCACTTCTGAATGTCCAAACATTCCCATTCTTAAAGAAGCGTTGCATGATCAAGTAAATTCCATAAACACATTTAAAAAGCCTTTTCCTTCTCCTTACTCTGAAACGTATAACCCTGAATGGAGAAATCATCCCAACTTCAGTTGGCGGAATAATAATCATGTTCAGGTACCACAATCTCAAAAGCCGGGCAACACTTTTTCCTATCAACCTTCACGTGTACAAACCTTGGAAGAGACATTGCAAGCATTCATGCAAACACAAGCAAATGTGAATAACCAAACTTCACAGGACATCAATGAGATCAAAAACACCTTGTCCACATTGACAGCTTCATTACGCACTCAAGAAAAAGGTAAGTTTCCTGCTCAACCTCAGCCTAACCCTTATACTCAATGTTTTGTTTCTTGCTCCAATGAAACTCAACAGGAAAATGTCAGTTCTATCACAACTCTTCGAAGTTGAAAGGCAATTGACAAAAAGATTCCATTAAAAGACCAAGATCCTCCTTCCCCTCCAAAAAGTAACGGTAAGGATGATGGTAAGTCTGAACTTCTTGAAAATTTGGACAAAGAAAAAGGTATGCATCCTGCTCCTTTTCCTCAAAGGTTGCAAACAATAAAGAATTTGAATCAAAATGCAGAAATTTATGAACTTTTCAAACAAGTTAAGATTAACATTCCTTTATTGGATGCAATCAAACAAGTTCCATCTTATGCTAAATTTTTGAAGGACATTTGCACAGTTAAAAGGAAACATAATGTACAAAAGAAAGCATTTCTGACGGAAAGTGTAAGCTCAATCATTCAGCACCTTACTCCACCAAAATTCAAAGATCATGGATGTCCAACAATCTCATGCATCATTGGAAACACTAGAATAGAACGTGCATTGCTTGATCTTGGTGCTAGTGTTAATCTTTTGCCTTTTTCTGTTTATCAACAGTTTGGTTTAGGTGAACTCAAGGAAACACCTGTTACACTTCAACTAGCTGATCGTTCTGTAAAAATTCCTCGAGGGATAGTTGAAGATGTTTTGGTTCAAATTGATAATTTTTACTTCCCTGTTGATTTTATTGTTTTGGACACACATCCTGTTTCAAATCCAAATGTTCAAATTCCTGTTATATTAGGCCGTCCATTTCTTGCAACTTCTAATGCTCTGATAAATTGCAGGAATGGTATGTTGAACATTTCTTTTGGAAATATGACTTTAGAATTAAATGTGTTCAACACTTGCAAGCAACCTGGTGATGATTCAGAAGTACATGAAGTGGATTTCATTGAAGAACTTGTTCATGAACATCTCACCACTACCACATTCCATGATCCTTTAGAAGCTTATTTAATTGAATGTGAGTTTGATAATGCTTCAGAAATTTCACACACTGATTCTTTGTTAAATTCTTTTCAGGTTAAGCATTATTGGAAACAAAAGTTTGAGGAACTTCCATCACTCACAAATATCACTGTACCATCAACTACTGAACCACCCAAGCTGGATTTAAAACCATTGCCATCCGAGCTAAAATATTCCTTTTTGGGTGAGAATGAAACTTTTCCAGTCATAAATGAACTTGAGGAACTCAGAAATGATGCATATGAGAATTCTAAAATTCATAAAGAAAGAACTAAAACCTTTCATGACAAGTTAATTTCAAGAAAAACATTTGATGTTGGGCAAAAAGTTCTACTTTATAATTCTAGACTTCACATATTTCCTGGTAAGTTGAGATCAAGATGGACTGGCCCATTTGTGGTTAAGCATGTGTATCATTATGGAGCAGTTGACATTGAAAATCCTCAAAATGGTAACGTATTCAAGGTAAATGGACAAAGACTCAAACTCTTTTTGGAAAATCATGTTACTCAAGAAGAGGTTGTTTTTCTTTCTGATCCTTGTTTTGAAAATAACTAGATGTAAATATAATTTTTACTAATCTTCAAAAAAAAAAAAATACATTTTTTTCCCGGTTAAATGGCGGATAACGGTACTCCGTGATTATTTAAGTCGGTTCCATCAGCTACCCACAAAACTGATATTGTATATAAATTTCTCTTTCATTTTATTTTATTTTATTTTTTTTCAGGATGGATGATATTCTCACAAGATTGCAAAAACGATTTCCTCCTTTTCCTCGAAATATTTTACTGAAGCTTTACCAAGTTCGATTTGAAAGATTAAGAATGCTTATGCACAAAGGGATTCCTGAAGACATACGTTGGATAATTGAAGCCAAGGTACGTGAAGATGAATATCTTCCTGTTTTGCATTTACCAGGTACAGGTAGAAGCACTTTTGCAAAGAAGCGACGAGCAAAGCGCATGAGTTCAAATTGCCACAAATGTGCACGATGGACGTGTAACGGTAAATGTCATTCTATTGGGATTCCGTCCTCTAATCGAGATGATAAAATTGAATTCATTAAGGATGGACTGAGTAAGGAGAATTTGGATAATATCCAACTTTCTCTTGAGACGCATCCTAGTGGAGACGTACAAAGAGAAATTCTTGATTTATGGCCGCAATTCCAAAGGGAATGACAACATCTTAGGAATCTGATGTTAAAAGACCCTGTTTGCCAGCTTGTAAGAAAACTGGATGGGAAGCATATCCTCGACTCATAGAAGGCGTTTAAGCCGTTTCTGGACGTAAAACCAGAGGAAGATGTGAGCCACAATCACAACTACAATAAATGACTTCTCAGCTTTTGGTTTGATTTGCAATAACTTCATTTCGGTTTAATTTACGATTTGTGTAATTATTCTCGTTTTTTTTTTTTTTGCATTGGTCTTTTACGGTTGATTTTTCTTCTCTTTTTGATTTTCTTCCTGAAATCACGCAAAAAATCTTTTGTTAGGTTAACATTTTCTTCTGACAGGTCAAATACACTTTCGGCGACATTATTGCTCTTGTCTGATTCACTACTCAGTCCTCTATATATTACACCATGTACTCATTCTCTTTCAGGCACTCGAAAAAGAAAAAAAAATGGAAAGCACTTCGTCCCAGCGCATTAAAAAAATTTGTGTCTTTGGAGGTGCTTATCCAGGGAAAAATAACATATTCGCTGATGAAGCCATAAGAGTTGGAGTAATACTTGCCCAACAAAAGATCCAGTTGATTTATGGAGGCGGTAGTACGGGTTTAATGGGAGCAGTCGCTACAGCAGCACATGCCGGAGGAAGTCCAGTTCTAGGAATCGTGCCAAAACTATTCACAGGTTTTTGTGGACCTACCTTGGGTACGGAAATACAAGTCTGGAGTATCCATGAACGGATAACAATCATGTACCATTCTACCGATGCATTCATTGCTTTACCAGGAGGTCTGGGTACATTGGAAGAAATAGCTTGCGTGGCTTCTTGGTCATCTTTGGTCACAAATAAGAAACCCATTGGTTTGCTTAATATTAATGGGTATTTTAGTAATTTGCTTTCATATTTAGATAATGCTGTGGAAAATGGATTCATGTTTTCAGAGGCAAGGAGAACCATAATTTCTGCTACAACCATTGAAGATTTACTCAAAAAGCTCCAAGCTTATGAGTATTTATCTGCTACGGTTGTTTCGCAAACGCTCGGAAAAAGAAAAAAGAGATATGGACGAGCAAGGAGTGGATTGCACTCTGTCTTTGTGACATTATCTAACATTTTGTTTGTTGTGTCTCAGTTATAATAAGTGGTTAGCAACCTCTGCAGGTAATATCTCCTAAATTCTACCTTTAGTAGGGGGTAAGGGATATATTTTGCTAATTTCAAAAAAAAAAAAAAAAGAGTTTGTTGTGTTTTAAGCAATTTAGAAGTATTCATTCTGAACAAGGTCTGAGTAAGGGAGACTTGAGACATACCTTGTCAGTTTGATTTTAATCTTTTTATGTTTACTTGTTAATTTTTGTTTAGTATTTTAGGATTAATTAGGTTGCATGAGTTTGTTTTGTTTTGAGTCTTAGTTATTCCTATTCTTATGTTATTAGTTCTTTTCTCTTACACATGATTCTTTCATTTGGGTTAATAGACTTACATTGAGGACAATGTAAGAATTAAGTGTGGGGGGAACGATTTAGGATTTCTTTTATTTTTGTCTACTATTTTTTTTATGAGTCTTTATTATTATTATTATTATTTTTTTAATGTGTTCTAGTTCCTTTTTAATACAATGATGAGATATGAATTGCATAAGTCTAAAACAGATTTATTAGTGAGAAGATTTTCATGAGAATTGAGCTTGATGTCAACCTTTTTATGAGCCAATGTTAATATGATATGTTGATTGAGAAAGAAGCATGTTTAGACTTAATCTGACTTGTATAATCATCCTTGTGAGTTTTTGAGCCTATAATGATTGATGCATTATACAAATCAATCTAATTTCTTTCTTGAGAGCTCTTATGATTACATGATTCTCTAGAACTTGCTTTAAACCGTTTGAGACTATATTGATACATGTGACAACATGAATATGATAGAGGCATTAGGATTATAACCAGAGCCAAACAGCCATCCATTATTAATGTTCTAAGAGAACATCCCCACTAGTGAGCCAATTTGAGCCTACATTAAATATGCTATTTTATTGGTAACCAGAACTTACACCTAGCCTAAATATACTTATATCCTTACCCTTGTTCTAAAGATGGATTATATATTTTGAGACATATTGCAAAAACAAGGGATACTTTTTGAAAATTTGGGTTAGAACGAAAGATAAGTGTGGGGGAGGAGAGAGGCAAAAGTCAAGAGAAAAAGAAAGGGATCATTGTCAAATACATTCCCATATTAAAAAAAAAAAATCTTCTCTTGAACTTCTAGTTAAAGTAAAGAAAAAGATGTTACAAAGTTGGTTAGAATGAAGCAAAGGCTCAACATGAATATTTAGCCTATGTTATTATGTGCTTTATAAGAGTTTTGAGAAGTTTTATTCGTATGATCTTATTATGTCTCTAAACTCTATGAACTCTTTGGAACCTTTGTGATATCTTTATCCTTTTGTTCTTTAACCACATTATAACCCTTTGGCCCCATTACAACCTTGAAAAAAGACCTCTTGATTTATGAAGTTGTATGATCTAAATAGTGGAGAATAGGTGGACAAGCAAGCATATGGTAGAACTGTTTTCATGAGATTGATTGACTGTAAACACTTTACCACTACTTTAAAGAGTAAAAATCATAAGAGTATAGTGAGAAGTTGAGATTAAGTTGAATATGCACTATTTTGATTGAAATATGTTATGTTAATATTGGCTTAACTCATTTATTTACATTCAAGCATGAATTTTTGTGAAATTCTTTGAGCTATTGATTAGTTTATAAGACTTGTTCAAAGAATGTCTCTAATTTATATTGAAAGGATTAGGAGTAAATATTTTTAGTGTATGTAGTTTACTTATATTTTAGTTTTTCAATGTTTGTGGGTATCGTTCTAGCAAACCCTCACGAGACTAAACTCGTCCACTAGGGACACCTAGGGGTTTAAAAGCTTGTGTCACATGCTAAGTGCCACCGTGATTTCCAACGAAAATGGATTAGATTAGATTTTCTTATTTTATTTTTATTGAGTCGTTGCTAGGGACTAGCAACAATCTAAGTGTGGGGGTGTGATAACTCGTATAATTATATAGTTTTTAGTTATGTTTTATTATTGTTTTGTGTCAAATACGAGTTATTATTGCTTAGTCTACTTGTATTTATGATCTTTTATATTTTTATGTAATTTGGTGTTTTTCATGAGTTTCTTTGAGTGATTTCAGATTACTAGGTTAAATCAAGAATTAAGGGCAAATCCAATTCAGTTCCAGTTCCGACACCTTTTGCCATATCAGCTATATCTGGAGTTTCACCGAAGCATTAAGGTTGAAATTTTGACAGTGCAAAGTTAAGAGGCATATCTATCTTTTTCATGTTTTACACTTCTTGAAACGGAGTCGTTTTCCCTATCGAAATTAACCATCAAGTTGGCTAATGTGCAATGACGTCTGTTCTGCACCGTTTTGGTATTTTGACCATATCTTCCGATCCACATGAGAAAATGATCTGATTTCAACGGCTATGGATCAGGAACTGATAGAGGCATATTTGTCTAGAAGACCATTTGATCAGATCGAGCCTCCAACATTGACAAAATCGACCATCAAGCTGGCTGATCAGAATTGTCATATAACATGACGAAAATTGTTAGAAAAATACACCCACCTATTATACCTACCTTTGAAATTTATAAAGCTTGTCTCTTGTCATTTAGCTCTCCAAAATGTGTATAAATAGAGGGCCTTGGATGATTATTAGGATACATTATACATTGGTAGGATATTAGCCATTGTAATAAAATTCTCTAAGTTTTCTTCTTCTTTCCTTTCTCTAGTTTTCTTTTTCTTTATTTACTTATGCTTCTTACATTTCTTTTCATTTTATTCATATCTAGTATGTGTTGCTAATCATATTGTTGAGGTGATGAGGTGAAGCTTTTGGTAAATGCTAAGGTTAGTCTCTTAAACATGAGCTAAAATGAATCATCATTTATAAACACTAGTATAGATAATATTTTCTTTTGGTTTAAAATCATACTTGCAAAGTAGGGATCTTGATTCATTATTGACAATGAAACTGGCACAGTAAATGCTTGGTTTCATAACCTTGATTTGTTGTAGACATATACCTTGGCATAAGGAATGCTTGGACTCTTTTATGAGTTTTGTGGACACCAAATGAACATAATATCATATGCTATGGACGTTGGACAATTTGGACTGAATTGCTAAACCTTCCGATTGGAACCTCCCTTATGTGTGGATTTCAATTGTGTAATAAAACAAGATTAATCTTAGCATAACACCAAGAGTGGATTCTCTAACCTCAACATCTTTTCTTATTGTTTTTTATATCTTGTTTAATTTCTTTTATGTTATTTTGTTTATTTTGTTCTCTAATATTTTGTTTATCTTGTTTTGTTGTTGATTCCCTAATATCTTGTTTACTTTCTTTTTCTTATATATTTATAAACTTATACTTACTAATACGCTTCCCTGTGGTTCGACCTCGGACACCCGAGAATTTATTACTTGAACATAACCTGCACTTGGGTTTACAACTCTTAATTGAGTCTCCATCAATGGTAATTTGGTGTGTGTCAAGGTTGTGCAAAAACCATTCATGTCATTTTCAACAACCACAAAACACTAATTGCCCAAACATCACTTCATGATTGACACCTTGGGGCACAATGATTAAACTAGGTTAAACCATGTCCCAGAGAAAACCCGATTTTTTAGGTCATATTTTCTTTTTCTCTTCAAAAAACTTAGATTTGAAACTCATCCTTTTCAAAATAAACCTAGACTTGCTATGTTCCTCGTTGATACAAATTCTCATGGTTAATCAAATTGGGGCATCATATATGGAAATGATAGATACATGGTGAATAAGGATGGACCAACGCATGAATCATTGGGGCATGTGATAAAAAAAACAAAAAAAAAAGAAAAATTGTGATATCATGCATATGAGAATTCGGATGATTCCGAACTGCAAAATGAAATTTTGATTATCTATTCCCCTGGGGATTGCTTTTCAATGAGAATATTTGTGCTCGATATGATGAATGGCCATCTTTCATATCCTTTTGACAAAAAAAGAAATTATCCATAGTCACCCATTTTGAGCCAAAAGAATTCTTTCTTCTTTGAACCCTGATCAAGGATCACTCTCTACACTGGGGCCAAATGCGAGGAAAGAATTTTTTAAAGATCATGGAGGAATAAGTCCTGGCTTAAAGACAGATACAAAGCAAATGGAGCCCCAAATGAATAGGGGCTCACTCTATCAAAAGGAAAAGATGGTGAAATGGAAGCCAAGAAGAAAAAAGAAAAAGTGTGTGAAAAAAGTATGGCAAATGAAAGTCAAAAGCAAAGAAGAAAAAAAGTAAAATAAAAAGGAAAGAAATGTCCAAGAAGGGACAAAAGCTTCAAAGAGAATTCTCCTCAAGAAATGATCCTTTGATCTGATTACCCTCAAACACATATTTTGGGCCTATTTATCCTTTCTTTTTGAACCCCGAACCATGGCCTACATTACGTGCTTTAAAAGTCCATTTTGATCAAGCATGAATATTCAACTTGTAGGGTTTTTCCTCAGATTTTATTCCATCTCATCGAATTCTCATTTCACTAAGGAAGAATTTAGAATTCTTAAGTGCATGGTAAAAATAAATAAATAAAAAAAATGGAAAGAATGGGACTTTAGGGCGAAAACCCAAAAATGGGCGGTCTAGAGTAAAATGCAATTTTTGATGCCATTTACGTTAGTGCCGATACCACAAAAGAGAAAATCATCTTGAAGAAGTGGTCATCGAGAAACATCTAAGAATTCTTGAACTTCCCAAAGTGTCAACTCTCATTCGGATGATTGATTTCAAAAACTGAAACTCTTTTTCTCCAAAACTAACTTTCCAGTTTAAACATACCAGCCAATCTTGACGCTTGTCAAAATGCCTTGATATGAAAACTAAAAGAATGTTGAATTTGTTCGATATTCAATGAATTCATGATTTATAAAACCTGTTCCATTTGTGAGCCTAGAAGGGACATACATTTTTGTTATGAAATTTCCTTTGATCAACCAAAATTTTGTTATACCAAGCATTGCCAATCGAATTGAAAAAAACCTAGATTGACACTTAGAGAAGTTTTTAACAATGATCATCAGTCTTCAAAAGATTTATACATCAAACACTGTGGGGTTAATATTTTTTGTTCATAAGTTTTCAAAATGAGAAAACAAATAAAGATATTTTTTTGAAAATACCCATTTTTAATGTTGACATGAGATAAGGGTTTTTTCTAACCCAAAGGTGTGGAACTACTAGGGTTTATCTTGATTTCCAAATATGAGAAGAAGAAATAGAACTCGGCAAGCAGACCTCTGTTGATGAGAGTTTGAAAATTGTTGGGGCAAAGAGAATACCAAAATAAATTGAAGATATACTCTGATTTGAAAAGGAAAAATGAATTGGAAAAGCTAAGCCAAAGTCTAGAAAAATGATCAGAGGCATTTGCATCTTTTCATGAAGCGTTTGCATCATTATCGATATTTGCACTTGCATCATGTAGAAGCATTCTGCACGTTGTCAAAACCTTACATTTGCATCATTTAGAAGCATTTGCATAATGCAAATCTTTGCATCTGCATCATTCCATGACGCAGTTGCGTTAACACCAATTTTCGCATTTGCATCATAAAGAAGCATTTGCACATTATTGACCTTTGCATCCTTCTGAGAAGTAATTGAGTCATTTGAGGATCATTTGCTTTTGCATTATTTAGTAGCATCTGCATCTTATTCAACATCTGCATCTGCATCAATAAGCATTTGCATCAATCTAAGCCATTTGCATATACACCACGAAGCATCTGCATCTTATCCAACATCTGCATCAGCATCAAGAAACATTTGCATCAATTCAAAACATTTACATTTGCAAAATGACGTATATGCATCCTGTTAATCATTTGCACCAGAATAAAAAAGCAATCGCATCTTCTCAAAATCTTCTGGTCAATTTTCAACAATTCTTCAAAAATCACGGGTAAGGCCTCCGGGCACCATTCTTAAGACCTCCGAGCATCATTTTCGTCAAATTAAAAAGCTTTCCTAGACAAATCCAGACCTTATTGCATCAACCCAATTGACCTCGTTGCATTAAACCATTCAAATCACTCGAAAGTTGAGGCTGATTTCCCATCTCATTTAGAAATGTCTCTGATGGTGATCACCAATTTTTGAAAGACTTCAATTTCACATGTTTTGGAAGAAATGAAATTGACATGACTTAGGAAGAACAAACTGAAATTGAGAAGCGGATATGCTCTATCACAAAGTTCATAGTGTTCAGGGGCATGAAATTTTGAGTTTATACTTGAATGAAGTCTGACTCTGTGTTTTGGTTTTGACCAGATAACCGAAAAGAAAGAATCTGTTGGGGCAAGGACAAACTGGGAATACGAAACCATGCAATTTCTTTCAACAAGATGATTTGAAAAATTCGGATGTAGGGCAGGGATCATCCCTCCAGTAGGACAAGAAAGCAAGGAATGAGGAAACCTTGCCAGGACACAAAGAAAAAATGGAGATGATCAACTCTTTTAACATTTTCCTAATGTGAAATGATGTCATGCCTCCCCACAAGCATTCATGCATCATGTAGTGAGCATTTTGCATCTGCATCTTCATAGGTTGCATTGGTTTTTGTATCAATACATTTGATCATTGCATTCGCGAAGTATTTAAAAGAAAAAAAAGGAAAAGAAGATAGGTTTCCTAGAGAGGGAAGGGCCTTCTTTAAATTTAGAAAAAATCTGTTGAAAAAGAAAAGAAAAAATTCGTCCGAATAGAAAAGATGTGAGTCTTGAGAATTTCATAGGGACGATGAAATCGAGAAAATGTTGAAGAATTTCAAAATGATGAAAATTTTCAAAAAATGAAAGTGATTTTTGGATGAGAAATTTTTTAAAGTTGTGAAGCCTCTAAATGAGAAACTTCTCAAAAGAAAGAATTTTAAGCCCAATGTAGCTGGCACAAAAGGAAGTAAGCCTAGTAAAGTTGGCATCTTAGATTTCAAGTCCAATATAGCTGGCACAAAAGGAAGTAAGCCCAGTAAAGTTGGCATCACAGATTTTAAGCCCAATGTAGCTCGTTTTTGAGTAAAACCAAGGTTTCGGAGGTTAAAGGGCAATCTCGAAAAATCCTAAAGAAAATTCCGGGAAAATAGCAAATGAGCTCGAAAAATTATAAAAACTTCCAGATCTGAGTTTTGTATTTTTTTGGTAGAGATTGGAGAAAGAAAATCTAGAATTGGAGTTCAAATGAAAAAGGGCAAAGTTCGGGTGCACTAACCCGAAATTCCAAGAGAAAATTCTGGGAAAAAATAGGAAACGAGCTCGAAAAATTATGAAAGCTTCTAGATCTCATTTTCATAATTTTTGGAAGAGATTGATGAAGAAAAATCCAGAATTGGAGCTCAATTGAAAAATGGCAAAGATCGGGTGCACTAACCCAAAATTCTAAAAGATAATTTAGGAAAAAATAGCAAACGAACTTGGAAAATTATGAAAACTTCCAGATCTGAGTATTATAGTTTTTGGAAGATATTGGTGAAGAAAAATCTGGAATTGAAGCTCATTTGAAAAAGGCTAAATTTAGGAGGCACTAAACTGAAATTTTAGAGAAAAATCCAGGAAAAATAGAGAATGGTCTCGAAAAAATGTGAAAACTTCCAAAAGCAAGTTTTATATTGGATGGGATGAGTTGGAAAAGGCAAATCCAAATTGGGGTCCATTTGCAATTTAATTAAGTTCGGGGGGCTAAAAGGTAATTTTACCAAAGAAATAGAAAATCGCCAATTTGCAAATAAAAAAAGTTGAATGGCTTGGAAATTTCCAATCCATTTTCTGCCAGTAGCTGATTTAAAGAGGGAGTGTGATCATCATGGATCAAATGGCCAAGGATGGATTGCAAGATGTCATTTTTATTGCCTTGCAAGTGGTTCTCCCTCATCCACTGGCCTAGGTGCTTTGTAGAAACATGAGTACATGCCTCAACGGCCAAGATCAAATTGCAAGATAGCTTTTTTATTGTCATGAAAATATCTTCATCTAATGGCCTAGATTGTTGGAGAAAAAGAGGAGCACATCCATCCAAGGGCTACAAAAAGTAAGAGCATACCCTCTCTCACAATACAAGGGCCGGCCATCACCAACGAAATAGGGGGTTTTCATTTTTTTCAAGGGCAGTAGCTGAAGGAGAGAAAAAATAGGAGAAAAGAAAGAAAAGTGAGGAAAAATATTGGCAAACTTTGATTTGGAAAGCGAAATCTAGGTAGCTACATCTTCCTTTCTTCTTCTTCTTTATTGTTTTATTTGATGTGTGATTCTTTTTATTCTCTTTTTGTTCATGTGATTTACAAACTTTTGATGAATAAAAAGGGTTTCAAAACTAAATTTTAAAGGTTTCTATCCTTTATTTTTTTTTCATTCCTCTTCAAATAACCAAGTTTGTCAAAACAATTTACATGTTTCATGTTTGGCCGAATGGTGTAGGACGGCTTTGTGATTGTTCTTGCTTGATATTTTTTGCTTGCTTGGTTGTGTTCGTGCTTTTGACTCTTGCTTGATCTATTGTCATATGTTTGGTTGGCTGAAAATCATGCATTCCATGACATTTCAACTAGGTTTTTTCCAAGATCAACTAATGATCTCAAGCCAAAAAATCCTTGGCCCATGCTAGTTGGAAAAGAGATAGTCTAGATTGGGTATTCTGACTTTGGGATTTTTTTTACTACTCATCCATGGTCAAAATAAATTTATTTTCTTACCACATGCATTATCCATTTATGGGATGCCATGGTATTTTTCTCACCATTTTTAGAATTTTTTTTTTATCATGGTTGAAAAAATAGATTTTGACAAAGCAATTTTTTACTCACGGTCTTGATTTTGGTAAAAATCGGTCAGAGTATCCTTGCTCCAAAAATTAAGCAAATTTTTCCCATGGAGGTTGACATGTTCTAGGTCTACCATAATGTTTTCAGAATTTTTTGAAATTTTTTAGAATGGTAAGTTTTCAAAACTGTCAGTGAGAGTCATATTTGTTTCTTGAGAAAAATAAATTTATGTTTTGGTTAAGATATTAAGAGGGGGCTGGTTTGGGGCATTAGGTACTATCTAGGGTTATTTTCCATGTCATTTTAGTCATAAAATATGAGTTTATAAAAGTCGGGTCATGGTGGTCAACCCGATTTCAAAACTAGGAAAAATAGAGCTTTTAAAGAGGGTGTTTGGCCAAGGCCAATTTTTCATCCCAAAAAGTTTCAATTTTCTTTAAATCCAAGCCCAAAGTATTTCAATTTTGAAAATCTGATTTAAGTATCTTTCTAGGATAGTCGGATACCTTTTTAGGTATATGGATATCCTTACTTCAAGGAAGAAATACATTTCCATGCATTGCATTTTAAAAATGTTTTTACTTAACTTGTCATAAAAACGTATTTTTCGGTTTATTAAACATTTGGCGAGAATTAGTTCTTAATCTTTGCCGGGTTGCTAGGGAGGTTGGAAAATTATTCAACGCATGTGTTTATGGAATCGAAATGTATGGTTTTCGTTTTACTCGAAACCATGTAAATATCCTATGAAAGAATTATTTTCCAAGCTTTGTTGGGTTTGCCGGGAAGCACGGTAATATTTTTCGACATATGCTATTTATATGATTCCTCACATGAATAATTCATTTCAAATAATGATGTGTGCATGTGATCATGATGTGATTATGAATATTTTATGATTATGCCATGCCATTCATATGCCATGTCATTCATTTTGCCATGTCATTCATATGCCATGTCATTCACATGGCATGTCATTCATATGCCATGCCATGTCATTCATTATTCCATGTCATTCATTATGCCATGTCATTCATATGCCATGTCATTCACATGCCATGTCATTCATATACCATGTCATTCATTAGGCCATGTCATTCATATGCCATGCCATTCATTATGCCATGTCATTCATATGCCATGTCATTCACACGCCATGTCATTTATATGCAATGTCATTCACATGCCATGCCATGTCATTCATATGCTATGTCATTCACTTGCCATGTCATTCACATGCCATGTCATTCATTATGCCATGTCATTCATTATGCCATGTCATTCATTATGCCATATCATTCATATGCCATGTCATTCACATGCCATGTCATTCACATGCCATGTCATTCATTTTGTCATGTCATTGACCTGCCAAGTCATTCATTATGCCATGTCATTCATTATCCCATATCATTCATATGCCATGTCATTCATTATGCCATGTCATTCATATGTCATGTCATTCATATTGTTGGTTTATTACTACGCTACCTCGGGCTCATGCAAAAACATGATAATCAAAGTGTAGCGGAAATAAAACAAAGAAGCACTCGAAGTACAACAGGATCTTAGGCTTGTGTTTTCATAGGTTTATAACATTAAAAAACAATTAAATCACCCATATGATTTAGAAGTTACCTACTTAAGATATCATAACCTTAAGTTGCATATCCTAATCTCGAATCCAAGATCTACAAAGCTTCAAACTCGTTCAAGACCACAAGAAGCACAATTGTCCTTCCTCTAGAGCTAGTCCACACGAACAGCTGATGGATCCTTCTCTAAGGTATGGCGATTCACTTGTGCTAGAAATTTGATCCTAATATTACAATAAAAATATCTATATTCTTCTGTCTTTCTCCCTTAATCAATCTCACTCAACTAGCTGAAGAAGCGGCAAGGAGAACACCAAGGTAAAAGGAATTGCGGCAAGCCTTAGGGAGCTTATGGAGGCTGCGATTTCACTATTTTGCTAGGTTAGAGTTCTCTTCTTGAAATCAAACTTTTTCTTAAGCAAAATTAGAATATAACAAATAGAATAGAGCTAGCTTGGGCGGCTACAACCTTTAAAATAGATTATATAGTGGCGCACACCCTAATCCCTATCTCCCTATGCTTGGTCGGCCATTTGTAACTTGTTGTACAAGATTTTCATTAATCCACTTGGACTTAAACTATTTAATTCTAAGATGGATCAATAGGCCCATTATACTACCTAATAATGATAATGGTCCAACAATCTTAATGCTTAAGTTGGGCCAACCATCCTTAATGGACAGTCCTAAATTAGAATAGTCGCTTTGGACCCTTTCTAATTTTCTCATGCTTATTTATTGGATAGATTAATTTCTAAACGAAAGTAATTTAATTCTCAATTAAATTTTCTTTCTCCTCATGAAACAATTCATGTCATTAATCTATTAATATCATCTCATGATAATATTCCAATATTTTATAGTCAATCGCAATTCACTTTGCACATCTATATGTCAAAGTCGACTACTACACTAGATAAGACTTCTTGGTTCCTCATATCATATTAAGACATTGTCCTTGGATTTCTCAATCTCAATTATGTCTTAATCTATCTCAATTGAACTTCTTCAATTGAGTCCTTAATATAGATCTTTTATTCCATTAAGTTTTACCTTAATAGAATATCATGTTTAATCCATACATATCTGTTCTTATGTGTGTGACCCTCTAGGTTCCCAATATGTTGGCAATGATTATAAGTTAATCATATTAACTTGTTATCATAGATCAAGAGCGGGATCTAGCAACCCATCATGACCATCCAAATACTGTGAAGTCAGCGTGACATTTTAGAACTTTTCAGCAACCAGCTTGTCAGTGTATTACGGTCCTTTCACCATATATTCCGGATAGCGCCTGAGAATGGTGCAGTGTCTACTCATGATCAATCCATATTAGTTCTTCGCAACTTATGATTAACCTTATGAATTCAGAGAAACAACTTTCTCCTAAATCCATTATGCTTTGGCCAAAGACTTAATCAAGTTAATCGTAGTCAAGAACAAATGAGATATGTCTCCAATATCATAGGGAGTGGTGAATCCTCTCTGGATCACTCATTCATCTTCATATGGTTTATTTCATACCCAATAACACCCTATTTTAAGCATCCTCGTGATTAGGACCCGTTCGTGATGAAATCTAAGTATGACACTCTCCATACAAGATGACCAGGTATCACAAGTCTGAGGACTAATTTACACGACTGGTACTAAGAGTACATTATCATAGACACTAGAGTGATATATTACCAAATAAAATTCTCTTGGCGGGCCATGTTCAGTGAACTTTTTCAACAGACAAGCACCTATATGTTATCCCAAGTATCCCATACTTCAACCTGAATGAGATCAGTTGCTTACTTCATAAGTAAGAAGTCTTAACATATACTAGTCTTTGAGTATTGCCAATGCCCCGTCTTGGCAATACGATGACCAGGAACAAGGCTTTGATACATAAGGATCTCATAATTATAACTCTTTATAATTCCTTTGCAAGGCCATTATGTTCCATGGGCTTCATCTGATTAGTACTTAATATTTCCTTATTATTGTAATAACTCCTTATTATTGTACTAACATGAAGGAAAACCTTGTATCACTATAATCATAGCGAAAGATATGCATTACTATAATCCCAAGCTCAATATGATTGGCTCTAGGGCATGCACCAACAATCTCCCACTTGCACTAAGCCAATCACTAACGCATCTAATGCCGAACTCTTCCAATTAGTAATTGTGTCTCTACTAGGACATTGCTTAAGTGCATCGAGAATATGCTTTGTTATATACATGATAATCTTATTATCAAGGTTAATAATTCGGATCACAACGAGACCTAGATTCCATTCATATGGCTCAGTTGTATCTTAAACAACTATTGGAATCTATTTGTTAGCTAGTAGCTAATGATCCAAATATAACCCTTTTGCAAGCCAAAACAAAAGAGTTAGTCGTAAAAACCTTTAATATAAACGTGCAATCTTTTCAAGTATGAAACGTTTCCTACTAATTGCATTTTTTCAAAAATGACAATTTATCATTCAAAAAGTTATTAATAGCTCCCACTAAATCCTACATATGTAGATGTTAAGGGATTAATTCAATAACAATTCGAATTCCATATAACTAAGCTAAATGGTATTCAAAATACTTTGCAAGTTGTATAACATATAAGACTAAATTATAGAACTATTCTATAACCGATTTATTTAAAAGGAAATTAAATAAGCATGGCATCCTATGCCAGCTAAACAATATGTTTCGAAAACATAAATAAAATATCCTCAACATTGGCCTATAATGCCAATGAAAACATCAAATGTTTCTAATTAAATCTTAACTAAATAGTCTTATTAATAAACCTATAAGATCGGCAAGCTCTGATGTAGCATCAAACTCGGTTGCCATCTTTATGGTCCAGCTTCACTACTCTTTCTTTTGGTCCCTACAATATGTCATACATATTTAGTACCAAATGATAGGTATCATATACCAAGAGGAGTGAATCAGATATACCTGAAGTTCAAACTCCTTTCAACTTCTTTCGCTTGTTAGATTCAAGGTACTCCTTGCAATTGTGCCTCCAATGACCAGTTTTCCCACAATGGAAGCAAGCTTTGTTAGCATTGTCCTTATCCTTTGCTTCCTTTGCAACACCATAATTAGGCTTCAAACTCTTTGAAGCAAGAAGAGACTAAATGGACAGATGACTTGTCCTTAACAATGGTTTGCTCGGCCTGTGTGAGCATATTCAATAACCCAGAAAGGGTTGCCTCCAAGTGGTTCATGTTGAAGTTCAACACAAACTGCAAATAACTCTCAGGCAGTGAAGAAAGAATTAGATCAACTCTTAGATCATGATCCATAACCCATCCAATCTGCTCCAATCGGGTAATATACCCTATCATCTTAAGCACGTGAGGCCTCACTAGGCTTCCCTTTGACGTCCTTGTTTGGAATAATTCCTTTGAGATGTCAAATCTCTTAGTGTTATTCTCCTTACCGAATAGTTCTCTATGGTTAAAGATGATATAGCATTCATAGCCTCATGCTGCTTTTGGAAATCGGGTGCCATACTAGCCAACATCACACATGTTCCTTGTACGAGATCATCTCTATGAACTCTATAGGCCACCCATTCCTCTTCAGTTGCATCAGCAACAGGCTCATCTGGGATGGGCTCATCAAGAACATAAGCTTTCTTTTCCTGTGTCAAGACAAACTTAACATATACTAATCTTTGAGCATTGCCAATGCCCCGTCTTGGCAATACGATGACCAGGAACAAGGCTTTGATGCATAAGGATCTCATAATTCTAACTCTTTATAATTCCTTTGCAAGGCCATTATGTTCCATGGGCTTCATCCGATTAGTACTTAATAACTCCTTATTATTGTACTAACATGAAGGAAAACCTTGTATTACTATAATCATAGCGAAAGGTACGCATTATTGACTATGTATCCCAAGCTCAATCTGATTGGCTCTAGGGCATACACCAACACATATACCATGTCATTCATATGCCATGTCATTCATTCACATGCCATGTCATATAGGTCATGCCATGTCATTTAGTTTATGTCATGTCATGTCATTCATTTAGTATGCCCTGTCATTCGGCCATGTCACCATTTTCTCATGCTATGTCATTTGCGCCACGTCAATCATAGATTAGGTCACGTATATGCTATGTCATTCATGCTCATGCTATGTCATTCTTGTGCCATGTCATTCATATGCCATGTCATTTTTGTTTTCCATGGCGATTTCATTCACATGACATTCATTCTTATTCTCATGTCATGTCATTTTGTTTGCCATGTCGATTTCATTCACATGACATTCATCCTCATCCTTATGCCATGTCATTTTGTTTGCTATGTCTATTTCATTCACATGACATTCATTCTGATGCCATGCCATTCATATGCCATGTCATTTTGTTTACCATGTCGATTTCATTCACATGACATTCATTCTCTTGCCATGCCATTCATATGCCATGTCATTTTGTTTGCCATGTTGATTTCATTCTCATGACATTCATTCATGTCCCATGTCATTCATACGCCATGACATTTTGTATGCCATGTCGATTTCATTAACATGACATTCATTTTTATGCCATATCACTCATATTTCATGTCATTTACTCTATTAGCTATGACATTTAAATTGTCATGTCATAATAAATTGCTTACAATGTCATGTTAATTATGCATGTTGTACATTATATTTGAATGATAATTTGCATATTCATGAACACTCAACTTTTTGAAAATTGGTATTTTTTTTAAATATAAAATAAGGCAATATCCCCGAGTTATTATAATTCATGAATTCTCCTTCGGGTTATCAGGGAGTCTTCATCAACTATACTAACAAAGGAATACCCTTCTAAAAAAGGATGATGCAGAGATTTCTAAAGACAATAAAAATTCTATATTTTACCGTTTGCCGGGGAGTATAGAAAATTTTTGCAATAACAAATTCCGGATCATTCTCGAACAAAAATATGATTGTTTTTAAAATGGGAAATATTTTCGAAATAACACACGACTAAAGTAAAAATATTTTCGAATAACTTTTTATCGAGGCTCGAGATAACACACGACTAATAAGTTACAATTTTATACAGGTATTGCGGGGGTGCTAATCCTTACCCGTGCGTAACCGCCTCCCGAAACCGCCATTGTTTTCTCTGGTTCAAAGCGCAGACTTCAAAATTGGTTTTAAAAAAATGTTTTAATTAATTTTAAAATGTTTATTTCAAAATCGATTTTAATAGGTGGCCGACAACACCTTGCCAAAAAAGATTGGTAGCGACTCCATTTTTTTTCATAGGTTGTTTTCATACCCTCGACCTTTATTTCAAGAGGAATTAAATGGTCTTTTCCTCTGCCTGTTTTTTTCCCCTCACTCGAGCGAGTTCTCCATCCCCAGAGGATCACGTATCAACACATATTATTTCCTTTTTAATTGTTAAATTATTATAATATGCCACATCCTTTTTAACAAAAAAATTTCACATGAGTTTTGAAACTTAAATTTTTTAATTTAAATTCTTCTAAAATGTTATTTACTTTCGAAATCAGACACCGTTTCTCTTTTTCTTTTGTGAAAGTATAAAGTAATTATATTTTTCCTATTATTATTTGTTGCACTCAGTGGCTAAACACATTATCTCCTCCTTGCTCTCAAATATAAAAATAACAGCTTTTCATTGGAGCAAAAATGAAATTTGAAAAAATGAGAGATTGACTCAATCCGTTAGTATTTTTACTCAACAATAAGAGTTATTGGATTTCAACAGCCAACATTGATGATCTGTCATTATTATCAACCAAAATATTGATTTTTTTTGTGGGTAATTTTGTCTTTTTATTACCTCGACAAAGTGAGCTTTATGTCATAAATGCATTATAAGGAGCATACCACGTGAGGTCGTCCAATCTCATTGTGTTAGATTATTTGCATCTCTCTCGTATAAGCATCTCATTTTATGAGGTAAACGTAAGCCTCTCATTTCATTCTCATTTCTTAAACCTTTCCCTTCAACTTACACCACACTCCACTTATTTACTTGACATAAACACAGACGACAAACTTTCACCGTAATAAGCCTCAACACTAGCTTTATTGTGTGAAGTGCAAGAGACACAAGTTGGTCCTACCGATGAATTGGAAACCTTCAAGTTTATGTAGAACATTGGGTCACAAATTGTGCATGTGGGATTGTGTTATATTAAAATATATGAAAGTTGTTAATTGTCATGATAGTTTTATAATTTGGAAACATATTACGTTCGTCCTTAATTGATACAATTTTTGTTTAATCGATTAATGTTTTTTTTTCTATGTTTGTTATAATTAAATTTATAGCTAACAACTTTCATCCTTACGATATCGCATTCAAAATATCAGCATGAATGGATCAAACTTCTACTAATGTGATAAAGTTATTACTATTAGATTCAAAGATTTGGTCCAAATCAAATTTGCTCAACTCCACTTTGTTTGTATTAATTTCATATGTTTAGTCAAACAAATTTAACTTTGATTATCGTTTCTTAGAATAAAAAATAAAAATGGATTATTTGCAAAAAAATATTTTGAAAATTTATAAATTCAAAACTTGCAAACCATGCATGATAAAATCTTATAGTTTTACGATTTAAAAAATTAAAAATCACAATTAACATTGAGTTCGTTGAAAAAAAAAGAAAAGAAAAAGGATAGCATAATGAAACCGAGGACGTACTGTTATAGATGGATTCAGATAGAAAAAATCAATTTGAAATACTAAAATAAATACATTACCGAAATCGACATTCTAAAATAAACTATGAAGGGTTCTTGATACCGTAATTATATTTTTCAGCTGATAAGCAGAATCACAAGTAAAATAAAGTAAATAACTTACTATAAGAAATTGAATAACATAAAAAATATTGCAGTTATATAGGCTGCAAAAAATGAAACTCCCGTTCCATAATTTAGTACGCAAAGGTTAGAAATATCAAGACAAAAAATGAAACTCACAATAATAGTTAGTGCAACCGATCCTGATTCTTGGTTTGTAACAATGACAAAGCAAATGGACATTTAATGTAAAATTAAAAGCATCGAGACGATTTGAATTCCAAGCCATGCTATTGAAAACCAATTTCAATTAATAGCCTTAAATCAATATCTAAAATGCATGCTACTAGTTGCATTAAAAACAACTAAAACGAATGCTTAATACTCGGTTTTGAAATGATTGGCAAATTTAAATGCTATAATGAAATATATATCCAACGACAAAGAGATGTTATTGCATACCTTGAAATCTCAAGATATTAAGTAACGGTTCATATAGAACCATTTTATTCCTTTTACAAAAAGATATATAATTTTAACTACGCATGTATTGACCAAATAAGTTCCTTACTAATGACTTAGCATAATTTTGAAAATAAAAATAAAATATATATATATATATATCTGATGGTCTTCTGCCTTATAACTTGCAATCCAACATCCTTAAGTAGACGGAGACGGTGAATCACTCATCACGATACACTTATTCCACGTTCGAATACTCTTTTCTATAATTATTGACGGCTTGAGGTCTTTGAATTTAGGATTTTGAAGAGTTCTCTTCACAAATGCAGCGTGACAAACGTTACCTAATACTAGGAGTTCACCGCAACACTTATTAGTAACGATACCGGTTTCGAATATACTTGTGAAAACTTCCATAACACAAGGAATACTCATTCTAGTTTCACAATTATTTTCCTTAATAATCGTGTCAACCTCTTCTGTAGCTATGACTGCACCGCTTGTTATGAATAAAACCACTAAGATAGGAAAAACATTCAGGCTCGCCATTATGCTTAAAAATGATGTCTCAGCTTTAATTTGGCTGTTAAAACAAATTTCCAACGAGATTTGTTATCAAGAAAATATTCATTTATAGGGCAAGCGGTGAGCACATGGGGTGAGATGCATTGCAATAAAAAACTATACGATATTTCAGGTTCCCTAACATTATGTTACTTGCTCTATAACACATAAAATTTAATGGCATGTGTTTCTCCATCCTTTTTATTCTTCAATGACATTGATTAAACCCCAAAATGAAGTCCAATAAAGGTTTTTATTACATTCACTTGTTTTCTAATAAAAATTAAATAATTACAATTATATCCACAAGGACTACAAACACTATAATCAAGAAAAATTAAGGTAAAAGAAAAACATAACGATGTAGAGATCCCATCCACTAGCTACACTTAACTTTGGTTATGGGTTTTGGTATTTAAAATTTTCTTTAGAAATTGTCTATGTAAACTGTAAAGTAAAAACTAATAGTTTTCTTGTGTTTAACATAATAAAAAATGCGTATATATCTCTAAACTGAAAGAGTTACGTTAGAATTCTCCCTGTCTAGAAAATGTGCTTCCAAACGTTTATAAAAAATAGGTAAAATTAAAAAGTAAAATGTAAAATCATATTGTAGACACTTAATTTTGTCCAGGCCCATAAACTAGGCAGATTCTCTTTTTCAACTTCTCGGAATGCAAAGAGACTTCCACCATTCCATATATGGGTCCCCAAGACTTTGTTTTGGAGGCTAGCACAAAAAGTCAACTCGAAAAAAGTCAACTCTGAAAAAATCAACCTCAAAAAGTCAACCACTAAAAAAGTCAACCCTCAGTCAAAATCAAGGTTTGAAATTGAATTGAACAATAGCGAAAGAATTTTGATAATCTGAGGTCTACAATGAAAGATATAGAGTTCAGGAGAGGGGTTGCGGAAATTCAGCGTAGAGGAAGACCTAATCTGACAAATTTGGGAAAAACTGAAAAGATGGCCCCATTCACTGAAATTGAACCCCCCAATTGATAAAGGATGAATAAACAAAGATAGCCCAAGGCCCAGTTTGAAGTGGATCCCAAGGAAGAGCCGGTTAGAGCAAAAACGAAAAAACGAGAAAAATCCCGAGGTTGAACAAGGGAAAAATAAATCGGAGGGGAATTTGATCGTAAAAGTTGGGCATTTTCGAACCAACTTAAATACAATATATGACAAAGGAAGAAGAAAAAGAAAATCCAAAAATTAGACCCATTTCGAGTAAAACCGAGGTTTCGGAGGTTGAAGGGCAATCTTGAAAAATCCCAAAGAAAATTCCAAAAAATATAGAAAATGAGCTCGAAAAATTATAAAAACTTCCAGATATGAGTTTTATATTTTTTAAAAGAGATTGGTGAAAGAAAATCCGAAATTTGAGTTCAAATGAAAAAGGGCAAAGTTCGGGTGCAGTAACCCGAAATTCCAAGAGAAAATTCTAGGAAAAATAGGAAACAAGCTCAGAAAATTATGAAAACTTCCAGATCTAAGTTTCATAATTTTTGGAAGAGATTGGTGAAGAAAAATCCAGAATCGAAGCTCATTTGGAAAATGGCAAAGTTGGGTGCACTAACCCGAAATTTTAAAAGATAATTCCGAGAAAAATAAAAAAAAAACGAGCTCGAAAATTTATCAAAACTTATAGATGAGTTTTATAATTTTTGGAAGAGATTGGTGAAGAAAAATCTGGAATCGGAGCTCATTTGAAAAAGGCTAAATTTGGGAGGCATTAAACCGAAATTTTAGAGAAAAATCCGAGAAAATAGAGAATGGGCTCGGAAAAATGTGAAAACTTTCAAAACCAAGATTTATATTGGATGGGATGAGTTGGAAAAGACAAATCCAAAATTGGGGTCCATTTGTAATTAAATTAAGTTTGGAGGGCTAAAAGATAATTTTGCCAAAGAAATTGAAAAGGGCCAATTTGCAAATAAAAAAAGTTGAATGGCCTAGAAATTTCCATGCCATTTTCTGCCAGTAGCTGATTTAAAGAGGGAGTGTGATCATCATGGATCAAAAGGCCAAGGATGGATTGCAAGATGTCATTTTTATGGCCTTGCAAGTGGTCTTCCCTTATCCAATGGCCTAGGTGCTTTGTAGAAAGATGAGTACATCCCTCAATGGCCAAGATCAAATTCCAAGATAACATTTTTATTGTCATGAAAATATCTTTATCCAATGGCCTAGATTGTTGGAGAAAAAGAGGAGCACATCCATCCAAGGGGTGAAAAAATAAGAGCACACCCTCTCTCACAATACAAGGGTCGGCCATCACCAAAGAAATAGGGGGTTTCATTTTTTTCAAGGGCAGTAGCTAAAGGATAGAAAAAAGAGGAGAAGAGAAAGAAAAGTGAGGAAAAAAATTGGCAAACTTTGATTTGGAAAGCGAAAGCTAGGTAGCTACATCTTCCTTTCTTCTTCTTTATTGTTTTTCTTTGATGTGTGATTCTTTTTATTATCTTTTTGTTCATGTGATTTGCAAACTTTTGATGAATAAAAAGGTTTTCAAAAATAAATTTTAAAGGTTTCTATCCATTTTTTTTTTCATTCCTCTTCAAATAACCAAGTTTGTCAAAATTGTTTACATGTTTCATGCTTGGCCGAATGGTGTAGGATGGCTTTGTGATTGTTCTTGCTTGATATTTTTTGCTTGCTTGGTTGTGTTCATGCTTTTGACTCATGCTTGATCTATTGTCATGTGTTTGGTTGGCTGGAAATCATGCATTCCATGACATTTCAACTAGGTTTTTGGCCAAGATCAACTAATGATCTCAAGCCAAAAATCCTTGGCCCATGCTAGTTGGAGAAGAGATAGTCTAGATTGGGTATTATGACTTTGGGATTTTTTTTCACTACTCATCCATGGCCAAAATATATTTATTTTTTTACCACAAGCAGTAGCCATTTAGGGGATGCCATAGTATGTTTCTCATGATTTTTAGATTTTTTTATCATGGTTGAAAAAATAGATTTTGACAAAGCAGTTTTTTAACTCACTGTCTTGATTTTGGTAAACATCGGTCATAGTATCCTTGCTCCAAAAATTAAGCTGATTTTTTCCCATGGAGATTGACATGTTCTAGGTCTACCATAATTTTTTCAGAATTTGTTGAAAATTTTTAGAATGGTAAAAAATCGATTTTCAAAACTGCCAGTGAGAGTCAGATTTGTTTTTTGAGAAACAATAAATATCTGTTTTGGTTAAGATATTAAGAGGGGGTTGATTTTCAGTCATAAAATATGATTTTATAAAGGTCAAGTCAAGGGTGCTCAACCCAGATTTCAAAACTAAGAAAAACAGAGCTTTTAAAGAGGGGGTTCGGCCAAAGCCAATTTTTTATCCCAAAAAGTTTCGATTTTCTTTAAATCCAAGCCCAAAGTATTTCGATTTTGAAAATCTGATTTAAGTATCTTCCTAAGGTAGTCGGTCGGATACCTTTTTAGGTATATGGATGTCCTTACTTCAGCATTTCCATGCATTGCATTTTAAAAATGTTTTTACTTAACTTGTCATAAAAACGTATTTTTCGGTTTATTAAACATTTGGCGAGAATTAGTTCTTAATCATTGCCGGGTTGCCGGGGAGGTTAGAAAATTATTCAACGCACGTGTTTATGGAATTGTAACGTATGGTTTTTGTTTTACTCGAAACCATGTAATGAAAGAATTATTTTTCAAGCATTGCTGGGTTTGCCGAGAAGCATGGTAATATTTTTCGACATATGCTATTTATATGATTCCTCACATGAATAATTCATTTCAAATAATGATGTGTGCATGTGATCATTATGTGATTATGAATATTTTATGATTATGCCATGTCATTCATTTTTCCATGTCATTCATATGCCATGTCATTCATATGACATGTCATTCACATGCCATGTCATTCATTTTGTCATGTCATTCATTATGCCATTTCATTCATTATGCCATGTCATTCACATGCCATGTTATTCACATACCATGTCATTCATTATGCCATGTCATTTACTTGCCATGTCATTCACATGCCATGTCATTCATCTACCTTGTCATTCATATGCCAAGTCATTCACACGCCATGTCATTCATATGCCATGTCATTCACATGCCATGTTATTCATTTTGCCATTTCATTATCTTGCCATGTCATTCATTATGCCACATCATTCATATGCCATGTCATTCACATGCCATGTCATCAAGTATGCCACATCATTCACATGCCATGTCATTCATTATGCCATGTCATTCAATATGCCATATCATTCATATTCTATGTCATTCACATGCCATGTCATTAACATTCCATGTAATTGACATGCCATGTCATTCAATATGCCATATCATTCATATTCTATGTCATTCACATGCCATGTCATTAACATTCCATGTAATTGACATGCCATGTCATTCATTATGCCATATCATTCATATGCCATGTCATTCATTATGCCATATCATTCACTATGCCATGTCACCCATATGCCATGTCATTCATTCACATGCCATGTCATTAACATGCCATGTCATTCATTCACATGCCATGTCATCTAGGTCATGCCATGTAATTCATTCACATGTCATGTCATTTAGTTTATGTCATGTCATTCATTAGTATGCCATGTCATTCGGTCATGTCACCATTTGCTCATGCCATGTCATTTGCACTACGTCAATCATAGATTAGGTCACGTATATGCTGTGTCATTCATGCTCATGCTATGTCATTCTTGTGCCATGTTATTCATATGCCATGTCATTTTGTTTGCCATGACGATTTCATTCACATGACATTCATTCTCATACCATGTCATTCATATGCCATGTCATTTTGTTTGCCATGTCGATTTCATTCACATGACATTCATTCTCATGCCATGTCATTCATATGCCATGTCATTTTGTTTTCCATGTCCATTTCATTCACATGACATTCATTCTCATGCCATGCCATTCATATGCCATGTTATTTGGTTTGCCATGTCGATTTCATTCACATGACATTCATTCTCATGCCATGCCATTTGTAGACTATAATTTATCTTTTATATATATATATATATATATTTTTTTTTTCAAAATTCATAATGGCATATGGTATGTCGGATGATGTGGCATTGCCACTAACGGCTAAGTGACAAAAAAAAAGAATTTTTATAATGTGAGTGACTAAATTGATATTTCTCATAGTTTAGTGACCAAAATAAAAACTTAAAAAAATTAAGTGACTATTTGTGTAGTTTACCATAATAATAAAGTTTTTATTAATTTTAACCATTAAATTAATACATTTTTCATCTTTATTCTTTTTGATTTTTCCTACCGAACAAAGCATAAAGATGCAAACATAAATAAGTACCTAGTCTTTAGACAACTTTATTTTTTTCTTAAAAAAAGACAACTTACCAAGCTACCCGCCTGACCCGAATTGGGCCAGGCCTGGGTAAAGATTTTTTTAATTATGACTAATCTGGTCTGACCTAAATTACTATTCATTAAATAAAAAATATTTTTATTTAAATTTAATTATAAAAAATATAAAAATGATTTTTAATATTTTAATAATTTTTGAATAGTAAAATGGGTTTGGATAATGAAAAAAAATTCGAGCCCGATCCTACTCATGGTAAGGTATACTTTCAATGCTAGATCTTTACCTCCTCGTTTCCCTTCAAGCTTTCACCATACCATGGGCTCATCCTCTCGTTGCTATACTCTCTAGTCGTGCATGCTATTGAGTATATAAAATCTCGTTTTTATTATTATTTTATTTTCTGTCTCTATCACCCATAATTTCATTTTTACTTTTAGGCTAAAATATAAAAAAAATTGAATTAATTGACTTTTCTTAAATAAGCTCTTACATTTTTATTGTACTCAAATAAATTCTTATCTTTTGTTTTGTACCTAAATAAACCTTTATTTTAAATGAAAGATTGATTTATGTTAAGGGTTTATTTAGGTACAACTTAAAGGTTAAGAGCTTATTTGGGTGTAATAAAATATCATTGCTTTGTTGATATCCTTTTGGTGGCGAGCTGACTTGTCCTGTGATCTGGGTCTCTGCTGAGGTGGAGAAAAAAGGTTAGAGGGCGTCAGAGTTTTGGCTCTGTTGTTAGATTTTTCACCACGCAAGTGCACGTATCGTAATAAGCAATATAGTTTAAACTAAAGAGTGGAACCCATGAGGAATTGTAACTAGATTTGCTAAGTACTAAAATTAAAACAACCTAATCTTATCTAAACAAACAATTAAAGATGGTAATCAAACTAATTAAAAGAAACTAAAAATAAAAGCAAGTAAATTAAAAAGATGGATTAAATCAAATGAGAAAAGCCTAGGATTAGAATTTCCCTCAATAATTCGCTTGAATCTCTCTTACCCTCTTAACTTGATTAATAACCTTGAGTTGTTAACCTAGAGTTCTAATCTATTTATAAGGATCTTCCGATGGTCTTATAAAATATCCCTCTTAACCAATTAACTATATATGATAATTGAATTGAAGAGAAACTCATTAAGTTTAGGCTCTAACAATGGTTACACATGACACGTAAATATATTTCTACCCTACGTGCAGATCAATTCATCCTAATAAATGAATATGAAACATATGTCATTTAATCCATGTCTAACACTAAACTCCCTTTCATAAGTTGTATTTAGGTTACCAAATCAATCTAATTTGTAACAACCGAGGTTACATACAATCATGTAAAGTTAAATCCCGAAAATTTTAAAGACAAACTTGGAAATTGGTAAGAAGTTATAAGTGAAGGAATTAAAAGAATAAAGGATCAAATTGAACAAACTTAAAAAAGTTTAGGGGCTTAATGGTTATTATAAGAAGTTAAGGGACCAATGGGCAATTATACCAAAAGTTGAAAATTTTCTTTTAGTCATCTTATTATCGTGAAATTTCTAGAAAATTTTCTTCATTTCTTTATGAGCTAGCCGGCCACCCTCCCCTCTCCTTCTCTCAAATTCTCTTCATCTCCTCCAACATTTCTCTTCAAGTATTCCACTAAAATCTCAACAACAATCACATCCAAGGTTAGTTTCTTGATAAATTCTTTCTTTTCTTTAGATATTCTACTTGAGCATGCTAAGATCTTAGCTCCATAAACATGTTAAGGTCTTAAATCAATCTATTAAGTATGAGTTTTACTCACCTTTGGTAGGAATTAAAAGGATTTGAAAGCATGAACAAGAAAATGGGAACAAAAAGCAAAACAGGGGAAGTTGCGCATGCTTGCTGTTTGGATTTTCTGGGTTCGTCACAGCTGGGTTTGTATTTTTTTGATATTTTTACTAGCAACTATACTTCAATAAGATAATTTTGGTTTTTGAATCACCCAAAACCGATAAGCAGTTAAAAAGATAAAATTCGGTGAAGTTGGCTGTTCTGTGTTGACCCCTGTTTCGTCATAGTTTCGGGATTTATCAAATTTGATCAAGATTTTATTCTAATTGTCTAAGTTAGTTATTTTATTCATAAATTAGACTTATTGATTGAAATAAACCAATTGGAATCACTTCAAAATTCCTTACCAAACTCAAGTTATGATTTTCTAATCTAGCTTGGTAGTAAGGAATTTATTGCTTAAGAGAAATACAGTACTAAATGATGGTTATGGATTATGAAAATCTCTAAGGCATGGAGTACTAGAAAGGAATTTGATAAGGACGTGAATATGGAGTTAAATTATGGAGAAAATGATTATGGAAATGATATTAAAAATTAAGGATATGTTGTTTTGAGTATGAGAAATTAGTATTGACTATGGGGTAGATTAATGGGACTTAAGTTGCATTCATAATTGTGTAATGCTTTGAGCATGTATAGATACTAATTATCGTTAATCTCTAGGCCACATAGATCCGATGTCACCTGTGGATCCCAGAGTTTCAGATCGAGGTGTTCAGTGAGATCATCTCAAGGATTGTGAGTAGACGACAACTATAGTTATTTGAAATTTTTTTAATTATAATTATAATTTTTTTGCATGATACTTATTTTACGTATTAAAGGTATATACGATATATAATCATATGAATGGATTTGTTATTAAAGTACATTTATTTCAAGAAATATTATATCGAGTAAGTTGGTTGATTTATGAAATATGATTATACATAGAATTTAACGTACATGGTTTTGGCTCCACCTGACTTAATGTATGAGATTATACCCTTGATCGGAATACGGGAGCTGCGTGCTACGCCTTTGTGGTGGGTGCCACCTCCAGAGTCCTAATTCCATGATATTAGACTGGGGTATGGGAGCTGCGTGCTACGCCTTTGTGGTGGGAGCCACCTCCAGAGTCCCTATCCCTTTATCTTAGCCTTTTGGGGGCACATCATAGCGACACATATGCCTTTGGGGCGTCCTATGGTGGTATTGGCCTTTGGGGCCAGCTATCAGTACGCCTACATGGATATTGCCTGGTTATTTAATGGATGTATTCTTATGCATGACAGTAAGTTGGAGCCCAACTATACGTAACCTGATTTACTTTATAGATTTTATACATTGATTTAATATTATAATATTGTTATACATTTGAAAACTTCACTATATCTCTGAATTACTCATTATGGTTTTACTATTATTTATTTTGAAAATGTCAATTATGCTTTACAGGTTACCATTATAGTTTTCACACGCTTTAAATGTTGTCTACTCATTGAGATATTCATATATCTCACCTCTTCTTATTTCTCATTTTCAGGTCACAGTTAGGTGTCCCGATTGTTGCCTTCCTCTACTCTCCGCTTCAAGAGTATATTGACGTGGTAGGCATCATATCTAAATTTCTAGAAGATTTGATCTCTTGATGTTTTATCTAGTAAACCTTGCTTAGATAGGTTTACTTCTGGATATATTATATATATTTGAAGATATCAGACAATAGATCAATATGTTTTGACTTGAGCATAAATTGATCATGGATAGTTTTTGAATATGCATGGATATATGTAATAATAGTATTGAGAAATATTGCTGGTTGAGGATATGAATTGAGTGTTATTTGCAGGAGGGTTATAGTTGAGATAGAAAGGAAACTCTACTGGATTTTAGGTAGATTGTCCGGATAGGGTGTTTCATAATTGGTGGCCAGTCAACTACAAGCATTAAGAACAAGATTGAACAAACAACTCAAAAACCATTAAATCAAGCTAGAGAGAGAAAGTAAATTCAAACTACATGTTGAGTTTCATTGAAATCCTAGAAAGATAAATTTAGTTCATGATAATTAAAGAAAACAAATATCCAAGGAGTTTCACCATCATCATCAATACAAGAAAAATAAAGAAGATAAAAGAGAATAGAGAAAACTAAGGGGTGTCAAGTCTTGAGTCTTCAATCTTCACAAATTTCTTATCTTCTTGAAAGCTTTTGGTGGCTACTCTTCCCTAAAGAGAAATAGGTTTTTTAGAACTCAAATTCCCCTTGTTTCAGCCTAAAAGAGGCCTATTTAAAGTGTCCAAGACCCCTAGAGTCAGAAACTTCGCATGCAAGCAAAACAGGTAAGAGCAGGTTTTTAATTTTTTTTCCATGATTCGGCGCCGCGGCACCAACTTTCTGACCTTCCAGCGCCACTGCCTGGTGCCGACTCGCTGGTTAGTCGCCTGTTGGTTGCTCCATTTCTTTCTTCAGCAGTTTTGAATAGTCAAATCTCGTCCAATTTTGACGAGTAAACTACCGTTCAAAAGATATGGAAGTCAGATTCAAAAGTCATGAATGAATGTTTCTCAAATGAAGATTTTAAGATCATGTTTTCTTTGAAACAAGCTCCGGAGGTCGAATCTGCCTACACGTTGCTTTGCACCATTTTTCGTCGTTTCGCACCACGAAACTCCTTCTCACTTTGGACCTATAAAAAAACATAAATACTAACTAAATAACTATTTTAAACATGAAATGGATAAATAAAATTAATCTAAAAAATCTAAAACTAATCAAATCCAAATAAAAGCATCAAAGGACTTAGCCAATTTAAATGCATAAAAGGTGGTAAAATAACTATATTTCCTAGAGTTTTCAGGCTCCGGGACATGCTCTGATCCTTAAGTCAGTAAGTGCTCGACGAAGGTTAAAAAGGGTGACTATGAAGCAATGGAGGTCCGAGTGTCTAGGGTGTAGTGCGTACCTCAAGTCAGCCCTTTTTCGGGCTATTTATACATGTTTGGACATCTTGGAGGGTGTCACGTGTCATTTTGCTCATTATGTTTTGGTGGTCGACGGTATGGGCGACCTTCTCTCACACTACAAGAGAACGGACTTTTATCGACGAAATTTTTCATCGATGAAAGTCCAAATTTCGTCGGTATCCCTCGTTGATACTTAAGTCGGTGATACTAATTTCGTCGGTGATATATTTTCCATCGATAATGAATAATTATCGACGGAATGTTCCGTCGATAATTATTTACTACCGACAGAATATTTCTGTCTGTGAAACTATTAGCGACAGAAATGTCAGTGCAAATATTCCATCGGTAATGTTTTTACTGACTGATAATTACATCAGTGAAAGATATTTACTGACAAAAACATCCGTCGATAATTGTTTATTTTCCACACAAAAAAAATATATATAATAAATATTTTTAAAAAATAAATTATACAATAAACTTATATTTTATTAAAAATAATTTAATAAAATATAAACTAAAATCTGTAAAATTATTAAAAAAAAATATTCTAATAAATTACAATATTATTAATAAAAATAAAAATCAAATATAGCTCTCGAATATAAAATAGATGCTGTCATCACTCGGTACTATAGTCATCGGCTTCATTGTCAACCTCAGCATTACTTCCGACTGCACCTACTCCAGTACCACTACCTCCGATAGCACTACGGCAATAGTTAGTCCAGCACCGACTCTGGCAGCACTTGTTTCGATCCCGCCTAATCTAGCTCCAGCTGCTAGCTGTGACTGCAGAATACTAGTGACGAGAGAGTCAAGTCTGACGATTGATGATTGGATTTGCGAAACATTGGACCTCAAAGCATTATACTGGTCCTCAGACAGCGCTGTTGGCTGCTGTTGTGTAATACTAGGACCACATGGAGTGTAACTGGCTGTATCTGAACTTTGCTGACTGCCGGGCATATTGAAAATTTGCCGATTCTTCGGTCTTGTTCAAAACCCATAAACGTGCGTCCGCGTAGTCTCAATGTCCCCAATAGCATTAGACCATGACTGAGGGTCGAAATCGAGATATGAAGACGTATCGTCCCCATATTTTTGCTGCAACGAGGCAGTATAGTTTTCCTACAACCACAAATATTGAAATATATAAACAATTAATATATGAAATTGTAATGAACACGTACATAAATAATTCAGTAATATATAAAGTATTGATATAGTTAAATACTTACAGTAACAACTTTAGACTTGTTGTCTACGTAGTCACCTTGACCCTTTACACGTTTATGGGTTTTTTTAAACAGCTCCAGGAAACTCACGTTGCGCTGCAACTCTTGTGACTACAGATTAAAAGAATTTTTGAAAAGTAAGTTAATTAAAGAAAATATTCACATAGTTTAAAGTACAAAACTTTTAAACAATAAATTACAAAACAAAAAAGAAATCTTACCATCCTTTCTCCTGTAATTAGAAAAAGAACTGATCCACCAGTGTGCTTCATAATACTTCCATCTTTCTCCGTGTTCCTATTACCCTTGGCCTTTTGGGATCTATTTTTCCAAGCGTCAGTACTCCAGACGCAGTCAATAAGTTGATCCCAAATACCGAATGCTATCAATCACACTTGTAACCCTTTCAGTCTTCTATTCGATTTGTCTTAAAAAAGGCCATGGCATTATCCCTCTCAAAATTCATCATGTCCTTGAATCTATCCTTGCATGTGGCCTCCCATAATTTCCTAAACAGTGGTGTTTGCTCGGGAGACCACTAGCATTTTCTCTACAAATGAGACATTTTGAATTAATATGACAGTCTTAAACATAATTTAATTATAATATGACTCTAAACCAAATCATACCTCAAATATAGTCCACATAGACAGTTTCACCTCAGCCTGTATCTTTGACCAAGTAGACCATGGTTTGTTATAGTGTTGTCTGATCATCGAGGCAATGGTCGATTTTACACAACTCTCCTTGAAAGTTCTAAAAGAAACGAAACGTGTTAGTGAACAATAATTTATTTCTTACTTAAATAATAGAATTATCGTAATGTAATTAACTTACATGTTTGCAACAATTGACAGTCGAAACCTGTTATCCAGATTACTTGGTGTCAGTAATCATTTCGTCCGACCTCTACCCCATTTTCTCTGCTCAGTGGCAGTACCTGTAGAGGGCGAAGGATGTGATGCAGGTACCTCTGACTGCAACATGGTGCCATTATCCGCTAAATACGTCGGTTTCGCTCCATGAGTAAATGGACAAAACCCATCAGCACACAAACCCAGTCTGACATTTCGAGATTCCACTGCAAAAGACGGATGCGTACGATTGAAGTCTAGCCAAGCTTCACCATCAACAAGGTGACTCAATACTTCATCATCCCTTCCGTTATGCGCATGCCATGTCATATTCTCAACTGTTACCGTTGACATATATAATCTTTGAAGTCTAGGAATCATTGGCAAATAACGGAGAATCTTATAAGGAATTCTCTTCGACTTTCTAACACCTGATTTGCTTGGTTTATAACGAGGTTTGTTTGGAGGATCATTAGTTCTTCACTTTCTTGCTATTACCCGCAGGGAGCGCAGCAACTGGGCATATACGAAACAAAATTCTAAGTGAACGGAGTCGTTATAAAACAACATGCAATTGTTGTTGCATGCATGTATCTTCTGATAATGAAGTCCAAATTTTGCCATCTTTTTCTTCATTCGGTAAAAATTATCAGGTAAATTATCACTTTCTGGCAACATCTCTTTTATCATAATCATTAAACGATTGAAACATGATTCGCTCATGTTAAATTCAGATTTCACATTTAACAGTTGTGACATAGCAGATAAAGTTGTGTGTTTTGTACATCCTGACCATAACGGATCATCTGCTTCGTTCAACAATGAATAAAAATTTCTTGAACTTAAATTCAGTTGATCATCTTGAACCATTGTCTCATCAATATTGTAATTACCACCTAAATTGATATTCGGGTTTAGAACATCCATAACCATTCTAGCATAAGGATTATCTGTTTGAACGTCACTTCTCGTCTCGACTTCATCATTATGCATCATTGATGACTTACCTTGAAGACTTTCACCATGTGCATCCCAAATATAGTAATTCTCCTTAAAGCCTCTATAATACAAGTGCTTACGCACATCATCAATTTCTGCAAACTGATTATTCTGACACTTCACACAAGGGCATCTAATTCTATTGTTCTTTACGTACTCGCTGTGAGCATATGTAAAACTTAAGAATCCTTCAACTCCATTCAAATACTCATTACTAATATATTGAGACTCGTCCAACCTTCTATACATCCAAGATTTATCGCGCTCCATTGTATAAGCCTAGGTAAACTATCGACAATACAACAATAAACACAATAACACAAGAATCAAAATATTTTCTAAATCTAATTTAACAATCACAAATAATTTTTCCTTTTTTTTTTACAAAACATTTTAAATAAAATAACAAATAATTTAAAAATCACAAAAATATTAAATATATTTATTTAAAACATATTTTCGAAAATTAATCGTCCATAACAAATAACAATAACAAAGCCCAAATATTAACAAATAACAACAACATTAATAAATAACAAATAATAAATAACAAAAACATTAATAATTTTGTTTATTTAAAACATATTTTCAAAAATTATTAAAAAAAATCAAATGGCAAAAAAAATACAATTAAACAAATATATTTATTTAAAACATACTTTCGAAAATTAACAATTAACAAATAACAAACAACAATAACAAAGTCCAAATATTAACAAATAACAATAACATTAATAAATAACAATAAAAAATAACAATTAAACAAATATATTAATTTAAAACATAATTTCGAAATTATCAAATAACAAATAACAATAACAAAGTCCAAATATTAACAAATAACAATAACAATAAAATTAATAAACTTATTTATTTAAAATATATTTTTGAAATTTACAAAAAAAATTAAATAACAAAAATACTTACAATTTAATCTGATGGAGAATGAGATATCCAACCTAAATCTGCCAAAAAAAAAAAACAAATAAATAGTGTTAATTTATTCTTTCAAAAAATAGTCAACTGAGAAAGAAGAGAGATAGAAGAGAAAAGAGAGGAAGAGAGAAGAGACTTACATCGGATGGCAACGGCGGAAAGTTGGACGGCGACGGCATGGGGGCCTGGGTAGGGGATCTGGTTCGGGGAAGAGAAAAGGGAAAGAGACAAAAGAAAGAAGGAGAAGAAAAGGGAGAAGAAAAGGAGTCTCGGGCATTTAATTATGCCCGAGACTTTTACTGACAAAATTCTATCATTATCGAAGAAAATTCCGTCGGTAAAAAATTTGGCGGTCATTCAAATTTCATTTGTCGGTAATAAGTTTTTACCGACAGAAATTTCGTTGGTGTTAAGCTAATCTGTCGGTATAATATTACTGACGGAAGTATACATTACCGACGGAAGATGTTTATTACCGACAGAATTTCCATCGCTAATTCATTTTGACCGTTGAGTTATTTATTTATTTATTTGTTTTAAATTTCTATTTATTGCCTATTAGAATCCGTGCCATTTTTTTACCGACGGACCAATTCGGTCGTTAAATATCCGTCGATAATATGAAGTTTCCATCAGTAATGGTTAAATTATCCATCGGTAATGCGCGAAAAACATTACCGACGGAATTCCATTCGTAATTCTCACTTTTCCGTTGGTGAAAAGATTTTTTACCGACGGAATTATTCCGTCGGTAATTCGACATTCTCTTGTAATGTCAGTAGCTGGAGCTCGACTTGACCTCTAAAGCGAGTAGGTGGAGCTCAACTTGACCTCTGGAGCAACGGGCAACGTCAACTTGTCTCCTATATTGTTGACTTGGGTTGTCGGGCTTGCTGATTTGGTCTCTGAGCCTAACAGGCTTAACAAGCTTTATCTAAATAAAGTGATAAAATTTAAGTGTTTTTATTTATTTATTATTTTACCCTTATTTTTTATAAAAGAATAGATTAAGATGTCATCAATTAATGGAATAGATTACGGTCTCTTCAAGTTTGATTTTTTCATATACAAATAGATATAGGTTCATGTTTGAATCGTTGATTTATTAAAAGATTATTCGAGTTCGTTTAAAGTTAGGTTAAGGTCGATATAATTAACCATACATCACCTTTAATATATTTATATTAATAATAAAATCTCTGATTGAGTTGATATCACAAATCAAGTGACACAAACTCAATTTGAATTGAAGAATTAACAAAACAATTAAATAAAATCATAATTTCAAATAATAAAATAAAAATATTTATATCCTTCAATTTTTTATAATATATATTTAATCCTTTTGAGTTTAAATAATTTTCAGTGTTAATTATTTAGAATTTAGATCACTTTGAGTATTTGCCATTTATGGTTTTAAATCAATTTGCTTCGTGCTATTGACATTTTAAAATTAACATAAATCATCAATCTTATGTTATTTTTATAGTAATTTATATTATATTTTTATCATTTTTAATTAAACTTATTCAAATAAGAAATACTAACATATATTTTATTTACTTTAAGTTTCCAATTAAGGAATCAAGATTGAGTCAAAGTAAGACCTGTTCAATGGCTGACGAGGTCCGCCCATATTGAACCGAGCTTGAACAAAAAATTTTCTAATTCAGACCAGTCCGACTTGAATTACTATTTATTAATAAAAGTAAATTTTAATTTTAATTTAATTATATATATTAATATAATTTTTTAATATTTTAATATTATTTTGAACAATGATATGGGTTTTCGGGTCGACCCGATCCGAATCTGAGTAAGGAAAATAAAAAAAATTCGGATTGCAACTTGACCAAACCCATGAACAGGTCTAGGTCAAAGTTATAACAATTTCTGTTCAAATTAATTGAGTTTTGGAACTTAAGACTACCAGTAATTGAACTTTAATCACAAAAATTAAGAATCCGATATTTTATCAACAAATCATATTATTGATGACATGATGCTATGACGATGAAATTCCACAAATATTTATGAGTACCAGCATTTTTAATGTTAAAAAAAAAAACACTTATTTTAACTTGAATGATTACATAACTTCATGACTTTCCAAGTTTAATAATCATATATTTATTCTTTTTATTTGATTGAACAAGATTTGTTTATGGGCCGGATCAGGTCGTGGCCTGAATTTTTTGTTTTTTACTCAAGTTCGTTTTTGTTCGGGCCCGAACTGGTTCGAAAGCTTTTTCATTGTTCAAAAAATATTAAAAATATTATTTTTATATTAATATTTATATATATTTTATAATTAAATTTAAATAAAAAAATATATTTTTTAATAAATAAAATTCGGACTGGATCAGGCTAGCTCAAATTATCAAATTTTTTATTCAAATTCGATCCAATTCGAACTAGACCACTGCCCGAGCATTGAGCAGGTCTAGATTGAATATGTTAAGCTTGGTTAATGTTTGTCATGTTTTGATTTTTGAATTTTGAATTTTACATTTTGATTGAACGAAGATAAATTTAATTTATTGTGATATATGTAGGGGAATAAATTATTCTCAAAAGGGTGGTGTTGAAAAGTTTTGAGGTTGGTCAAAAAATGAATGAAGACTTGAATATGCTATTTTCTTTTTCTTTTGGTGAAATTGAAATGTTAGTCCCCACCTCTCTCATGCATTGCATATGCTTTGCTTGTTAATTCTCTTAAATTTAATTTTTTATTTCATAATATATAAGCTTAAAGTTAATTAATTAAATAATTGGATTTTTTTGTAAATTTTTTAATGTTAGCAAATTCTTTTTTTTTTTCCTTCCAATTTTAGGTGCATGTAGGAGTAATGATAATCTAAGAGCATGGCCGTGGTACGGTCCAATTTTTTTTTTATTTTTCTTACACAGGTCTGGATCGACCCGAAAACCCATATCATTGTTCAAAATAATATTAAAAAATTATTTTTATATTAATATTTAGAATTAAATTTAAATAAGAATTATATTTTTTTTATTTATGAACAGTAATTTAGATTGGGCCGAATTAGAAAATTCCCTGTATTGGATCGGACTTGTCGGGTGGGCGGGTAGCCCAACCCTTGAACAGGTCTAAGCGAGGTATGAGAAGTGAATTTATACATAAATATATATAATATTTAAAATCAAACCAATAAAATTTTGGCAAATTTGAAGGTCAATAAGCATTTCTTGCATCTTCAATTAGGTTTCCTTTATTTATTTATTTTTTTGAAGAGCGTTTTGAGTAAACATTTATTATTTAGATAAAAAAAAAATCAGTTTTATATGGATAAAACTCAAGTTTAGCTCAATTAGTTCATACAATCCCTCTTAAACGATTATATTCAGTAGATTCAGGATTCGAATCTCAAGATCTTTTATTTTATTTTTTTATAGTTTGGGACGATGGGGGATTCGAACCCTTCTATTAAATTTTGTCGAAAAAAACAGAAAATAGAAACGACATTTTTTTTTTTAAAAAAAAAATTTAGAAAGTTTTACAAAAGAGGGGAAGTGCAAGACATTTTTAGTAAACACTATATATAAAAAGGAAAAAAACTCAGAAAAGAGCTCTAGGTTTCCTTTATTAAGTTGATTATTATTCTACATACTAACCCTAAAGTTTTCGGAATTCATAATATAAACGATTTTATAAGTTAAGATCCCTTTTATTATTTTTTTATCAATTATTTTTTAATATATATTTAATCATAATTTGTAAATATGATTTTTATAATTCATAAATAGGTTATATACATGTGAATTGTGCTGATGAGTGCATTGAAAGTTAATGAAATAATAATAATAAAGGAAAGTCCAATCCGATTTTATAGGTTACCACATACCAATTGAGTAATTAAATTTTAATGTTTTCCTTAATTATAATCTAATACTCGAATATTAAACATTTTATTAAAAACATTGCTAAAAATAACAATGATAGAAAAATATTAGGGACTTAATTTTTCATGTAATAATTGGAAAGAAAAAGAAATGAACAAATGGAGAATTTGAGCATAGCCCAAAATTTTCATGTGGCTAAATGAGTAGACTAAACCTATTCAATGATTGAGTTATCCATTCGGTCCAGTCTGTATTGGACCGGACTTGAACATAGATTTTTTTTAATTCGGGTTGATTCGGCCCATATTACTATTTATGAATAAAAAATATTTTTTAATTATAAAACTCTAAAAATATTAATATAAAAATAATATTTTAATATTTTGTGAACAGTGAAACAAATTTTCGAGTCTGTTCGAGCCCAACCCGATTCGAGCCTAGGTAAGAAAAATAAAAAAAATTCAAGTCGTGGCCTGATCCATGGATAGGTCTAGATAAGACACACACATTTTTATTTTCTAAGGTTGAATTGTTGGTTTAATTTTTAGGTCCTCCCTCATGACCAAGGTGACTAATCTTGCATTGCAATTCAATCATTTCTTTCCAAAATTTTATTTATTTACTCCTTATATCCCCTTTTCCTTTTCTAATTTTCTTGTTAAGAAAAAAAATGTGGTTACACCAAAATTTCAGATGATTTTAAGTTTGAACTTTTAAATGATTGAAAAATTATCTATTAATTTTTTTATCAAGAAAAAAAAACTATTTTTAATGAAATTGAAGTTGGATAACTAAATTATTAAATAATTAAAAATTAAATTTGGATGATATAAGTGACAACTTTAGTGATCAATGGACCAACTGACCCTTACTTTTTTTTTCTTTTTTAAATATATTAATATTTGTTATCATATGCATTCACACATAAATATTCATTGATTTATCTATTTTTCATATATAATTGTATATTTTTAAAATAAATAAAACTAATAAAGTTTATGTTGATTAAAATTTGTATTAACATGTAAAGTTTGTTTTATGTGCAAATTACATCAAATTATTATAAAATTTATAATTTTTAATATTAATGTAAAATTAATTACGAAGATAAAAAAATTCAACGTAAATTTTAATTTTGTAATTATATCAAATAAATTGATTTACTTTATAAGGTTAGTAAAAATTAAAACTTTTAAGATAAAGCAATATTATATAAATCTTTAAATTTTATTATTTATTATCAAAATAATCTATTTAACGAAATTTTTTAATAAAAATAATTTTTTTTACTTATATAAACATATAGCCGGGCCCTCTTTCTGAGCCAGGATCAAACTCTTCTTTTTTTACTATGATTGGGCCCTACAGACGTACTACTTTCAATCAAACCTTTTCTTTCCTTTCCTTATCTTAAGATATATATGTTACCCACCATATTAATAAGGCACCAAACGCGCACTGACGGAATAACTTTTGATGGGACCCAAACTGAGTTTGAAAGTCAATATGAAAAGAATGGGAATATAAATGGGGGAAAATTCTAAAGAAAGTTTCTTAGCATAAGCTTCATATGAACCGTTAGATGTATAATAATTCATCTAAACCGTTAAAGTAAAAAAAAAAACATATGACCGGTTAACTCCGCCGTAGAAAGATAAAAAAAAAAACCCTAATTGTTTCCCTTAAACATCATCCAACCCTAAATTTTCTATTTTCTGAAGAACCCAAACCCTCCTTATATCTTCCTCTGAAGAACCCAAACCCCAAATTTTGAAAACCCTCACCTCGACTTCTCATTCGTTGCTCCTAATAGTCGGGTCATGGATAAGAAGCTTGCATCTTCTTCAAACATATTGTCATGTTTTGCTTCCATTTCTTCAATCTATTTTGTTAGTAGACGAAATGTGAAGCGCACCTGTGTGAAGCAGCCTAGCATCACTTTAGCCTAGCATCACTTTTGAAAAACAAGCCTGATTTTCGTCGTAAACCATGGCCAACAATTAGCAATGGTGCTAAAGACTTTTTGAAGAAGTTATTGGTGAAGGATCCTCGGGAGACAGGTGAACATTTCTATCATACCTAATTAGGTTGCACAAAGCTTCTTTGTTTTTGTCCTAATAAGGATGGTTTCAGTGCAGGCCCTTGCTAAAGATCTTCCTTGGAAGCTAAAGGATTCACGCGTCCTTGAGATTCTTCAAGCAGTGAGTACAGTTTTCCTGTTCTTCATCTGAAAGTCATTCTTTTTTTGTTCCCTCTTCCTCTCATAAATATTATTTCCTTTTAGTGGTTTTGATTTCTGTGGAGTTTTTTTTTTTTTTTTTATATTTCTTTTGATTTCAGATTGATAGCAACACGGATGGGATTGTTGATTTCACTGAGTTTGTTGCGGCAGCTCTACATGTGAATCAAATGGAAGAACATGATTCTGATAAGTGGCAGCTGCGGTTACAGGCTGCTTTTGAGAAATTTGATGTGGACAGAGATGGGTTTATAACTCCAGAGGAACTAAGAATGGTAAGTATTATTTTTTTTGGTGTTGATCTTTTCTTTTCTTTTTTCCATAAAATAAAGGAAAAAACAAAATGGAAATTCTGCTTAGGTCGTCGATCTTATTCTGCAATTTAGTGTAGCCCTGCGACATTAGGTGAACAATAGATTTGATAGTATAATGTATACAAACTTGAATTCATGTATTTGGGGTGTCCAGGAGGCCAGTTTTATTGCTTGGTTGGTATACCTTTTGGGCCATAATAGTAATAAATTTTTTCCGATTTCCTCTGTCTTAGCATGATTGTCCAGCTTATAAACATTTTCTTAGGCATCGTTTGCATTACATATGATTATTTGAATTTTGAACCATGAGAGTTAATTTCTGGGACATCTTGGAGAATCTGTCCAATAAATTATTTGTTTTTCATTTCCTATTTTGAGTTATTAATAACCATTAGGTCACCCTTTGTTTAAGACTTTACATTACAGAAAGGCAGTGTATGGTGCTCAAACACAAGACTTCAGTTGTCAAGTGCAAGTGTATGGGAGTGCCATGATTTGTATAATCAGCTTAGCTTGGCCCATGTATTTTGAGTCATAAAATGGGGTTTAGCTCAATATGTGCTTTGAGCTCATTTTGAGGCATATCTTGTAACTACAAGGCTTGAATTCAAGCTGGCTCAGCTCATGCTCACAAGCTCTCTCAAAGAGGCTTTCATGTTTGTGTGGTGAAAATTTTATGGTATTCTTGATTGCATTTGTTTTTTTAGTTCAAATTTAAGTGCTTATTTATGCCATTTTATGCCCTTTTGGCATCTTCAGGATTCTTACTGCATACTCAAAGGTGCCCCAGAAGTCAAAGGTAACATCAACAAAAGGGTAAGCATTATATTCCCCCTTTTTTAATGACCATGCATATGTTTCATCATTTACTTGGAATTAGCATTGTGTTCATAGATCAGCATATCTACATTACTTCATTATCAAGTTGAATTTTCTATTGATTTCTATTTTCTAGTACTCTAGAGTTGTGATCTTTGATTTTTTCAAACGACATTGCAGTTCCCAAGCACTATAAAATTTCTTCAAAATTAAATAACCACCTATTATCTTATCTGGTTCTCTTCTTTTACCATATGCATCAACATCCTTGAGAGATGTTGATGTTTCCTAATGTTTCTGTAAATTGAGTTCCTGAGTCTATTATCATATTGGACTCCCCAACCCTTCTTTATTCTTCTACTAAATAGGTGCTGGATTATTGTTCTTTTGTTTAGGCCTGCACTATGCTTTGATAAAATAGTAGCAATGTTTTTGTGATTCTGCTTTTGTACTGTTCTCTCTCTGCTTTCTTAATGATGATCGGAGTGATTACTATGATTATTTATATGTTTTGTTTTCTTCTTAATGCGACAGACGACAGTGGAAACTCGAAAGTATTGTTTGGTTGATTTTGATGTGTTTGGTTTTTGTTTTTGTTATTTTTAGGAGTTGATCAGTGCACTGTTGGTTTTTCCTTTTTGATTTTGGGATAATCAGACTGATCTTTGATATTGGTTGTACTTGTTAATGTGATAGTTGATAATTCATGGACAAAAATGGGAAATTGTAGTTACTCAAAAAAAGAAAAAAGTATTTGGAAAATTTTTTTATATACGAAAAATGGAGGAAACTGAAGAAAATTTCTTAAAGGCTGTAGAGTAAACTCTCTGGAAGAGAGTGTAGCCTGTTTAATTTTTCATGTTTCATTAGAACTGTTGGTGTGCTTATGTTTTGATAATTAGATGTTGATGAGGTCTCTTTCACTTTAAAGATTTAATTCATATTGTAGCGAAGTCTACTCCGATTTCCTTTTTTTGCTAATGGGGTGAAGATCAGTGATTGTGATCAATGTGATTGTTTTTAGATCAATACAGATGGATGCCTTGAAGTGGGGAAAAAGTACCCCTTTTTTTTTTTTCAAAGTTGTAGTGACTGCTACTGTGGATTCTTTAAATAGGAAGCATCAACCTTCTTCTTATTCAGCTTTAGTTTTGACCACATATACTGTTTGTAAACTGCAGCTGCTCATGCCAAGGAAATGTTTAACTTCACTCCTATCAATGGAAAACCGATCAGGATTATGTTTTGGAAAACCGATCAGGATTATGTTTTCTCAACGTGATCCTATTATTCGTAAGACTGGATATGCCAATGTTTTTATCAAGAACCTGGACCCAGCTATTGATAACAAGGCATTGCACGACACTTTTGCTGCCTTTGGGACTGTACTTTCTTGCAAGGTGGCTACTGATAGAAGTGGGCAAGCGAAAGGGTTTGGGTATGTGCAGTTTGAAAATGAGGAAGCTGCACAGAATGCAATCAAAAGGTTAAATGGTATGCTGATAAATGATAAACAAGTTTATGTTGGACAACATGTTCGACGCCAAGAACGGGTGCCAGCCAATGTGACTCCAAAGTTCAGTAATGTTTATGTAAAAAATTTGTCTGAAACAACAAGTGATGAGGACCTTAAGAAAGTTTTTGGAACTTATGGTACCATCACCAGTGCTGTTGTCATGAAGGACCAGAATGGTAAGCCCAGATGTTTCGGTTTTGTGAACTTTCAGAGCTCAGATGCAGCTGCTGCTGCTGTCGAGAAGTTAAATGGGACAAAAATTGATGACAAGGTGTGGTATGTGGGAAGGGCTCAAAGGAAAGCAGAAAGGGAGGCAGAGTTGAAAGCCAAATTTGAACAGGAAAATTGTTCCTTCGTTCTAGATAATTGTATGTGCTTCTAGTTGAAACTGGGACCAGATTTTCAAATTGCTTAATGTTGAAAATAAAAAATTGGAAACGTGAAAGCAATATGTTGTTACAATTAATTCTTACATTATATTTCCTTAAGTTTCCTCTGGTTATTTAACAATCAAATGCTATAATTGCTTCAAACTTGTTAATATAAGCTATAAATCGATTATTGGGGAATCTAATAAAGCTGTATGGTCTTTTAATTTTCTTTATGAGGCTATGATCAAACTTGTCAAACTCCTTTTACAAATCCTGAAGATAATGGAAAGCTAGTTTTCTTGGATAGGAAGAATCGCACAAAGTGATGAAGCAGATTCCATTCACGACCAAATAGCTTAAGGGAAAAAGAAAAAAGATCAAGCAAACTAGTAGTAAATGATTTAGAGGACGATGAAATGATTGTCCAAAGATATTGAAAATTTTAATTGTCACGTTTATTAGTGGCTTTGGATAGCTCAAATTAAATCTACTAATTATTATATATTTTTTATGTTATCCGAATTCGGGATGAATGTCGGATATGAATATGTGTCTGACATGGGTGTACTTTTTTTTTTTTAAGTTTTTCATATACTTGGAGGATCATACTCTATATCCATGTCCGAAATGACTTCAGTATTGGAGTCTACATAAAAAATGTAAAATTTTAATTTAATGAATACAAATAAACATTTTATATAAATAAAAAATTAACATAAATACATGAGAACTTTTGATTCATTTTTTTTTTCCAGTTACATAAATACATGACAATATCCTTTAATAATTTATGTAATTTCGATCATGTTTATATGTAAAAAAAATTACATAAATATATGATAACCTTTTATTCCCTTTTTTCAATTACATAAATACATAACATTATTATGTAATGATTTACGTAATTTATCATGTTTATATGTAATTTCGGTTATGTTTATATGTAATTTTTCATTTATAATGTTTATATGTAATTTGTCAAGTTTATATGTAATTTACATATAAACATGACAAATTACATATAAACATGACAAATTACATATAAACATGACAAAATGACAAATTACATATAAACATGACAAATTACATATAAACATGACAAACATGAGAAATTACATATAAACATGACAAATTAAAATTTTACTAATGTTTAATTTTATGGATTGAAAGTTTGCATCGAGACAACTTTTGATTCCATTTTTTCAATTACATAAATAAATGACAATATCCTTTAATGTTTAATTTTATCGATTGAAAGTTTGAGGGTTTTTTCCTCTCATATATAAATTTTTTGCAGCAATATAAAAATATAAAAATTAAAATTTTACTAATGTTTAATTTTATGGATTGAAAGTTTGCATCATAAATTAAATTATATTAATTTGTCATGTTTATATGTAATTCATAAATTCGTCAAGTTTATATGTAATTTGTCATTTTCATATGTAATTCGTGAATTTCTGAAGTTAATATGTAATTTGTCATGTTTATATGTAATTCGTCAAGTTTATATGTAATTAGTCATGTTTATATGTAATTCGTGAATTTGTAATGTTCATATGTAATTTGTCATGTTCATATGTAATACGTAAATTTGTCATGTTGATATGTAATTTGTCATGTTTATATGTAACTCGTCAAGTTGATATGTAATTTCTCATATCCATATGTAATTCGGGAATTTCTCAAGTTCATATGTAATTTATCAAGTCCATATGTAACTCGTCAAGTTGATATGTAATTTCTCATGTCCATATGTAATTCGGGAATTTCTCAAGTCCATATGTAATTATTCAAGTTCATATGTAATTTCTCATGTCCATATGTAATTCGGGAATTTTCCAAGTTCATATGTAATTTATCAAGTCCATATGTAATTCTCCAAGTTCATATGTAATTTTCCATGTCCATATGTAATTCGGGAATTTTCCAAGTTCATATGTAATTTATCAAGTCCATATGTAATTATCCAAGTTCATATGTAATTTTCCATGTCCATATGTAATTCGGGAATTTTCCAAGTTCATATGTAATTTATCAAGTCCATATGTAATTCTCCAAGTTCATATGTAAGTTTCAATGTCCATATGTAATTCGGGAATTTTCCAAGTTCATATGTAATTTATCAAGTCCATATGTAATTCTCCAAGTTCATATGTAATTTTCCATGTCCATATGTAATTCGGGAATTTTCCAAGTTCATATGTAATTTATCAAGTCCATATGTAATTCTCCAAGTTCATATGTAATTTTCCATGTCCATATGTAATTCGGGAATTGTCCAAGTTCATATGTAATTTATCAAGTCCATATGTAATTCTCCAAGTTCATATGTAATTTTCCATGTCCATATGTAATTCGGGAATTCCAAGTTCATATGTAATTTATCAAGTCCATATGTAATTCTCCAAGTTCATATGCAATTTTCCATGTCCATATGTAATTCGGGAATTTTCCAAGTTCATATGTAATTTATCAAGTCCATATGTAATTCTCCAAGTTCATATGTAATTTTCCATGTCCATATGTAATTCGGAAATTTTCCAAGTTCATATGTAATTTATCAAGTCCATATGTAATTCTCCAAGTTCATATGTAATTTTCCATGTCCATATGTAATTCGGGAATTTTCCAAGTTCATACGTAATTTATCAAGTCCATATGTAATTCTCCAAGTTCATATGTAATTTTCCATGTTCATATGTAATTCGGGAATTTTCCAAGTTCATATGTAATTTATCAAGTCTATATGTAATTCTCCAAGTTCATATGTAATTTTCCATGTCCATATGTTATTCGGGAATTTTCCAAGTTCATATGTAATTTATCAAGTCCATATGTAATTCTCCAAGTTCATATGTAATTTTCCATGTCCATATGTAATTCGGGAATTGTCCAAGTTCATATGTAATTTATCAAGTCCATATGTAATTCTCCAAGTTCATATGTAATTTTCCATGTCCATATGTAATTCGGGAATTGTCCAAGTTCATATGTAATTTATCAAGTCCATATGTAATTCTCCAAGTTCATATGTAATTTTCCATGTCCATATGTAATTCGGGAATTTGCCAAGTTCATATGTAATTTATCAAGTCCATATGTAATTCTCCAAGTTCATATGTAATTTTCCATGTCCATATGTAATTCGGGAATTTTCCAAGTTCATATGTAAGTTATCAAGTCCATATGTAATTCTCCAAGTTCATATGTAATTTTCCATGTCCATATGTAATTCGGGAATTTCCAAGTTCATATGTAATTTATCAAGTCCATATGTAATTCTCCAAGTTCATATGTAATTGTCCATGTCCATATGTAATTCGGGAATTTTCCAAGTTCATATGTAATTTATCAAGTCCATATGTAATTCTTCAAGTTCATATGTAATTTTCCATGTCCATATGTAATTCGGGAATTGTCCAAGTTCATATGTAATTTATCAAGTCCATATGTAATTCTCCAAGTTCATATGTAATTTTCCATGTCCATATGTAATTCGGGAATTGTCCAAGTTCATATGTAATTTATCAAGTCCATATGTAATTCTCCAAGTTCATATGTAATTTTCCATGTACATATGTAATTCGGGAATTGTCCAAGTTCATATGTAATTTATCAAGTCCATATGTAATTCTCCAAGTTCATATGTAATTTTCCATGTCCATATGTAATTCGGGAATTGTCCAAGTTCATATGTAATTTATCAAGTCCATATGTAATTCTCCAAGTTCATATGTAATTTTCCATGTCCATATGTAATTCGGGAATTTTCCAAGTTCATATGTAATTTATCAAGTCCATATGTAATTCTCCAAGTTCATATGTAATTGTCCATGTCCATATGTAATTCTTCATATGTAATTTTTCAAGTTCATATGTAATTTATCAAGTCCATATGTAATTTTTCAACTTCTCAAGTTGATATGTAATTTTTCATGTTTGATATGTAATTCGTCCAAGTTGATATGTAATTTATCAAGTGCATATGTAAAAATTTGTGACCTGGTAACCTGCTACACAGGTTTTCCAATTTGGAGCTTACCACAACCTTACCGTAAGAAACTTACGGTAGAACTCCCCTATAAATGGGAATTTGGAAGATGGTTTAAGATTTTTGGCCCACATCTACATGGAGCTGGAGAAACGGATGACACAATTATTCTTTTTCTCCCCTGTACATAAGTGTGATTGGTGTTTGGGGTATTGTGATGAGGTCTAAAAATCGGGTATTTGGGTCCGTAAGTAGGTGTCCTGGAGTTTTTTGATGTACACTAGGTGTCTTTGTTTTTAATAACATCGTTTTAGGCTCGTAAATGATTTTGTTTAAACTGTTTATACTCAAATCAATTTAGAAACATCAATGGCAGTGTTAAACATAAAATTCTAGAATTAAAACTTACCCAAAAAATGGTTTTAATAGCCCCAAAACAGTATCCCAAAAACGGATTCAAAAATAACGTTTTAGGCATAAAAAATTGTCGGTTTCATTAAGGCATTTAATGACTTTAATCCGGGTTGATTAAAACAATTTTAATCTACCATTTAAAATATTTAAACATGATTAAATCATCTAATTACCTGTTGTCCAGATTTAAAAAAATTTCAAAAAATAAATTTTCAATAATTTCATGAGAACTGAAATCACCAAAATCAATGCACAAAACAAACCTTTAGTTAATCACTAAAAATTGGCAAGCACAAACCTTTTGTAATCATCGAATCCTTGGTTCTGTGACCACAATAGTGAAATCCGAGCTCATGCTTACACAAAAATATCAAATATATAATGCAGCGGAATTAATCAGAGAAGCACCCGGATCCCTCAGGATCTTTAGATTGTGATTTACATGGGTTTACAAGCAATTAAAATTTAAACCAATCATATGATTTAGATCGTACCTACTCGATAACTCGTAATCCTGAGTGTGTCGTTCCCTACAAGATGAAAGCAACGGTATGATCACTGCATGATGTCTCCAAGGTCACGAGCAACTCAAGTGACTTGCCTCCAACAGTGATCCACACGAACGACTGTTGGCACCTTCACAAGGCTTGGGGATTCGCTAGTGCTAGCGAGCTGATCTTCCGATCAAAATCAAAAGGTTCTCTTCTTTGATTTCTCACAAGGCCGAAAGCCACAAAAGGCAAGCAATGGTTCGGACAATCAAAGGAAATAACCGAAAAGAAAAAGAAAGGAAATGTTGCAGCTATGATGTGTTTCACCTTGGTCGAATACTCTAGTTTTTGCTAAAGAAGAAAAACTCTTTTTCTTTTAAAAACTCTCACAAAATCGTAAAAGACTAAGTGAAGTCTTCTCTCAATTACCGAATTCTAGAATGAAGAATTCTATCTAGAAATGCACTCCCTTGGCCGGCCATCTATTAAGGGATAAGGGATAGAATTTTAATCCCATTAAAACTCCCATCCAAAGCGAAACTCTTCCTCTTAAAAGACTTTTAGTTCAAACCAAATTCTTATCCTATAAGCATGAATGAACCGAGCCTTTTTTATGACCTCATTTGGCCAACAAGGGATAGGGAAAAGATAGGTGTTTGATTTAAATCACAACACCCTAGTTGAGGTGAAACTCTTTCAACCTCAAGCATCCCAGTTCAACCAAAAATCTAACTCTTAAAGCCGAGGTCGAACCTATCCCGGATTATGTCTACGTTAATTGCTCGGTTTCACAGGGATAAGAGTTTGATTCAAAATCAAACTCTTAGAGTCCTTATTGAATTCATGTAGCTCGGATTAACGGAGTTTGATTCTTAATCAGACTCCTTGTTCAAGTGAAACTCTTTCGCTTAACAAGTGTTAGAGTCCTAGTCAAACACTAACTCTTAATGCCGAGTTCAGATTTAGACATAATCGAAGCAATGTTCGATTTAGTGAAATACGAGAAGTTAGAATTTGATTCGTAATCAAACTCTTCGAAGATGGGAAAATTTTCTCATTTCGACCAACTTCAAATTTCGGACAGGACAACTTATCTTATCTTAAGACATGTCTAAATTTATACATTGTCAACTTAAGACAAGCTTATCCACATTGTGTTGTTAAGACATCCTTATTTGGATTTCACAAATCCAAATTATGTCTTAACCTACCTAAATTGAATCTTATTCAATTAGGTCCTCCAAATTAACCTTTTATTCAATTAAGTCCTACTTAATCAAATCCCAAGTTTAAGCCAACATTTTCGTCCTATTGTGTGTGACCCATTAGGTTTCCAACATGTTGGCAATGCGTATAAATTAATCTCATTAATTTATACCCATAGATCAAGACTGGGATATAGCAACCCATCATGGCCACCCAAATATTAAGAAGTCAAAGTGACCTCTTTGAAACCTTTTAGTAACCAACCTATCAGTGTAATTCGGTCCTTATACCAAATATCCCGGAAAGCCCATGAGCATGGTACAGTGTCTACTCATGTTCAATCCATATTAGTTCTTGTAGCTTATGGTTAACCTTATGAATTTAGAGAAATGATTTCTCCTAAATCCATCATGCTTTGGCTAGAGACTTCGTCAAGTTAACCGAAGCCAAGAACAGATGCAATATGTCTATGATGTCACTTGGAGTGGTGAATCCTCTCTGGATCACTCATCCATCTTCGCATGGTTCATGTCATACCCAAAACTATCCTACCATAAGCATCCCTTCTTGGGAGCCGTTCATGATGGAATCAAAGTATGACACTCTCCATACAACATGACCTGGTATCACAAGTCAGAGAACTAATTTACACGACTGGTACTACAGAACATTTCCATAGACACTAGAGTGACAATACCAAATGGAGTTCTCACAGCGGGCGATGTTCAGTGAACTTGTTCTACAGACAAGCACCTACATGTTATCCCAAGTATCCCTCATACTTCAACCTATGAGATCGGTTACTTACTTCATAAGTAAGAAGGCTTAACACGTACTAGTCTTTGAGCATTGCCAATGCCTCGTCTTGGCAATACGATGACTAGGAACAGTTCGAGGAACATGGCTTTGAAGCATAAGGATCTCACAATTATAACTCTTTATAATTCCTTTGCAAGGCCTTTATGTTCCATGGGCTTTATCCGATCAGTACTTAATAACTCTTTATTATCGTACTAAAATGAAGGAAAACCTTATATCACTAAAGTATAGTGATGGGTTTGCTTTATTAATTGTATATCCCTTGTCTAATCTGATTGGCTCTAGGGAATATACTAACAATCTCTCACTTGCACTTGAGACAATCTTATTTCTTAAGCGCCACTAGTGAGAATATGCTTGGTCATATTCATGATAATCTTATTATTTAAGTTATTCAACGATTTAGATCACAACGAGACCCAGATTCCAATCTTATGGCTCCGTTGTTACTTTAACAACTACTGGAATATTTTTAGTAGCTTGTAGCTAATGATCCAAATATAACTCATTTTGCAAGCCAAAACAAAAGAGTTTGTTTTATAACCTTTAAGGAATAAACATGCAACCTCTCTAGTTTGGAACGTTTCCAAATAATTGCATTTTACATAATGGCAAATTTATCACTAAGTACAATTATGAACTTTAACTTTTAAAGAATCATAAATTGCTCCTACTAAATCCTACATGTGTAGAAGTTAAGGGAATTGGATTCGAAAACTATTTTTGAATCCCATAAGCTTCTAGGTCGTTTGGTATTCTTAAATACTATTGCAAGTTATATATTTAAGAATAAAGAGACCACGATATAGAACAAATTCTATAATAAATGATTTATTTAAGAGGAATGAATCGAAGCATGGCATCTAATGCCAACATAATAAATATGTTCAAAACATAATTATATCATTCTCAAATTGGCACATGATAGCCAAAATAAACATCTAATATTTATTAATAAATCATAATAATGTTTCAAAAACATTAATCAAGAAGGCAAGCTATGATCAATATCATCAAGGTTTCCATCTCTCATGGTCCATCTTCACTACTCATTTGCTTTGGTCCCTACAATATGTCATACATATTTAGCACCAAAAACGAGGTATCATATACCTTGAGAAGTGAGTTAATCTCAGAATATATCAGAAGTTAAAGCTTTCTAAGCTTCTTCACTTTGATCATATCAATGTATCTACTTGCAATCTATTCTCCAGTGATTTGGCTATCCACAATGATGGTATATTTCCTTATCACTGCCTTTGTCTTTCTTCATAAGAAAATATAAGGACAATGTTTGGATCATGATCCAAGACCAATCTTAGTTGCTCAAGTAGGGTTATGCATCCTTCGAGTATCAACACATGAGGCCTCATGAGGCTACCTTCTGACATCTTGCTATGGAACAATTCCTTAGAGATGCTGAACCTCTCAGTGCGATTCACCTTATTGAAAAATTCTATAAGGTTTCGAATGATAATATTAGCATTTATAGCCTCGTGTTACTATTGGAGTTCAGGCGCCATGCTAGCCAACATCACAATGTGAATTGATCAAGGTCATCTATATGAACTTGATAGGTTGTCCTGACTTCCTTAGATGTCTCAGCAACGGGCTTTTCTTGGATAGGTTTATCTTATATTAAGACAATCATAATATCGTAGGACTAGTCAATGGAGTTTGGCCCATTAAACTTATTAACATCATGTATGCTACTTAGCGATGGGTTGTTTGTCATTTTGCATTTATATCCTTTATGAACCAATATATTTCATAGTTAATAAAAGCAAAAATATAATCATTAATGTCAGGTTTTAATACTCTAATGATTTTCTCATTAGTTTAACGGAATAATAGCCCTCAACTACTATTTGGAGAAATTTAACACTTAAACTTCTTAATGAGCTAGGTTCCTTTTCATTTTTCCATGACCTTGAACGTATCAACAAGCCATGTAGAAACTAATTGAGTAGGTAACTTAGCTTACCAATTGCATCTCTTTGCAACTCCTAGATCTGTTGGGGGGCAACTTTTTGCCTAAATGCATCATATGCATTTCGCCTAACTATTGCCTCTAAATGTCATGCAGTTGAGTTTGACGCATCCGAATAACATAACAATTAGTTGAGTAACATATACCTTCTATAACTCAAACATGTTTGTACAGTAGTTTTTCGTTGAGCGACTAAAAAAGCCTCTTGTTGGAAGAACTCTGGTTATCTTGTTATGATGGTGAAAGGCAACTTAATCATGCGTAGCATGGACTCAATATAATATAATGAGGGATTTCAATTAGTTATTAGATCTCATTGCTTTGCTTGGTTGATTGTCATGCATAGCATTTATTCAATTTATATATCAAATATATAACTTAAAAAATAAATCTATCTTATGCAATCTACTAGGATGATTATAGACTTTATACTAGTCTAGTTTCCTTGAGCCATTAGGAAACTGATTGGTCAAATTCCTAGGGATACCATACATAGTCTTCATAAGCATTGATGGTGATATCTTTGGGCCTTCCTTCTTGGCGCCTTGTCTCCTTACAAATTTTCAGTATTACATAAATTCAAATCCAATCCTAAATCTAAATCTATAAAGAATATAACGATTACATTGCTTTATGAGAAACCTCGAGTTACATTCGAGGGGAGTTAAATGAGAAGAGAAACCAAAAATTTGAAAAGAGAAGGCAGGGTTTGCAGACCCTATTTATGAAAATACCAATAAAGAAAATTTAACCATCCATGACCCAGTCATACTAAGGTCTTGTCCATAATCATCCTCATGCATACATAATCATATTATAAGCATGAATTTAAAAATGCATAGCCAATATCACTTGGTGATCTGTGTATCATTTGCATAAATATATCAACTAATTTGAGATAATTTATCAAATTATTTTAACAATCTCGATTCTTGAGCTAAAACATATTTAATCAAATTCCTAATTTTTAGGAAAGTTGCCTTAAAATTGGACATTACCTAACTTTTAGGTAGTTTGTCTTAAAATGAATGAAAGAGTTTCAAACCTATCCTAACATTTAGGAACTTCAATCAATTAGGTAACAATTACCTAATCAAACTAAAATTCTTATCTCCTAATTTTTAGGAAGTACACTCCCACTAGGAAACTATTTCCATCTTGGAGTAGGACTCTAACACTTTGTGTCCTAGGCGTAGGCAACCTCGTTGCCATCGAATGGCTGCTGCCAGCCCGTTATAAGGCTGTTGTACGCTATATACAGTGGCTGCTGGATGCCCAAAAATAAGCTGCTGGCCGCCCCACATGGCAGCAACTAAATCGGCAACAATTGTCTCCAGTGTGCCACGATTTGGGTGGTATAGGTGCAGCAACTTTGCTGCTCGTTCCAGACATGTTCCATGCTTGAACCAACAATAAAAAATGAATAGTATTCACTTAAGATTCTGTCCAAAATTTCCAGCAAGCTTGTGGAACGTTTCCACACTCGTGCTCGACGATTTAAGGCATGCAAACGCCTACAAAGCAGCCTAGAAAATTTCAGCATTGTAGTAACATCGTTTTAGGCCCGTAAATGATTTTGTTTAAACCGTTTATACCCAAATCAATTTAAAAACATCAATGGAAATGTTAAACATAAATTTCCAAAATTGAAACTTACCAAGAAAATGGTTTTAAAAGCCCCCCCCAAAAAAATGGACTAAAAAACAATGTGTTAGGACTAAAAAATTATCGGTTTCATTAAGGCATTTAATGACTTTAATCCGGGTTGATTAAAACTATTTTAATCTACCATTTGAAAATTTTCAGACATGATTAAATCATTAAATTACTTGTTGTCCAGATTTAAAAATTTAAAAATAAAATAAAAAAACAAAAACAAAATTTCAAAACATTCATGAGAACCGAAATCACCAAAATCAATGCACAAAACGAACCTTTCGTTAATCACCAAGAATCGGCATCCACAAACCTTTTGTAATCATCAAATCCTTGGCTCTGATACCACTATTAGGAAATTCGAGCTCATGCTTATAAAAAATATCAAATATATAACGCAACGAAATTAATCAAAGAAGCACTCAGATCTTTCAGGATCTTTAGATTGTGATTTACATGGGTTTACAGGCAATTAAAATTGAAACCAATCATATGATTTAGATCGTACCTACTCTGTCGCAACCTAAAAAATAACGAGTCTTATCGCAAGACTTTATTATTCGTCAAGCGTGACATTAAAAAAACCGAGGAAAAGTCGACTTAATTCCTCTAGAAAAATGAAGGTTTTGAAAATGACCTTGAAAAAGACATGGAGTCGCCACCAATCTTTTTTAGCTAGGTGTGATCGGCCACCTATTAAAATCGGTTTTATAAAATATTTTAAAAATTAATTAAAACATTTTAAAAAACCAATTTCAAGTCTGCGTTTTAAACCAGAGAAATCAAAGAAGCGGGTTCGGGAGTCGGTTACGTGCGGGGAAGGATTAGCACCCCCACAACGCCCGTATAAATCGGTACCTTATTAATCGTGTGTTATCTCAAGTCTCGGTAAAAAAATCAGTTTTAAATTTAGTATTTCAAGTTAATTCCCAATTTAAAGAAAAATAATTCCATTTTTAATTGAAAATGATCCGAAATTTATAAATTCAAAATTTTCCTATATTCCCCAACAAACGTGGCAAAATATAGAAATTTTTATTATTTTTGGAAAACTTTCCGAATCATCTCCTTTTTTGAAAGAAAGATATTCCTTTATTAATGATAATTGATGATATTCCCTCCAGCAAACCCGGTAGAGAACTCATGAATTATTTTAACTCGGGAATATCTTTATTTTTTATTGAAAAATCATTATCGTTTTGAAAACGTTTTAAAAGATATGAATATGTATATGCATGACATAAATAAAATGACATAGTAAAATTTAAATAATATAATGCTTCCTAAATGATATGATATAATGTAAATGCCTTAGCATATTCTAAATGAAATGAAATAAATGCCTTAGCATATTCTAAATGAAACAAAATATCCTAAGTTATATGACATATTATAAATAAAATGAAATGACCTAGGTAACATAGTATATTCTATATGAGATGCAATATCCTAAGTATGATATATTCTAAACGAAATAAAATAACCTAAGAAACATAACATATTCTATATGAAATGAAATAACCTAAGTAACATGATATTTTCTAAATGAAATAAAATAACCTAAGTAACATAACATATTCTATATGAAATGAAATAATTTAAATGACATGGCAAACATGAATTATATGGCATATAAATTAAATGAGATGGAATATGAAATAATGCTATCATATAATATGCATGAAAATAAAAATAAAAGTAATAATGCATGAACATAGTATATGCTAAATAATATTACCAAAAAAATAACTAAATAAAAAGCATAGGATATCATGAAATATTCCAAATCATATAATAAACAATATAACATAATTCAAAATCATAACAATATCATAGAAATTATCATAGCAAGAATCACGTATTATATAAAATGCATGAATATGGAAAATGCAATGCATGAAATGTATTTTTTCCTTTAATTAAGGAAATCCGTATATCTAAAAAAGATATTCAGCTACCTTAGGAAAATATGTCAAATTAAATATTCTAAAACCAAAATACTTTGTGATTGTTTGAAAACAATTTTGAAAAGCTTGAATTAAAAATAAAAACTGGGCTAAATCTTTTTTTTAAATGGCTCTAATTTCCTAAGTTTAAAAATCCGGACTTGACTACCCTTAACCCGAGACTTGAAAAACCATTTTTAGATTTTAAAAAGGCTTAGAAACTACCCTAAGTCAGTAGCTAACCCTCCTAATCAGCCCACTCTAAGTAACTTAACCAAAACAGAAAAATGATTTTTTTAAATTCAATTCTGACTCCACTTTCCAGTTTTAAGCCACGATTTTTTATCCTATTTTTAAAAATTCAAAAACTTCTGAAAAAAATACTGGAGACTCAAGACATGTAAAACTACACGCTAAAAAATCAGCTTAATTTTTTGATTAAAGATGAATGCCCAGAAAAATCGGAAACGTACGAAAACTGGGTGAAAAAACTGTTTTGCCAAAATACATTTTTGCCTTTGATAAAATCATTTAAAAATCAAAGTGAAAATATTTAAGTCTCACAAAATGACTCACAAACAGTAGCTAGGAATTTTTGAAAGTTAGATAAAAATTGGCTAAGTAAAAAAAAAATCACAAAGGTAGAATAATCAACTTGACAAACTTAATTTTCCACAAGTGTGCTCAAGAGAGCATGACTTTGAACCATTAATTGGCTCAAGTCATTATTCAAGTGGCATGAACATGAAATGCATGAAACAACACAACAAAGATAATGCATGAAATGCATCGATTTAAACCTAAATGTCATGAAAAAATGGATGGCATTCATAAAGTGACCTAGACCAATGAACTTGCATGGCATTTAATGCAACCTAGACCTAAAATGCATGAACATGCATGGCAAATAAACCTAACTTAATAACTAAAATATGCATGGCATTTTCACAAACACAAAGCATGCTTAAACCAAAAACTCAACTGATAACTCGTATAATTATATAGTTTTTAGTTATGTTTTATTATTGTTTTGTGTCAAATACGAGTTATTATTGTTTAGTCTAATTGTGTTTATGATCTTTTATATTTTTATGTAATTTGGTGTTTTTCACAAGTTTCTTTGAGTCATTTCAGATTACTAGAATTAAGGGCAAATCCAGTTCAGTTCCAGTTCTGACACCTTTTGCTATATCAGCTATATCTGGAGTTTCACTGAAGCAATAAGGCTGAAAATTTAACCGTGCAAAGTTAAGAGGCATATCTATCTTTTTCATGTTTTACACTTCTTGAAACGGAGTCGTTTTCCCTAGCGAAATCAACCATCAAGTTGGCTGATGTGCAATGACGTTTGTCCTGAGCAGTTTTCGCATTTTGACCATATCGTCCGATACACATCAGCAAATGAGCTGATTCCAACGGCTATGGATCACTAACCGATAGTGGAACATTTGTCTAGAAGACCATGTGATCAGATAAAGCCTCCAATATTGAAGAAATCGACCATCAAGTTGGCTGATGTGCAATGACATCTGTGCTGACCTCTTTTCGTATTTTGCCCATATCTTCTTCTCCACATCAGCAAATGAGCTGATTCTAACGGCTATGGATCAGTAACTGATAGGGTAACATTTTTCTAGAAGACCATGTGATCAGATAAGGCCTACAAAATTGACAAAATCGACCATCAAGTTGGCTGATCAAAATCGTCATGTATGACGAAAATTGTTAGAAAATGCACCCACCTATTATACCTACCTTTGAAATTTGTAAAGCTTGTCTCTTGTCATTTAGCCCTCCAAAATGTGTATAAATAGAGGGCCTTGGATGATTGTAAGGGATCATATTGTACATAGGTAGGATATTAGCCATTTTAATAAAATTCTCTAAGTTTTCTTCTTCTTTCTTTTCTCTAGTTTTCTTTCTTTTCTCTAGTTTTCTTTTTCTTTAGAGAGAGCAAGAGGTTAGATAATTAATATTCTTCCTCTTCTTCTTTCTTTCTTTTATTTTTTTCTTAGATTTTCTTTAATTTTATGTTTATGTTTATAATGCCTATGCTAGGCTAAACTTCTATTTGGTTAAGGGTGATTTCAAAGCCCTAGACATGTTTTGTGATTGATTTTCAGATTCTATCTATCATTAATTTTCTATCAAAGTTGCTTATGTTCTTCTACAAGAATTGTTCATGATGTTGTCTAGATTTATTTAGGTGTACAACTAGATAGATCTTGATAATTATCTATTGCTAGTTTAGGAGTCTTGATCCGTGTAATTGTCTTGATTTCCTATTCATAAGTGGCAATTTGTGATTAATGATTATGGTCAAGTTTTCAATAATTGCAAAGTGGAACATAACCTAAGTTGAACAATCCGAGCTTATGTGTTTGTTGCTTAGATCGACCTATCTTTCTCATTATAAAGCTGCCATTAAATTGAATTTAGAGAGCTTATTCTAGGTTGTTTAATGGTTAGAGATTAAATAGAGAGCTTGTTCTATTTAACGACAAACTAAGGAAAGATTGGGATAACAGAGCTTGTTGTTATCTACGGTTGTTAACTTTGATAGTTGGTTGATATTGATAGATCTGAAATTGATTCTTAATGATGTCTAGTGGTGGAGAATGAAACCTTAACCATATTTTTCATATTTGATTATTCTTACTTATTTGTTTTCTTACTTTTAGTTTGCTTATTTTTTATATTTATTTTTATTGGCTGGTTATACCGCCTAATTTGTATATTAACTTTGTTTTATTTTTATTGGCTGGTTATACCGCCTAATTTAGTATATATATTTTAATTGGCTGGTTATACCGCCTAATTTAGTATATATATTTTTATTGGCTGGTTATACCGCCTTGCATCTTATTCGTATTATTTACTTTAGTTTAAATCTGGCTTCAAAAACCCCTTTCTTTTACTGTTTTCTTTGAACGTAAGTTATAAACTAATAACTCATAGATTAAAACCCAATCCCTGAGGACTCGACCCTTGCTAATCATTATACTTACAATTGATCTTTTTAGTGCAAGGTTAAATAAGATACACTCTTTTGGGTGCATCAAATTTTTGGCGCCGTTGCCGGGGATTGTTTTCTTTAGTTTATTTGTTACTTGGTTTATTCTTATTTTCAGTTCTAATGAGTTTTATTTTCTTGTACATACGAGTTTTTCTGATCAAATTTTGAAAAAAAAAAAATATAAAAAAAAAAAACGATGGAATTGAGCAATCTAACACTTGAAGAGTTGGTGGCATACATGAACATGGAGAATCAACAAGCCAATCTCACCTTCCCAGTTCAACAATTGGCCATGGGAGGATGTCAAGGCCATCAAGTGTTCCAAGACCAACAGTATGATCATTACTCAAACACTTACCATGAGGGATGGTGGGATCATACTAATTATGGCTACTCGAAAAATTACCAAGAAGTAGATCCTTATGCCAATTACACTCATCCATCTAGCTTCAATCAATCATGGTCCCAAGAACCAGATCTTTTTCAACCACCACATATGACTCAAAACTCAGGTACTTCTTTAGAAGATCTTGTCTATTCTCTTGTTTCTGATACATTGCAATTTCAACAGGAAACAAGGGCAAGCATCCAGAGTTTGGAAAAGCAAATGATCCAATTGACTAGTAGTATGGTGGGATGGGTAGCACAAAGATCTGAAGAACTCCCTGCCCAAACAATGATTAACCCAAAGGAGAATACTACTATTGTGACCTTGAGGAATGAGGAACAAGATGAGGATGAGACAAAATTAGAGATGAATTCTATTCTTGAGGATAATGAAGCCAATGATCCAAATAAGAGTATTTCGGCACCTGAGGTAACGTTTAAGGTTCCACTTTTTACTAATGTTTCTTCTCCACCTTTTCCTAGTAGATTTGCAAAGTTCATGGAGGAAGAACATGAACAACACATGCCAGAAACCTTAAACAACTTGTTTGTGGATGCCATTCAACAAGTATCAAAATATGCTCCATTCCTCGATGAGATATGCACCACAAAGGATGATGGAATAATACTTGTAATGGAGAATGCATCCACTGTTGTGCAAAGAAAGCTTCCTCTCAAACGCATTAATTTGGAAAATTTCATGTATGAGCCTGACAAGCCTAAAAAGCCAAGAAGGGGTGTTGGTTAGGTTCAAAACATTAACTCAAGTGTTAATTGGGAAGGCAACCCAATTAAAGAAGAAATTGCCAACCTTCCATATTCAGATTTGCTTTCTCTTTCTTTTCCTTTTTCTTTTCTTTTCTTTTATTATTTTTATTTTTATTGTTTTTATTTTTATTTTTTATGTTTACTTGTTAATTTTTGTTTAGTATTTTAGGATTATTTAGGTTGCATGAGTTTGTTTTGTTTTGAGTCTTAGTTGTTCCTATTCTTATGTTATTAGTTCTTTTCTCTTACACATGATTCTTTCATTTGGGTTAATAGACTTACATTGAGGACAATGTAAGAATTAAGTGTGGGGGGAATGATTTAGGATTTCTTTTATTTTTGTCTACTATTTTTTTTTATGAGTCTTTATTATTATTATTTTTAGTCTGTTTTAGTTCCTTTTTAATACAATGATGAGATATGAATTGCATAAGTCTAAAACAGATTTATTAGTGAGAAGATTTTCATGAGAATTGAACTTGATATCAATCTTTTTATGAGCCAATGTTAATATGATATGTTGATTGAGAAAGAAGCATGTTTAGACTTAATCTGACTTGTATAATCATCCTTGTGAGTTTTTGAGCCTATAATGATTGATGCATTATACAAATCAATCTAATTTCTTTCTTGAGTGCTCTTATGATTACATGATTCTCTAGAACTTGCTTTAAACCATTTGAGACTATATTGATGCATGTAACAACATGAATATGATAGAGGCATTAGGACTTTTTAACTAGGGCCAAACAGCCATCCCTTATTGATGTTCCAAGAGAACATCCCTCTAGTGAACCAATTTGAGCCTACATTGAATAAGCTATTTATTTGGTAACCACATCTTACACCTAGCCTAAACACATTTATATCTTTACCCTTGTTCTAAAGATGGACTAGAATGTTTGAGACATATTGCAAAAACAAGGGATATTTTTTGAAAATTTGGGTTAGAACAAAAGATAAGTGTGGGGGAGGAGAAAGGCAAAAGTCAAGAGAAAAATAGAGGGAATATTGCCAAATACATTCCTATGTGAAAAAAAAAAAAAAAAATTTGAATAATCTCTTGAACTTCTAGTTAAAGAAAAGAAAAAGATGTTCGAAAGTTGGTTAGAATGAAGTAAAGGCTCAACATGAAATATTCAGCCTATGTGATTATGTACTTCTAAAGAATATTGAGAAAGTTTTATCTGCAAAATCTTATTTTGTCTCTAAATTCTATGAAGTCTTTGGAATGTTTGTGATATCTTTTCCTTTTTATTCTTTAACCACATTATTACCTCTTGGCCCCATTACAACCTTGATTAAAGACCTCTTGATTTATGAAGTTGCATGATCTTTTAGTGGAGAATAGGTAGACAAGCAAGCATATGGTAGAACTATTTTCATGAGATTGATTGAGTGTAAACACTTTACCACTACTTTAAAGAGTGAAAATCATGAGAGTATCCCATATGAGAAGTTGAGATTAAGTTTGAATGTGCACTATTTTGATTGAAATATGTTATGTTAATATTGGCTTAACTCAAACAATTTACATTCAAGCATGATTTTTTGTGAAATTCTTTAAGCTATTGATTAGTTTATAAGACTTGTTCAAAGATTGTCTCTAATTTATATTGAAAGGAATAGGAGTAAATATTTTTAGTATATGTAGTTTATTTATATTTTAGTTTTTCAATGTTTGTGGGTATCGTTCTAGTAAACCCTCACGAGACTAAACTCGTCCACTAGGGACACCTAGGGGTTTAAAGGCTTGTGTCACATGCTAAGTGCCACCGTGATTTCCTACGAAAATGGATTAGATTAGATTTTCTTATTTTATTTTTATTGAGTCGTTGCTAGGGACTAGCAACAATCTAAGTGTGGGGGTGTGATAACTCGTATAATTATATAGTTTTTAGTTATGTTTTATTATTGTTTTGTGTCAAATACGAGTTATTATTGTTTAGTCTAATTGTGTTTATGATCTTTTATATTTTTATGTAATTTGGTGTTTTTCACAAGTTTCTTTGAGTCATTTCAGATTACTAGAATTAAGGGCAAATCCAGTTCAGTTCCAGTTCTGACAACTTTTGCTATATCAGCTATATCTGGAGTTTCACTGAAGCAATAAGGCTGAAAATTTAACCGTGCAAAGTTAAGAGGCATATCTATCTTTTTCATGTTTTACACTTCTTGAAACGGAGTCGTTTTCCCTAGCGAAATCAACCATCAAGTTGGCTGATGTGCAATGACGTTTGTCCTGAGCAGTTTTCGCATTTTGACCATATCGTCCGATACACATCAGCAAATGAGCTGATTCCAACGGCTATGGATCACTAACCGATAGGGGAACATTTGTCTAGAAGACCATGTGATCAGATAAAGCCTCCAATATTGAAGAAATCGACCATCAAGTTGGCTGATGTGCAATGACGTCTGTGCTGACCTCTTTTCGTATTTTGCCCATATCTTCTTCTCCACATCAGAAAATGAGCTGATTCCAACGGCTATGGATCAGTAACTGATAGGGTAACATTTTTCTAGAAGACCATGTGATCAGATAAGGCCTACAAAATTGACAAAATCGACCATCATGTTGGCTGATCAAAATCGTCATGTATGACGAAAATTGTTAGAAAATGCACCCACCTATTATACCTACCTTTGAAATTTGTAAAGCTTGTCTCTTGTCATTTAGCCCTCCAAAATGTGTATAAATAGAGGGCCTTGGATGATTGTAAGGGATCATATTGTACATAGGTAGGATATTAGCCATTTTAATAAAATTCTCTAAGTTTTCTTCTTCTTTCTTTTCTCTAGTTTTCTTTCTTTTCTCTAGTTTTCTTTTTCTTTAGAGAGAGCAAGAGGTTGGATAATTAATATTCTTCCTCTTCTTCTTTCTTTCTTTTATTTTCTTCTTAGATTTTCTTTAATTTTATGTTTATGTTTATAATGCCTATGCTAGGCTAAACTTCTATTTGGTTAAGGGTGATTTCAAAGCCCTAGACATGTTTTGTGATTGATTTTCAGATTCTATCTATCATTAATTTTCTATCAAAGTTGCTTATGTTCTTCTACAAGAATTGTTCATGATGTTGTCTAGATTTATTTAGGTGTACAACTAGATAGATCTTGATAATTATCTATTGCTAGTTTAGGAGTCTTGATCCGTGTAATTGTCTTGATTTCCTATTCATAAGTGGCAATTTGTGATTAATGATTATGGTCAAGTTTTCAATAATTGCAAAGTGGAACATAACCTAAGTTGAACAATCCGAGCTTATGTGTTTGTTGCTTAGATCGACCTATCTTTCTCATTATAAAGCTGCCATTAAATTGAATTTAGAGAGCTTATTCTAGGTTGTTTAATGGTTAGAGATTAAATAGAGAGCTTGTTCTATTAACGACAAACTAAGGAAAGATTGGGATAACAGAGCTTGTTGTTATCTACGGTTGTTAACTTTGATAGTTGGTTGATATTGATAGATCTGAAATTGATTCTTAATGATGTCTAGTGGTGGAGAATGAAACCTTAACCATATTTTTCATATTTGATTATTCTTACTTATTTGTTTTCTTACTTTTAGTTTGCTTATTTTTTATATTTATTTTTATTGGCTGGTTATACCGCCTAATTTGTATATTAACTTTGTTTTATTTTTATTGGCTGGTTATACCGCCTAATTTAGTATATATATTTTAATTGGCTGGTTATACCGCCTAATTTAGTATATATATTTTTATTGGCTGGTTATACCGCCTTGCATCTTATTCGTATTATTTACTTTAGTTTAAATCTGGCTTCAAAAACCCCTTTCTTTTACTGTTTTCTTTGAACGTAAGTTATAAACTAATAACTCATAGATTAAAACCCAATCCCTGAGGACTCGACCCTTGCTAATCATTATACTTACAATTGATCTTTTTAGTGCAAGGTTAAATAAGATACACTCTATTGGGTGCATCATCAACCAAATATCATGCAAATGCTAACCTATCAACAAACATGGCAAGAATGCACATAAAATGCAAAAATTCCAAGGGTGGCCGAATGGAATGATGTGACTAGCAAACATGGCATTTTCACAAACACTTGGTATACTAACATGCTCAACTAAATCAAATGTCATACAAATGCAAAAACCTACCAACTAACATGGCAAAAATGCAACACACAATGCAAAACACATGGAGTAGCCAAATGGCCTCAAGCTCCAACAAGCATGGCATTTTCAGAAACACTTGGTATACTAACATGCTCAACTAAAATATAACACTTAAATCATGCAAAAACCACACAAGCATTTTCACAAACACTTAATATACTAAATCTAAAACATGATCAACTAAGATATAAAACTCAAATCATGCAAAGACCACACAAGCATTTTCACAAACACTTGATATACTAAATCTAAAACATGCTCAAATTTAAACATCATGAAAATAGAAAATTAAAAATGCAAAAACATGATATTTAAAACATAAATGGCAACAAACAAAGCAACCAAATTAAAATATAACTCAAGAATATGAAGTAACATAACATTTAAAACACCAAGATCAAAGAAAATAACATAAACAATATGGTAAAATAAATCCAAAACAGCAACTTAAATAAATAATGTAGGCCATTTGGCCATGGTGAGTTTATTGTAAAAATAAAATGTAAAAATATACTTAAGAAAGAGATGAAGGAAGAACTTAAGAAGAACAATAAAAAAAACATTTATTTAAATAGAAGCTCACCAAATAATAATCAAAATAGCAAAAACAAGAATGGAAAATCAAAAAAGTGCAAGAGTTGGTGCTCAAGAGCAACCTCAAGAAGCTAATATTTCAAGCTTTTGAAATGAAAAATGAATTTTCTGCCCCCCCTTAATGTTGGCAGAATTTTACCTCTCTCCTCCCTTAGGATGTTGTCATTTTTTGTGTAACCAATTTTCCATCAAATGGCTAATAATTCAAGGTGAAAAAATCATGAAATTACCACCTTTAGATTAGCATATCAGCTCTCTCAAATTACAGCTGTTCAAGAATAATGTTGACATCTCTCTTGGCCTATGTGGCTTAATCACCATGGCTTGATCAAAGAGAATAACTAACTCTTGATTTTTAGCCATTTGATTGAAAAATCAGAAGCTTCCTCCTTCCTTTGGGAATGGGCAGGCCAGCACTTCTCTTTTCCAGCCCAACACTGATTTTTTGAAAGGCCCAAAGAAGCCCTTTTCGGTTGCTTGGGTGAAATGACCGTTTTGCCACCCGGATGCAAATAAATATCAAACGGACTCCAAATTCAATTTTTATTTTTTTAATACTTCCAAAATAATAAAATATTGAGTTCTGGAAGTTTTCAAAATTATCCGAGTCCGTTTGCTATTTATTTGGATTTTTTTTCCAAAAATGCCCTTTTATGCCCCTACATTTTACCATTTTTTAAACGAGCTCCAAATCAAGAATTTTCTTCACCAATCTCTTCAAAATAATTAAAAAGTGTGATCTGGAAGTTTTCATAATTTTTGGAGCTCATTTGGTATTTTTTCGAGATTTATCGGCTTGAATTACTGTATAGGAGGCCCGAGATTTGGCCATTTTGCAAACGAACTCCGAATCAAGATTTTCTTTCGTCAATCTCTTCCAAATAAATTAAAAATGAGATTTTCAAAGTTTCAGAATTTTTGGAGTCCATTTGCTATATTTTTCGGGATTTATCTTTTTGAATTATTGCATAGGAGGCCCGGGATTTGGCCATTTTGCAAACGAACTCCGAATCAATATTTTCTTTCGCCAATCTCTTTAAAAATGAGATTTGTAAAATTTTAGAAGATTTGGAGCTCATTTGCTATTTTTTAGGGATTTTCCTTTTTGAATTACTACATAAGAAACCCGAGATTTGGCCATTTTGCAAACGAACTTCGAATCAAGATTTTCTTTCGCCAATCTCTTTCAAATGATTTAAGAATGATATTGAAATTTTTTTAGAATTTTCGGATTCCATTTGCTATTTTTCCCAAATTTTTCGATTTTGCCCTTTTGCCTCCGAAACCCGGTTTTGCTCAAAATAAGTCCGATTTTCAGATTTTCTTCAATCTGAGCCTTAGGCTATCCTTTTTAATCATTCTTCATCCATTGGGGGCTTTGTTTTTACCAAGTCGGGCCATTTCTGTGATTCTTTCCGATTTCATCGAAATCCACTAAAACCCTAATTCTCGGTTTTCTCCCGGATTGACTTTTCTTTCGGTTTTTCTTGCAAGTGACTTCTCCATTACCCATAGTCAGTGCTTATCTTTCATTTGGAACCTTCAATTTTGACTAATTTGATCGTTTAAGCACTTTTCCCCAAATTTCTCGGATTAGGGTTTCCTTTCTACTGAATCTCCAAATCCCAACTTCCGAACTCCATATCTTTCAATGTAGACCTCAGATTATCAAAATTCTTTCGCCATTTTTCAATTGAACTTAAAATCTTGATTTTGAAAGTGGGTTGACTTTTTCAGTAGTTGACTTTTTGGGGTCGACTTTTTTGGTGTTGACTTTTTCCGAGGTTAACTTTTTTCAAGTTTGACTTTTTATGCTCGCCCTCTTAAACTAAGTCTCGGAGTACCACCTGCAGGATGAAAAAATTCTTTTTACACTCGGAAACATCAATTTGGGAAGAAAACATACCTGTTTTAGTGGTCCGGACAAAATTAGATGTCTACATACTCGAGAACTCGTAATCTCAAGTGTGTTGTTCCCTGCAAGATGATAGCAATGGTATGATCATTGCACAATCTCTCCAAGGTCACGAGCATCTCGAGTGACTTGCCTCCAACGGTGATTCAAACGAACGATTGTTGGCACCTTCACAAGGCTTGGGGATTCGCTAGTGCTAGTAGGCTGATCTTCCGATCAAAATCAAAAGGTTATCTTCTTTGATTTCTCACAAGGCCGAAAGCCACAAAAAGGCAAGCATTGGTGAGGCCAATCAAAGGGAAAAACTGAAAAGAAAAAGAGAGGAGGTGTTGCAGCTATGATATGTTTCACCTTTGCCGAATACTCTAGTTTCTGCTAAGGAAGAAAAACTCTTTTCCTTTTCTTTTAAAAACTCTCACAAAATAGTAAAAAACTAAGTGAAGTCTTCTCTTAATTATCGAATTCTAGAATGAAGAATTCTATCTAGAAATGCACTCTCTTGGCCGGCCATCTATTATGGGATATGGGATAGAATTTTAATCCCATTAAAATTCCCATCCAAAAAGAAACTCTTCCTCTTAAAAGACTTTTAGCTCAAACCAAATTCTTATCCTATAAGCATGAATGAACCGAGCCTTCTCTATGACCTCATTTGGCAAACAAGGGATAGGGAAAAGATAGGTGTTTGATTTAAATCACAACACCCTAGTTGAGGTGAAACTCTTTCAACCTCAAGCATCCCAGTTCAACCAAAAATCTAACTCTTAAAGCCGACGTCGAACCTATCCCGGATTATGTCTACGTTAATTGCTCGGTTTCACAGGGATAAGAGTTTGATTCAAAATCAAACTCTTAGAGTCCTTATTGAATTCAAGTAGCTCGGATTAACGGAGTTTGATTCTTAATCAGCTCCTTGTTCAAGTGAAACTCTTTCGCTTAACAAGTGTTAGAGTCCGAGTCAAACACTAACTCTTAATGCCGAGTTCAGATTTAGACATAATCGAAGCAATGTTCGATTTAGTGAAATACGAGAAGTTAGAATTTGATTCGTAATCAAACTCTTCGAAGATGGGAAACTTTTTCTCATTTCGACCAACTTCAAATTTCGGACAGGACAACTTATCTTATCTTAAGACATGTCTAAATTTATACATTGTCAACTTAAGACAAGCTTATCCACATTGTGTTGTTAAGACATCCTTATTTGGATTTCACAAATCCAAATTATGTCTTAAACTACCTAAATTGAATCTTATTCAATTAGGTCTTCCAAATTAACCTTTTATTCAATTAAGTCCTACTTAATCAAATCCCAAGTTTAAGCCAACATTTTCGTCCTATTGTGTGTGACCCATTAGGTTCTCAACATGTTGGCAATGCGTATTGTAGACACCTAATTTTGTCCGGGCCCCCAAAATAAAGTAAGTTCTTCCTTCAACTTACCGAAATTCAAAGAATCTCTCCTCATTCCATAGATGGATCTCCAAGACTTTGATTCGGAGGTCAACAAGAAAAGTCAACCCAAAAAAAGTCAATCATTAAAAAAGTCAACTCTCAGGTAAAATCAAGATCCGAAGGTGAATTGAACAATGGTTAATAAATTTTGATAATCGGAGATCTACAATTGAAGATAGAGAGGTGGAAAGACAAATTGCAAAATTTAGTGTAGGAGAAAAGTATGGAATTTTCAAATTTGGGAAAAATACGTAAATGATCAAATTGAATGAAATCGAAACCTCAAATTGAAGAATAATCAATAAAAAAAGATATCTCAAGGTCCAATTTCACCAAGAGGAATGAATCGGAAGAAGTGGACAAAATTGGAAATTGCCATTTTTTGGAAAAATGAGAAATTTTGCAAATTTAGCGAAAAGTGCGTAAACGACCAAATTGGACAAAATTGGAGATTCAAAATGGAATAAGATCAATAAATAAGATATTGGAACGTCCAATTTTGAAGTGGAGTTGAAGGAGGAATCAGTTTGAAAAGAAAAAGAAAAATAAAGATTTAATGAAAAAAATAGGAAATTCACAAATTTGGGGAAAACTATAGAGATGGTCCTATTCGGTAAAATTAAAGTCCCCAATTGATGAATAATAAATAAATAAAGATACCCCAAGTCCCAATTTGAAGTGGATCCAAAGAAAGAGTTGATTGGAGGAGAAACTAGAAAATCGAGAAAATTCCCAATTTTGAGAAAAATGGGAAAAAATAAATCGGAGAGGAATTCGAATGTAAAAATTAGGCAAAATCGGTCCAACTCCAATTCAATATATGAAAAAGGCAATGGAAAAAGAAAATACAGAAAATTGGCCCGTTTCGAGTAAAATCGAGGTTTTAAGGGCTAAAGGGCAATTTTGGAAAATTCGGGAAAAATAGAATTCGAGCTTAGGAAATTGCAAAACTTTCCAGAACTGAGTTTTAAGATGGAAAGAAGGAAATGAAAAGAAAAAAAACTAGACAAATTTGCTAAATTCGGGGGACTAATCCGTAATTTTAAAGAAAAATCTGAGAAAAATTGAAAACGAACTCGAAAAATTTTGAAAACTCCGAGAACCAAGTTTTATATTATATAGGATGAATTGAAGAAGAAAAATCTGAAATTGGGGTCCATTTTCAAATAGATTAAGTTTGGGGGCCAAAATGCAATTGGTCAACTTGATCCAATGACCAAATTGAGTAGAAAGATGACATTTTTAAGAGAGGACAAGATTCTCCACTACTTGCCTACATGGCATTTTTAGCCAATAGGAGGTTTGTTAATTGCAAAGCCATGTGAAGGCCATGTGAAGAGCATGTGAAGGCTATATGATGATGCCAAGTGGAATAAAAATGCCAACTAGGAGATAATTTGGTAGTAAGCCATATGATCATGACAAATAGCTTAGATATTTTGTAGAGATAGGGGACAAGAATAATTGAGGTAGCATTCTTAACCAATGAGAGGTTAGGATACCCTTAATTTAAGGAACGTATCATGCAAAAAGAGGACAATAAATGGCCATGTGGCAAAGATGTTAGGAGAGCATGCAAAGCATGACTAAGGCTAAAAAAAATGAGCACTCTCACACACCAAGGGGATACCAATTGGCCAAGGCATAAGGGGATAGGTTTTCTCTCATTTTTCATACTCTATTCACTACATTTTGAAAGAAAGGGCAGTAGCTAAAACCTCTCAAAAAGAAAAGGAAGGGAGAAAGAGGAGAAAAATGATGGAGTTCTAAGAGGATTTTGGAAGCTTTACTAGGTAGCTTTCCTTTCTCCTCTTGTTTATGATTTTCTTCTCATCTCCATGTCTATGATTTCTTTTCTTCAATGTCATGTTCATCTTATTTTCATCAAAATGTTTCATAAAAAAAAAGGTTTTAAGAAGTCTTTCTTCTATTCTCTACAAAAAATAAAAGTTTACAAAAATTTCTCTACACTTTCTTGTTTGGCCGAAACATGCTCATCATTGTGCTTGTCTTTCATTTGATTTTCTTGCTTGCTTGTTGGTTGTGGGTTTCACTATTGTGGTAGGATAGATTTTTTTCTCTTTTTTTTCAATAAAAAAATGAAATAAAAGGTTTGAGAAGCTTGAGGATCTTGATTTTTATCAAGTGATTTTGGTTAAGATAGGACTATGTCCAAAGAACCAACCATTGAGCTAACCTTGATTTTTCTTTGCTTGTTTATTTTTTAGCTCATGTTTGATCATTTTCATATGTTTTTATTGCTGGAAAATCATTTATTTATATCATTTTCAAATTGATTTTTGGTTAAGACCAATCAATGGTCTATAGCCAAAGTCTCTTGTGCGAACTAGTTGAAAAAATAATGGTTTGTAAGTTGGATATTCTGACTTTGGGTAATATTTTCACCATGCATATTTTGTAAAAATAAAAACATATTTTAACCTCATTTAGTATACCCTTAGTGGAGTCTTTGTTATTGTTTCTAGGATTTTTAGAATTTTCTATTGAGGGTTAAAAAATAGTTTTCGGGTAAAACAATTTTTGGTTTGCTGAATGCTGCTTTGAAGACAACTTTAGCCTAGGCATTTTTGGTCCGAATTAAAAACTGATTTAACCTTATTTGTTTCACCATTTCTTGAGTATAAACTGATATTTTCATATTTTTTTTGAATTTTTTATAAGGGTCCAAAAAATAGCTTTGTAAAACCGATTTTAGGAGTCCAAACAAGGTTTTTTAATGCTAACAAAAATCTCAATGTTTCACAAGAGGGGAGGGCTAGCCAAAATCATGTAGCTACTATTTTAGGACATTTTTCATGTTATCTCAAGGATAAAAATTGGTTTTACAAAAATTGGGTCATGGGTAGTCAATCCGGGTTTTTAAAAAATAGGAAAGTAAAGTTTTTTTTAGGGGCCATTCGGCCATAGTTTTTTTAATCCAAAAAATTGCATTTTCCTTAATCCGAGCCCAAAATCATTTAAATTAGAAATCCAATTTAAGTTTCTTTCAAAGGTATTCAAACACCTTTTTAAGTGTACGGATGTCCTTACTTCAAGGGAGAAACACATCTTCATGTATTGCATATTTTAAAATGTTTTTATTTAATTTGGCATAAAAACGTATTTTTCGATTTTCTAAACATTTGGTGAGAATTAGTTCCTAACCTTTATCGGGTTTTCGGGGAGGTTAGAAAATTATTCAATGCACATGTTTAAGGAATCGAAAGGTATGGTTTTCGTTTTACCCGAAATCATGTAAATGTCATATGAAGGAATTATTTTCCAAGCTTTGCCGGGTTTGCTGGGGAGTATGGTAATATTTTCCGTCCTATGCCATTTATGTGATTCCTCACATGAAAAATCCATGAAAATGAATAATGATATATGCATATCTCATGATCATGATCATGCATATTCTATGATATCTACATTTTCCATCTTAATCATACAAATTCCATAAATATTCCATGATGATGTCATTTTATGATTTGTTACTCTTGTTGTTATCTTAATCATGATATGATTGTGAATATTCTATGATGATGTCATTTGTATGATTGGTGCTTATGTCATGTATGCCATGTCATGATTAATATGCCATGTCATGTATTCCATGTCATGAGTTACCTATCATGTTATGTATATCATGTCATTAGTCTACTTGCCATGTCATAAGCTAATTGCCATATCATGAATGCCATGCCATTAATTATATGCCATGTCATTTGTTCTTTGCCCTATTGTAATAAAGTTTGCCATGTCAGGTATGTCATGTTATTAATTCTTTTGCCATGTCATAGTAAAATGTTTGCCATGTCATGATAAATATGCATGCTTTTTAATTTTTACCTTAGTAATACTTTGCATGTTCATGATCATTTCTTTATGATTTTAAATGCATGAAAAATAACAATGATTTTTAATAAATAAGGCAATATCCCCAAGTTGATATAATTCATGGATCCTCCTCCGGGTTGTCGGAGAGTCTTCATCAATTATTATTAACAAAGGAATACCCTTCTAAAAAGAGGATGATGCGGAGATTTTCAAAACGATAAAAATTATATATTTTTTTGGTTTGCCGGGGAATATAGAAAATTTTTACAGTAACAAAATTCTGAATCATCCTCGAATTAATATGACCATTTTTTTAGGGAATTATTTTTAAATACCAAATCTAAAACCGACTTTCAGTGAGACTCAAGATAACACATAACTAATAAGGTACCGTTTTATACGGGCGTTGTGGGGGTGCTAATCCTTCCCCACACGTAACCAACTCCCTTACCCGCCTTTGTTTTTCTCTGGATTAAAGCGCATACCTCGAAATTGGTTTTCTTAAAATGTTTTAATTAATTTTAAAATATTTTATTAAAACCAGTTTTTAATAGGTGACCAATCACCCCTAGCCAAAAATGATTGGTGGTGACTCCATTTCTTTTTCGAAGTTATTTTCAAACCCTCAATCCTAATTTAAGAGGAATTAAGTCGACTTTTCCTCTTCCTCCACAGTTTATATGTCTACTATTTTTTTTTAAAAGTCATCCAACGATGTTCCCGCGATGGGACCACGTTGCGACACATATAAATTAATGAAATTAATTTATACCTATAGATCAAGAGCGGGATCTAGCAACCCATCATGACCACCCAAATGTTGAGAAGTCAAAATGACATCATTGAAACCTTTCAGTAACCAGGCTATCAGTGTAATTCGGTCCTTTCACCAAATATCTCGAAAAGCCCATAAGCATGGTGCAGAGTCTACTCATGTTCAATCCATATTAGTTCTTGTAACTTTTGGTTAACCTTATGAATTTAGAGAAACGATTTCTCCTAAATCCATCATGCTCTGGCAAGAGACTTCATCAAGTTAACCGAACCCAAGAACATATAAGATATGTCTCCGATGTCACTCGGAGTGGTGAATCCTCTCTGGATCACTCATTCAATTTTGCATGGTTCATATCATACCCAAAACCACCCTACCATAAGCATCCTTTCTTGGGACCCGTTCGTGATGGAATCAAAGTATGGCACTCTCCACACAAGATGACTTGGTATCACAAGTCAGAGCACTAATTTACAATACTGACATGTGAGGACATTTCCATAGACACTAGAGTGACAATACCAAATAGAGTTCTTATAACGGGCCATGTTCAGTGAACTTGTTCAACAGACAAGCACCTACATGTTATCCCAATTATCCCTCATACTTCAATCTATGAGATCGATTGCTTACTTCATAAGTAAGAAGGCTTAACATGTACTAGTCTTTGAGCATGGCCAATGTCTCGTCTTGGCAATAAGATGACCAGGAACAGTTTGAGGAACATGGCTTTAATGCATAAGGATCTCACAATTATAACTCATTATAATTCCTTTTCAAGGCCTTTATATGTCGTAGGCTTCATCCGATTAGTACTTAATAACTCTTTATTATCGTACTAACATGAAGGAAAACCTTATATCACTAAAGTATAGTGTTTTTTTTTTATTATTATTAACTGTATATCCCTTGTCCAATATAATTGGCTCTCGGACATATACTAACACAATTCGCTCGGCCCGACTTACCCACCTAGCTTGATAGGCCCGATCCGTATTGGGCTGTGCTTGGACATAGATTTTTATAATTCAGGCCGACCTGACTCTCTCCGAATTATTGTTTATGAATAAAAATATATTTTTTAATTATAAAAATATAAAAATCATTTTTTATATTTTAATATTTTTATAAATAGTAAAATGAGTTTTCAAGCCGACTCGGACTTGAGTAAAAATAATTGAGTTATAACCCAGCCTAACCCGATTCATGGACAGATTTACACGCAACCCTGCATGTGGTCTAGTATTTCAAAGAAGTTCTAATCTTCAAATCGCTTGTAAAGTATCATAAATCCGAAAAATTCTAAGATCAGATCTCTAATTTAAGCTTCCCATCAGCATAAAGAATTTTTGACCCTTAGATGAAAATTAGTTCATCTGAACAGTTGAATAGAAAAAAAAAAAAAAAAAACCAGTTTACCAAATAAAAGATAGAGGAAAAGAGAAGGAAAAAGCTTTCTCAAAAAAACCTAATCTCTTTCTGAAAAACCCACCCTTGATTTTTTATCGAACCCTCTAAACCATTCCGTCCGCCACCTAGGTGTTCGCTTGGCCATCGGCTTCTCCTCAGAAAACCCCTTTCAACGGTTGCCCAATGCCCTTCAAAGCTTCCGTCCTAGGCATTGTCTTTTGTTGACATATTTGTCTTTCCTTTTCCCTTCTCGTTCTTGTCATCGTCCTTATTTTTCCTTTGTTAACATGTTTCATAATGATCTCGCGACTGCTAAAATTACGTTGGAGGGAAGAAAAGAATTAATGGGTTCCTCGTAAATAAATTCTGAAAAACCCAAAAAAAAAATGGGAGTCGCTACCAATCTTTTTTGGCTATGTGTGATCGATCACCTATTAAAACCAATTTTTGTAAAACATTTTAAAATTAATTAAAATCTTTTGAAAACCCAATTTTAAGGCCCACGTTAAACCAGAGAAAATCAAAATGCGGGTTCGGGAGTCGGTTATGTCATGGGGAAGGATTAGCACCCGCCACAACGCCCAGATAAAATGGTACCTTATTAATCTTGTGTTATCATGAAGTCTCAATGAAAGTCATAATCATTTTATTTCGAGAATGATTTAGAATTTATAATTGCAAAATTTTTTACATTTTTCGACAAATCTTGCAAAACATAGATTTTTTTTTCTTGTTTTGAAATTCTTCACATCATTCTCCTTTTTAGAAGGGTATTCCTTTGTTAATAATTGATGAAGACTCCCCGACAACTCGATGGAGGATTCATGAATTATCTTAACTCGGAGATATTGCCTTATTTATTCAAGCATGAATTTTCAAATATTCAAATTTATTTGATATGATCATGAATATGTAAATCATCACTAAGATATGAATATAAAGCACATAATATATATTTATCATGACATGGTATAAACTTTACTATGACATAGCATATATTTAATCATCACATGGCATAGACAAGAAAATCATATGCACATCAACCATCAAATAGCATGACCAAGATCACAATATGAACATCAATTATTAAATGACATAATGATGGAATATGCACATTAATTAAAATATCATGAACATGGAACATGGAACATGCACACAACATTATTTTAAAATTCTTTTTTATGGATTTTCTTTGTGAAATTATATAAATGGCATACGTCGGAGCATTTTACCGAATTCCCTAGCAAAGCTTTGGAAAAACACCCTTTTGCTTGACACTTACATAATTCTGAATAAACAAAAATCATGCTGTACGATTTCATAAACACGTGCGTTGAATAATTTCCTAATCTCCCCGGCAAACCCGGCAAAGATTAAGAAGTTACTCTCGCCAAATATTTAGGAAACCGAAAAAGCACGTTTTTACAAATTTGAAAAAATATACATATTTTAAAGTACGCAATGCATGAAAATGGGACCATTATTGGAATGTGCTTCTCTCTTGAAGAGAAGGAATCCCAATTCCTATAGAGGTATCCGAATACCTTTGAAAGAAACTTAAGTTGAACTTAAACAGATTTTTGGGCACGGATTTTGCTTGGATTAGAGGGGATATCTTAATGCCCTTGTTTGGCATCCGAATACCTCTAAGTGAGCCTTAATGCAAACATTCTGAAAACCAAAACAAACTAAAAGATGCAATTTTTCAAAATAAAAACCAAAGTGGTCGAATAGTTCCTAGTAAAACCTTAACTCGTTTTTGAAGCTCGTTTTAACTACCCGAAACTCGTTTCATCAAAACTTTATTTTTTTAGACTTAAAAAACCAAGAAAAAACTTTAAAACACCGCCCAAAGTGTCTTGGCCAGCCCCCCTTTAGTAAAAATTCAAACTTTAATGTGTTTTTTAAGCTCGTTTTAGCTACCCAAAACTCGATTTTATCTAACTATTTTTTTAACCCTTAAGGAAAACTAAAAAAAAATTGAAATTTTAACCTTAGGTTCGGTCAAGGGTGTATTAAATAGGGTTAAAACAGTTTTTATTTGGACAAAAAAAAATGCATTGGATTCATGTTGCCTGAATCACCATGTCCAACCTTTAAAACATTGCTTTTTCCAACACTTTGGAAAACAAGATTTTGGCTATGGACATTTGATTGATCCTAACCAAAATCATGTTGGAAATCATTTAAAAACATGTTTTAATGCAAACAAAATGATTGGCTCAAGGTTGGCTGATGCAGAATCTAAGAAGAAAATAAAAGAAAGAAAGAAGAAGAAGAAGAATATTAATTATCCAACCTCTTGCTCTTTCTAAAGAAAAAGAAAACTAGAGAAAAGAAAGAAGAAGAAAACTTAGAGAATTTTATTACAATGGCTAATATCCTACCTATGTACAATATGATCCTCTACAATCATCCAAGGCCCTCTATTTATACACATTTTGGAGGGCTAAATGACAAGAGACAAGCTTTACAAATTTCAAAGGTAGGTATAATAGGTGGGTGCATTTTTCTAACAATTTTCGTCATATTGTATGACCATTTTGATCAGCCAACTTGATGGTCGATTTTGTCAATCTTGGAGGCTGATCTGATCACATGGTCTTCTATAACAATGTTCCCCTATGAGTTACTGATTCATAGCCGTTGGAATCAGCTCATTTGCTGATGTGGAGAAGAAGATATGGGCAAAATACGAAAACAGGTCAGCACAGACGTCATTGCACATCAGCCAACTTGATGGTCGATTTCTTCAATATTGGAGGCTTTATCTGATCACATGGTCTTCTAGACAAATGTTCCCCTATCAGTTAGTGATCCATAGCCATTGGAATCCGCTCATTTTCTGATGTGTATCGGACGATATGGTCAAAATGCGAAAACGGCTCAGGACAGACGTCATTGCACATCAGCCAACTTGATGGTTGCTTTCGCTAGGGAAAACGACTCCGTTTCAAGAAGTGTAAAACATGAAAAAGATAGATATGCCTCTTAAATTTGCACGGTTAAAATTTCAGCCTTATTGCTTCAGTGAAACTCCAGATATAGCTGATATGGCAAAAGGTGTCAGAACTGGAACTGAACTGGATTTGCCCTTAATTCTAGTAATCTGAAATCACTCAAAGAAACTTGTAAAAAACACCAAATTACATAAAAATATAAAAGATCATAAACACAATTAGACTAAACAATAATAACTCGTATTTGACACAAAACAATAATAAAACATAACTAAAAACTATATAATTATACGAGTTATCACACCCCCACACTTAGATTGTTGCTAGTCCCTAGCAACGACTCAATAAAAATAAAATAAGAAAATATAATCTAATCCATTTTCGTAGGAAATCACGGTGGCACTTAGCATGTGACACAAGCCTTTAAACCCCTAGGTGTCCCTAGTGGACGAGTTTAGTCTCGTGAGGGTTTACTAGGACGATACCCACAAACATTGAAAACATAAGAAAAACTAAAAATAATAATTATAACTAATCCTTCCAATATAAATTAGAGATAATCATTGGACAAGTCTTAAAAACTAATCAATAGCTCAAAGAAATTCACAAAAAATCTTGCTTGAATGTAAATAGTTTGAGTTAAGCCAATATTAACATAACATATTTCAATCAAAATAGTGCATATTCAAACTTAATCTCAACTTCTCACATGGGATACTCTCTTGATTTTCACTCTTTAAAGTAGTGGTAAAGTGTTTACCCTCAATCAATCTCATGAAAACACTTCTACCATATGCTTGCTTGTCCACCTATTCTCCACTAAAAGATCATGCAACTTCATAAATCAAGAGGTCTTTAATCAAGGTTGTAATGGGGCCAAGGGGTTTGTAATGTGGTTGAAGAACAAAAGGATAAAGATATCACAAAGGTTCCAAAGAGTTCATAAAGTTTAGAGACATAAAAAAATTATACAAAGAAACTTCTCAAAACTCTTTACAAGTACATAGTCACCTAGGCCGGATATTCATGTTGGGCCTTTTCTTCATTCTAAACAACTTTGTAACATCTTTTTCTTTTTCCACAAATTCAAGAGATGATTCATATATATATATATTTTTTACATAGGAATGTATTTTCCAGTATTCCATTTCTTTTTCTCTTGACTTTTCTTTTCCCCCCACACTTATTTCTTGTTTCTAACCAAAAAAATCCCTTGTCTTTGCAACTTGTCTCAAATCATGCTAATTCATCTTTGGAACAAAGGTAAAGATATAAGTATATTTAGGTTAGGGACAAGTTATGGTTACCAAAGAGATAGCTTATTCAATGTAGGCTCAAATTGGTTCACTAAGGGTGTGTTCTCTTGGAACATCAATAAGGGATGGCTGTTTGGCTCTGGTTATAATCCTAATGCCTCTATCATATTCATGTTGTCACATGTATCAATATAGTCTCAAACGGTTTAAAGCAAGTTCTAGAGAATCATGTAATCATAAGAGCACTCAAGAAAGAAATTAGATTGATTTGTATAATGCATCAATCATTTTAGGCTCAAAAACTCACAATGATGATTATACAAGTCAGTTTTAAGTCTAAACATGCTTCTTTCTCAATCAACATATCATATTAACATTGGCTCATAAAAATTAGTATCAAGCTTAATTCTCATGAAAATCTTCTCACTAGTAACCAGTTTAGACCTATGCAATTCATATCTCATCATTGTATTAAAAAGGAACTAAAACACACTAAAAATAATAATAATAAAGACTCATAAAAAAAATAGTAGACGAAAATAAAAGAAATCCTAAATCATTCCCCCCACACTTAATTCTTACATTGTCCTCAATGTAAGTCTATTAACCCAAATGAAAGAATCGTGTGTAAGAGAAAAGAACTAATAACATAAGTATAGGAACAACTAGACTCAAAACAAAACAAACTCATGCAACCTAAATAATCCTAAAATACTAAACAAAAATTAACAAGTAAACATAAAAAGATTAAAGTCAAACTGACAAGGTATGTCTCAAGTCTCCCTTACTCAGACCTTGTTCAGAATGAATACTTCTAAATTGCTTAAAACACAACAAACTTTTTTTTTTTTTTGAAAAGAAGAAATCAAACTGACAAGGTATGTCTCAAGTCTCCCTTACTCAGACCTTGTTCAGAATGAATACTTCTAAATTGCTTAAAATACAACAAACTTTTTTTTTTTTTAAATTAGCAAAATATGTCTCTTACCCCCTACTAAAATATGACATTGTCCCCAATGTCAAATTTTAAAGGTAGAATTTAGGAGATATTACCTGCAGAGGTTGCTAACCACTTATTATAACTGAGACACAACAAACAAAATGTTAGATAACGTCACAAAGACAAAGTGCAGTCCACTCCTTGCTCGTCCATATCTCTTTTTCTTTTTCCGAGCGTTTGCGAAACAACCGTAGCAGATAAACACTCATAAGCTTGGAGCTTTTTGAGTAAATCTTCAATGGTTGTAGCAGAAATTATGGTTCTCCTTGCCTCTGAAAACATGAATCCATTATCCACAGCATTATCTAAATATGAAAGCAAATTACTAAAATAACTATTAATATTAAGCAAACCAATGGGTTTCTTATTTGTGACCAAAGATGATCAAGAAGCCACGCAAGCTATTTCTTCCAATGTACCCAGACCTCCTGGTAAAGCAATGAATGCATCGGCAGAATGGTACATGATTGTTATCCGTTCAGGGATACTCCAGACTTGTATTTCCTTACCCACGGTAGGTCCACAAAAACTTGTGAATAGTTTTGGCACGATTCCTAGAACTGGACTTCCTCCGGCGTGTGCTGCTGTAGCGACTGCTCCCATTAAACCCGTACTACCGCCTCCATAAATCAAGTGGATCTTTTGTTAGGCAAGTATTACTCCAACTCTTATGGCTTCATCAGCGAATATGTTATTTTTCCCTGGATAAGCACCTCCAAAGACACAAATTTTTTTAATGCGCTGGGATGAAGTACTTTCCATTTTTTTTTTCGAGTGCCTGAAAGAGAATGAGTACATGGTGTAATATATAGAGGACTGAGTAGTGAATCAGACAAGAGTAATAATGTCGCCGAAAGTGTATCTGACCTGTCAGAAGAAAATGTTAACCTAACAAAAGATTTTTGCGTGATTCAAGGAAGAAAATCAAAAAGAGAAGAAAAAATCAACCGTAAAAGACAAATAAAAAAAACGAGAATAATTACACAAATCGAACAACACGTAAATTAAAACAAAATAAAGTTATTGCAAATCAAACCAAAAGCTGAGAAGTCATTTATTGTAGTTGTGATTGTGGCTCACATCTTCCTCTGGTTTTACGTCCAGAAATGGCTTAAACGCCTTCTATGAGTCGAGGATATGCTTCCCATCCAGTTTTCTTACAAGCTGGCAAACAGGGTCTTTTAACATCAGATTCCCAAGATGTTGCCATTCCCTTTGGAATTGCGGCCATAAATCAAGAATTTCTCTTTGTACGTCTCCACTAGGATGCGTCTCAAGAGAAAGTTAGATATTACCCAAATTCTCCTTACTCAGTCCATCCTTAATGAATTCAATTTTATCATCTCGATTAGAGGACGGAATCCCAATAGAACGACATTTACCGTTACACGTCCATCGTGCACATTTGTGGCAATTTGAACTCATGCGCTTTGCTCGTCGCTTCTTTGCAAAAGTGCTTCTACCTGTACCTGGTAAATGCAAAATAGGAAGATATTCATCTTCACGTACCTTGGCTTCAATTATCCAACGTATGTCTCCAGGAATCCCTTTGTGCATAAGCATTTTTAATCTTTCAAATCGAACTTGGTAAAGCTTCAGTAAAATATTTCGAGGAAAAGGAGGAAATCGTTTCTGCAATCTTGTGAGAATATCATCCATCCTGAAAAAAAAATGAAAAAAAAAATTGAAAGAGAAATTGGAAGAGAAATTTATATACAATATCAGTTTTGTGGGTAACTGATGGAACCGACTTAAATAATCACGGAGTACCGTTATCCGCCATTTAACCGGGGTTAAAAAAAAAATTATATTTACATCTAGTGTTTTTCAAAACAAGGATCAGAAAGAAAAACAACATAAAAAGACTAAAAAAACAAAACACTCTAAATAAAATCCTAAATTCTTCCCCCCACACATAATTCTTACATTGTCATTAATGTAATGCTATTAATCCCAAATGAAAGAATCATGTGTAAGTGAAAAGAACTAATAAACAAAATAAACTTATGCAGCCTAAATGAACTTAGAAACACTAAACACAATTAGCAAAGAAACATAAGAAAAAGATAAAGAAAAAGAGAGCAAATCTGAGGATGGCAGTTTGGCAATGCTTTCACTAATTAGGCTGCCTCCCCCAATTAGCACTTGATTTAGTGTTTTGAACCTAACCAACACCCCTTCTTGGCATTTTAGGCTTGTCAGGCTCATACATGAAATTTCCCAAATTTATGCGTTTGAGAGGAAGCTTTCTGTGCACAACAGTGGATGCATTCTCCATTACAAGTATTATTCCATCATCCTTTGTGGTGCATATGTCATCGAGGAATGGAGCATATTTTGATACTTGTTGAATGACCTCCACAAACAAGTTGTTTAAGGTTTCCGGCATGTGTTGTTCATGTTCTTCCTCCTTGAACTTTGCAAATCTACTAGGAAAAGGTGGAGAAGAAACATTAGTAAAAAGTGAAACCTTAAACGTTACCTCAGGTGCCGAAATACTCTTATTTGGATCTTTGGCTTCATTATCCTCAAGAATAGAATCCATCTCTAATTTTGTTTCATCCTCATCTTGTTCCTCATTCTTCAAGGTCACAATAGTAGCATTCTCCTTTGGGTTAACCATCGTTTGGGCTGGGAGTTCTTCAGATCTTTGTGCTACCCATCCCACCATACTACTAGCCAATTGGCTAATTTGCTTTTCCAAACTCTGGATGCTTGCCCTTGTTTCCTGTTGAAATTGCAAAGAATCAGTAACAAGAGAATAGACAAGATCTTCTAAAGAAGTACCTGAGTTTTGAGTCATATGTGGTGGTTGAAAAAGATCTAGTTCTTGAGACCATGATTGATTGAAGCTAGATGGATGAGTGTAATTGGCATAAGGATCTACTTCTTGGTAATTTTTCGAGTAGCCATAATTAGTATGATCCCACCATCCCTCATGGTAAGTGTTTGAGTAATGATCATACTGTTGGTCTTCGAACACTTGATAGCCTTGACATCCTACCATGGCCAATTGTTGAACTGGGGAGGTGAGCTTGCTTGTTGATTCTCCATGTTCATGTATGCCACCAACTCTTCAAGTGTTAGATTGCTCAATTCCATCGTTTTTTTTTTTGTTTTTTTTTATTTTTTTAAAATTTGATAAGAAAAACTTGTATGTACAAGAAAATAAAACTAATTAGAACTGAAAATAAGAATAAACTAAGTAACAAATAAACTAAAAAAACAATCCCCGGCAACGGCGCCAAAAATTTGATGCACCCAAAAGAGTGTATCTTATTTAACCTTGCACTAAAAAGATAAATTGTAAGTATAGTAGTTAGCAAGGGTCGAGTCCTCAGGGATTGGGTTTTAGTTTATAAGTTAATAGTTTAAAACTTAAATTCAAGAACAATAAAAGAAAAGGGGTTTTTGAAGCCAGATTTAAACTAAGTAAATAATAAGAATAAGATGCAAGGCGGTATAACCAGCCAATAAAAATATATATACTAAATTAGGCGGTATAACCAGCCAATAAAAAGAAAACAAAGTTAATATACAAATTAGGCGGTATAACCAGCCAATAAAAATAAATATAAAAAATAAGCAAACTAAAAGTAAGAAAACAAGTAAGTAAGAAGAATCAAATATGAAAAATATGGTTAAGGTTTCATTCTCCACCACTAGACATCATTAAGAATCAATTTCAGATCTATCAATATCAACCAACTATCAAAGTTAACAACCGTAGATAACAACAAGCTCTGTTACCCCAATCTTTCCTTAGTTTGTCGTTAAATAGAACAAGCTCTCTATTTAATCTCTAACAATTAAACAACCTAGAATAAGCTCTCTAAATTCAATTTAATAGCAGCTTTATGATGAGAAAGATAGGTTGATCTAAGCAACAAACACATAAGCTCGGATTGTTCAACTTAGGTTATGTTCCACTTTGCAATTATTGAAAACTTGATCATAATCATTAATCACAAATTGCCACTTATGAATAGGAAATCAAGACAATTACACGGATAAAGACTCATAAACTAGCAATAGATAATTATCAAGATCTATCTAGTTGTACACCTAAATAAATCAAGACAACATCATGAACAATTCTTGTAGAAGAACATAAGCAACTTTGATAGAAAATTAATGATAGATAGAATCTGAAAATCAATCACAAAACATGTCTAGGGCTTTGAAATCACCCTTAACCAAATAGAAGTTTAGCCTAGCATAGGCATTATAAACATAAAATTAAATAGAATCTAAGAAGAAAATAAAAGAAAGAAAGAAGAAGAAGAAGAATATTAATTATCCAACCTCTTGCTCTTTCTAAAGAAAAAGAAAACTAGAGAAAAGAAAGAAGAAGAAAACTTAGAGAATTTTATTACAATGGCTAATATCCTACCTATGTACAATATGATCCTCTACAATCATCCAAGGCCCTCTATTTATACACATTTTGGAGGGCTAAATTACAAGAGACAAGCTTTACAAATTTCAAAGGTAGGTATAATAGGTGGGTGCATTTTTCTAACAATTTTCGTCATATTGTATGACCATTTTGATCAGCCAACTTGATGGTCGATTTTGTCAATCTTGGAGGCCTTATCTGATCACATGGTCTTCTATAAAAATGTTCCCCTATGAGTTACTGATCCATAGCCGTTGGAATCAGCTCATTTGCTGATGTGTATCGGACGATATGGTCAAAATGCGAAAACTGCTCAGGACAGACGTCATTGCACATCAGCCAACTTGATGGTTGATTTCGCTAGGGAAAACGACTCCGTTTCAAGAAGTGTAAAACATGAAAAAGATAGATATGCCTCTTAACTTTACACGGTTAGAATTTCAGCCTTATTGCTTTAGTGAAACTCCAGATATAGCTGATATGGAAAAAGGTGTCAGAACTAGAACTGAACTGGATTTGCCCTTAATTCTAGTAATCTGAAATCACTCAAAGAAACTTGTAAAAAACACCAAATTACATAAAAATATAAAAGATCATAAACACAATTAGGCTAAACAATAATAACTCGTATTTGACACAAAACAATAATAAAACATAACTAAAAACTATATAATTATACGAGTTATCATTGGCCTCTTGGATGTTAATGTGACCTAACCATCTCTTGGAAGAATCCAAGGTCATCAAGCTCATAATCATTTTTCCAAAGAGAAGAAGAAATATGCAACATAAGAATGCTCCACAATAAACTCATATTCAGCAAAGTATGCACATGAAGATGGCAAAATATAAGCAAGAAAGCATATATAAGCAAAGAAAACAAAGGTTGGCTCAAGGTTGGCCTCTTAGATGTTAATCTGGCCTAACCATCACTTGGAAGAACCAAGATCATCAAACTCATAACCTCTTGATTTTAAGAATGAAACCAAAATAAAACTCGTCAATCAACCACAATAGACCTCTATACACCCAGAAATCAAAAGAAAACATGAAGTAAAACTTAGAAAGAGGAAGCAAAGGTAGCGGCAATCTTGCAGGAAAAACATTTTTTCCAAAAACTTTGTAGTTTTGAAAAATAGAAGAGAAGAAGAAGAGAAGATTTCTTAAAACCTTTTAAAACCTTAAAATATTTTTAAAAAATCAAACCTAAAGAAAATGAGAAGAAACCTTTAAAGAAGAAAAGATAGCAAGCTACCTTAGTGAAGCTCTCTCAAAACATCTAAAACCCTTCATTTTTCCTCATTTTCTCTCTTCTTTTCCTTTCTTCCTCAACAAATTTATCTAAAATGGCTGAATGTTGTTGGAAATGGCTGCCTTCCCCTTAAATTTGGTTTGGCCGGATGGCCTCTAGATGGCCAAAGGTCATTTTTTTTTAATTTCAAAATGGTCCCCCTCTCATGGTCCCCCTTTTCAATGGTCCCCCTTTCCTATTCTTGCTCACCAAGCAGCAATACTATTGGCCACACCTTGCCATAACATGTACCTCTTTCTCCTAATTTCTCTCCTAATCATCCACTTATTCACTAAAATGCCTGTTTCCTTAAGACGGGTTGAGCCTTGATTAGTCAGGGAACTCAATATAAGGACAAAATCTTCAATTTATAGCTTATTTTAAAAAAATGAAAAATAAAAACATGGAAAAAATGAAAAAATGAAAACCCCTTTCCTTTCTCTTCACATGTGATTTCACTACCCGAACAAAATTAGTGTTTGTTTATCTTTGCCTGATTTCTGATTCTCAGCAATAGCCAAAGAGGGGCAGCAGTAGACACCTAATTTTGTTCGGACGCCTAAATCAGGTATGTTTTCTTCCTAAATTGATGTTTAAGAATGCAAAAAGACTTTTCTCATCCTGCAGGTGGTACTCCGAGACTTAGTCTAAGAAAGCGGACAAAAAAGTCAAACTTAAAAAAGTCAACCCCAAAAAAGTCAACCCTAAAAAAGTCAACTACTGAAAAAGTCAACCCACTATCAAAATCAAGATTTGAAGTTCAATTGAAATATGGTGAAAGAATTTTGATAATCCGAGGTCTACATTGAAAGAAATGGAGTTCGGAAGTTGGGTTACGGAATTTCAATAGAAAGGAACCCTATTTTGGGAAATTTGGGAAAAAGTGCTTAAACGATCAAATTGGTCAGAATTGAAGGTTCCAAATGGAAGATAAGCACTGAGGGTAATGGAGAAGCTACTTGGAAGAAAAACTGAAGGAAAAGTCAATTCGGAAACAAAACCAGGCTTTGGAGGCAAAATGGCAACATTGGAAAATTTGGGAAAAATAGCAAATGAGCTCCAAAAATTTTAAACATTTTCAGATCTTATTCTTGGATCATTTCGGAGATATTGGCGAAAGAAAATCTGGAATCGGAATTCGTTTACAAAATGGCCAAATCCTAGGCCCACTATGTAGAAATTCAAAAGGATAAATCCCGAAAAAATAGAAAACGAGTTCCAAAAATTATGAAAACTTCTATATCACACTTTTAATTTATTTGGAAGATATTGGTGAAGAAAAATCTATATTTGGAGTTCGTTTAAAAATAGTGAAAGTTCGGGTGCACAAAAGGGCACTTTTGGAAGAAAAAATCCAAATAAATAGCAAATGGACTCGAAAAATTGTGAAAACTTACAGAATTCAATTTTTTATTATTTTTAAAGTATTAAAAAATAAAAAGAAAATTTGAATTTGGAGTCCTTTTGCTATTTATTTAGGTTCGGGGTTCAAAAAGGTCATTTTACCGAAGAAACCAAAAGGGGCCAATTTGTAATTAAGAAAAATACGAAAGATGCAGGAATTGCTGAGATAATTCCTCCCTTGGTCATTCAGTATAGAGGAGAATAAGGAAGCTTGATCAATTTAATTCCTTACTCACTATCAAGCTCAAAACTCTTCCACTAGTACCTTGCAAATGGTCCCCCCTTCATCCAATGGCTTAGGTGCCTTGTAAAAAAGTTGAATGCACCATTCAAGGGATGGGATTAAATGCCAAGATGAAATTTTTATTTGTCATGAAAGAACCCTCATCGAATGGCCAAGAATGGAAGAAGAAAGATGAGCACAACTCATCTAATGGTTGGCATCCATTCGGCCAAGCAAGGAAGTGCATAGGATTGGTCCTTTTCATCCAATGGCTTAGGCCATTTACAAGGGCGGAGTACACATTCTAGGGGCTGGGATTAAATGCCACGATGACATTTTTATGTTGTCATGAAAGAATCCTCATCCAATGGCCAAGAATGGAAGAAGAAAAATGAGCACAACTCATCCCAGGGTAGGGGTCTATTCGGCCAAGCAAGGAAAAGCATGGGATTGTAGCCTTATTTCATCTAACGGATGAGGTTATTAGAAGGGCTGAGTACATATCTTAAGGGCTGCTATCAATTTGCAAGAAGGTATTTTTATTATGTCATCAAAGGATCCTAATCTAAGGGCCAAAATTGGAGGAGAAAAAATGCACAAATCATCCAAGGGTGGGCATGCCAACCGGCCAAGATGAGAGAGGGAAGCGAATGTTTTATTTTTTTCCATATAGAGGAGGCCATTTGATAAAAAAAGGCAGTAGCTAATTTAGAAAAAAAAAGGTTTTGAAAGAAAAAAGAAAGGTTTTCAATAGAAGAGCTTGAAGGTAGTCATCTCTACCAAGCTCTAGCATAGTTTTCTTATTGTTTTCCATGTTGATCTCTTGATTTTCCACTTTGTTTTCCTACTACATTTCTCATAGAAATCAAGTTTTTAAAATGTTTGCTTAAGTTTTCATCTCTTCTTCTTCATCAAAAATGGTTGCAGGCAATTTTTTTACAAGGGTTTTGCATTGGTCGAATGTGACATGAGTGCTTACCATGATTTTTCTTTTTTCTTCTTTGCATGATGTTGTGGGAAACATGATTTTGGAAGGTTTATTTAAGTATTTAAGGTTCTAAATTTTACAAACAAAATGAAGCAAAAGAGGTTGAAATGGATACATGATCTTGATACATATCAAGTGACCATGGTTAGGGTTGGCTATGCCCATTTTTACCAACCATGGAGCTCACCTCTAGTTTGTTGATTAGCATGGTTTATTTTCTGATTTTTGAAATGGAAAGGTTTCATGATCTTGGCAAGACCAAGTGATTTTCGTTAGGTGAGAGGCTATGCCCATTTTTTACCAACCATAGAGCTTAACTTTCCTTGTTTTGTTTAATAGCTTTTCTTGTTATTTTCTTTGCATGTCTATGTTTATTTTGATTATGTTCTTTACATTTTTTATGGTTTATTTGATTTTATATTTCTTTTTTTTTCTTCATGATATTTCCTTGTAGGTTTAGGAATTTGTGTTTCCTTGATAATATTTTGCATTTTTCTCATGTATCATACCTTGTATGTTGCCATGTATGCATTTTACATTTTGTCATGTGTCCATTCGGCTACCTCCATTTCCTATGCTTTGCATGTGCATTTTCATTACGTTAGTTGCTTGTTTGCATTTCCATGCCATGACATTATGTATTTTGATTTGGTTTGCCATGAATTTGTGTATCTTGCATGCTAGTATGTTATATGTTTGTGAAAATGTCGTGCTAGAATGTCATCTTTGTGAGTTCATGTCTATTCGGCTACCTCCATTTCCAATGCTTTGCATGTGCATTTTCATTATGTTAGTTGCTTGTTTGCATTTCCATGCCATGACATTATGTATTTTGATTTGGTTTTCCATGAACTTGTGTATCTTGCATGCTAGTATGTTATATGTTTGTGAAAATGCCATGCTAGAATGTCATCTTTGTGAGTTCATGTTCATTCGGCTACCTCCATTTCCTATGCGTTGCATGTGCATTTTCATTATGTTAGTTGCTTGTTTGCATTTCCATGCCATGACATTATGTATTTTGATTTGGTTTGCCATGAGTTTGTGTATCTTGCATGCTAGTATGTTATATGTTTGTGAAAATGCCATGTTAGGATTGTTGGTGTAAGCCCTACAAGCCAATCTAGTTAGGCTTGTAATACACTATTTATATATTCATGTATTGCACATTATAGTTTATTAATTATAATTGATGTATTTCTTTATCCATAAGTATTGTTATAATTGTTATAAATGACTTGTGAAGATAAAGCCTATGAGACACAATGGCATTGCAAAGGAATTGTAAGGTGTTACAATTATGAGGATCCTTATGCATCAATGCTGTGTTTCTAAACTGTTCCTGGTCATTGTATTGTCAAGACAGGGCATTGACAATGCTCAAAGACTGGCATATTTTAAGCCTTCATGCACTTGATGCATGCAACTGATCTCATAGGTTGAAAGTATAGAGATACTTGGGGATAACATATGGGTGCTTGTTAGTTGAACAAGTTCACTGAAGATGACCCTCTATGAGAGTTCCATTTGGTATTTCACTCAAGTTTCTATGGTAAATACTCTCATGTGTCAATAGTGTAAGTAATCCTTTGACTTGTGACACCAGGTCATCTTGTATGTGAACTGTCAAACTTAGATTTCATCACGAACGGGTCCCAATCACAAGGATGCTTAAAGTAGGGTGTTATTGGGTATGACATGAAGCATATGAAGATGAATGAGTGGTCTAGAGACGATTCATCACCCAAGTGATTAAGGGGATATATCTCACATGTATCTGGCTTATATTAACTTATGGAAGTCCTTGGCCAAGGCAATACTTAAGGAGTTAATATAAAGCTGCAGATCTAATATGGAATAGGTTAAGAGTAGACACTGAACCATACTCTTTCCTATCCCGGGATATTTGATGAAGGGATCGAATTACACAGACATATTGTACACGAAAGGCTAGTCGAAGCTTGATGACTCTCTTGGCATTTGGGTGGTCATGATGCATTGCTAGATGTCGCTCATGGTCTATAAATATAAAGAAGAAATTTTTAATTGAATTTATTATATTTATTGCCAATATGTAGAAGGGCTTTAGTGCAATAAGTCCAAGAGTTGGCATACACTAAACCTGATAATATAAATGCCTTATGTTGTTGCCGCCTCCCCTAAGGAAGCCGCATTCTCTTACCTCCCTATGAGAATCGACGCATAGAGAAAAGAGGGGGAGGAATCAATTTTCTTTTTGCCTGCTTCTTTTCGGCTAACTAGAGTAAGAGGAGGAAGGTTTCTCACAACCTAGACCACTAGCATCGTCTTGGAAAAACATAATCTCAACCTTGTGAAGGCTTTCAGATCACCTGTGTGGATTACCATTAAAGGTCGGACAATTGGACGACTATGGTCTTCGACAAGCTAGCATTGTGTACAAGAGCAAGAACATCAAGAATCTATGATGTGGTTTCAGCAATCTCCATTACAGAGGTATGAGATTTTGATTGTTATCTGTTCTTGACAGCTTGATCGTTTTGAATTCATAGGCAGATCCATGGAGGGATTCGGTGTCTCTTTATTTTATTTTATTCCGTTGCGTTGTATATTTAACTTGTTGATTAAATTCTACATTATCTCTGTTTGAGCATGGGCTGAATCCCAACAAGGATATCATCTTTGTGAGCTCATGTCCATTCGGCCACCTCCATTTTCATTGCTTTGCATGTGTATTTCATCTTGCTTGTTGACTTGTTTACATTTCCATGCCATGACATTATGTATTCTGATTTGGTTTGCCATGTGTTTGTGTTATTTGCTACATAGCATTGTCTTAGGTTATCTAGTGGCTATTCGGCCTCTTCAAGCATTCCTTGCCTTGTCATGCATTTGCATTTTGGTAGGTTACCATGCTTTGCATTATCATGCCTTGAGATTGTGTATTAGTTGCTGTTTGTTCATGCATTAATATTAGGTTTATTGGTCATTATATGTTCATGACATTCTCATGCATTCTCATCACATTTTAGGTCTAGGCTATATTTGCATTCCATGCATATTAGGTCTTAGACCATATTGGTATTGCCATGCATTGCTATGCTATTTAGGTCTTAGGTCATATTAGTATTGTCATGCATATTCATCACATATTAGGTCTAAATCACATTTGCATTATCAACCATTTCATGCATATTAAGTTAGGATAGCATTTATTGCCATGCAAACTCATGCTAGGCATTTAGGTCATTTTGAATTGCCATGCATATTAGGTCTTAGACCATATTGGTATTGCCATGCATTGCTATGCTATTTAGGTCTTAGATCATATTAGTATTGTCATGCATATTCATAACACATTAGGTCCAAGTTTCATTTGCATTATCAAGCATTTCATGCATATTAAGTTAGGATAGCATTTATTGCCATGCAAACTCATGCTAGGCATTTAGGTCATTTTGAATTGCCATGCATATTAGGTCTTAGACCATATTGGTATTGCCATGCATTGCTATGCTATTTAGGTCTTAGATCATATTAGTATTGTCATGCATATTCATAACACATTAGGTCCAAGTTACATTTGCATTATCAAGCATTTCATGCATATTAAGTTAGGATAGCATTTATTGCCATGCAAACTCATGCTAGGCATTTAGGTCATTTTGAATTGCCATGCATTTCCTTCATCATTTAGGTTTTAAATCATGCATTCAATTTGTTGTATGTTCATGCATATCATGTCATACCACTTGATTTGTGACATAGGCCAATCAATGGCTCAAAGTCATGCTCATTTGAGCATACTTGTGGAAAATTAAAGAGTTGTCAAATCGATTATTCTACCTTTGTGATTTTTTACTTAGCCAATTTTTGTCCAAAGTTTTAAATGTTTTTGATACTATTTGTAGGTCCTTAGGAAAGTCTCCAACATTTTTACCTTGATTTTTAAATGATTTTATCAAAGGCAAAAAAAAATGTGTTTTAGCAAAACAGTTTTCACCCAGTTTTCAAACTTTCTCGATTTTTATGAGAAGTTATCTTTGATCAGAAAATTAAGCCAATTTTTTCTCGTGTAGTTTTACATGTTCTGACTCTCCAATAGTTTTTTTAGATTTTTCTGAAATTTTAAAAATAGGTTAAAAAATCATGTTTTAAAACTAGATAGTAGAGTCAAATTTGAATTTGAGGAAAAATCATTTTTATGTTTTGGCTAAGTTACTTAGAGGGGGTTGATTAGGAAATTTAGCTACTATCTTAGGGTGGTTTCTAGGCCTTTTTAATTTTCAAAAATGATTTTATAGAGTTCGGGTCAAGGTTGGTCATGTCCGAGCTTTTAAAACTTAGAAAAATAGAGCCATTTTTAAAGGGAATTCGGCTAGGGTTTAATTTTCATCCAAGATTTTAAAAATTGTTTTCAAACAATCACAAAGTATTTTGATTTTAGAAAATTTAATTTGATGTCTTTTCCTAAAGTAGCAGGATATCTTTTTAGATATACGAATTTCCTTAATTAAAGGAAAAAATACACTTCCATACATTGCATTTTCCATATTCATGCTTACTATATAATATGTGATTTTTGCTATGATAATTGCTATGATATTGTTATTGTTTTGATTTATTTTATGGTATTATGTTATTTGTTATATGGTTTTGAATATTTCATGCTATTCTATGCTTTTTATTTAGTTATTTATTTTTGTCACAATATTTAACATATACTATGTTCATGCATTATTATTTTATTTTTATTTTCATGCATATTTCATAACAGCATTATTTTATGTTTCATGTCACTTAGATTATATTCCATGTCATTTATATTATATTATTTAGAATATGCCATGTCATTTAAAATATGCCATATCATTTACATTTTCCATGTCATTTAAATCATTTCATTTCATTTAGAACATATCATGTCGCTTAGGATATTTCATTTCATTTAGAATATATCATGTGACTTAGGATATTTCATTTCATTTAGAATATATCATGTGACTTAGGATATTTCATTTCATTTAGAATATGCTATGCCATCTAAATTATATCATGCCATTTAGGTTGCATTATATTTTTTAGACTTTGCTATGTTATTTTATTTATGTCACACATATTCAAATTCATATTTTTTAAAATGTTTTGAAAAAGATAATGATTTTCAATAAAATAAAGATATTCTCGAGTTAAAATAATTCATGAGTTCTCTACTAGGTTTGTTGGAGGGGATATCATCAATTATCATTAATAAAGGAATATATTTCTTTCAAAAAACGAGAATGATTCGAAAAGTTTTCTAAATAAACAAAATTTTCTATATTTTTTCGATTTTGTCGGGGAATATAGGAAAATTTTGAATTATTAAATTCCGGATCATTTTCAATTAAAAATGGAATTATTTTTCTTTAAATTGGGAATTAACTTGAAATACTAAATTAAAAACCGACTTTTTTATCGAGACTTGAGATAACACACGATAATAAGGTACCGTTTTATACGGGCGTTGCGGGGTGCTAATTCTTCCCCGCACGTAACTGAGTCCTGAACCCGATTCTTCGATTTTCTCTGGTTTATAACGTAGACTAGAAATTAGTTTTAAAAATTTTTTAATTAATTTTAAAATGTTTTACAAAACTGATTTTAATAGGTGGCCGATCACACCTAACTAAAAAAGATTGGTGGTGACTCCATGTCATTTTCAAAACCTTCATTTTTCAAGAGGAATTAAGTCAACTTTTCCTCGATTTTTATTTTTAATGTCATGCTTAACGAATAATAAAGTCTTGCGATGAGACTTGTTATTTTTTAGGTTGCGACACCTGCCATTTATGTAATTCCAAAAAAAAAATACATGAAATGTTTCAAATTTTGATTGATATTCATATTATGATCTTGATTATGCCAATTAATATTTATTGTTCATATTATGATCTAGTTTATGTTATTTAATAATTGTTGCTTATATTAGTTTCTTGTTTATGCCATATGATGATTAATGTTTACATTACTTCTTTTATGTTTGCATATTAATAAGGCTTTGCATATTCATGTTCATTTTACAAGAGCTTAAATACATATAAAAACTAACCTTTTAATAAAACGAGGCAATTTTCCCGAGTTAAATTAATTCATGAGTTCTCTGCTGGGTTTGTCAGGGAGAACGTCATCAATTATCATTAACAAAGGAACATCCTTTTAAAGAAAAAAAATGATTCGGATGATTTCAAAATGAGGAAAAATTCTATATTTTGCCAACTTTGTCAGGGAATATAGAAAATTTTGTGGTAATAAAATTTCGGATTATTCTTAAATAATATATTGTTTTCTAAATGATATATCTTTAAATACCGAATCTAAAATCAACTTTTATCGAGACTAATGATAAAACATGATTAATAAGGTACCGTTTTATGCGGGTATTGTGGGCATGCTAATACCTTCTCCGCACATAACCGACTCCTGAATCAGCTTTTGTTTTTCTCTAGTTTTAAACGCGAACTTTAAAATTGGTTTTCCAAAGGATTTTAATTAATTTTAAATTTCTTTACAAAAAATGATTTTAATAAATGATCGATTACACCTAGCAAAAAAAGATCGATGGCGACTCCCCTTTTTGAGGTTTTTTAAAACCTATATTTTTTACGAGGACCTATTATCTTTTCCATCTCCCAACGTCATTTAGCGGTCGCAAGATCGTTATGACACAAATAATTTATGTTAAATATATTTAAGTTTATGTTAGTTTATCTAATTATTTATTTCATTGATTTTTTATACTTAAATTATAAATAATATTATTATAATTTCCTACTTGTTCTCGTAACTTTATAAAATAATACGATGTAGTTGAATTCTATAAAAAAAAATAAGGGTTTAATACTTAATTGGTCCATGTACTTTATACTTTTTGTCCGTTTGGTATCTAAAGAAAAAAGTTATCAACTTGGTACTCCAAATTTCCTTCCGTCTATGACTTTATCCCAAAATGTAACTCCGTTAAAAAAAAAAAAGCTGATGTATCTTTAATGCCCAATTAAAAAGATCCACGTGGCCTTCAAATCCACGTCATTCATTAAAAAAAAAGCCACATCATCTTTTCTTTTATACATAATTTAAAAAACGAGAAAAAATTAAATTTGAAATATTAAAAAAAACTTTTCTGAAGAGGGGTTATAATTTGGGGCAAATTTTTTTTTTTTTTTTGTAATATACAAAAGAATTTCCTTCTCCGGATTCTTCTTATTCTCCTCTTTTTCTTTCTCAATTTCTTTCTCAATTTCTTATTTCCAGATTCCTGACTGATTTGGATCGTATTACCAAAATCCATCATGGCATCATCTGCCAAGACTTCTTCATCATCATCATCAATCCCATGTAGAACGAACCCTAATATGAAAAATTATGAACTCTACGATCCTATGAGAAGAAGTTACAGTGGAAACCCTTTTACAAAGCCGTCTGTTATCACAAATCCCAGAACATTTAACCCAAATACTCTGGCTAATAGTCTTTCAGGTTCCATTTTCTTTTATTCTTGTATTTCTTTTTCGTTTTCTTTGTTTTCCCCTTTTAGAGATATAATTATCTGTTTGCTCGGGCTTTACGAAATTTGGGTTTGAAATAAAGGGAAATTGAGGCATTATTTTGTTGTTCATGTGGTTTGGGTTCAAAAGGAATTCAAGGAAGTTTGGCTTCGAATTTTTGTTAGAAATACTAATATTAGGAAAATAGAGGAGGAACAGAAGAAGAATCCATTTTTTTTTGGTAATATTTTAAATTTAATTTTTTTCTTCTTTGTTAATTATGTATAAAAGAAAAGATGATGTTACTTTTTTTTTTAATGAATGACGTGAATTTGTTGGTCACGTGGATGCTTTCAACTGGGCATCAAAGACACATTAGCTTTTTTTTAAACGGAGTTACACTTTGAGATAAAGTCATAGACGGAAGGAAAGTTGGAGTACCAAATTAATAACTTTTTCTTTAGATACCAAATGGACAAAAGTTATAAAGTACAGGGACCAATTGAGTATTTAATCCAAAAAATAACTACAATCTTTTTATACTTACGGTTGATAGTTTAGAATATTGATAAATTTTATTATTTCACATTAATTAAATTAAAAAAGTTTTTTGAAATAATTTTGGTCAAATAAGTACTTGATGATGATAACAAAATTTTAGCTAACTTTCATAAAATATAGATTATGAAAAAAATATATGTTTATTTATCAAGTGAAAAGTGGTCTTTGTTCATAAAGAATAGTAATTTTTAATCATTGATGAAATATTATAATTGTTCATCAAAACTAATTATGTTTAAATATTGATGAAATATTATAATTGTTCATAAAAAATAATTATGTTTAAATATTGATGAATTTAGAATTGTTTATAAAAAATATTATGTTTAAATATTGATGAAAAGTTACATTTGTTGATCGAAAAAACATTTGATTTCATAAATTATATAAAAAAACTCTTCAATATAATTATATATTTTTTTTGTCCAAAGAAGACCGCAACTTAAGGATAGGGGAAGGGATTGCAGATACTGGGATTCGAACCCGGACCTGCTGGATGCCATCTCTTAAAGTTGGCTGCATAAACCAACTGAGATAAGCTCCGAGTTCTTAATAAAATCATTTTCACTATTTTGCTTAGAGTGTTTAAGGTTTTGTTATACCTCGGAGACATTAAAATCTTATGAAAAGTGTTCTACACACTTCAAAACCGTCTTACTTTCTTAATTAACATTATTTGTTTTTGTTTAATTCTCTAATTTTTCCAACACTTACTAAATCACATAAGAATTTGTATTACCAAACTCGGTACATATTAGATTTGTTCACAGGTCAAATTATTCGTTCGGTTTGAATTGAGTCAGGTTTGGGATATGTTTTTTATAATCCGGGCCGGCTTGGCCCATCCCAAATTATTATTTAAATATTAAAAATTTAATATGTAAATTTAATATATTTCAAATATCAAAACCAACTTTTGAGTCGAATTTAAACAAATAAATTTTTTATTATTCGGATTTGACCTCTGACAGGTCCCATAAACACATTTACCACAGATACAAACGAAAGATCAAACAAAAAGAGCTGAACATGACAAAAGAAAAGGCTGCGCAGGTAATACAGAATATAGATGTTGTAAACTATAATATTATTTTTAAGTTAACACTACAAACAAATTGCCATATAGTGACGGTCCAAAAAGCGTTGGTAAAACTCCAAAATCCGTCGCTAAAAATCCTAAAACTCTATACCGACGGTTAAAATCCTAAAAATTAAGCGACGGTAAAACCCTCGTCGGTATAGACCTATACCGACGGAAAGGTGACCGTCGGAATAGAATGTATAACCTATACCGACGGTTTTAGGCGTCACTAATGTTACTACCGTCGGTATAGCCTATGTTGGGATAACCCGTTTTGCTTTTACCTATACCGACGGATTTTGTATCAGTCGGTATAGATACCGCATCTATACCGACGGCTTTTGTATCCGTCGATCTAGATATCGTATCTATACCGACGGGTTTTGCAACCGTCGGTATAGATATCGCATCTATACGGACGGATTTTGTAGCCGTAGGTATAGATACCGTATCTATACCGACGGATTTTGTTTCTGTCGGTATAGACACCATTGATATACATATACCGACGGTTTTTTTTTTTTTTTTTGCGTTCGTCGGTATAGATTAAAATGTAAAATATACCTATAACGATAGTTTGTCGTAAATTTACTGACGATTTAATCGATCAGTATACTATACATTTTTTGTTGTTATATGAACTGTCAGTATAGAGGTGAGCAAAAATAATTTTTTTTTTATATTTTCAATTACTAATATTGATATATTTATAATTTAATCCAAGATAAGAAACCCATTATAAGAAAGTACAAAATCCATTATAAGAAACTACAAAATATTTCATAATATTAAAAATAAAATTACAAATAAATTGTCTTAGTTATATAACTTTTACAAGGTAAATAGAAGTCGCAAGCTAAAGTCATAATACAGTGAAATAAGCAATCCAAATCTCATTCCTATGGAGCAGCATCTGCATGAAATTGACAAATATTAACCAATGTGCAGCAATTAAGTAATGAAGTCAATATAGAAGAATAAAATAATCAAGTAGTTTACCATCTTTATTTTCATTAACCTGATGACTAGAAGTTGAAGACCTTATTATTAGTGACAAATTTGGAGCACTACTAGCATCAGGTACCTAAAAAGTATATGTTCTGTTAATATATATTTATTGAATTAAGCTCAAAAGGTAAGAAATAGAACAGGGACAAAATAAGAACACAACAAAAGAAGAAAAAACAGATATTACAAGATATATAGCAGCAGAGAGCTATGCAGTGAAAACAAAAAACATATTGACGCCAAAACTAAAGCTGGAAAGTCAAATGACATCTAAAACAAGCAAGTTAATCAGACTAATAAAATTTTGACATTTTTTGGATCTCTTTCCAACAAAAACTGTAACTCCTCCCCCTGGTGTTTGAATGCACATATAAACGTAAGACCAAAGCGGCAATATCCCCAGGTGTTCGAATGCACACATAGTCATGTACAATAAGCAGCTTATTGCTTTAGCGATTTAAGCCAGTTGCAGAGTAGTAATACACTTTAAAATCAATCACATATGATCCAATTATTCTAAGAAAAAACCAGAGATATTGCTACTTGTCAAACCAGATAAAGTCTAGTTAAAAAAACTAAATAATACAAACAGAAAACCAACACAGGGGCCTAAAGTAACAAAAACAAACACAAAACGTAATAAACTGTGAGTGCTCTTTCAAGTATTGCTACTCAAAACCATAGAATAAATGTTAACTGCAAATAGGAGACATGCAAATACAGATTTATTCACTGAGTTCCTATCAAGATACCAGTATGGACCTCCAAACACCATGAGCAAGTATGGCACAGTGCAGATAGGAACACAGTGCACAAGCAACTAAAAATAAGATAGCAAAAAAATTCCAACAAACTAGAGGACTAAAATTTACAGCCATCTTATAAAGGCCAGAGGAGACTCGACATTTGAACTCAAATTAAGCTCAAAAGGTAAAAAAAATGGTATGAAAATCATCCCTATACATACAACTTTATCTGCAACCTATTTTTATTTCAAGTTCCACAATCCTACCACAATCAAGCAACATACCTAACCTAGATATTATGTGAAAGATGATCTACATTTCAAGTTCCACAATCCTACCACAATGAAGCAGATGAATATATTTGAAAAGATGAATTTATTCTACATTAACGCTGCTATAGAAATATATTACCTCTCTATTGGCTACGCGAGTAGCAGAAGCCAAAATATCTACGTTCTCGTTAGGAAATTGTCTTTGAAACACTGATAAAACATTACCCAAAGCTGCCTTCAATTCTTCAACCTTAGCCTCTAACCCTAGTACCTTTTCATCACGCTGAATTGTTCGAGAACATGATGAAGTCGATTTCTGCGATGAAGTAGATATTGTTCCCAAACAATGAACACGCCCTTTTTTCTCTGGTCCTTTAACTTTTGAATACACATCATCTTTCCATGAGCGTTCTTGAGAATTTTCATATCCAATTTCATCCAAACCTTTTTTCATGAGTTCCTATAAGGAAAGTGTTACATGAAACAAAATCTCAGTTCAATTAACATAAGCATAGTCGTAGGGCAGATAAATAAAGAAAAAAAAAAGAGGATAGAATACCACAATTTCTGCTGCCTTCTCATTCACAACACTTCCATCTTTACGTGTACGAGTATGAATATACACCTCAGCACGTGATGGTTGAACTCCATTAGCTTGTTCGGTCTACAAAAATTATCCATTAACTATCTAGATAACAAAACCACAAATACATAAAGTAGACTTCATATAAATTTAACTGAAAGGAAAAAATTGATGCAAGTACCAAAGTTTGGATGATCCTAGGGAATGATTTTGTTCCACTACAATGAGGCTCATCTAACTTTGAGCGATTTGTTTTGTTTAAATCACTTTGTTCCTATAAAAGCTAATTAAAATAAAAGAAAAGGTTGTAATTAATCAATGTGCAGCAATTTCTACCTTCGATTAATAAAAGAAAATTAAAATATAGTTTATAAATATCTACCTTCGCTTTACCAGTCAACCAATGTGTAGCAATTAAAATAAATTGCTCTTTGTCAATACGGGGATCATCAACCTTAGCAGCCATTTCCTCTGGTGTTGTGTGTTCATCATAAAATTTAGACTTCAAATCATTCTTCCATTGCCTCCACTTTGTACTCATGTTCTTTATTGTCCAAGTCTTAATTTCTTGAATAGTTTCTTCATTAACAGGTGCATCAGAATCGAATTTCTGAAATTCAAACTTGGACTAAAATTTTGAAAAAGGAAAACACAAAATAAAGAAAATCATGTCAAGTTGTGTGAATACTGTAAGAACACATTAACTAGAAACTAAAACATTTAATATCTTCTACCTCTATTGTTTCTCACATTTCTTCTTTCTTCAAATCCGGCATTTCATGCCAATTTTGGTAACTAATAGGTGCAAAACTAGGCATTCTCACCAATGTACCAATGAATCGTGTTATAGTGCAAGATTCTTTACCAATTGGTATATTGTAATCATTCACCTTAACAACAACATGCCCCATTCTTCTAAATCCCAAATATCGGCCATACGTGTGGCACCTCGAACCTTTCTATGTGGAGCATTGTCTACATATAACAATTATATAATATAAAATAATTTAATACATTAATAATTTAAACTACAATACTGGAATAGTACATTAAGAATGAGGGTTACCCAATGTAGCATCTTCAGTTGGATTAGGGGTAGAAGAAGAAGTTGGTGGCATTGATTGATGTGCAGGCTCTTGCAAAGGCTCATGTTGTGGAGGCTCGGGTGTTGCTGGCATTGATTGTTGTTCAGATTGCCTTTGCAATTGAGAGTTAGAGCTCCGATCTGCCCTAATGATATTCAATCATCTACGCTTTGCCATCTCAAGTAACTGGAACAGAACCGAAAAACAACAGCTGAAAAAAGCTTTCTTGGCATCAGATTTACATTTACCACTTAGTCTATTTTGAGTTTCAACAGATAATACAACAATAGACACTCAATAACAGAGAATACAAGCTAAGTAAGAAAACAATAACATTAGGCACTCAATAACATTAAGTCAAATCCAAGCCAAGCTAAGCAAGAATGCAATATGTTCATCTATGGCAAATGGAAAAGGAAAGAACAAGAAAATACAAAGTTACAATGTTTATAATCCAAATCCATTACATATAATTAAACTATTTTCTATAAAATTTAAAAATGTCCTCCCCATTATGTTCATCTATGGGATCTTCTTCTACATGCTTATTCTCCATCTCTGGTGTGACGTCCACTCCTTCATCATCAGCTTCATTTCTAACCCAATTTGAAGCACTACGCGTATCATCAAATTCATCATCATGCATTTCTCCATTCCCTTGCTCTCTATCGAAGGATAATAGATCACCCATATCAAATACATCCCTAAGTTTTGCATGCTTTACAAGAACCCAACCTTGATAACCTTCATCATTAACATAGTATACTTTCTTAGCTTGTGATGCCAAAATAAAAGGATCATGAACCAAATTAGTTCCACTGTGGGCTAGATGTGAAAAATTCACAAGTGTGAAACCAAACTTATCTTTCTTGCAACCTCTATTGATATCAATCCTATCACATTTAAATAACACAATCTTAAATCTACCAGAATAATTCAACTGAATGATGTCTGTTAAAGCCCCGTAATAATTAACTTCTCCTTCAATAGGTTGTGCATCTCTTGCACTTGCATAACTCTCTATTTTGGTTGTTACAACGACTCCACTATTTTGAGTTTTCAAGCATCTCTCACGTGCTTTGTTATGGAATCTAAAACCATTAACAATATAACCAGTGTATCTCCTAGCCGTATCTGTTGGACCACGAGCAAGCCATCGAAGTTGATCTGTGATGTCTGCATTTCCTTGTTGATCCAAATGTGCAACCTAGGTAATTGCAGACGTAATTAAAATACTTATCTAACTACACAAAACTGAAAATGCGTGGTCCAAACATGATGCAAAACTTACATGATCACGAAACCAATCATGAAAAGTTTCACTTTGTAACTTTTGTATCTCATATGGCAAAAGACGAGGGAGCAGTTACGCCTTTTGATAAGTTGCTCGTGTTTCCTATAAGCAAAAAGTTTTATAAAACCCTAAAATATTAGATAAAAGAAAGTTATGAGGTAATATAGAAAAGCACAAAGATATGTGTTCTTACTTTAAAAATGGAGCAACTACATCACTATTAAATAGCACATAGCGATGTGCTTGCACCCATGTTTGCCTATCAAGAACAACGTGAGAGACCCTTTTACGCTTATTAACATTAAATCCTTTATGTTTTTTCCTTCCCAAAGGTCTTCCTATAGTAGAAAGAATAGATACTTCTTCTTCATCAAAAGGATTCTTTTCTTCTTCATTTCGGATGGGTCGATTAAAAGCAGTCTCAATACCCACAAAGTATCGTGAACAAAAAGTTAAGCATTCATTTGCTAAGTATCCTTTCGCAATTGAACCCTCCGGATAAGCTCTATTGCGCACAAAATTCTTAAGCCGAAGAAGAAACCTATTTAAAGAATAGAGATCAGTAGCAAAATCAATTTAAAATTTAGGTGGAAACAATAGTCACTATACTATAACACTTGACCACATACCTCTCAATGGGATACATCCACCGATATATGACTGGACCGGCAATATTTGCTTCATTTGCCAAATGGATAACTAAATGCACCATCACTGTGAAAAAAGTTGGAGGAAAAATCTTCTCCATTTCACATAGAATTAATGCAGCCCGAGACTCAAGTAATTGAAGCTCACGTTCTTCAAGAACTTTAGAACAAAGGTCTTTAAACCAATTGCACAAGTCTATTAGAACCGAGCATAAGAACATCGTATTGCTATAGGAAGAAATTCTTGCATTAAGAGATGGCAATCATAACTTTTGAGACCTGTAAGCCTCCGTTGTTTAAGTTGCACACAACATGAGACATTGGAAGAGTATTCATCCAGAGTTCTCATTTCCTTGAGAATCTTCAAAACGACATTTTTTTCATTCAAGCTCATTTGATAAGAAGCTTGAGGCAAGTATTGGGTGTTAGTCCCAGGACGAGTCTTTGGATGAAGAACGCTCCTTAAACCCAGTTCTACAAGGTCAAGTCGTGCTTTATAGTTATCCTTTGACTTCCCCTCTTGTCCAAGCAATGTGCCAAGAATGTTATCACAAACATTCTTCTCTATATGCATGACATCGAGATTGTGACGTAATAAAAGATGTTCCCAGTAAGGTAATATGAAGAAAATGCTCTTTTTCTTCCAAGGTCCATTGTCATTACCATTCCAGTTCTCCAATTGTCTCAAGACAACACTACCGGAAGGTGGTGAAGGAGCACTTCTAAATTCTCGACTCCCATCAAAAGATTGTTTATCATTTCGAAACTTATGATCAGCTTCTAACCACCTGCGATGACACATATAACAATACTTTCTACCATGCCGTAACCACTTGGATTCAGTATCGTATCCACAACAAGGACATGCATATTCCCCCCTTGTACTCTATCCAGACAAATTGGCATATGCAGGAAAGTCATTAATGGTCCAAAGTAATGCTGCACGTAGTTCGAAGTTTTCATTTTTGGAAGCATCAAAAGTGTCAACACCAATTTCCCAAAGTTCTTTCAATTCTTCTATCAAAGGCTGAAGGTATACATCTAGATTGTTTCCAGGACCTTTTGGACCAGGAATGAGTAGGGAAAGCATAAAGTTTGATTGTTTCATGCACATCCATAAAGGAAAATTATAAGGTATCAAGATAACAGGCCAAGTGCTATGAATCACACTCATTGTTTTGAAAGGGTTAAAGCCATCAGAAGCTAATCCTAAGCGAACGTTGCGAGGGTCAAACAAAAATTGAGGATATCGAGAGCCTAATTCTTTCCAAGCAGGAGAATCTGCCAGATGTCTTAGACGTCCATCCTTAGTTCGCTCATTCTCATGCCAAGTCATTAAAGGAGCAGTTTTTGAAGACATCAATAACCTTTGTAGTCTTGGAATTAGAGGAAACCAACGCAAAATCCTTGCAGCTTTCTTCATTTTTACAAAAGTATCTTCAGTATCACTTTCTACATCATTCATGCTCTCTTTCCACCTAGAAGCACCACATTTATAGCAAATTTCTTCGTTTGCCTTATCCTTCCAAAACAACATGCAATCATTGGGACAAGCATGAATTTTTTTCATATCCCAAAGTTAAGGAAGAAATCATCTTTTTCAATTCTTTATAAGACCCTGGCAATGTATTACCTTCTGATAGAGCAAGTTTCAAAACCTCCAATAATGTATTGAAAGATTTGTTAGACCATCCATTAAAACACTTAATGTGGAACAAATAGACTACAAAAGAGAACTTTGTGAAGTTTTTGCAATTTGGATATAGTTTCTCCTTTGCATCTTTAAGTAAATCATAGAACTTGTCACTATTAATTCTTCGACCATGATGTTGGTCTCCATAAGCATCTCCCGATTCTATGCTACCCACATCAATATTCCTACCTCTTTCGGCCATAATATCATGCAATATTTCATTCACATCATGACCTAACTCTCTATCTTTCTCATTAGTTCTAATAGTAGCAGAGCTAGCATCCAAGACCTCCCCATGAAAAATCCATCAAACATATCCTTTCAGAAAACCTTTACATATAATGTGATCAAATGCCTCTACCCTAGATACCCTATATGTGTTGACACATTGAACACAAGGACACCAAATTTTTCCATTTTCAGATGATCTTGCAAAGGCAAATTCTAAGAAATTGATGACCCCATTAATGTATTCTTCACTTGCTCTGGACGTAAGATTTATCCACGTCTTATCCATGGAATGTGAAATGATTAAAACTGTAATATACAGACATTTAGTTATCTCACATTCCAACTAGATATATTGCACAAACATGAAACCTATTGCTATGAATAATCCTACGCAATCATATAAAAGACAAACATTTTATACAAAGTAAAAAGAGGGAAGGCACGTTTGGTTAATATGCAAACAGTTGTTTGTTTACATTTCATATTTGGCAAAGAGAGCTTTTTAGCTGTGCTCTCAAGGTAAATGCTAAAGCTTTTCTAATCAGCACGATGTGTTTCAAACTTTTTTTTTTCAGGGAGACAAAACACATTTTCTTTTATCCATAATAATCATTTTTACTATATTTCATCTATCACTAAGCCCAAGCCTTACAGAAGTCTTCTATCTCGTTAAAGCTTTTTAGCTCTGCTATGAACTTAAACATTAAAGTTTAGTTGTCAGCTCGATGTGTTTCTAACTTTATTTTTGGGAGAAAACACACATTTTCTTTAATCCTTGATAATCATATGTACACTATTCCATCTTCACTAAGCCCAAGCCTGACAGAAGTCCTGCATCTCATTTTCTGATGTTCTCGCACGCTTTTGCCTTCACATGTATTTTCTGACAAAGGCATTTTTTTCCTCTTCAGGGGAATAGGCTGAATGCTTAGAGAACTATTCTCATATTATTTTTCACTGGACCTGAGCCATTTAGTCTGATCTCACAAACCTTAAAGCAAAGGGGCATAACTGAACACAACAAATGGAAAGGTGTTGTGCCTATGAATTTAACCTAACTACAGGATGATTGCAGATTTCTCCTGATATTGGTCAAACGTTTGGAAGTAAACATAGTATTCAAAAAAAATGTGGCCAAAAAAGCACGATGCCTCATTCAATTTTGCATGTTAAAGCATGATGTTATTACAGCCTAGTCTTTAAATTTCAGTGGTTCACTTCCTTGGAATGTTTTTTTTTTTTTTTGGGAATGCTGTAATGGAACACTATTGAAAAAAAGATACATATCATCAAACTTTCATGGAGCCAGTATAAGAAAGAAATGGAAAATAATCTTAAGTTTAGTGTCAAATATAATTTTACAATTTTATACAATTTTCACAAACTCAATAGCTCTAAAAGTACCTTGTCTCCTTATGCACTAAGAAATGAAGAATAGGACAGCTCAGAACCTCCAACCTACAAGACAACTCAAAACCTCCAACCTGTAAGATACAAAATGAATACAAGGATCAATGAACAGACTTTGAGTGGAAGAAAGAGATCAATATCTTAAAACATTTCTCCTATGGACCTACCAACGAAAAGTTCACTGTAAAACATTTGATCAAGTTTATGACAAACAGAGAACAAGGCCATACCTACTTGCAGATTGGGAACCATAATGGAAGGAGAATTGAAACTCGCAGATGGGTAGATTGAAAATCGCAGATTGAAGATAAGCAGATTAGTAAATTAGATAAAGAGAAAGAGAACATACCTATGGTTGATGGGTCGACTGAGGTTTGGGAAACAAAATAGATGATCTGAACTGAAGAAACAAACGAAATAAATGATCTGAACTCAAGAAACAAATGATCTAAACTCAAGAAACAATTGATCTAAAATGAAGAAACAAATCGAAGGGAAAATGAAACAGAAGAAACAAATGAAACAAACCCTAAATTTCTATGCTCGGTAAGCAAATGAAACAAATGAAACCCAACCCTAAGAAAAAACGACGTCGTATAGTCTTAAAAAATTGAAATTCCCCGACTTTTACTGACGGAAAGAAAAAAAAAAACCGTTGGTAAAAGATAGCCCTATACCAACGGTTTTTCATCAACCGTCAGTATAGATATATCTATAGCAAGGGAGATTTGGGCGTCGGTATATGGTCTGTATATTCTGACGGTGACAAAAATCCGTCGGAATAGACACTTTTTACCTACGGAACTGACCGTCGGTATAGATGAGTGTCAGTATAAACCCTAAATTTGCTTCTGGTGTATATACCAACGGTTTTTCATTGACCGTCGGTATAGGTATACCTATAGCAACGGATAATTTGGGCGTCGGTATATGTTATGTATATTTTGACGGTTAAAAGAATCCGTCGGAATAGAAACTTTTTACCTACGGATTGCGATCGTCGGTATAGATGAGTGTCAGTATTTTACCATTTGTTTGTAGTATATACCAACGGTTTTTCATTGACCGTCGGTATAGGTATACCTATAGCAACGGATTATTGGGGCGTCGGTATATGTTATGTATATTCTGACGGTTAAAAAAATCCGTCGGAATAGATACTTTTTACCTACGGATTTCGACCGTCGGTATAGGTAAGCGTCAGTATATGGCAATTTGTTTGTAGTGTAATGAATAAAAAAAAATGCAGTTGGTAGTTGAGAATAATGGATTGATGACAAGTTATTAGTCAAATTGTTGAAGTAAATAGTAAATATGATAATTTATGTATTAATTCGTATCGTATTTATATTATTTTTTTAATATAATCGTGTTTAAAGTATTATATTTTTATATAAATTTTGACACGTTAATAATTCGTTTTAGATAGATTTTGAAACGTTCGTGTATCTGTTGTTCGTGTTATTTTTCGTATCATGTCGTGTTTTAATTATTTTTTTTCGTATCGTATAATCATATCGTATCTAAAATTGTCATGTCTACTAAGCATATACACCCCCAACCTATAGCATAACTCAGCTAGGGGCTGAAATTGCATTCTCTAATTCGACCCTGCATTTTTAAATTAAAAAATTATCTGATTTATTGTTAGTCAAATTTTTAAATTTTATAAACAAAATTAATAAAGTAATACATATTTTTTAAAATATATTAAAAAATTTAAAAATTAATTAAAATGATTTTTAACTTCGCTTATAAAATTGAATTTTTTTATCATTAACATATCAAATACAAACTTAAATTGAGAAATTACCATATTTGTTGGAAAAAAAAAAAAGAACTCAATTAAAAAAAAAAAATTCATTCAAAGTCTGCGGTCAAGCTTTAGAAATATCATGTGCTAGTACAGCAGCCTGTAACCTACCTACCCCACGATTTTTTAGAGCTTAATTTTTTTCCGGCAAATGGGATAGGTTAAAATCTTTTTTATTAAATGAGAGTACTTTTAATTTTATTTACATAAATAAGATATTTTAAGTTAATCTAAGTCACTGTCTATATGGCAGCTGAGATTTTTTTTTTACTTCTTCTTTCAAACAATAATATGATTGGTGAGACAAACGCCACAACCCCAGTGGCCCCCCATTGGCGTCAACCGCAATGGTTGGCTTAGCTCCATCAAGCATTCGAACCCCATTGGATTAGGGTTTCGAAGGAAAAATAAAATCAGAGACAATTCTTAAGTGAAATTAGCAGGTGGGTAAAAAGTATTGAAGAATGGTTTTTGCTTTGTTATTTTGAAACCATGTTTATTTGGTTTGCAAATCTACAAGTAAATCAAAAAAATTTATGCGAAGTTTTGGGATTAATGATCATCAAAAGCCCATTTCTCTTTCAACGTTGAAGAAGGTTGGCTTATCATTTTAATGGGTTTGATATTTGACCTATGTATACGATTTTAGGGATTATATTATTGGCTATCATTGGATTTGAATTATTAATTTGTTTTTATTTTATTTTGGTATATAATTACATAGGTTTTTGACGAAAATTTCAATTATTGAAAGTATTTTCATATTTTCCAATAAATACCGTTGAAACTGTAATTTTACTTTGCCGCCGATGACATGGTCATTCATGAGATTTTTTTTTTTATGAAACTGATGATTGTTTGCCACATAAGAACGAATTACATTCATTAACTTGAAATGTCTTATTTATGTAAATAAAATTAAAAGTGCCTTCCTTAGAGGAAAAAAAATTTAATCTACCTTATTTTCGGAAAAAACTCCGTCTTTTCTAACTAGCTGTTACAAATTTGAAAAAGCTTTAATCTTTCTGAAGTATATCTATATAATATATATGGAGAATGCACTTGCCAATTTATATATTTGTATCGTATTTAGATTTATTTATGGGTCGAGTCAGGTCGTGGTCGTGGCCCAATTTTGTTTTTACCCAAGATCAGTTCTGAACGGATTCGGACTAACCCTCCAGCCTAATTTACTATTTAAATAATATTAAAAGTTAAAAAAATTTATTTTTATATTAATATTCATATATTTTTATAATTTAAATAAAAAATAATTTTTTATTATTTCAACAGTGATTCGGGGCAGACAGGACCGATCCAATACGGGCCAGGCCTACCGATCATGGCGGGCTATTCGACTCTTGTGCAGGTCTAATCGTGTTCGTGTTATTTTTTGTATTATAATCGTATTTAAGATGTTATATATTTATATAAATTTTGACATATTAATAATTCAAGTTATATCAATTTTTGATACATTTGTGTATTTGTATCGTGTTCGCGTTATTTTTTCATGTCGTATCATGTTTTATATCATATAATTATTTTTATCATATCATATTTGTATCGTGCAATCGTATCGGATCTAAAATTATCGGATGTGAACGTTAACTAGACTGGTTTTGACAAACAATCTTAGGCCTGAAGACCAAGTCTTACTTCATCTGTGCTAACCAACCAGAAACTTTGCAACTGCCCATAATTTAAGGTTGGATATAGACACCTTTTTTCTTTTACTAAGCTAATAAAATATATATATTATTAAACAACCAAGCTAAAGGTTACAAATCTAACAAAAAGATAGTAAATTAGAAAATAAATTAAGTTGTACTGCAAGTATGAAAATAAAAGGATTGTCTCTTTCTTACGGTAAGTTAAATAAACTCAAATCCGACTTTAAAGTTAGCTTATTAAGGTGAAAAAGTTAATATTGTATATAAATCACATTCAGGTATAAGAGTTAGAGGTGTTCATAGGTCGGATCGGATTGCGGTTCGATTTTTTTTTTTTTTTTATATCCTTTATCGAAGCCCGACCCGTAAACCCAAATCACTATTTAAAAAACATATTAAAAAAATATTTTTATACATTTTTATAATTAAATTTAAATAAAAAATATTTTGTATTCATAAATAGTAATTTGACTTGGACCGGGCAGAAATGAAAAAATGGTTATCCAAGCCCGACCTAACAAGGGTCGGACCTATCGAGTCAAGCGGGTAGCCCAACCCTTAAACAGGTCTAATAAGAGGTATGCAATGCGGGGCTTTTGACACTCACTCTCGACAGATACCTGACGAAACAGGCGCATAACAAGTAATTCAACGGAATGACTAAGAAACCTAACTCTGACATCAAATTAAAAAAAACTCAAACCCAACGAAACGGGCAAAACCTAATTCTGATACCAACTTAAATAAATTCAAACCCGACCTCAAAAACTAACTTATAAAGTAGAGAATCTAATAGAATATATAAATCACATTCAAATAAAATAAAAAAATAAACAATACGAGACTTTTTACACGGTTGATAGCCAGTGATTGTCTCTTTTTTTTTTTTTCCCCTCTTTCTTATTGTTTGAACTAAAATGTCTTAACTAGCTAATTTATCTAATACTTTTATCTGAAATCAAGTTCCACTTCAGTAAGTTTAACAAAAAAAGCAATTAAAAATAGTTAAGATTATCTTCATGTTAATTATGACTTAAAATAACAAGAAAAGAAAATTAAATCAACTAATCTCCATGGAAATTAAATCCTTCTGCCTTTTCTTTTTAAAACCAATTAAGGTAGCTAATAAAATTCATTGGATTGGCATTTCTTGGACTTCAAATTAAGCCACATCAATTAAGTAGTACAACTTTTCTTTTGGATAACAAATTTGTTTAATACTGTAATCAATTAAATAACAGTCATGACATGAAGTAACGGTCGTTATTTTATGGTTTTGATTTTTTTTTTTTATCATCGATATATACCACAAGTGAAGTGTGAACGATTTAGCGGTACACAACGATTAGATTTACGATTTTGAATTATATGTATATAGATTTAATTTAGAACTTATAATTTTTTTTAATAAATAAAAATCATAAAGTGTCATAAACTATTTTAAAAATTATTAAAAAAAAATTATGATATAAATGAATTATATTTGATGCATTGACAGTGTAAGTGAACCAGAAGATGCCACTTCATTAAAATAAAGTTATCTTTATTTATTTTTAAAAACTTTTAATGAGTAGATATCATTTGATTCACTGACAGTATATAGATATATACATTGTCAGTACATCAAATATAAAGAATTACTATTTTTACAATAAATTATGAAAAATGAAAAAAAAAAAAATCACGATCGTAATAACCGCAATAGCATTTATTATATTCATAACCGCAATAAACGCGACCGAAAATGTGTCCATGATCGTAATTTAAATGTCTGACTATAAGTAATATTGTGTGCTTGAAACTTCCAAATCAAAAGTTCAAAGTTCAAGCCTCCTCCATGATTACATTCTTAACGCAGCCACCAGGTTTCACAGTGGCTGGAATCATCAAAAGAACAATAATTGAAATGTATAACTTCCACGCCGCCGGCAACTAGTCTCCGGCGAGTAAAAGAACTGCGACAAATAGGGCACGTCGAACGTCGGTATCCAATCCATCTATCCAAGCAAACTTTATGGAAAAGATGGTCGCATCTCAACTCTCTAATCTCATCGTCTTCGTCAATCTTGCATAAACAAATCGCACATTCAACAACTTCGTCGCCCGATTCTTGCTTCTTGTAGTAATTGCACCTCTGTAGCTTATAATCTTCAGCGCCAACTTCTGGCATGTGATCATAAGGGAACAAAGAGTAATGAAGCGAGAAATTCCAGGCCCATAATATAAAAATTTTTCTTTATTTTTTAAAAATTTTTTAAATTTTAAAAAATATATATATTTAAATATTTTATTTTTTAAATTTATTTTCAATTAAAATTTTTAAAAAATAATATTTCTTTAATGAAAGAAAAAAGAAAAATAAATTTTTTCATTAAGGGTAATTTTGTCTTTACAATATCCTTTATAATAATTTCTAATTATTCACTTCTCTTTTTCAAATAATTTTTATTACCATTTCACAATAATTCTTGATGGAGTGCATGTTTTTCATATTTTCCCTAAGTTCTTTATGGTAAGATTTTCATAAGATTATGATATAGTTTAAAATCTCAAAATTTGTATAGCAGGTTATCATAAAATGTTTTATAAAAAATCGGTTTTAATAGGTGGCCGATCACACCTAGCCAAAAAAGATTAGTGGCGACTCCATTTCTTTTTCGAGGTCATTTTCATACCCTCTTAATTTTAATTTCAAGGGGAATTAAGTCGTCTCTTCCTCTATTTTCCCCAATGTCACACTCCTTAAGACGAAGGCCCAGATTTGTCCCCGCGACGGGGGCAAGATAATTCTCGGATCCCTTTTTAAGAAGAGGTTGCGACAGCTTGGCGACTCCGCTGGGGACACTTAGAGAGTCAGGCCTAGAATTAGTCGCGTGTTATCGAAAGTCTCGATTTTATCAGTTTTGGTTGGTGTTTACTTTTAATTCCCACTTTCTAATAAAGAAATTTTTTGAAAATAACCAAATGTTTTTTAAATATGTTCATTTTTATGTGCATGCATATATCTACTATTCTCTAGTTATTTAGCCTTGTATGTCATTATTATCCTTTGTTTAACTAATGTTTTACATTGTTTAATCAAGTCTTTATTAAATTGCTAGGGTGTTTAGATAAGGGGTATAAAATAGGTGGTGAAAAGTTTGTTTGTTTCTTCTCACACACTACACTTGCATTTGCATAACATGATCCCTCTACCCGGGTTTCGTCCCTATAGGTGGAAGTAAAGTAACTACGCTATCATGAAGGGATAACCTCTGCGGGCTAGCGAAACACTTCTAGAGTAGTAGACTACCTACGCTTTCTTGAGGTGATAACCTATGTATAGGTCTGGGAAATACACTCTAACAAATTGAACTTGCTTTTATCGAGGTGCCTTACTAGCCTTCACCGGCGACAGTGAGGAGCAATTTGGAGCCTTTTAGAACCTAATGCAACCTCATATAGTGAACCTAGGCGAAGCCATGCCCTAGGAACACATGGAGGAACACTTTTGACCCTTTGCTATCTATTTTGCATCCCTAACAAGATTCATAAATTGGGTGATGATGAACATACATTGTATCGCCCGTAATAAATTTAAATTTCTTCCCAAAAGGCATTGTGATGCCTAAATAAGTTGATATTGTTGAGGCACATGTTCATTTACTTTTTCGCTTTGCATTGATGATTTTACCCTTTTACTTGCTTTGTGGTGTTTCACATATCATTTGTAATAATACCGAAACCTAGTGTTTGGGTTATTTTGAAAATTTTTCTTTTTTTATATACCTATACATTTTTAGGTATTTCTAGAAAATAAAAAAAAAAGTTTTTATTCTAATTTTTTTTCTTTGAAAAAGAAAAATTGAAAAAAAAAATTGAAAAAATGAGAGGTGAATAATGAAAAAGTTATTTTCTCCTTTCAGTTGTGGACTTTTGAGAAAATATGAAGAATGTGTCAAAAAAATAGTTGTTAAAAAAATTCAAGAAAAATAGAAGGAAAAAATCGAAGAAAATAAAAAGTGATATTAGGATCTTCTTTTACTTGATGTTTTTATTTGCATTTTTTTGCATAACATGCACATTATTTAAGCAGTTGTAAATATGAAAATTCATCTCCTCAAGCATCCTCGCAATTTTGTACATTTCATGCATTAATCATCATTACATTCATGCATATAAGAATAGAGCATATACATTCATAATTGTATTTTTGATCTCATGATAATAATATCAATTTCATTTGCATGAAAGGGGTTTAAGATATAAGGAATGAATTGGAGGAACGAGTGTATGCTTTGGAGCGCAATCAAGAGGAATTTGGACATGAAATCAGGGAGGTGAAACGACAACTCGCCAAATTGATAAAAATGTTTGAGGATCTTAGTAAGAGTAAGGGGGAACTTTCTCAAGGCTTTTCATCACCTTCAAATCAACCAAGGCCATCAAGTCCAGATCATACAATCTCTGTTGGATCTTGCACTTGTCGGTGCCATAAAGGATTGAAGCTTAATGGAATGGTGGAAGTGGTCAAATCGGGAAACCAGGTGCCAAAGACAGAAACCTCTGATCCTATACCACCCCTGCAAACTATCCCAGATCTGAATCAGTATCCTCGCTTTACTATTACCCCTTTGTCTACTGGGACGACCAATACGAGGTCCCTAGGTTCCAGTCCATCACCACAAGCTGACTGTAATTCGTACTTTTTCCCTCATCAACAATCTCATCAAACATCCGGGATAACAACCTTGAATTGTGTACAACCTCTAAGGGTCTCGTGTCCAAATCCCTACCCTTACCATATTGTTCCGCCACCTCTCCATGCAAACACTCCAGTTCGAACCTTCGTGCCACCATCAAGTGCCTCGATTCCTAGGACGTATGTGACCAAGAAATAGCCCAAGAATAAGACTTAAAGGCATTTTGATCCCATTCCAATCAGCTACCAAGAGCTTCTCCCTATATTGATCCAAGATCACCTAGCTGCCTGTGTACCATTGAAACCCCTGCTACCACCGTACCCCAAGTGGTATAACCCAAATGCAAGATGTGATTATCACTGCGGAATTGCTGGGCATAGCATTGAAGACTGTGAAGCCTTTAAGAGGAAAGTGCAGTCTCTCATAGATGTTAAGTGGTTTGATCCAATGACACTGATTAATAGAGGATTGGGGAAGGCTAATTAGGGTTAGGAGATTGATCTTTAATGATGTAGTAGGATTTCATATTTTCAGTAGTCGGCTCTTATAGCCTTAGGATGCTAGGAAAATTAAAGTGCTTGTAAAGACAGTTCTAACCACTGCTCAGATTTTGTAAACATGGTTTATATCTTGTGAACGTTGACATGGGAATGAATTGGTTATGCTTCAAATTTATGAGATGTTGATGATTAAGTTCCTTCGATTCTTATTTCCTCCATGGTATCTTCCCCTTGCATTTGCATCCGATCAATTATTTGTCATACCATACATTTCATCCATCCATGCATTGAATTGTTTATTCTTTACATGCATCATATTGGCCTCGTGTTGTATTTATAACATACATGGTCAGCATGTTTTCACTATATATGTCCATGCATCACTTTGTTTATTCTTCACGTGTATCAAATTGCATTCATGATCTTCATGGTTCATTCATCATGAAACACACTTAGGGGAATAAGATAGAAATTGGCTTAGCTATAAGAGTTTTTGAAGAAATTTCCATTTCAAATCAAAGGTATAAGAAGTACTGAGCACCTTTATAACATAGGCCAGAGCTATAGAGATTGAACAAGCTGCTCGGATGGAGAGAATGGAAATGGCATAGGAAGAACAGTTGGCAAAATCTTAAGCAGAATCTAAAGATCAAATTACTAAACTTATAGAGCTGGTGTCCGCCTCAATCAAAAGAAAAGGATACATTGAGAACTTGGCCGCTAGAGAAGGGTCAAAGGCACAAAAGGTCAGATTGAGGTCATAATGTTAGATGTCCAGTCTTTTCAGAACATAGTTGATCCCGTCAACGTCTTGAACTTAGATGATCCAGCTAAACGGGCAAAAATGAAAATGGTTGCGTTCAATGGGGCTAAGTCGGTAGATTCCCAAAGAAAGTATCAGCTGTTAGAGGAAAGGCTCCGGGCAGTAGAAAGTACAGATGTATTTGGGAGTGTAGATGCAAACGAACGTTGCTTGGTCCCTGATTTAGTCATTCCTTCTAAATTGAAGGTTCCCAACTTTGAGAAATATGATGGGACAACCGATCCGTCAGCCCACATCACTATGTTCTGCAGAAAGATGACGGGCCATACAGATAATGATAAGCTTTTGATCCATTGCTTTTGGGATAGCCTCATCGGTTCTGCAATTAGGTGGTATAATCAGTTGATCAAGGATTGGATTCGCTCTTGGATTGATTTGGCTAATGCATTTTTAAGCCAATACACGCATGTAACTGATATCGTGCCTGAACGTCTCACTTTGCAAAATATGGAGAAAAAGACTACTGAGAGCTTCAAACAATATGCTCGGAGGTGGAAAGATATGGCCATCCAAGTACAGCCGCCCCTGACGAGAAGGAAATCACTGTCCTCTTTGTTAATACACTACGAGCCCTATACTATGATAAACTCGTCAGCAATGCCACAAAGAATTTTGCGGATATGGTAATGTCAGGGGAGATGATTGAGAATGCTACCAGGGATGGGAAACTTCAAGGAGAAAGAACATCCAATGCCGAGGGAAACAAGGCACCCAAAAAGAAAGAGGAAGATGTACAAGCAATGGGAGATTCGTCTCATATTCCCAATTCCCCTCATATCAATCATGTTACCGAGTATAACGTTTCTGCTTCATTTAACGTTTCTGATCTTTCCCTTTATGATGTAGGTGATGATTCGAGGTCGAATCCTTTTGAGGAAAGATGGAATGATGAGAACCAAGCTGTTATTGGACTTCAAGATCTATTGCATATTCCTATTGGGCCTATTACAAGGTCAAGATCCAAGAAGCTCAAGGAAGCTATGCAAGGATTGGTGTAAAGGACTTGGGAAGAATCTACAATTCTTTTAAGCAATGTCAATCCATTCAAGTTGGGCTGCTTGAATGAGGAAGACCAAGAATTGGTCCATGTGATCCAAGCTTCACATGATGGGCCATAGAGGAATTCAAGGGGGCGGCAATCTTAATGAATTAGTGGGCCTGTTTTTAGTTCATTATCTAATATAAAGTGGGGACCAATTCATTAGTGATGTGGCACCTAAATTAGAAGCTTTAGTTGGGTCTTTTAATTACATAGGCTTTTGGGCCTGATTTATGTATTATGTCCATTAGGCTTGTGGGGTCTATCTTCATTAAACTTGTTGGACATCCTTTTAATTTAATTAGGTTTGGGCTTGAGCTTGTTAAGCCCATAATTAAGCTTTCATTTAATTATGTAAGTAGTAAGCCTTTGCTGCCAAGGAGTTTCATTTGTACTAGGAGTTCTTAGGCTAGTTGAATTAGGGTTAGTAGGGAGGCTATAAATACCTTTGTTTATCCATCTACTACAGCAACAATTATTTATCTTTTGAGTTTGAATTTATTCAAAGTGAGTGTTTCACTCTTTTCAGTTCTTGACAGAACTTAGGAACTTATCAAAGAATTCTTTCTTTGTGGCGTTCAACCTATCAAACTTAGGTTCTTGAAACGAGAGTTCTTAGGGTCTAGCTTACATGTTTAATCTAGGTTCTTTGAAACACGCTTTCTAAGGGTTTAAGTTTTATTTGCCTAAATCTTGGCTTTTTTGGGGTTAGGGTATTTCAATTTGTTAGTGGGTTCAAAGTGTTTAACCCCTAGGGTTCACATCAAAGTCCTTGCCGCACAAGAAAGTTTGGAGGGAAAAAATCATGTTTTTGGCAGGTTTGGACAATCAGCCAGCGTTACTGCGCCAACTCCCAGCGCCGCAGCGCTGGCTTACTGACTTCGATTTTTTGGATGTATTTCCTCGGACTTCCTCGGCTCATTTGGATGATCATTTCTTGTCCAGTTTACGCGTGTAAAGTACAGTTGGAAAGGTATTCAAGTCAGCTTCAAAAGTCAAGAAGAAGTTTCTTCAAATATAGACTTTAACATCATGTTTTCCTTGCAACAAGCTCCAAAGGTCAAATCTGCCTTCTTGCTTTGCAACCAAAAATTGATCCTTTTAACTCCCAAGTCTTCTTCCATCTTGTGATTATGATTTTGTAAGCACTTTACCATCATTATTGATATCTTTTCACTTCATTCTCCTAAATATACCTAAAATAAAAAACATAAGTAATCAAGATAAAGATCAAAAACATAACTAAAACTAAGAATAGAAAGGGCATAAAATCTGTATTTTATGAGCTTATCAAATACTCCCACACTTAGCTTTTTGCTAGTCCTCGAGCAAAACAAAACAAAATAAAATAAGAAAATATAATCTAATCCACTTTCGTATGAAATCATGGTGGCACTTAGCATGTGACACAAGCCTTTAAACCCCTAGGTGTCCTTAGTGGACGAGTTTAGTCTTGTGAGGGTTTACTAGAACGATACCCACAAATATTGAAAAACTAAAATAAAAATAAACTGACATACACAAAAAATAGGTACTCCTAATCCTTTCAATATAAATTAGAGACAACCTTTGAACAAGTCTTATAAACTAATCAATAGCTTAAAGAATTTTACAAAAAATCATGCTTGAATGTAAATAGTTTGAGTTAAGCCAATATTTATATAACATATTTCAATCAAAATAGTGCATATTCAAACTTAATCTCAACTTCTCACATGGGATACTCTCATGATTTTAACTCTTTAAAGTAGTGGTATAGTGTTTACACTCAATCAATCTCATGAAAACAGTTCTACCATATGCTTGCTTGTCCACCTATTCTCCACAATTTAGATCATGCAACTTCATAAATCAAGAGGTCTTTATTCAAGGTTGTAATAGGCCAAGGGGTTGTAATAAGGTTAAAGAATAAAAAGATAAAGATATCACAAAGGTTTCAAAGATTTCATAGAGTTTAGAGACATAATAAGATCATACAAATAAAACTTCTCAAAACTCTTATAAAGCACATAATAACATAGGCTAAATATTCATGTTGAGCCTTTGCTTCATTCTAACCAACTTTGTAACATCTTTTTCTTTAACCAAAAGTTCAAGAGATGGTTCAATTTTATTTTTTTCAATATGGGAATGTATTTGACAATGACCCATTTCTTTTTCTCTTGACTTTTTCTTTTCCTTTCTTCCCCCAAATTTATCTTTTGTTTCCAACCCAAATTTTCAATAAGTATCCCTTGTTTTGCAATGTCTCAAAATATATAATCCATCTTTAGAACAAGGGTAAGGATATAAGTACATTCAGGCTAGGGAAAAGATGTGGTTACCAAAAAAATAGATTATTCAATGTAGGCTCAAATTGGCTCACTAGTGGGTGTTCTCTTGGAACATTAATAAGGGATGGCTGATTTGGCCTTGGTTATAATCTTATTGCCTCTATTATATCCATGAAGTCATATGTATCAATATAGTATCAAAACGGTTTAAAGCAAGTTCTAGAGAATCATGTAATCATAAGAGCACACAAGAAAAAAATTAGATTGATATGTATAATGCATGAAATTAGATTGATATGTATAATGCACTATCACATAGGCTTAAAAACTCACAAGTATGATTATACAAGTCAATATCAAGTCTAAACATGCTTCTTTCTTAATCAACATATCATATTTGTTAGTGTAAGCCTTACAAGCCAATCTAGTTAGGCTTGTAAAACACTATTTATATATTCATGTATTGCACATTATAGCTTATTAATTATAATTGAGGTATTTCATTATCCACAAGTATTGTTATAATTGTTATAAATGACTTGTGAAGATAAAGCCCATGAGACACAATGGCATTGCAAAGGAATTGTAAGGTGTTACAATTATGAGGATCCTTATGCATCAATGTCGTGTTTCTAAAACTGTTCCTGGTCATCGTATTGTCAAGAAAGGTAATTGACAATGCTCAAAGACTAGCATATGTTAAGCCTTCATGCACTTGATGCATGCAACCGGTCTTCATAGGCTGAAAGTATAGAGATACTTGGAGATAACATATGGGTGCTTGTTAGTTGAACAAGTTCACTGAACATGACCTGCTATGAGAGTTCTATTTGGTATTTCACTCAAGTGTCTATGGTAAATACTCTCATGTGTCAATAGTGTAAGTAATCCTTTGACTTGTGACACCAGGTCATCTTGTATGTGAACTGTCATACTTAGATTTCATCACGAACGGGTCCCAATCACAAGGATGCTCAAAATAGGGTGTTATTGGGTATGACATGAAGCATACGAAGATGAATGAGTGGTCCAGAGAGGATTCATCACCCCAAGTGATTAAGGGGACATATCTCACATGTATCTGGCTTATATTAACTTATGGAAGTCCTTGGCCAAGGCAATACTTAAGGAGTTAATATTAAAGCTGAAGATCTAATATGGAATGGGATTAGAGTAGACACTGAACCATGCTCTTTCTTATCCCGGGATATTTGATGAAGGCATCGAATTACATATACATATTGTACACGAAAGGCTAGTCGAAGCTTGATGACTCTCTTGGCATTTGGGTGGTCATGATGCATTGCTAGATGCCGCTCATGATCTATAAATATAAGAGGAAATTCTTAATTGAATTTAATATATTTATTTCAAACATGTTAAGGGCCTAATAGGTCACACACAAAAGGTGGTTAATGAAATTAAAATGAGATTGGGCCAGATTAAATATTCATTAAGTGTTGTGGGCTTATTGTGAATATTTAATAATATTTATAAGGGTTTTAGTTCAGTTAGTCCAATAGTTGGCATACACTAAACCTACTTATAAATAGCCTAATGTTGTTGTCGCCTCCCCCCTAAAGGAAACCCTGGAATCGAGGCCTCACTCCCCTTTAGAGTGTTTCGGCCGAATAGCAAAATAACCAAGAGGAATTCGATTCTTCTAATTAATTTTGGCTAACCAAGGAAGAGGAGGAAGGTTTCTCACAACCTAGACCACTAGCATCATCTTGGCAAAACATAATCTCAACCTTGTGAAGGCTTTCAGATCACCTGTGTGGATTACTGTTAGAGGTCAGACAATTGGACGACTTTGGTCTTCGACAAGCTAGCATTGTGTACAAGAGCAAGAACATCAAGAATCTGTGATGTGGTTTCGGCAATCTCCATTACAGAGGTATGAGATTTTTATTTTTATCTGTTCTTGACAGCCTGATCGTTTTGAATTCATAGGCAGATCCATGGAGGGATTCGGTGTCTCTTTGTTTTTATTTTATTCCGTTGCGTTGTATGTTTAACTTGTTGATTAAATTATATATTATCTCTGTTTGAGCATGAGCCGAATCCAAACAGTGGTATTAGAGCCTCGCTTATGTTATTCCTATACGACCTAAGCTTTTATTGTTACCTTTAACAAAATTGTTTTGTTCTTTGAGTTATTTTGATCCGATTGTCACTAACCAAATTTGTGAGAATTTGCACTTTTAGTGTTTCGGTGAAGGCAGCAGTTAATCATGGTGAATTCTTGTTGATTAATTGGTTTAAAATTGTTTTAAACTTATTAATGCAACTGGTGAAAGTTTGGCAGTGATTGAAAACTGTTTTGCCTCATTTGCGCAAATTTGGTGATTTTAGTAAGAAAAACTTGTATATTTTTCTTGGCTGATTTTTAATGCATGTTTTAATGAATTTTAGGATTTAAAATTGCTTAGAATTGATCTTGGCAAGCCTGAAAAATCATAAAACTGATTTAGCATTCAAAAGTTGGAAGCTGTGAAAAGCGAATAGACAGCCTGTAGGGAAATAGGGGGCGGCGGCTACTCTTAGTAACCAATGCCTGCGTCTCCCTTGTTAGAGTTTTTTGGTTATATCAGATTCTCACAGCTTTTAGCAATATTAAGTTACTAATGTTGTAGTATCCTAGTAGAGATACAACACTAAAAATTAGTAATTATGGTAATATTGTTAAATTAAATAAATCACCAAAATAAGAATTTACATGAATATTCAATTAAATTATTTAATTGGATAATAATTTAATTAAAGGAAATAATCCTAATTGGATTAGGATTTATTCTAATGAGATTATAATAAATGTTTATTATTTTCTTTGAATTAAATTATGGATCAATATAATCAATGGTGGTAATTAGAGATTAAAGCTTGATTTATATGTTCATAAATTGTTTGTGAATGTATGGGATGATTATAGACTTAGACCCTATATGATTGTGGATGGTTGAATTTATTTTTATGGTTTTTATTAAATTAAATAGGGACTGCATGCCCTGCCTTATCTCTCATTTTTTAGAGTTGTAAAAATTCTTTCCTCACCTAACTCCCCTCAAATGTAACTTGAGGTTTCCTTATTACAAATGTAATTAGTTACATCAAAGTGTAAAATTAGGATTAGTTAGGAATAATTTTTGTAACTTGAAGATGAAGAAAGGCGCCATGAAGATAAAGAGATTGCAAGCAAGCTTTGAAGACTATGTATGTAATCATCTACGAATTTGACCAACTAATTTCCTTTGATGGCTCAAGGAAATTAGATTAGAAAAGTCCATAATCATCCAAGTAGAAAGCATGTTATAGATTTATTTTATCCGGTATTATAAATGCTATGAATGTTTATTATGATGAGACATAAGAAAAGGAAATCCCTCTTTACAATATTGAGTCACATGTTTCGCATGATAAAGTTGCCTTCCATCATCTTAACAAGATAACCAGAGTTCTTCCATTAGGAGGCTTGTTCAGTCACTCAAGGTCAAACTACTATACGAATATGTTTGAGTTATGAAGTTGGGTCTTACTCAACTAATGCTATGTTGTCTGGATGCTTACAAACTTGACCGCATAGTGTTAGAGGCAAAGTTATGCGAAGTACATATGATGTGCTTAGACAAATAGTTGTCACCTAACTGATCTGGGAGTTGCATAGAGATGCAATTGATAAGCTATGTTATCTACCCAACTAGGCTTGTTGTAATTTGTTGAGTCACTCAAGGTTGCAACATGTTGAAAGGGATCCCAGCCCACTAGAAATACCTTTATGAGATTTTCGAATAATAGTAAGGGCTATTATCTCAAAAAATTAGTGGGAGAACCAATAAGAGATTTAATACCTCATCTTGAATTAGTATAAATGCATGAATATAACTGATATATACTTTTTCCATATTAGGTTGTTGAAAATGGTTAATAGGTTAACTGTACTGGGCAGCATTATGAATGCCATTAGTCCAAAATGTTTGGATTGGTACAAAAGATTGAGAAGCGTTTTTAATGAAAGGAAGGTTGCTCACTTGACAAGGCAATAAGAACTTATAGAAGTTTCTGGGTTGACTGTGTTTGTGATTGAACTGAATCTTTCTACTGTTAAATGCAATTCTTGGATAATTGATTCAGGATGTGGTTCACATCTATGTAATGACATAGCGATGTTGAAAGGAAGTGGGCAAAGATGAAGTAGTTCTTAGAGTAGGCAATGGTGCAAAAGTTGCAGCATTGGTCGTTGTAACATGTACTTTATCTTTGCTGTCTGGCATGAAATTGGAACTGAAAGTTTGTTACTTTGTTCCAGTATTGTCTAGAAACATCATTTCGGTTTCATACCTCATTATCAATGATGGTTTCGAGATAAGAATGAAGGGCAATAGTTGCTCCATCATTCCTAAAGACATTCACTATGGATCAGCAACATTACATAATGGATTATATGTTTTGGATCCAGAGATGCCTATGTTCAATATAAATGTTAAGAAAGCAAGAAAGGATGATCCAAGTAAAACTTACATCTGGCACTGTAGACTTGGTCATATCAATGAGACAAGGATTTCCAAATTGCATAAACATGGTTATTTGGAAGCCTTTGATTATGAATCATATGGGACTTTTGAATGTTGTCTCCTTGGTAAGATGACCAAGACTCCCTTTACTGGAAAGGGTGAAGAGCTGGTGTTTTATTGGGCTTAATACATTCAGATATATGTGGGCCACTAAACACAATTGCTAGAGGTAATTTATCATACTTCATAACCTTTATCAATGATCATTCTAGATATGGGTTATGTGTATCTGATGAGATACAAGTCTGAAGCTTTTGAAAAGTTCAAAGAGTTCAAAGCTGAAGTAGAGAAATAGACTGGGAAAAATATTCTAGCTCTTAGATATGATCGAGGTGGAGAATATTTAACCCATGATTTCTTATATCATTTGACAGATAATGGAATTCTGTCCCAATGGACTCCACCTAGAACTCCTCAGCATAACGGAGTGTCCGAGAGGAGAAATCGAACCTTGTTGGACATGGTCGGTCCATGATGTCTAAGGCTGACCTTCCGATATCCTTTTGGGATATGCCTTAGAAACTGCAACTTACCTTCTAAATAGGGTTCCAAGCAAGTCGATAGATAAGGTATCATATGAGATATGGAATGGAAAAAAGCCATATTTATCTTTTCTAAAGATTTGGGGATGTACTGCTTTTGTGAAGCAAGTACCTTCTGATAAGTTGAGAGCTAGATCAGAAAAATGTAAGTTTGTGGGATATCCTAAAGAGACTGCTGGATATTACTTTTACAGTCCTACTGATCAATAGGTGTTTTTTTCAAAACACGCTTCTTTTCTAGAGAAAGAGTTTCTACTAGAAGGATTCAGTGGGGGTAAAATAGATCTTGAAGAAGTTCAAGAACCACAACCTAACATTCCCTCGGAAACTAAGCCATTGGTCGAGGCATTGGATGCTCGGACTAATGCTCAAGAAACACAAGTACTACGAAGGTCTAGTAGGGAGAGGAAAACTCCAATAAGATATGGATTTCTTTTGGAAAAAGATGGTTTGCCCATTGATAATGAACCTGCTACCTATGAGGAAGCGATGTTGGATATCAATTCCAAGAAATGGCTAGAAGCCATGAAATTCGAAATGGATGCAATGGAAGTTAACCAAGTTTGGTCGCTAGTTGATCCACCTCAAGAGATAAAACCCATAGGGCGTAAATGGGTCTACAAGATAAAGACAGACATGGATGGCAACTTACAAACGTATAAGGCCAGATTGGTTGCAAAAGGTTATAATCAAGTTGAAGGCATTGATTTTGAAGAAACCTTTCCACCATTAGCTATGGTAAAGTCCATTAGAATTATGCTTGCTATTGCTGTATACCATGTGATATAGCAGATGGATGTAAAAACTGCATTCCTTAACGGGAATTTGCAAGAGAAAGTGTATATGACACAACCTGAAGGTTTTTCATTTAAGGCCACATCTAATAAGGTATGCAAGCTGCAAAAGTCCATTTATGGACTAAGGCAAGCATCTCGGAGTTGGAACATCAGGTTTGATGAAACCATTAAAGAATTTGGTTTCATTAAGAATCCTGAAGAACCATGTGTTTACAAGAAGGTAAACGGACATGCAATTGTGTTCCTAGTACTGTATGTTGACGACATATTGCTCATATGAAATGATGTACCTATGCTACAGACCACCAAGGTCTGTCTGTCCAAACAGTTCTCCATGAAGGATTTGGGAGAAGCAGCATATATTCTGGGAATTAAGATCTATAGAGATAGATTGAAAAGGCTGCTTGGATTATCCCAATCCGTTTACATAAACAAGGTGCTAAAGAGGTTTAACATGGATACTTTCTTGGTCTATGGAGGGGCTGAACTCTAAGTTAGGGGTTATAAAGATGCTGACTTCTAATCTGAATAGGATGACAGTAAATCGCAGTGTAATTATATTTTACCTTGAATCTTGGAATAGTGAGGCTGAAAGGTTCCAAACTAGAGATGACTGTAGATTCAACAACCAAAGCCGAGTATATCTTCTCGTTTGAGGCAACGAATGAGGTTGTTTGGATTAAGAAGTTCATAACTAAACTTGGTGTGGTTCCAAGCATTGTTGATCCAGTACCACTTTACTGTGATAACAATGGAGCCATAGTGCAAGCTAAGGAACCACGGTCTCATCACAAATCCAAACATGTATTACGGAAATATCACTTGATTAGAGGTATAATTCAATGAGGTGATATAAGTATGGAAAGGGTACCCACAGATGGTAATATAGCTGATCCTTTCACTAAGGTTTTGTCCCAGTAGAAACACAATCGTCACATGGAAGAACATGGGCTTAAGTACATGGGCGATTGGCTTTAGTGCTAGTAGGAGATTGTTGGTGTAAGCCCTACAAGCCAATCTAGTTAGGCTTGTAAAACACTATTTATATATTCATGTATTGCACATTATAGTTTATTAGTTATAATTGAGGTATTTCTTTATCCACAAGTATTGTCATAATTGTTATAAATGACTTGTGAAGATAAAGCCCGTGAGACGCAATGGCATTGCAAAGGAATTGTAAGGTGTTACAATTATGAGGATCCTTATGCATCAATGTCATGTTTCTAAAACTGTTCCTGGTCATCGTATTGTCAAGACAAGTCATTGACAATGCTCAAAGGCTGGCATATGTTAAGCCTTCATGCACTTGATGCAAGCAACCGGTCTCATAGGTTGAAAGTATAGAGATACTTGGGGATAACATATGGGTGCTTGTTAGTTGAACAAGTTCACTGAACATGACCCGCTATTAGAGTTCCATTTGGTATTTCACTCAAGTATCTATGGTAAATACTCTCATGTGTCAGTAGTGTAAGTAATCCTTTGACTTGTGACACCAGGTCATCTTGTATGTGAACTGCCATACTTAGATTTCATCACGAACGGGTCCCAATCATGAGGATGCTTAAAGTAGGGTGTTATTGGGTATTACATGAAGCATACGAAGACGGATGAGTGGTCCAGAGAGGATTCATCACCCCAAGTGATTAAGGGGACATATCTCACATGTATCGGGCTTATATTAACTTATGGAAGTCCTTGGCCAAGGCAATACTTAAGGAGTTAATATTGAAGCTGCAAATCTAATATGAAATGGGATTATAGTAGACATTGAACCATGCTCTTTCCTATCCCGGGATATTTGATGAAGGGATCAAACTACAGAGACATTGTACACGAAAGGCTAGTCGAAGCTTGATGACTCTCTTGGCATTTGGGTGGTCATGATGCATTGCTAGATGCCGCCCATGATCTATATATATAAGAGGAAATTTTTAATTGAATTTAATATATTTACTACCAACATGTTAAAGGCCTAATGGGTCATATACGAAAGGTGATTAATCAAATTAAAATGAGATTGGGCCAGATTAAATATTCATTAAGTGCTATGGGCTTATCGTGAATATTTAATAATATTTATAAGGGCTTTAGTGCAATTAGTCCAATAGTTGGCATACACTAAACCTACTTATAAATAGCCTAATGTTGTTGCCACCTCCCCCCTAAAGAAAACCCTAGAATCGGCGCCTCACTCCCCTTTCGAGTGTTTCGGCCGAATAGCAAAATAACCAAGAGGAATTCGATTCTTCTAATTAATTTTGGCTAACCAAGGAAGAGGAGGAAGGTTTCTCACAACCTAGACCACTAGCATCGTCTTGGAAAAACATAATCTCAACCTTGTAAAGGCTTTCAGGTCACCTGTGTGGATTACTGTTAGAGGTCGAACAATTGGATGACTTTGGTCTTCGACAAGCTAGCATTGTGTACAAGAGCAAGAACATCAAGAATCTGTGATGTGGTTTCGGCAATCTCATTACAGAGGTATGAGATTTTGATTGTTATTTGTTCTTGACAGCCTAATCGTTTTGAATTCATAGGCAGATCCATGGAGGGATTCGGTGTCTCTTTGTTTTTATTTAGTTTCGCAGCGTTGTATGTCTAACTTGTTGATTAAATTATACATTATCTCTGTTTGAGCATGAGCCGAATCCCAACAATATTAACATTGGCTCATAAAAAATGATATCAAGCTCAACTTTCATAAAAATCTTTTCACTAATAAACCAGTTTTAGACCTATACAATTCATATCTCATCATTGTATTGAAAAGAACTAAAACACACTAAAAAAAATAATAAATAAATCCTAAATTCTTCCCCTCACACTTAATTCTTACATTGTCCTCAATGTAATACTATTATCTCAAATGAAAGAACCATGTGTAAGAGAAAAGAACTAATAATAAAAAAAACATAAACAAATAAAAAATAAAAAATATATATTAACAACTAAAAACAAACTAATAAAACCTAAACTAACCTAAAACACTACATAAACAATATAAATAATAAAAGGAAAAGAAAGAAAATATGAATATGGCAGGTTGGTAATTTCTTCATTAATTGGTCTGTTTTCCCAATTAGTACTTAAGTTGTCCAACCTAACCAACACCCCTTCTTGGCTTTTTAGGCTTTTTTGTTCTATGCATGAGACTTTCAGGTTTTCTCCATTTTGTTGAAAGTTGCATGTGCATAATCTAGACACCTAATTTTGTCCGGACCACTAAAACAGGTATGTTTTCTTCCTAAATTGATGTTTCATAATGTAAAATGACTTTTTTCATCCTGCAGGTGGTACTCCGAAATTTAGTTTAAGAGGGCAAGCATAAAAAGTCAAACTTGAAAAAAATCAACACAAAAAGGCAACCCCAAAAAGTCAATTGCTGAAAAAGTCAACCCACTTTCAAAATCAAAATTTGAAGTTCAATTGAAAAATGGCGAAAGAATTTTGATAATCCGAGGTCTACATCGAAAGATATGGAGTTCGGAAGTTGGGATGTGGAGATTCAGTAGAAAGAAAACCCTAATTCAGAAAATTTGGGGAAAAGTGCTTAAACAATCGAATTGGTCAAAATTGAAGGTTCCAAATGAAAGATAAGCACTGACTACGGGTAAAAGAGAAGCCACTTGAAAGAAAAACTGAAACAAAAGTCAATCCGGGAGAAAATCGAGAATTAGGGTTTTTGGTGAATTTCGGTGAAATTGGGAAGAACTACAGAAATGGCCCGACTTGGTAAGACCAAAGCCCCTAATGGATGAGAAATGATTAAAAAGGGATAGCCCAAGGCTCAATTTGAAGAAAATCTGAAAATCGAACTTGTTTTGGGCAAAACCAGGTTTTGGAGGCAAAAGGGCAAAATGGGAAAATTTGGGAAAAATAGCAAATGGACTCCAAAAATTCTAAAAAGTTTTAAATCTCATTCTTAAATCATTTGGAAGAAATTGGCGAAATAAAATCTTGATTCGGAGTTCGTTTGCAAAATGGCCAAATCCTGGGCCTCCTATGTAGTAATTCAAGAAGATAAATCTCGGAAAAATAGCAAATGGACTCCAAAAATTCTGAAAATTTTCAAATCTCATTTCTAAATTATTTGGAAGATATTGGAGAAATAAAATCTTGATTCGGAGTTCGTTTGCAAAATGGCCAAATCCCGAGCCTCTTATGTAGTAATTCAAGCAGATAAATCCCGAAAAAATACCAAATGAGTTCCAAAAATTATGAAAACTTCCAGATCACACTTTTAAATTATTTGGAAGATATTGGTGAAGAAAAATCTTGATTTGGAGCTCGTTTAAAAAATGGTAAATTGTGGGGGCATAAAAGGGCATTTTTGGAAGAAAAAATCCAAATAAATAGCAAACGGACTCGAAAAATTTTGAAAACTTCCAAAATTCAATATTTTATTATTTTGAAAGTATTAAAAAAATAAAATTTGAATTTGGAGTCCGTTTGCCATTTTTTGCATCCGGGGGGCAAAACTGTCATTTTACCCAAGCAATCGAAAAGGGCTTTTCTTTCCTTTCAAAAAAATCAGACTTGGGCTGGAAAAGAGAGTGCTGGCCTGCCAAGGCCCAAGGATGGGAAGAAGCTTCTGATTTTTTAATCAAAAGGTCAAGAATTAAAAGTTAGTTAGTGATTTTTTTGATCAAGCCATTGCAAATAAGCCACATGGGCCAATGCATGAAGAGGGAGAGTGTCAACATTATTCTTGAACAGCTGTAATTATGGCCAGCTGATGGCCTAATCTAAGGGTGATAATTTCATGATTTTTCACCTTGAATCACTAGCCCTTGGATAGAAATTGGTTGGAGTAAAAATGACAACATCCTAGGAGAGAAGAGGGGGGAATTCGGCCAGCATAAGGGGAAGGGCTCTCTCATTTTCAACTCACTTCATTTTCAGATTTCTTCTTGGTTTTTTCTTAGTTTTCTCTCCTTGGTTGAAAGCAAAAAAGAAAAGTTTAGAAAAGAAAAGAAAGTTTGAAGAGAAAAAGTTTGAAAGATAGCTTCTTGAGGTTGCTTTTAGCACCAACTCTTGCACTTTCTTGATTTTTCATTCTTGTTTTTGCTGTTTTTGATTATTATTTGGTGAGTTTTCTTTTTAAATAAATGTTTTTTTATGATCTTTTCTTCATCTTTTCTTAAAAACAAGTTTTTTACAAATTTTTTCTTCTTTTCTCACCATGGCCGAATTGCCCATATTTTTTTATTATTGTTGCTGTTTTATTTGATTTTATCATGTTATTTTTGTTATTTTTTAGTCTTGATGCTTTAAATATTCTTCTACTACATATACTTGAAGCTTGTTTTAATTTGGTTGCTTTGTTTGTTGCCATTTATGAGTTAAATATCATGTTCTTGCATTTTTAATTTTCTGTTTTCATAATGTTTAAATTTGTTGATGTTTTATATTTAGTATATCAAGTGTTTGTGAAAATGCTTGTTAGTTTTAATATCTCTACTTTGTGTTTGCATGATTTGTGTGTTATGTTTTAGTTGAGCATGTTAGTATATCAAGTGTTTGGAAAAATGCTTGTTAGTTTTAATATCTCTACTTTGTCTTTACATGATTTGAGTGTTATGTTTTAGTTAAGAATGTTAGTATATCAAGTGTTTGTGAAAATGCCATGTTTGTTTGGAACCTTAGGCCTTTCGGCCACTCCATGTATTTTACATTGTGTGTGTATTTTTGCTATTTAGTTGATAGGTTTGCATTTGCATGACATTTGATTGAGTATTTAGTTTAAGTATATCAAGTGTTTGTGAAAATGCCATGCTTGTTGGAGCTTGAGGCCTTGTTATGTTAGATGATAGGTTTGCATTTTCATGACATTTGGTTGAGTTTTTGGATTAAGCATGCCTTGTGTTTGTGTTATTGCCATGCATATTTTAGATGTTAGGTTTGATTTATTTTGCCATGCATGTCCATGCATTTTAGACCTAGGTTGCATTAAATGCCATGCAAGTTCATTTAGGTTTAGGTCACTATATTGATGCCATGCATTTGTCATGACATTTAGGTTTAAAACCATGCATTCCATGCATCATATTTGCTGTATTTTTTTCATACATTTCATGTCCATGCCACTTGTCGCAACCTAAAAAATAACGAGTCTCATCGCGAGACTTTATTATTCGTTAAGCGTGACATTAAAAAACCGAGGAAAAGTCGACTTAATTCCTCTAGAAAAATGAAGGTTTTGAAAATGACCTTGAAAAAGACATGGAGTCGCCACCAATCTTTTTTAGCTAGGAGTGATCGGCCACCTATTAAAACCGGTTTTATAAAATATTTTAAAAATTAATTAAAACATTTAAAAAACCAATTTCAAGTCTGCGTTTTAAACCAGAGAAATCAAAGAAGCGGGTTCGAGAGTCGGTTACGTGCGGGAAAGGATTAGCACCCCCACAACACCCGTATAATCGGCACCTTATTAATCGTGTGTTATCTCAAGTCTCGGTAAAAAAAAAAAACCGGTTTTAAATTTAGTATTTCAAATTAATTCCCAATTTAAAGAAAAATAATTTCATTTTTAATTGAAAATGATCCGGAATTTATAAATTCAAAATTTTCCTATATTTCCCAACAAACGTGGCAAAATATAGAAATTTTTATTAGTTTTGGAAAACTTTTCGAATCATTCTCTTTTTAAAGAAGATATTCCATTATTAATGATAATTGATGATATGCTCCCCAGCAAACTCGGCAGAGAACTCATGAATTATTTAATTCGGGAATATCTTTATTTTATTGAAAATCATTACCTTTTTGAAAACATTTAAAAGAAATGAATATTTTTATGCATGACATAAATAAAATGACATAGCAAAGTCTAAATAATATAATGCAATCCTAAATGATATGATATAATTTAAATGTCTTAGTATATTCTAAATGAAATGAAATATTCTAAGTTATATGATATAATCTAAGTGAAATGAAATATCCTAAGTCACATTCTAAACGAAATGAAATATCCTATATGACATAATATATCCTAAATGAAATGAAATATCCTAAGTCACATTATATATTCTAAATGAAATGAAATGACCTAAGTAACATAATTATTCTATATGAAATGAAATAACCTAGGTAACATAATATATTCTACATGAAATGAAATGACCTATTATGAAATGAAATAATTTAAATGACATAGCAAATATGAATGATGTGGCATATAATTTAAATGACATGAAATATAGAATAATGCTATCATATAATATGCATGAAAATAAAAATAAAAATAATAATGCATGAACATAGTATATGCTAAATAAAATAACTAAATAAAAAGCATAGGATATCATGAAATATTCAAAACCATATATTAAACCATATAACATAAAAAAATATATAAATCAAAATAATAACAATACCATAGGAATTATTATAGAAAAAATCACATATTATATAAAATGCATGAATATGGAAAATGCAATGCATGAAATGTATTTTTTCCTTTAATTAAGGAAATCCGTATATCTAAAAAGATATCTGGCTACCTTAGGAAAATATGTCAAATTAAATATTCTAAAACCAAAATATTTTGTGATTGTTTGAAAACAATTTTGAAAAGCTTGGATTAAAAATAAAAACTGGGCTAAATCTTTTTTTTAAATGGTCTAATTTCCTAAGTTTAAAAATCCGAACTTAACTACCCTTAACCCGAGACTTAAAATATCATTTTTAGAGTTTAAAAGGGCTTAAAAACTACCCTAAGTCAGTAGCTAACCCTCCTAATCAGCCCACTTTAAGTAACTTAACTAAAACAGAAAAATGATTTTTCTTTAAATTCAATTCTGACTCCACTGTCCAGTTTTAAGCCACGATCTTTTACCCTATTTTTAAAAATTCAAAACATTCTGAAAAAATACTGGAAACTCAGAACATGTAAAACTACACGGGAAAAAATTAGCTTAATTTTCTGATTAAAGATGAATGCCAGAAAAATCGGGAAAGTATGAGTATTGGGTGAAAAAAACTATTTTGCCAAAATACATTTTTGCCTTTGATAAAATCATTTAAAAATCAAGGTAAAAATATTTAAGACTCACAGAATGACTCACAAACAGTAGCTAGGACTTTTTGAAAGTTAGATAAAAATTGGCTAAGTAAAAAAAAAAAAAACACAAAGGTAGAATAATCAATTTGACAAACCTTAATTTTCCACAAGTATGCTCAAAAGAGCATGACTTTGAACCATTAATTGGCCTAAGTCATTAGTCAAGTGGCATGAACATGAAATGCATGAGTTTAAACCCTAATGTCATGAAAAAATGCATGGCATCAATATAGTGACCTAGACCTAAATGAACTTGCATGGCATTTAATGCAACCTAGACCTAAAATGCATAAACATGCATGGCAAATAAACCAAACTTAATAACTAAAATATGCATGACATTTTCACAAACACAAAGCATGCTTAAACCAAAAACTCAACCAAATATCATGCAAATGCTAACCTATCAACTAACATGGCAAGAATGCACATATAATGCAAAAATTCAAGGAGTGGCCGAATGGCCTATGTAACTAGCAAACATGGCATTTTCACAAACACTTGGTGTACTAGCATGCAAAACTAAATCAAATGTCATGCAAATGCAAAAACCTACCAACTAACATGGCAAAAATGCAACACACAATGCAAAACACATGGAGTAGCCGAATGGCCTCAAGCTCCAACAAGCATGGTATTTTCACAAACACTTGATATACTAACATGCTCAACTAAAATATAACACTCAAATCATGCAAAAACCACACAAGTATTTTCACAAACACTTGATATACTAAATCTAAAACATGCTCAACTAAAATATAAAAATCAAATTATGCAAAAACCACACAAGCATTTTCACAAACACTTGATATACTAAATCTAAAACACCAACAAATTTAAACATCATGAAAACATAAAATTAAAAATGCAAGAACATGATATTTAAATCATAAATGGCAACATACAAAGCAACCAAATTAAAATATAACTCAATTATATGAAGTAGAATAACATTTAAAACATCAAGATCAAAGAAAATAACATAAACAACATGATAAAATAAACCAAAACAGCAACATTAATAAAAACTGTAGGCCATTTGGCCATGGTGAGAATATTGTAAAAACAAATTGTAAAAAATATATTTAAAAAAGAGATGAAGAAAGAACTTATGAAGAACAATAAAAAAAAACATTTATTTAAAAAGGAAACTCACCAAATAGTAATCAAAATAGTAAAAACAAGAATGGAAAATCAAGAAAGTGCAAGAGTTGGTGCTCAAGAGCATCCTCAAGAAGCTATATTTCAAGCTTTATCTCTTCAAACTTTCCTTTCTTTTCTAAACTTTTTCTTTTTGCCTTCAACCAAAGAAAGAAAAACCAAGTAAAAACCACGAGAACTCAGCAAAAATAAAATGTGAAAAATAAAATTTGAACGTCCTCCCAAGTGCTGGCCGAATGGTCCTCTAAATCCTCAAGGATGTTGTCATTTTTTTGTAACCAATTTTCCATCAAATGGCTAATAATTCAAGGTGAAAAAATCATGAAATTATCACCCTTAGATTAGCATATCAGCTGTCCCAAATTACAGCTGTTCAAGAATAATGTTGACACTCTCTCTTGGCTTATGTGGCTTAATCACCATGCATTTGATTGAAAAATCAGAAGCTTCCTCCTTCCTTTGGGCTTTGACAGGCCAGCACTTCTCTTTTCCAGCCCAAGTCTGATTTTTTGAAAGGCCCAAAGAAGCCTTTTTCGGTTGCTTGGGTGAAATAACCGTTTTGCCCCCCGGATGCAAATAAATATCAAACGGACTCCAAATTCAATTTTTCTTTTTTTAGTACTTCCAAAATAATAAAACATTGAGTTCTGGAAGTTTTCAAAATTATCCGAGTCCGGTTGCTATTTATTTGGATTTTTTCTTCCAAAAATGCCCTTTTATGCCCCTACATTTTACCATTTTTTAAACGAGCTACAAATCAAGATTTTTCTTCACCAATATTTTCCAAATAATTTAAAAGTGTGATCTGAAAGTTTTCATAATTTTTGGAGCTCATTTGGTATTTTTCGGGATTTATCGGCTCGAATTACTGCATAGGAGGCCCGGGATTTGGCCATTTTGCAAACGAACTCCGAATCAAGATTTTCTTTCGCAAATCTCTTCAAACTAATTTAAAAATGATATTTGCAAAATTTCAGAATTTTTGGAGTCCATTTGCTATTTTTTCGGGATTTATCTTTTTGAATTATTGCATAAGAGGCCCGGGATTTGGCCATTTTGCAAACGAACTCCGAATAAAGATTTTCTTTTGTAAATATCTTCCAAATAATTTAAAAATGAGATTTGAAAATTTTCAAAAGATTTGGAGTTCATTTGCTATTTTTTCGAGATTTTTCTTTTTGAATTTCTACATGAGAAGCCCAGGATTTGGCCATTTCGCAAACGAACTCCGAATCAAGATTTTATTTTGCCAATCTCTTCCAAATGGTTTAAGAATGAGATTTGCAAATTTTTAGTATTTTCGGAGATCATTTGCTATTTTTCCCGAATTTTCCAATTTTGCCTTTTTGCCTCCGAAACCCGATTTTGCTCAAAACAAGTCCGATTTTCAGATTTTCTTCAAGATGAGCCTTGGGCTATCCCTTTTTTATCATTCCTCATCCATGGGGGCTTTGGTCTTACCAATTCGGGCCATTTCTGTGATTCTTCCCGATTTCACCGAAATCCACCAAAAATCCTAATTCTCGGTTTTCTCCCAGATTGACTTTTATTTCGGTTTTTATTACAAGTTGCTTCTCCATTACCCATATTCAGTGCTTATCTTTCATTTGGAACCTTCAATTTCGACCAATTTGATCATTATGCACTTTTCCCCAAATTTCTCGGATTAGGGTTTCCTTTCTACTGAATCTCCAAATACTTCCGAACTCTATATTTTTCAATGTAGACCTCAGATTATCAAAATTCTTTCGCCATTTTTCAACTGAACTTCAAATCTTGATATTGAAAGTGGGTTGACTTTTTGAGTAGTTAACTTTTTGGGGTTGACTTTTTTGGGGTTGACTTTTTTTGGGGTTGACTTTTTTCAAGTTTGACTTTTTATGCTCGCCCTCTTAAACTAAGTCTCGGAGTACCACCTAAAGGATGAAAAAGTCTTTTTACACTCAGAAACATCATTTTAGGAAGAAAACATATCTGTTTTAGTCGTCCGGACAAAATTAGGTGTCTACAGCTGCCCCTCTTTGGCTATTGCTGAGAATTAGGAATCAGGCAAAGATAAACAAACACTAATTTTGTACGGTCAATGAAATCACATGTGAAGGAAAGGGAAAGGGGTTTCTTTTTCATTCTTCTATCATTTTTTCATTTTTCATTTTTTTCCATTTTTTTATTATTTGTTTCTCTATTTTTTTCTTTTTCTTTTTTCATTTTTTCATTTTTTTTTCCTTTTCTCTTTTTTAATTTTTTTTTCAGTTTTTTCAATTTTTTTTTAACAGTAAATTGAAGATTTTGTCCTTAAATTGAATTCCCTGACTAATCAAGGCTCGACCCGTCTTAAGGAAACGAATTCGATTTGCAAGAAAAGAAATGACCTCGAAGATGGTCTCGGGGTCTTAACCTGTCTTGTTCTCAGCTGTGTTTAAAATTCTGGGTATCTCCTCTAGAAGCTTCGGCTATCACCACCAAAGTCTTGCTCATTTTTATAACCGTAAAACTCAGAATATCTCCACCAGAGGCTTTGGCTATCACCACTAAAGACTTTCTCCCTTTTCAAAAAATTTTAAACTCTGGATATCTCCACAGAGGCTTCGGCTATCACTACCAAAGACTTTGTCACTGTTTAAAATTTGTAAAATTCTGGGTATCTCCTCCAGAAGCTTCAGCTATCACCACCGAAGACTTTCTCACTATTTAAAATTTGTAAAAATTCTATGTATCACCTCCAGAAGCTTCAGCTATCACCACCGAAGACTTGCTACCTTTTCAAAGGATTTTAAAACTCTGGATATCTCCACAGAGGCTTCAGCTATCACAACCAAAGACTTTCTCCCTTTGCAAAAAATTTTAAACTCTGGATATCTCCTCCATAAGCTTTGAGAAATGATGCAGATGCTTCATGATGCAAATGCAAATGTTTTTAATTGATGTAAATGCTTCTTGATGTAGATGCAAATGACTTAGACTAGTGCAAATGTCTTTGATGCAAATGTAAATGACTTGATTTGATGCAAATTTTCTTTATGCAGATTCAAATAACTTAGATTGATGCAAATGCTTCTTGATGTAGATGCACATGTTGAATAAAATTCTGGGTAACTCCTCTAGAAGAAAATTTCTCATTTTTCAAAATTATAAAACCTTGGATATCTCCACTAGAGGCTTCAGCTATCACCACCGAAGACTTGTTCACTTTTAAAACTATAAAATTCTGGATATCCCCACCAGAAGCTTTGGCTATCACCACCAAAGGTTTGCTCATTGTAAAATTCTGGGTAACTCCTCCAGAAGCTTTGGCTATCACCACCAAAGACTTGCTCATTGTAAAATTCTGGGTAACTCCTCCAGAAGAAGATTTCTCATTTTTCAAAATTATAAAATCCTGGATATCTCCACCAGAGGCTTCAGCTATCACCACCGAAGACTTGTTCACTTTTAAAACTGTAAAATTCTGGATATCCCTACCAGAAGCTTTGGCTATCACCACCAAAGGTTTGCTCATTGTAAAATTCTGGGTAACTCCTCCAGAAGAAGATTTCTCATTTTTCAAAATTATAAAACCTTGGATATCTCCACCAGAGGTTTCGGCTATCACCACCGAATACTTGTTCACTTTTAAAACTGTAAAATTCTAGATATCCCCACCAGAAGCTTTGGCTATATCAACCAAAGGTTTGCTCATTGTAAAATTCTGGGTAACTCCTCCAGAAGTTTTGAGAAATGATGCAGATGCACATGTCTTTTAACAAGGTGCTCATGCTTCATGGTGCAAATGTTATTTGGCTTGGATTGATGTAAATGTTTCTTGGTGCAAATGCAAATGGCCTGGATTAATGCCCATGTTTCATGATGCAAATGCCCCTACTAATTTTGTTCATGTAACCGGTCTATGAATGGTGTAACTGCAATTACCACACAATAATGAAAATGCAATGATTCTAGAAATGATGCAATTGCTTGAGATGACGCAAATGCGAATTCCATGAAGAATGTAAATGTAAAGGTAAAATGCAGATGCTTAGGGAATAATGCCAATGCAAATACCCATGAATGATGCAAATGCTTGCCGACACTGTGCAGATGCAAAAGCTCTATAAATAGATGAGTGCTCATGAGTGATGCAAATCCCCCGGTTGTTTTTCTAGACTTTGGCTTAGCCTTTCAAATTCATTTTTCCTCTTCAAATCATATTATATCTTCAATTCATTTTGGCTATTCTCTTTGCCCCAACAGTTTTCAAACTTTCATTAACAGAGATCTGAACCGAGTTCTATTTTTTTCTCATATCTGGAAGTCAAGACCTATCCTGGCAGTTCTATACCTTTGGGTTAGAAAAATCCTTGTCTCATTTCAACATCAAAATGGGTATTTTAGAAAATCCCTTTATTTGTTTTCGCATCTTGAAAACTTCTGAACAAAAAAATATTAACCCCACAATATGTGATGTATAAATCTTTTGAAGACTGATGATCATTGCTAGAAATTTCTCTAAGTATCAATCTGGTTTTTTTCAACTGGGATTGGCAATGCTAGTATAACAAGATTCTGGCTTTTCCAGGAAAACTTCATGACAAAAATGTATATCCCTTCTAGGCTCACAAATGGAACATGTTTTATAAATCATGAATTCATTGAGAACCAAACAAATTCAACATTCTTTTAGTTTCCATATCAAGGCATTTTGACAAGTGTCAAGATTGGCCGGGATGTTTAAACAGGAAAGTTTAATCTTGGAGAAAGAAAAAAAAGTTTCAGTTTTTTTAAGACAATCCTCTGAATGAGAGCTGTCAATTTAAGAGGTTCAGAAATTCCTAGATGTTCCTCGATAACCACTTTTTTAAGATGATCTTCTCTTTTGTAGTATCCGCACTAACATAAATGGCATAATCAATTCCATCTTATTCTAGACCGCCCATTTTTGGGCGATCGCCCTAGAGTCCCATTCTTTCCAATTTTTCTCTTTTTTTTTTTTTATTCTACCATACACTTGAGAATTCTAAATTCTTCCTTAATGAAATGATAATTCGATGAGATGGGATAAAATTTGAGAAAAAACCTTTCAAATTAAAAATTCATGCTAGATCAAAATGGACTTTTAAAGCACGTAATGGAGGTCATGGCTCAAGGTTCAGAAAGAAAGGACAAATAGGCCAAAAATATATGTTTGAGGGTAATCAGATCAAGGATCATTTCTTGAGGAGGATTCTCTTTGCAGCATTTGTCCTTTCTTGGATATTTCTTTCCTTTTGACTTTGTTCTTTTTCTTCCTTGCTTTTGGCTTTCATTTGGCATCGCTTTTTCACACACTTTTTTTTTTGTTTTTCTTGTGTTTTTCTTGGCTTTCATTTCGTCATCTTTTCCTCTTCTTTTTTCTTTGACAGAGTGAGCCTGTATTTATTCGGGGCTCCATTTGCTTTTTAAAAAGATCTTTCCTCGCATTTGCCCCCAAGTGTAGAGGGTGATCCTTGATCAGGGTTCAAAGAAGAAAGAATTCTTTTGGCTCAAAAGGGGTGACTATGGATAATTTCTTTTTGTACTAAAGGGATATGAAAGATGGCCATTCCTTATGTCAAGCACGAATATTCACATTGAAAAGCAATCCCCAGGGGAAATAGATATTCAGAATTTCATTTTGCACTTTGGAATCATCCGAATTCTCATATGCATGATACCACAAATTTTTTCATTTTCATCGCATGCCCCAATGATTCATGTGTTAGTCCATCCTTATTCACCATGTATCCATCATTTCCACATATGATGCCCCAATTTGATTAACCATGAGAATTTGTATCAACGAGGAACATAGCAAGTCTAGGTCTGTACTGAAAAGACTGAATTTCAAATCTGAGTTCTTTGAAGAGACGAGGAAAATATGACCTAAAAATGGGTTTTCTCTGGGATATGGGATAATCTGTTTTTGTCATTGTGCCCAGAGTGTCAATCATGAAGTGATGTTTGGGTATTTGTAGTTTTATGATCATTGGGAAAGGTCATGAATGGTTTTAGCACAATCTTGACACACACCAAATTATCAAAATCTAGATTCTTGAAAAAATGTCTCATTTGTTTGAATTTCAATGAATTTGAAAATTTTTAAAAAGTTCGTTCCTTTGTTCATAGCCTAGACTAGGATTTACATCCTTGCTTATTTTGCAATAACAATGCTTTTTTTTTTTGTGAAGTTCAATCATTCATATTCCTTGAAGCATTAGGTCTTTCAAGCGTTCTTGACTCAAGGGTTTAGGCATAGAGAAGCCTAAAAAAGAGGGGGATGGTGTTGGGTCATGTCTAATAATGATCAAAAATATTCTCGAGACTGTCCATTATTAAAAATTCCTTAATGCTTGTTTTTGCAAATTCAAATTATTGTCTAAAACACAACAAACACAAAGCATTTAAAATTCAAAATTCATTTAATTCATGTAGATGTTAACATGAGATAAGTGCTTTCATCATCACAGTGTATAGAACTACATATGTCAAAAACCTAATATGATCATGCACCATGTTTCTTATGACACTTGGCTTTCCCATCTTCAAAACTTATCGAACCAGCCTTGATGAGATCCCTGACCTTGTACTTCAAAGTGGGGCAGTTTTCTGTTGAGTGACCTTGATTGCCAGAATGATAACCACAACACTCATTAGCATCATACCAGCATGGATAAGGGGACTTCAGAGGCTCTAATTGCATGGGTGTCACAAGGTGATTCTGGATGAGTTGAGGTAATAACTCACTGTATGTCACAGGAATCGGGTCATCCTGATTTCTTTTTCGCTTTTTATGCCCCCTTCGATTATTCCCAAGGGTGTTCGATTGATAGATAGATGTAAATTCTGGTTTAGTTGCAGTCATTGGTTAGTATGGATAAAAACCTTGAGAGACATTGTTCAGGGTAGAGTAAAATGGCTGATACGAGGAGAATTGGGGAGGTGGGGCAAAGCCTTCCACGACTTGGGTATCTTCCTTTTTCTTTTCAGATGCCCCCTTTTTCTTGGTATTGGATGTTCTTTCTCCTTCAATTTTCCTACCCTTGATAGCATTCTCAATCATCACCCCTGAAATTACCATGTTCGAAAAATTCTTCGTGGTGTTGCCGACAAGTATATCATAGTACGGGGCCTGTAGTGTATTCACAAACATGACAGTAGTTTCCTTCTGAGTTAAGGGCGGTTGTACTTGGGCGGTCAGGCTCATCCACCATTGCGCATATTCTTTGAAGCTCTCAGTAGCTCTTTTCTTCATATTTTGCAAGGTAAAACGGTCAGGCACCATGTCGGTCATATGCTTGTACTGGTTTAGAAAAACCCTAGCCAAGTCATTCCAAGAGCGAATATGATCCTTGCTCAACTGAATATACCACCTAATTGCGGATCCGCTGAGGCTATCCTGAAAGCAGTGAATCAAAAGCTTATCATTATCTATATGACTTGTCATCTTCCGGCAGAACATAGTGATGTGGGCTGACGGATCGGTCGTCCCGTCATATTTCACAAAGTCAGGGATCTTGAACTTAGGAGGAATGACTAAATCGAGGACCAAACATCGTTCTTTCGCATATAAAATCCCAAATACATCTGTACTTTCTACTGCCCGGAGCCTTTCATCTAACAACTGATATTTCCCTTGGGAATCTGCCAACTCAACCTCATTTACTGCAACCATTTTCAACTTTGCCTGTTCAGCTGGATCATCTGAGTTTAGGACATTGACGGGGTTAACAGTGTTCTGGGCATCACTCATTACGACCTCATTCTGACCCTTTCGTGCCTCTAACCCTTCTCTGGCGACAAATTTTTCGGTGTATCCTTTTCCCTTGATTACGGCAGACATCAGCTCCATCAATTTAGTCATCTGATCCTTAGATTCTGCTTGAGACTTTGCCAGCTATTCTCATAATTCTTTCTGTTCTCTTTCCATTTTTTCCATTCGTGCAACTTGTTCATCCTCCATAGCACTAGCCTGTATTAAAAGGGTACTCAGTACTTCTTATACCTTTAATTTGAAATGGAAATTCTTTCAAAGACTCTTAAAACCAAGCCAACTTCTGTTTTATTTCCCCCAAATGTATGTCATGATGAATGAGCCATGATTGTCATTTGATGCATGTGAAGCCTAAACAATATGATGTATGGACATATATAGTGGAAACATGCTGACCATGTTAGTAATAAATGCAATCACAATGCCAACATGTTGCAAGCAAAGAAAAAACAAATCAACGCATGGATATATGCAATGAATAATCATGTACATTTTAGCGTATTTCCCAATGAATGATCATATACACTATGAATGCAACATCATGTCAATGCAAACAATGAATGATTGATACAGAGTATATACAAAGAAAATCATGCTAACCATGTGTGTCATGAATGCGACCTAATGCTAACATGATGTATGTAACAAGCAAATTAATGCATGGATATATACGAAAAAATCATGCTGATTATGAATGCATAAATGCAACCTGATGCTAACATGATACATGTATGAATGTATGGTACGACCAATAATTGATCGGATGCAAAATGCAAAAGGGGAAGATATCACGGAAGAAATAAGAATCGGAGGAACTTAATCATCAACCTCTCATGAATTTGAAACATAACCAATTCAATCCCACATCAACATTCACAATGGTATAAACCATGTTTTACAAAATTTGAACAATGGTTAAAACTGTCTTTCACAAGCACTTTATTCTTTCTAGCATCCTAAGGCTATAAGAGCCGGCTATTGAATAAGTGAAATCCTATTACATTATATAAGACCGAAGTCTTTCCACCTCAATGTTGTGAATCTCCCAATCCTAATGACGCTTTCCCAGTCCTCCATCAATCAGTGTCATTGGATCCAACCACTTAGCATCTATAAGAGTTTGCACTTTCTTTTTGAATGCTATACAATCTTCAATGTTATGGCCAACAATTCCACAGTGATAATCACATCTTGCATTTGGATTATACCACCTTCGATATGGTGGTAACATGGATTTCAATGGGACACAGGCAAACATGTGATTTTGGATCAGTATAGGGAGAAGCTCTCGGTAGTTGATTGGAATGGGATCAAAATGCATTTAGGTCTTATCCTAGGGTTGTTTCTTAGTCACACATGGCCTAGGTGTTGGGCACTTGGTGGTGGCGCTAAGATCCGAACCAGAGTGTTTACATGGAGATGTGGCGGAACAGCATGGTAAGGGTATGGATTTGGACACGGGGCCTTTGGAGGTTGTACATAGCTCGAGGTTCCTATCCCAGATACTGGATAAGGTGATTGATGAGGAAAAAAGTATGAACTGGCAGTTGGTGGTGATGGAGTGGGATTCAGGAATCTCGTAGTGGTCTTCCCAATGGACGATTGGACCATAGTAGGGTGAGGATATTGGTTTGGACCTAGAATAGTTTACAGGTATGGTACTGGATCTGAGGTTTCTATCTTTGGTATCAGGCTCTCAGGTTTAATCATTTTCATGATTTTGTCCATAATTTCATCAGGATTGCAACCTTTGTGCCATTGACAAGCGCAGGATCCAGCAAGGATTGTATGTTTGGGACTTAATGGTTTTGGTTGATCCAAAGGCGATGCAGAGCCCTGAGAAAGTTCCTCTTTACTCTTACCTATATCCTCAAACATTTTCAGCAATTTGACGAGTTGATCTTTCATTTCCCGGATTTCATGTCTACATTCCTCTTGGTTGCGTTCCAAAACACCCAATCGTTCCTCCGATTCATTCCTCATATCTCGAACCCCTTTCATGCAAATGAAAATGTCATGAGATTAAGACTACAATTGTGAATGTATATGCTCTATTCCTATATGCATGAATATACTGATAATTAATGCATGACCATATACAGAGAAATTATGATGACTATGTATGCTATGGGTGCAATATAATGCCAACATGATGCATTTAAAAAATGAATAAATTGATGCATAAGTATATAGAAATAACGACCATGTATGTATTCTACAATGAATGACCATGCATGCTATGATGTCAAAATGATACATGCGAAGAATAAATGAATTAATACAAAGGTAGGTACAAAGAATGACCATGTATATCACAAATGTATTCTACAATGAATAACCATGCATGTTAGGACTGTGACATGATGTCAACATGATACAAATGAATTAACCAATGATTAAACGAAATTGGTGGGACCTAAATCTTGATTATTCAAAAATCTCATTATGCAAGATTTGCCTCCAAATTTATGATTTTTTTTTAACATGTTTTTTTTTCTACGAAACCCAATCATATTATTTTCAAAAGAATTTCGGGGCAGTGGATCCTACTATGGTACAATGCAAATGTTCACGTAACACTACCGGTTTTATGAAATCATCAAATAAAATTATTATTGCCAACTGTTTATTGTAAAGAATGAGATCAATAACACAACCAAAAAATGTACATGCTCTATTCACACATGTATGAAATGTGCAAAATGCAAAAATGCTTGAAAGAGGATTTTTATTTTTTTAAACAATTAATGAATATTTTGCCCCGACAAATATCTACTTATAAAGGTATCACAGTGCCTTTGGGACGGATTAACATATTTATTACGGGCGATGTACATACATCGTTGCCCGATCTACAGAACTTCTTCAAACTGTAAGATAGGTAACAAAAGGTTTAGAAATGTCCCTCTATGTGTTCCTATCTTCGGTATATCTTAACGCAAATCCGGCATGGCTTTGCCTAGGTTCACTATATGAAGGTGAATCGGTTCTAAGGCCCCAAATTGTTCCTCACTGTTGCCAATGAAGGCTAGTAAGGCACCCCGATAAAAGCGGGTTCAATTCGTTAGAGTCTATTTCCCTAGCCCATGCGGATTGTTAATCACGAAGGCTTAGGTAATTTAGTACTCTGGAAGTGTTTCACTAACCCATGCGGATTGTTAATCACGAAAGCTTAGTTACTTTGCTCCCACCTAAAAGGACGGAACCCGGGTATAGGATTCATGATATGCAAATGCACGTGTAGTGTGTGAAGAGGAACAACATACCTTTCACCACCTATTCTATACCCTTATTCTAAATGCCCCAACAAGATTAAACAACATAAATCATCAATTAATCAATAAATAAATATATGCACCAAAATAACCAGAGAACAATTATAATATGTATGCACATGAAATATGGACATATTTAAAAACATTTTATTATTTTTTTGAAATTATCTTTATTTTTTTTAATTAGGGAATTAAAATTAAATACCAATTGAACCAACAAAACCGAGACTTTGATAACACGACTAATTCTAGGCCTGAATCTCTAATTGTCCCCAGTGGAGTCGCCAAGCTGTCGCAACCTAAAAAATAACGAGTCTCATCGCAAGACTTTATTATTCGTTAAGCGTGACATTAAAAAACCGAGGAAAAGTCGACTTAATTCTTCTAGAAAAATGAAGGTTTTGAAAATGACCTTGAAAAAGACATGGAGTCGCCACCTATCTTTTTTAGCTAGGTGTGATCGGCCACCTATTAAAATCGGTTTTATAAAATATTTTGAAAAATTAATTAAAACATTTTAAAAACCAATTTCAAGTCTGCGTTTTAAACCAGAGAAATCAAAAAAGCGGGTTCAGGAGTCGGTTACATGTGGGGAAGGATTAGCACCCCCACAACACCCGTATAAATCGGTACCTTATTAATCGTGTGTTATCTCAAGTCTCGGTAAAAAAAAAAATCGGTTTTAAATTTAGTATTTCAAGTTAATTCCCAATTTAAAGAAAAATAATTCCATTTTTAATTGAAAATGATCCGGAATTTATAAATTCAAAATTTTCCTATATTCCCCAACAAACGTGGCAAAATATAGAAATTTTTATTAGTTTTGGAAAACTTTCCGAATCATTCTTTTTTTAAAAAAAGATATTCCGTTATTAATTATAATTGATGATATCCTCCCCAGCAAACCCGGCAGAGAACTCATGAATTATTTTAATTCGGGAATATCTTTATTTTATTGAAAATCATTACCTTTTTGAAAACATTTAAAAGAAATGAATATGTATATGCATGACATAAATAAAATGACATAGCAAAGTCTAAATAATATAATGCAATCTTAAATGATATGATATAATTTAAATGTCTTAGTATATTCTAAATGAAATGAAATATTCTAAGTTATATGATATATCCTAAGTGAAATGAAATATCCTAAGTCACGTTCTAAAGGAAATGAAATATCCTAAATGACATAATATATCATAAATGAAAAGAAATTTCCTAAGTCACATTATATATTCTAAATGAAATGAAATGACCTAAGCAACATAATTATTCTATATGAAATGAAATAACCTAGGTAACATAATATATTCTACATGAAATGAAATGACCTAGTATGAAATGAAATAATTTAAATGACATAGCAAATATGAATGATGTGGCATATAATTTAAATGACATGAAATATAGAATAATGCTATCATATAATATGCATGAAAATAAAAATAAAAATAATAATGCATGAACATAGTATATGCTAAATAAAATAACTAAATAAAAAGCATAGGATATCATGAAATATTCAAAACCATATATTAAACCAAATAACATAAAAAAAAAAAAAGTATAAATCAAAATAATAACAATACCATAGGAATTATTATAGCAAAAATCACATATTATATAAAATGCATGAATATGGAAAATGCAATGCATGAAATGTATTTTTTCCTTTAATTAAGGAAATCCGTATATCTAAAAAGATATCCGGCTACCTTAGGAAAATATGTCAAATTAAATATTCTAAAATCAAAATACTTTGTGATTGTTTGAAAACAATTTTGAAAAGCTTGAATTAAAAATAAAAACTGGGCTAAATCTTTTTTTTTAAATGGCTCCTAAGTTTAAAAGTTCGAACTTAACTACCCTTAACCCGAGACTTAAAAAATCATTTTTAGAGCTTAAAAAGGCTTAGAAACTACCCTAAGTCAGTAGCTAACCCTCCTATTCAGCCCACTTTAAGTAACTTAACCAAAACAGAAAAATGATTTTTCTTTAAATTCAATTCTGACTCCACTGTCCAGTTTTAAGCCACGATCTTTTACCCTATTTTCAAAAATTCAAAAAATTCTGAAAAAAATACTGGAAACTCAGAACATGTAAAACTACACGGGACAAAATCAGCTCAATTTTCTGATTAAAGATGAATGCCCAGAAAAATCGGGAAAGTATGAGTACTGGGTGAAAAAAACTGTTTTGCCAAAATACATTTTTGCCTTTGATAAAATCATTTAAAAATCAAGGTAAAAATATTTAAGACTCACAAAATGACTCACAAACAGTAGCTAGGACTTTTTGAAAGTTAGATAAAAATTGGCTAAGTAAAAAAAAATCACAAAGGTAGAATAATCAATTTGACAAACCTTAATTTTCCACATGTATGCTCAAGAGAGCATGACTTTGAACCTTCAATTGGCCTAAGTCATTAGTCAAGTGGCATGAACATGAAATGCATGAAAAAATACAGCAAATATAGTGCATTAAATGCATGAGTTTAAACCTAAATGTCATGAAAAAATGCATGGCATCAATATAGTGACCTAGACCGAAATGAACTTGCCTGGCATTTAATGCAACCTAGACCTAAAATGCATGAACATGCATGGCAAATAAACCAAACTTAATAACTAAAATACGCATGGCATTTCCACAAACACAAAGCGTGCTTAAACCAAAAACTCAACCAAATATCATGCAAATGCTAGCCTATCAACTAACATGGCAAGAATGCACATATAATGCAAAAATTCAAGGAGTGGCCGAATGGCCTATGTAACTAGCAAACATGGCATTTTCACAAATACTTGGTGTAATAGCATGCAAAACTAAATCAAATGTCATGCAAATGCAAAAACCTACCAACTAACATGGCAAAAATGCAACACACAATGCAAAACACATGGAGTAGCCGAATGGCCTCAAGCTCCAACAAGCATGGCATTTTCACAAACACTTGATATACTAACATGCTCAACTAAAATATAACACTCAAATCATGCAAAAACCACACAAGCATTTTCACAAACACTTGATATACTAAATCTAAACATGCTCAACTAAATATAAAACTCAAATTATGCAAAAACCACACAAGCATTTTCACAAACACTTGATATACTAAATCTAAAACACCAACAAATTTAAACATCATGAAAACAAAAAATTAAAAATGCAAGAACATGATATTTAAATCATAAATGGCAACAAACAAAGCAACCAAATTAAAATATAACTCAAGTATATGAAGTAGAATAACATTTAAAACATCAAGATCAAAGAAAATAACATAACATAAACAACATGATAAAATAAACCAAAACAGCAACATTAATAAAAACTGTAGGCTATTCGGCCATGGTGAGAATATTGTAAAAAAAATTGTAAAAAATATATTTAAGAAAGAGATGAAGGAAGAAATTAAGAAGAACAATAAAAAAAACATTTATTTAAAAAGGAAACTCACCAAATAGTAATCAAAATAGCAAAATCAAGAATGGAAAATCAAGAAAGTGCAAGAGTTGGTGCTCAAGAGCAACCTCAAGAAGCTATATTTCAAGCTTTATCTCTTCAAACTTTCCTTTCTTTTCTAAACTTTTTCTTTTTGCCTTCAACCAAAGATAGAAAAACCAAGTAAAAACCAAGAGAACTCAGCAAAAATAAAGTGTGAAAAATAAAATCTGAACCTCCTCCCAAGTGCTGGCCGAATGGTCCTCTAAATCCTCAAGGATGTTGTCATTTTTTTGTAACCAATTTTCCATCAAATGGCTAATAATTCAAGGTGAAAAAATCATGAAATTATCACCCTTAGATTAGCATATCAGCTGTCCCAAATTAAAGTTGTTCAAGAATAATGTTGACACTCTCTCTTGGCCTAAGTGGCTTAATCACCATGGCTTGATCAAAGAGAATCTCTAACTAACTCTTAATTTTTAGCCATTTGATTGAAAAATCAGAAGCTTCCTCCTTCCTTTGGGCTTTGGCAGGCCAGCACTTCTCTTTTCCAGCCCAAGTCTGATATTTTGAAAGGCCCAAAGAAGCTCTTTTCGGTTGCTTGGGTGAAATGACCGTTTTGCCCCCCGGATGCAAATAAATATCAAACGGACTCCAAATTCAATTTTTATTTTTTAATACTTCCAAAATAATAAAACATTGAGTTCTGGAAGTTTTCAAAATTATCCGAGTCCGGTTGCTATTTATTTGGATTTTTTCTTCCAAAAATGCCCTTTTATGCCCTCATATTTTACCATTTTTTTAAACGAGCTCCAAATCATGATTTTTCTTCACCAACATTTTCAAAATAATTTAAAAGTTGATCTGAAAGTTTTCATAAGTTTTGGAGCTCATTTGGTATTTTTTCGGGATTTATCGGCTTGAATTACTACATAGGAGGCCCGAGATTTGGCCATTTTGCAAACGAACTCCGAATCAAGATTTTATTTTGCCAATATCTTCCAAATAATTTAAAAATGAGATTTGAAAATTTTCAGAATTTGTGGAGTCCATTTTCTATTTTTTCGGGATTTATCTTCTTGAATTATTGCATGGGAGGCCCGGGATTTGGTCATTTTGCAAACGATCTCCGATTCAAGATTTTCTTTCGTCAAACTCTTCCAAATAATTTAAAAATGAGATTTGCAAAATTTTAGAAGATTTGGAGTTCATTTGCTATTTTCCCGGGATTTTCCTTTTTGAATTTCTACATGAGAAGCCCGGGATTTGGCCATTTGCAAACGAACTCCGAATCAAGATTTTTTTTCGCCAATATCGTCCAAATGGTTTAAGAATGAGATTTGAAAATTTTCAGAATTTTCGGAGTTCATTTGCTATTTTTCCTGAATTTTCCAATTTTGCCCTTTTGCCTCCAAAACCCAATTTTGCTCAAAACAAGTCCGAATTTTAGATTTTCTTCAAGATGAGGCTTGGGCTATCCCTTTTTAATCATTCCTCATCCATTGGGGGCTTTGGTCGATTCTTCCCGATTTCACCGAAATCCACCAAAAACCCTAATTTTCGGTTTTCTCCCAGATTGACTTTTCTTTCAGTTTTTCTTACAAGTTGCTTCTCCATTACCCGTAGTCAGTGCTTATCTTTCATTTGGAACCTTCAATTTTGACCAATTTGATCGTTTAAGCACTTTTTTCCCAAATTTCTCAAATTAGGGTTTCCTTTCTATTGAATCTCCAAGTCCCAACTTCCTAACTCTATATCTTTCAATGTAGACCTCGGATTATCAAAATTCTTTCTCCATTTTTGAATTGAACTTCAAATCTTGATTTTGAAAGTGGGTTGACTTTTTCAGTAGTTGACTTTTTGGGGTTGACTTTTTTCGAGGTTGACTTTTTTCAAGTTTGACTTTTTATGCTCGCCCTCTTAAACTGAGTCTTGGAGTACCACCTGCATGATGAAAAAAGTCTTTTTTACACTCGAAAACATCATTTTTGGAAGAAAACATACTTGTTTTAGTGGTCCGGACAAAATTAGGTGTCTACACCACTTGACTAATGACTTGGCCAATTAATGATTCAAAGTCATGCTCTCTTGAGTATACTAGTGAAACATTAAAAAGTTGTCAAATTGATTATTCTACCTTTGTGAATTTTTTTTACTTAGCCAATATTTGTCTAACTTTTCAAAAGTCCTAGCTACTGTTTGTGAGTCATTTTGTGAGTCTTAAATATTTTTACTTTGATTTTTAAATGATTTTATCAAAGGCAAAAATGTGTTTTGGCAAAACAGTTTTTTCACCTAGTACTCGTACTTTCCCAATTTTTTTGGGCATTCATCTTTAATCATAAAATTAAGCCAATTTTTTCCCGTGTAGTTTTACATGTTCTTAGTCTCCAATAGTTTTTTTAGATTTTTTAGAATTTTTAAAAATATGGTAAAAAATAATGTCTTAAAACTGGACAGTGGAGTCATAATTGAATTTGAAGGAAAATCGTTTTTCTGTTTTGGCTAAGTTACTTAGAGGGGGCTGATTAGGAAGCTTAGCTACTGACTTAGGGTAGTTTATAAGCCTTTTTAAACTCTAAAAATGATTTTTTAAGTCTCGGGTTAAGGGTGGTCAAGTCCAGGATTTTTAAACTTAGGAAATTAGAGCCATTTAAAAAATGGTTTAGCTAAGGTTTCGTTCTTAATCTAAGCTTTTCAAAATTGTTTTCAAACAATCACAAAGTATTTTGGTTTTAGAATATTTAATTTGATATATTTTCCTAAGGTAGCCGGATATCTTTTTAGATATACGGATTTCCTTAATTAAAGGAAAAAATACATTTTCATGCATTGCATTTTCCATATTCATGCATTTTATATAATATGTGATTTTTGCTATGATAATTTCTATGATATTGTTATGATTATGTTATATTGTTTATTATATGATTTTGAATATTTCATGATATCTTATTGTTTTTATTTAGTTATGTTATTTTTTATATTCTTTAGCATATACTATGTTCATGCATTATTATTTTCATTTTATCTTCATGCATATTATATGATAGCATTACTTTATATTCCATGTCATTTAAATTATATGCCATATCATTCATATTTGCCATGTCATTTAAATTATTTCATCTCACATAGAATATATTATGTTACTTAGGTCATTTCATTTCATTTAGAATATGTCATATTACTTAGGATATTTCATTTCATTTAGAATATGCTAAGACATTTAAATCGTATCATATCATTTAGGGTACATTATATTATTTAGATTTTGCTATGTCATTTTATTTACGTCATGAATATACATATTCATATCTTTTAAAATGTTTTCAAAAAGGTAATGATTTTTAATAAAATAAAGATATTCCTGAGTTAAAATAATTCATGAGTTCTCTGCCGAGTTTGCTGGGGAGGATATCATCAATTATTATTAATAACGGAATATCTTCTTTAAAAGAGAATGATTCGGAAAATTTTCCAAAACTAATAAAAATTTCTATATTTTGCCACGTTTGTTGGGTAATATAGGAAAATTTTGCATTTATAAATTCCGGATCATTTTCAATTAAAAATGGAATTATTTTTCTTTAAATTGGGAATTAACTTGAAATACTAAATTCAAAACCGACTTTTTACCGAGACTTGAGATAACACACGATTAATAAGGTACCATTTTATACGGGCGTTGTGGGGGTGCTAATCCTTCCCGCACGTAACCGAGTCCCGAACCCATTTCTTTGATTTCTCTGGTTTAAAACGCAGACTTGAAATTGGTTTTAAAAAATGTTTTAATTAATTTTTAAAATATTTTATAAAATCGGTTTTAATAGGTGGCCGATCACACCTAGCTAAAAAAGATTGGTGGCGACTCCATGTCTTTTTCAAGGTCATTTTCAAAACCTTCATTTTTCTAGAGGAATTAAGTCGACTTTTCCTCAGGTTTTTTAATGTCACGCTTAACGAATAATAAAGTCTTGCGATGAGACTTGTTATTTTTTTAGGTTGCGACACACAACAGCAGTACATTCTCCACCACAATTATTATTCCATCACTTTTGGTGGTGCATTGTTCTTTGAGGAATGGTGCATCTTTTGGTACTTGCTTAATAGCATCCATAAGCAAGTTGTTTAAGGTTTTCAGCATTTGTTTTTCATGTTCCTCTTTCTTGGGCTTTGCAAATCTGGTAGGAAAAAGTGAAGAAGAAACATTAGTAGAAATAGGAACCTTAAAAGTTACCTCAGGTGCCAAATTACTCTCAATTGGAATTGTGGCTTCATCATCCTCAAGAGTATAATCCATCTCTAGTTCTTTCTCATCCTCGGTTTCCCTTGGATTTTCTGATTCATCCTCAAGTTGTGTGGCACTAACACTCTCCTTTGTATCAATCATAGTTTGGAAAGGGAGTTCTTGAGATCTTTGTTCTACTAATTGGCTTATTGCTGTTATCATTTGTCCCAATTGAGTCTGCAATTGACTCATCATTGTTGTCATTTGTCTCATTTGCCCTTTTGTCTCTTGAATGCTTGTATTTGCTTCCCTTGTTTCCTGTTGCATTTGCAATTAGTTAGTAGCAAGGGATTTGACAAGATCTGCTATAGACTCACCTAAATTTTGTGATTGGGGCCGAAAAAGATTGTGTTCTTGAGACCATGATTGATTGAAGCTTGATGGATGAGTGTAATTGGTATAAGGATCTATTTCATGATAATTTTCCGAGTAGCCATATTTAGGATGATCCCACCATCCCTCATTGTAAGTGTTTGGGAAATGATCATATTGTTGTTTGTGGAACCCTTGTTGGCTTTGGTATCCTTTCACATCATAGGCTGGTTCAAAATTATCTTTTCAGTAGTATGGGCACCAATTGGTTGGATGATCCATCATGAAGCACATTCCACACTGCCTTGATTGTTGAACATTACCCATGGCCAATTGTTGAACTAAGAGGTGAGATTAGCTCATCGGTTCTCAATGTTCATGTATGCCACCAACTCCTCAAGTGTTAGATTGCTCAATTCCATCGTGTTTTGCTCAAAAATTGAAAAGAAAAAAACCTATATGTACAAGAAAAATAAAATTAATTACAACTGAAAATAAGAATAAACCAAATAACTAATAAACTAAATAAAGCAATCATCGGCAACGGCGCCAAAAACTTGATGCATCCAAAAAAGTGTATCTTAATTAAAATCTTGCAATATAAAAGATCAATTATGAGGTATAGTAGAAGCAAGGGTTGAGTCCTAAGGTGTAGACACCTAATTTTGTCCGGACCACTAAACCAGGTATGTTTTCTTCCTAAATTGATGTTTCAGAATGTAAAATGACTTTTTTTCATCCTGCAAGTGGTACTTCGAGACTTAGTTTAAGAGGGTGAGCATTAAAAGTCAAACTTGAAAAAAGTCAACCCTAAAAAAAGTCAACCATGAAAAAGTCAACCCCAGAAAGTCAACTACTGAAAAAATCAACCCACTTTCAAAATCAAGATTTTAAGTTCAATTGAAAAATGGCGAAAGAATTTTGATAATCCAAGGTCTACATTGAAAGATATGGAGTTCGGAAGTTGGGATTTGGAGATTTAGTAGAAAGAAAACCCTAATCCGAGAAATTTGGGAAAAAGTGCTTAAACGATCGAATTGGTCAAAATTGAAGGTTCCAAATGAAAGATAAGCACTGACTACGGGTAATAGAGAAGCCACTTGCAAGAAAAATCGAAAGAAAAGTCAATCTGGGAGAAAACCGAGAATCAAGGTTTTTAGTGGATTTCGGTGAAATCGGGAAGAATCACAGAAATGGCCCGACTTGGTAAGACCAAAGCCCCCAATAGATGAGGAATGATTAAGAAGGGATAGCCCAAGGCTCAGCTTGAAGAAAATCTGAAAATCAGACTTGTTTTGAGCAAAACCGAGTTTCGGAGGTAAAAGGGCAAAACTGGAAAATTTGGGAAAAATAGCAAATGAACTCCAAATCTTCTGAAATTTTGAAAATCTCATTTTTAAATTATTTGGAAGAGATTGGCTAAATAAAATCTTGATTCGGAGTTCGTTTGCAAAATGGCCAAATCCCGGGCCTCTTATGCAATAATTGAAGAAGATAAATCCCGGAAAAATAGAAAATGGACTCCAAAAATTCTAAAATTTTGAAAATCTCATTTTTAAATTATTTTGAAGAGATTGGAAAAAGAAAATCTTGATTCAGAGTTCGTTTGCAAAATGGCTAAATCCCGGACCTCCTATGCAGTAATTCAGGTAGAAAAATCTCGAAAAAATACCAAATGAGTTCCAAAAATTATGAAAACTTCTAGATCACACTTTTAAATTATTTGGAAGATATTGGTGAAGAAATATCTTGATTTGGAGCTCGTTTAAAAAATGGTAAAATATGGAGGCATGAAAGGGCATTTTTGGAAGAAAAAATCCAAATAAATAGCAAACAGACTCGGATAATTTTGAAAACTTCCAGAACTCAATGTTTTATTATTTTGGAAGTATTAAAAAAATAAAATTTGAATTTGGAGTCCGTTTGATATTTATTTGCATCCGGGGGGCAAAACGGTCATTTCACCCAAGCAACCGAAAAGGGCATCTTTGGGCCTTTCAAAAAATCAGACTTGGACTGGAAAAAAGAAGTGCTGGCCTGACAAGGCCCAAAGTAAGGAGGAAGCTTCTGATTTTTCAATCAAATGGCCAAGAATTTAGAGTTAGTTAGAGATTCTCTTTGATCAAGCCATGGTGATTAAGCCACATATGCTAAGAGAGATTGTCAACATTATTCTTGAATAGCTGTAATTATGGACAGCTGCCATGCTAATCTAAGGGTGGTAATTTCATGGTTTTTCACCTTGAATTATTAGCCATTTGATGGAAATTAGTTAGAACCAAAATGACAACATTCTTGCTCATTTTAGGGGGATTCGGCCAACACTTGTAGAGGGGGGCAGAATTTATTTTTTGGACACTTCATTTTTGCTGATTTCTCTTGGTTTTTACTTGGTTTTTCTCTCTTTGGATGAAAGCAAAAAGAAAAAGTTTAGAAAAGAAAGGAAAGGAAAGTTTGAAGAGATAAAGCTTGAAATATAGCTTCTTGAGGTTGCTCTTGAGCACCAACTCTTGCACTTTCTTGATTTTCCATTCATGCTTTTGCTATTTTAATTATTATTTGGTGAGTTTCCTTTTAAAATAAGTGTTTTTTATTGTTCTTCGGAAGTTATTCCTTCATCTCTTTCTTAAATATATTTTTTACAATTTTTTTATATAATTTCTCACCATGGCCGAATGGCCTACAGTTTTTATTAATGTTGCTGTTTTGGTTTATTTTATCATGTTTTTTTATGTTATTTTCTTTGATCTTGATGTTTTAAATGTTATTCTACTTCATACTTGAGTCATATTTTAATTTGGTTGCTTTGTTTATTGCCATTTATGATTTAAATATCATGTTCTTACATTTTCTATTTTCTGTTTTCATAATGTTTAAATTTGTTGGTGTTTTAGATTTAGTATATCAAGTGTTTGTGAAAATGCTTGTGTGGTTTTTGCATGATTTGAGTTTTATATTTTAGTTGAGCATAAATTAGATTTAGTATATCAAGTGTTTGTGAAAATGCTTATGTGGTTTTTGCATGATTTGAGTGTTATATTTTAGTTGAGCATGTTAGTATATCAAGTGTTTGTGAAAATGCCATGCTTGTTGGAGCTTGAGGCCATTCGGCTACTCCATGTATTTTGCATTGTGTGTTGCATTTTTGCCATGTTAGTTGGTAGGTTTTGCATTTGCATGACATTTGATTTAGTTTTGCATGTTAGTATACCAAGTGTTTGTGAAAATGCCATGTTTCCTAGTTACATAGGCCATTCGGCCACTCCTTGAATTTTTGCATTGTATGTGCATTCTTGCCATGTTAGTTGATAGGTTAGCATTTGCATGATATTTGTTTGAGTTTTTGGTTTAAGCATGCTTTGTGTTTGTGAAAATGCCATGCATATTTTAGTTATTAGGTTTGGTTTATTTGCCATGCATGTTCATGCATTTTAGACCTAGGTTGCATTAAATGTCATGCAAGTTCATTTAGGTCTAGGTCACTATATGGATGTCATGCATTTTTTCATGACATTTAGGTTTAAGCTCATGCATTTCATGCACTATGTTTGCTGTAATTTTTTCATGCATTTCATGTTCATGCCACTTGAATAAGGACTTAAGCCAATTAATGGTTCAAAGTCATGCTCTCTTTAGCACACTTGTGGAAAATTAAGTTTTGTCAAATTGATTATTCGACCTTTGTGATTTTTTTTACTTTAGCCAATTTTTATCTAACTTTCAAAAAGTCCTAGCTACTGTTTGTGAGTCATTTTATGAGTCTTAAATATTTTTACTTTGATTTTTAAATGATTTTATCAAAGGCAAAAATGTATTTTGGCAAAATAGTTTTTTGATCCAGTACTCATACTTTTCTGATTTTTCTGGGCATTCTTCTTTATACAGAAAATTAAGAGGATTTTTTTCCATATAGTTTTACATGTTCTGAGTCTCCAGTATTTTTTTCATAATTTGTTTGAATTTTTAAAAACAGGATAAAAAATCGTGGCTTAAAACTGAACAGTGGAGTCAGAATTGAATTTAAAGAAAAATCATTTTTCTGTTTTGGTTAAGTTACTTAAAGGGGGCTGATTAAGAAGTTAGCTACTGACTTGGAATAGTTTCTAAGCTTTTTTAAACTCTAAAAATGATTTTTAACTCTCGAGTTAAGGGTGGTCAAGTCCGAGATTTTTAAACTTAGGAAATTAGAGTCATTTAAAAAAAAGGTTTAACCCAGTTTTTTTATTTTTAACCTAAGCTTTTCCAAATTGTTTTCAAATAATCACAAAGTATTTTGGTTTTAGTATTTTCCTAAGGTAGCCGGATATCTTTTTAGATATACGGATTTCCCTAATTAAAGGAAAAAATACATTTTCATGCATTGCATTTTCCATATTCATGCATTTTATATAATATGTGATTTTTGCTATGATAATTTCTATGTATTGTTATGATTTTGAGTTATGTTATATTTTTTATTATATGATTTGGAATATTTCTTGATATCCTATGCTTTTTTATTTAATTATTTTTTTTGTTGTTATATTATTTAGCATATACTATGTTCATGCATTATTATTTTCATTTTTATTTCCATGCATATTATATGATAGCATTATTTTATACTCAATGTCATTTAAATTATATGCCATATCATCCATATTTGCCATGTCACTTAAATTATGTCATTTCATATAGAATATATTATGTTACCTAGGTTATTTTATTTCATATAGAATATATTATGTCACCTAGGTCATTTCATTTCATTTAGAATATATCATATGACTTAGGATATTACATTTCATATAGAATATATTATGTTACCTAAGTCATTTCATTTCATTTAGAATATATCATATGACTTAGGATATTGCATCTCATATAGAACATATTATGCTACCTAGGTCATTTCATTTTATTTAGAATATGTCATTATACTTAGGACATTTCATTTAGGATATGCTAAGGCATTTAAATTATATTATATCATTTAGGATGCATTATATTATTTAGATTTTGCTATGTCATTTTATCTATGTCATGCATATACATATTCATATCTTTTAAAATGTTTTCTAAAGGATAATGATTTTTCAATAAAAAATAAAGATATTCCCGAGTTAAAATAATTCATGAGTTCTCTACCGGGTTTGCTGGAGGGAATATCATCAATTATCATTAATAAAGGAATATCTTTCTTTCAAAAAACGAGAATGATTCGAAAAGTTTTCCAAATTAATAAAAATTTCTATATTTTGCCACGTTTGTTGGGGAATATAGGAAAATTTTGAATTTATAAATTCCGGATCATTTTCAATTAAAAAAGGAATTATTTTTCTTTAAATTGGGAATTAACTTGAAATACTAAATTTAAAACCAACTTTACACCGAGATTTGAGATAACACACGATTAATAAGGTACCGTTTTATACGGGCGTTTTGGGGGTGCTAATCCTTCCCCATAAGTAATCGAGTCCCGAACCCGTTTCTTTGATTTCTCTGGTTTAAAACGCAGACTTGAAATTGGTTTTTAAAATGTTTTAATTAATTTTTAAAATATTTTATAAAATTGGTTTTAATAGGTGGCCTATCACATCTAGCTAAAAAAGATTGGTGCGACTCCATGTCTTTTTGAGGTCATTTTCAAAACCTTAATTTTTCTAGAGGAATCAAGTCGACTTTTCCTCGATTATTTTTAAATGTCACGCTTAACGAATAATAAAGTCTTGCGATGAGACACGTTATTTTTTAGGTTGCGATAGCTTAGCGACTCTACTGGGATATATGGAGAGTCAGGCCTAGAATTAGTTGTGTGTTATCAAAGTCTCGGTTTTGTTGGTTTAATTGCTATTTAATTTTAATTCCCATATTTTTAAAATAAAGGAGAATTTTGAAAATAAAAAAATGTTTTAAATATGTCCATCTTCATGTGCATTCATATTATTATTTGTTCTCTGGTTATTTGTTGCGTATATTTATATGTTTGCTTGACTGATGCTTTACATTGTTTGATTTTAGTGGAGTATTTAGAATAAGGGGTGTAGAATAGGTGGTGACAGGTTTGTTTTGTTCCTCCGCACACACTGTATTTGCATTTGCATAACATGAATCCTCTACTCGGGTTCCGTCCTTTTAAGTGGGAGTAAAGTAACTACGCCTTCATGATAATCCTCCGTATGGGCTAGTGAAACACTTTCGAAGTATAAAGTACCTAATGCCTTCGTGATAATCCTCCGTACGGGCATAGGAAAATATACTCTAACGAATTGAACCCGCTTTTATCGGGGTGCCTTACTAGCCTTCACCGTGACAGTGAGGAACAATTAGGGGCCTTAGAACTGATTCACCCTCATATAGTGAACCCAGGCGAAGCCATGTCGGATTTTCGTTAGATATACCGAAAATAGGAACACATAGAGGGACATTTCTAAACCTTTTGTTACCTATTTTACACTTTGAAGAAGTTTTGTAGATTGGGCAACGATATACGTACATCGCCCGTAAGAAATGTGACAATCCGTCCCAAAGGCACTGTGATACATATATAAATAGATATTTGTCGGGGCAAATATTCATTAACTGTTTGAAAAAATAAAAATCCTTTTTCAAGCATTTTTTTTTTTTTTGCATTTTGCACATTTCATGCATGTGAATAGAGCATGTACATTTTTTGTTGTATTATTGATATCGTTTTTCGCAATAAAAGGATGATGGTAATAATTTCATTTGATGATTTCATAAAACCGGTAGTGTCACATGAACATTTGGATATTGTACCATAGTAGGATCCACTACCCCGAAATTCTTTTGAAAATAATATGATTGGTTTTTCATAGAAAAAAACATGTTTCAAAAAAAATCATAAATTTGGAGGCAAATCTAGCATAATGAGATTTTTGAATAATCAAGATTTAGGTCCCACCAATTTCGTGTAATCATTGGTTAGTTTATTTGTATCATTTTGACATCATGTCATTGTCCTAACATGCATGGTTATTCATTGTAGAATACATTTGTGATATACATGGTCATTCTTTGTACCTACCTTTGTAATAATTCATTTATTCTTCGCATGTATCATTTTGACATCATAGCATGCATGGTCATTCATGGTAGAATACGTTTATGACATGCATAGTCATTATTTGTACATACCTGTGCATTATTTTATTCATTTTTTTAAATCCATCATGTTGGCATTAGATTGCATCCATAGCATACATAGTCATCATAATTTCTCTGTATATGTTCATGCATTAATCATCAGTATATTCATGCACAAAGGAATAGAGCATGTACATTCATAATTGTATTCTTAATCTCATGACATTTTCATTTGCATAAAAGGGGTTTGAGATATGAGGAATGAATCGGAGGAACGATTGGGTGCTTTGGAACGCAATCAAGAGGAATGTGGACATGAAATCCGGGATGTGAAAGAACAGCTTGCCAAATTGCTGAAAATGTTTGAGGATATAGGTAAGTATAAAGAGGAACTTTCTCAGGGCTCTGCATTGCCTTCGGATCAACCAAAACCATTTAGTCCAAAACATACAATCCTTGTTGGATCCTGCACTTGTCAATGCCACAAAGGTTGCAATCTTGATGAAATTATGGACAAAATCGTGAAAATGATTAAACCTGAGAGCCTGATATCAAAGATAGAAACCTCGGATCCAGTACCATACCTGCAAACTGTTTTAGGTCCAAACCAGTATCCCCACCCTACTACGGTCCAATCGTCCATTGGGATGACCACTACGGGAGTCATGAATCCCACTCCATTACCACCAATTGGCAGGTCATATTGCTTCCCTCATCAATCACCTTATCTAGCATCTGGGATAGGAACCTCAAGCTATGTACAACCTCCAAAGGCCTCATGTCCAAATCCATACCCTTACCATGCTGATCCGCCACATCTCCATGTAAACACTCTGGTTCGAACCTCAGTGCCACCACCAAGTGCCCCAACTCCTAGGCCATGTGTGACTAAGAAACAACCCCAGGATAAGACCCAAATGCATTTTGATCCCTTTCCAATCAGCTACCGAGAGCTTCTCCCTATACTGATCCAAAATCACATGGTTGCCTGTGTCCCATTGAAATCCCTGTTACCACCATATCCAAGGTGGTATAATCCAAATGCAAGATGTGATTATCACTGTGGAATGGTTGGCCATAACATTGAAGATTGTATAGCATTCAAAAAGAAAGTGCAAACTCTTATAGATGCCAAGTGGTTGGATCCAACGACACTGATTGATAGAGGACTGGGAAAGCGTCATTAGAATTGGAAGATTTACAGCATTGAGGTGGAAAGACTTCGTTCTTATATGATATAATAGGATTTCACTTATTCGGTAGCCGACTCTTATAGCCTTAGGATGCTAGGAAGAATAGAGTGCTTGTAAAGACAGTTTTAACTACTGCTCAGATTTTGTAAAACATGGTTTATACCATTATGAACATTGATATGGGAATGAATTGACTATGCTTCAAATTTATGAGATGTTGATGATTAAGTTCCTCCGATTCTTATTTCCTCCGTGATATCTTCCCCTTCTACATTTTGCATCCGATCAATTATTGGTCATACCATACATTCATACATGTATCATGTTAGCATCAGGTTGCATTTATCCATTCATAATCAACACGATTTTTCTGTATATATCCATGCATTAATTTTCTTATTACATACATCATGTTAGCATTAGGTCGCGTTCATGACACACATGGTTAGCATGATTTTCTTTGTATATACTCTGTATCAATCATTCATTGTTTGCATGTATCATAATTGACACCGTGTTGCATTCATAGGGTATATGATCATTCATTACGAAATACGCTAAAATGTACATGACAATTCATTGCATATATCCATGCGTTGATTTGTTTATTCTTTGCTTGCAACATGATGGCATCGTGATTGCATTTATTACATACATGGTCAGCATGTTTCCACTATATATGTCCATACATCATTTCTTTTATTCTTCACATGCATCAAATGACAATCATGGCTCATTCATCATGACATACATTTGGGGGAAATAAAACAGAAGTTGGCTTGGCTTTAGGAGTCTTTGAAAGAATTTCCATTTCAAATAAGAGGTATAAGAAGTACTGAGTACCCTTTTAATACAGGCTAGTGCTATGGAGGATGAACAAGTTGCCCGAATAGAAAGAATGGAAAAGGTACAGGAAGAATTGCGAGAACAGCTAGCAAAGTCTCAAGCAGAATCTAAGGATCAGATGATTAAATTGATGGAGCTGATGTCCGCCGTAATCAAGGGAAAAGGATGCACCGAAAACTTTGTCGCCAGGAAAGGGTTAGAGGCACAAAAGGGTCAGAATGAGGTCGTAATGATTGATGCCCAGAACACTCTTAACCCCGTCAATGTCCTAAACTCAGATGATTCAGCTGAACAGGCAAAGTTGAAAATGGTTGCAGTAAATAAGGTTGAGTTGGCAAATTCCCAAGGAAAATATCAGTTGTTAGATGAAAGGCTCCGGGCAGTAGAAAGTACGGATGTATTTGGGAGTTTAGATGCGAAAGAACGATGTTTGGTCCTCGATTTAGTCATTCCTCCTAAGTTCAAGATCCCTGACTTTGTGAAATATGACAGGACGACCGATCCATCAGCCCATATCACTATGTTCTGTCGAAAGATGACAAGTTATATAGATAATGATAAGCTTTTGATTCACTGCTTTCAGGATAGCCTCAGCGGGTCCGCAATTAGGTGGTATAGTCAGTTGAGCAAGGATCAAATTTGCTCTTTGAATGACCTGGCTAGGGTTTTTCTAAACCAGTACAAGCATATGACGATATGGCGTCTGACCGTCTCACCTTGCAAAATATGAAGAAAATAGCTACTGAGAGCTTCAAAGAATATGCGCAATGATGGATGAGCCTGGCCGCCCAAGTACAACCGCCCTTAACTCAGAAGGAAACAACTGTCATTTTTGTAAATACACTGCAGGCCCCGTACTATGATATACTTGTCGACAACACCACGACGAATTTTTTGGACATGGTAATTTCAGGGGAGATGATTGAGAATGCTATCAAGGATGGGAAAACTGAAGGAGAAAGAACATCCAATACCAAGAAGAAAGGGGCATCTGAAAAGAAAAAAGAAGATACCCAAGTCGTGGAAGGTTTTGCCCCACCTCTCCAATTCTCCTCGTATCAGCCATTTTACTCTACCCTGAACAATGTCTCTCAAGGTTTTTATCCCTACCAACCAATGACTGCAACTACACCAGAATTTACATCTGTCTATCAATCGAACACCCTTGGGAATAATTGAAAGGGGCATAAAAAGCGAAAAAGAAATCAGGATGACCCGATTCCTATGACATACAGTGAGCTATTACCTCAACTCATCCAGAATCACCTTGTGACACCCATGCAATTAGAGCCTCTGAAGCCCCATTATCTGAGCTGGTATGATGCTAATAAGTGTTGTGGTTATCATTCTGGCAATCAAGGTCACTCAACAGAGAACTGCCCCGCTTTGAAGTACAAGGTCAGAGATCTCATCAAGGCTGGTTCGATAAGTTTTGAAGATGGGGAAGCCAAGTGTCATAAGAAACATGGTGCATGAGCATTTAGGTTTTTGACGCATCTAGTTCTATACACTTTGACGATGAAAGCACTTGTCTCATGTTAACATCTACATGAATTAAATGAATTTTGAATTTTAAATGCTTTATGTTTATTGTGTTTTAACAATAATTTGAATTTACAGAAACAAGCATTAAGGAATTTTTAATAATGGACAGTCTCGAGAATATTGTTGATCATTGTTAGACATGACCCAACACCCTTCTCCCTCTTTTTTGGGTTTCCCTATGCCTAAACTTTGAATCAAGAACACTTGAAAGACCTAATGCTTCAATGAATATGAATGATTGAACTTCACAAAAAAATATATATATAAGCATTGTCAGCAAAGATATAAATCCTAGTCTAGGCTATGAACAAAGGAACGAATTTGTTGAAATTTTTCGAATTCCTTGAAGTTCAAACAAATGAGAATTCTTTCAAGAATCTAGATTTTGATAATTTGATATGTGTCAAGATTGTGCTAAAACCATTCATGACCTTTTCCAATGACCATAAAACTTCAATTACCCAAACATCACTTCATGATTAATACCTTGGGGCACAATGACCAAACCAGATTATCCCATATCCCAAAGAAAACCCATTTTTAGGTCATATTTTCCTTGTCTCTTCAAAGAACTCAGATTGGAAACTCAGCCTTTTTAGTACAGACCTAGACTTGCTATGTTCCTCGTTGATACAAATTCTCATTGGTTAATCAAATTGGGGCATCATATGCGAATATGATAGATATATGGGAAAAATGATGGACTAACGCATGAATTATTAGGGCATGCGATAAAAAATAAAAAAAAAATTGTGATATCATGCATATGAGAATTCGGATGATTCCAAAGTGCGAAATGGAATTTTGATTATCTATTTCCCCTCGGGATTGCTTTTCAATGTGAATATTCGTGCTTGACATGAGGAATGGCCATCTTTCATATCCCTTTCGCACAAAAAGAAATTATCCATAGTCACCCCTTTTGAGCCAAAAGAATTCTTTCTTCTTTGAACCCTGATCAAGGATCACCCTCTACACTGGGGGGCAAATGCGAGGAAAGATCTTTTTAAAGATCATTGAGAAATGAGTCCTAGCTCAAAGATAGATACAAAGCAAATGGAGCCCTAAATAAATACAGGCTCACTCTGTCAAAGAAAAAAGAAGAGGAAAAGAATGCGAAATAAAAGCCAAGAAAAACAAAAGAAAAACACACAAAAAAAAAGTATGTGAAAAAGCGATGGCAAAAGAAAGCCAAAAGCAAGGAAGAAAAAGAGCAAAGTCAAATGGAAAGAAATGTCCAAGAAGGGACAAATGCTTCAAAAAAATTCTCCTCAAGAAATGATCCTTCGATCTGATTACCCTCAAACACATATTTTGGGCCTATTTATCCTTTCTTTCTGAACCCTGAGCCATGGCCTACATTACGTGCTTTAAAAGTCCATTTTGATCAAGCATGAATATTTAACTTGAAGGGTTTTTTTCTCAGATTTTATCCCATCTCATCGAATTATCATTTCACTAAGGAAGAATTTAGAATTCTCAAATGAATGGTAAAACAACAAAAAAGAAAGAAAAAATGGAAAGAATGAGACTCTAGGGTGAAAACCCAAAAATGGGCGGTCTAGAGTGAAATGGAAGAAGTGGTCATTGAGGAACATCTAGGAATTCCTAAACCTCTCAAATTGTTAGCTCTCATTCAGAAGATGGTCTTCAAAAACTGAATCTTTTTTCCTCCAAAATCAAACTTTCCAGTTTAAACATCCCGGCCCATCTTGACGCCTGTCAAAATACCTTGGTATGGAAACTAAAAGAATATTGAATTTGTTTGGTTCTCAATGAATTCATGATTTATAAAACCTGTTCCATTGGTGAGCCTAGAAGGGACATACATTTTGTTGTGAAGTTTTCTTTGATAAACCAAAATCTTGTTGTACCAAGCCTTTCCAATTCAGATTGACACTTGGAGAAATTTCTAACAATGATCATCAGTCTTCAAAAGATTTGTACATCACACATTGTGGGGTTAATATTCTTTTGTTCAGAAGTTTTCAAAATGAGAAAACATATAAAGATTTTTTTTTTTTTTTTTGAAATACCCATTTTGATGTTGACATGAGACAAGGATTTTTCTAACCCAAAGGTATAGAACTGCCAAGATAGGTCCTGACTTTCAGATATGAGAAGAAGAAATAGAATCCAGTTCAGATCTCTGTTGATGAAAGTTTGAAAACTGTTGGGGCAAAGAGAATAGCCAAAATGAATTGAAGATATACTCTGATTTGAAGAGGAAAAATGAATTTGAAAGGCTAAGTCAAAGTCTAGAAAAAAAACTGGGGACACACTCATGAGCACTCATCTCTTTATCGAGCTTTTGCATTGGCACAGTGTCGGCAAGCATTTGCATCATTTGCATTGGTATTTGCATTGGCATTATTCCATAAGCATCTGAATTTAACCTTTACATTTACATTCTTCATGGAATTCGTATTTGCGTCATCTCAAGCAATTGCATCATTTCTAGAATCATTGCATTTTCATTATTGTGTGGTAATTGCAGTTACACCATTCATAGACCAGTTACATGAACACAATTAGTAAGGACATCTGCATCATGAAACATGGGCATTAATCTAGGCCATTTGCATTTGCACCAAGAAACATTTACATCAATCCAAGCCATTTACATTTGCACCATGAAGCATGAGTACCTTGTTAAAGACATGTGCATCTGCATCATTTCTCAAAGCTTCTGGAGGTGATTACCCAGAATTTTCACAAATTTTTTACAATGAGCAAGTCTTTGGTGGTGATAGCCAAAGCTTCTGGAGGAGTTACCCAAAAATTTACAATGAGCAAACCTTTGGTGGTGATAGCCAAAGCTTCTGGAGGGGATATCTAGAATTTTACAAATTTTAAAAGTGAACAAGTCTTCGGTGGTGATAGCTGAAGCCTCTGGTGGAAATATCCAGGGTTTTATAATTTTGAACAATGAGAAATCTTCTTCTGGAGGAGTTACCCAGAATTTTTATAATGAGCAAACCTTTGGTGGTGATAGCCAAAGCTTCTGGAGGAGTTACCCAGAATTTTACAATGAGCAAACCTTTGGTGGTGATAGCCAAAGCTTCTGGAGGGGATATCCAGAATTTTACAAATTTTAAAAGAGAAAGTCTTCGGTGGTGATAGCTGAAGCCTCTGGTGGAGATATCAGGGTTTTATAATTTTCAAAAATGAGAAATCTTCTTCTGGAGGAGTTACCCAGAATTTTTATAATGAGCAAACCTTTGGTGGTGATAGCCAAAGCTTCTGGAGGAGTTACCCAGAATTTTACAATGAGCAAACCTTTGGTGGTGATAGCCAAAGCTTCTGGAGGGGATATCCAGAATTTTACAAATTTTAAAAGTGAACAAGTTTTCGGTGGTGACAGCTGAAGCCTCTGTTGGAGATACCCAGGGTTTTATAATTTTGAAAAATGAGAAATCTTCTTCTAGAGGAGTTACTCAGAATTTTATTCAACATGTGCATCTACATCAAGAAGCATTTGCATCAATCTAAGTTATTTGAATCTGCATCAAGAAAGTTTGCATCAAATCAAGTCATTTACATTTGCATCAAAGAAATTTGCACCAATCTAAGTCATTTGCATCAACATCAAGAAGCGTTTGCATCAACTAAAGACATTTGCATTTGCATCATGAAGCATTTGCATCATCTCTTAAAGCTTTCAGGTATAATCGAACTCGTTTTGCTTCTCAAATGAGTCGAGCCCCGAGATCACCATCGAGGTACTTTCTTTTATTATGAACAAGTCTTCGGTGGTGACAGCTGAAGTCTCTGTGGAGATATCCAGAGTTTTTAAAATCCTTTGAAAAGGTAGAAAGTCTTTGGTGGTGATAGCTGAAGCCTCTGGTGGAGATATCTAGAGTTTTAAAATCCTTTGAAAAGGTAGAAAGTCTTCGGTGGTGACAGCTGAAGCCTCTGTAGAGATATCCAGAGTTTTTAAAATCTTTTGAAAAGGTAGAAAGTCTTCGGTCATGATAGCTGAAGCCTCGGGTGGAGATATCCAGAGTTTTAAAATCCTTTGAAAAGGTAGAAAGTCTTCGGTGTGATAGTTGAAGCTTCTAGAGGTGATACCCAGAATTTTTACAAATTTTAAACAGTGAGAAAGTCTTCAGTGGTGATAGCTGAAGCTTCTAGAGGTGATACCCAAAATTTTTACAAATTTTAAACAGTGAGAAAGTCTTCAGTGGTGACAGCTGAAGCTACTGGAGGAGATACCCAGAATTTTACAAATTTTAAACAGTGAGAAAGTCTTCGGTTGTGATAGCTGAAGCCTCTGTGGAGATATCTAGAGTTTTAAAATCCTTTGAAAAGGTAGAAAGTCTTTGGTGGTGATAGCTAAAGCCTCTGGTGGAGATATTCAGAGTTTTACAGTTTTAAAAAAGAGCAAGACTTTGGTGGTGATAGCCGAAGCTTCTGGAGGAGATACCCAAAATTTTAAACACAGATGAGAACAAGACAGGTTAAGACCCCGAGACCATCGTCGAGGTTATTTCTTTTCTTGCAAATCGAATTCGTTTCCTTAAGACGGGTCGAGCCTTCATTAATCAGGGAATTTAATTTAAGGACAAAATCTTCAGTTTACAGCTTTTTACAAAAAAAAAATATGAAATATGAAATATGAAAAATCAAAAATCAAAAATGAAAAATGAAAAAAAAATGAAAAAAAAAATGAAAAGGAAAGGAAAAAATGAAAAAAGAAAAAGAAAACCCTTTCCCTTTCCTTCACATGTGATTTCACTGACCGTACAAAATTAGTGTTTGTTTATCTTTGCCTGATTTCTGATTCTCAACAATAGCCGAAGAGGGGCAACTGTAGACACCTAATTTTGTCCAGACCACTAAACCAGGTATGTATTCTTCCTAAATTGATGTTTCAGAATGTAAAACGACTTTTTTTCATCCTGCAGGTGGTACTGCGAGACTTAGTTTAAGAGGCGAGCATAAAAAGTCAAACTTAAAAAAAGTCAACCCCGAAAAAGTCAACCCCAAAAAAGTCAACCCAGAAAGTCAACTACTGAAAAAAATCAACCCACTTTCAAAATCAATATTTTAATTTCAATTGAAAAATGGCGAAAGAATTTTGATAATCCGAGGTTTACATTGAAGGATATGGAGTTCGGAAGTTGGGATTTGGAGATTCAGTAGAAAGAAAACCCTAATCCGAGAAATTCAAGAAAAAGTGCTTAAACGATCAAATTGGTCAAAATTGAAGGTTCCAAATGAAAGATAAGCACTGACTACGGGTAATGGAGAAGCCACTTGCAAGAAAAACAGAAAGAAAAGTCAATCCGGGAGAAAACAGAGAATTAAGGTTTTTAGTGGATTTCGGTGAAATCGTGAAAAAATCACAGAAATGGCCTGACTTGGTAAGACCAAAGCCCCCAATGGATGAGGAATGATTAAAATGGGATAGCCCAAGGCTCAGCTTGAAGAAAAATTGAAAATCGGACTTGTTTTGAGCAAAATCGGGTTTCGAAGGCAAAAAGGCAAAATTGAAAAATTTTGGGAAAAATAGCAAATGAACTCCAAATCTTATGAAATTTTGTAAATCGCATTTTTAAATTATTTGGAAGATATTGGCGAAAGAAAATCTTGAGTCGGAGTTCATTTGCAAAATGGCCAAATCCCGGGCCTCCTATGCAATAATTCAAAAAGATATCCAGAGTTTTTAAAATCTTTTGAAAAGGTAGAAAGTCTTCGGTCGTGATAGCTGAAGCCTCTGGTGGAGATATCCAGAGTTTTAAAATCCTTTGAAAAGGTAGAAAGTCTTCGGTGGTGATAACTGAAGCTTCTGGAGGTGATACCCAGAATTTTTACAAATTTTAAACAGTGAGAAAGTCTTCAGTGGTGATAGCTGAAGCTTCTGGAGGTGATACCCAAAATTTTTACAAATTTTAAACAGTGATAAAGTCTTCAGTGGTGACAGCTGAAGCTTCTGGAGGAGATACCCAGAATTTTACAAATTTTAAACAGTGAGAAAGTCTTCTGTTGTGATAGCTGAAGCCTCTGTGGAGATATCTAGAGTTTTAAAATCCTTTGAAAAGGTAGAAAGTCTTTGGTGGTGATAGCTAAAGCCTCTGGTGGAGATATTCAGAGTTTTACAGTTTTAAAAATGAGCAAGACTTTGGTGGTGATAGCCGAAGCTTCTAGAGGAGATACCCAAAATTTTAAACACAGATGAGAACAAGACAGGTTAAGACCCCGAAACCATCGTCGAGGTCATTTCTTTTCTTGCAAATCGAATTCGTTTCCTTAAGACGGGTCGAGCCTTCATTAATCAGGGAATTTAATTTAAGGACAAAATCTTCAATTTACAGCTTTTTATAACAAAAAAAATGAAATATGAAATATGAAAAATCAAAAATGAAAAATGAAAAATGAAAAAAAAATGAAAAGGAAAGGAAAAAATGAAAAAAGAAAAAGAAAACCCTTTCCCTTTCCTTCACATGTGATTTCACTGACCGTACAAAATTAGTGTTTGTTTATCTTTGCCTGATTTCTGATTCTCAACAATAGCCAAAGAGGGGCAGCTGTAGACACCTAATTTTGTCCAGACCACTAAACCAGGTATGTATTCTTCCTAAATTGATGTTTCAGAATGTAAAACGACTTTTTTTCATCCTGCAGGTGGTACTGCGAGACTTAGTTTAAGAGGCGAGCATAAAAAGTCAAACTTAAAAAAAGTCAACCTCGAAAAAAGTCAACCCCAAAAAAGTCAACCCAGAAAGTCAACTACTGAAAAAAATCAACCCACTTTCAAAATCAAGATTTTAATTTCAATTAAAAAATGGCGAAAGAATTTTGATAATCCGAGGTCTACATTGAAAGATATGGAGTTCGGAAGTTGGGATTTGGAGATTCAGTAGAAAAAAAACCCTAATCCGAGAAATTCAGGAAAAAGTGCTTAAACAATCAAATTGGTCAAAATTGAAGGTTCCAAATGAAAGATAAGCACTGAATACGGGTAATGGAGAAGCCACTTGCAAAAAAAACAGAAAGAAAAGTCAATCCGGGAGAAAACAGAGAATTAAGGTTTTTAGTGGATTTCGGTGAAATCGTGAAAAAATCACAGAAATGGCCTGACTTTGTAAGACCAAAGCCCCCAATGGATGAGGAATGATTAAAAAGGGATAGCCCAAGGCTCAGCTTGAAGAAAAACTGAAAATCGGACTTGTTTTGAGCAAAATCGGGTTTCGGAGGCAAAAGGGCAAAATTGAAAAATTTTGGGAAAAATAGCAAATGAACTCCAAATCTTATGAAATTTTGTAAATCGCATTTTTAAATTATTTGGAAGATATTGGCGAAAGAAAATCTTGATTCGGAGTTCATTTGCAAAATGGCCAAATCCTGGGCCTCCTATGCAATAATTCAAAAAGATAAATCCCAGAAAAATAGCAAATGGACTCCAAAAATTCTGAAATTTTGCAAATCTCATTTTTAAATTATTTGGAAGAGATTGGCGAAATAAAATTTTGAGTCGGAGTTCGTTTGCAAAATGGCTAAATCCCGGACATCCTATGTAGTAATTAAAGTAGAAAAAACCCCAAAAAATACCAAATGAGTTCCAAAACTTATGAAAACTTCCAGATCACACTTTTAAATTATTTGGAAGAGATTGGTGAATAAAAATCTTGATTTGGAGCTCGTTTAAAAAATGGTAAAATGTGGGGGCATGAAAGGGCATTTTTAGTAGAAAAAATCCAAATAAATAGCAAACGGACTCGGATAATTTTGAAAACTTCCAGAACACAATGTTTTATTATTTTGGAAGTATTAAAAAATAAAAATTGAACTTGGAGTCCATTTGATATTTATTTGCATCCGGGGGGCAAAACGGTCATTTCACCCAAGCAACCGAAAAGGGCTTCTTTGGGCCTTTCAAAAAATCAGACTTGGGCTGGAAAAAAGTAGTGCTGGCCTGACAAGGCCCAAAGTAAGGAGGAAGCTTCTGATTTTTCAATCAAATGGCCAAGAATTAAGAGTTAGTTAGAGATTCTCTTTGATCAAGCCATGGTGATTAAGCCACATAGGCTAAAAGAGAGTGTCAATATTATTCTTGAATAGCTGTAATTATGGACAGCTGCCATGCTAATCTAAGGGTGGTAATTTCATGATTTTCACCTTGAATTATTAGCCATTTGATGGAAATTAGTTAGAACAAAAATGACAACATTTTTGCTCATTTTAGGGGGATTCGGCCAGCACTTGTAGAGGGGGCAGAATTTATTTTTTGGACACTTCATTTTTGCTGATTTCTCTTGGTTTTTACTTGGTTTTTCTCTCTTTGGTTGAAAGCAAAAAGAAAGAGTTTAGAAAAGAAAGGAAAGTTTGAATAGATAAAGCTTGAAATATAGCTTTTTGAGGTTGCTCTTGAACACCAACTCTTGCACTTTCTTGATTTTCCATTCTTGCTTTTGCTATTTTAATTATTATTTGGTGAGTTTCCTTTTTAAATAAGTGTTTTTTATTGTTCTTCTTAAGTTCTTCCTTCATCTCTTTCTTAAATATATTTTTTACAATTTTTTTTATATAATTTCTCACCATGGCCGAATGGCCTACAGTTTTTATTAATGTTGCTATTTTGGTTTATTTTATCATGTTGTTTATGTTATTTGCTTTGATCTTGATGTTTTAAATGTTATTCTACTTCATACTTGAGTCATATTTTTTAATTTGGTTGCTTTGTTTGTTGCCATTTATGATTTAAATATCATGTTCTTACATTTTTAATTTTCTGTTTTCATAATGTTTAAATTTGTTGGTGTTTTAGATTTAGTATATCAAGTGTTTGTGAAAATGATTGTGCGGTTTTTGCATGATTTGAGTTTTATATTTTAGTTGAGCATGTTTTAGATTTAGTATATCAAGTGTTTGTGAAAATGCTTATGTGGTTTTTGCATGATTTGAGTGTTATATTTTAGTTGAGCATGTTAGTATATCAAGTGTTTGTGAAAATGCCATGCTTGTTGGAGCTTGAGGCCATTCGGCTACTCCATATGTTTTGCATTGTGTGTTGCATTTTTGCCATGTTAGTTGGTAGGTTTTGCATTTCCATGATATTTGATTTAGTTTTGCATGATAGTATACCAAGTGTTTGTGAAAATGCCATGTTTGCTAGTTACATAGGCCATTCGGCCACTCCTTGAATTTTTGCATTGTATGTGCATTCTTGCCATGTTAGTTGATAGGTTAGCATTTGCATGATATTTGTTTGAGTTTTTGGTTTAAGCATGCTTTGTGTTTGGGAAAATGCCATGCATATTTTAGTTATTAGGTTTGGTTTATTTGCCATGCATGTTCATGCATTTTAGACCTAGGTTGCATTAAATGCCATACAAGTTCATTTAGGTCTAGGTCACTATATGGATGCCATGCATTTTTTATGACATTTAGGTTTAAACTCATGCATTTCATGCAGTATGTTTGTTGTAATTTTTTCATGCATTTCATGTTCATGCCACTTGAATAAGGACTTAAGCCAATTAATGGTCAAAGTCATGCTCTCCTGAGCACACTTGTGGAAAATTAAGTTTTGTCAAATTGATTATTCTACCTTTGTGATTTTTTTACTTAGCCAATTTTTATCTAACTTTCAAAAAGTCCTAGCTACTGTTTTTGAGTTATTTTATGAGTCTTAAATATTTTTACTTTGATTTTTAAATGATTTTATCAAAGGCAAAAATGTATTTTGGCAAAACAGTTTTTTCACCCAGTACTCGTACTTTTCTGATTTTTCTAGGCATCCATCTTTAATCAGAAAATTAAGCGGATTTTTTTTCGTTAGTTTTACATGTCCTGAGTCTCCAGTATTTTTTTCAGAATTTTTTGAATTTTTAAAAATAGGATAAAAAATCGTGGCTTAAAACTGGACAGTGGAGTCAGAATTGAATTTAAAGAAAAATCATTTTTCTATTTTGGTTAAGTTACTTAGATGGGGCTAATTAGGAAGGTTAGCTACTGAATTAGGGTAGTTTCTAAGCTTTTTTAAACTCTAAACATGATTTTTTAACTCTCGGGTTAAGGGTGGTCAAGTCCGGGATTTTTAAACTTACGAAATTAGAGTCATTTAAAAAAAAGGTTTAACCCAATTTTTTTTATTTTTAACCTAAGCTTTTCCAAATTGTTTTCAAACAATCACAAAGTATTTTGGTTTTAGAATTTTTAATTTGACATATTTTCCTAAGGTAGCCGGATATCTTTTTAGATATACGGGTTTCCCTAATTAAAGGAAAAAAATACATTTTCATGCATTGCATTTTCCATATTCATGCATTTTATATAATATGTGATTTTTGCTATGATAATTTCTATGATATTGTTATGATTTTGAGTTATGTTATATTTTTATTATATGATTTGAAATATTTCATGATATCCTATGCTTTTTTATTTAATTATTTTTTTGTTGTTATATTATTTAGCATATACTATGTTCATGCATTATTATTTTCATTTTTATTTCCATGCATATTATATGATAGCGTTATTTTATATTCCATGTCATTTAAATTATATGCCATATCATCCATATTTGCCATGTCACTTAAATTATGTCATTTCATATAGAATATATTATGTTACCTAGGTTATTTTATTTCATATAGAATATATTAAGTCACCTAGGTCATTTCATTTCATTTAGAATATATCATATGACTTAGGATATTACATTTCATATAGAATATATTATGTTACCTAGGTCATTTCATTTCATTTAGAATATATCATATGACTTAGGATATTACATCTCATATAGAACATATTATGCTACCTAGGTCATTTCATTTTATTTAGAATATGTCATAATACTTAGGACATTTCATTTCATTTAGGATATGCTAAGGCATTTAAATTATATTATATCCTTTAGGATGCATTATATTATTTAGATTTTGTTATGTCATTTTATTTATGTCATGCATATACATATTCATATCTTTTAAAATGTTTTCAAAAGGATAATTATTTTTCAATAAAAAATAAAGATATTCCCGAGTTAAAATAATTCATGAGTTCTCTACAGGGTTTGCAGGAGGGAATATCATCAATTATCATTAATAAAGGAATATCTTTCTTTCAAAAAACGAGAATGATTCGGAAAGTTTTCCAAATTAATAAAAATTTCTATACTTTGCCACATTTGTTGGGGAATATAGGAAAATTTTGAATTTATAAATTCCGGATCATTTTCAATTAAAAATGGAATTATTTTTCTTTAAATTGGGAATTAACTTGAAATACTAAATTTAAAACCAACTTTACACCGAGACTTGAGATAACACACGATTAATAAGGTACCATTTTATACGGACGTTTTGGGGGTGCTAATCCTTCCCCATACGTAATCGAATCCCGAACCCGTTTCTTTGATTTCTCTGGTTTAAAACGAAGACTTGAAATTGATTTTTAAAATGTTTTAATTAATTTTTAAAATATTTTATAAAACCGGTTTTAATAGGTGGCCGATCACACCTGGCTAAAAAAGATTGGTGGCGATTCCATGTCTTTTTGAGGTCATTTTCAAAACCATAATTTTTTTAGAGGAATCAAGTCGACTTTTCCTCGATTATTTTTAAATGTCACGCTTAACGAATAATAAAGTCTTGCGATGAGACTCGTTATTTTTTAGGTTGCGACATCAGGGGTTGGGTTTTAGTTTATAAATTATTAGTTTATAACTTAGATTCAAAGAAAACAAAGTAAATGGGGGTTTTTGAAATAGTTTTAAAAGTAAATAAAAGAAGAAAAGTAGTAAACAAGTAAATAAGAAACAATCAAATATGAGAAATATAGTTAAGATTTCATTCTCCTTCACTACACAATATTATGAATCAAATTCAGACCTATCAACATCAATTATCTATCAAAGTTAACAACCGTAGATAACAACCTCTCGTGTTACCCCAATCCTTCCTTAGTTCGTCGTTAAGCAGGACAAACGCCACTACTTAATCTCTAACTATCAAACAACCTTGGATAAACATCTCTAAATTTAATTTGACGGCAGCTTTATGATGAGAAAGATAGGTTGATCTAAGCAACAAAAGCATAAACATAAATTGTTTAACTTAGGTTATGTTTCACTTTGCAATTAGTGAAAATTTTAATATAATCATTAATCACAAATTGCCACTATTGAATAGAAATCAAGATAAGCTACATATCAAGACTCCTAAACTAGCATTAGATAATTATCAAGATCTATCTAGTTGGCCACCTAAATAAATCAAAACAACATCATGAACAATTCTTATAGAAGAACATAAGCAACTTTGATAGAATATGAAAATCAATTACAAAACATGTCTAGGGCTTTGAAATCACCCTTAACTAAAGAAAAGTTTAGTCTAGCATAGGCATTATTAACATAAACATAAAAGAAACTAAGAAGAAAAACTAAAAGAAAACTAAGAGAATGGAGAAGAAGAAGAATAATAATGATAATCCTTGAGTCTCCTCAAAAGATAGATAGTTTGTGGCTCAAAAGATGATATTTACAGAGCTTTAAAACCCTGGGAACAAGTCCTTGTCACACAAGGAAGTTTGGAGGCAAAAAATCACGTTTTTGGCAAGTTTGAATAGCCGGCCAGCACTGTGGCGCCAGCTCCCCAACATCGCAGCGCTGGCTTATTGACTTCGATTTTTCTGATGCATTTCCTCGGACTTCCTTAGCTGATTTAGATGACCATTTCTTGTCCGATTTGAGCGTGTAAACTATCGTTGGAAAGGTATTCAAGTCAGATTCAAAAGTCAAGAGAAATTTTCTTCAAATAAAGACTTTAATATCATGTTTTCTTTGCAACAAGCTCCGTAAGTCAAATCTGCCTTCTTGCTTTGCAACAAAAAATTGATCCTTTTAACTCCCAAGTCTTCTTCCATCTTGTGATTATGATTTTGTAAGCACTTTACCATCATTATTGACATCTTTTCACTTCATTCTCCTAAATATACCTAAAATACAAAAACATAACATAAGTAATCAAGATAAAGATCGAAAACATAACTAAAACTAAGAATAGAAAGGGCATAAAATGTGTATTTTATGAGCTTATCAGTCTAATTGATACTATTCAAATAACTCTCAATTTTGTATCACATGTGTATAATTATTGATCTTTTAATTTTTTTTAAAATAAGATCATATTAATTTATTGATTTCTATATTATATAACATCTTATAAAAATAAATGAAAGTTATCTCTTCGATTGAAGGGTTAATGTTTTTTATTATTCTCAAACTGCTTGCCAAGTGACAAGCAATTCTTTAATTTTTTTTTATATTTAAAAAGATCTAAGTATTCTTGTCGTGTTCATGCTATTTTTTCGCGTTATAATCATATTTCATGTATTACAGATACATAAATTTTGATACATTAATAATTCGTACTATATAGATTTTGATACATTCGTGCATTCGTGTTGTATTAGTGATAGTATTATTTTTTCGTGTTGTATTGTGTTTTTTTCGTGTCGTGTCCGAAATTATTAGGTCTAATTGCCATTATTCAAATAACTCTCAATTTTGTGTCATGTTCGTTTTATATAAATTTTGACACGTTCGTATATTCATGTTGTGGTGATGTTATTTTTTCATGTCTTACCGTATTTTAGTTATTTTTTTGTGTCATGTTCGTGTGTAATACTATTCAAAATCCTTTATTTATTTATTTATATTTCAAAAGATCTAAGTATTCGTGGTGTTCTATTTTTTCATATTATAATCGTATTCCGTGTATTACATATATATAAATTTTGACATGTTAATAATTCGTATTATATAGATTTTGATACATTCATGCATTCGTGTCGTGTTAGTGTTCTTTTTTCGTGTCGTGTCCGAAATTACCATGTCTAATTGCCATTATTGAAATAACTCTAAATTTTATGTCACGTTCGTTTTATATAAATTTTGGCAGTTCATGTATTTATGTCATGGTCATATTATTTTTTCATGTCGTGTTGTATTCTAATTATTTTTTTCATTTCATGTTCGTTTGTGACACTATTCAAATAACTCCTAATTTTGTGTTACGTGTTGGATAATGATTGATTCTTTAACTTTTTTTGAAAAATAAGGTCATGTTAAATTTTTTTGATTTTTATATTATTGAATAAAAAATTAGTGTATTGATAAATTATCTGTAAAAGTTAAAATATTGAATAATAATATGAGATGGGTTGATGTAAGTAATTATTTTTAAACTTTAGGTGTTGAAGCAAAAGAAAAAAAATATATAATGATTAAATAATAATAAAAAATTATGTTAAATTATGTTATAAGTTACGAATTATTATATGATAGTTGTTAGATTTATATTTTATTATTTTTTATTTCTTGATATGAATATAAATGATAGATATCAAAATAATCTAAATGAATTAAATTTTGATATCGATCTTAATTTTTTATAGATAATGTACATATAATGAATTAGATTCGTGTATTCGTGTTGTATTTGTGTTACTTTATATCTATATTTTACTTTAAAAGTTATCCTCAAGTTGGGATATTTTGCATTCTTTGTCACAGTGATTCAATTTTAATTTTAAATTCGTGTTATAATCGTATTCAAGGTATTATTAATGACAATAAAACCAAAACAACTTGATGATTCAAACATAATTTTTTTTTTCTCATACATATCGCAATTCTATTAAAGTCTTAAGCCATGTAGCTATCTTTTATTTCATAAATTTCATTCCTTCCATATTCAGGAAAATAGCTTAAGAATTACAATTTAAGACTTCAACTGAGAAATATCAAGTTCGAATAATTGTCTAATTAAATTGTAATTCAACTAAAAACCAAAGGAATGGAAGAATTTATAATTATTCTTTCAAACTTTGGTTTCTTTTAGACCTGCTCACGAGCCGAGTAGCCTGTCCGACAAGTTCGGCCCGTATTGGGCGGGGTTTGGATAGAGAATTCTTGTTCCGGATCGACCCAGTTCGGAACAGTGTTTTAGTTATTAAAATAATATTATTTTATTTAATTTTAATTATAAAAATATAAAAAAAATATTTTTTAAATGTAATGAACAGTACTCACAAGCCAGCTCGGGCTCGCCAAGGGTCTGGGTTGGCCCTGGGCAAGGATTTTCAAAAATCTTCGGACCTCGGCCCGACCCATAAGCACCTCTAGTTTCTTTTCCCTATTATTATTATTTCTTTTTATAAATTACTTGCAATATAATTACAATTGAACAATAATCTCAACATAAATGACATAACGATTATATTTTTAAAAAAACAAATGAATAAATCAAATGACCTAATCCAAAACAAATATGTAATCTATATAATAAATATAAAAGCATAAATGAGAAGAAAAAAAAATTAAATTAACGAAAATAATTATTATTATTCATTATATTTCTAAATTAAAATTATAAATATTTTTATTATTAATAAGATGTATCTAATTTAATTCCATTAAAAGACTTTCGTCAAGTGAATTTATTTAATAATAAATAAAGAAGAGTTGAAATTTACATTAAATTGATTTATTTTTGAGAGTTTTAATTTTTCATTGAAATATATATTTTCGTAATTTTAATTTTACATTAATATTAAAAATAATATAATTTGCAATGAAACAAACTTTATATGTTAATACAAATTTCAATTAATATACATTTTATTAATTTTATTTATTTGTAACATATTTAATTATTTATTAAGAAATAAACAAAACAACAAATATATACGTAAAATACACGTGAAAACAAATCTATGCACGCTAATAATTCGACTTGGGAGCTAAAGATTCCAAAACTTGACATTAATTCAACTTACTAATAATTCAACATGCTGATAATCCAACTTGACATTGAAAGACGTTGCATTGGGGCAGTTTCTTTTCCCTTGTAATTTTCTCCCTTTGCTGTCTCTATCCCATAATTTTATTATTTTTGCAGCATCCTAATCATCCTGGTCTTCATCCTCATCATAGTTGAAAGAGTATTGACTTAAATGCCCGGAACTTGCCAACATTGTTCAAATGTTCATTCTCCAGCCTGCTCACATTCAACAGAAATAGCCATCAGAAAGTTTCAAAAGCAGGAAATTAAATTGTGATCGCAGATGCATTTTCGATCGCGTCACTTATCGCGACGTAACAGATACTATTGTGATCAATTACGGTGAATATATATTGGTGACAGATAAAACCAAAATCGCAAAATAATGACTATAATGTCACGTTGCGGCCGCTATTTAAATCCCTCCAAAACTAAAAATTTATAAATAGTTGAACAAACAGTAGTCCGAACTGATTACTTGAAGAAATTCCAGATGCCTCGACGAATGATCTCTAGACTGGCAACAATAGCAATTAAAGTTTCTCTATGCAATGACACCCAAAAGTTCAACACAGTTTGCATCCAGGCAAATCTCAGCATGATATTAAAATACCTGCATCTGCCAGCTTTGTTAGAAATATGTTGCTGACTTGCTGCCAAGGTCCAAAATATAGAATTAACATCTTTTTTCTTTTCCTTCTTACCATGGCCCCAAAATATAGACCTTTGTAAGGGACAAGCAATTTATCTCTCAACCATCGGTTTTTAGAGTGGCGTTGTAGAAGTCCCCAGTCAACAACAAGGTCCCAGTAGGTACCATAGATAGCAGCCATGGCTGAACAATCCATGCTAGCATTTTGCAGCCAATTCCTGTATCTAGGCCATAAGCAGTCCTTGTGCAAACAGCTATAATTGTCAAGAAATACTTCAATCCATTGTATCCTTGCATTGGATCTTTCTCTTCATGTAGGCGTCTCAGGCACTGAAAGTGGAAAAGAAACAAAAGTTTTCAGTCTCCAAGGCTGATAAGGTGCTTAATATTTTTGTGATTTGAATCAGAGTAATAGTCAAATACCTGAAGTAAACGTAACCAGTATGGAATTACTGCTATAACGAAGTAAAAAGTGTTGAAAACATCGTTCATTTTGCAAGTGTTCTGTCGATGTTTATTATCTCCCCAACCATAATACCAAATGTAGAATTGCTGGTTTCTCTAGGCTTGCACCTAAAATGAAAAACAACAATCAATGGTTTTTCTGTATCCATTTTCCATCTAAAGAAGGTAAACAGTAAGTACACAGGATTCATGCATAGAGCAGGCCATTCTTTTACCTGACTAGTTAACTGATCTGCCAAGTAGAAATCCTGGAATTTGACCTGCAGGCAAATACATATCTTTGTTGTGTTCTTAGATATGAGTCATTGCTTTCATTTTCCATGATGTATCCTTTAATACTTTACCTTGTAAAGAGGAGCACAAATGCAGTGGAAGAGACTTGTGAGGAAAAATAAGCAACTTGAGCGATATAGGATGTTGAATGGGCAGATTAATATCACAATTACAAGCTGCAGAGACAAAAGGAAAGATATATTGGGTTTTAAGAATGCTTTAATAGATTGATTCAAGGAATGTAGAGCAATTTAGTTCAGTAAGCCTTACTGTGACCAAGACTAGCTGAACACTGGCTAGCTCAGTCCAATGGAGCTGGATGCCAGCTAGGTAAGTGACACTCAGCTGAGGTGGAGTGACACTAGTTGGAGATAGCTAGGTTGGTCGAATGATGTGGCATATGAGTATGACACATCAGCACCAACAAATACAAGTGTCACCAATTAGATTGTGACAAGTATCATCATTCAAGTCTGTGCCATATGTCATCTAATGATTGGATGAAAAAGGGCACAAATGGCTGCAATGCATAACCGAAACATCGTGTTGTTTCTGAATAAATGTTTCCCTCCATAGCCGAAACATCACATTCATTTGGAAGAGAATGGTTATGTTGGCCGAACCATCATGACAAAATGAAAGGAGTTGATTTTGAAAAGGTTGTTTCCTTTGACCTTTTGAGACAAGACTTTTGGAGGTTATAAATAGGAATGGATTTCGTCCAAGACAATGAGATGAAAGTGTGAGTGTTTTGTACACTTATTCATAACACAAAAGTGTGTGTCTGAAATCTAAAGGTTTTTAAGTATTTACGAGATACTAAGAACATAAGAGAGTGAAGAGTTCTTGATTACTAAGAGATCAAGAGATCAAGAAACAAAAGGCAAAAAGGCAATCTGGTTTGGAGAGCAAGTTAGGTTGTGGAAACGTCCCTTGTAGTTGCTTTAATCAGTTGATTACAAGGCTGTCCTAGTCATTCATTTGAGTTCTTCTCTCAATCCACAAAGGAGAGCATTGCATAGGAAGACAAGTAAGTGATCGGACTCTTCTTCTATTCATGGATTTTTACGAAAATCCAACAAGATCATATGCACAAGACTTTGTAGTAAACTAATGAAACTTTTTTCCTGGTTAAGAGATAAGTTGATGTGAATTCAATTACCTATAAAGGGGAAACATGTTTTCCATATACTGAGCCTTTCCTTGCTTATCGAGGATATTCCGAGCATGTATGATCAATATAAGAGCTCAGAGCTGCTGTGCAGCCAACAAAGAGACCTGAAAATGTTCATTCAATACATTCAACCTCAAGCCAAAGGAAACAACCCAAAAAATCATTCTCTACTTGTAAGACCTCATTTCCTACTCAAGTTGAGCATCTTAATTACCTGTACAAAACGATATTCTATGCCTTTCTTTCTTTTTTTTGGTCTTAACTTGTTCATTCCTATACTGTGATTCGAATTTGAGAAATGCTTGATGAACGTAGCTTCAACCCTCTCCATTTGCTTGGTTACCTTCAATTTGAAATTGGTAGAACATATGAGAAAACAAATCAAGGATTCAAAGAAAGCTACCCTACTATTTTAAGTGAAATTTATATATAGAAAAATGTATTTTCTAATTTAGATTACTAAGAGGAAGTTTAAAATATTACATTATCAGTAATGAATTTTTAATATGATGTTACCACTCTTGCACGTTATATTATCAGTGAGGCACTTTCATCAGAACTGCCAAGAATTATCCACTATTCTCATATATTTTCTTGATGCCCTTCTTGAACTGATCTATGACAATCAGAAAAAAAACAAAATAAAATTTGAGTGATACAGACCAACAAGCAACGACCTCATCGTTGGATATCTTGCCTTGGATTAGTCTAGCCATTGATTATCTATGTTACTAAGATTCGGAAGTGAGTGTCGAATACGGGTATGTGTCTGACATAGGTATGCTCAATTTTTTAAAGTTTTTCCATATATTTGAAAAATCGTACCCTCATACCCATATCCGAATATGTATCGAATACGGATATTTCAATGAAAATGAAGAATCAAAATAACATAGTTGATTATCAATTACAAGGTCTGTAAAGTTAAGTAGACGATAAAAAATATATATCTTAACACCCATGCCCGTTGCCTGTGTTCGACACATATTATATAATATGGATATAAAGATATGATCCTCCAAATATTTGACAAAAAATTTTAAAAGATTAAATATATTTATGTAAGATACATACCCATATTTAACATTCATCCCGAATCCGAGTAACACGAACGGTCACCAACCTGAGCAGTCGAAGCAAGATCCTTTTGGCATCACAACACATTTTCCAACTTAATAACAGCAAAAGATAGTAATTACTGTGAAAAACTTTAACTGAATTATCCCAACAGCTCTAAGTCATTGACTTGACTTTAGAAATAGCCACAATTCTTAAAGAAACCATAAAACAGTCAAACACAAAATCCCCTTCAAAGCAAGAGAAACCGACAAGCAATCAATTTTTAATCATCTATATGCATTAACAGCTTTGAGGAGACTATTAGTAACAAATTAAAAATTAATAAGAAAAAACCCAAATTTCTTAAAGAACCCAGGAAATAGTCAATTACCCAGAAATATCTACATAATTTTATTTGCTTCGATGAGACCATTGGCAACAAATTACAATAAGAAAAAAACCCCAAATCAAATTATATCATAAAAAATAAAGATAATATCAGGAATAGCTTCTGAAATTGATTAAATTTGTCAATGTAATACCTGTACTTTAAAAATATCTATTTTGGATACTTTAGAGAGAAAAAAATGTCTCCCACGTAAAATGACTGCTTATATGGAATAAATTTCGAAAGATCAAGTTGTTATCAGCTGATTTAGGGAGAGAATATTATGCATATATAGAAGTGTCAAAATGAATGGAATCGGAAAAATCCATCTGAAAAATCGGAACATGAATTTACTCATTTAATAAAAAAGTTAAAAATACGAATTTGAAAAAACTTAAACTCGAAATTATCAAAACCTAAAAATTTGAATTTAAAATCTTCGAACCCAAATTCGAAAAGTGCACTAAAATGGTTACATCACTCATAAAATTTAAAATGGATCTGATTAATAGAAATGACTAAATCCAAAAAAACATGAATACGAAATTATCCAATCCAAACGTTTGCCACTTTATATATATGAATACGAAATGATTAAATATTTGGGCCACGGGCCATCCTTTTAACTTGCCCAAGGTTAACAATCAGGTAAAATGTCTAGAAGCAGAGATACGAGAAGCAAAACCAATCTTTCGGAAAGTATGGCAAATTATGAAACAAATCGAGTAGTCTTGAAAACAAATGAAAAGTGATATGGTATTGGTACCTCAAATTTTCAATGATTGACCATTGAAAAATAACATTTTTTTAGATGTTTGGCGGAAGAAAAATAACATAAATAATATTAACTTGAATCCAAAAACACCCCACATTTCTTAAGAAACTTAAAACCCAAATTCCATAATGAGAAGAGAACAGAAACCCAGTTTTGGTTTCTATGGATACCAAAAAACGTTTTTACCAGCTTGAAAAAGCTTGTTAACAATGGAGGAAAGGCCTAAATGAGAGAGGTCAGAAGGGATGGCAACGGCTGTTGTGGGAACTTTATTTGAAGCTTTTAGCTTTGTTACAAATCTGACTCGAATCCTCCTTGAGTTGTCTTCATTGGATTCTCTGTCAATTTACATTTTTCTTCAAAGCTTTTTGTTTCTTTTGGATTTGTTAAAGGAAATGGGGAAATTAAGGCAGGGTTTAGGAAGAAAGGAATGAAGAACTGAGAGCTAGGAATTTAGTTTATGGTTGAAAACTTCAAATCAGCCTCCTTATTTTTTTGATTTCGTAATTTAGCACTTGATGTTTTCATTTCCTTTTAATTAGCCCTTGATTTTAGGATACTTTGACTCACTTGACTCCAGAGTGTATATAGAAATATCATATTTTATAATTTATAAATAATATATATATTATTTATAAATTTATTATTTAATATTAGTAATTAACATGTACTAAAATAAAAATGCATATTAAAATCACACTAAAATAATATTATAAAAGCAATTCAAGCCGGATAAATCGGATTCAAGTTATATATGTTTTCTTTTGGTCGGATTTGATCTTAAAGTTGATAAATCAATGTTAAGATAAGATGAATTAGGGTAAAAAAATTATAGAGTCAATCAGGTTCGGGGCGAGAAAAAACCACCTGCCCTGTTATCATCCCTAGCCAGGATGAGACGTGATAAAATTTTATTTGATTTGATTTCCTTTTAAGTAGAGATGTTCATGGGTGGTGGCGGCCTCAATTCTTTTCACATTTTTTATTTAAATTTGATTCAGATCGAATTTGAGTCGACCCATAAGTATGAATCACTATTTAAAAATATTTTTAAAAATATTTAAAAATTTAATTTTATATTAATATTTATATATATTTATAATTAAATTTAAATAAAAATATTTTTTATTAATAAATATTAATTCGAACCGGGTCGGGCTGACTTGAATTGAAAAAATAGTTACTCAGGCCTGATCCAATACGGGATATTAAATAAGATATATCATGTGTCATAACGATCTCGCGACTGTTAAATGACGTTAGGGGGTCAAAAAGATAATTAGTCCTCTTATATAATATTGGTTTTTGGAAAGAAAAAAAAAAACTTGAAAATAGAGTCGTCACCAATCTTTTTTTGATTAGGTGTACACCTATTAAAATCGATTTTTGCATAAGAAAATATACTATAAATTATGGTAGTCTTTTTTGACAGATGCTTCATTGAGTGACAAATGTCATCAAACTAAGCCTCATAACGATTTCACAACCGTTAAGACGTTGAGGGTTAAAAAGATAATAAGTCTTCAAAAATAATTTTGGGTTTTGAAAAACCTCGAGAAAAAAGGAGTCTCCACCAATCTTTTTTGGCTATGTGTGATTGGCCACCTATTAAAATCGGTCTTTTGCAAAAGTTTTAAATTAATTAAAATATTTTGAAAATCAATTTTAAAGTCTACGCTTAAAACAAGAGAAAATTTTAAAGCGGGTTCAGGAGTCAATTACGTACGGGGAAGGTATTAGCATCCTCACATCGCTCGCATAAAACGGTACCTATTAACCACTTGTTATCCTGGATCTCGATTAAAATTGGCTTCGATATCGGTATTTAAAAATAATTCCCTTTCCATTATTAAAAACTAATCATTTTATTTAAAAGTGAACCAGAATTTAACGCTGATTTTTTTTCATACTTTTGAAGAGGGTGTTCCGTTGTTAATGATAATCGATTGGTTCCTCTCAGCAGTTTGTCAGAGAACCCATGAATTATTTTAACTCAGGAACAGTACCTTATTTTATAATTTTTTTTAAAAATCAAAATCGATTTTTATACATACGTTTAAAATTACTAATAAAGAATACAAAGATGCAAAACCATACTGCAACACAAACGAGAATTAAGGCATATTGAGTGACAAACATGAAAATGAAATAAAAAGACAAACAACATGGAAAATGTATTTCCCCTTTCCTCGAGGGATCCGAATACCCATGGGGATATCCGGCTATCCTAGAGGAAATTTCGATCAGACATGAAAATGGTGACTCAGAGGTTTAAAAAAATGGTGCCCGGAGGTCTTGAAAAAACGATATCCCAAAGGTTTTAAAAAACAGTGTCCGGAGGTCTTAAAAAAGGTGCATGTAGGTCTTAAAAATGGTCTTAAAAAAAATGCCGAGAGGCCTTGAAAAATTGTTTTGGGGCTTACAAAATATTTTCGAAAAAACAAAGGATGGTTAGGAAACTTTAGTCCGTAATCACATAATCCGACCTAAGAGAGTTTGATATACCCCTGTACATCAAGAGAACAAAAAACAAACCTGGTTACAGACTATTACTTAATCCGAATCAAGAATTCTTAGGGGGGTATTTGAAAAAACTAGTGTTGTATGACAACGGGGCAGAGATGAAAGTTTAGCCCGTAATCACATTATCCGATCTAGGAGTAAGTTTAATACATCCAGTATATCATGAGAATAAAAAAAGATCTTGGTTACAGACCTTTGCTTAACCCAAACTAAGAATTCCCGAGGCATTTTTTGGTAACAAAGTGGATGGGTCAAAGTTGGCCTCATGGATTGTTAATCTGGCTCAACTATCACCTAAAACCGAAACAGCCAAGGATATCAAGCTCATAAGCATCTTTGTTTTCAAGAAAATATCAACACAATCACAATAAGCATGCACCACAATAAACCATATCCAAGGCAAGCACAATACAAACATATGCACCACAATAAATCATGTTCAAGGCAAGTATCACGGATGAGAAAAAGCTTTTGAAAAATCATTTTTTCTCTACAAAATCGAAAATTCTCTTTTTTAAGAAATGAAATTCAAAGATGGAAATAATGGAAACAAGCATAAAAGAAAATTGTAGAAGAGAAGAAAAACATGAAAAACTAACTTGGAAATGAAAAAAAAAAGTCATACTACATTTTATTTGAAAAATGAAAAAAAAAAGAAAAAAAAAAAGAAAGAAAGAACTTTTCTCAACACTTTTGAAAATCTTTTTCTCTTTTTTTTTGGTTTTTAAACATTTTGAAAATTTTTAAAAGAGAAGGAAAGAGAATAGCAACTAAAACAAAATCAAGAAAGGAAAATAAGCTACCTTAGTATCTTAGCTTTTGCAACAAAAAAAAAACATTCCACTCTTTTTTCTTTCTTTTTTTCTTTTTTCTCTTCCTTTTTCCTCCTCTTTTTTCATTATGGCCGAATCTCTCCCCCTCCATCTTTGCTTGGCCGAATGGCCTTCCTAGTATTCCCCCCAAGCATCATCTTTTTCTAGCCACTTGGCTTTTTCTCATTCACTAACCAATAGCCTTCTAGCCTTCCTCATTAAGTTATTCTCTTATTGGCTAGCCAATCACATTCCATCTTGCTCTCAAAGTTTAATTCCTATTAGCTAATCAATGCCAACTCATGTCATTACTTGGTGAATCATGTCCTTCCTGTGTTACTCATTGATTTATTTATCAAGTTGTCATTTCTCTTCCAACAATATCTTTCATTCCTCCATTTTTATTACAAGTTTCATGCAAGTAAATTCTTACTTTACCCTTCCATTTCTTCTTTAATTTCAATTTTTTGCCTTCCAATTCTCGACTTCCAAAATTGAGCCTTCTACCAAATTCCTACAAATTGGGCTTCCAACTTATACCTAACTTCTTACTAATTGGATTTTTAAAATTGGGCTTTCAACTTCTATCAAATTTTTTATTAGTTGGATCTCAAAATTGGGCCTCCAAATTTCCACCCAACTTTCTACCAATTAGATTTTTAAATGGGCTTATAATTTTTACCAAATTCTTATAAATAAATTAGTGCTTCCAAAGTTGTCTTAAATTTTTCATCCAATTTCTTTTCACCATTTTTCCTCTTTAGTTCTTTCAATTTCAACTCTCTCCTATTCAAAATTGACTTCTCTAATCTTTGAGTTTTTCATAATTTTGACTTTTTAATTTTGGCTGTGGCAATTTTGACTTTGATTTTAACTTTTAAAATTTTAACTTTTTCAATCCAAAACGTCAAAATCGAATCACGAGATTAAAAAAAAAATTAGTAGCCCGGGAGATAAAAGGAAAAATTTACTTTTTAGAGACCCAAACAAAATTAAGTTTCTCCGCTAAGCATCCACAATTTATTTTTTTAATTAGTTTTGTTGCGATTTTCATTTTTTATCACATGTCAACAATCGATCATTCAATTTTTTTTTTATATTTTTTACGGAATAGATAGAAAATTAAATTAAAAAGAAGAGACAATTAATTAAGAAAACAGAGACAACAAAGGAAGGAGCTGTCTAGAGCCATAATCGTTGCTTCGCCGCTGTCAGAGCCAAGGTCGGTGCTCCGTTGCTTCCAGCGACGACTACGATAGTGCCAATCGCAAGAGAAAAAAAAAAAAAAAAAAAAGAGATAAAAGCAACCATTTGTTTGAAAAAAAAAATCAAGCAAGCTAAAACAACACGACCAAAATCAAGAAAGCTAAAACAACCCGAACAGTAGATGTGTAAAAAAGGGAAAGAATTTTTTGGTAGTCAGAAGGTGAAAAAAAAAATTATTTTTGGAAAGTTAGGATTTCAAAAATCTTTTTTACATCTATGCTAAATGATTTGATTTTATTTTTTTAAATGGAGAACGAGAAAGAGTGGTTTAAAGGGATTGAAAAAAAAAAAATCTAGTTTTGATCATCGGAGAATGATTGGTTTGAATCTGGGTTTTTTTATCAGTTTTTTAGTTTCATTGAATTTTTCGGCTACCAGTTGAATTTCTCGATGACTGGATTTTAGGTTTCTATGTTTGGGATGGTGGTGTTGAATAACTTAGAGAGGAGAAAAAGAAGGAAAAATATATTTTTTTTGGAATTTTTTGGTTTTTATAAAACAATCAAAATGGTACGTTTTGGTTGACGGGATCCACGCGTTTTATTGAAGTCTGACCCGATACCTATTCAAACCCATGTGTGACTCGATCCTTATGTCATCTGACCTGCGATTATTTTTTCCTTTTATTATTTTTGTTTTTATTAATTAATTTATTAAATTATTTATTTGATGCTTTAATTATATAATGATTTATTTATTTATGTGTCTACTTTTATTATTTTTTATTGCTTTTATTCAATAATTATTATTTTTATTGTTTGTTTGTTATTTACTTTTTATTTTATTTTATTTATGTAAATATATCTTAAGATTATTATATTTAATTTTAAGATTTTCTTTTAGAAAATAATAACAAAAAATTTGATGTAAGTTTAAAGATTTTAAAATTGTAGAATAATTGAATTTATTTTGTATCATCAAATGCATTTAAAAATTTAAAATAAATTGAAATCCTTCCAATAATGAAATTTTATTAGGATTGTGAGTAAGCAATTTTCTAAAAAAATTTAGATGAAAATATTTAATTAAATTCTACCAGCTTGAGAAAATTTGTGAAAAAAATTTCAATTTTAAAGATCGATATTTATTTATAAAAATTAAAAATTTTCATAAAACCTAATAAAAAATCTGAAGACGTGACATTTAAAAAAAAAAAAATTAGTTCTCTTGAAGAGAGAAAGGGGATTAAAAAAAAAGAAGTGAAAAAGAATAGGGGTTTTATACTAACACCAAATAGGTGTTTTAGGAAAAAAAAAAAAAAAGTAGGTCGCTTGAATAAGCCTACCAATTTTTGCAACCCATTAGATATTGGTTTAGTCAAATATTTATGAGATATAATGGTTTTTTGGTTAATCTTTTATATATGTTGATTTCGTATTTCATTTTTTTGTACATAATGATTTTAAATAATTAAAAAATTTAGAAGAATATTATCATTTAATTATTATTTTTATTAAAATAATTATAAATATATTATAAATAATAATTTATAGATATATTTTGATTTTTTACAAAATTTAAAGATTTCTTATTCAAATAATTATAAATTAATATTGAAATATTAAATTTATTGATATATTAATAACAATATATATTTTATTTTTTGCGAAAATGATGTAGCTCACCCTAGTAAAATAGGCAGCAATCATTCACTAATAAAGCATCAGATGTTTTTGGCAGGATGGACAAAGTTTTGGGAGAATACGAAAAACCTACCATTAACAGTAGAATAATTATTACTTGATCTAATAAGTGAAAATAATTTATAAAAAGAAAATAAAGAATTAAAAAATTATTAAAAAAAATAATAAAACAAATATACCCTTAAAATTTAATTTTAATCCTAATCAAATTTCATTCCTCTGTTGGTCGTTCCTCTCTCTCTCAGAACCGATATTAGCCTCTACTTGGATGATTCTTTTTGCTTTATAAGGAGGTCACATATCTTCTGAAATTTGTTTCCATAATTCTTATGTTACTAGTTGCCTTTTGTTTAGCCTGAACCTTTTGCAAGGTTGAAATAGTATTAATTTTTTTTTAACAGAGATCTTTGTCTGCACGAGTTTCTTTTAAGAATAAAAACCATATAATGATTAAGAGGTATGAAATGATAATTAGAAATTAAAAAAAAAAAACTCACAAATCCCTATCAAATAAAAAGGCAACTGACCAATATCTAACTTTTAAAAACCTTCGAAGTTGATGTTGAAAAGGGAAAGACTTTGAGGATTTTTAGCAGCAAAGAACAAAGTTTTGAGATCAAAGGAGAAAACCGAAAAAGAAAAAAAAATAACAACAAAAAATGAAAAATTATATGTGAAGTAATTGAATATAGGATTTTATCAAGTAAAAACCAATAAAATAAACCAAAAAGAGGAACAAAGTCAATTATCAAAGAATTACTTGAGATGAAGTTGTTGTCTAGTGTGAGAGAGAGGAAAAAAATTGGGAGAAGAGTCGAGACTTCGGAGAAAAATGGGGAAGGAGATTTCTTCATTTGGATAATTTTTTTTTTCTTTTTTTAAATAATTACTCCCTATTAAACCATTGATCAATCATTTTTAATAGAAAGGATGTTTTCAAATTCTCCCAAAAGTTTTTCATTTGGATTGAGCCACCGAATTGAACCCACAAGAACTAGTTGGCCCAATCGTCAATGGAATGTTGGCTGGCTGGGGGCTGGGCTCCAACTACACAGCAAGGGTAGGGTAGCCGAATTAATTTCGGCCGAGCCGCCCTTACTCATCTTCACAAAGAAACTTCTATGGATATAAGTAGACCTGCTCACGGCCGGGCAGCCCGCCCGGCCCGTATTGGGCCTGGACAAGATATTTTGTGTTCCGGGCCGGTCTGGCTCGGCTCGGAACAGTAATTTTTATTATAATAATATTATTTTATTTAATTTTAATTATAAATAAAAAATAAAATAAAAAAAAAAATTTTTATTCTAATGAACAGTGTTTCGAGCCTAAACGGGCGGGCCGGGCCGACCCAGGGCCGGGCCTGAGCAGAGAAAAAAAAAAAAAAAATGGGCCGCGGCCCGGCCATGAGCAACTCTAGATATAAGTAGTCGAATTCAAAACCTGTTTTTGTGTCTGACACGAATTGATCCAACTTTTAATGGATTTTGATACTTCAAATTGAAAAGGAATAATTAGTCAATGATTTAATTGATAAAATAACTTTAAAAAAAATGAAATTGTTAAGAAATTGTTAAAAATAATAATAAAGACCTAAATACCTTTACAATAAATTTGGTTTAATGTAATTGAGATTCTTTTTCACTTCAATTCTAAACGGGACCACTTATTTTTAAGTTTAGTTCATTTTTTAATTCAAAATTGTAATTCATATTCATTGATTAGTGGTTAAAAATACGGAATTGCAATTCTTCAGTAGTCCATGTTATTAATTTTTCTTAAGTTTGGTTCATTTTGGTAATATCTTATGCAAATGAACAAAAATTATAATTAAAGGTATTTTAATCATTTTAGCAAGTATTCCTTTGCTATTTTTTATGTTATTCATGTCAACCAAACGTAATAATAATAATAATATTTCAGTAGTTATTTCATTCCATAAATCAAATTACTGAATAGTTATTGTATTTTATTCCTGCTCTATTTCATTCTAATAAAATAGTTATTTCATTCAGTGAATTAAAGTAATTCTGACATGCTCACGCGATTTCCACGTGCTCCATATACTTTTACTGAAATGTCTTAAATACCCTTAAACTTGACACTTTTTCAACAAAACAGCCCTCCACTAAAATTCGCAGTCATTTCCCTCGGACGTCACTGTGGGTTACGTGAGCGTGCTCCTCTCAGGCTTTCCTCCAGTTGCAATTAGCCACGTGGAATTGACAAAAAACTTTGTTCAGAGTCATGGTTCTTACTGATCGACACGTGTCCATCTCATTATACCCCAGAAGTCTCTTTCTCTTTCAAAATTCAAAGACTTTTTTTTTTCTCTCTTTCTTATTTATTTACATTCAAAAGCTCTCTCAGTCCCTCCCTTCTAACTCTCTCTCTTGCTTTCTCTCTCTTGTTTTATTTTCCTTTTGGTGTCTGAGAAGATTCAGCTGCAAAAAGGAAGATAAATTATAGGTGAAATTTATATAATCTTTTTTAATTTTGGTTTTTTGAGGTTGCTACTTTCTTGTTTGGTTGGTAAAAAAAAAATGATTTTTTTTTTTTTTGGGTTTTATCTTTTGTATTGTTTTGGCTTTATGACTACTAATCTTAAGCTAAGATAATAAAGAAAAAAGTTCAAAACTTCAGTAATTATTGTTCTAAAAACTGTATTTTTTGTTATTGAAAGGAGTTTGTTTCCAGTTCATAGTTAATTTTAGGAAGCAAGAAGAGCAGTTAGGGTTATTTTTGGATAAAATGGGTCAGAAGTTTACTTCCTTTTTATATCATGCATGGTTTTCTTTCTTAAAAATTCAGTGTTATTTAGGCATGAAAAAAGAAAATAAAGTTTTGGGCTTATATTATTTTTTGATATCTCTGCTATAAATTAAAATTGTAATTACTTGGTTGTCATTAGGCTACTCATGCATGTCAATTGAAAGTGGTAGTTTTAAAAGTTTAGGATTTGGGTTTAATAGTATTCTGCTTTAAGGTTAGATGAATAATTTGTGTATTCTGCTTTAAGGTTAGATGAACAATTTGTGTTTAAGTGTAATTGAAAGGACAGGATCTTATAAAAGTAATTTAATCATCAAGTATGTGTGTCGGTTGGAATGAACAAGTGACTTTCAAGTGGTTGATTATCTGCTGTACTTTCTTTTCCATTTTTAATTAGAACTATAATCAAATTGTTTCTTTTTAGAATTTAATTGTTTTGTAAGTCAAAGTGAATTCCAGAATTGATTGAACGTATCTTAATTGCTGACTTTCTTTGTTGTTTGCCCTCTGAAAAGGAAAAGGAGGTAGGGTGCAAAGAAATTGAGGAAAAAAGGAATAGGATATATTTTTTTCCATGTGTAGGTATAATGAATTCTTCAGCTGTTGAAATTCAACTGGTTTGGTTCCTCAAATTGAAATTTTATTTGAATTTTCCACTTTAGATATGCTTGCATACATTCAAGGACACAAATAAATGATCTTATGTAGCATGACTCGAGGAAGAGCAGTTTATTAAAAAAATGTTGGATATTTTTGCTTGAATTCTGGTAGGTTTCATAAGGTTCATGTGTAAAATTATTGGCTGTTTTTAACATTTTATTCAAGATTACTTTCTCTTTGGTTTTAGAAATTTTCTTTTTTTTTTGGTGCCTTCAACTTGTCAACAAAGGGATGTGCTGTAAGATGGCATTTTGTTGCTGTTATGAATGTATATTTCTAGAAATCTAAAGAGATAGGTTCATTTATCATAAAGGCCTGACTTCTTGTCTCTGGCTAAGCTAGAGCTAAATTCAGGGGATTGCATTGAATGTTGTCATGTCAACGACTAGTGGAATCACATTATCATCTATGTTACTCGGACTTGGGTGTGAGTGTTGGACATGGGTATGTGTCCAACATGAGTATGTTTGATTTTTTCTGAGTTTTTCCATGTATTTGGAGGGTCCTTGGGGGATCATATCCCCATACCCATGTCCGAATATGCATCGGACACGGGTACTTCAAGAAAAATGAAGAGTCGGAGCAACATTGATTATCATCACTCTTAGTATTTTGTTTCTTCCATATAATTTTTAGTAGGTAGGTCTGCGATTGTGACTAAGTTAGTTAAATATTCTATGTAAAACATTAGAAAGAATCAGAGAAAATAAAGTTTCAGGTCAAGCTAGTGACATATTTTAAAGACATACCTGTTTTAGTGGCTTACAAATACAAATAGTTCTATACTTGGGTGGTGAGAGACAGCTTAGTATCATAAGTTTCTGATGAATTCCTGTTGCCTTTGGCTGTATTGTGTTAGAGCTAAAGTCACATGACTGCGTGGATGTAAGAGTCACGTTCTTACTAGTGGAAAAATAACATGATCAACAATTTAAACATTTTTGCTTTCTCTCTTAAGATTACATTAGAAACACTTGTGATTGTGAATGAGTTAGCTAAATAATCTACAGAAAACATCCGAATAAAAAGAGAATCGGTTTCATGTTCAGGTTTTCACATATACTAGTAACATAGCTGTTTCAGAGTTTTACATAGAGAGAATTTAGTATTAGTGACAGCCACTTAACAAGCAGAGTTGGATTTTTCTTCTGAGCCACCCTATCCAGTTGGTTTTGTATGCCTAATTATGTGTTATAACTTATAATGTCAAAGCTGAACTAGATAAAAGAAAAAGGCACTGCAAGGTTGAGGGGAGGAGGAAGTGGAGGAGATGGCGGTGGAGTTCCCTGTTGGTTAAACAGATACTGTTGAAGTTCAACTTAACCTAATATTTATATGTTTAAAGTTAATCGGACTCCTGTTAAGTAGTTCCTGGCCATCGAAAGTTCAATTATCTTGATATGACTGAGGCTTGAAAGATGGGAATATAACAATGGAAAACATTAATTTATGAATTTGCAGTGAGTCAATATGTCAAATTTATGATGGATGTCCATCCTCATGTCTAATGTTTCTTTCTTCTTGTAGAAGAGCTCCTCATTGTTTAAACCTATGAGAGTAGAATAGGTTTCATCTTTTTATGTATCTGTCTACTTAGAGATTTAGTCTTGGCTTTTTCTTTTGATCTTAATGCCCTTGAAAATTTATTGTAGATTTTGAGATACTTATGGCCTTGGGTATAATCAAGAAGCAATGCTTCTTGTCATGGGAGTCTATGTTGCTCTGACTCTTCATTTTTCTTGAAGTACCCGTGTCCGACACATTTTCGGATATGGGTATGGGGATATGACCCTCCAAATACATGGAAAAACTTAGAAAAAATTGAGCATACCTGTGTCGGACACATACCCGTATCCGACACTTACACCCGAGTCTGAGTAACGTAGATGGGAGTAGTAAAACCATAAAAAGGGATATGATTTCTACTGTTCTTCACCCATGTTATTTACTTACTATTTGTGTATTAATTGTATATAATCTTGAACATTGTGGTCAGAAGCATATATGAGCAACAGTACACTTTTATCTGCTTGATATATACTTGATATATATACTTTTCTATCTTTATTTATAACAGTGCGGTAATGAGAAGATAGAACAAGGGAAAAAGGAGCTTCTGTAAAATTACAATGGATCAATCAGAACAAACACAGCAGCAGAAGCAGCAGCAACAGCCTCTGATGGGAGTTGTTCCTGATGCTGGCCAGATGGGCTATTCTACTGGCCCTTATCAAACCCCTCCCCTGGTCGCTTCTGGCTCTCCAGCAGTAGCAGTCCCTTCACCCACTCAGCCTCCGGCTACTTTCTCTAGTTCTCCACACCAACTTGCCTACCAACAAGCTCAGCACTTCCACCACCAACAGCAGCAGCATCAACAACAGCAGCTTCAAATGTTTTGGGCCAACCAAATGCAAGAAATTGAGCAAACAGAAGACTTCAAGAATCACAGTCTCCCACTTGCCCGGATCAAAAAGATAATGAAAGCCGATGAAGATGTGCGGATGATATCAGCAGAGGCTCCCGTTATTTTTGCAAAGGCTTGTGAAATGTTCATCTTGGAACTGACTTTACGCTCTTGGATCCATACCGAAGAGAACAAAAGGAGGACACTACAAAAGAATGATATTGCAGCTGCCATTTCAAGGACCGACGTCTTTGATTTCTTAGTCGATATTATCCCAAGGGATGAGTTGAAAGAGGAGGGACTTGGGGTCACCAAGGCCAGTTTTCCTTTAGTTGGTTCACCTGCTGATCTTCCATATTACTATGTCCCACAGCATCCTGTAGGGCCGACAGGGATGATAATGGGAAAGCCAGTCGATCAAGCTGCATTATATCCAGGCCAGCAGCCTCAACCGCCCATGGCTTCCATGGCTTGGCCCCAGGGTCAGCCACCACAGCAGCAGCAATCTCAACAACAGCAAAGTGATTCTTGATGAGAAGGGACGAGGGCCAATGATTTCTAATTGGTTTGTTGCAGTGACATTTCTGATAGTCAGATATGGAATCTAGCACTGCTTTATCTGTAGTTAGGTTGTAGTGGTAGGCTAGGCAGAAGCTGTAAAGATTGAAAGTGGATGATGCCATTTTCAATCAATGTCAGATTTAACATGTAATGCATTTGAGTTTGCAGTTTGGTTTATGACTTTTCTTGCTCTGTGTGCTTCTTGGCCGTTATATTATTAGTTTCTTGATTATAGGTTTAGAAGGCATTTTGGAAATTGTAACTGGTAAGAGTAGGTACTTTACTAAAGACAACCGAAAGTTATTTTATGTGCCTTCAACCTTTTCTTGTAGGGTTTTCAAGGAAAACTTGGCTAAATACGCAGATACCATCAGTGACAGTTATGTTGTAAGTATGGATTCACAAATATGCAATCTTATAATTTCAAACATACACTGCAGGAATATATGCAGAGGGGGATGTTATTGGACACGATACGAAAAAAAATAACTAATATGCAAAAAAACACGATCCAACACGAATACACGAATGTCTCAAAATTTATATAATGCGGATTATTAATGTATCAAAATTTATATAAATATAAAATATTTTAAACACAATTATAATACGACAACATATAAGAACACGATACGGATACACAAATTGTCAGGTCCAAGCTTGGCCTGCTGGATTGTTTGCAAAGATGGAAATATGACAACTAGACCCGTTAATGCACAAGTATAGGCATAGGCATGCTTTGCAATCATAAATACAATGCAAAGTCTGTTAATCCACAAGTTAAAGGCGTAGGCATGCTTTGCAATCATAAATACAATGCAAAGTCTGTTAATCCACAAGTTATAGGCATAAGCATGCCTTGCAATCATAAATACAATGCAAAGTCTGTTAATCCACAAGTTATAGGCATAGGCATGCCTTGCAATCATAAATACAATGCAAAGTCTGTTAATCCACAAGTTATAGGCATAGGCATGCCTTGCAATCATAAATACGATGCAAAGTCTGTTAATCCACAAGTTATAGGCATAGGCATGCCTTGCAATCATAAATACAATGCAAAGTCTGTTAATCCACAAGTTATAGGCATAGGCATGCTTTGCAATCATAAATACAATGCAAAGTCTGTTAATCCACAAGTTATAGGCATAGGCATGCTTTGCAATCATAAATACAATGCAAAGTTAGGCCTCAATGAGCTAAACATCTATGTTTTAGCTCACCAATATTACCCACTTTCTTTCAGCTCTTTGATTGTAAAGCTTTGCTTTTCCATTATGCTTTAACAGTCAATTGCTAACCAAAACTCTTCAAACTTATCACAAAGAAACAAGTATTAGCATCAACCAACATTTACTTATGAACAAGAGAAGTTGAAACAAACAACTGTGTTAAGATTGTTCAAGAAAAATATTCCCAAATTAAAGAAGAAACAAACCAAAATTATAGGCACAAAAAAAAAGAGAAAAATATTCTAGATTACCCAAACAGAAATCAATCATAATAATGATATGAAAAAAGATAGATTAAAGAGCTAGCATTAACATATAAAGATGATAAACCCTAATTCAAGTAACCGATCTGAGTTCTGTTTTTAATCCTAAATAACTGGAAATTTTATAAAATTGAACATAAAAAAAGAAAGGGAAAACTACTCCTAATATGAACTTTGTTAAACCCTAATCCGATCATTGAAATCCATCAATCATCATCAGGATCAACACCTTGGAACGCCCATTCATTCTGAGCCCTAACCTCAGCCTCTTCCTCCGGCGTGTAATCATTCTCGATTCCGAAAAACCTCCTCACATACTCCACACTCTTATTTTTAATCCTATCAGCCACGGCTTGATTCAGCATATCAAGCAGATCCTTTATATTCAGATAATTAGCAGCTAAAATCATCTCCTTCAAAGACTCATTGTCTTGGGCCTTCACCAACTCTTCATCGTAGGCCTTGGCTTCGTCCTCCACCGTTGAGGAGCTGCCGCGGGCACGGAATGCTAAGTGGGATTTGCAGTATTCAATGATGATTGAGAGACATTTAGATGAGACGTTTGGGAGTGGAATGGGTCCTTCGGATGCGTCTGTGTTTTCGACGAAAAACGTCTTGATTGTGCCGAACTCCATAGCTATGGCTTCATCAACTTCGAATTCGTGATTGTCTTCGGTTCGAAGGGTTATTTTCTTCGTCTCGACGGGGGCCGTTGACATTGTGGAAACAATAGAAAAAAGAGGGTTTAGGGTTAGGGTTTGGGAATTTGATCGGGATTTTGAAGATTTGTAGAAAGAAAACAAACTTCTGATTCTTAAATTTCAGTACGGGAAAAAAGCTGAAGCTAAGAGGTAAAGCATATTTATAGTGGAAAATAAATAAATAAATTAATTAATTAATTTAATACTAATTTGATTTTGATATAGTTTAGAATTTCTATTCCAAGTCTTAAGTAGGATATCACCTATAATTACTGCAATTAATTAGTGCAATGTAATTAACTAATTAAAATTTTGAATTGTGTAAAGATTTACGACAATATTACGTGGAATTCATGTTTTTTAGTGGTCGATTCTTACATAATTTCGTATTGTGATTGAATAATTACAAAAGTATAGTAAAAATAATTATAGGTAATATATTCTCAAGTCTACAAATATTATTATGAGTAGTAAAATTTATCGCACCCATAAAAGTGGATGAAAAAAAATATTTTTTAAAAGTGGATAGTTTTTTTTAATTAAAAAATCTAGCCTCTAATTTTATTTTATTATTATAATTTTACTTTTTTGTGTTTTTTTAACTGAGTTGATGTCATTTGACTCGTGACACTAAGTCAGTCAATCACATTATATATTATAGACTATTATTATTATTCAAAATCACAAAAATTTATATTTATTCTTTAAAAATAATAAAAAAAATAAAAAATGCCATGGACTCAAATCAATGAATTATAATTCTTTTATTTTTGAGATTTACATTTGTTTGACAATGACATATTCATGTATGTTATTACATATAAAAAGTACACGTTACTGATATATTTTAAAATTAAAATTATAATATTATAGTTTTAAAAATATTGTGTTATAAATAAAGTTTTTAATTATTTAGATTTATATTCAGTTTGTTGATGAAAAACTTAGCTTGTGTATGGATTGAAATTAAAAAAAGAAAGGAAAATAGAGGTTTTAAAAAAAAAAAAAAGATACTCGATTCTCTTGTTTGAATAGTTAAAACGAATAAAGAAAAGAAAAAGAAAAAATTGATCACAACTTTCGTTTGGTTAAATAGAGAAAAAAATAAAATAAAATATTATATTATATTACATTACATTACTTTAATTATACCCTTTTCAAAATAATTTTTTTTATTTATGACGTGAATAATTTTGCGACTAATTATTTTAAATACTTTTGAAAGTTAAAGAAAAAAATTCAATTAAAGAAAGTATTTTTACAATTAATCCATGAAAGAATGTATACTTAAAATTATTTTTACTAGATAGATGTCCACGTTTCGCTGCGAGCATGTTATCGAATTTGAATTGATACTTTGTAATAAATTTAAAAGATAAAAAAGTAAGAGAAATAAAGATAATTTAGAAAAATAATAACTCCCTTCATCATATGACACCTGATATAAAATTGAGAGTTATTTGATATAGTCAATTAGATCTGACAATTTCGAACACAACATAATTATACAATACGAACATAACATGAGAAAAATAATTAAAACATGACACGATACAAAAAATAAAATGAACATGACATAAATACACGAACGTGTCAAAATCTACATAAAATAAATTACTAACGTGTCAAGATTTTTATAATATATAATAGCAAGAATACAATTATGACAAAAAAAAATACGAACACAACGACACGTGACACAAAATTGAGAGTTATTTGAATAGTATCAATTAGACTTGACAATTTCGGACACAACATGATTATACGACACAAACAGAACATGAAAAAAATAATTAAAACACGACATGAAAAATAACATGAATATGACACAAACACAAGAACGTATCAAAATCTACCTAAAACCAATTATTAACGTGTAAAAGTTTATATAAATTTATAATACTTTAAAGACACGATAAAATAACACAAATACGTTACGAACATAATTTTTTTTTCTAAATTGAATCATTATGACAAATTATGCAAAATATGGGATGAATTGAGACATGACATGAAAACACAAATTTTTTTTCTAAATTGAACCACCATGACAAACTATGCAAAATATTTGGATGAAAGGAAAACGACACGAATACAAAATGGAAAAAATAATTAAAATATGACACAAAATGAAAAATGACATGAACACAAAACAAATACACTAACGGCTTAAAATCTATATAAAATGAATTTATGTAAAAATTTATATAAATTTATAATACTTTGAACACACGAAAAAATAACACGAACACGATAAGAAAAATAACATAAACGCGACACGAATGCGTCAAAATCTACACTAAACAAATTATTAACTTGTAAAAATTATATAAAATTATAATACTTTGAATACATGAAAAATAACACGAACACAAGTGCTTTGAACACATGAAAAAATAACAAGAATACGACATGAAAAATAATATGAATACGACACAAAATATTTGAAATCGAAATGATTTAAAAAAGAAAAGATCTAAATCCGAGAAGGTACGAACCCGAAAAGATCCAAACTTGATATGATCCGAATTCGAAATAACTCGAGGTCCAAAATACCTCATTAGTATTAATCAAAAGACAAAACAAAAACACAAAAAATAATATGAAATAACCTAATTAATCCAAAAATAATGTGACAAAAGTTCAAATCAACCCACAAACTATAGCTTATGACATGTATTATGTGGTAAAAATAGTGTGATACCACAAATAACCCCCCAAACTATAACTAATGACATATATTATGTGGCAAAGGGAGCGTGTTTCAAAATTCAAAATTCTCAATCTTCATGCAATTGGGGATAGGTTTTAATGTAGGTATAGATATAAAAATATATATTTTTTGAAATTAATCCATTAATGATGAAATTCAAGAACTGAAATATTTATTGTTAAGATAAAATTAACTATATAAATATTAGCATTTTCTTACAATTGTACATGTTTAGTCTTTTTTTTTTTAAGAATTTGTGAAATGATAACAAATTGAGAAAAAAAAAATTAAGGTCCAAAGCTTAAATTAAAAAATATATATAGAAGTCAAAGTTATTGACAAAAAAAAGAGTTGATGAATAAGTTACAAAAGATTTGAAGGCTGTGTTAGTGGTTAAGCTTAAATATTAAGAGTACTCTTTGAAAAAAAAAAAATAATAATAATAATAATAAAGACATAAAAATCATTTTAAAAAAGTTTACTCCTTTTCTTTCCTCTTTATTTACGGTAATTGAAAAATAGAGTTTTTAAGTAAAAAGGAGATGTGCTCAAACCCCATTTTCTTTCCTTTATTTTAATTTAAAATGATATTCAAAAAAAAAAAAATGTTTCTTACTCTGCTTTCCTTTCTTTTTCTTCACCCCTCAATCAAAACATAATCTTAAAAAATCTTGTAAAATCATGAGAGAAAATAATACCTATGTAAAAAAAGATTTTGACACATTCATTATGCTTTTTCTTTTTTTCAAAATTTTAAAAAATATATATATGTAAATAGTTTTTCATACAAAAATAAATAATTTTTGTATTTTTTATATAAAAATATGTTTCTTACAATATATATATATATATATATATATATAGCAAGACATAATGTATGTAACTTTATAGTTATTATTATATTTAATATTTTTAACCTTATTTATTATATTATAATTTTTGTAAACATTTTTATGATTTTTCTAATTGAGTTAGTATCTTTGTGATACAAAACTTAAACAAACTAGAAAAAAGACCTCACTTCGTTGGGGTACTTTTAAAAAAAAATTTATAAATTTTTAATTAATTAATAATAATAAATTAATTTAAAATTATATTTTATTAAATAATAATTTATTAAATTTTTTATTTTCAAATTATAATTATATTAATATAATTATATTTTGTTAATTATGAAAATTAAATTTATGATAATTGTTTATTTATAAATTACGTAATATAAATTTATTTTTAAATGTTATTTATATATATTTAAAAACATTTAGATTTTATTATATACTGTATATTTTTATTTATAGGAGGTAAAAAATAAGAAAATAAAATTGTGGTTTGTATTCTATTCTCTCGTAGGATCGATTTTTTCACATAGGTTAGCAGCGAGTTTTTTTTTCTTCCTTTTTTTCCCGAGCAGATCAGGTACAGATTTTAAATTGACCCGTGACTCAACGTGCGAACCTACGCCTTTGAATACATCATTTAAAATAAAAATAAAAATAATTAATAACATAATTTATTTTTAACTTTTCCACCAAGTCGGTTAGGTACGAATCATAAATCGACCCACAAGTCAACGTGCGGACTAACCCCTTTAAATACATTATTTAAAAATAAAAAATAAAAATAATTAATAAAATATTTATATTTTTTCAAGCGAGTCGATTACGGATCTTAAATCGACCCACGAATGAACGTATGGACCAACCCTTTAAATATACCATTTAAAATTAAAATAAAAGTAATTAATAAAATAAATTTCTTATTTTAACTTTTTTCTTGAGCGGCTCGAGTACAGATCTTAAATCGACCTGCGAGTCAACGTGCAGACCAACCTCTTTAAATACATCATTTAAAAATAATTAATAAAATAATTTCTTGTTTATTTTTTTCGAGCAGGTTGGGTATGGATCCTAAATCGACACGCGAGTCAACATGTGGACCAACCCCTTTAAATGCATCATTTAAAAATAAAATAATTCATTTTTAACTTTTTTTCTATGGATCGAGTACGAATCTTAAATCGACTCTCGAGTCAACGTACGAACCAATCACTTTAAATACATCATTTAAAAAAAAAACTAAAAATAATTAATAAAATATATATTTTTTAATTTGTTTTTCCAAACGGGTCGGGTACGGATTTTAAATTGATTCATGAGTTATCATGCAAATTAACCTCTTTAAATACATTATTTAAAAGTTTTTTTTTCTTAAAAAAAGCAATCAAACCCATTATTTTTTTTTCATGATAGGACAAAATTACCCTTAACATATTTGAAAAAAATTCCTTTGAGTCCCTTAGGACTCAAAAATAATTATAGTAGATACTTTGGTATAACTAGATTATGACTAGAGATGGCAAAATAAATCCGAACTCGAAAACTCGTCCGAAAATTCGAATCTGCTCAAATCCGATTTGATCAAAAAAGTCAAAAATTCAAACCTGAAAAAATTCAAGATCAAGAAAACCTGAACCCGAAAATACCTGAGCCCGAGACTGACCCGAGCCTGAGCCCGACCCGAACTCGAGACCGACCTGATTATAAACCAGAACTTAATACTAAAAATAAGAATGATTTAATTGTAATTAAATAATTTGTTATAAAACAACAATTTTAATTATCAATTTTATTCTAATATCTTTTTTACTTACTTATTTAAAAAAAATTAATATATAATATATAATAAAATAATAATTTTATCAAACTATTTTATTTTGTACCTGTAACTTTAACCTCTCATGTATTGATGAATCCACCATCTAAACAAATTGATCTATTGTCTAATTATCAATAATTAATTTAAAAATTAAACCCATCTTAAGATAATAATATCGGAGAAATTAATTTACTTGCAGATAAATGAGTTGTGAATAAAATATAAGTGTTTTTTCTTAGAACTATAAAAAATAAATTGTTGATTATTTTTTTAAAATCTTCTAGCAAGAGTTTTTTTAGGATAAAGTTGAAAATAATTAAAATTGTGATTAATTTTATATATATATATATATATATTTCATTGTTCTTAAATTTTAATATAATATTTTATTTATTTATTTATTCTCATATATTTGCATATGTGATATGTTTAAAAATCATTTAAAATATTCAACATCATACTATTAATTAATGAGTTACAAGCCTACAAACAATCATACTACTAATTTTATATAAGATAATGAAATAAATTTTGTTATGAAATCAAAAACTTAATTAGTATGAGATCCAAAACATGATACTTATATAGTGTTATTATTAATTATTTGCTTTTCTTTTATGCCTAGACTTAATTAGTTTATACATACTTCTTATTCTTTTAGAATTCACAAATTTCTTTTCTAATTATTTTTTATTTAATCACAACCTAATTAATTAATAAGAATATGATATTATCTTATATATATCCCATGTCATGTAATTGTATCGTGTCTAAAAGTATCATATCTATAAATCATTACATCATCTCATCTCATCTTCATTGGCCATTACTATTTATTATTTGCTATTCCAATGGTAAATTATTAAAATATTTAAATATATACTATATATATCAAGTAATTTATAATCACGATTTCTTAAAAAATTTAGTTTAAAGTTAAGATTAAACCATTAAGACAATTGAGCAATAATTATTAGTAGTACTTTTTTTTTTTGCATTGTCTTACCATCTTTTAAACTTTAATTTTATTTCTTCTTCAAATATAGTTATTTGCCTATTTTGATTTAATTATTAGTGTATACAATTATATGCATATGTATGCATAATATAAATCATAATATATGTTGAATATTCTAATTCATCGAATCAAATTATTTTAAATATTAATATGATAATATATCATATTTTTTATAATCAATTATGTAACAAATTGATTTTACATAACAAATTAATTTTATATCCTTTTGGTGTTAACAAACATTGATATTAATATACAAATATAATTAAAAAAATCATATTATACAAAAGCTTACTTAAAAAATAATAATTTATTTTTGGGTTTAAACATTTAAATTATATAAAAATGATCACATCTAACATAAAATAGAAAATGAAGTAAACCCGAACCCAACCCAAATCCGAACCTGATATGAGCCAAACTGGAACGGACTCCAATTCGAAAAAACTCGAACCCAAAAAAATTCAAATCCAAAAAGATTTGAACCCAAAAAAACTCAAATCCGAAATAATCCAATCTAAACCTGCTCCATTGCCACCTCTAATTATGACATATCCACTTTATAGGTAAAAGAAAAAATAAGTAAAAAGAAAAAAGAAAAAAGTTAAAGAAAAACAAGCTACTTAATTACATGTACTAATTTTTCAAATAAAAAATTAAATTATTAATATAAATCTATTAATATATATTAATTTTATTTTATAATTTGATCTTTTTGATAAGTCTCCAATTGAATAATGTTCTTGACTTATGACATTAATTAAGTAACGAGTTTTATATATAGTATCGATAGTTGATGAAATTAATTTATATTAATTGAGTAGCATGTACATGATTCAATAAAAAGGTTGCATCTTACAATTACAATTACTAACAATCATATTTACTTAATTATTAATCATGTTAATGACATTAATTCTAGAGATGGAAAACAATAATACTTGCACATTGCAGCAATGTATTTTTCTTTATTTTCTTACAATTACATACTAAAAAAAATTATTTAGAATAAGATAAATAAAAATGTAAATTTATAAATAATTGATTGATTTTATCAAATATTTCATCCGTAGACTATATTATATCTTTTTGTTTAAATTGGAGGCTAAACCATTTTTTAAAAAAATAATATTTCTAAACCTTAGCATAGAATTAATTGGATGTTTAAAATTGAAAGTAAATATTTTCTCATGAGTTGACTCTAGACTTGTCCAAGGGTCAAGCTACTCGTCCAAGTTTGAGGGTCCGCCCATATTTGAGAGGGTTTGGACAAAAATATTAGGCCCAAAAAATGGGTTTGGACAAAAAAATAAGACCATTTTAAAAAATGGGCCGGGCCTTAACTTCAACATTCAAGGCCCGAGCTCCGGCCCAGTCCGTTTTAAATTAAATAATATATTATTTTTATTTTTATATATATTATGTAATTTATGTCATATAAAGATTGAATATATAATAATAGTGTAAACATTGAAAAATATGTTAAGTTGTCCATGTTTAAAAACTTAATAAAAAAAATTACTAAAGATTAAATAAAAAATAATATGTATTTTAAAAAAAAATACAAAAAAATAATATAGACGGGCCTAAACGGGTTTGGGCCCGTCATTTACAAATATGGCGGACTTGGACAAAATTTGAAGCCCATATTTTGGGTCAGGCCGAGCTTGAGCAAACATATATGATGTTGATACCATACATGGACCCGATCCAAACCCGACCCGACCCGGTTCATGGACACCTGTAGTTGACTCTCACTAGAGAGTTGTGCTATTTGGAACTTTTAGAGAGTATAAAATAAAATTGTAAGAAAAATTATAGTTTTAGAAAATTAAAGAGTAAAAAGGATTTTTTATAAGATTATTATTTTATATGCATACTGTCGAGTTTTTTTTTTTTTTTTTAATTCCATAAATTTGTTAGATGATTGTCGCATGTTTATTTCATACTCATTGTCTTATTTTGTTTGATCATTTTTTAATGTCTCAAAATTATTTCTCTTATTTTTTCTTTTAAATTTATTTTTCATGATTTTTTTTTTTAACTTTAAAAAACATGAAACACCAATTTTATAAAAAATTTAACATAAAATAAACCAAAATCAAAGTTTTTTTTTTCTTAAACTTTCATAAAAATCAAAAGGAGAAAAATATATGAATATAAGAAGTAATTAATTTATTTATTAACTTTATAAATACATTCTATGGATAAATGTAAATTTGTCACTATACTATATGTGAAGGTTGAATTTGGTCATTATAGTTTTATTTGATTGAATTTTGCTAATATATTTTTTATTTTTGGTATTTTTAACAAAGTTAACCGAAACTGTTATTAGTCTCTCTTTTTTTTCTAACAAAAAAAAGTAAATGACACGTAAATTATATAAAAAAAAAATCAAATAAAAAAAATTTACCTCATATCGAAAACAAGAGGAAGATATATATAAGAAAACAACACGATTGTTTATTTTTGTTTTTTCATTTATTTAAAAGTTTTGAAACAATGTTATTAATTTAATATAATAAATAAATTTATCATTATGTAATAAAATAATAATATAAATAAAATTTATCATTATATAATAAAAATATAATAATTTTTAGTTATTTATGAATTTCATAAATATCAAATAATTTTAAATTTTCATTTATACAAATTTTAATTTAATGTTCTTAATAATCATATTCTTTCTTATTGCAATTCACCTTATTGTCATTTTATTTTTGCATCCAAATATATATCATCATTTATTTTAATCTCATGCTACTATCCAATTTCATCATTACAATAATAAATTTTACCGATATCATTATTTTTAACTTCATCAAAATAAATTTTACCGTACATTCAAATAGAACTTACCATTTCTGTCAAATATAAAGAAGTATTAAAGACCTTTACAAATACCCATGTATTCAACTCTTCTTCAAATCAAAACTGACTTTAACTTCTCCTAAATGATCCAATAGTCACTATAAGAAAATGGGCTTTTAGCAATCTTGATTTTCAACAATTGAAATTGCGAAATCTTTTTATATTTACAACGATTTTTTATAATCGTTGTTTAATTAAAATTTTCTAATATTTCATACAAAGATAATTTTTTTTGTTGCGAATTCCTATTATATTCGTAGCAACAATAAAAAATTATTGTAAAATCTTGTTATATTTTTAACGAGTTTTTTATGTCGTTTAATTATGTTTTTAGTGTTTTATGTAACAACAAAAAAATTTATTATAAATATTTTATCATAACGACAAAAAAAAAAAAAAAGTCGTTGCAAACTCTTATAAAATTTGCAATGATTTTTAGAGTTGTTGCCTAATTTATTTTATTTAATATTTTATAAAACGACAAAAATAGTTATTGTGAATATTTTATTATATTTGTAACGATAAAAAAATCGTTGCAAAATCTTATAAAATTTGCAACAACCTTGTAAAATTGTTGTGTAATTTATTTTTTAAAATATTTTATACAATAACAAAAAGGTTAGTACGAAAATTTCATCGTATTCATAATAACAACCAAAAAATTGTTGAGAACTTTTATCGGATTTGCAACAAATTTTTATAGTGATTGTCTATTAATTATTATTTTTGCAATGATTTTTTATAATCATTTTTAATGAAAACTAAATTAAGTTAAAGTTTAACTCATGAAAAAATAAATTAATATTTAAAGTAATTAATGAATTTTAACTAGTATTATGAAGGGTTTTGGCAATTTCAAAAAATTGAGATTTAATTTTAGTGTTGTTAAAAGCTATTTTTCTAGTAGCAAGTCCAACTTAACGTGGTTTCAACTCTTCTTCTTGATTGGTTTTTTTTGTTGATTTGGATAAAAACTTTGGATATATTCCATCTATTTCATCTCTAACTTTTTATTTGGTTTCACTTAAATTTTTAACTATAAAATTATTTGTTTAAATCCTTATCCTTTTAAGTGATTTTATTTTGATCACTTCATCAAATATTTAACTATAGAATTATTTCAAATCTACTGTTAATTCAAATATGTTCTTAAAATATTTGAATTTTAATTGCTACTATTTTTTTTTTTTGGAAAATGAAAAGCCTGCAATTTAGTAATTTTTATTATACTAATGAAATTTGAAGTAAAATACTAATTTAATTTCAACGAAGACAATTAAAATTTTCTTGTACTTGTAATAATTACATTAAAACTACTTCAAAAATATTTAGCATTTCAGATTTAAGTGGGGGCAATTGCCCCATTGCCCTCACTGTAAATTCGTGTATGTTGAGTAGATTTGTTCACAAATCGAATTATTGATCCGGTTCAAATTGGATTGAGCCTAAAATAAAAATTTTGTATTTGAACTGGTCCGATTCGGTGTGAATTACTATTTAATCAATAAAAAAATTTATTTAAATTTAATTATAAAAATATGTAAATATTAATATAAAATAAATTATTTAATATTTTAAACAGTAAAACAATTTTTAAAATCATTTCTAAATAAATAATTATTTTATTATTATTCGAATAAGTCCATATTGTGTGAAGTGTGTGGACTGATCATTGGATCCATTAATTGTATTCATTCAAACTTAGGTTTCAAGCAAAGAAAACCCTAAGAAATCACGTGATTCTGTTGGCAATTGGCTGGCCTTAAAATTCTTCCCACATTACGCGTCATCAAAGAGAAGGAGAGAGAGAATAATAATAATCTATAAAAACCTAACCTTAGCTTTGATTTACACTCTTTTCTTCTGGAAGCAGTAGAATAAAGATAATTGCCTAATTCCTCTTGCTCTTTTATCCCTTTCGTTTTAGGGTTACTTATTTTAATTAGTTTTGGATTTGGTTTCACGAGGGTTTCAACTTTCAAATACCTTTTCTCATATAAATAAATTTGGAGAATTTAAGATATGGGTTTTTCTGAAAATCAAAACCTTAAGGTGGGTCCTCCTCTGTCTTCGGATTCTTTCTAGAAAGAGGAAGAGACGCAATGGTTTATCAGTTGCTGACACACTCAAATTGTGGAGTGAAAATCCCGAAGCCAAACAAAGCCATAAATCGCCTGCCAAGGGCTCGAAGAAGGGGTGTATGAAAGGAAAAGGAGGGCCTCAGAATCAGAATTGTAACTACAGAGGTATTAGGCAGAGAACTTGGGTGTAAATTGGTGGCTGAAATCCGAGCCCCTAACCGAGGGAAAAGACTTTGGCTTGGTACTTTTCCTACAGCTGTCGGAGCTGCTATTGCTTATGATGAAGCTGCCAGGGCGATGTATGGTGAAAAAGCGATCTTGAATATGCCTCATGTTTCGGATTGTGAGTCCATGACTTGTGCATCAAGCAACTCTGAAATAATTTGTGACAAAAATGTGGGTAGTGAAGATGAAGAAAGTGGGATGAATATTGTTGAGTTTGGTATTGATTCTGAAGCAGCTCCGTCGACAAGTGGTGGAATGAATTTGACAGTGAATGAAATACAAGATGTGAGTGATATGAAAGTTGAAAGTTGAAGGTGAAGAGAATAAGGAGGCAAAACCAGGAGATGAGTGTATGAAGGAGACAGATTATTGGTGGCTTGATGGATTGGAGTTATTTGATGATATTTCAATGGATTTTGGAGGGAATAGTGGAGGAGTTGCATCTTTTTACGATGAATTTGAGTTCTTTAATGTATATGAATTTTTGGGTTGACAATTCACAACTGGATTTACAGTCCCACGGAAAATCCAATTTTTTTTTGGTAGTGTTAGGCAATTATTACTAGCTAAATTTCAATTTTGTCTCAATTATTCATTTTTTAAAGAAATTTATTTTTTTTCTTTATTGAAGAAAATCTAGATATTGTAATAACAGAAAATCTCAATACATTAGATTAGAAAGTAATATTCCAACACAAGCTGCATTGTCACGTCTTCCTTCCTATTCAGCTCTTTTAACAGTATATGTATCAACTGAGAAATGCAATCGCCATCAAGGTTTGGGTCATCTCCATTGGCATAATAACTTAATTCTAAGGAAAACTACTATTTGATAAAATCATGTCTCAATTCTTGAGCTGTCAACTGTAAAGAACTTGACATTGAAAAGGATAAATAACTGATAAACCCTAATTGTTCAATGTTCATAATCAAAGCCATTGTACAAGTTTAATTACTACATAAATATTAATTTCACTATATCAACCCAAACTGATCCATTATATATAATACAAAAATACTGCACCAATATGTTGCAGAGAGACTGGATGTGAGGAAGAGTGACACATATGTTAAAGAGACATCGAATGGGAACTCAGGGAAAAGATAAAAAGTTACTAGAAAGAAAATTGATAATCCGTTTTTTTTTTTTTTTTTTGGATAATTAAAAATAAAATTGCATTGTTGGTGAAAGGAATAGAAACTAGGGCAAGTCATAATTTGATATAGCACTTTAACCAACACAACCAACTTCAACTTTTGTTAGGTAATCCGTTTTTATTTTCCTTTCAAGACACTTTCTTTAATAAATAAGACAATAATACAAAATATTTTCCACTCAGAATTATATTTGACAACAGCTATTCTAAAGGAGACTGGATGTAAAGAAACAAAAACAGAACCAAAGTTAATCAGTTCACCTGCATCCAAACTGTTGCAGTCGAGATTGTAAGCGTTGTTGTGTTGAGAGTACGTAAGATTTTATCACTCATTACTAATTTTAGCAGATTTTTCACGCTTTCTCTTTTTACTCCTTTTCTTCAATAATCCTTTCTCAGCTAGTGTCTTGAGTTTCTGCTTTTTTCGTTCTTTTACTTTCTCCTCAAACCCATTGTCCATCATCTTCATTGTGGCCACGCGTTTAGCCTTCAATACCTGCCAATTTAAACTAACTTGCATAAGATACTAATACTTGTCTTGTGTTGTTAAAGTTGATTCGGATAAACACCAGAAACTACTATGTTGAATACCAACTCTTTAGTAATGCCAAAAGCCAAAAATAGCACAAGTTATTAGTCCTTCAAATGCTGATTATAAGTGCTACATTTGCACCTCTTCCTATGTTGCCCGGACTCTTTATTTTCCCGAAAAATATCTATGTCCGACACATATTCGGACATGAGTATGGGGGTATGATCCTCCAAATATATTAAAAAACTTAGAAAAAATTGAGTATACTCGTGTTGGACACATACGTATCTGACACTCACCCCCGAGTCCGAGTAACATAGTATTCGATAAATACGTAGTAGAGTTAACAAGGCAAACCTAATAGCATCAATATGTTGAACAAAGGCATCCTTCCACAACAGCCGATTTTTTTTATTCCTCTCTCAAGTTAATGCAGTAGGACAAACTTTGGTTCCTAAAAAGCATATTATTGCACAGTTCTAACAGGATTTACCATGTATTTTCAACCTAATGATGCATATGCACTTCACACACTGCCAATACTGAGAAGGTTGAGTTGTGACAGTTTTGTAAATGAATAACTCTGAAATTTAAGTAGAAGAACTACCAAAAAGAAGAATCTAACAGATCATACCTTTGTGAAATCAGACAGGACTTCATTCTCTTTGCATTCAAAATTTTCCAATTGTTTTCCAATTTCAGCTTCTATTTCATGAACAAGATCCACATCATTCTGCAAATTACATTAATTAGTAAGCAACTCAAGCAAATGAACAACTAGAGACTTCATACTCCAAAAAGCCTCTTTATTAGATCAGAAAAAGAGTAGAGAATCCATAAAGCATGTTACATACTTTATACATGAGGACATTAAAACACATACAAATAAATTGCCACTGAGGTTGATAGAGAAGAGAGAATGTGACAGACACCTTTTTATCAATAAGTTTTTAATCTGAGATGAGAGAGGGGAGAAAAGGCTTTATTTATTGACAGGGTTCTAATTTAAATCAATTTCAGTTAAGTTGCTTCCTTATCTACCGAAAAATCTATGTTAGATAGAAATTGACCACATATAGAGGAGATATCACAGGAAACATGTATGGAATATCAGCTACGGATTGTTTTAGATGTGAGAATCCTCTTTAAGGCATACAACATATGCAATGGAGCATGCCATCCCCTTAGTACATTGTATATGTAAAAAAAAAATTTAGTAATCTAAGCTCTTTACAATTTTAAAGGCAAACAGTCAAATTCCTGGCAGGCAAGGACGGATGAGACAAGTCACTCGATAATTCTTATTTCTAAAGTTAGTATTCTTTAATATTTATAGGAAAACCTTTCTAAGCTGGTCTTCAAGGTCCAGCAGCCCTCCAAAAACCATAAAAAAGCCAGTTTCAATGTCAACGACCACTTCCTACTCACCTCAGTAACAAAGCTCACAGCCAATCCTTCTCTGCCAGCTCTTGCAGTTCGCCCCACACGATGAACATAATCCCTAGGATACCTGAAACAGGCGACAGCTGAATTTTAGTGCCCAAGCAGACTTTAGAGAAACTAAGAATTAAGAAAAATCCTTAATTAAGAGAACCTTGGAAGATCATAATTAATGACAAGATCAACAGTAGGAATGTCTAAACCGCGACTAGCAACATCAGTAGCAAGCAGTATAGAAACTCGTCCAGATTTAAAATGCTGCACTGCAGAAAGCCTTAGAGCCTGTGATTTTAATGAATGCAATGCTGCAGCCTCCACTTCAATCTCTTCTAATAATAAACTTAAAAGGTGACAATCTCTGTTTCCAAATTTTAAAGAATAAGAAGAAAATGTCAAAACAGAAATGTATGAAGAAATAAATATTTATTTTAAAAAGAAAGCAAAACTACCATACAAAACCTGCTAGAAAAAAGCATGTCTTGCAGCATCTATCAATCAAATGGTAAGAACAACATAAACCATACTAATTGTTGCAAAGAAAATCAAATAGTCAAGAACTCACATGAAAAGAAGGCCAAAATGCCCATGCCAAAGATTAGCTAAGTAAGATGCAGAACAAGGCAAAGAAAGAGATAGAAAAAAGAGAGAAACAGATTAGAAACAAATAAGAAGCAAAAGATTACCAGAGATGGGGGGAGAGCTCAGAGAAACGATAGAGCAAGAAAAGAAATAGGCAAAGGCTTTCTCAATTAATTAATCCCTATAACCTACCGAGATAGAAAAGAGCCTAGCACTCAACACCAGCACAAGCACTGATAGGACAGCTTTGCTTTTGTTTTCCCCCACTTCATCTTGAAGTTAAGGTAAAAGGAATAAGATGAATAATTAGAGAAGGGATAGTATCATAATTTGCACACGTCTTCAATGTCTTCTTGATCCTCCAAGAAATTGCATGACTACCACTGAAACATTTGTAATCATCCAAAAACTTGGATTTAATGCATGTTTAATTTCTCCTGATCATTTGAACAACAGTTCTGTTTTCAGTGTGGAAGCTATATTACATTATAAAGGTACTTTAAACATTATGTTCTGTCTCCTAGTGTTCCTACTAAGACCATGAGTGTAATTGAAGGTTTTGGATGGTGATCTTGCTGCTTCTTCTCAAAGCAGTTGGTATCTCTACCTTATCCCATGGAAAAGTCACCTATTTTCAGAGCACTAATGCCTATTAGAACAAAATTTAACTCTATGAAAGCAAGTTTATTCAACTGGAGGGAGAATAACGTTCTCTCTCTCATTCTGCATCAAAACAGGATCATGACACGGCTCAAGCTTAAAAAGTTTCTACTTTCTATTGGCATGTAATAGTAAATACAACATTGGTAAAATTCTTTAAAGTTGTAATTCCTAGATGAAGGGCTTATCAGGCCCATCTGCAGTCTTCTTATACTCACTGGTTAATCACTGATTTTTTTTTTTTTTTAGATTAATCAAATTAGCGTCAAGGTTTTTCAGTAATTTCAAAATTCAATGGAGGTCCGTCGAGGAGCCTTACAATGGTAATTTTTAGTACCATCGCATCCTTAATTACAGTTATCAAAGCTGCCAAGAATCTAAAGTTCTTTAGCATCATTGTATATAGCTTCCCTAGCAGTATTGACTCAACCAAACAGCTGAAAATCAAGCCTTTCTCCTATTCCAAGTATTATCATTTATCTTAAACTCTCACCCCCGGTTGGATTTAATGTCAAGGATACTGCATAGTCTAGCAGAAGAAAGAGAGAGAAGAGGTGGGAATAGGAGGATTGAAGACCCTGGAAATTATAGACTAACGAAAATGAAAGTTGACTTCAAATAATTTGAAAAAGCTACTAATGACAAAAGGATCACAACTAATGTAACATCTACAAGTTGGAACGTGGTACACAGCTTGAACCAAAATTGCAGCTATTAGCACACTGATTAAAAAAAAAAAAAAAAAGAGCACATACTAATAAAAAAAAAAAGAATTAATTGGCTCAAAGTTTGATACCTGCATCTTGAGGCAAATATCATGGCTGAGCGGATATTAATATCTTCCATTTTAGACAAAATGTGCACAAGATAAGCATCCTTCACAGTCCTTGGGATGAAAACATACTGCTGCTTAAGTGTTTCAACTGTCCTGAAGCCTTCATAAGCCTCATAGAAGAATGGCTTGTTGGCAGAAAGCTCAAGCAGTGTTTGCAAGTCACTGGTCATTGTTGCAGAAAATAACAAAGTTTGCCGATTTTTTGGCAAGCATTGGAAAACCACCCTTAGTTCCTCCTCAAAGCCAACATCCAAAACTCTATCTGCTTCGTCCAAAACTAAAAACTAAAACAAAATAATAACAGTAAAAAAGAATATGTAAACGAGGAAGAATTTCAAAAATAGCATATTTATTTATTTATTTATCATGCAGGGTTTAAAGAGGCCTGTGGTCAGACAGAGAATCTCAACATGCTTATCCTGCTTTACTGGCTCATGCATGGCTGTCAAGGATAGTTACAAATATCCTGTTCCAATTACTCACTGTGACAGTTCTCTCAACAATCTTACTCTAAAAAATTCATCTCATTTTCCTACAGAATAGATTCCATTTCTGAAAATATCCAAATCTTTCAGTCAACTAATAATAAGCAATGAATACAGAATTATTTAGACTCAATCCTAAAATTATGAAATATTAGATGAGACAACCTTCTCCATCCCTTAGTCCCCATCATATAACCTGGCATCTTATCCTCAGATTTTCAAAGATTCTTGACAAGCAAATTGTTCAAAACCATTTATAGCAATTAATACAAATGCAAAAAAAAAAAAAAAAAAAAAAGAGATTAAACCCAACATCCTAATTTGTCCCTAGATTTTAACAATTATTGCACCAACTGAATAAACTTGCAAAATAGAAACATATACATAATCGGTTAGTTCAAACGTTTCATCCATCGTTCCCAAATTTATCAAATGAAAAACAAATTTCACTGTCTTCTTAAAGCAAATCAGGTCACCACTCACCAGCCACTTTATCCCCATTTGGCCAAAATAATTGCGTCGTATTATCCAAAAATTAAATCAATCAAAGCCACATCCTAAAATAAATTAGTCATCGTCATTTTCAAATCATCATACTGCATAATCATACACTAGAAAACAATTCTCATCAAAATGCGTCCTTTGTCAATCATGGAGAATAACAATGAAGAAGAAGATGGGGGATTTACTTTAGTTCTTTGAAAGACTTTAGGAATATCAGGATTTTCTTCGAGCAAAACTTTAAGTCTTCCAGGGGTAGCCACAACCACATGTGGCCTCGAAACCAAGGCTTTCGCCTGCGTAATCATATCCATTCCACCCACCACCACCGAACACCTCAAATGCAAACAAGACCCCAATGCTCTAAACTGCTCTGCCAACTGAAAAGCAAGCTCCCTCGTCGGAGTAATCACCAGCGCAAAAACCCCATACGGATCCTCCGCTAAACGGTTCAATATTGGTAGAGCAAACGCCGCCGTTTTGCCGCTTCCCGTCTGGGCTATCCCCAGCACGTCACGACCGGCAAGTATTTTAGGTATGCAATGGGTTTGGACCGGCGTTGGCTTTCGCATTCCGAGTTCTATGCATGTTTGGATGGCCCATTCGGCCAGGCCCAGGTCGGAGAAAGCAGTGGTTGTGGCGGCGACGGCGGAAGAGGAGGAAAATTTTTCTATTTGGGGAGTTTGGGGATTAGGGTTTTGGGAGGGTTTAGGGGTTTTATTGGGTTTGGTTTTGCGGGGTTTGGAGAAAAGAGGGAAGTTTTTGTCAATTAAAGTTGGAGATTTTTCTTGTTCTTGTCCTTCTTGATCCATGATAAATTCACTGTTTGGTTGAAGAGAAAGTGAGAGAAACCCCTTATGATTGGGGAGAAAAGAAAAGAAAAAAAAACAATAATTTCTCCTAGAAAATTTGACGGGAGTACCAGTTTTTTCCCTGTCAAAGATCCGGAAAAGACTACGAACACAAAACTGATACAGCACAAGTAAACGTTGTCGTGTGTACCATGCAGCTGTTGTTTTCTTCTTACTATGCACGAATTATAATTTTATTTTTATAATATTAATTTGCTATATAAATATTTATAAACTAAAAAAGTTAAAATTATGAATTTATAAAAAAACAAAGTAAACTTTTAAATTTTAGTTTAAGAGTATTTAATTAGTACTATTATTTGTTATTACATGCATTCACATCTTAATGCTCATTAATTTATTTATTTTTTAATATATAATTGTATATTTTAAAAATAATAAAATGCATATTAACTAAAATTTATATGTAAAATTTATTTTATGTACAAATTATATCAATTTATTATATTATTTTTAATATTAATGCAAAATTAATTATGAGATAAAAACATTTAATGTAAATTTTAACTTTTTATTTATATCAAATAAATTAATCTACTTTTTAAGATTAGTGAAAAATTAAAGCTTTTAAGATAAAGTAATTCTGCATACATTTTTAATTTTTAATTTATTATTAAATTAATTCATTTAACGAAAGTGTTTTAATGAAATTAAACTTTTTACTTATAAATTAGATAAATTTTATTAATAATAAAAAATATTTATAATGACAATTTAGAAATATAGTGAACAACGATGATTATTTTTGTCAGTTCAAAAGATTCTTCACATTAAATTAGATAAATTTTATTAATAATAAAAAAATATTTATAATGGTAATTTAGAAATATAGTGAACAACGATAATTATTTTCGTCTGTTCAAAAGATTTTTTACATTTGTACTTTTATATATAATAGTATTTTTATCACATGCATTGCATGCCGAATGCTCGTTGATTTATTTATTTTTGAATATATAATTGTATATTTTAAAGATAAATTAAAATAATAAAATGCATTATAATTAAAATTTTTATGTAAAATTTATTTCATGTACAAATTATATCAAATTATTATGTTACTTTTAATATTAATGTAAAATTAATTATGAAGATAAAAAAATTTAATGTAAATTTTAACTTTTTATTTATATCAAATAAATTAATTCACTTTTTAAGATTAGTGAACAATTAAAATTTTTAAGATAAAACAATTCTACATAAATTTTTAATTTATTTATTTTTAAATTAATCCATTTAACGAAAGTGTTTTAATGAAATTAAATTTTTTACTTATAAATTAGATAAATCTTATTAATAATAAAAAATATTTATATGGCAATTTAGAAAATATAATAAATAACGACGACTATTTTGATCAGTTCAAAAGATTTTTCACATTCGTGTTTATACATATATATTATAGATTATAGATTATAGATAATAGATATGTGTTGTATTAAAAAAAAAATGTAATTTTATGTATAGAGTAATAAGTAAAATAAATATTTATATATTTTTTATTAATAAAATTGTTTATTATTTCAAGTTTCAAAGAGTTTTTGTTAGTAATTTTATGTATCCATAATCTTATGTTAAATTATGAGAAATGATTTGACAGACTCTTCCCAGACAGGTCCGTCCAATAATATGGTGTTAATGTCTTATTTGGCTCTAATTTTATAAAATATTTCAATGCGGTGCTTAAAATTTTTAAAATGTAATATATGTATTATAATTTTGTGTAATAATTTGATATCCAAAATTAACACTATTAATTGAGATAGCTGACATGACTTTTGGTTAATTGCATGTTGACATGTAACCAATAATGTTACGTTATCATGCCACATCAGCATTGGAAAGCTCGTTAAGATGCTGACATGTATATATATATATATGTTTTGAAAATAATTTTTAAAATTTTATTATTTGAAAATTTATATTTTGAAATAAAAATAAATTTTCTTTCTTTCGATGGTTGAAGAGAGAGGAGAGAAGAAAAGAAAAAAATAATTTAAAAAATAAATGTTTTGTATTTAAAAATATTTATTATAATTTTGATTTTAAAAATTTTAAATAAAAATATATTTTAAAAAATTTTCTATTTTATTTTTCAAAATATAAAAAAATTAACTTCTTTTTTTAAATTTTTTTATCTTTCAAAAATAACTTATTTTAATTTATTTTAATATTTTTAAATTGAATGACACGTACCATTTTTTATGTTAATGTCATGTATATTACGTATGCGTGTGCGTTTAATATGATTTGAATGCTGATGTGGCAGGATAACATGATATTATTTGCCACATGTCAAAATGTTATTAGAGGAAGGTTATATCAATAGCCTACTTAATCAAAAAAAATTTTATATACCTTTTTCAGAACGTACCTGTGGTCCCGTCCAATAAAATTAAAATAAATTATATTTTTAATTTACGTCATATTTATTTTTTAATATAAAATATGAGTTATTTTGTTAAAAAAATAAAAAATGAAAAAATATAACGTTTTTCGTTTTTTTTTCCTTTCTCTAAAATATAGAATGAATTCAAAAAAATAAAATAATTATTATAATATGAAAAAAAATCTTATATGATATAATTTAATTGAACGAAATCACGACTAACTTAATGGAAAAGGCCTATGAAATAAAATTTTCTTAATTAACGGTGTTACTATTAACCAAAAGGCTCAACTGCAATTCAACAACAAACTTATATAAGCGAAAGCACACACACCTGCCGTGCAACCAGACAAACTATATAATTTAGGCCTTATGGATAGGGATGGCAAAACCCGATCCGACCGATGGATTTCGCACCGATCCGCTCCGAATGGAGAGGTTTTTTTTGGAGCGGGGTGGAGCGAAACGGTTTTGATAAATGCTTGCTCCACTCCGCCCCGCCCCGACTTTTGAAATTACTATTTTATCCTTTAAAATATTTTATATTTTTTCTTATATTTTTAATATATATTAGATATATATACTAAAATCATATATATACTAATATTTTATATCTTTACTTTTAGTATATATGTATTAATATATTATATTAAAGATTTTTATATACTAAAATTATGTTCATGAATAAATTATAATATAATTTTTACAATATTAAGTTAAAAATAATTAATATAAATTGGGGTGTAACGGAGTGGAGCACCGTGGAGCGGTTATGGATGTAACCGACATCCATGGATGTGGATGTTTTCAACATCCATGCAAGAGTGGGGTGGAGGTGGATAAGGCAGTATCTGCCCCCGCCCCGCTCCATTGCCATCCCTACTTATGGAGTAAACGAGTTATACACCCAAACGCATTCAAGAAACCCGTTCGTTTGGATGAAAAATTTTAAGAACTTTGAAATGAAGGTATTTTAAAGGCTTAATTAAAAAATGCTTTCGGAACAGTATCTTTTTTTTTTTTGATATTTAAAGAATTTTTAGTTTCAATGGGGTACCTATATTATAATTTCGTCAAACAGATTGGTACTTGACACTAACATCGTTAAATAAATGCTGACATGACAAATAACAACCAATGAAAACGTGACACGTGGCAAAATAACATGTCAACACTAACTTTATGATATCACGTCATCAATAACAAAAAAAATATTAAAAATTCAAAAAAGTAAAAAAAAAATTCGAAAAAATTATAAAAAATCAAAATAAAATTTAAAAAAATCACAATTTTTTTTAAAAATATCAGAAAATCGAAAAAATTCTTAAAATTGAAAAAAAAAAAAGGAAATAATTATAAAAAAATAAAATAAAATTCAAAAAATTTTAAAAAATTCACAATTTAAAAAAAATCAAAAAAAGAATTAAAAAAATCTGAAAATTTAAAAAATTTTAAAAAATATATGAAAAATTAAAACAACTGAATATTTATATATTTTTTAAAATTTTGTAAAAAAAAAATTAAAAAAAGAAAAAGAAAACTGGAAAGGAAAAAAAAGAAGAGGAAGAGAAAGAGAAAGGGAAGGAAAAGAAAGGAAGAAGGGAAAGGAAGAAGAGAAAGGAAGAGAGAGGAAAGGGAGGGGTGGCGGGAGGGTCGGTCTGCCGCCAATCGGCCTCAGGCCGGCGAGAGAGAGGGAGAATCGGGAGAGGGAGAGAGGGAAAAAGAGAAAGAGAGAGAAGAGAGCAGGGGGAGGCCGGTCTGCTGCAGCCTGGCTGCGGCCAATCGGCGCCTCCCTCTTTCCCTCTTCCCTCTATCTCTCTCTATTTTTTAAAAATTTTAAAAAAAATTTCCAGATTTTTAAAAAAATTAAAAATTAATTTTTTATTTTTTTGAATTTTCTAAAATTTTTAAAAAATATTTGAAATATTTTAATTTATTTTTTGAATTTTTAGATTTTTTTTATAATTTTATTTTAAATTTTATAATTTTTTCTATTTTTTATGTTAAAAATCTTTAAAAAATTAGAATTTTTTTAATTTTTTATTTTTTTTATAATTTTTTATTTTTAAAAATAAAATTGTGAATTTTTTTTATAATTTTTTGAATTTTTTTTTTTTAATTTTGAATTTTAAGAAACCCGTTCGTTTGGATAAAAAATTTTAAGAACTTTGAAATGAAGGTATTTTAAAGGCTTAATTAAAAAATTGCCTTCAGAATAATACCCTCTTTTTTATTTTGATATTTAAAGAATTTTTAATTTCAATCAGGTACTTGTACTATAATTTCGTCAAACAGATTGATATCTGACACTAACATCGTTAAATAAATGCTGACATTGCAAATAGAAACTAATAAAAACTTGACACGTGGCAAAATATCATGTCAACACTAATTTTATGATACCATGTCATGAATAACAGAAAAAATATTAAAAATTCAAAAAAGTAAAAAAAATCGAAAAAATTATAAAAAATCAAAATAAAATTTAAAAAATTCACAATAATTTTTTAAAATTCAAAAATTCGAAAAAAAAATTATAAAATAGGAATAAATTATAAAAAATCACAATCTTTTTAAAAATATCAAAAAATCGAAAAAATTCTTAAAATTGAAAAAAAGGAAATAATTATAAAAAATAAAATAAAATTAAAAAAATTCACATTTTAAAAAAAAAAAATCAAAAAATTCAGAAAAAGAATTAAAAAATCTTAAAATTTAAAATTTTTAAAAAATATATGAAAAATTAAAACAACTGAATATTTATATATTTTTTAAAATTTTGTAAAAAAAAATTAAAAAAAGAAAAAAAAAACTGGAAAGGAAAAAAAAGAAGAGGAAGAGAAAGGAAGAAGGGAAAGGAAGAAGAGAAAGGAAGAGAAAGGAAAGGGAGGCGTGGCGGGGGGGTCGGTCGGCCGCCAATCGGTCTCAGGACGGCGAGAGAGAGGGAGAATCGGGAGAGGGAGAGAGGGAAAAAGGAAAAGAGAGAGAAGAGAGTAGGGGGAGGCCGGTCTGCTGCAGCCTGGCTGTGGCCGACGGGCACCTCCCTTTTTCCCTCTATCTCTCTCTATTTTTAAATTTTTTTAAAATTTTTTCCAGATTTTTGAAAAAATTTAAAATTTTTTTTTTATTTTTATTTTATTGAATTTTCTAAAATTTTAAAAAATATTTAAAAAATATTTAAAATATTTTAACTTTATTTTTTGAATTTTTTGAATTTTTATAATTTTATTTTGAATTTTTATAAAATTTTCTATTTTTTGTGAATTTTTTCTATTTTTTATGTTAAAAATATAAAATAATTAGAATTTTTTTAATTTTTTGATTTTTTTTTAATTTTTTATTTTTAAAAATAAAATTGTGAATTTTTTTTGAATTTTTTATAATTTTTCCATTTTTTTTATAATTTTGAATTTTTTGATATTTTTAAAAAATATATGAATTTTAAAAGTATTTTTTTAATTTTTTAATTTTTTTCTATTTTTTGAATTTTAAAATTTTTTATTTTTTTTTTGAATTTTTAACATTTTTTATTTCAATGATGATGTGGCATCATAGAATTAGGGCTGACATGACATTTATGCCATCTATCACCATCCCATTGAGTGCTATTTGCCATGTCAGCATTTGTTTAACGGTGTTAGTGTCAGGTAGCAATCTGTTTGATGGAATTATAGTATAGGTACCCGATTGGAACAAAAAATTCTTTAGGTGTCAAAGTGGGAAAGAGGGTATAGTTCAGGAGCCAATTTTTTAATTAAGCCTATTCTAAAATGTATCATTTCAAAATATTAGTATTTATAATAATTTTATTTGGATAAATATTTCTTAGAAGAAAATTTAAGCTATTGAAATTTCATCAGATAAAAAAATAATTATAAAACAAGAATAATGATATTAAAATAATACATATATAAAAAAAATGCAATAGGAGTATCATTAGATTTGTAAAAATATATAAATATTATTAATAATATAAAATAATATATATATAAATTAGAGTTAAACAAAATGATATTTTATTTTTGAATTTTATATTTTATAATGAGCAGATAAAGTAAAAGAAGATTTAGAGAAAATTTGAAAAAACATCTCTTTAGTAGATGAATTTCAACATAGAATTTGAGGTGCTTAAATCCCTATTAAAATTCTTAATAAATTTTAAAATTCTCCTTTACTTTATCTTACTTTATCCTAATAAGTAAATATATTTTTGAATTTTTAAAAACCTTAATTAAAATAAAAATTTTCTTCTAAATATCTCATCCAAACATACTCTTACAAAACCCATTCACAAAAACATCTTTATGTTTATAATTGAGAAAAGAGATGAGAGAAGAAGATTTCAACGGCACAAATTGGTTTTCTCTCGGATTGATCGATTGGATTTCGATATATGAAGGAGGATTATTATACTGTGGATATTTTTAATTTTATAAGCAGGGTTTACATGTTTTCGTAATTTTTCATACGATTTATATTTGTACAAACTAACCATTAGATTTAACAATATAATCATACTCGTCGTGCACGTAAAGTTTCGATTCGATCCGATATCCCTATCAAATCGATCAAGAATACTGTCTTTTTCAATATATATTTAATTGTTGAAATTTTTTATATCGAAATAAATAGTTAAACTTTTTAATTTACTCGAAATTCGATGTGCATGATCTACGTGAATAGAACACGAAATACGATGGTTGAATTAAAAAAAATATAAATCATATAAAAAATTACGAAAATGTATAAACTTCGTTTGTGGAATTAAAAAAATCCATCGTCAATGTACATGATAATAATCCAAAGAAGAAAGTGAATTTCCTTAAAAAAAAAAAAAAGTCTTAGTTTAGCGTCTATTAATTAATTTGCTCAAATAGATATTTTTTTTTATTCCTATTTTTTTCATTGTAAAAAAGGACAAAATAATTTGATTTAACTATATAATTAAACTCCATATAAAACATTTCATTGAAAAACGAAATAAAAGTGAGTCTTTTTATTAGGTTAGCTATAATTTGGTCTTCATTTCTCTTTATAAATTCATTGTTGGTCAAACATTTTGGTTGTCTTCCTCTTTTCTTAACCCAAAAAAAAAAGGTTAATTTTGATTTAACTATAATTTTTTATAATAGATTTAACTATAATTATATTTCATATTTTATAGTATTTGGACTTCAATTAACCCCTAAAATAGATTCAATTTAATAAAAAAATTTTGTATGAAATCTAATTTAATTAGATTTTTTTATTATTATTATTATATGCACAAAGAAAAGTACATATATAAAATAATTAATTCCATTGGTCTCCTAGTAAATTACATATGTATTATATACTACTATAAAAAAAACTCGCGCTACGCTGCGGGTGAAACGATTCGTTTTTTATTTTTGTAATAGTAATGATAACAATGTTATGAACACATAAATTAATAATGTATAAAATTAATTATTAACATGAAAAAATTTATATGAATTTATAATATTTTGGGAAACAGAAAAAAATAACACGAATATGTTATGAAAACACAAATTTTTCTTCAAATTGAATCACTCTGACAAATTATGCAAAATATGTCATGAATTGAGACACGACACGAACACAACATAGAAAAATAATTAAAACACAACACGAAAAATAATATGAACACGACACGAATACACGAACGTGTAAAAATTTATATAAATTTGTAATACTTTGTATAAATTATTAACGTGTAAAAATTTATATAAATTTTAATACTTTAAAAACACACAAAAAAATTACACGAACACGAACACACAAATTTTTCTCTAATTTGAATAACTATGACAAATTATGTAACATATGTCATGAATTGAAACATGATACGAACACAACATAAAAAAAAATAATTAAAACACAACACGAAAAATAATATGAACACGACACAAATACACGAATGTGTAAAAATATACATAAAATGAATTATTAACGTGTAAAAATTTATATGAATTTATAATATTTTAAAAAACAAAAAATAAAACGAACACGAATATGTCACGAACACAACATAGAAAAAATTATTAAAACACAACACGAAAAATAACACAAACACGATACGGACACATGAACGTTTAAAAATATACATAAAACGAATTATTAACGTATAAAAATTTATGTAGATTTATAATACTTTAAACACAAAAAAAAAAACACGTACACACAAATTTTTTTATTTTTTTCCTCTTTCCTTTTTACCATTTTTTTTTCCCTTTTTACTCTCAACAATCCAAAAAAAATGAGGGACCACCCAAAAAAAAAAGGAAGAGGTGGCCACCATTGAAGGGGGAAACGTGGCCACCCCAAAGTTGTGCAAAAAAATATAAAATTTATATTATGTATTCTATATTGGCATGTTAATATATCTTCATATTAAGTTATAATATTTCTATTAAGTGGCAATAATCATAAAAAAGGAATAGTTCAATATCATTGATATACATAAAGATAATAAAAATAAAAGACATTTAAAAAAAAAAAAAGTATGTTTGTTATAAGAAAAAGAAAAAGGCTAAAAGCATTCTAAAAGAAAACTAATAACTAATAAGTGTATGTTTGTGACTCAATGGTGTAAATGGACCAAATATCAACTTTCAAGATTTTCAATTATTTTGGACAAATTTTAAATTTGATTTAGGAGTGAATTTGTAACTTAGGACATTAGTTTTAAAAAGGTAATTTACAGTAATTACAGAAATTAGCATGATTATAGGTGTATTTAATTTTGTGTGCATATTTAATAAATTTTAAATAAGAACAAAATCATAGAAGATAAAATAACATATATTTAGAGACAAAAATACAATTAATTTAGTCAAATCAAATAAATATTATATAATTAAATGCATGACATATACTAGCTATACACGTGTTAAAAAAATAGATCATTCACATTAAATTTTTTTATATAATTTTTTTTTACTTTTATATATATTTATATAAGATGAAAAAATAATATATAAAAAAAAGAGTTGACAATATGGCGGTGGGATGGGCTAGGTTTGGATTACATTATTCGTTTTTGGATCGAGAAAATTTGAATTCTTTTTTTTTTTTTGGATTTCAATCATTTTAAATTTATGTTATTTTAGATTTGACATTGAAGCTATTTAAATTTAAATTGTCAAATAATTATAAATCAAAATTATTGAAATTTTAAAATTAAACGTTTTTTTTAATTTTGAATTATATCATATTAGTCTTTCAAATCGTTTAGCTTACTTTTTGAATTCAAATTATTTTAGATACTGATTGTATGAAAACTGAACTCTTTTCCTTCAAGTCTTTAGTTTTTGCTTTAATATACTTGCTCTGTAACTCCTTCATGATTGAATCCATTATCATTGTAGGAGAAGCATATGTAGCTACTTGCTTTGCAACAAAACTTTACGTTGATTTGGACGTATTAAAAAACATAGCAACTAAAGCAAAAGTATGAAATTTCTCATTTTTTCAAATTGCATTTTAATGTTAATTTCTTAAATACTATTATGGACAATAATACATATTATTAAAAAAAAAATAGGTTTCAAAATGAACCAATTCATGTTAAAATGCTTCAAGCTAAAAATCAAAACGAGCCTCAGTCAAATGATAGAAAAAAAAATCAAACAAGTGTCTATCTCAAACCTACTTACCTAGCAATAATCAAAGTAAGAAACTTTAATTCTCACTGTTAAACATTCATCATAAACTAATAATACAAAATAATATCTTGAAGAATCCCCTGCAAAAAAAAACCAAGAAACATGTAAGCAATTCTTAAACTATACTTAGATCAAGTCATCTATCTAAATTAAATAATACAACTGTTATTTGCAACCAAAATAAAAAATAAAAATGGATGATTGAATATAGGCTTCATAAAAACTCATTAAGTTGTTGGATTTTGAATGTGTATCTAACAGAATAGGGTAAAAAACTTGTTATCATCTTTTTGATCGAATATTGATGAAAAACAAACTTACTGCTATTCTTAAACTAAACTTACTGCTACACAACTCAAGTTTGACTTACCATCAAAATTCCCTTTCAAACACTAGGAAATATTTTTTGAACCATTTTTGCTTTTACATATAGGCCTTGATAGAAAACAAATTCGCATTGCATTTTGTATGATCTATCACTTTCTGACAGCATTTGACCTTTTGCAGGTAAAGCCTTAACAGAAAGCAACATTAGACATGTATTTTTTGCAAAAGAATGATGTAAATATTTGAAAACTTATGATATTATAATATAATGCTTTATCTTAATTATTTCCTCAACTTGTTCTTCCATCTTTAAAATTTATTACAAAACACTCTCAAATCCCAATCACATGATCGCAGCAAACCACGAGCATCCATCTATTTAGTTTTAAAAAGGTAATTAGTCGTAATTATAAGAAATTAGCATATTTTAGTTGTATTTGATTTTGTGTACATATTTAATATTTTTCAAATATGTACAAAGTTATAGAAGATAAAATAAAATATATTTAGAAGAGAAAAAATATAATTAATCCAATCAAATCAAAAATAAAAATAAAAAAAGTAAACGCGGGACATAGGCTTTTTTATATTAATATTGCTTTTTTTTTTTCCAATTACCGATATTTCTGTTTTATGTACCAAAATGTGCTACTTTTAGAACTACCAGGAAATCGACATGGACGAGGGCGATTTCCCTTATCTTTTTCTTATTTTTTTCAACTAAAAGTATGGAAGCTGCCTTCGTCGAGGGCGACTTCCATACAAGATTATAAATAAAAAATAAAAAATACATAAGGGAAGCCACCCTCATGGAGGACGGCTTCCCTTGTGAAAATAAAAAAATAATTTTTATTTTTTTATTTTTTATATTTTTTCATATAATTTACAAAAAAAATTAATTATATGTAAAAAAATTAAAATTTTAATTATATATAAAAAAATAATTTTTTTTAAATAAAATAAATTATATATAATTCATGGCTCTTGACATAAAGCATATTGGTATAAAGCTAAAGCACACTGACATAAAACAATTGACATAAAGCATACTGACATAAAGCTAAAGCAGAGTGACGTAAAGCTAAAGCAACAAAGTAATGTCTTCTTTTTCAAGGCTCTTCTTTTGAGGAGAGTGTCTGCAAAGATTCTTCTAGCGAGGCTTGGTTTGAGCGGGAAATGTTCCCTTGTTTGTCCAATAAGGATTTCTGGGGAAGTGCAAATCTTCTGATGGGAGCATGATCGGAAGACTGACATGTCTGGTTCGCAAAGGTTCTTGATACCAATCATCCATTAACCATTGTCTGTTTACAGAAACGTAGGTGTTAAGGTCCATTCGTAACTGAGGAACATACTCTGAAGGGTAAGATCCCCATGGTTCTTTCTGGTGTAGGGGGTAAAGTTTGTGGGTGGAGTACCGATTCTTTTGGCATAGTAGGTCAAGAATTTCCTTGTGAAGTTGGGCCTTTGTAAAAGGATTCTCGTATAGGGAGAAGGGGAATTTCTTGAATGGTTTTGTCGAGGGTTGAAAACCATCTTTTGTATAAGGCCTGTGGAAAAGAATGGTGGTGTAGGTGTATAAGGTATCAGTAAAGTCTTGGAGGATGGTCTGCCATTCTGTTAGAGGATAGAACCATTGTAGGAAGACTAGTAAGTAATCTGTCTGGAACCTATGTTCAGTTGCCCAGTAAAGGTTCAAGGTTGGGAATTTGATGACGATGGTATAGACTTGACAGAAATACCACAAAAATGGGAGAAGTTCTTGGGGGAAGACAGCGTAGTAGGGTACGCGAAAAAGGTGAAGGAATGGTGATTGGGGGTTAATCCCAATCGGTATGAAGGCATGGTCACCATGTTTTCTGATTATAAGGGATTGGTAAAGAAAGATTCTATCTGGTGATTGGGGGTTAATCCCAATCGGTAAGCCCTGCAAGCCAATCTAGTTGGGCTTGTAAGACACTATTTATATATTCATGTATTGCATATTATAGTTTATTAATTATAATTTAGGTATTTCTTTATCCATAAGTTTTGTTATAATTGTTATAAATCACTTGTGAAGATAAAGCCCATGAAACACAATGGCATCAAAAAGGAATTGTAAGGAGTTACAATTATGAGGATCCTTATGCATCAGTGCCGTGTTTCTAAAACTGTTCCTGGTCATCGTATTGTCAAGACAGGGCATTGATAATGCTCAAAGATTGGCATATGTTAAGCCTTCATGCACTTGATGCATTAAACCGGTCTCATACGTTGAAAGTATAGAGATACTTGGGGATAACATATGGGTGCTTGTTAGTTGAACAAGTTCACTAAACATGACCCGCTATGAGAGTTCCATTAAGTATTTCACTCAAGTGTCTATGGAAAATACTCTCATGTGTCAATAGTGTAAGTAATCCTTTGACTTGTGACACCAGGTCATCTTGTATGTGAACTATCATACTTAGATTTCATCACGAACGGGTCCCAATCACGAGGATGCTTATAGTAGGGTGTTATTGGGTATGACATGAAGCATACGAAGATAAATGAGTGGTCTAGAGAGAATTCATCACCCCAAATGAGATGAGGGGACATATCTCACATGTATCTGGCTTATATTAACTTATGGAAGTCCTTGGCCAAGGCAATACTTAAGGAGTTAATGTTAAAGCTGCAGATCTAATATGGAATGGAATTAAGAGTAGACACTGAACCATGCTCTTTCCTATCCCGGGATATTTGATGAAGGGATCGAATTACACAGACATATTGTACACGAAAGGCTTGTTGAAGCTAAATGACTCTCTTGGCATTTGGGAGGTCATGATGCATTGCTAGATGCCACTCATGATCTATAAATATAAATAAGAAATTCTTAATTGAATTTATTATATTTATTGCCAACATGTTAAGGGCCTAATGGGTCACACACAAAAGGTGATTAATGAAATTAAAATGAGATTGGGCCTGATTAAATATTCATTAAGTGTTGTGGGCTTAGTGTGAATATTTAATAATATGTATAAGGGCTTCAGTGCAATTAGTCCAATAGTTGGCGTGCACTAAACCTAATTATATATATATATATATGCCTATTATGTTGTTGTCGCGCCCCCTAAGCAAGCTAGCCCTGGAATCAGCACCTCTCACTCTCCCGAAAGTGAGATTCGGCCGAATAGCAAAAGTAAAAGGAGAATACGATTCTTCTTTGTTATTTTTTGCTAACCAAGGTAGATGAGGAAGGTTTTTCACAACCTAGACTACTAGCATCTCTTGGCAAAACATAATCTCAACCTTGTGAAGGTTTTCGAGTCACCTGTGTGGCTTACTGTTAGAGGTCGGACAATTGGACGGCTTTGATTTGCAACAAGCGAGCTTTGTGTACAAGAACAAGAACATCAAAAATCTGTCTTGAGGTTTCGGCAATCTCCATTACAGAGGTATGCGGTTTTGATTGTTATCTGTTCTTGACAGGATGATCATTTTGAATTCATAGGCAGATTCATGGAGGGATTCGATTTCTCTTTGTTTTATATTATTCCGTTGTGTTGTATGTTTAACTTGTTGATTAAATTATACATTATCTATGTTTTAGCATGAGCCGAATCCCAATAGTGGTATTAGAGCCTTGCTTATGTTATTCCTATACGATCTATGCTTTGATTGTTACCTTTAACAAAACTGTTTTGTTCTTTGAGTTGTTTTGATCCGATTGTCACTAACCGAAATTGTGAGAATTTGCACTTGTAGTGTTTCGGTGAAGGCAACAGGTTATGCATGGTGAATTCTTGTTGTTTAATTGGTTTAAAATTGTTTTAAACTGATTAATGCAACTGGCGAAAGTTTGACAGCAATTGCGAATTGTTTTTGCCTGCTTTACGCAAATATGGTGATTTGAGTCAGAAAAACTTGTAGATTTTTCTTGACTGTTTTTAATGTTGGTTTGATGATTTTATAGGATTTAAAATTGCTTAGAATTGTTCTTGGAAAGCCTGAAAAATCATAAAACTGATTTGGCATTGAAAATTTGGAAACTGTGAAAAGCGAATAGAAAGCCTGTAGGAAGAAAGGGAGATGGCGGCTATGCCCTGTAGCCGCAGCCTGCTCCTTCCCTTGCTAGGGTTTTTGCTTCTATCAGATTCTCACAGCTTGTGGATTTTAACAATATTGAGTTACTAATGTTGTATTGTTCTAGTTGAACTACAACACTTGAATTGGTAACCATGGTAATATTGTTAAATTAATTAAATCACCAAAATAAGAATTTACATAAATATTCGATTAAATTGTTTAATTGGATGATAATTTAATTAAAGGAAATAATCCCAATTGGATTAGGATTTATTTTAATGAGACTAGAATAAATGTTTATTATTTTCTTTGAATTAAATTATGGATCAAATATAATCATTGAATGGTAACTAGAGATTAAAGCATGATTTATATGTTCATAAATTGTTTGTGAACGTATGGGATGATTATAGACTTAGACCCAATATGATTGTGGATGGTTGAATTTATTTTTATGGTTTTTATTTATTAAATAGGGACTACGTGCCCTGCCTTATCTCTTATTTTCTGGAATTGTAAAAATTCTTTCCTCACCTAACTCCCCTCAAATGTAACTTGAGGTTTCTTTATTACAAATGTAATTGATTACATCAAAGTTTAAAATTAGGATTAGCTAGGAATAATTTTTGTAACTTGAAGATGGAGATCAAAGGCTCCATGAAGATAAAGAGATTACAAGCAAGCTTTGAAGACTATGTATGTAATCACCTAGGAATTTGACCAACTAATTTCCTTTGATGGCTCAAGGAAATTAGATTAGAAAAGTCCATAATCATCCAAGTAGCAAGCATGTTATAGATTTATTTTATGCGATATTTGATAACTCGTATAATTATATAGTTTTTAGTTATGTTTTATTATTGTTTTGTGTCAAATACGAGTTATTATTGCTTAGTCTACTTATGTTTATGATCTTTTATATTTTTATGTAATTTGGTGTTTTTCATGAGTTTCTTTGAGTGATTTCAGATTACTAGGTTAAATCAAGAATTAAGGGCAAATCCAATTCAGTTCCAGTTCCGACACCTTTTGCCATATCAGCTATATCTGGAGTTTCACCGAAGCATTAAGGCTGAAATTTTGACAGTGCAAAGTTAAGAGGCATATCTATCTTTTTCATGTTTTACACTTCTTGAAACGGAGTCGTTTGCCCTACCGAAATCAACCATCAAGTTGGCTGATGTGCAATGACGTCTGTTCTGCACCGTTTTGGTATTTTGACCATATCTTCCGATCCACATGAGCAAATGATCTGATTCCAATGGCTATGGATCAATAACTGATAGGGGCATATTTTTCTAGAAGACCATTTGATCAGATCGAGCCTCCAACATTGACAAAATCGACCATCAAGCTGGCTGATCAGAATTGTCATACAACATGACGAAAATTGTTAGAAAAATGCACCAACCTATTATACCTACCTTTGAAATTTATAAAGCTTGTCTCTTGTCATTTAGCTCTCCAAAATGTGTATAAATAGAGGGCCTTGGATGAGTATTAGGATACATTATACATTGGTAGGATATTAGCCATTGTAAAAAAATTCTCTAAGTTTTCTTCTTTTTTCCTTTCTCTAGTTTTCTTTTTCTTTATTTACTTATGCTTCTTACATTTCTTTTCATTTTTAGTATGTGTTGCTAATCATATTGTTGAGGTGATGAGGTGAAGCTCTTGGTAAATGCTAAGGTTAGTCTCTTAAACATGAGCTAAAATGAATCATCATTTATAAACACTAGTATAGATAATATTTTCTTTTGGTTTAAAATCATACTTGCAAAGTAGAGATCTTGATTCATTATTGACAATGAAAATGGCACAGTAAATGCTTGGTTTCATAACCTTGATTTGTTGTAGACATATACCTTGGCATAAGGAATGCTTGGACTCTTTTTATGAGTTTTGAGGACACCAAATGAACATAATATCATATGCTATGGACGTTGGACAATTTGGACTGAATTGCTAAACCTTCCGATTGGAACCTCCTTTATGTGTGGATTTCAATTGTGTAATAAAACAAGATTAATCTTAGCATAACACCAAGAGTGGATTCTCTAACCTCAACATCTTTTCTTATTGTTTTTTTTATATCTTGTTTAATTTCTTTTATATTTTGTTTATTTTGTTCTCTAATATCTTGTTTATCTTATTTTGTTGTTGATTCCCTAATATCTTGTTTACTTTCTTTGTCTTATATATTTATAAACTTATACTTACTAATACGCTTCCCTGTGGTTCGACCTCGGACACCCGAGAATTTATTACTTGAACATATCCTGCACTTGGGTTTACAACTCTTAATTGAGTCTCCATCAAGTTTTTGGCGCCGTTGCCGGGGAAGTAATACTAAGTATATAAGTTTATAAGTATATTTATTTTTATTGGCTGGTTATACCGCCTAATTTTCTATATATTTGTATTTATATTGTATATTAACTTTGTTCTATTTTTATTGGCTGGTTATACCGCCTAATTTGTATATTAACTTTGTTTTATTTTTATTGGCTGGTTATACCGCCTAATTTGTATATTAACTTTGTTTTATGCTTGTTTGGCGACGTGATTTTAGATCTCGTCGTTTAGTTAGATTTTATTGTGAAACTTTTTCAGGTAATCTTTCTAATACAACTCCTAACATGGCTGACAATGAAAGTGTTCATGCTGAAGATGAGAACAGACAAGTACGCACCATGCGTGACTACTTGCAACCAACTCGAAGCTCATCACCCTCTTGTTTTATTTTTCCTCTCAATGCAAACAACTTTCATTTTAAACCAGGTATGATAGCTTTGCTTCCAAATTTCCATGGGTTAGAATCGGAAAGTGCTTACTCGTTTCTAAAAGACTTCGAAGATGTATGTGTCACCTTTAATGACCAACAATGCACAAATGAAATTGTCAAGCTAAAATTATTTCCTTTTTCTTTAAAAGATAAAGCAAAAATTTGGCTTCATAATTTAAAACCAAGGTCAATTGGCACATGGCAAGAATTACAAACTGAGTTTCTAAAGAAATTTTTCCCAGCACATAAAACTACTGCTTTGAAAAGACAGATTCAAAATTTCAATCAAAATCAAAATGAAGCATTTTTTCAGTGCTGGGAGCGTTTTAAAGATTTGTTAAGTTCTTGTCCACATCATGGTTTTGAAAAATGGCGTCTTATTAGTTTCTTTTATGAAAGTTTAACTCCCGAAACTAAACAATTTGTTGAAACAATGTGTAACGGTGAGTTTCTAGAAAAAGAACCTGAAGAAGCCTTTGACTACCTAGACCATTTGGCAGATAACTCTCAAGCCTGGCACACAGATAATTCCTCTGAAAGTTCCAATAGATCTAATCTTGTTTCTAACAGAGGTAAATATCATTTTAGTCAAGAAGATGAGATAAAAGCTAAAGTAGCTAATTTTGCTAGAAAGATTGAAGCCATGGAACTTAGAGAAGTAAAAACGGTTAAAAATGAAGAAAGTTGTGGAATTTGTGAAATCATGGGACACCCTACTTCTGAATGTCCAAACATTCCCATTCTTAAAGAAGCGTTGCATGATCAAGAAAATTCCATAAACACATTTAAAAAGCCTTTTCCTTTTCCTTCTCCTTACTCTGAAACGTATAACCTGGAATGGAGAAATCATCCCAACTTCAGTTGGCGAAATAATAATCATGTTCAGGTACCACAATCTCAAAAGCCGGGCAACACTTTTTCCTATCAACCTTCACGTGTACGTACCTTGGAAGAGACATTGCAAGCATTCATGCAAACACAAGCAAATGTGAATAACCGGACTTCACAGGACATCAATGAGATCAAAAACACCTTGTCCACATTGACAGCTTCATTACGCACTCAAGAAAAAGGTAAGTTTCATGCTCAACCTCAGCCTAATCCTTCTACTCAATGTCTTGTTTCTTGCTCCAATGAAACTCAACAGGAAAATGCCAGTTCTATCACAACTCTTCGAAGTGGAAAGGCAATTGACAAAAAGATTCCATCAAAAGACCAAGATCCTCCTTTCCCTCCGAAAAGTATTGGTAAGGATGATGGTAAGTCTGAACTTCTTGAAAATTTGGACAAAGAAAAAGGTATGCATCCTGCTCCTTTTCCTCAAAGGTTGCAAACAATAAAGAATTTGAATCAAAATGCAGAAATTTATGAACTTTTCAAACAAGTTAAGATTAACATTCCTTTATTGGATGTAATCAAACAAGTTCCATCTTATGCTAAATTTTTGAAGGACATGTGCACAGTTAAAAGGAAACATAATGTACAAAAGAAAGCATTTCTGACGGAAAGTGTGAGCTCAATCATTCAGCACCTTACTCCACCAAAATTCAAAGATCCTGGATGTCCAACAATCTCATGCATCATTGGAAATACTAGAATAGAACGTGCATTGCTTGATCTTGGTGCTAGTGTTAATCTTTTGCCTTTTTCTGTTTATCAACAGTTAGGTTTAGGTGAACTCAAGGAAACACCTGTTACACTTCAACTAGCTGATCGTTCTGTAAAAATTCCTCGAGGGATAGTTGAAGATGTTTTGGTTCAAATTGATAATTTTTACTTCCCTGTTGATTTTATTGTTTTGGACACACATCCTGTTTCAAATCCAAATGTTCAAATTCCTGTTATATTAGGCCGTCCATTTCTTGCAACTTCTAATGCTCTGATAAATTGCAGGAATGGTATGTTGAACATTTCTTTTGGAAATATGACTTTAGAATTAAATGTGTTCAACACTTGCAAGCAACCTGGTGATGATTCAGAAGTACATGAAGTGGATTTCATTGAAGAACTTGTTCATGAACATCTCACCACTACCACATTCCATGATCCTTTAGAAGCTTATTTAATTGAATGTGAGTTTGATAATGCTTCAAAATTTTCACACACTGATTCTTTGTTAAATTCTTTTCAGGTTAAGCATTGTTGGAAACAAAAGTTTGAGGAACTTCCATCACTCACAAATGTCACTGTACCATCAATTATTGAACCACCCAAGCTGGATTCAAAACCATTGCCATCCGAGCTAAAATATTCCTTTTTGGGTGAGAATGAAACTTTTCCAGTCATAATTTCTTCACATCTTGATGAACTACAAGAAGGTACAGGTAGAAGCACTTTTGCAAAGAAGCGACGAGCAAAGCGCATGAGTTCAAATTGCCACAAATGTGCACGATGGACGTGTAACGGTAAATGTCGTTCTATTGGGATTCCGTCCTCTAATCGAGATGATAAAATTGAATTCATTAAGGATGGACTGAGTAAGGAGAATTTGGGTAATATCCAACTTTCTCTTGAGACGCATCCTAGTGGAGACGTACAAAGAGAAATTCTTGATTTATGGCCGCAATTCCAAAGGGAATGGCAACATCTTGGGAATCTGATGTTAAAAGACCCTGTTTGCCAGCTTGTAAAAAAACTGGATGGGAAGCATATCCTCGACTCATAGAAGGCGTTTAAGCCGTTTCTGGACGTAAAACCAGAGGAAGATGTGAGCCACAATCACAACTACAATAAATGACTTCTCAGCTTTTGGTTTGATTTGCAATAATTTCATTTCGGTTTAATTTACGTGTTGTTCGATTTGTGTAATTATTCTCGTTTTTTTTTTGTATTGGTCTTTTACGGTTGATTTTTCTTCTCTTTTTGATTTTCTTCCTGAAATCACGCAAAAATCTTTTGTTAGGTTAACATTTTCTTCTGACAGGTCAAATACACTTTCGGCGACATTATTACTCTTGTCTGATTCACTACTCAGTCCTCTATATATTACACCATGTACTCATTCTCTTTCAGGCACTTGAAAAAAAATGGAAAGTACTTCGTCCCAGCGCATTAAAAAAATTTGTGTCTTTGGAGGTGCTTATCCAGGGAAAAATAACATATTCGCTGATGAAGCCATAAGAGTTGGAGTAATACTTGCCCAACAAAAGATCCAGTTGATTTATGGAGGCGGTAGTATGGGTTTAATGGGAGCAGTCGCTACAGCAGCACACGTCGGAGGAAGTCCAGTTTTAGGAATCGTGCCAAAACTATTCACAGATTTTTGTGGACCTACCGTGGGTAAGGAAATACAAGTCTGGAGTATCCCTGGACGGATAACAATCATGTACCATTCTGTCGATGCATTCATTGCTTTACCAAGAGGTCTGGGTACATTGGAAGAAATAGATTGCGTGGCTTCTTGGTCATCTTTGGTCACAAATAAGAAACCCATTGGTTTGCTTAATATTAATGGTTATTTTAGTAATTTGCTTTCATATTTAGATAATGCTGTGGATAATGGATTCATGTTTTCAGAGGCAAGGAGAACCATAATTTCTGCTACAACAATTGAAGATTTACTCAAAAAGCTCCAAGCTTATGAGTATTTATCTGCTACGGCTGTTTCGCAAATGCTCGGAAAAAGAAAAAGAGATATGGACGAGCAAGGAGTGGATTGCACTTTGTCTTTGTGACATTATCTAACATTTTGTTTGTTGTGTCTCAGTTATAATAAGTGGTTAGCAACCTCTGCAGGTAATATCTCCTAAATTCTACCTTTAGTAGGGGGTAAGGGACATATTTCGCTAATTTAAAAAAAAAAAAAAGTTTGTTGTGTTTTAAGCAATTTAGAAGTATTCATTCTGAACAAGGTCTGAGTAAGGGAGACTTGAGACATACCTTGTCAGTTTGATTTTAATCTTTTTATGTTTACTTGTTAATTTTTGTTTAGTATTTTAGGATTATTTAGGTTGCATGAGTTTGTTTTGTTTTGAGTCTTAGTTATTCCTATTCTTATGTTATTAGTTCTTTTCTCTTACACATGATTCTTTCATTTGGGTTAATAGACTTACATTGAGGACAATGTAAGAATTAAGTGTGGGGGGGAACGATTTAGGATTTCTTTTATTTTTGTCTACTATTTTTTTTATGAGTCTTTATTATTATTATTATTATTATTTTTTTTTTTTTTAGTGTGTTTTAGTTCCTTTTAATACAATGATGAGATATGAATTGCATAAGTCTAAAACAGATTTATTAGTGAGAAGATTTTCATGAGAATTGAGCTTGATGTCAACCTTTTTATGAGCCAATGTTAATATGATATGTTGATTGAGAAAGAAGCATGTTTAGACTTAATCTGACTTGTATAATCATCCTTGTGAGTTTTTGAGCCTATAATGATTGATGCATTATACAAATCAATCTAATTTCTTTCTTGAGTGCTCTTATGATTACATGATTCTCTAGAACTTGCTTTAAACCGTTTGAGACTATATTGATACATGTGACAACATGAATATGATAGAGGCATTAGGATTATAACCAGAGCCAAACAGCCATCCATTATTAATGTTCTAAGAGAACATCCCCACTAGTGAGCCAATTTGAGCCTACATTAAATATGCTGTTTTATTGGTAACCACAACTTACACCTAGCCTAAATATACTTATATCCTTACCCTTGTTCTAAAGATGGATTATATATTTTGAGACATATTACAAAAAACAAGGGATATTTTTAGTTGAAAATTTGGGTTAGAAACAAAAGATAAGTGTGGGGGAAGAAAAGAAAAAGTCAAGAGAAAAAGAAAGGGATCATTGTTAAATACATTCCCATATTCAAAAAAAAAAAAAAATCTTCTCTTGAACTTCTAGTTAAAGTAAAGAAAAAGATGTTACAAAGTTGGTTAGAATGAAGCAAAGGCTCAACATGAATATTTAGCCTATGTGACTATGTACTTGTAAAGAGTTTTGAGAAATTTATTTGTATGATCTTATTATGTCTCTAAACTCTATGAACTCTTTGGAACCTTTGTGATATCTTTATCCTTTTGTTCTTTAACCACATTATAACCTTTGGCCCCATTACAACCTTGAATAAAGACCTCTTGATTTATGAAGTTGTATGATCTAAATAGTGGAGAATAGATGGACAAGCAAGCATATGGTAGAAGTGTTTTCATGAGATTGATTGAGTGTAAACACTTTACCACTACTTTAAAGAGTGAAAATCATGAGAGTATCCCATGTGAGAGGTTGAGATTAAGTTGAATATGCACTATTTTGATTGAAATATGTTATGTTAATATTGGCTTAACTCATTTATTTACATTCAAGCATGAATTTTTGTGAAATTCTTTGAGCTATTGATTAGTTTATAAGACTTGTTCAAAGATTGTCTCTAATTTATATTGAAAATATTAGGAGTAAATATTTTTAGTGTATGTAGTTTACTTATATTTTAGTTTTTCAATGTTTGTGGGTATCGTTCTAGCAAACCCTCACGAGACTAAACTCGTCCACTAGGGACACCTAGGGGTTTAAAGGCATGTGTCACATGCTAAGTGCCACCGTGATTTCCTACGAAAATGGATTAGATTAGATTTTCTTATTTTATTTTTATTGAGTCGTTGCTAGGGACTAGCAACAATCTAAGTGTGGGGGTGTGATAACTCGTATAATTATATAGTTTTTAGTTATGTTTTATTATTGTTTTGTGTCAAATACGAGTTATTATTGCTTAGTCTACTTATGTTTATGATCTTTTATATTTTTATGTAATTTGGTGTTTTTCATGAGTTTCTTTGAGTGATTTCAGATTACTAGGTTAAATCAAGAATTAAGGGCAAATCCAATTCAGTTCCAGTTCCGACACCTTTTGCCATATCAGCTATATCTGGAGTTTCACCGAAGCATTAAGGCTGAAATTTTGACAGTGCAAAGTTAAGAGGCATATATATCTTTTTCATGTTTTACACTTCTTGAAACGGAGTCGTTTTCCCTACCGAAATCAACCATCAAGTTGGCTGATGTGCAATGACGTCTGTTCTGCACCGTTTTGGTATTTTGACCATATCTTTCGATCCACATGAGCAAATGATCTGATTCCAACGGCTATGGATCAATAACTGATAGGGGCATATTTTTCTAGAAGACCATTTGATCAGATCGAGCCTCCAACATTGACAAAATCGACCATCAAGCTGGCTGATCAGAATTGTCATACAACATGACGAAAATTGTTAGAAAAATGCACCAACCTATTATACCTACCTTTGAAATTTATAAAGCTTGTCTCTTGTCATTTAGCTCTCCAAAATGTGTATAAATAGAGGGCCTTGGATGAGTATTAGGATACATTATACATTGGTAGGATATTAGCCATTGTAAAAAAATTCTCTAAGTTTTCTTCTTTTTTCCTTTCTCTAGTTTTCTTTTTCTTTATTTACTTATACTTCTTACATTTCTTTTCATTTTTAGTATGTGTTGCTAATCATATTGTTGAGGTGATGAGGTGAAGCTCTTGGTAAATGCTAAGGTTAGTCTCTTAAACATGAGCTAAAATGAATCATCATTTATAAACACTAGTATAGATAATATTTTCTTTTGGTTTAAAATCATACTTGCAAAGTAGAGATCTTGATTCATTATTGACAATGAAAATGACACAGTAAATGCTTGGTTTCATAACCTTGATTTGTTGTAGACATATACCTTGGCATAAGGAATGCTTGGACTCTTTTTATGAGTTTTGAGGACACCAAATGAACATAATATCATATGCTATGGACGTTGGACAATTTGGACTGAATTGCTAAACCTTCCGATTGGAACCTCCTTTATGTGTGGATTTCAATTGTGTAATAAAACAAGATTAATCTTAGCATAACACCAAGAGTGGATTCTCTAACCTCAACATCTTTTCTTATTGTTTTTTTTATATCTTGTTTAATTTCTTTTATATTTTGTTTATTTTGTTCTCTAATATCTTGTTTATCTTATTTTGTTGTTGATTCCCTAATATCTTGTTTACTTTCTTTGTCTTATATATTTATAAACTTATACTTACTAATACGCTTCCCTGTGGTTCGACCTCGGACACCCGAGAATTTATTACTTGAACATATCCTGCACTTGGGTTTACAACTCTTAATTGAGTCTCCATCAATATTATAAATGCTATGAATGCCTGATATGACGAGACTTAAAAAGAAAAGGAAATCCCTCTTTATAATATTGAGTCACATGTTTCGCATGATAAAGTTGCCTTCCATCATCATAACAAGATAACCAGAGTTCTTCCAATAGGAGGCTTGTTGAGTCACTCAAGGTCAAACTACTATACGAATATGTTTGAGTTATGAAGTTGGGTCTTACTCAACTAATGATATGTTGTCCGTATGCTTTAAAACTTGACCGCATAGTGTTAGAGGGAAAGTTAGGCAAAGTACATATGATGTGCTTAGACAAGGAGTTGTCACCTAACTGATATGGGAGTTGCATAGAGATGCAATTGATAAGCTATGTTATCTACCCAATTAGGCTTGTTGTAATTTGTTGAGTCACTCAAGGTTGCAACATGTTGAAAGGGATCCCAGCCCACTAGAAATACCTTGATGAGATTTTCGAATAATAGTGAGGGCTATTATCCCGAAAAATTAGTGGGAGAACCATAAGAGATTTTATACCTCATCTTGAATCGGTATAAATGCATGAATATAACTGATATATACTTTTTCCACATTAGATTGTTGAAAATGGTTAATACTTTAACTGCACTGCGCAGCATTGTGAATGCCATTAGTCCAAAATGTTTGGATTGGTACAAAAGATTGAGAAGCGTTCTCAATGAAAGGAAGGTTGCTCACTTGACAAGTCAAGAAGAACTTATAGAAGTTTCTGGGTTGATTGTGTTTGTGATTGAACTGAATCTTTCTACTGTTAAATCTAATTCCTGGATAGTTGATTTAGGATGCGATTCACATCTATGAAATGACATAAGGATGTTTGAAGGAAGTAGAAAGTTGAGCAAAGATGAAGTAGTTCTAAGAGTAGGCAATGGTGCAAAAGTTGCAGCATTGGCCGTAGAAACATGTACTTTATCTTTGCCATCTGGCATGAAATTGGAACTGAAAGATTGTTACTTTGTTCCAGTATTGTCTAGAAACATCATTCCGGTTTCATACCTCACTGTTAATGATGGTTTCAAGATAAGAATGAAGGGCAATAGTTGCTCCATTATTCTTAAAGACATTCACTATGGATCTACAACATTACATAATGGATTATATGTTTTGGATCCAGAGATGCCCGTGTTCAATATAAATGTCAAGAAAGCAAGAAAGGATGATCGAATTAAGACTTACATCTGGCATTGTAGACTTGGTCATAACAATGAGACAAGGATTTCCAAATTGCATAAACATGGTTATTTGGAACCCTTTGATTATGAATCATATGGGACTTGTGAATGTTGTCTCCTTGATAAGATGACCAAGACTCCCTTTACAGGAAAGGGTGAAAGAACTGGTGTTTTATTGGGCTTAATACATTCAGAAGTATGTGGGCCACTAAACATAGCTGCTAGAGGTAATTACTCATACTTCATAAGCTTTATTGATGATCATTCAAGATATGGTTATGTGTATCTGATAAGATACAAGTTTGAAGCTTTTGAACAGTTCAAAGAGTTCAGAGCTGAAGTAGAGAAACAGACTAGGAAAAATATTCTGGCTCTTAGATCGGATCGAGGAGGAGAATATTTAACCCATGATTTCTTGGATCATTTGACGAAAAATGGAATTGTGTCGCAATGGACTCCACATGGAACCCCTCAGCATAACGGAGTGTCCGAGAGGAGAAATCGAACCTTGTTGGACATGGTTTGGTCCATGATGTCCAAGGCTGACCTTCCAATATCCTTTTGGGGATATGTCTTAGAGACTGCAGCTTACCTTCTAAATAGGGTTCCAAGCAAATCGATAGATAAGGTACCATATGAGATATGGAATGGCTAGAAGCCATGTTTATCTTTTCTAAAGATTTGGGGATGTACTGCTTATGTGAAGCAAGTACCTTCTGATAAGCTGGGAGCTAGATCAGAAAAATGTAAGTTTGTGGGTTATCCTAAAGAGATTGTTGGATATTACTTTTATAGTCCTACTGATCAAAAGGTGTTTGTGTCAAAACACGCTGCTTTTCTAGAGAAAGAGTTTCTACTAGAAGGATTTAGTGGGAGTAAAGTAGATCTTGAAGAAGTTCAAGAACCACAACCTAACATTCTCTCGAAACCTGAATCATTGGTCGAGGCATTGGATGCTCGGACTAATGCTCAAGAAACACTAGTACTCCGAAGGTCTAGTAGGGAGAGGCAAACACCAATAAGATATGGATTTCTTTTGGAAAGAGATGGTTTGCCTATTGATAATGAACCTACTACCTATAAGGAAGCGATGTCGGACATCAATTCCAAGAAATGGCTGGAAGCCATGAAATCCGAAATGGATGCCATGGAAGTTAACCAAGTTTGGTCTTTAGTTGATCAACTTCAAGGGATAAAACCCATAGGGTGTAAATGGGTCTACAAGATAAAGACAGACATGGATGGCAATATACAAACGTATAAGGCCAGATTGGTTGCAAAAGGCTATAATCAAGTTGAATGCATTGATTTTGAAAAAACCTTTTCACCAATTGCCATGGTTAAGTCCATTAGGATTATGCTTGCTATTGCTGTATACCATGATTATGAGATATGGCAGATGGATGTAAAAACTGCATTCCTTAATGGGAATTTGCAAGAGGAAGTGTATATGACACAACTTGAAGGTTTTTCATCCAAGGCCACTTCTAATAAGGTATGCAAGCTGCAAAAGTCCATTTATGGACTAAGGCAAGCATCTCGGAGTTGGAACATTAGGTTTGATGAAACAATTAAAGAATTTGGTTTCATTAAGAATCCTGATGAACCATGTGTTTACAAGAAGGTAAACGGACATGTAATTGTGTTCCTGGTGCTATATGTCGACAACATATTGCTCATAGGAAACGATGTACCTATGCTTCAAACGACCAAGGTGTGGCTGTCCAAACAATTCTCCATGAAGTATTTGGGAGAAGCAGCATATATTCTGGGAATTAAGATCTATAGAGATAGATCGAAAAGGCTGCTTGGATTATCCCAATCCGTTTACATCGACAAGGTGCTAAAGAGGTTTAGCATGGATATCTTCAAAAGAGGTAACTTGCCTATAGTACATGGTGTACAACTCTCGAAGGAGATGTTTCCTAAAACTTATGAAGAAAGGACATGGATGGATAGGATTCCATATGCTTCAGCAATTGGATCTATCATGTACACCATGTTGTGCACAAGACCAGATATATCGTACGCTCTGAGTGTCACGAGCTGATACCAAAGCAATCTTGGTGAAATTCACTGGACTGTTGTGAAGAATATCCTCAAGTACTTGAGAAGAACTACGAATATTTTCTTAGTCTATGGAAGGGCTAAACTCCAAGTTAGAGGTTATACAGATGCTGGATTCCAAACTGATAAGGATGACAGTAAATCGTAGGGCGGTTACGTATTTACCTTAAATGGAGCTGCAGTCAGTTGGAAAAGTTCCAAACAGACTACAACTGCAGATTCAACAACAGAAGCTGAATACATCTCCGCATGTGAGGCAGCGAAGGAGGCTGTTTGGATTAAGAAGTTTATAACTAAACTTGATGTGGTTCCAAGCATTGTTGATCCATTACCACTTTACTTTGATAATAATGGAGCCATAGCACAAGCTAAGGAACCACGGTCTCATCACAAATCCAAACATGTATGACGGCAATATCACTTGATTAGAGATATAATTCAGAGAGGTGATATAAGTATGGAAATGGTACCCATAGAGGATAATATAGCTGATCCTTTCACTAAGATTCTGTCCCAGCAGAAACACAATCGTCACATGGAAGGACATGGGCTTAAGTACATGGGCGATTGGCTTTTAGTGCTAGTGAGAGATTATTGGTGTAAGCCCTGCAAGTCAATCTTGTTGGGCTTGTAAGACACTATTTATATATTCATGCATTGCACATTATAGTTTATTAATTATAATTGAGGTATTTCTTTATCCATAAGTTTTGTTATAATTGTTATAAATCACTTGTGAAGATAAAGCCCATGAAACACAATGGCATCGCAAAGGAATTGTAAGGAGTTACAATTATGAGGATCCTTATTCATCAATGCCGTGTTTCTAAAATTGTTTCTGGTCATCATATTGTCAAGGCAGGGCATTGACAATGCTTAAAGACTGGCATATGTTAAGCCTTCATGCACTTGATGCATGCAACCAGTCTCATAGGTTGAAAGTATAGAGACACTTGGGGATAACATATGGGTGCTTGTTAGTTGAACAAGTTCATTGAAGATGACCTGCTATAAGAGTTCCATTTAGTATTTCACTCAAGTGTCTATGGAAAATACTCTCATGTGTCAATAGTGTAAGTAATCCTTTGACTTGTAACACCAGGTCATCTTGTATGTGAACTGTCATACTTAGATTTCATCACGAACGGGTCCCAATCACGAGGATGCTTATAGTAAGGTCTTATTGGATATGACATAAAGCATACGAAGATGAATGAGTGGTCCAAAGAGGAATCATCACCCCAAGTGATATGAAGGGACATATCTCACATGTATCTGGCTTATATTAACTTATGGAAGTCCTAGGCCAAGGCAATACTTAAGGAGTTAATATTAAAGCTACAGATTTAATATGGAATGGGATTAAGAGTAGATACTGAACCATGCTCTTTCGTATCCCGAGATATTTTATGAAGGGATCGAATTACACAGACATATTGTACACGAAAGGCTTGTTGAAGCTAGATGACTCTTTTGGCATTTGGGTAGTCATGATGCATTGCTAGATGTCGCTCATGATCTATAAATATAGATAGGAAATTCTTAATTGAATTTATTATATTTATTGCCAACATGTTAAGGGCCTAATGGGTCACACACAAAAGGTGATTAATGAAATTAAAATGAGATTGAGCTAGATTAAATATTCATGAAGTGTTGTAGGCTTAGTGTGAATATTTAATAATATGTATAAGGGCTTTAGTGCAATTAGTCCAATAGTTGGCATGCACTAAACCTAGTTATATATATATGCCTCTTATGTTGTTGTCGCCCCCTAAGCAAGCTAGCCCTGGAATCGGCGCCTCTCACTCTCCCGAAAGTGGGATTCGACTGAATAGCAAAAGTAAAAGGGGAATACGATTCTTCTTGTTATTTTTGGCTAACCAAGGTAGAGGAGAAAGGTTTTTCACAACCTAGACTACTAGCATCGTCGGCAAAACATGTTGGGTTTCGTCCGGGCTCATGCATATTTCAAAAATTTAAGCATAGACAGCGGAAGCAAAAACATAGAAGCATCGGGATCTCCGCAGGATCTCGGATCATGATTTACATGCAATACATGGTATTTAAAACAATAAAACACCAATAGGATCAGATTCGTACCTACTCGAGAACTCGTAATCTCAAGTGTACCGATCCCTGCAAAAAGTCAGCAATCGAATAGTTACCGAACAGCGTCTCCGAGGCTACGAGCAACACTGGTGTCTTGCCTCCAACGGTGATCCACACGGACAGTTGTTGACACCTTCGTAAGGTCTCGAGGATTTCACTGTGCTAACAGTCCAATTTTCCGATCAACAATCAAAAGGCTACTTCTTTGATTTTACTCTCAAAGTCGATAAACACCAAAATAATACGGGGTTCGACTATACAAAGGAAAAATCACCAAGAAGTAATAAATGAAGGTTCGGCAATATATAATTTTGTCTACGCCGAATATGTATATATATATTTTTTTTCAAAGAGATGAACTATTTTTCTCTTCCATAATTTTCACACAGACCGTAAAAGTATCTCCGTAGGAAATTTTTCACTTAGGCGTCATTATCAAGAACAAGAAATTCTTCTCTACTTTATCACTTAAGTGTGATATATTAAAATAAGAATTCTTATCACCTTTTTAACTTCAGCATGATCTTTTAAAAAATAAGAATTCTTATCTCCTTTACACTTAGGCGTGATATCTCAAAATTGAAGAATTCTTGTCACTTTGCAACACCCATGGCCGGCCACTTTATTTAGGAATATGATAGGATTTTATTTTATTTAAATTCCTAATCACATGAGAACACTTCTCACTTAAAAGTGAATTAGTTTTTCCCAAACACACTTTCACAAAGGTTTGGATGAACCTAGACATTTTTAAGTCCTTATCAGCTCCCTAGGATAGATAAGAGATAGGAGTTTAAATTAAATAAGACAACCTAGTTGAGGTGAAACTCTTTCAACCTCAAGCATCCCAGTTCAACCAAAACTCTAACTCTTAAAGCTGAGGTTAAACCTATCCCGGATTATGTCTATGTTAATTGCTCGATTTCATAGGGATAAGAATTTGGTTCCAAATCAAACTCTTAGAGTCCCTATCGAACTCAACCAGCTAGGATTAACAGAGTCATTGTTCAAGTGAAACTCTTTCACTTAACAAGTGTTAGAGTCCTAGTCAAACACTATCTCTTAGTGTCGGACTCAGACTTGACATAATTGAAGCAATGTTCGGTTTAGTGAAATACGAGAATTCGAAATTTGATTCGTAATCAAACTCCTCTAAAACAAGAAACTTTTTCTCGTTTCGGACAACTTCATTTTCGTCCAGGACAACTTTTCTTAAGACATTTCCAAATTAAGACATGGTTTGCTTAAGACAGGCTTATCCACATTGTCTTATTAAGACATCTTTATTTGGATTTCTCAAATCGAAATTATGTCTTAACCTTCCTAATTTTAATCTTATTCAATTAGGTCTTCCAATTTAACCTTTTATTCAATTAAGTAATTACTTAATTAAATCCCAAGCTTTAGCCAACAATTCCGTCTTTGTGTGTGACCCATTAGGTTCCCAACATGTTGGCAATACGTATAAATTAATCCGATTAATTTATACACATAGATCAAGAGCGGGATCTAGCAACCCATCATGACCACTTAAATGTTGAGAAGTCAACATGACCTCATTGAAACCTTTTAATAACCAGCCTATCAGTGTAATATGGTTCTTTCACCAAATTTCCCGGAAAGCCCATGAGCATGGTGCAGTGTCTACTCATGTTCAATCCATATTAGTTCCTGCAGCTTATGTTTAACCTTATGAATTTATAGAAACGATTTCTCCTAAATCCATCATGCTCTGGCCAAAGACTTCATTAAGTTAACCGAAGCCAAGAACATACGAGATATGTCTCCTATGTCACTTGGAGTGGTGAATCCTCTCTGGATCACTCAACCATCTTCGTATGGTTCATGTCATACCCAAAACCACCCTACGATAAACATCCCTTAATTTGGAACCCGTTCGTGATGGAATCAAAGTATGACACTCCCCATACAAGATGACCTGGTATCACAAGTCCGAGGACTAATTTACACGACTGGCACACGAGAACATTTCCATAGACACCTGAGTGACCATACCAAATGGAGTTCTCGCAGCGGGCCATGTTCAGTGAACTTGTTCAACAAACAAGCACCTACATGTTATCCCAAGTATCCTTCATACTTCAACCTAATGAGATCAGTTGCTTACTTCACATGTAAGAAGGCTTAACATGTACTAGTCTTTGTGTATTGCCAATGCCCCGTCTTGGCAATACGATGACCAGGAACAGTTTGAGGAACAAGGCTTTGATGCATAAGGATCTCACAATTATAACTCTTTATAATTCCTTTGCAAGGCCGTTATGTTCCATGGGCTTCATCCGATTAGTACTTAATAACTCTTTATCATCGTACTAACATGAAGGAAAACCTTGTGTCACTAATGTATAGTGGCTGAATTTGCATTATCAACAGTATATCCCTTGTCCAATCTGATTGGCTATAGGGTATATACTAACAAAACATAATCTCAACCTTGTAAAGGTTTTCGAGTCACCTGTGTAGATTACTGTTAGAGGTCGGACAATTGGATGGCTTTGGTTTGCAACAAGCGAGCTTTGTGTAAAAGAACAAGAATAAGAACATCAAAAATATGTCTTAAGGTTTCGACAATCTCCATTATAGAGGTATGAGATTTTGATTGTTATCTATTCTTGACAGGATGATAGTTTTGAATTCATAGGCAGATTCATGGAGGGATTCGGTTTCTCTTTGTTTTATATTATTCCGCTGTGTTGTATATTTAACTTGTTGATTAAATTATACATTATCTCTGTTTGAGTATGAGCCAAATCCCAACACTATCTTTGGCCTTTATATTGATTGTTTTATGGGCTATCTCATACTTGAGCTCTAGAGGGAGTAAGTCAAGAGGAAAGTCTGGCTGAGAGTCTGACTTTGAGGATGAGGGGCCAGCTAAGGGATTCATTATTGCTATAACAGGGATGACCTTTGAGACTTCTTGGGAAGGTCTGAATAGCATGTCAGAGACCACATTGTTCTTGCCTTTTATATGCTTGAAGGTAGAGTGGTAGTGGATATCCGAATCTTTAAAGGTTCTTTCTTCAATATGAACATCTTGTGATCAAAGTTTTTCATTCCCCAAGTAGAAGAATGGGAATTGGATTCCTTCTGGTACAAAGATGGGACTAATGGAGGGAATTTTTCTAGGAAGATCAGTTTTTTTACTCAATGCAGCATAGCATAAAAATGGGAATCGGATTTCTTCTAGTACAAAGATGGGACTAATATAGGGATTTTTTTGGGAAGATCAGTTTATTTACTCAATGCTACAAAGGTTCTCTCTTCAATAGGAACATCTTGTGTATCATACTTTTTCATTCTCCAAGCAGAAGAATAAGAATAAGATTTTTCTGCTACAAAGGATGCGACTAATGAAGGGATTTTTTATGGGAAGATCAGTTTATTTGCTTAATGCTACAAAGGTTCTCTCTTCAATAGGAACATCTTGTGTATCAAACTTTTTAATTCCCCAAATAGAAGAATAGCAATCGGATTTCTTCTACTACAAAGGATGGGACTAGTGGAGGGCTTTTTTTTTTTGGAAAGATCAGTTTATTTACTCAATGCTACAAAGGTTCTCTCTTCAATAGGAACATCTTGTGTATCAGACTTTTTTATTCCCAAACAGAAGAATGGAAATCAGATTCCTTCTACTACAAAGGATGAGACTAATTGAGGGATTTTTCTGGGAAGATCAGTTTATTTACTCAATGCTACAAAGGTTCTCTCTCCAATAGGATATCTTGTGTATCAGACTTTTTCATTCCCCAAATAGAAGAATGGGATTCGGATTCCTTCTGCTACAAAGGATGGGACTAATGGAGGGATTTTTTCTAGGAAGACCAGTTTATTAAGTCAATGCTACAAAGGTTCTCTCTCCAATAGGAATATCTTGTATATCAGACTTTTTCATTCCCCAAACAGAAGAATGGTAATTGGATTCCTTCTGCTGCAAAGGATAGGACTAATGGAGGGATTTTTTCTGGGAAGATCAGTTTATTTACTCAATGCTACAAAGGTTCTCTCTCCAATAGGAACATCTTGTGTATCAGAAGAATGCGAATCAGATTTCTTCTGCTACAAAGGATGGGACTATTGGAGGGATTTTTTTTAGGAAGATTAGTTTTTTTTACTCAATGAACCATTATAAGTATGATACTACCTCGTCATTCTCTTTTCATTCTATTTTCTGGTGTTAATGATGCTGCCTCCTCATTCTCATCCTTGTTGTTTTCTAGTGTTAATGATAATACCTCGTCATTCTCATCCTTCCCTGTTTTTTCTTTCTGGTGTTACTGATACTACGCTCTTACTACACAAAATGAGCAACAGATTGGTCGCATTTTTCTATTATAATGGCCAAATTTGTAATAGTTATGAAGGTGTTACCTTTGAATGTGAACATCCTAAAAGCTTTCATGTTGATGAAGACGTCACATTAGAGCAACTGAAGGTACAAATTCATACAAAAATCAAACCTGGAAATACAAAAAGAGTATCAGAGATTAAGTATAGGCTTCTTCTTTTTATTGGTGAAGGATGTGTCCGATATAGGACTTTTCCACTTGAAGATGATGATGATGTGAGATGCATGTTTGGTGCTTACGAACAATTTCCTAATGTTGGTATAATTGAGTTATATGCTGACCTAGAGGATGTAGATGATGATTATGGGCCTTCAAATGTTCGCACTACATACAACGTTTCCACAGAAGAAGTCGTTCGGCCATCTGACACCAACAACTGGTGTGAATCGTTTCATAATTCATTAGCGTCACCAACAATTCCTACTGTCCTGGATGATGAGCCATACAGACTACGTAACCCTATTATAATGAACTCTCCAATTAGAGGCGTTCAAATGGATGCTGAGATTCCTACTTCATCTGGTGTTGATCCTGATCCACTATGTGGAGTCTATGGTGAATATGTTGGTGACTTTAGTGAGCATGAAGATGTTGCTGAATTCCCAAATGACAGTGATGACAGCAATGATTCTGACCGAGACGTCGCCGCTGATATCAACACTTATGGAGTTCTTCCCTCATATTAGCCTGCATCCCATATGTGCACCCTCGATCTAGAGGCAATGCAAGTGCCAGAATTTCTTAAATATGCTCATACATTAGCTAGGCCTATGAGTTGGAATCCATCTACAGTTGATCTCTGTGTTGGGATGAAATTTCCAAAGAAAGAAGCTGTGCTTTCGGCTATTAAGCACTATAACATCAAAAACTCTATAGATTACCGAGTAATTAAATCTGAGCCGACCAAATATCATGGCAAGTGTCAAATGTATGGCAAGGGTGCAATTGGAGAATAAGGGCTACATTTATGAAGAAGAAACATGTATGGGAGGTTAGAAGATATAACGGGCCTCATACTTGCACATCGAGAATGATTTCACAGGATCATTGCAAATTAGATTCTAACATGATATGTTCATGCATTCTGTCATTGGTCCAAGCAAATCCGACGATTTTCGTTTCAGTTTTGATCGCTGAGATGCGAATCCAGTATGGATACATAATCTCTTATAGGAAAGCGTGGAAAGCAAAAGGTAATTGTTTGAGTGTTTGGCGATTGGGATAGATCGTATAGTAATCTGCCTAAATGGTTGGGTGCAATGCAACATTTTGTTCCTGGTACAATTGCGAAATTTCAAATGGTACCTGCATTTAACAGTGCTCGCCTGGTCGAGGATAGACCTGTCTAAGGGTCGGGCTACCCACACAAAGCCCGAAGGCTCGCCCATATTTAGAAGGGCTTGAACAAAATTATTAGGCCCAAAAAATGGGCTTGGGCAAAAAATGAGGCCTGTTTAAACAATGGGCTGGGCCTTGGCTCCAATATTAAAGGCCTGAACTCGGTTTGTTTTACAATTATATAATATAATAGATTATTTTTATTTTTATATATATTATATAATTTATACCATATAAAGATTAAATATATATAATATTAAAGTGTAAACATTAAAAAATATGTTAAGTTGTTTATATTTAAGAACTTAATAAAAGAAAAAAATATAAAATTACTAAATATAAAATAAAAAACAAAATATTTTTAAAAAAAAAATTAGAAAAAAATAATATGGGCGGGGCTAAATGGGCTTGGACTATCCATTTACAAATATGGGCGGGCTTGGGCAGAACTTGAGGCCCATATTTCAGGCCGGGCCGAGCTTGGGTAAGCAAATATGATGTTGGTACCATACATAGGCCCGACCTTGCTCGACCCATGGACACCTCTAGTCGAGGGTAAGCATATATTCCATCGACTCTTTTGGACATTCAAGTCGTGCATTGAAGGGTTTCCGTATTGTAAACCTATTGTGCAAATAAACGATACTTTCTTATATGGAAAATATAAAGGAACATTGTTGTTAGCTATTGCACAAGATGACAACCGAAACATACTACCAATTGCTTTTGCCATTGTGGAGGGTGAGACAGCGGAGGCTTGGTCCTTCTTTCTCACTAATTTGCGTATATATGTGACAACACGACCTGGCATATGCTTGATGTATATCAACATGAATCCATCAAAATTGCGATCAGACACCATGGTAGTGGATGGAATCCTCCAGATGCATATTCTGTCTACTGCATTCGACAGATTGCAGCTAACTTCATGAAGAGGTTTAACAATAAGGATTTGCATCAAAAAATTATTAACATGGGTATGAAATCAAATCATAGTTATTTTATCTCTTATTTTTCTTTTAATATATAAAATAATACCTCTCTTCACAACTCTTTTTTTTTTTTAATAATTTGATCAGGATATGAGTTGAGGCGACCTCATTTTCATTGGTACTATGAGAATCTTCGTGCAGAAAACGCAGAGGCGACTAATTGGCTTGATAGGATCCCCAAGGAGAAGTGGACCCAATCATATAACGAAGGAAGACATTATGGGCATATGACAACCAACCTAGCTGAATCTATCAATTTAGTGTTGAAGGAGACGCGTAATCTTCCCATTACTGATTTGGTGCATGCAACATATTATAGGGTTGGCTGAACTTTTTGTTAAGATGGAGAACAAGCAACTCGCAATGATGGAGGCAGGGCACACATACTGTGAAACAGTCACAAAAGCTATGCAAGAAAATCGCTGGAAAGCTAACTCTCATATTGTTCGTGATTTTAAGCGAGCAAATCAATCTTTTTCGATTGAGGGGTTACTTGACCCACAGGAGGGAGTTCCTGCAATGAAGTACAAAGTTTAGTGAGATGTGGTGCGACTGTGAGAAGTTTCAAGCACAAAAGTTCCCTTGTTCACATGTAGTTGCTGCTTGTGCACATGTCCATGTAGATTGCATGCAATATGTGGACAATGTCTATAGACTGGACACTATATTTAATGTTTATAGACATGGGTTTGAACCAATTGAAAATGAAGGTTATTGGCCTCAATATAATGGTCCAGAAGTGTGTCCCAATCCAGAAATGCGGAGAGATCCACATGGTCGACCAAAATCAAGTCGTATTCGTAATGAAATGGACCTCAGGGAGAAAGGCCAACCAAAACGTTGTGGATTATGCAGGAATGAAGGTCATAGCCGTAGAAAATGTCCTTATCAATCTGGCACATCAGGGAAGAGTTCACATCAACAATAATACCAACATGTTTAGTGCACCTATAATATTTACATGTTTCAAATTCCATGTTATGCAAGTTTTTTATTTATTTATTTATTATTACATGTTATATAATTTATTTTTTATATATAATTAAAATTTTTGATAAATTATATGAAAAAAATATTAAATTATAATAAAAGATTTAAAATATGAAAAATTTTAAAATTATAACTGATTTAAAATTTAAAAATATTTTTTTTGGAAGTATGGGAGTCGCCCTCATGGAGGGCGGCTTCCATACAAGAAAAATGAATTTTTTAATTTTCAAAAGGGATGAGGGCGGCTTCCCTTGCGTATTTTTTATTTTTTTATAGTCGTGTATGGAATACTTTTATTTGAAAAAAAAAAGAAAACGAGAAGGAAAATCGCCCTCGGCCATGGCGATTTCTCGGTAGTTCTAAAACTAGAGTATTTTGGTACATAAAACATAAATATCGGTAATTTGAAGAAAAAAACAGAAATATAAATATAAAAAAGCCCGAGACATATATAGTACACGTGTAAAAAAATAAACAATCCATATTGATTTTTTTTTTTATTACCAAATGTTTTGGTTTTTATATTTTTATATAAGATATGAGATAAGAAAAATAATATAAAAAGTAGAGGTGACAATAGGGCAATGGAATGAGATGGATTGAGTTTGGATTGCATCATTTTGATTTTGGATCGAGAAAAATTTGAATGTTTTTAGTTATGATCATGTTTTTGGTACGTATGAGCGAAGCTAATCGCTTAAATAACACACATTTTAGGTTGCGCTACACTTAATAAATCATATTGTAAATGTCTTACAAGAGCAACATGTGGGTCATTCAACTTAATAATCTCAACACCGACATTGTGACCTGAAAAAACTAAAAAATCTACACAAAAATTTATCTCCCTATAGATATTTGAGTACGATCATTTTGCGTTTGTGTTATTTTGTATTTGACTTTCAAGTTATTTAAATTTAAATTATCGGATCATTATAATCAAAATTATTAAATTTTAGAATTAAATACAATTTTATTTTAAATTATATCATATTAGCCTTTCAAATTATTTTACTTAATTTTTGAATTCAAATATTATTTTAAATTCAAATTAAAAAATATTTCGGATTCAAGTCTTTCTCATCTCTATAATAAACAAAGAAACAAAATTTTGTTGGGTCTCAAAGTTGTCTACTATGTTAGTATAATCTATACCTATCCATTTAAATAATCGATTAGTGTTTGACACCTGTCAACCAAACAGGTGGAGTTTTTTATTTTATTTTATTTTAAATTTTAGTTTTTTTTTTTGTTTTATATTTTTTTAGTTTATATTAATTTATTTTATTTTTAAATGATGTATTAAAAGGGATCGGTCCGCTCGATAATTCACGGATCGATTTAAGATCCGTACCTGATCTACTTGAGAAAAAAATTCAAAAAAAAAAATTTGTTGCTAACCGGTGTGCCGAAAAAATTGCCTAATGGACACGTGGCAAGTTTTTCTTGTAGAGTTTTAGTTTATTTTTTATTTTTTTTAAATTAAAATTAAAATTTTTGTTTTTATAGTTTATAAGTTTTTTTGTTAGTTTTAGTTTTTTTAGTTTAAATTAATTAATTTTATTAATTAATCTTATTTTATTTTTAAATGGTATATTTAAAGGGATTGGTCCGACCGTTGACTCGCGAGTTGATTTAGGATCCGTACCCGACCCGCTCGAAAAAAAGTTAAAAAAAAATGAACTTACTACTAACTAGAGTGAGAAAGCTGAACAATTGAGTTAAATATAAATCATAATTTTATTTTACTTCTTTTTTATTTGAATAATTAAATATACAAAATAAAATATAAAAATGAGTTAGCAGTTCATTAATTTAATAAAAAAATAAAAATAAACTTGCTGCTAACTTATGTGAGAAAGTTGATCCAACGAGAGAATAAAATACAAACTATAATTTTATTTTGTTATTTTTCATTTATTATTTTTTACTTCCTATAAAAAAAAAATATACACTACAATAAGATCTAAATATGTTTTAAAAGTGCATATAAATAACAATTGAAAGTGCATTTGTATTACATAATTTATAAATAAACAATTATCATACATTTAATTTTCATAATTAGCAAAATATAATTATATTAATATTATTAAAAAAATAAAAAATAAAATTATTATTTAATAAAATTTAATTTTTTATTATTAATATTTTTTATTATTTATCTTTTACCTCTTATATATAAAAATATACACTATACAATAAAATTTAAATATGTTTAAAAAATGAATATAAATAACAATTTAAAATGCATATGTATTAAATAATTATCATAAATTTAAATTTTACAGTTAAATAAATTATAATTATATTAATATTAGTATTAAAAAATTAAAAAAATAAATTTTATTTTTTATTAATTAATTAAAAAATTACAAAAAAAAATTAAAACCCCCAATAAAACGGGGCTTAATTCTAGTAATAGTAATAGTCCGTCTTTCTCATTTTTTTTTAAAAAAATAAAAGTAAGGTAGCAGTCAAAAGACTAGTGTAAGAGCTATATTGAAAAGGAACCTTATTTTATTGGGTTTGATCCCAATTTTTTCTTAAAAAAAAAAAAAAAGAAGATTCCGCGAATGTTCTAACTAGAACCTTATTTTATTGGGTTTATCCCAAATTTTTCTTAAAAAAATAAGATTCGGGGAATGTTCTAACTAGAACCTTATTTATTGGGTTTGTCCCAAATTTTTCTTAAAAAATGAAGATTCGAGTATGTTCTAACTAGAACGGCATTTCATTAAACTAAAAAACGATTTTGACTCTTGCAGTTCCCAAAAGATAAAGTAAAAAATAAGTAAATCTCAAAACGGTGCTGTCCAGTTTTTATTGAGCAGTAGAATTTTTTTGAATTTTTTTTTATTTATAAAAAAGAAAGAGTGTGTTTAATAATGCATTAATTTTCTTTTTAATAATTTAATATTTTTTAATGTGTTTGATAATTAATATTAAATATTATTTAATAAATTTCTTTTAATGAACGTTAAATGAGATAAATAAGTAAAAATTATTTATTTTAATATAAAATATGTGAAGTCAATTTTTTTTAAAAAAAAATTATATTTAAATTAAATTATTATTTTTAGTTTAAAAAATGAAATATTTAAATTATCTTTTTAATTTTTATCCAAAATTATTCAAAATAATATAAAATTTTATATTAATAAAATTAAAATTATGAAAATAATAATTTTTAAAATTCAACATTTATAATTATTAAATAATATAATATAATATAATATAATTATATTTAATATTTAATTTTAAATAACATACTAAATAATTTTTACAATGTAAACTCAATACTTATAAATTTAATACTAAAAATTCAATACTCAAATTTTTTTAATTTATCACAACAATTAATTTACCGAAAATGAAAAAACACGTCAATGAGTTTGAGTCCACAAATTTTTAGTTGGGTATTGTTTGTTTTGTTTTGTTTGGTAGTGAAAAATTTGGTTGTTGTTGTTGCCTTGAAATTTGAAACGTGGATTTAACTAACTCCCTTTGTTTGGTTTTGGTTGCAACATTGAGAAAAGAGAAAGAGAAAGAGAAAGAAAGAAGACAGAGAGGGTTGGCAATGGAGGATTCACCATTTAAGGCAGATATAGTGAAAGGAAAGGTTAGTTTGATAACGGGAGGAGGGTCAGGAATTGGTTTTGAGATTTCAACACAGTTTGGAAAACATGGAGCTTCGGTTGCTATTATGGGTCGACGTAAACAAGTCCTTGATGCTGCTGTCTCTGCTCTTCAATCCCTTGGGATTAATGTAAAATTTTCATCACCATTTTCCTCTATTTTATCTGATCTGTGTTCACTCAGATATGCCTTTTGCTTAATTTTCTCCAATCTGAATTCACTTCACTGTCTTTCATTTTTATTATATGATCTTGAGTTGCACGGTTGGGAAGTAATCTTATCTGATCCCATAAATCCCAATTTGAACTCCAGATCTTCATGTTAGTGTCTCCTTTCCTTGGGGACTTAAGTTCATTTATCTTAATTTTTGTGTTCTGTTGTGTTTTGATTTGTTGCTTATCTTATAAGTTGTCACTGGAGAATTATATTAGGTTGCGTTTGGGAACTTAGATTTCAACAGATAGATTTGGATTTAAAAAATAGTATAAATTGTGTAATAAAACACATGTAAATGTAACATTGATGACTATTTTTCAAATTCATAGATTAGTTGGATGCTTATTAGTGGTGAATAAGAATTTGAAATACCTATAGATATTTATAAATTTGAAATTCATGTTTTTATACTTTTTAAATATATAATCATATTGAATCTTAACTAATTTATATATAATATATGAATTTCATTCTCACAATTTATATAGCAAATGAAATCTAAATCCAAATTTTCAAATTCATGTTTCCAAACGTAGCATAAATAATTCTGTTTGTATGTGTCAGTCTGATATCTTTATAAAAATTGGTATAAAGAATTGGAAAAAGAATGGAAGCTCCCGCTTCTTTCTTCCACTGTGGGTTGTCTCTGGCTTAGGAATGCACCACATGTTGAATGGGATCATCTAATATAATATCATATGCATAGAGTTAGAACTTAGAACTGATCAGGAATTGTTAAAAACTGTGCTATGTTCTCCTTTTGAAGTTAGTTCCATCTTTGTTTGTATTCTCAGTGCTCAGTGCAAAATTGTGTGGATGCTCAGTGCTCACTTTGTTGCATTACGTCCAAGTTTTTTATGATATAACCCATTCAACTGAATCAATGGCTTTTTCTTTGTGTGTTGGTTATTGATTCACTAATTGTTTGATATGCTGGTTTTCTACTTTCTACTGAATATTAGCTGACATTGCATTTTACTTACAACCGTTTTTGAAGGCTGTTGGCTTCGAGGGGGATGTTCGCAAGCAGGAAGATGCAAGAAGAGTGGTTGAATCAACTGTCAAGCATTTTGGCCGCCTTGACATTCTTGTGAATGCTGCTGCTGGCAATTTTCTTGTGGCTGCTGAGGATTTGTCCACTAATGGGTTTCGAACAGGTATTTCTAGCCTTTTCAACAAGCTTTGCAATGTCTACAGGGTCATCTAGTTTCTAATCACATTGTCTATTGATGAGAGCAATTTTTAAGTTCAAGTCAATGATCTTTGTCCTTTTCTACAATAACATTATTTTAGTGAATTTACTTCAGATTTTGTTTTAACCATCTTGGGGAGTTATTAAGCCATAAAATATACTGTCACCTCTATCTCTCTCTCTCTCTCTTTTTTTTTTTTTTTTTTTAAAAAAAAAGCCCCACCTTAAAAGTTATTAAGCTAATTATTTTAAATGATGGTAATTAGGTTTTCAAAAGCAATTTTTTTATATATGCTCTGTAAACAACTTAGCTAAATGCAGTTGTTCTTACCTACACCTGCAGTTATGGATATTGATTCCGTAGGCACATTCACAATGTGCCATGAAGCACTCAAGTATCTCAAAAAGGGAGGACATGGAAGGAACTCATCTGGGGGTGGATCAATTTTGAACATTAGTGCTACTTTACACTATACTGCTTCTTGGTATCAAATACATGTCTCTGCAGCCAAGGTTTGTCGTATAAATTTCTTCTTCCGATGTCTCTGCAGGCTGCAGCCAAGGTTTTACTCTTTAGTTATGCTTATTTGCAGTGTTTCTTTATGTTAGGCAGCTGTTGATAGCATTACTAGAAACTTGGCACTTGAGTGGGGAACTGACTATGATATTCGAGTCAATGGTATCGCCCCCGGCCCTATTGGTGAAACTCCCGGCATGAGTAAACTAGCACCAGATGAGATTAAAAGCAAAATCCGAGAGTACAAGCCTTTGTATAAAATAGGGGATAAATGGGATATTGCTATGGCAGCTCTCTACCTTGTTTCAGATGCTGGTGAGTTACCTTGATCCCTGTTCTAGCATATTGCCATTTACCAATATACATCTACAAATTAGAGACCCTAGTTTTGAAATTTAATTCACAGATCAATTCAATAATATAATGCAAAAATGTATCTTTTTTTTATTTATTAAAATTAAATAAAATAATATTATTATAATAAAAAAACACTGTTCCGGACCGGGCCGGAACAAAAATATCTTGCTCAAGCCCGGCCCAATACGGGTCGACCCTGTCGGGCCGGGCGGGCTGCCCGACCCATGAGCAGGTCTAATTGCATATAGGATACAATAAAAAAGCCCCGGGAATTTCTTTCTTTTTGCCGTTATTTTTTCAATAGCCACTTTCTCTGCCTCACTTTCATGCAAGTAAGAAACTATGTTACCGGATGCGGAGTGAATGTCGGATATGGGTATGTACTGACACGAGTATACTCAAATTTTTTGAATTTTTTTTTCATATTTTTGGAGTATCATACCCTCATACCATGTTCGAATATGTGTCGGACACAGATGTCGAATACTGGTATTTTATAAAGAAAAAAAGAGTCCGGGTAACATGATCAACTCTGTATTTAGGCAATAAGGTCAAATTAGGGTTTCATGTTTTATAAATAATACAAGATAAAAACTGTTGTTGAATAGATGAGAAACTATAAAGAAGAAAAATCAGTGCGGTAAAACTGAAAACATCAAAATGTAAAATTTGAGTGGCACCTAAAATCACCATAATAGATGGCAGAGTAGCAAACATATTCTCTTTTAGCCATTGTTTTTTCATCTTTAATAATTTACTGAGAAAATTTTGAGCTATTAATTCTTATGTATGTGAATTTTTTGGAAGGTAAATATGTGAACGGGACTACCCTTATAGTTGATGGAGGACTTTGGCTGAGTCAGCCTCGCCGTCTACCAAAAGAGGAAGTAAAGCAGCTGTCTCGGGCAATCGAAAAGAGATCTAGAGATAAACCAGTTGGAGTTCCTACCAGCAAGCTATAAACCTACATGGTGTGCTCATCTAAATGCTTCAACATGTAAGCTAAAACTATAGTTTCATATCTGAACATTTCAATGAAGGCTTTTATGGCCCTCTATAAGTAATGAATTTCATGTAAAAACTGCTTTATCAAGCCATTGAATAAAAGTCTTCTCAAGCTTAAATGACATTGGAAAAAGCTAGTTCTTTTCAATTCTAAGGAATCTATTCTTGTTTCAGCTTTTCCTTTAAACTTCTCAATGCTTTAGTTTGAACATTGTCACGGTTATCTAGGGGTGTAAATGAAAACAGCATTCAAAGAATGGTTCGGAACAGTTCGATTTTTGTTCGTTTATATTTGTTTATAAAGCTAAATGAACGATTATGAACATGATTTTAAAGTTCGTTTATTAAACAAACATAACTCGAACTAGGTATGTTCAATCCATTTATGTTCACGAACAAACTCGTTTATGGATCGTTTAAAATTCATTTAATAGATTGTTTAAAACTCGTTTATTATTCGAATTATAATATAATTAATAATATTATTCTTATTTGTATTTTATTTACTTATTATATAATTAATATTATTTGTGTTTTATTATTTGACATTTAATAATATTTGTATTTTATTGTTTATATTTAATAATAATTTAAATTTAATTATATTTGTATTTTATTATTTTATTTTATATTGAATAATAACTTAAAATTGACTTTTTATTTTTATTTTTTATTATTTGTTTGTTAAATTTGTTTTGATTTGTTTGTTTATTGTTCATGAACATATTTTTAATTGTTCGCGAACTTGTTTGATTATATGTTTATTTAATATTCGCAAACAAGTTCATTTAATTTAAATGAACGAACACGAACACACTCAATTTTAAATGAACATAACTCGAACACAATTTTAAAATCCTTAACGAACACGAACCGAATACAAATAAACTCCAAAAAAAATAAACAAATATGAATAGAAGTCTGTTCCTTCAAGTTCGATTCATTTACAATCCTACAGTTATCCAAAGATTGGGCAAGTGCTTCCAAAACCGCATCAATAAACAAACAAATCATCTCTCATGGAAATGTTGTTGGATTTTAATGCTTTTTGAATGGCTTGTCTATTCGGATTAGCCATGTCGGTTCGGTTTCTTTCTATTGGTTTTTGGACCTAATCGGTTCTTGTCATTTGGTGTGTCTGTTCGAACAGACTTATGGTTTTTTATAAATAGCCTAGACTACTGCCTATTTTAAAAAATAATTTTCTCTTCTTCCCCTCGACTTTTTCAAGTGTTTTCCGTGAGAGAGACCGACATTTTTTTTGGGTTCGTTGTGTTGCCTTTGAGTGTGCTCTCGACTGCAACGTAATCGATGAGGCCTGAGAGACGAATTGCAACATACTCTAAGTACCTGTGAGACAGGCAATAATCGTCTTAAGGTCAGAGGTCTAAGCTTGACTCGATTATCTTTTTCTATATTCGGATTAACCTGTAAGTGTTGTCAAATTTCTTTCTGGAATGTTCTTAATATTGCTGTTTTACCAGAATTTCAAATAAGTAATCTGTTATTTAATTTTTTAATTTATATTTAGTAGTAATAAAATATTATTAATTGCTAACAATATTGCCAACAATCTTAAGACGATTATTCGTTTTAATAGTTTTGTTTCATTACTTTATGATAAATAGTGCTTAGACTGTTATTAAGTGGGGCTGAGAATTCTTTTTTCGCATGAATTGATATATCACGTTTTTATGCTTCTTGTAAATCGTGCGATAAGGTTTTCTTTACTAAGTGTGCAGACTTCTTGAAAGTATCTGTTTTGCATATATATATATATATATATATATATATATATATATATATATATATATATATACTCTATTTGTATATATACTTAGTTTGACAGCATGAATATAATATTACTTTTGTTATTGTATATACTATTCTTGCATGCATGCAACTTTTAATTGTTGTGACCGTTCATAAAGGAGAGAAAAGGCTCCTTAACTGCATGCTCTGGTTCGGTACATGGTTTCGTTTCTATTAATTGTTTCGGTTATAAACAATTGAAGCCGACGTCTTCATGCTTTGTTTTCGGTCATTGAATTATATTTTTTGTGAAAATATATGTTGCGAAATGAGTTTTATTTACTTTGTTTTATTATTGTATGAGATATATATTGTGATTTATATATATATATATATGTTTGTAATATATATATATATATATATATATATTTGGTATGCGATTTTTGCATATATATATATATTTATAACTATTGGCGGCATATATACATTTATTATTATACATAGTTACATTTGTATAATATTTATATATGTGATTGGAATTAGAGCTGCTAATGGGCCGGGCCGGGCCGCGGCTCGGTTTTTTTTTATTTTCTCTGTCCAGGCCCGGCCCTGGGTCGGCCCGGCCCGCCCGTTTAGGGCCGAAACACTGTTCATTGGAATAAAAAAATATTTTTTATTTTTATTTTTTTTATAATTAAAATTAAATAAAATAATATTATTATAATAAAAATTACTGTTCCGGGCCAGGCCGGCCCGGAACACAAAATATCCTGCCCAGGCCCAGCCCAATACGGGCCGGGCCTACCGGGCCGGGCGGGCTGCCCGACCCGTGAGCAGGTCTAATTGGAATATATATATTTGTGAAAATATATATTTGTAATATTGTAGACACTTAATTTTGTCTGGACCCCTAAATCAGGTACGTTTTCTTCCTAAATTGATGTTTCAGAATGCCAAAAGGCTTTTCTCATCTTGCAAATGGTATTCCGAGACTTAGTCTAAGAAAGCAGACAGAAAAGTCAAACTCGAAAAAGTCAACCTCGAAAAAGTCAACCTCAAAAAAGTCAACTACTAAAAAGTCAACCCACTCTCAAAATCAAGATTTGAATTTCAATTCAAAGATGGTGAAAGAATTTTGATAATCCGAGATCTACATTAAAAGATATGGAGGTCGAAAGTTGGGTTACGAAATCTTAGTAGAAAAGAAATCTTAGTTCGAAAAATTTGGGGAAAAGTGCTTGAACGATCAAATTGGTCGAAATTGAAGGTTCCAAATGAAAGTTAAGCACTGACTACGGGTAATGGAGAAGCTACTTGGAAGAAAAACTGATAGAAGAGTCAATTCGGAAGAAAACTGAGAATTAGGGTTTTTGGTGGATTTCGATGAAATTTGGAAGAATTACAGAAATGACCCGATTCGATAGGACCAAAGCCCCTAATTGATGAGGAGTAATTAAACAAGGATAGACCAAGGTTCTGTTTGAAGAAAATCTGAAAATCGGACTTGTTTTGAGCAAAACCGGGTTTCGGAGGCAAAAGGGTAAAATTGGAAAATATGGGAAAAATAGCAGATGAACTCCAAAAATTCTGAAAATTTGCAAATCTCATTCTTAAATCATTTCGAAGAGATTGGCGAAAGAAAATCTTGATTTAGAGTTCGTTTGCAAAATGGCCAAATCCGGGGCCCAATATGCAAGAATTCAACAGGATAAATCCCGGAAAAAAAGCAAATGAGTTCCAAAAATTCTGAAAATTTGCAGATCTCATTTTAAAATTATTTGGAAGAGATTGGTGTAAGAAAATCTTGATTCAGAATTCGTTTACAAAATGGCCAAATCCCGGGTCCTATATGCAGTAATTCAAGCAGATAAATCTCGAAAAAATAGCAAATGAGTTCCAAAAATTATGAAAACTTTCAGATCACATTTTTAAATTATTTGGAAGAGATTGGTGAAGAATAATCTGAATTCGGAGCTCGTTTAAAAAATGGTAAAGTTCGGGTGCATAAAAGGGGCAATTTTGGAAATAAATCCGAAATAAATAGCAAATGGACTCGGAAATTTTTGAAAACTTTCAGAATTCAATTTTTTATTAATTTGGAATTATTGAAAAAATAAAATTTGAATTTGGAGTCTGTTTTCTATTTATTTAGGTTCGGGGGTCAAAAAGATCATTTTACCAAAGAAACCGAAAAGGGCAAATTTGTAATTAAGGAAAATATGAAAGAAGAAGGAATTGCTGGGATTTTACCTTCTTTGATCAGCCAGAATAGAGGAGAATAAGGAAGCTTGATCAATTTAATTCCTTAGTCACTATCAAGCTCACATGCTACCACTAACACCTTGCAAATGGTCCTCCCTTCATCCAATGGCTTAGGTGCCTTGTAGGAAAGTTGAATGCACCATCCAATGGCCAAGTTTAAATGCTAAGATGAAATTTTTATTTTTCATGAAAGAACCCTCATCTAATGGCCAAGAATGGAAGAAAAAAGATGAGCACAATTCATCCAAAGGTGGGCATCTTTTCGGCCAAGCAAGGGAGTGAATGGGATTGTCTCTTTTCATCCAATGGCTTAGGCCATCTACAAGGACTGAGTACACATGTTAAGGGCTGGATTTAATCTACAAGATGTCATTTTTATGTTGTCCTCATCCAATGACCAAGAATGGAAGAGCACAACTCATCCAAGGATAGACACTCAAAGAGGAAGGCAAGGGAGTGCATGGGATTGGTCCTTTTTCGCATCTAAGGGCTGAGGTTATTACAAGGGCTGAGTACACATCTTAAGGGCTGCTATAAATTGGCAAGATGACATTTTAATGTTGTCATCAAAATATCTTAATCTAAAGGCCAAAATTGGAGGAGAAAAAGAGCAAATTCCATCCAAGGGTTGGAGGGCCATTCGGCCAAGCCATTAGAGGGGGGGCTGATTTCATTTTTTTATAAGTGTTTTGGCTGGAAATAGTAGCTAATTTAGAAAAAAAAGGTTTTCAATAAAAGAGCTTGAAAGGTAGTCATCTCTACCAAGCTCTAGCATAGTTTTCTTGTTTTCCATGATGATTTCTTGATTTTCTATCTTGTTTTCCTACTACATTTTTCATAGAAATCAAAGTTTTTAAATGTTTACTTAAGTTTTCATCTCTTCTTCTTCTTCTTATTCTTCAAAAAAAAAAAAAATGGTTGAAAACAATTTTTTTTTTATATTCTTGCTTTGGCCAAATGTGGTATGTTTGTTTGCCTTGGTTTTTTCTTTTTTTCTTCTTTGCATGTTGTTGTGGAAAAATGATTTTTTAAAGGTTTGTTTGAGTATTTTATGTTCTGATTTTTTACAAAAAAAATGAAGCAAAAGAGGTTGAAATGGCTACATGATCTTGGCAAGACCAAGTGACTATGGTTAGGGGAGAGGCTATGCCCATTTTTACCTACCATGAAGCTCACCTTAATTTTGGTTGTTTAGCATGGTTTATTTTCTAATTTTTGAAATGGAAAGGCTTCATGATCTTGGCAAGACCAAGTGATTATGGTTAGCTGAGAGGCTATGCCCATTTTATACCAACCATGGAGCTTAACTTTCTTTATTTTATTTATTAGTTTTGCTTGTTATTTGCTTTGCATGTCTATGCTTAATTTTTTATATGTTCTTTACATTATTTTCTATGCTATATTTGCTTCTATATTTCTTTTCCATGCTTAATAATTTTCCCTTGTAGGTTCGGCCATTGTGTTCATTGGAATCACATTGTGCATTTTTCTCATATATCATGTCATATTATAAACATGTTTGCATTTTATATTTGGTCATATGACCATTCGGCTACTCCATTTTGCTATGCCTTACATGTGCATTTTCATCTTTCTTCTTGACTTGTTTGAACCTCCATGCCATGAGTTAGCATATCTTGATATTTAGTATGCCTTGCACGTGCATTTTCATCTTGCTTCTTGACTTGTTTGCATCTCTATGCCATGAGCTTGTGTATTTTGATTTTAGTATGTCATATGCTTGTGAAAATGTGATGACATTATTTATCTTGATATGATTTGTCATGTACTTGTGTCATTTATTAGATAGGATTACATTAGAGTACCATGTGACCATTCGACCTCTTCATGCATTCCTTGCCTTGTCATGCATTTGCATTTTGTTTAGGTAACATGCTTTGCATTATCATATCTTGAAATTGTGCATTAGTTGCTGTTTGTTCAAGCATTAGTATTAGGTTCATTGGTCATTGTATGTTCATAGTATTGCTATGCATTCTCATTACATTTTAGGTCTAGGCCATATTGGTATTGCCATGCATATTAGGTCTTAAGTTGTCGCAACCTAAAAAATAACGAGTCTCATCGCAAGAATTTATTATTCGTTAAGCTTGACATTAAAAAAAACCGAGGAAAAGTCGACTTAATTCCTCTAGAAAAATGAAGGTTTAGAAAATGACCTTAAAAAAGACATGGAGTCGCCACCAATCTTTTTTAGCTAGGTGTGATCGGCCACCTATTAAAACCGGTTTTATAAAATATTTTAAAAATTAATTAAAACATTTTAAAAACCAATTTTAAGTCTGCGTTTTAAACCAGAGAAATCAAAGAAGCGGGTTCGGGAGTCGGTTACGTGTGGGGAAGGATTAGCACCCCCACAACGCCCGTATAAATCGGTACCTTATTAATCGTGTGTTATCTCAAGTCTCGGTAAAAAGTTGGTTTTAAATTTAGTATTTCAAGTTAATTCCCAATTTAAAAATAATTCCATTTTTTATTGAAAATGATCCGGAATTTATAAATTCAAAATTTTCCTATATTCCCCAACAAACGTGGCAAAATATAGAAATTTTTATTAGTTTTGGAAAACTTTCCGAATCATTCTCTTTTTTGAAAGAAAGATATTCCTTTATTAATGATAATTGATGATATTCCCTCCAGCAAACCCGGTAGAGAACTCATGAATTATTTTAACTCGGGAATATCTTTATTTTTATTGAAAACCATTATCTTTTGCAAACATTTAAAATAAATGAATATGTATATGCATGACATAAATAAAATGACATAGTAAAGTCTAAATAATATAATGCAACCTAAATGACATGACAAATATGAATGGTATGGCATATAATTTAAATGACATGGAATAAAATAATGCTATCATATAATATGCACGAAAATAAAAATGCAATGCATGAAATGTATTTTTTTCCTTTAATTAAAGAAATCCGTATATCTAAAAAGATATCTGGCTACCTTAGGAAAATATGTCAAATTAAATATTCTAAAACCAAAATACTTTGTGATTGTTTGAAAACAATTTTGAAAAGCTTGAATTAACAATAAAAACTGGGCTAAAAATTTTTAAATGGTTCTAATTTCCTAAGTTTAAAAAATCCGGACTTGACTACCCTTAACCCTGGATTTGAAAAACCATTTTTAGAGTTTAAAAGGCTTAGAAATCACCCTAAGTCAGTAGCTAACCCTCCTAATCAGCCCACTCTAAGTAAATTAACCAAAACAGAAAAATGGTTTTTCTTTAAATTCAAATCTGACTCCACTGTCCAGTTTTAATCCATGATTTTTTACCCTATTTTTAAAAATACCAAAAATTCTAAAAAAAATACTGGAGACTCAGGACATGTAAAACTACACGAGAAAAAATTGGATTAATTTTTTGATCAAAGATGAATTCCCAGAAAAACCAGAGATGTACGAGTTTTTGGAGGAGAAAAAACTGCTTTGTTTTTCTTTAAATTCAATTATGACTTCACTGTCCAGTTTTAATCCACGATTTTTTACCCTATTTTTCAAAATTCCAAAAATTCTGAAAAAATTATTGGAGACTCAGGACATGTAAAAATACACGGGAAAAAATCGACTTAATTTTCTGATTAAAGATGAATTCCCAGAAAAACCAGAGATGTACGAGTTTTTGGAGGAGAAAAAACTGCTTTGTTTTTCTTTAAATTCAATTCTGACTTCACTGTCCAGTTTTAATCCACGATTTTTTACCCTATTTCTAAAAATTCCAAAAATTCTGAAAAAATTATTGGAGACTTAGGACATGTAAAAATACACGAGAAAAAATCGACTTAATTTTCTGATCAAAGATGAATTCCCAGAAAAATCGGAGATGTACGAGTTTTGGGTGGAAAAAAACTGCTTTGCCAACACATTTTTTTTTGTCTTTGATAAAATCATTTAAAAACCAAAATAAAAATATTTGAAACTCATAGAATGACTTGAAGACAGTAGCTAGGACTTTTTGAAAGTTAGATAAAAATTGGCTAAGTAAAAAAAAATCACAAAGGTAGAATAATCAATTTGACAAACTTAATTTTCCACAAGTGTGCTCAAGAGAGCATGACTTTGAACCATCAATTGGCTCAAGTCATTATTCAAGTGGCATGAACATGAAATGCATGAAACAATGCAGCAAACATAATGCATGAAATGCATGGATCTAAACCTAAATGTAAGGAAAATACATGACATAAATAATATGGCCTAGACCTAACATGAACTTGCATGACATTTAATGTAACTTAGACCTAAAACATGCATGGCATTTTTACAAACACAAGGCATGCTTAATTCAAAAATCCAACCAAATATCATGCAAATGAAAAAACCTAAAAACTAGCATGACAAAAAAATGCAACACACAATGCAAAACACATGGAGTAGCCAAATGGCCTCAAGCTCCAACAAGCATGGCATTTTCACAAACACTTGGCATACAAACATGAAAAACTAAGTCATAACACTTAAATCATGCAAGCATTTTCACAAATACCTAATATACCAAATCTAAAACATGCTTACTAAGATATAAAACAAGAATCATGCAAAGAATCACACAAGCATTTTCACAAACACTTAATATGCTAACTCTAAAACATGCTCAAATTTAAACAACATGAAAACAGAAAATTAAAAATGTAAAAACATGATATCTAAGACATAAATGGCAACAAACAAAGCAACCAAATTAAATATAACTTAAGAACATGAAATAACATAATATTTAAAACATCAAAAATAAAGAAAATAGCATAAACAATATGGTAAAATGAATCAAAAATAACAACTTAAAATAAATAATGTAGGCCATTTAGCCATGGTGAGTTTATTGTAAAAACAAAATGTAAGAAAAATATACTTAAGAAAGGAAATGAAGGAAGAACAAGAAACATTATTTTAAAATGAAAACTCACCAAGTAGCTTTTGAACAGATTAAGCTATAAACCCTCAGAGTAGCTTTTGAACGGATTAAGCTATAAACCCTCAGAGTAGCTTTTGAACGGATTAAGCTACAAACCCTCTCAACAAAAACACTATGACTCACCACCCGGATAATCCTAATACAAGTGTATAGACTATCTCACAAGGGGTAGTGGGTGCTCTCAACCAAAGGCCAAGACTCCTTATTTATAAGGTGAGCACCTCCTTGGCTTGACATTACAAAGGGATGTGGGATTGGGACTTAGGCTCAAAAATGAAAATCTCTAACTTAACTCTTGATTTTTAATCACTTGATTGAAAAAATCCTAAGCTTCCTCCTTCCTTTGGGCTTGGGCAGGCCAGCACTTCTCTTTTCCAGCCCAGCTCTGATTTTTGAAAGGCCCAAAGAAGCCCTTTTCGGTTGCTTGGGTGAAACGACCATTTTGCCCTCCCGGATGCAAAATAAATATCAAACGGGCTCCAAATTCAATTTTTCTTTTTTTAATACTTCCAAAATAATAAAATTTTGAGTTCTGGAAGTTTTCAAAATTATCCGAGTCCGTTTGCTATTTATTTGGATTTTTTCTTCCCAAAATGTCCTTTTATGCCCCTACTTTTTACCATTTTTTAAACGAGCTCCAAATCAAGATTTTTCTTCACCAATCTCTTCAAAATAATTAAAAAGTGTGATCTGGAAGTTTTCATAATTTGTGGAGCTCATTTGGTATTTTTTCGGGATTTATCGGCTTGAATTACTACATAGGAGGCTCGGGATTTAGCCATTTTGCAAACGAACTCGGAATCAAGATTTTCTTTCGCCAATCTCTTCCAAATAATTTAAAAATTAGATTTTCCAAATTTCAGAATTTTTGGAGTCCATTTGCTATTTTTTCGGGATTTATCTTTTTTAATTACTGCATAAGAAGCCCGGGATTTGGCCATTTTGCAACCGAACTCGGAATCAAGATTTTCTTTCGCCAATCTCTTCCAAACAATTTAAAAATGAGATTGACAAATTTTTCAGAATTTTCGGAGTCCATTTGCTATTTTTCCCAAATTTTTCCAATTTTGCCCCTTTAACCTCCGAAACCCGGTTTTGCTCAAAACAAGTCTGATTTTCAGATTTTCTTCAATCTGAGCCTTGGGCCATCCTTTTTAATCATTCCTCATCCATTGGGGGCTTTTGTCTTACCAAGTCGGGCCATTTCTGTGATTCTTCCCGATTTCACCGAAATCCACTAAAAACCCTAATTCTCGGTTTTCTCCCGGATTGACTTTTCTTTCGGTTTTTCTTGTAAGTGACTTCTCCATTACCCGTAGTCAGTGCTTATCTTTCATTTGAAACCTTCAATTTCGACCAGTTTGATCATTTAAGCACTTTTCCCCAAATTTCTCGGATTAGGGTTTCTTTTCTACTGAACCTCCAAATCCCAACTTCCGAACTCCATATCTTTCAATGTAGACCTCGGATTATCAAAATTCTTTCTCCATTTTTCAATTGAACTTAAAATCTTGATTTTGAAAGTGGGTTGACTTTTTCAGTAGTTGACTTTCTGGGGTTGACTTTTTCGGGGTTGACTTTTTCGGGGTTGACTTTTTTTCAAGTTTGACATTTTGTGCTCGCCCTCTTAAACTAAGTCTCGGAGTACCACCTGCAGGATGAAAACAGTCTTTTTATACTCGGAAACATCAATATGGGAAGAAAACATACCTGTTTAGTGGTCTGGACAAAATTAGGTGTCTACAGCTACCCCTCTTTGGCTATTGCTGAGAATCAGGAATCAGGCAAAGATAAACCGACACTAATTTTGTACGGTCAGTGACATCACATGTGAAGGAAAGGGAAAGGTGTTTCTTTTTCATTTTCATTTTTTTTCATTTTTTTTCATTTTTTTCATTTTTCCTCTTTTTTTCTTTTTTTCAATTTTTTTTTTAAACAACAGTAAATTGAAGATTTGTCTTTAAATTAATTCCCTACCTAATCAAGGCTCGATTCGTCTTAAGGAAACGAATTCGATTTGCAAGAAAGGAAACGACCTCGACGATGTTCTCGGGGCCTTAACCTTTCTTGTTCCCAGCTGTGTTTAAAAATTCTGGATATCTCCTCCAGAAGCTTCGGCTATCACCACCAAAGTCTTGCTCATTTTTTAAAATGTAAAAATTCTGGGTGTCACTTCCAGAAGCTTCAGCTATCACCACCAAAGACTTTTAACCTTTTCAAAGGATTTTAAAACTCTGGATATCTCCACCAGAGGCTTCAGCTATCACCACCAAAGACTTGTTCATAATAAAAAAAAGTACCTCGACGATGATCTCAGGGCTCGACTCATTTGAGAAGCAAACGAGTTCGATTCTACATGACAGCTTTAAGAGATGATGCAAATGCTTCATGATGCAAATGCAAATGTCTTTAGTTGATGCAAGCGCTTCTTGATGTGGATGCACATGTTGAATAAAATTCTGGATAACTCCTTCAAAAGAAGATTTCTCATTTTTCAAAATTATAAAACCCTCGATATCTCCACCAGAGGCTTCAGCTATCACCACCGAAGACTTGTTCTTTTAAAAATGTAAAATTCTGGATATCCCCACCAGAAGCTTTGGCTATCACCACCGAAGACTTGCTCAATGTAAAATTCTAGGTAACTTCTTCAGAAGAAGATTTCTCATGTTTCAAAATTATAAAACTCTGGATATCTCCACCAGAGGCTTCAGCTATCACCACCGAAGACTTGTTCTTTTAAAACTGTAAAATTCTGGATATCCCCACCAGAAGCTCTGGCTATCACCACCAAAGACTTGCTCATTGTAAAAATCTGGGTAACTCATTCAGAAGAAGATTCCTCATGTTTCAAAATTATAAAACCCTGGATATCTCCACCAGAGGCTTCAGCTATCACCACCGAAGACTTGTTCACTTTTAAAAACTGTAAAATTCTGGATATCCCCACCAGAAGCTTTGGCTATCACCACCAAAGACTTGCTCATTGTAAAATTTTTGAGTAACTCCTTCAGAAGAAGATTTCTCATGTTTCAAAATTATAAAACCCTGGATATCTCCACCAGAGGCTTCAGCTATCACCACCGAAGACTTGTTCACTTTTAAAAACTGTAAAATTCTGGATATCCCCACCAGAAGCTTTGGCTATCACCACCAAAGACTTGCTCATTGCAAAATTCTGGATAACTCCTCCAGAAGAAGATTTCTCATTTTACAAAATTATAAAACCCTGGATATCTCTACCAGAGGCTTCAGCTATCACCACCGAAGACTTGTTCACTTTTAAAAACTGTAAAATTCTGGATATCCCCACCAGAAGCTTTGAGAAATGATGCAGATGCACATGTCTTTTAACAAGGTGCTCATGCTTCATGGTGCAAATGTAAAATATTTCTTAGTGCAAATGCAAATGGCCTGGATTGATGCCCATGTTTCATGATGCAGATGCCCCTACTAATTGTGTTCATGTAACTGGTTTATGAATGGTGTAACTACAATTACCATACAATAATGAAAATGCAATGATTCTAGAAATGATGCAATTGCTTGAGATGACGCAAATGCGAATTCTATGAAGAATGTAAATGTAAAGGTAAAATGCAGATGCTTGTGGAATAATGCCAATGCAAATACCCATGAATGATGCAAATGCTTACCGACACTGTGCAAATGTAAAAGCTCGATAAAGAGATGAATTCTCATGAGTGATGCAAATGCCCCCGGTTTTTTTTTTTACTTTGGCTTAGCCTTTCAAATTCATTTTTCCTCTTCAAATCAGAGTATATCTTCAATTCATTTTGGCTATTCTCTTTGCCCCAACAGTTTTCAAACTTTCATCAACAGAGATCTGCACTGGGTTCGATTTCTTCTTCTCATATCTGGAAGTCAGGATCTATCCTGGCAGTTCTATACCTTTGGGTTAGAAAAACCCTTGTCTCATGTCAACATCAAAAATGGGTATTTCAAAAATATTTTTATTTGTTTTCGCATTTTGAAAACTTCTGAACAAAAAATATTAACCCCACAATGTGTGATATATAAATCTTTTGAAGACTGATGATCATTGTTAGAAATTTCTCTAAGTATCAATCAGGGTTTTTCCAACTGGGATTGGCAAGGCTTGGTATAACAAGATTCTGGCGTTTCCAGGAAAACTTCATGACAAAAATGTATATCCCTTCTAGGCTCACAAATGGAACTGGTTTTATAAATCATGAATTTATTGAGAACCAAACAAATTCAACATTCTTTTAGTTTCCATATCAAGGAATTTTGGCAAGCGTCAAGATTGGCCGGGATGTTCAAACCGAAAAGTTTAATTTTGGAGAAAAAGTTTCAATTTTTTTGAAGACAATCCTCTGAATGAGAGTTGGCAATTTGGGGGTTCAAGAATTCCTAGATGTTCCTCGATGACCACCCCTTTAAGAAAATCTTTTCTTTTGTGGTATCTGCACTATCATCGATGGCACCGAAAATTCTCATTTTACTCTAGACCGCCCGTTTTTGGGTTTTCGCCCTAGAGTCCCATTCTTTCCATTTTTTTTTTTGTTCATTGTTTTACCATGCACTTGAGAATTCTAAATTCTTCCTTAGTGAAATGATAATTCGATGAAATGGGATAAAATTTGAGGAAAAACCTTTCAAATTAAATATTCATGCTTGATCAAAATGGACTTTTAAAGCATATAATGTAGGCCATGGCTCAGGGTTCAGAAAGAAAGAATAAATAGGCCCAAAATATGTGTTTGAGGGTAATCAGATCAAGGATCATTTCTTGAGGAGGATTCTCTTTGAAGCATTTGTCCCTTCTCGGACATTTCTTTCCTTTTGACTTTGCTCTTTTCTTCCTTGCTTTTGTCTTTCCATTTGCCATGTCTTTCACACATTTTGTTTTCTTTTTTATTGTGTTTTTCTTTTGTTTTTCTTGGCTTTCATTTCACCATCTTTTTCTCTTCTTTTTGTTTGACAGAGTGAGCCCGTATTTATTCGGGGCTCCATTTGCTTTGTGTCTGTCCTTGAGCTATCACTCATTTCTCAATGATCTTTGAAAAGATCTTTCCTCGCATTTGCCCTCCAGTGTAGAGGGTAATCCTTGATCAGGGTTCAAAGAAGAAAGAATTCTTTTGGCTCAAAAGGGGTGACTATGGATAATTTCTTTTTGTGTGAAGGGGATATGAAAGATGGCCATTTCTCATGTCAAGCACAAATATTCACATTGAAAAGCAATCCCTAGGGGAAATAGATATTCAGAATTTCATTTTGCACTTTGGAATCATCCGAATTCTCACATGCATGACATCACGATTTTTCTTTTTTTTTTCGTCGCATCCCCCCAATGATTCATGCATTAGCCCATCCTTCTTTACCATGTGTCCATCATTTCCATATATGATGCCCCAATTTGATTAACCATGAGAATCTGTATCAACGAGGAACATAGCAAGTCTAGGTCTATTTTGAAAAGGCTGAGTTTCCAATCTGAGTTTTTTTGAAGAGATAAGGAAAATATGACCCAAAAACGGGTTTTCTCTGGGACAAGGGATAATCTAGTTTAATCATTGTGCCCCAGGATGTCAATCATGAAGTGATGTTTGGGCAATTAGTGTTTTGTGGTTATTGGGAAAGGTCATGAATGGTTTTAGCACAATCTTGACACACACCAAATTATCAAAATCTAGACTCTTGAAAGAATGTCTCATTTATTTGATTTTCAAGGAATTCAAAAAATTTCAAAAAGTTCGTTCCTTTGTTCATAGCCTAGACTAGGATTTACATCCTTGCTTATTTTGCAATGACAATGCTTCTCTTTTTTCATTCATTTTTCCTTGAAGCATTAGGTCTTTCAAGTGCTCTTGGTTTAAGAGATTTAGGCTTAGGAAAACCTAAAGAGAATGGAGAAGGTATTGGGTCATTTGTAACACTGATCATCAATCTTCTTGAGACTATCCATCACTAAAAATTCCTTAATGCTTGTTTTTGCAAATTCAAGTTATTGTTGAAACACAACAAACACAAAGCATTTAAAATTCAAAATTCATTTAATTCATGTAGATGTTAACATGAGACAAGTGCTTTCATCATCACCGTGTATAGAACTACATGTGTCAAAAACCTAATATGATCATGCACAATATTTCTTATGACACTTGGCTTCCCCATCTTCAAAACTTATCGAACCAGCCTTGATGAGATCTCTGACCTTGTACTTCAAAGCGGTGCAGTTCTCTGTTGAGTGACCTTGATTGCCAGAATGGTACCCACAACTCTCATTAGCATCATACCAGCTCGGATAAGGGGGCTTCAGAGGCGCTATTTGCATGGGTGTCACAAGGTGATTCTGGATGAGTTGAGGTAGTATCTCACTGTATGTCATAGGAATCGGGTCAACCTGATTTCTTCTTCGCTTTTTATGCCCCCTTCGATTATTCCCAAGGGTGTTCGATTGATAGACAGATGTAAATTCTGGTGTAGTTGCAGTCATTGGTTGGTAGGGATAAAAACCATGAGAGACATTATTCAGGGTAGAGTAAAATGACTGATATGAGGAGAATTGGGGAGATGGGGCAAAGTCTTCCACGACTTGGGTATCTTCCTTTTTCTTTTCAGATGCCCCCTTGTTCTTGGTATTGGATGTTCTTTCTCCTTCAATTTTCCCATCCTTGATAGCATTTTCAATCATCTCCCCTGAAATTACCATGTCCGAAAAATTCTTCGTGGTGTTGCCGACAAGTCTATCGTAGTATGGGGCCTGTAGTGTATTCACAAAAAGGACAGTGGTTTCCTTCTGAGTTAAAGGCGGTTGTACTTGGACGGCCAGGCTCATCCACCGTTGCGCATATTCTTTGAAGCTCTCAGTAGCTCTTTTCTTCATATTTTGCAAGGTGAGACGGTCAGGCGCCATGTCGGTCATATGCTTGTAGTGGTTTAGAAAAGCCCTAGCCAAATCATTCCAAGAGCGTATCTGGTCCTTGCTCAACTGACTATACCACCTAATTGTGGACCCGCTGAGCCTATCCTGAAAATAGTGAATCAAAAGCTTATCATTACCTATATGACTTGTCATCTTCCGGCAGAACATAGTGATGTGGGCTGATGGATCGGTCGTCCCGTCATATTTCACAAAGTCAGGGATCTTGAACTTAGGAGGAATGACTAAATCGAGGACCAAGCATCGTTCTTTCGCCTCCACACTCCCGAATACATCTGTTCTTTCTATTGCCCGGAGCCTTTCATCTAACAACTGATATTTCCCTTGGGAATCTGCCAACTCAACCTCATTTACTGCAACCCTTTTCAACTTTGCCTGTTCAGCTAGATCATCTGAGTTTAGGACATTGACGAGGTTAACAGTGTTCTGGGCATCGCTTATTATGACCTCATCCTGGCCCTTTTGTGCCTCTAACCCTTCTCTGGCGATAACGTTTTCGGTGTATCCTTTTTCTTTGATTACGGCAGACATCAGCTCCATCAATTTAGTCATCTGACCTTTAGATTCTGCTTGAGACTTTGCTAGCTGTTCTCGTTCCCTTTCCATTTTTTCCATTCGGGCAACATGTTCATCCTCCATAGCACCAGCCTGTATTAAAAGTGTACTCAGTACTTCTTCTGATTTGAAATGGAAATTCTTTCAAAGACTCCTAAAGCCAAGCCAACTTCTATTCTATTTTCCCCAAAATGTATGTCATGATGAATGAGCCATGAATGCAATTTGATGCATGTGAAGCCTAAACAATATGATGTATGGATATGTACAATGGAAACATGCTGACCATATATGTGATAAATGCAATCACAATGCCAACATGTTGCAAACAAAGAATAAACAAATCAACACATGGATATATGCAATGACTGATCATGTGCATTTTAGCATGTTTCCCAATGAATGATCATATATCCTATGAATGCAACACGGTGTCAATTATGATACATGCAAACAATGAATGATTGATATAGAGTATATACAAAGAAAATCATACTAACCATGTGTGTCATGAATGTGACCTAATGCTAATCATGATGTATGTAATAAGCAAATTAATGCATAGATATATACAGAAAAATCATGCTGATTATGAATGCATGAATGCAACCTGACAAATAATTGATGGGATGCAAAATGCAAAAGGGGAGATATCACGGAGGAAATAAGAATCAGAGGAACTTAATCATCAACCTCTCATAAATTTGAAACATAATCAATTCATTCCCACATCAACATTCACAATGGTATAAACCATGTTTTACAAAATTTGAACAGTGGTTAAGACTGTCCTTACAAGCACTTTATTCTTCCTAACATCCTAAGGCTATAAGAGCCGGCTACTGAAAAAGTGAAATCTTATTACATCATATAAGACCGAAGTCTTTCCACCTCAATGATGTAAATCTCCCAATCCTAATGACGCTTTCCCAGTCCTCTATCAATCAGTGTCGTGGGATCCAACCACTTGGCATTTATAAGAGTTTGCACTTTCTTTTTGAATGCCATACAGTCTTCAATGTTATGGCCAACAATTCCACAATGATAATCACATTTTGCATTTGGATTATACCACCTTGGATATGGTGGTAACAGGGGTTTCAATGGGACACAGGCAACCATGTGATTTTGGATCAGTATAGGGAGGAGCTCTTGGTAGCTGATTGGAATGGGATCAAAAGGCATTTGGGTCTTATCCTGGGGTCGTTTCTTAGTTACACATGGCCTAGGAGTTGGGGCACTTGGTGGTGGCACTAAGGTCCGAACCGGAGTGTTTACATGGAGATGTGGCGGAACAGCATGGTGAGGGTATGGATTCGGACACGGGGCCTTTGGAGGTTGTACATAGCTCGAGGTTCCTATCCCAGATGCTGGATAAGGTGGTTGATGAGGGAAATAGTATGAACTGGTAGTTGTTGGTGATGGAGTGGGATTCAGGAATCCCGTAGTTGTCATCCCAATGGACGATTGGACCATGGTAGGGTGGGGATACTGGCTTGGACCTCGAACAGTTTGCAGGTATGGTACAGGACCCAAGGTTTCTATCTTTGGTATCAGGCTCTCAGGTTTAATCATTTTCACGATTTTGTCCATAATTTCATCAGGATTGCAACCTTTGTGGTATTGACAAGCGCAGGATCCAGCAGGGATTATGTATTCTGGGCCTAATGGTTTTGGTTGATCCGAAGATGATGCGAAGCCCTGAGGAAGTTCACCTTTACTGTTACCCATATCCTCAACCATTTTCAGCAATTTGGCAAGTTGTTCCTTCACCTTTCGGATTTCATGTCCATATTCCTCTTGATTGCGTTCCAAAGCACCCAATCGTTCCTCCGATTCATTCCTCATATCTCGAATCCCTTTCATGCAAATGAAAATGTCATGAGATTAGGAATACAATTATGAATGTACATGCTCTATTCCTATGTGCATGAATAAACTGATGATTAATGCATGAACATATACAGAGAAATTATGATGACTATGTATGCTATGGATGCAATCTAATGCCAGGTATATACAGATAATGACTGTGCATGTCATAAATGTATCTTACAATGAATGACCATGCATGCTATGACTATAATATGATGTCAAAATGATACATGCAAAAATAAATGAATTAACACAAAGGTATATACAAAGAAATCAATGATTACACGAAATTGGTGGGACTATTCAAAAATCTCATTATGCAGGATTTGCCTCCAATTTTTTTTTTTGTTTTTTTTTTGATTTTTTTTTGATAAACCAATCACATCATTTTCAAAAGAATTTCAGGGTGGATCTTACTATGGTACAATAGGCAAATGTTCATGTGACACTACCGGTTTTATGAAATCATCAAATTCAATTACCAACTGTTTATTGCAAAGAATGAGATCAATAATACAACCAAAAATGTACATGCTTTATTTACACATGCATGAAATGTGCCACATGCAAAAATGCTTGAAAAATGATTTTTTTTTCTTTTTTATAAAAAAAAACAGCTAATGAACATCTGCCCCAGCAATGTCTGCTTATTTAGGCATCACGATGCCTTCGAGGCGGAGTATCACATTTATTACGGGCGATGTACGTACATCGTTGCCCGATCTACCACACTTATTCGGAGTGTAAAACAGGTAACAAAAAGTTTAGAAATTTCCTTCCCATGTGTTCCTATTTTCGGTATATCTAACGGAAATTCGGGATGGCTTCGCCTAGGTTCACTATATGAGGGTGAATCGGTTCTAAGGCCCCGAATTGTTCCTCACTGTCGCCGGTGAAGGCTAGTAAGGCACCCCGATAAAAGCGGGTTCAATTCGTTAGAGTATATTTTCCTATGCCCGTACGGAGGATTATCACGAAGGCATTAGGTACTTTATACTCCGAAAGTGTTTCACTAGCCCATACGGAGGATCAATCACGAAGGCTTAGTTACTTTACTTCCACTTAAAAGGACGGAATCCGGGTAGAGGATTCATGTTATGCAAATGCACGTGTAGTGTGTGTGGAGAAACAAAACAAACCTGTCACCACCTATTCTACAAACCTTATTCTAAATGTCCTAACAATTAAAACATTCAAGAATAGTGTAACGCATTAACCGACAAGCAGTTATAATATACAACCTTAAATAGCTAGAGAACAATAATAAAATGCATGCACATGAGTATGAACATATTTAAAAATATTTTATTATTTTCAAAATTCTCCTTATTAACAAAAATATGGACCTGACTCTTTAATATTCCCCAGCGGAGTCGCCAAGCTGTCGCAACCTAAAAAATAACGAGTCTCATCGCAAGACTTTATTATTCGTTAAGCTTGACATTAAAAAAAACCGAGGAAAAGTCGACTTAATTCCTCTAGAAAAATTAAGGTTTTGAAAATGACCTTAAAAAAGACATGGAGTCGCCACCAATCTTTTTTAGCTAGGTGTGATCGGCCACCTATTAAAACCGGTTTTATAAAATATTTTAAAAATTAATTAAAACATTTTAAAAACCAATTTCAAGTCTGCGTTTTAAACCAGAGAAATCAAAGAAGCGGGTTCGGGAGTCGGTTACGTGTGGGGAAGGATTAGCACCCCCACAACGCCCGTATAAATCGGTACCTTATTAATCGTGTGTTATCTCAAGTCTCGGTAAAAAGTTGGTTTTAAATTTAGTATTTCAAGTTAATTCCCAATTTAAAAATAATTCCATTTTTTATTGAAAATGATCCGGAATTTATAAATTCAAAATTTTCCTATATTCATTCCCCAACAAACGTGGCAAAATATAGAAATTTTTATTAGTTTTGGAAAACTTTCCGAATCATTCTCTTTTTTGAAAGAAAGATATTCCTTTATTAATGATAATTGATGATATTCCCTCCAGCAAACCCGGTAGAGAACTCATGAATTATTTTAACTCGGGAATATCTTTATTTTTATTGAAAACCATTATCTTTTGCAAACATTTAAAATAAATGAATATGTATATGCATGACATAAATAAAATGACATAGTAAAGTCTAAATAATATAATGCAACCTAAATGACATGACAAATATGAATGGTATGGCATATAATTTAAATGACATGGAATAAAATAATGCTATCATATAATATGCACGAAAATAAAAATGCAATGCATGAAATGTATTTTTTTCCTTTAATTAAAGAAATCCGTATATCTAAAAAGATATCCGGCTACCTTAGGAAAATATGTCAAATTAAATATTCTAAAACCAAAATACTTTGTGATTGTTTGAAAACAATTTTGAAAAGCTTGAATTAACAATAAAAACTGGGCTAAAATTTTTTAAATGGTTCTAATTTCCTAAGTTTAAAAAATCCGGACTTGACTACCCTTAACCCGGGATTTGAAAAACCATTTTTAGAGTTTAAAAGGCTTAGAAATCACCCTAAGTCAGTAGCTAACCCTCCTAATCAGCCCACTCTAAGTAAATTAACCAAAACAGAAAAATGGTTTTTCTTTAAATTCAATTCTGACTCCACTGTCCAGTTTTAATCCACGATTTTTTACCCTATTTTTAAAAATACCAAAAATTCTAAAACAAATACTGGAGACTCAGGACATGTAAAACTACACGAGAAAAAATTGGATTAATTTTTTGATCAAAGATGAATTCCCAGAAAAACCAGAGATGTACGAGTTTTTGGAGGTGAAAAAACTGCTTTGTTTTTCTTTAAATTCAATTCTGACTTCACTGTCCAGTTTTAATCCACGACTTTTTACCCTATTTTTAAAAATTCCAAAAATTCTGAAAAAATTATTAGAGACTCAGGACATGTAAAAATACACGGGAAAAAATCAACTTAATTTTCTGATCAAAGATGAATTCCCAGAAAAACCAGAGATGTACGAGTTTTTGGAGGAGAAAAAACTGCTTTGTTTTTCTTTAAATTCAATTCTGACTTCACTGTCCAGTTTTAATCCATGATTTTTTACCCTATTTTTAAAAATTCCAAAAATTCTGAAAAAATTATTGGAGACTCAGGACATGTAAAAATACACGGGAAAAAATCGACTTAATTTTCTGATCAAAGATGAATTCCCAGAAAAATCGGAGATGTACGAGTTTTGGGTGGAAAAAACTGCTTTGCCAACACATTTTTTTTTGTCTTTGATAAAATCATTTAAAAACCAAAATAAAAATATTTGAAACTCATAGAATGACTTGAAGACAGTAGCTAGGACTTTTTGAAAGTTAGATAAAAATTGGCTAAGTAAAAAAAATCACAAAGGTAGAATAATCAATTTGACAAACTTAATTTTCCACAAGTGTGCTCAAGAGAGCATGACTTTGAACCATCAATTGGCTCAAGTCATTATTCAAGTGGCATGAACATGAAATGCATGAAACAATGCAGCAAACATAATGCATGAAATGCATGGATCTAAACCTAAATGTAAGGAAAATACATGACATAAATAATATGGCCTAGACCTAACATGAACTTGCATGACATTTAATGTAACTTAGACCTAAAACATGCATGGCATTTTTACAAACACAAGGCATGCTTAATTCAAAAATCCAACCAAATATCATGCAAATGAAAAAACCTAACAACTAGCATGACAAAAAAATGCAACACACAATGCAAAACACATGGAGTAGCCAAATGGCCTCAAGCTCCAACAAGCATGACATTTTCACAAACACTTGGCATACAAACATGAAAAACTAAGTCATAACACTTAAATCATGCAAGCATTTTCACAAACACCTAATATACCAAATCTAAAACATGCTTACTAAGATATAAAACAAGAATCATGCAAAGAATCACACAAGCATTTTCACAAACACTTAATATGCTAACTCTAAAACATGCTCAAATTTAAACAACATGAAAACAGAAAATAAAAAATGTAAAAACATGATATCTAAGACATAAATGGCAACAAACAAAGCAACCAAATTAAATATAACTTAAGAACATGAAATAACATAATATTTAAAACATCAAAAATAAAGAAAATAGCATAAACAATATGGTAAAATGAATCAAAAATAACAACTTAAAATAAATAATGTAGGCCATTTAGCCATGGTGAGTTTATTGTAAAAACAAAATGTAAGAAAAATATACTTAAGAAAGGAAATGAAGGAAGAACAAGAAACATTATTTTAAAATGAAAACTCACCAAGTAGCTTTTGAACGGATTAAGCTATAAACCCTCAGAGTAGCTTTTGAACGGATTAAGCTATAAACCCTCAGAGTAGCTTTTGAACGGATTAAGCTACAAACCCTCTCAACAAAAACACTATGACTCACCACCCGGATAATCCTAATACAAGTGTATAGACTATCTCACAAGGGGTAGTGGGTGCTCTCAACCAAAGGCCAAGACTCCTTATTTATAAGGTGAGCACCTCCTTGGCTTGACATTACAAAGGGATGTGGGATTGGGACTTAGGCTCAAAAATGAAAATCTCTAACTTAACTCTTGATTTTTAATCACTTGATTGAAAAAATCCTAAGCTTCCTCCTTCCTTTGGGCTTGGGCAGGCCAGCACTTCTCTTTTCCAGCCCAGCTCTGATTTTTGAAAGGCCCAAAGAAGCCCTTTTCGGTTGCTTGGGTGAAACGACCATTTTGCCCTCCCGGATGCAAAATAAATATCAAACGGGCTCCAAATTCAATTTTTCTTTTTTTAATACTTCCAAAATAATAAAATTTTGAGTTCTGGAAGTTTTCAAAATTATCCGAGTCCGTTTGCTATTTATTTGGATTTTTTCTTCCCAAAATGTCCTTTTATGCCCCTACTTTTTACCATTTTTTAAACGAGCTCCAAATCAAGATTTTTCTTCACCAATCTCTTCAAAATAATTAAAAAGTGTGATCTGGAAGTTTTCATAATTTGTGGAGCTCATTTGGTATTTTTTCGGGATTTATCGGCTTGAATTACTACATAGGAGGCTCGGGATTTAGCCATTTTGCAAACGAACTCGGAATCAAGATTTTCTTTCGCCAATCTCTTCCAAATAATTTAAAAATTAGATTTTCCAAATTTCAGAATTTTTGGAGTCCATTTGCTATTTTTTCGGGATTTATCTTTTTTAATTACTGCATAAGAAGCCCGGGATTTGGCCATTTTGCAACCGAACTCGGAATCAAGATTTTCTTTCGCCAATCTCTTCCAAACAATTTAAAAATGAGATTGACAAATTTTTCAGAATTTTCGGAGTCCATTTGCTATTTTTCCCAAATTTTTCCAATTTTGCCCCTTTAACCTCCGAAACCCGGTTTTGCTCAAAACAAGTCCGATTTTCAGATTTTCTTCAATCTGAGCCTTGGGCCATCCTTTTTAATCATTCCTCATCCATTGGGGGCTTTTGTCTTACCAAGTCGGGCCATTTCTGTGATTCTTCCCGATTTCACCGAAATCCACTAAAAACCCTAATTATCGGTTTTCTCCCGGATTGACTTTTCTTTCGGTTTTTCTTGTAAGTGACTTCTCCATTACCCGTAGTCAGTGCTTATCTTTCATTTGGAACCTTCAATTTCGACCAGTTTGATCATTTAAGCACTTTTCCCCAAATTTCTCGGATTAGGGTTTCTTTTCTACTGAACCTCCAAATCCCAACTTCCGAACTCCATATCTTTCAATGTAGACCTCGGATTATCAAAATTCTTTCTCCATTTTTCAATTGAACTTAAAATCTTGATTTTGAAAGTGGGTTGACTTTTTCAGTAGTTGACTTTCTGGGGTTGACTTTTTCGGGGTTGACTTTTTCGGGGTTGACTTTTTTTCAAGTTTGACATTTTGTGCTCGCCCTCTTAAACTAAGTCTCGGAGTACCACCTGCAGGATGAAAACAGTCTTTTTATACTCGGAAACATCAATATGGGAAGAAAACATACCTGTTTAGTGGTCCGGACAAAATTAGGTGTCTACATAAGTCATATTGGTATTGCCATGCATTCTATGCTACTTAGGTCTTAGGTTACATTAGCATTTTCATGCATATTCATAACATATTAGGTCCAAGTCATATTTGCATTATCAAGCATTGAATGCATATTAAGTTAGGATAGCATTTATTGCCATGCAAACTCATGCTAGACATTTAGGTTATTTTGAATTGTCATGCATTTCCTTTACCATTTATGCTTTAGACCATGCATTTCATACATTTCATTTGCTGTATGTTCATGCATTCCATGTCATTTCCACTTGATTTATGACTTAGGCCAATCAATGGCTCAAAGTCATGCTCTCTTGAGCATACTTACCTTTGTGATTTTTTTTACTTAGCCAATTTTTGTCCAAGGTTTTTAAATGTTTTAGCTACTGTTTTTAGGTCTTTAGGATGATCTCCAACAATTTTTACTTTGATTTTTGAATGGCTTTATCAAAGGCAAAAAATGTGTTTTGACAAAACATTTTTTTTTTCACTCAGTACTCGAACTTCTCCGATTTTTCTGGGCAGTCATCTTTAATTAGAAAATTAAGCCAATTTTTTCTCGTGTAGTTTTACATTTTCTAAGTCTCCAGTATTTATTTTAGATGTTTTTGAATTTTTGAAAATAGGCTAAAAAATTGTGTGTCAAATTTGGACAGTAGAGGCAGATTTGAATTCAAAAGAAAAACAATGGTTGAAATTGGCTAAGGCATTTAGGGGGGTTGGTTAGAAGCTTTAGCTACTGTCTTAGGGTAGTTTCTAAGCCTTTCTAAACTTTAAAAATAATTTTATAAATCTCGAGTTATGGGTGGTCAAGTCCGGGATTTTAAACTTAGAAAATTATAGCCATTTTAAAAGGGTTTGGTAGGGGTTTTAATCTTCATTCAAGTTTTTCTTCAAAATTGTTTTCAAACAATCACAAAGTTTTGTTTTTATAAAATCTAATTTGACATATTTTTCTAAGGTAGCCGGATATCTTTTTAGATATGCGGATTTCTTTATTTAGAGAAAAAAAATACATTTTCATGCATTGCATTTTCCATGTTCATGCATTTTATTTAATATGTGATTTTTCCTATGATATTTTCCATGGTATTATTATTACTTTGATTTACATTTTATGATGTTATATTGTTTGCCATATGATTTTGAATATTTCATGCTATCCTATATTTTTTATTTAGTCATTTATTTTTGTTACATTATTTAGCATATACTATGTTCATGCATTTTTATTTTATTTTCATGCATATTTTATGATAGCATTGTTTTATGTTTCATGTCATTTCTTGTCACTTAGATCATATTCCATGTCATTTAGGTTATATTATTTATAATATGTCATGTCATTTAAAATTTGCCATATCATTTAAAATTGCCATGTTATTTAAATCATTTTATTTCATTTAGAATATACCATGATACTTAGAATTTTTCATTTCATCTAGAATATACTATGCCATTTAAATTATGTCATATCATTTAGGTTGCATTATATTATCTAGACTTTGCTATGTCATTTTATTTATGTCATACATGTTCATATTCGTTTTTAATTTTTTTTTTAAAAAAAAAGGATAATGATTTTCAATAAAAAAATAAAGATATTCCCGAGTTAAAATAATTCATGAGTTCTCTACCGGGTTTGCTGGAGGGAATATCATCAATTATCATTAATAAAGGAATATCTTTCTTTCAAAAAACGAGAATGATTCAGAAATTTTCCCAAATAAATAATTGTTTTTATATTTTACAGATTTTGTCGGGAAATATAGAAAAATTTTGAATTAATAAATTTCGGACCATTTTTTATTAAAAATGGAATTATTTTTCTTTAAATTGGGAATTAACTTGAAATGCTAAATTAAAAACCGAGTTTTTACCGAGACTTGAGATAACATACGATTAATAAGGTACCGTTTTATACAGGCGTTGTGGGGGTGCTAATCCTTTCTCGCATGTAACCGAGTCCCGAACCCGATTTTTCGATTTTCTCTGGTTTATAACGCAGACTTGAAATTGGTTTTAAAAATATTTTAATTAATTTTAAAATGTTTTATAAAACCGATTTTAATAGGTGGCCGATCACACCTAGCTAAAAAAGATTGGTGGCGACTCCTTGTCTTTTTACGAGGCCATTTTCATACCCTCGACCTTTTATTTCAATTTAGAGAAATTAAATCGTCTTTTCCTCTGCTTCTGTCTCTCCCTCATTCGAACGGGTCCCCGAGACGGGATCACGTATCGACAAATATATTTGTGAAATAATATATTTTTGTGAACATATATTTGTTTGTATATATGTGTTTGTAATATATATATATATTATATATATATGTATTTATATATATTCTAAATATATATATATATATATAAAGGTGATCTTGTTATTTTAAATAACAGATGGCAGAACGGTCTACGTAAATACGAGTGCGCCTGTAGCGCCAATGCCATTACATGTTATACATGGTGAGAGACCCGAGAAGTTCAGTGGTCTGGACTTCAAACGTTGGTAGCATAAGATGCTGTTTTATTTGACCACTCTGAACCTAGCCAGGTTTTTTCGGGAGGAGGCCCCGTTCCTAAAGAGGGAGAGATCGATTTTACGGCTGTAGCTTCGGTGGTTGCATGGAAGCATTTAGACTTCCTATGCAAGAACTATATCCTCAACGGTTTAGACAACACGTTATACAACGTGTATAGCCCGAAAAAGACAGCGAGAGAGCTGTGGGAGTCCTTAGAGAGAAAATACAGAATTGAGTATGCTGGCACGAAGAGATTTGTGGTTGGCCGATTTTTGGATTTAAAAATAGTGGACTCGAAAACCTTGATTAGCCAAGTCCAAGAATATCAGTTGATCCTCCATGAGATTGATGCTGAAGGAATGATTCTTAGTGAATCATTTCAGACGGCAGCTTTGATAGAGAAACTACCATCTTTGTGGAAAGATTTCAAGAACTATCTAAAGCACAAGAGAAAAGAGATGACTTTAGAGGATTTGATTACTCGGTTAAGAATCGAGGAGGATAATCGTGGATCAGAAAAGAGGGTTAAAGCTCAGACCATGGAAGCCAAGGCAAATGTTGTAGAACATTCGCACAAGACTCTAGTTCTTCCCAAGCTAATAAGGGAACGGATTTCAAGAAGTTCACGGAAACTTATTTCGTATGTAACAAGCCCGGTCATCGAGCAAAGGACTGTCGTCAGAATAAGAAAAGAGCTCAAGCCAACTTAGTTGATGATAATGAGATTGAGCTTACGATTGTAGTGTCACAAGTAAACATGGTAGAAAACCATAAGACATGGTGGGTTGATACCGGTGTCACTTGTCACGTTTGTTTTGATAGAAAGAGTTTCTCCAAGTATAAAGAAGCTGCTATTGATGAGCAACTATTTATGGAGAACTCTTCGATCTGCAAGTTACGAGGCCAAGGAAAGGTTGTGCTCAAGATGACATCCGTGAAAGAACTAACTTTGAACAATGTGGTTGAAATTCGTAAGAATTTGGTTTTTGACTCTATGTTGAGCAAGAACGGGTTTAGCCTTGTAATTGAGTCAGATAAATGTGTACTCACTAAATGTGGCATGTTTGTGGGTAGAAGATATCTATGTGATGAGCTTTTTAAGCTCAATATTATGGTTGTTATGCCAAAGAACAAGAATAATAATTAAATTATTTCTTCTGATTATTTGGTGGTGTTCTCTAAATTATGGCATGGTAGATTAGGTCATGTGTGGGACAAGACCTTACAGAGAATCAGCAATTTGGATTTGGATTTGCTTTCGCAAATTGTTATTGATAAAAATCACAAATGAGAAATTTGTATGGAATCCAAATTGGCTAAGGCTCATTTCTATTCGGTAGAAAGAAGTAGTAAACCTCTAGATTTAATTCACAATGATATATGTTACTTAAAGTTTGTGCAAAATAGAGGTGGTAAAAAGATACAGTTATGTCTATTTGCTAAGAAGCAAAGACGAGGCCTTGGAAGTTTTTTAAATTCTTTAAAAAAAATGAGGTCGAAAATCAACTAAGCAAGAAAATAAGGAGTGATAGGTGTGGTAAATGTGATTCAATGTTTTATGAATTTTATTCAAAATATGGAATCAACATTCAAACCACTTCTCCTTATTCACCTCAACAATACGGTATTGCGAAACGCAAGGACTGAACGTTGAAAGAATTGATGAATGCTTTGTTGATTAGTTCAGGGTTACCTCATAACTTGTGGGGGGGAAGCTATTTTAATAGCTATTTATATTTTAAATAAATATACCCCACAAGAAATAAGACAAGACACCGTATGAATTATGGAAGGATTAAGGACCATCCTATAAGTACACGAAAGTGTGGGGGTGTCTTGCGAAGGTATTAGTTTCTCCGGCTTAAAAGGTCATGATAGGACCTAAAACTATGTTTGGTGCCTCATTCGAAGGGATCATGACCCAGTCCTTGAGGGCAAGAGAAGAACATATGAGATAATGTCAACTTTATGCAACAAGGTTACTCGGGTATGATCTTGTCATAAATGAGGGTATCGATATAGTAAGTGGGGAAGAGTGTTATGGTATGGTATCAGCATGCCTTGGTGCTACCATGACTACCCTGTTGTGAAGCAAAGGATGAGACTTCGTCCATGGGATCGGTGATCCCTGGTAGTGCCAAGAGTGGCACAGACCCTGAAAGTAAACCATTAGGTTGTAAATGAATATAAAGACATAACATACTCAGTTAGCAAACTGAGTAGATTTACAAGTATTCCTGGAAAGGATACTGGAAGGCCATTGTGGGGGTACTTAGATATTTAAGATACACCTAAAGTTATGGACTGCACTATACAAGATATCCAGATGCAAAATGGATATTCAATACTAAATATTTCAAATCCACTAACGGATTTATCTTTATTATTGGAGAAGCTGCAATGTTATGGAAATCTTCTAAACAAACGTGAATAGCCAGATTTACCATGGTATCTGAAGTTATAGTTTTAGATAAAGCTGGAGAAGAAGCAGAATGGCTTCAAAAGTTTAGAAGATATTAACTTGTGCCTGCAATTTGTATACATTGCGATTGCCAATCTACAATTGGTAGGGCACAGAGTTGTTTGTATAACGGTAAATCTCAACACATTCGTTGAAAACATAATACCGTTAGACAGTTGCTCTCAAATGGAATTATCTCTTTTGATAATGTAAAATCAAAGGATAATATTGCGGATCCGCTTACGAAAAGTTTTAACAAGAGAGCAAGTATATCATCGAGGGGAATGGGTCTTAAGCCTATAATTGAAAGTTACATAGTGGCAACCCTACCTAGCGGACTGGAGATCCCAAGATCTAGGTTCAAAAGGGACAACTGAATTATGTTAACTGAGTGTGAGCACTAAAAGAGTTAAACACTCTTATCCATTCCTATGATGATTTAGTGCTGCCTGCAAAAAGGTTAGGATAAGCTATGCTTTTAATGATTCTTATAGCTTGATAAAATCAAGTGGGGTATTGCAGGATACTCTTAATGAGCAATAACCTATTATGAGTAAGAAACGTGGCCACTACTATGAGAATTGATCAAGCTAAATTCTCTAGAGTATTCATAGAAACCAGGCAGTGTTCGGGGCCAAAATGGACACAACCGTGAGAACCGAAGATGTTCGAAGGGGAATTGTGTGATACCTATTGTCTTGGTTTACACGAAAGACTGAATAGTTTAAGACATCATGTTCACTAGTTAGCCGAGTAAATCCGATAGTTGTCACTATGGAAGGTTCAAAGCCAAAAGCTACCTATCTTGATGCAATAACTCTTCAAGGTTATATTCTCTCATATTCCGAGTCAGTTCATCGTTTTAATCAAACAATTTTCGTTCATATGGGGGATTGTTGGATTTTATGTTTTTTGAATGGCTTGTCTGTTCGGATTAGACATGCCAGTTCGATTTCTTTCTATTGATTTTTTGACCGAACCGGTTCTTGTCATTTGGTGTGTCTGTTCGAACAGACTTATGGTTTTCTATAAATAGTTTAGGCTGCTGCCTATTTTAAAAAATAATTTTCTCTTCTTCCTCTCGACTTTTTCAAGTGTCTTCCGTGAGAGAGACCGACATTGTTTTTTGGTTCGTTGTGTTGCCTTCGAGTGTGCTCTCGACTGCAACGTAATCGAGGAGGCCTGGGAGACGAATTGCAACATACTATAAGCACCTGTGAGATATGCAATAATCGTCTTAAGGTCAGAGGTCCAACCTTGACTCGATTATCCTTTTCTCTATTTGGATTAACCTGTAAGTGTTGTCAAATTCTTTTATGGAATGTTCATAATATATATTTGTTGTTATGCTGGAATTTCAGATAAGTAATCTGTTCTTTAGTCTTTTAATTTATATTTAGTAGTAATGAAATATTGCTAATTGCTGACAATATTGCCAACAAATGTTACACTCAGCGCTAATTATACAGCTAAAAGATCACATATCATGACTAAAATACGAGTGGTAAAAGATAGGTTAAAAAGGTTTTAATCAATTTTGATTATATCATAAAGTTGTCTTGACTTAATATAAGTTGTTTGGAACCCAAACATTATTTTTTGATTTTCGATTTTATCGAAAGACTTTGAGGTTTTTCAAATCTGTTTTTAAAACATAAAACTAAGGTTTCTTCATTTTAAAAGATCCTTATGAGATTTGATTTGTTTTACAGTCTAAAAGATCTTTGAAGATATAAAAAAAAAAACTTGAAACAAAATTAATTAAATGCTGGAATTTTTCTGGACTGTTTTGAAACATCTTCCTGCCGCAAATCATATTAAAGTTGTGAGAAAAATTCTACAACTTGGCTGGGTGATTCTTGGTCATTCTTAGGTGAATTTGATTCATTCTTGAGGTTGATACAGGCATGGAACATAGCTGGAACTGACAAGGTTACTGCTCATGTACACAAGAGAGAGGAATTAGGAAAATGGCTGAAAAACAATATATTTTTTTGTCTTTTAAAAACTTGAGATTTACGAACTTGAGGTTTAATCCAGTTGGTTCATGCAGCCATCTTTAAGAAATAACATCCAACAGGTTTAGTATTCGAATCTCAACATTTATCACCTTTCCTCTATCTCCAAACTATGGTTTTTTCTTAAAAAAAAAAAAAAACTCAGAATTATATACAAGTTTTCATATTTTCTTTTTCTGCATGTAAACAGATATAAAGAATACGATTCAGAAGTAAATCTGAATGCAAATAGACAACCTTTCAGAAAGAAAAAAAAAAAACCATATAGAATTCGGGAAAACAAAACAATACAACAAAGTTACACTAAAAGAACACATCTAAGTATGATGCATGCCTCATTGCAGAGTAAAATAAAATATGGGTATATGAATACGTCTATTATATATATTATTAATATATATATATAAATGCAATATTTTTTATTATAAATAAGTTCTTTTTGTATTTTTCTTATAAGATTTTTTTTTTTTTTAAAAAATATTTTAATTAATTAAATTTTCTAAATCATTAAAATTCAGACTTGCCATTATCTTTGTTTGGAATGTCATTGACCGCCCAACATGCACACCATCTTTTATTACTTTTACTCTTCTATATATAACAATAATTTTATGGCTTCCAAAATATCATAGTTTTTTTTTTCCCCCAAAATTCCATTGTTAGTCTCTATATTTAAATTTCTAAGTTGTGATCAAAAGTATGTATAGTAATGAAATAAACAGTAATAAACTAATAAAATAAAGAATGTTATTGTGACAAAAATATATTGTAGAGACCCAATTTTGTCCGGGATCAATCTCGGATCCAATTTGGGATATTGTTAATAAATAAATAATTAGTTAATTAAGAATTAATTAATAAAAAACTAAAAAAAAAATAAAAAAAATGGATGCTGCCTGCACAACCTACTGCCATCCTCTTTCCCTTTAGTCCATTGTTTTTACAACAGCCCCTCCCCTACACCCTGCTAGGGCATCTCCCACACTCAAGCCACCCTAAAATAGCAGCCTGCCACTACCTGACCCCTGCACCAACGTTCCACCACTTCCCCAACACTTAATCAACACAGCCACAACCGATTGCTTCAAAGAAACTTCAAAATCCCAGATTTTCTGGGATTGTCTCGGAATTAGTCTCACAAGCTCTCTACAAAAGAGCCATGGCACCAGGGAAAAAAGGGGAATCAGAGGGGATTCGAAATTTCTAAAAAAAAACTAGGCAACAGACCCCCAAAAAAAAAAACTTAGATAGCCATTAACCCTTCTCACAAAAAAACCACCACAAAACAAAAACAACCCTCAACACCAAAAACAAAGTCAACCACACAAAAAAAAAGGGTTCGAGATGGGTTTTGAAACTTAGATCTAGGGATTTCGGGTCAGATCTAGGCATTTAGGCTTTGATTTGAGAAAAACTAACCCCAGATTCGAAAAGAAGAGGCCAAAAACAAGGGGTGGGTGAAGTTTGGAGCCCATCGGCCGACGACGGCGCACAACGGACCACCGTCGGAATCTGGGGTTGGCTGTCAGTTTCTTGGTAGGTTTTTAGAGAGAAGGGAGAGAGTTTAGTGGAAGAGAAGAGAGAGGATAAGAAAAAAAGTGAAAAAAAATTTGGGGGGTTATATAAGAAAAAAGTGAAACCTGGACCCGTGTGGTTGACCCGGTTTGGGGTGGCAGAGAAGGAAAGAAAGAAGGAAGAAAAGGAAAGAAGAGAAAGGAAAGAAAAGAAAAGGGAAAGGAAAGGAAAGAAAAGAAAGGATGGGAAGGGAAGAAGAAAAGGAAAGAAAGAAAAAGGGAAAGAAAGAAAGAAAAAGAAAGAAAGAAAAAGAAAGGAAAGGAAGGGAAGGGAAGGGTAGAAGAAAATGAAGAAGGAAATAAAGAGAAGAGTAGAAGGAAAGAGAAAGGAAAAAAAGGGAAAAAAAGGAAAGAAAGGAAGGAAAGAAGGAAAAGGAAAGGAAAGAAGAAAAAGAAAAGAAAAGAAAAGGAAAGGAAAGAAGAAAAGGGAATGGAAGGAAAAAAAAGGAAAGAAAAGAAAAGAAAAAGAAAAAGAAAAGAAAAGGGCCTGCAAGCCCAGCACCCAGACCAGCCCACCAAATCCCGGTCCAAGTTCCTCTAGATTTAGGCGAGGCTTCAAGCCAAAATAGGGTAAAATTTATTTTCCTTTATTATTTATTTAAATATTGTGGAACATTTTAATATGTTTCACTATTTTATGTATTATTTATTTAAATTTAGTAGCATGTTTTAATATATTTTATTATTTTTGTTTAATATTTATTTTAAATATTGTAGTATGGTTTAATATATTTTACTATTCGTGTTTTAATGTTGTAGTATATCTTAATATGTTTTATTATTGGTATTTATTATTTATTTTAAATATTGTAGTATGTCTTATCTTATTATTCGTGTTTTAATGTTGTAGGAAGTTTTAATATATTTTATTATTAGTGTTTACTATCTATTTAAATGTTGTAGCATGTTTTAATATATTTTATTTGTGTTTTAATGTTATAGCATGTTTTAATATATTCTATTTATTTTAAATTTTGTAGCATATTTTAATATATATATTTTTTATTATTATTAATTTTGTTTTGTTTTCTTGGTGTTCATAATTTATTTAAATGTGGTAGAATATTTTAGTGTCATAAAATATGAGTTTGTTGTAGAAGGTTTAAAGTATTATAGCGAAAAATTAATTTTAATAAATAAACATAAGGATAAGAATAAACGCGGATTTACCGACGATGGAATTTGAAGGACGTCACAGTAGTGATTCCTAAGATATCTTGAGGTGAGAGAATTTCGTTAAATATCACCACGAGTGGTGGGAGTATTTAGCGATATGCTCAATACAAAAATTTGTTTTCATTTCAAAAATAAAAATAATCAAAATGAAAAATGAATAAAGAATGAATATTTATGCGCTTGATATTTTACCATGCTCGCATTAAATACTACGCTTCGTATGTTTAATCGTGAAATTATGTATTTAATCATGTCTTATATGCTTAACCGTGTGTAAATTGGCAAAATGGCAAATCTCGGGCCCATTATGCTGAAATTCAAAAAGATAAATCCCGAAAAAATAGCAAATGAGTTCCAAAAATTTTGAAAATTTGCAGATCTTACTTTTAAATTATTTGGAAGAGATTGGGGAAGAAAAATCCGAAAAAATAGCAAATGAGCTCCAAAAATTACAAAAACTTCCAGAATTCAGTTTTTATTATTTCGAAAGTATTGAAAAAAGAAAATTTGGATTTGGAGCCCGTTTACTATTTAATTAGGTTTAGGGGTCAAAAAGGTTATTTTATCGAAAAACTGAAGAGGGCCTTTCTTGCAATTAAAAAAATGGAGTGTGGGCTGGGAACATGAAGAGACAACCGGCCAAGGCCTATGAAGGAGGGTGGATTTTTGAATTTTTCATCTAAAGGCCAAGAGTGAATAAGAAGGTGGTTATTTTTTTTGATCAAGCCTTTGAAATTGTGACACATAGAGAGAGATGATGTCATATTTATGACATCATCTTCATGACATCATATTTTCGGGGCTGATTATTCCAATCTAAGGGTGGTAATTTTACATAGAAGGCATCTTGGATTAAAGGCCATTGGATGAAAAATGGTTAAAAAAATGACAACTTGCTAGGGGAATCCTAAAGGCCATTCGGCCACCTTAACGAGGGGAAGGATTTTTCATTTTTCACACTTCTTCTTGGCTGAATACTCTCCATTTTTGATAGCAAATAGAAAGTTTTGAAATGTAAAGAAAGTAAGAAGAGAAAAAAGCTTGGAAAATAGCTTTTAGAGGTAGCTAAAAACACCTTACTCTTGCATTTTTTTTGTTGCATTTCCATCCTTAATTTGCTATTTTTATTTGATATTTGGTGAGTTTCTATTGAATTTAGTTTTAAAATAAGTGTTTTCAAGCTTTCTCTTCAAACTCTTTTTTTATGCTTTCTTGAAAAACTTTGAAAAAAAGCAAATTTTTTTACATTATTTTGAGCTGGCCAAATGGTCACTGTTTTGTGGTATGGTTGATGTTTGATTTTTATTTCATGTTGTTTGTGATGTCTAGCATGTTTTGATGTTCTATATTTTTCTAAAAATAACAAAAACATGGAGCTTGTTTTAATCTTTTTACTTACTTACTTACTTACTTACCTCTATTTTTTTATTTTATCATCTTGTATTCATGTTTACTTTCCTTGTTTACCATTTTTAATTTCCTGTTTTCAACATGTTTGAGTTGTTCATGATTTGCATTTTACTATACTATGTGTTTGTGAAAATGTCTAGTCATGTTCATGCCTTTACATCATGTTTGCTTGGTTTAGCATGTTTCTTTTTTAGTCTTTCATTTAGTATGTCATGTGTTTTTGTGCCATGCTAGGATTTCATCATTCTACGCCCATGACCATTTGGCTACCCTTCATTTTGTGTCATGTATGTGCATTTTCATCTTGCTACTAGATAGGTTTGCATTCCCATGCCATGATTTTGTGTAATTTGATTTAGTATGTTATGTGTTTGTGTTATTGCCATGCATTTTTTAGGTCTAGGTCTCATTTGCTTTGCCATGCATTTCATGCATGTTTAGGCCTAGGTTGCATTTATTGCCATGCAAGTTCATGTTAGGTTTAGGTCATATTCTTTATGCCATGCATTTTCTATGTAATTTAGGTTTTAAATCATGCATTTAACTTGCTTTTTGTTCATGCATATCATATCATGCCACTTGATTTTTGACTTAGGCCAATTAATGGCTCAAAGTCAAGCTCATATGAGCATACTTGTGAAAAATTAAAGAGTTGTCAAGTTGATTTTCTACCTTTGTGAGTTTTTTTACTTTGGCAAATCTTGTCCATTTTTTAAAAAAATTTAGCTACTGTTTTAGGTCCTTAGAAGAGTCTCCAATATTTTTGTTTTGAATTTTGAATGATTATATCAAAGGCATAAAAATGTGTTTTTGCAAAACAGTTTTTTACCCAGTGTTCTGACTTTTCGAATTTTTCTGGGAAGTTATCCTTAGTCAAAAAATTAAGCCAAAATGTTCCCATAGGACTCGACCTGTTCTGAGTCTGCCAGATTTGTTTTAGATTTTTTGAAATTTTAAAAATAGGTTAAATAATCACGTTTATTAAAACTGGTCAGCAGAGTCATATTTGAATTTGAAGGAAAATTAATTTTCTGTTTTGTCTAAGGCATTAAGAGAAGGCTGATTAGGAACCTTAGCTACTATCCTAGGTTGGTTTCTAGGTCATTTTAATCTTAAAAAGTGATTTTATAAAGCTCGGGTCAAGGGTGGTCAAGTTCAGGTTTTCAAACTTAGGAAAATAGAGCCATTTTTAAAAGGGAAATTCGGCCATGATCTATGTTTAATCCAAGATTTTCAAATTTGTTTTCAACCAATCACAAAGTATTTTTGATTTTAGAAAATTTAATTTGATTCTTTTCCTATGGTAGTTGGATATCTTTTTAGATATACTGATTTCCTTATTTAAAGGAAAAAAAAGACACTTTTATGCATTGCATTTTCCATTTTCATGCATACTATATAATATATGATTTTTTCTATGATAATTTCTATGGTAATGTTATTATTTTGATTTATATTTTATTGGTGTTATATTTGATTGTTATATGATTGTGAATATTCTATGTTATCCTATGCTTTTTATTTAGTCATTTATTTTCGTCACATCATTTAGCATCTACTATGTTCATGCATTATTATTTTTATTTTCATGCATATTTCATGATAACATTATTTTATGTTTCATGTCATTTAGATTATATTCCATGTCATCTATATTATATTATTTAGAATATGCCATGTCATTTAAAATATGCTATGTCATTTAAATTTGCCATGTCATTTAGGTTATTTATTTCATTAAGAATATATCATGTCACAGAGGTTATTCATTTCATTTAGAATACATTATGACACTTAGGTTATATCATTTCATTTAGAATATACTATGTTACCTAGGTTATTCATGTCATTTAGATTATACTATGTCACACATATTCATATTTTTTAAAAATATTTTGAAAAAGATAATGGTTTTCAATAAAATAAAGATATTCCTGAGTTAAAATAATTCATGAGTTCTCTGCCGGGTTTGCTGGGGAGGATATCATCAATTATCATTAATAACAGAATATCTTCTTTAAAACGAGAATGATTCGGAAAATTTTCCAAATTAATAAAAATTTCTATATTTTGCCACATTTGTTAGGGAATATAGAAAAATTTTGAATTAATAAATTCCAGATTATCTTCAATTAAAAATGGAATTATTTTTTCTTTAAATTGGGAATAAATTCGAAATACCAAACTTAAAACCGACTTTTTATTGAGACTTGAGATAACACACGATTAATAAGGTACCGTTTTATACGGGCGTTGTGGGGGTGCTAATCCTTCCCCGCACGTAACCGACTCCCAAACCCGTTTCTTTGATTTCACTGGTTTAAAAACGCAGACTTGAAATTGGTTTTAAAAATGTTTTACAAATCCGATTTTAATAGGTGGCCGAACACACCTAGCCAAAAAAGATTGGTGGTGACTCCATGTCTTTTTTCCGAGATTGTTTTCAAACACTCATTTTATTTCAAGAGGAATTAAGTCATTTTTTCCTCTGTTTTTTTCAATGTCACTCTTAACGAATATAAAGTATCGCGATGCGACTTGTTATTTTTTAGGTTACGACAGCTTGGCAACTCCACTAGGGATCTCAGAGAGTCAGGCCTAGAATTAGTCGTGTATTATCAAAGTCTCGATTTTTGTTGGTTCATTCGGTATTTAATTTTAATTCCCATATTTTTTTAATAAATAAGGAGAATTTTTGAAAATAATAAAATGTTTGTAATATTTTATTTGCATGGATGTTATTACTGCTCTCTGGTTGGTTAATGCGTTACACTATTCTTGATCTTTATTTTAATAAATTGCTGGGGTATTTAGAATAAGGGGTGTAGAATAGGTGGTGAAAGGTTTGTTGTTCCTCCTCACACACTACACGTGCATTTTGCATAACATGAGCTCTATACCCGAGTTTCGTCCCTTTAAGTGGAAGTAAATTAGCTTCACTCTCGTGATGATCCTCTGCATGGGCTAGCAAAATACTTTCGGAGTATAAGTTACCTAAGCTCTCGTGATGATCCTCCGCATGGGCTAGGAAAATATACTCTAACGAATTGAACCCGCTTTTGTCGGGGTGCTTTACTAGCCTTCACAGGCGACAGTGAGGAACAATTCGAGGCCTTTTATAACTTCGTTCACCCACATATAGTGAACCATAAAGCCAACATAGGCGAAGCCCTGTCGAATTTTTGATAGATACACCAAAGCTAGGAACACTTGGAGGAATGCTTCTGATATTTTGCCATTTATTTCTACATTCTGAATAAGCATTATAGGTCAGGCAACGATGAACGTACATCGCCTGTAATAAGTTTAATACCCCAACCCGAAGGCATTGTGATGCATAAATAAGTAAATACTGTTGGGGCAAATGTTCATTAACTTTTTGAAATTGAAAATATAAAAATTCTTTTTCAAGCATTTTGCATTTTGCATTTTGCACATTTCATGCATATGTGAATAAAGCATATACATTTATGGTTGTATTTTTATTTCATTCTTTTCAATAAATGGAGGGTGATAATAATTTTATTTGATGATTTCATAAACATTATGTGGTTGAATAAGAATTGTAGATCGGTAGTGTTGAATGAACATTTGGACATTATACCATAGTAGGATCCACTACCTCGAAATTCTTTTGAAAAAATAACATTTTTTTTTGGAGGAAACATGTTTCAAAAAAATCATAGATTAAATTTGGAGGCAAATCTTGCATAATGAGATTTTTGAATAATCAAGATTTAGGTCCTACCAATTTCGTGTAATCATTGGTTAATTTCTTTGTGTATACCTTTGTGTTAATTCATTTATTCTTTGCATGTATCATTTTGACATCATGTTACAGTCTTAACATCCATGGTTATTCATTGTAGAATACATTTCTGATATACATGGTCATTCTTTGTATCTACCTTTGTGTTAATTCATTTATTCTTTACATGTATCATTTTGACATCATGTTACAGTCCTAACATGCATGGTTATTCATTGTAGAATACATTTGTGATGTCCATGGTCATTCTTTGTATCTACCTTTGTGTTAATTCATTTATTCTTTGCATGTATCATTTTGACATCATGTTACAGTCATAACATGCATGGTCATTCATTGTAGAATACATTCATGACATGCATGGTCATTATCTGTATATACCCATGTATCAATTTATTTATTCTTTACATGTATTATGTTGGCATCAGGTTACATTCATGCATTCATAGTCAGCATGATTTTTTCTGTATATATCCATGCATTAATTTGCTTATTCTTTACATGCACCATGTTAGCATCAGGTCGCGTTCATGACAAACATAGTCAGCATGATTTCTCTGTATATGTTCATGCATTAATTTGATTACTCTTTACATGCATTGATTTGTTTATATAAATCTTGTTGACATCGGGTTGCGTTCATGGCATACATAGTCATCATGATATGCTCATGCATTAATTTGTCATATTAACATCAAGATGCATTCATGGCACACATGGTCAACATGTTTTTCTTTGAAAATACTTTGTGTTAATCATTAATTGTTTACATGCATCATAATTGACATCGTGTTGCATTCATAATATATAGGATCATTCATTGGAAAATGCATCTGGAACATATATGGTCATTCATTGCATATATCTATGCGTTGATTATTCATGGCTTGCATCATGTTGGCATCGTGTTTACATTTATTACATATATGGTAAGCATGTTTCCACTGTACATGTCCATACATCATATGTTTAGGCTTCACGTGCATCATATTGCATTCATGGCTCCTTCATCATGACATGCACTTGGGGGATAAAACAGAAATTGGCTTGGTCTCAAGAGTCTTTGAAATAATTTCCATTTCAAATCAGAGTTATAAGCTATACTGAGCACCATTATGATACAGGCCAGAGTTATGGAGAATGAACAAGTTGCCCGAATAGAAAGAATGGAAAAGGCACAGGAAGAATTGCGAGTGTAGACACCTAATTTTTCCCGGACCACTATATCAGGTATGTTTTCTTCCTAAATTGATGTTTCAGAATGCAAAAAGACTTTTCTCATCCTGCAGGTAGTACTCTGAGACTTTGTTTAAGAAGGCAAGCATAAAAAGTCAAACTTAAAAAAGGTCAACCCCAAAAAAGTCAACCTCAAAAAGTTAACTACTAAAAAAGTCAACCCACTTTCAAAATTAAGATTTGAAGTTAATTGAAAAATGGTGAAAGAATTTTGATAATCCGAGATCTACATTGAAAGATATGGAGTTCATAAGTTGGGTTTCAGAGATTCAGTAAAAAGGAAACCCTAGTTCGGAAAATTTGGAGAAAAGTACTTAAACGATCAAATTGGTCGAAATTGAAGGTTCCAAATGAAAGATAAGACTGACTACGGGTAATGGAGAGGCTACTTGGAAGAAAAATTGAAAGAAAAGTCAATTCAGAAGAAAACCGATAATTAGGGTTTTTGGTGGATTTTGGTGAAATTGGGAAAAATTGTAGAAATGGCCTAATTCAGTAAGACTAAAGCCCCTAATTGATGAGGAGTGAGTAAACAAGGATAGCCCAAGGCTCAGTTTGAAGAAAATCCGAGAAAAGGGCCGATTGGAGGAAAAACGAGAAAATTCCTAACAGTGAGAAAAAGGAAAAATCAAATCGGAAGGGAATTTGATCATAAAAATTGGGAATTTTTGGACCAACTCCAATTCAATATATGAAAAAGGCCCAAGAAAAGAAAATCTGAAAATCAGACTTGTTTTGAGCAAAACCGGGCTTCGGAGGCAAAATGGCAAAATTGGAAAATTTGGGAAAAATAGTAAATTAACTCCAAAAATTTTAAAAATTTGCAGATCTCATTCTTAAACCATTTCGAAGATATTGGCGAAAGAAAATCTAGATTCGAAGTTCGTTTGCAAAATGACCAAATCCCCGGTCCACTATGTAGAATTTCAAAGAGATAAATCCCGAAAAAATAGCGAATGAGTTCAAAAAATTCTAAAAATTTACAAATATCATTCTTAAATTATTTGGAATAGATTGGCGAAAGAAAAAATGGATTCGGAGTTCGTTTGCAAAATGGCCAAATCCCGAGCCCACTATGTAGAAATTCAAGCACATAAATCTCGAAAAAATAGCAAATGAGCTCCAAAAATTATGAAAACTCTCAGATCACACTTTTAAATTATTTGGAAGAGATTGGTGAAGAAAAATCTGGATTCGGAGCTCGTTTAAAAATGGTTAAAGTTCGGGTGCACAAAAGGGTAATTTTGGAAGAAAAAATCTAAAAAAATAGAAAATGGGCTCGAAATTTTTTGAAAACTTCTAGAATTAAATTTTTTATTATTTTAGAAGTATTAAAAAAATAAATTTTGAATTTGGAGTCCATTTTCTATTTATTTAGGTTTGGGGGTCAAAAAGGTTATTTTATCGAAGAAATCGAAAAGGGCCTTTTCTTGCATTTAAAAAAATAAAGCATGGGCTGGAAGGTGAAGAGGCAGCAGGCCAAGGCTCAAAAGAGGGTAGATATTTTATGATTTTTTAATCAGAGGGCCAAGAGTGAAGAGCAAGGTAGTTATTTTTGTGATCAAGCCTTTGAATTTGCAACAAATGGACCAATGATAGGAGAAGAGTGATGTCATATTTATAATCCTATTTATGACATCATCTTCATGACATCCTAATTCAAGGGATGACTATTCTAATCTAATGGTGAGAATTTTACATAGAAAGCATCTTGCATTGAAGGCCATTGGATGAAATTTGGCTAAAAAAATTCTAGAACCTCCTAGGTTCTTCCTATGCCAACCGGCTTGTTTGGCTGATTTCTCTCCATTTTTTGAAAAGCAAAAAGAAAAGTTTAAAAAAGCAAAGAAATTAAGAAAAGGAAAGTCTTGCAATATATCTTTGAGAGGTTGCTAAAAGCACCATACTCTTGCACTTTTTTTGCATTTCCATTCTTGATTTTGCTGTTTTCATTGATATTTTGGTGAGTTTCTTTTTATTTTGATTTTAAAATAAGTGTTTTTAAGTTTCTTCATCAAGTTCTTCTTTATACTTTCTTGAAAAAAGCTTTGAAAAAATAATTTTCTCCCTTGTTTTAGAAGTAGCCGAATGGCCCTTTTTTTTGTGGTTGATGTTTGCTTTTTTGTTTCATGTTGATTGGTGATGTTTATCATGTTTTTTTTGATGTTTTGTATCTTCTTCAAATAACAAAATATGAAGCTTGTTTTGATTTTGTTGCTTACTTACCTCCATTGTTGAGTTTACTATCTTGTTTTCATGTTTATTTTCCTTGTCTTGCGTTTTTAATTTTCTGTTTTCAAAATGTTTGAGTTTGCTTATGATTTGTATTTTACTATTCCATGTGTTTGTGAAAATGTCTAGTTGTGTTTATGCTTTTATTTTAAATTTGCATGTTTTAGCATGTTTCTTCTTTAGCCTTACATGTTAGTATGTAATGTGTTTGTGAAAATGCCATGGCTATTTTGCATTTAGGACCATTCAGCTTCTTCATGTTGTATGCTTTGTATATGTATTTTCATCATACTAGTTGATAGGTTTGCATTTCCTTGCTATGATTTTATGTGTTTTGATTTAGTATGTAATGTGTTTGTGAAAATGCCATGACCATTTTGCATTTAGGACCATTCGGCTTCTTCATGTTGTATGCTTTGTATGTGCATTTTCATCATGCTAGTTGATAGGTTTGCATTTCCATGATATGTTTTTGTGTATTTTGTTTTAGAATGCTATGTGTTTGTGTTATTGCCATGCATTCTTTAGGTTTAGGTTTTGCTTGTATTACCATGCGTTTCATGCATTTTAGACCTAGGTTGCATTAGATGTCATGCAAGTTCATTTTAGGTCTAGGCCATATTCTCTATGCCATGCATTTTTCATATCATTTAGGTTTTAAATCATGCATTACATGCATTCAATTTTCTGTATGTTCATGCATTTCATGTCATGCCACATGATTTATGACTTAGGCCAATCAATGGCTCAAAGTCATGCTCACTTGAGCATACTTGTGGAAAATTAAAGAGTTGTCAAATTGATTATTCTACATTTGTGATTTTTTTTTACTTAGCCAATTTCTATCCAAGTTTTTAGAAGTTTTAGCTACTATTTTTAGGTCTTTAGGAGAGTCTCTAACATTTTTACTTTGATTTTTAAATGATTTTATCAAAGGCAAAAAAATGTGTTTTGGCAAAATAGTTTTCCACCCAGTATTCGGACTTTCCCGATTTCTATAGGAAGTCATCTTTAATCAGACAATTAAGCCAATTTTTTATCGTGTAGTTTACGTGTTCTGAGTCTCCAGTATTTTTTTTTTCAGATTTTTTTGAATTTTGAAAATAGGTTAAAAAATCATGTTTTAAAACTGGATAATGGAGTCAGACTTGAATTTGAAGGAAAATTATTTTTCTGTTTTGGCTAAGTTACTTAGAGGGGGCTGTTAGGAAATTTGGCTACTGTCTTAGGGTGGTTTCTAGGCCATTTTAAACTTAAAAATGATTTTTATAGAGTTCGGGTCAAGAGTGGTCAAGTCCGAGATTTTAAACTTAGGAAATTAGAGCCGTTTTTAAAAGGGTTTGGCTAGGGTTTTAGTCTTCATTCAAGTTTTTTAAAATTGTTTTCAAACAATCACAAAGTATTTTGATTTTTGAAAATTTAATTTGATATATTTCCCTAAGATAGCCGGATATCTTTTTAGATATACGGATTTCCTTAATTAAAGGAAGGAATACATTTTCATGCATTGCATTTTCCATGTTCATGCATACTATATAATATTTGATTTTTGCTATGATAATTTCTATGATATTGTTATTATTTTGATTTATTTTATGCTGTTATGATTGTTTGTTATATGGTTTTGAATATTACATGCTATCCTATGCTTTTTATTTAGTTATTTATTTTTGTCACATTATTTAGCATATACTATATTCATGCATTATTATTTTTATTTTCATGCATATCACATGATAGCATTATTTTATGTTTCATGTCATTTACATTATATTATTTAGAATATGCCATGTCATTTAAAATATGTCATATCATTTAAAATATGCCATGTCATTTAAAATATACCATATCATTTAAATTTGCCATGTCCTTTAAGTCATTTCATTTCATATAGAATTTATTATGTCACTTAGAATATTTCAGTTCATTTATAATATATCATGTTACCTAGGTCATTTCATTTCATATAGAATTTATTATGTCTCTTAGGTTATATTCATTTCACTTAGAATATATTATGACACTTAGGTTATATCATTTCATTTAGATTATTTCATGTCATCTTTATTATGTCACACATATTCATCTTTTTTAAAATAGGTTTTAAAATACGACAAAGATTTTCAATAAAATAAAGATATTCCAGAACAATTCTTGTAGAAGAACATAAGCAACTTTGATAGAAAATTAATGATAGATAGAATCTGAAAATCAATCACAAAACATGTCTAGGGCTTTGAAATCACCCTTAACCAAATATAAGCATAGGCATTGTAAACATAAACATAAAATTAAAGAGAATCTAAGAAGGAAATAAAAGAAAGAAAGAAGAAGAAAATAAAGAAAAAGAAAAAGAAAACTAGAGAAAAGAAAGAAGAAGAAAACTTAGAGAATTTTATTACAATGGCTAATATCCTACCAATGTACAATATCTCTTACAATCATCCAAGGCCCTCTATTTATACACATTTGGGAGAGCTAAATGACAAGAGACAAGCTTTATAAATTTCAAAGGTAGGTATAATAGGTGGGTGCATTTTTCTAACAATTTTCGTCATATTGTATGACAATTTTGATCAGCCAGCTTGATGGTCGATTTTGTCAATATTGGAGGCTTGATCTGATCAAATGGTCTTCTAGAAAAATGTTCCCCTATCAGTCGGTGATCCATAACCGTTGGAATCAGCTCATTTTCTGATGTGGATCAGAAGATATGGTCAAAATACCAAAACTTGTCAGCACAGACGTCATTGCACATCAGCCAACTTGATGGTCGATTTCGCTAGGGAAAACGACTCCGTTTCAAGAAGTGTAAAACATGAAAAAGTTAGATATGCCTCTTAACTTTGCACGGTTAAAATTTCAGCCTTATTGCTTCAGTGAAACTCCAGATATAGCTGATATGGAAAAAGGTGTCGGAAGTGGAACTGAACTGAATTTGCCCTTAATTGTTGATTTAACCTAGTAATCTGAAATCACTCAAAGAAACTCGTAAAAAAACACCAAATTACATAAAAATATAAAAGATCATAAACACAATTAGACTAAGCAATAATAACTCGTATTTGACACAAAACAATAATAAAACATAACTAAAAACTATATAATTATACGAGTTATCACACCCCCACACTTAGATTGTTGCTAGTCCTCGAGCAAAAACAAATAAAAATAAAATAAGAAAATCTAATCTAATCCACTTTCGTAGGAAATCACGGTGGCACTTAGCATGTGACACAAGCCTTTAAACCCCTAGGTGTCCCTAGTGAACGAGTTTAGTCTCGTGAGGGTTTACTAGAACGATACCCACAAACATTGAAAAACTAAAATATAAATAAACTACATATACTAAAAATATTTACTCCTAATCCTTTCAATACACATTAGAGACAATCTTTGAACAAGTCTTATAAACTAATCAATAGCTTAAAGAATTTCACAAAAAATCATGCTTGAATGTAAATTGTTTGAGTTAAGCCAATATTAACATAACATATTTCAATCAAAATAGTGCATATTCAAACTTAATCTCAACTACTCACATGGGATACTCTCATGATTTTCATTCTTTAAAGTAGTGGTAAAGTGTTTACACTCAATCAATCTCATGAAAACAGTTCTACCATATGCTTGCTTGTCCACCTATTCTCCACTATTTAGATCATACAACTTCATAAATCAAGAGGTCTTTATTCAAGGCTGTAATGGGGCCAAATGGTTATAATGTGGTTAAAGAACAAAAGGATAAAGATATCACAAAGGTTCCAAAGAGTTCATAAAGTTTAGAGACATAATAAGATCATACAAGTAAAACTTCTCAATATTCTTTAGAAGTACATAATCACATAGGCTGAATATTTCATGTTGAGCCTTTACTTCATTCTAACGAACCTTGTAACATTCTTTTTCTTTTCTTTAACTAGAAGTTCAAGAGATGATTCATTATATATATATATATATATTTCATAATATTCCCTTTCTTTTTCACTTGACTTTTCTTTTCTTTTCCCCCACACTTATTTCTTGTTTCTAACCCAAATTTTCAATAGATCTTCCTTGTCTTTGCAACATGTCTCAAAACATGCTAATTCATCTTTGGAACAAAGGTAAAGATATAAGTATATTTAGGTTAGGGACAAGTTATGGTTACCAAAGAGATAGCTTATTCAATGTAGGCTCAAATTGGTTCACTAAGGGTGTGTTCTCTTGGAACATCAATAAGGGATGGCTGTTTGGCCCTGGCTAAAAATCCTAATGCCTCTATCATATTCATGTTGTCACATGCATCAATATAGTCTCAACAAGGTCTAAAGCAAGTTCTAGAGAATCATGTAATCATAAGAGCACTCAAGAAAGAAATTAGATTGATTTGTATAATGCATCAATCATATAGGCTCAAAACTCACAAGGATGTTTATACAAGTCAATTTTAAGTCTAAACATGCTTCTTTCTCAATCAACATATCATATTAACATTGGCTCCATGAAAAATGATATCAAGCTTAATTCTCATGAAAAATCTTCTCACTACTAGACTAGTTTTAGACCTATGCAATTCATATCTCATCATAGTATAGAAAAGAACTAAAACACACTAAAATTTTTAATAATAATAATAATATTAAAGACTCATAAAAAAAAATAATAGGCAAAAATAAAAGAAATCCTAAATCCTTCCCCCCACACTTAATTCTTACATTGTCCTCAATGTAATGCTATTAACCCAAATGAAAGAATCATGTGTAAGAGAAAAGAACTAATAACATAAGAATAGAAATAACTAAGACTCAGAACAAAACAAATTCATGCAACCTAAATATTCCTAAAATACTAAACAAATAATTAATAAATAAGCATAAAAATAAAAATAATAAAAGAAAAGAAAAACACATGCAGATAATAAACGGACCAGATAGTTTTTTTTTTTGTTTTGAAAAGATTAAATCAAACTGACAAGGTATGTCTCAAGTCTCCCTTACTCAGACCTTGTTCAGAATGAATGCTTCTAAATAGCTTACAACAATTATATATATATATATATTTTTTTTTTTTTTTTGAAAAGATTAAATCAAATTGACAAGGTATGTCTCAAGTCTCCCTTACTCAGACCTTGTTCAGAATGAATGCTTCTAAATAGCTTAAAACACAACAAATTATTATTATTTTTTTTAACAAATTAGCAAAATATGTCCCTTACCCCTACTAAAATATGACATTGTCCCCAATGTCAAATTTTAAAGGTAGAATTTAGGAGATATTACCTGCAGAGGTTGCTAACCACTTATTATAACTGAGACACAACAAACAAAATGTTAGATAATGTCACAAAGACAAAGTGCAATCCACTCCTTGCTCGTCCATATCTCTTTTTCTTTTTCCGAGCGTTTGCGAAACAACCGTAGCAGATAAATACTCATAAGCTTGGAGCTTTTTGAGTAAATCTTCAATGGTTGTAGCAGAAATTATGGTTCTCCTTGCCTCTGAAAACATGAATCCATTTTCCACAGCATTATCTAAATATGAAAGCAAATTACTAAAATAACCATTAATATTAAGCAAACCAATGGGTTTCTTTTTTGTGACCAAAGATGATCAAGAAGCCACGCAAGCTATTTCTTCCAATGTACCCAGACCTCCTGGTAAACAATGAATGCATCGGTACAATGGTACATGATTGTCATCCGTTCAGGGATACTCCAGACTTGTATTTCCTTACCCACGGTAGGTCCACAAAAACCTGTGAATAGTTTTGGAACGATTCCTAGAACTGGACTTCCTCCGGCGTGTGCTGCTGTAGCGACTGCTCCCATTAAACCCGTACTACCGCCTCCATAAATCAACTGGATCTTTTGTTGGGCAAGTATTACTCCAACTCTTATGGCTTCATCAGCTAATATTTTATTTTTCCCTGGATAAGCACCTCCAAAGACACAAATTTTTTCAATGCGCTGGGATGAAGTACTTTCCATTTTTTTTCGAGTGCCTAAAAGAGAATGAGTACATGGTGTAATATATAGAGGACTGAGTAGTGAATCAGACAAGAGTAATAATGTCGCCGAAAGTGTATCTGACCTGTCAGAAGAAAATGTCAACCTAACAAAAGATTTTTGCGTGATTTCAGGAAGAAAATCAAAAAGAGAAGAAAAATCAACCGTAAAAGTCAAGAGTAATAGTGTCGCCGAAATTGTATTTGGCATCTTCCTCTGGTTTTACGTCCAGAAACGGCTTAAACGCCTTCTATGAGTCGAGGATATGCTTCCCATCCAGTTTTCTTACAAGCTGGCAAACAGGATCTTTTAACATCAGATTCCCAAGATGTTGCCATTCCCTTTGGAATTGCGACCATAAATCAAGAATTTCTCTTTGTACGTCTCCACTAGGATGCGTCTCAAGAGAAAGTTGGATATTACCCAAATTCTCCTTACTCAGTCCATCCTTAATGAATTCAATTTTATCATCTCGATTAGAGGACGGAATCCCAATAGAACGACATTTACCGTTACACGTCCATCGTGCACATTTGTGGCAATTTGAACTCATGCGCTTTGCTCGTCGCTTCTTTGCAAAAGTGCTTCTACCTGTACCTGGTAAATGCAAAACAGGAAGATATTCATCTTCACGTACCTTGGCTTCAATTATCCAACGTATGTCTTCAGGAATCCCTTTGTGCATAAGCATTCTTAATCTTTCAAATCGAACTTGGTAAAGCTTCAGTAAAATATTTCGAGGAAAAGGAGGAAATCGTTTCTGCAATCTTGTGAGAATATCATCCATCCTGAAAAAAAAATGAAAAAAAATTGAAAGAGAAATTTATATACAATATCAGTTTTATGGGTAGCTGATGGAGCCGACTTAAATAATCACGGAGTACCGTTATCCGCCATTTAACCGGGGTTAGAAAAATTATATTTACATCTAGTTATTTTCAAAACAAGGATCAGAAAGAAAAACAACATAAAAAGACACAAAAACAAAACACTCTAAATAAAATCCTAAATTCTTCCCCCCCACACATAATTCTTACATTGTCATTAATGTAATGCTATTAATCCCAAATGAAAGAATCATGTGTAAGTGAAAAGAACTAATAAACAAAATAAACTTATGCAGCCTAAATGAACTTAGAAACACTAAACACAATTAGCAAAGAAACATAAGAAAAAGATAAAGAAAAAGAGAGCAAATCTGAGGATGGCAGTTTGGCAATGCTTTCACTAATTAGGCTGCCTCCCCCAATTAGCACTTGATTTAGTGTTTTGAACCTAACCAACACCCCTTCTTGGCATTTTAGGCTTGTCAGGCTCATACATGAAATTTCCCAAATTTATGCGTTTGAGAAGAAGCTTTCTTTGCACAACAGTGGATGCATTCTCCATTACAAGTATTATTCCATCATCCTTTGTGGTGCATATGTCATCGAAGAATGGAGCATATTTTGATACTTGTTGAATGACCTCCACAAACAAGTTGTTTAAGGTTTCCGGCATGTGTTGTTCATGTTCTTCCTCCTTGAACTTTGCAAATCTACTAGGAAAAGGTGGAGAAGAAACATTAGTAAAAAGTGAAACCTTAAACGTTACCTCAGGTGCCGAAATACTCTTATTTGGATCTTTGGCTTCATTATCCTCAAGAATAGAATCCATCTCTAATTTTGTTTCATCCTCATCTTGTTCCTCATTCTTCAAGGTCACAATAGTAGCATTCTCCTTTGGGTTAACCATCGTTTGGGCTGGGAGTTCTTCAGATCTTTGTGCTACCCATCCCACCATACTACTAGCCAATTGGCTCATTTGCTTTTCCAAACTCTGGATGCTTGCCCTTGTTTCCTGTTGAAATTGCAAAGAATCAGTAACAAGAGAATAGACAAGATCTTCTAAAGAAGTACCTGAGTTTTGAGTCATATGTGGTGGTTGAAAAAGATCTGGTTCTTGAGACCATGATTGATTGAAGCTAGATGGATGAGTGTAATTGGCATAAGGATCTACTTCTTGGTAATTTTTCGAGTAGCCATAATTAGTATGATCCCACCATCCCTCATGGTAAGTGTTTGAGTAATGATCATACTGTTGGTCTTGGAACACTTGATGGCCTTGACATCCTCCCATGGCCAATTGTTGAACTGGGGAGGTGAGATTGGCTTGTTGATTCTCCATGTTCATGTATGCCACCAACTCTTCAAGTGTTAGATTGCTCAATTCCATTGTTCTTTTTTTTTTTTAAATTTGAAAAGAAAAACTTGTATGTACAAGAAAATAAAACTAATTAGAACTGAAAATAAGAATAAACCAAGTAACAAATAAACTAAAGAAAGCAATCCCCGGCAACGGCGCCAAAAATTTGATGCACCCAAAAGAGTGTATCTTATTTAACCTTGCACTTAAAAAGATCAATTCTAAGTATAATGATTAGCAAGGGTCGAGTCCTCAGGGATTGGGTTTTAATCTATGAGTTATTAGTTTATAACTTACGTTCAAAGAGAACAATAAAAGAAAAGGGGTTTTTGAAGCCAGATTTAAACTAAAGTAAATAATAAGAATAAGATGCAAGGCGGTATAACCAGCCAATAAAAATATATATACTAAATTAGGCGGTATAACCAGCCAATAAAAATAAAACAAAGTTAATATACAAATTAGACGGTATAACCAGCCAATAAAAATAAATATACTTTTAAAAATAAGCAAACTAGAAAAGTAAGAAAACAAGTAAGTAAGAAGAATCAAATATGAAAAATATGGTTAAGGTTTCATTCTCCACCACTAGACATCATTAATAATCAATTTCAAATCTATCAATATCAACCAACTATCAAAGTTAACAACCGTAGATAACAACAAGCTCTGTTATCCCAATCTTTCCTTAGTTTGTCGTTAAATAGAACAAGCTCTCTATTTAATCTCTAACCATTAAACAACCTAGAATAAGCTCTCTAAATTCAATTTAATGGCAGCTTTATGATGAGAAAGATAGGTTGATCTAAGCAACAAACACATAAGCTCGGATTGTTCAACTTAGGTTATGTTCCACTTTGCAATTATTGAAAACTTGACCATAATCATTAATCACAAATTGCCACTTATGAATAGGAAATCAAGACAATTACACGGATCAAGACTCCTAGACTAGCAATAGATAATTATCAAGATCTATCTAGTTGTACACCTAAATAAATCAAGACAACATCATGAACAATTCTTGTAGAAGAACATAAGCAACTTTGATAGAAAATTAATGATAGATAGAATCTGAAAATCAATCACAAAACATGTCTAGGGCTTTGAAATCACCCTTAACCAAATAGAAGTTTAGCCTAGCATAGGCATTGTAAACATAAACATAAAATTAAAGAGAATCTAAGAAGGAAATAAAAGAAAGAAAGAAGAAGAAGAAAATAAAGAAAAAGAAAAAGAAAACTAGAGAAAAGAAAGAAGAAGAAAACTTAGAGAATTTTATTACAATGACTAATATCCTACCAATGTACAATATCTCTTACAATCATCCAAGGCCCTCTATTTATACACATTTGGGAGAGCTAAATGACAAGAGACAAGCTTTATAAATTTCAAAGGTAGGTATAATAGGTGGGTGCATTTTTCTAACAATTTTCGTCATATTGTATGACAATTTTGATCAGCCAGATTGATGGTCGATTTTGTCAATATTGGAGGCTTTATCTGATCAAATGGTCTTCTAGAAAAATGTTCCCCTATCAGTCGGTGATCCATAGCCGTTGGAATCAGCTCATGTTCGGATGTGGATCAGAAGATATGGTCAAAATACCAAAACTTGTCAGCACAGACGTCATTGCACATCAGCCAACTTGATGGTCGATTTCGCTAGGGAAAACGACTCCGTTTCAAGAAGTGTAAAACATGAAAAAGTTAGATATGCCTCTTAACTTTGCACGGTTAAAATTTCAGCCTTATTGCTTCAGTGAAACTCCAGATATAGCTGATATGGAAAAAGGTATCGGAACTGGAACTGAACTGAATTTGCCCTTAATTGTTGATTTAACCTAGTAATCTGAAATCACTCAAAGAAACTCGTAAAAAAACACCAAATTACATAAAAATATAAAAGATCATAAACACAATTAGACTAAGCAATAATAACTCGTATTTGACACAAAACAATAATAAAACATAACTAAAAACTATATAATTATACGAGTTATCAGTTCCCGAGTTAAAATAATTCATAAGTTCTCTGCCGGGTTTGCTGGGGAGGATATCATCAATTATCATTAATAACAGAATATCTTCTTTAAAACGAGAATGATTCGGAAAATTTTCCAAATAAATAAAAAATTATATATTTTGCCACGTTTGTTGGGGAATATAGGAGAATTTTGAATTAATAAATTTCAGATCATTTTCAATTAAAAATGGAATTATTTTTCTTTAAATTAGGAATTTACTTGAAATACTAAATTAAAAACTGATTTTTTACCGAGACTTGAGATAATACACGATTAATAAGGTACAATTTTATATGGGAGTTGTGGGGGTGCTAATCCTTCCCCGCACGTAACCGAGTCCCGAACCCGATTCTTCAATTTTCTTTGGTTTATAATGCAGACTTGAAATTGGTTTTAAAAATGTTTTAATTAATTTTAAAATATTTTATAAAACCGGTTTTAAAAGGTGGCCGATCACACCTAGCTTAAAAAGATTGGTGGCTACTCCATGTCTTTTTCAAGGTCATTTTCAAAACCTTCATTTTTAAGAGGAATTAAGTCGACTTTTACTCGATTTTTTTTAATGTCACGCTTAACGAATAATAAAGTCTTGCGATGAGACTTGTTATTTTTTTAGGTTGCGATAGCTTGGCGACTCTGCTGGGGACATTAGAGAGTCAGGCCTAGAATTAGTCGTGTGTTATCAAAGTCTCGATTTTTGTTGGTTTATTCGGTATTTAATTTTAATTCCCACATTTTTTAAAAAATAAGGATAATTTTGAAAATAATAAAATGTTTCAAATATGTCCATATTCATGTGCATACATATTATTATTGTTCTGTAGTTATTTTGTTTTATATAGTTATTCTTTGCCTAATTGATACTTTACATTGTTTGATCTTGTTGGGGCATTTAGAATAAGGGGTGTAGAATAGGTAGTGAAAAGTTTGTTGTTCCTCCTCACACACCACACGTGCATTTGCATATCATGAGCCCTATATCCAGGTTCCGTCCTTTTAGGTAGGAGAAAAGTAACTAAGCCTTCGTGATTAACAATCCGCATGGGCTAGAGAAACACTTCCGGAGTACTAAATTACCTAAGCCTTCGTGATTAACAATCCGCATGGGCTAGAGAAATAGATTCTAACGAATTGAACCTGCTTTTATTGGGGTGCCTTACTAGCCTTCACCGACAATAGTGAGGAACAATTCGGGGCTTTTAGAACTAATTCACCTTCATATAGTAAACCTAGACGAAGCCATGCCGGATTTTCGATTAGATATCATGAAGTTAAGAACACATGGAGGAATATTTCCAATCCTTTTACCCTCTATTCTACCTTCCGAATAAGTTTATTTTTGAAAATCGGACAATGATGAACGTACATCATAATGCCTGTAATAAGTCTTGATGTTTTGTCCCAGGGGTGTTATAATGCCGAAATTTTGTTGGCATCATCAGCGATAATTATTGATTTGAATTATATGTTATTTTTTTTATTATTCGAATTTATTCTCGTTACTAATTCATTTTCTTTTTTGTTGTATTTTTTTTACATTTTTGCCATTATTTTTGCACATGGAAGGTTATTTGTCTTGGGATAATATTCAACCAAAAGGGCTCCATGGAGGGTCAGAATGTCTTAGTGGTCGAGAAGCATTTAGAGGTTAAAAAACAGTCGAGAAGGGTTAGCAGGATAATGGAGATTGTTTGAAAATGGGATATGTGTCAGTATTGCCTGCTGAGGTTGATCTTACTATCAAGCAAAATGATCTCCGGGAATTAATGGATATGTGGAATCAGTGGAATATATCAGAAAAAGAAGCCTTCACTCAGACTTATGGGGACATAGCACTGTTAGTTCAAGTTAAGGTCAATGGTGAAGTAATCCGAGCTGTGGTGCAATTCTGGAATCCCGCTTATCGGTGTTTTACTTTCAACCAAGAGGATATGAATCCAACCATAGAGGAATATTCAACCTTGTTGCATATTGAGAACGTTACTCCCGACCGTATTTATTTGAAAGATACAAAGACGCCGGATTTTAAGAAAAAGGTGTCTAAGATTCTCGGAGTGGAAAGAAATTGGGTCGAAAGTCATGTTGTCCGAAAAGGGATAAGCCACTGTATATCATGGGATATTTTATGGACCTTAATCCACATCCATTCAAGTAAGGAGACAGTTAGGAATATTTTTGCTTTGGCTATCTATGGTTTAGTTATATTTCCAAAGACATTAGGATATGTGGATGTGGCGATATTTGATATTTTTGAGAGGCTTGAACAGAGGATAAGCCTAGCCCCAACAATTATAACAGAAACAATCCGATCTCTGAATTTTTGTAGACGAAAAGGAAAAGGGAGTTTTATAGGTTGTATACAGCTTCTTTACATATGGGTTCAGAGCCATTTTTGTAAACAGGAGAATTTCCCTCTTCGCTCGTATTGGAAGTCTTTTGCACCAATTAGTTAATTTCTTAAGAGGGATTGGCTTGAAAATAGGACTAAGGAACAATGGATCAACATATTCCGGAATATCAGGGCTGAGATGGTAATTTGGAGGGCTCCATGGATAGTTCCTATGCCGACGTTGTACAAGTGTGGACATAAAGCTTATGTTCCATTATTAGGAGTATGGGGAGGAGTAAGCTACGCACCATTACTGGTACTAAGACAATCGGAATCTCGTCAGTTTACTCCAATGACCCATGAGCTTAATAGTTTAGAATTTGCTTAAAGAGAAGATGGGTACTCGGGAAAGGTACGTGAGATTGTAGTGGAATGAAAGAAAGCTCATCGGGTAGAGGTAGCCAGATATACCGATATTGGTACACCCGACTACTTAGTATGGAGAGAAAGGAGGATTAATGACAGGTTGTTGACATCTAATAGGGAAAAAGTCCGATTTATGAGTTCACTACCAAAGGAAGTGCTATCGGAGTTAGAAATCACAAATTCGGAATTTGGAAAAGAAAAGGCCCAAATGAGCAAAGAGATTGCCCGACTTCAAGAGAAGATTGAGGATATAAAAAAAGGGAAATAGCTCGTGAAAGAGAAATGGAAAGGATTAAGAGAGAAAGGGACACTATCAAGGGCGATCTTCAGGAATTACACTTGGAAAACAAAAGGTACTGCTTCGAGCTCAGATTTGAAGAGACTCTCAAGACTTCTAGGGAATGGGAGCAAGAAGTCAAAAACCTCAAGAAGGAGAGTAACTATTGGAAAGAGAGAGCGAAGCATGAAGAAGTCCGAGCCAGTCAGCTTGAGAAATAAGCTAAGGAAAGCCTACACAGTGATGTTTCTGCTAGTATGTTAGAGGGTCATGAACAAGTAAAGGTCAGATTGAAGAGCAAGGCAATCAAAAGGGGACAGTGAAAGAAAGTCCAAGATCCGAGGGAGTTACTATAGGACCAGCATTTTGTAACAGCATTTTGAATTAGAATAGGCAGATTTTCAGATTATCTTAAGCAGTGATCTTTTTTATTCTATCTTTGATGTATTTAGTTCCAGGAAATCAATGAAAGATCGTTTGGTTGGAATTATGCCGGGGCCAATACTTTCAAATGCATTCAACATCCATTTGTTCTTTCCTTTATATATTTTGTTTGTTCATTCATAAATTTATTCATATTTATTATCATTTATTCATGATATATTATTCATTCATACTCATATACTTAGTCATTCATTTATTTGTCCATTCATTCATATTCATACACTTAGTCATTTACATTTTTGGTCATTTATTAAACATTTAGTCATTTATTCATTCATTCATTCATTTTTTTATAAAAACATAAAAAATGTGTCAATAAATTCTAATTCATGGTTTTCAAAACTAAAGGTACAATTGGTTGCACTGTGAAAGAATCGGATTTTTGACACCCTTGCAATACTCGATCTCAAGCCAGAGCTATGGAGAATGATCAGCTTGCTAGAATTGAAAGAATGGAAAGAACTCAAAGGGAACTACAGGAACAGTTGGCTAAGTCTCAGGAGGAGTCACGAGAACAAATGGCCAAACTCATGGAAATGATGAATACCATGATGAGGTAGAAATGGCTAGGGAAAATTCAGTTATAGGAATGGGGGCAGTGAACCAGGAAGGCCGACCTAAGGTGGTGCAGCTGAACGGCCAGACATCCCAACATATGGGAAATGAATTTCCAACTGGGGCAGCTTTCTATGTTTACATTCAACCAGTGGGTGAAGCACATAATTTTTGTCTTGGAAAGGGTAACATTGGGGTTGACCCAATTGATGTTAATGTTCCAGATTTTGAGGAACTGGCTGAAAAGGAAAAGGCAAAGATGACTGAGCTGAAGAAGGTTGAAATGGCAGAATCCTAGAAAAAATATCAGGTGCTGGAGGAAAGGCTGATGGCAGTCGAAGGGGCAGAGTTATTTGGCAGTCTGGATGCCAAAGAGATGAGTTTAGTACACTGTCTGGTAATTCTCCCAAAGTTCAAAGTACCAGTCTTTGAGAAATATAATGGAACTACCAACCCATCAGCACATCTGACCATGTACTGCAGAAAAATGACAGGGCACGATGATGATGACAAATTGCTTATCCACTATTTTCGAGATAGCTTGACAGGATCTGCAACCCGATGGTATAACCAACTGACTCGGACTAAGACTCGTTCGTGGATAGATTTAGCCAGGGCTTTCATGGAGCATTGTAAGCATGTATCTGATATGGTACCTGACAGGCTGTCACTACAGAACATGGAAAAGAAGACTACTAAGAGTTTCAAGGAATACTCGTAAAGGTGGAGGGATCTGGCTACACAAGTGTTGCAACCCCCTTTAACTAGCAAAGAAACTACAGTGCTTTTCATCAATACTCTAAAAGCACCATATTATGATAAATTGTTGGGGAGTGCCACCAAGAACTTTGCAGATATGGTAATATCCGAGGAGATGATAGAGTCTCCTATTAAGAATGGAAAAATGGAAGGGGGTGAGTATGCTACTCTGAAGAAGGTATTCCCTGCTAGAAAGGAAGAGGAGAGCTACGTAGTTAGCTTCAATCAATATCCCTATGCACCTCCTACACCATATACACCTCTCAGGCCTTATACTATTTCTATATCCTATGCACCTCCTACACCATACACACCTTACCCGGGGTATAATCCTTATTACCCCAATGTGAACCACCTACTCAAAATCCATTCCCCTATACCAATATACCACAATAGCCATTTCCAACTGACGTGTCCCCATAGATAACCCTTCCTCGAAACACTATCACAAACACTCAGGGTGCTGAACGCAACGACCAATGTTCACCAAGGAACGATCAAAAACCCCAATTTGATCCGATTCCTACTACTAATGATGAACTATATCCCAAATTATTGCAGGGTCAACTCGTTGCACCCATATACCACAAACCTCTGACACCACCATACCCAAGGTGGTACAATGTAAATGCTAACTGCGCATATCACGCAGGGATTCAGGGGCATTCGACTGAGGACTGTATTGCCTTTAAGAAGAAAGTCCAAAGTTTGATCAACTCTGGGGTTGTGAAGTTTGGGACAAGGAATGGACCGAATGTAGCAGGAAATCCATTGCCCGGTCATGCTGAGAACTGGGTAAATGCAGTATTGACAAGGGAAGTCAGAAGGGTAAAAAGGTATGTCAGTGAAGTCAAGACTCCAATGATAAAAGTGTGGGTCGAAATGGTGAAAGCAGGAATGGTTGAGGATAGAGACAGTTTAAAAATGATTGCAAACAAGGTGGAGAATTGGTGCCCATTTCATGCATGTAAAGGTCATATCATACAGGAATGCGGGGACTTTCTGGCTAAAGTCCAAAAGATGATGGATGAGGGGGAAGCCCAGTTTTACGAAGAAATAGATGAGGAAGTAAAGGTTATTGAGAATGCAGCTGGCTACGGGATAGGAAGACCTTTGATCATCTATTATGATGAACCAGAGGAGAAAGTTATGTCGGTTGTTGAGGAAATTACGTGTAAACTAATTGTCGCAACCTAAAAAATAACGAGTCTCATCGCAAGAATTTATTATTCGTTAAGCGTGACATTAAAAAAAACCGAGGAAAAGTTGACTTAATTTCTCTAGAAAAATGAAGGTTTTGAAAATGACCTTGAAAAAGACATGGAGTCGCCACCAATTTTTTTTAGCTAGGTGTGATCGGCCACCTATTAAAACCGGTTTTATAAAATATTTTAAAAATTAATTAAAACATTTTTAAAACCAATTTCAAGTCTGCGTTATAAGCCAGAGAAATCAAAGAAGCGGGTTCGGGAGTCGGTTACGTGCGGGGAAGGATTAGCACCCCCACAACGCCCGTATAAATCGGTACCTTATTAATCGTGTGTTGTCTTAAGTCTCGGTAAAAAATCGGTTTTAATTTAGTATTTCAAGTTAATTTCCAATTTAAAGAAAAATAATTCCTTTTTTAATTGAAAATGATCCGAAAATTATAAATTCAAAATTTTTCTATATTCCCCAACAAACGTGGCAAAATATAGAAATTTTTATTAATTTGGAAAACTTTCCGAATCATTCTCGTTTTTGACAGAAAGATATTCCTTTATTAATGATATTTGATGATATTCCCTCCAGCAAACCTGGTAGAGAACTCATGAATTATTTTAACTCGGGGATATCTTTATTTTTTATTGAAAAATCATTATCCTTTTGAAAACATTTTAAAAGATATGAATATGTATATGCATGACATAAATAAAATGACATGGCAAAATCTAAATAATATAATGCATCCTAAATGATATGATATAATTTAAATGCCTTATCATATTCTAAATGAAATGAAATGTCCTAAGTTATATGACATATTCTAAATGAAATGAAATGACTTAAGTAACATAATATATTCTATATGAAATGAAATAATTTAAATGACATGGAAAATATGAATGATATGGCATATAATTTAAATGACATGGAATATAAAATAATGCTATCATATAATATGCATCAAAATAAAAATGAACATAATAATGCATGAACATAGTGTATGCTAAATAATATAACCAAAAATAATTAAATAAAAAGCATAGGATATCATGAAATATTCCAAATCATATAATAAACAATATAACATAACTCAAAATCACAACAATATCATAGAAGTTATCATAGCAAAAATCACATATTATATAAAATACATGAATATAGAAAATGCAATGTATGAAAATGTATTTTTTCCTTTAATTAAGAAAATCCGTATATCTAAAAAGATATCCGGCTACCTTAGGAAAATATGTCAAATTAAATATTCTAAAACCAAAATACTTTGTGATTGTTTGAAAACAATTTTGAAAAGCTTGAATTAAAAATAAAAAAATGGGCTAATTGTTTTTTTTTTTAAAAAATGGCTCTAATTTCCTAATTTTAAAATCCCGGACTTGACCACCCTTAACCCGAGAGTTAAAAATCAATTTTAGAGTTTAAAAAGGCTTAGAAACCACCCTAAGTCAGTAGCTAACCTTCCTAATCAGCCCCCTCTAAGTAACTTAACTAAAACAGAAAAATGATTTTTCTTTAAATTCAATTCTGACTACACTGTCCAGTTTTAAGCCATGATTTTTTACCCTATTTTTAGAAATTCAAAAAATTCTGAAAAAATACTGGAGACTCAGGACATGTACAACTATACGGGAAAAAATCATCTTAATTTTATGAACAAAGATGAATGCCCAGAAAAATTGGGAAAGTACAAGTACTGGGTGAAAAAAAATTCCTTTGCCAAAATATAATTTTGCCTTTGATAAAATCATTTAAAAATCAAAGTAAAAATATTTAAAACTCACAAAATGACTCACAAACAGTAGCTAGAACTTTTTGAAAGTTAGATAAAAATTGGCTAAGTAAAAAAAATCACAAAGGTAGAATAATCAATTTGACAAAACTTAATTTCCCACAAGTATGCTCAAGAGAGCATGACTTTAAACCATTAATTGGCTCGAGTCATTATTCAAGTGGCATGAACATTAAATGCATGAAAATAATACAGCAAGTATAGTGCATGAAATGCATGAGTTTAAACCTAAATGTCATGAAAAAAATGCATGGCATTCATATAGTGACCTAGACCTAAATGAACTTGCATGGCATTTAATGCAACCTAGACCTAAAATGCATGAACATGCATGGCAAATAAACCTAACTTAATAACTAAAATATGCATCGCATTTTCACAAACACAAAGCATGCTTAAACCAAAAACTCAACCAGATATCATGCAAATGCTAACCTATCAACTAACATGGCAAGAATGCACATATAATGCAAAAATTGAAGGAGTGGCCGAATGGCCTATGTAACTAGCAAACATGGCATTTTCACAAACACTTGGTATATTGGCATGCAAAACTAAATCAAATGTCATGCAAATGCAAAAACCTACCAACTAACATGGCAAAAATGCAACACACAATGCAAAACACATGGAGTAGCCAAATGGCCTCAAGCTCCAACAAGCATGGCATTTTCACAAACACTTGATATACTAACATGCTCAACTAAAATATAACACTCAAATCATGCAAAAACCACAGAAGCATTTTTACAAACACTTGATATACTAAATCTAAAACATGCTCAACTAAAATATAAAGCTCAAATCATGCAAAAACCACACAAGCATTTTCACAAACACTTGATATACTAAATCTAAAACACCAACAAATTTAAACATCATGAAAACAGAAAATTAAAAATGCAAAAACATGATATTCAAATCATAAATTGCAACAAACAAAGCAACCAAATTAAAATATAACTCAAGTATATGAAGTAAAATAACATTTAAAACATTAAGATCAAAGAAAATAATACCAACAACATGATAAAATAAACCAAAACAACAACTTAAATAAAGAATGTAGGCCATTCGGCCATGGTGAGTATATTATCAAAAAAATTATAAAAAATATATTTAAGAAAGAGATGAAGGAAGAACTTAAGAAGAACAATAAAAAACATTTATTTAAAAAGGAAACTCACCAAATAGTAATCAAAATACCAAAAACAAGAATGGAAAATCAAGAAAGTGCAAGAGTTGGTGGTCAAGAGCAACCTCAAGAAGCTGTATTTCAAGCTTTATCTCTTCAAACTTTCCTTTCTTTTCTAAACTTTTTCTTTTTGCCTTCAACCAAAGAGAGAAAAACCAAGTAAAAACCAAGAGAACTCAGCAAAAATAAAGTGTGAAAAACTGAATTCTGCCCCTCTATTAGAGCTGGCCGAAACCCCCTCTCTCTCCTCAAGGATGTTGTCATTTTTTTGTAACCAATTTTCCATCAAATGGCCAATAATTCAAGGTGAAAAAATCATGAAATTATCACCCTTAGATTAGAATATCAGCTTTCCCAAATTACAGCTGTTCAAGAATAATGTTGACACTCTCTCTTGGCCTATGTGGCTTAATCACCATGGCTTGATCAAAGAGAATCTCTAACTAACTCTTAATTTTTAGCCATTTGATTGAAAAATCAGAAGCTTCCTCCTCCCTTTAGGCCTTGGCAGGCCAGAACTTCTCTTTTCCAGCCCAAGTCTGATTTTTTGAAAGGCCCAAAGAAGCCCCTTTCGGTTGCTTGGGTGAAATGATCGTTTTGCCCCCCGGATGCAAATAAATATCAAACAGACTCCAAATTAAAATTTTATTTTTTTAATACTACCAAAATAATAAAACATTGAGTTCTGGAAGTTTTCAAAATTATCCGAGTCCGTTTGCTATTTATTTGGATTTTTTCTTCCAAAGATGCCCTTTTATGCCCCTCCATTTTACCATTTTTTAAACGAGCTCCAAATCAAGATTTTTATTCACCAATATCTTACAAATAATTTAAAAGTGTGATCTGGAAGTTTTCATAATTTGTGGAGCTCATTTGGTATTTTTTCAGGATTTATCGGCTTGAATTACTGCATAGGAGCTCGGGATTTGGCCATTTTGCAAACGAACTCCGAATAAAGATTTTATTTCTCCAATCTCTTACAAATAATTTAGAAATAAGATTTGCAAAATTTCAGAATTTTTGGAGTCCATTTGCTATTTTTTCGGGATTTATCTTCTTGAATTATTGCATAGGAGGCCCGGGATTTGGCCATTTTGCAGACGAACTCCGAATTAAGATTTTCTTTTGCCAATCTCTTTCAAATGATTTAAGAATGAGATTTGCAAATTTTCAGAATTTTTGGAGTCCATTTGCTATTTTTCCCAAATTTTCCAATTTTGCCCTTTTGCCTCCGAAACCCGGTTTTGCTCAAAACAAGTCCGATTTTCATATTTTCTTCAAGATGAGCCTTGGGCTATCCCTTTTTAATCATTCCTCATCCATTGGGGGCTTTGGTCTTACCAAGTCGGGCCATTTTTGTGATTCTTCCCGATTTCACCGAAATCCACTAAAAACCCTAATTCTCGGTTTTCTCCCGGATTAACTTTTATTTTGGTTTTTCTTGCAAGTGGCTTCTCCATTACCCGTATTCAGTGCTTATCTTTCATTTGAAACCTTCAATTTTGACCAATTTGATCGTTTAAGCACTTTTCCCAAATTTCTCGGATTAGGGTTTCCTTTCTATTGAATCTCCAAATTCCAACTTCCGAACTCAATATCTTTCAATGTAGACCTCGGATTATCAAAATTCTTTCACCATTTTTCAATTGGACTTAAAATCTTGATTTTGAAAGTGGGTTAACTTTTTTAGTAGTTGACTTTTTGGGGTTGATTTTTTTGAGGTTGACTTTTTTCGAGGTTGACTTTTTTCAAATTTGACTTTTTATGCTCGTCCTCTTACACTAAGTCTCGGAGTACCACTTGCAGGATGAAAAAAGTCTTTTTACACTCGGAAACATCAATTTAGGAAGAAAACATACATGTTTTAGTGGTCCGGACAAAATTAGGTGTCTACAGCTGCCTCTCTTTGGCTATTGCTGAGAATCAGGAATCAGGCAAAGATAAACAAACACTAATTTTGTACAGTCAGTGAAATCACATGTGAAGAAAAGGGAAAAGGGGTTTCTTTTTCATTGTTCTATCGTTTTTTCACAATATATATATTTTTGAAAAAGCTGTAAATTGAAGGTTTGTCCTTAAATTGAATTCCCTGACTAATCAAGGCTCGACTCGTCTTAAGGAAACGGATTCGATTTTCAAAAAGAAAAATTGCTGTAAGTTGAAGATTTGTCCTTAAATTGAATTCCCTGACTAATCAAGGCTCGACCCATCTTAAGGAAACGAATTCGATTTTCAAAAAGAAAAATTGGGCACGAAGGTCTTAAGAATAGTGCCCGAAGGTCTTAAAAAACTGGTGCCCGAAGGTCTTTAAAATGGTGCCCGGAGGTCTTTAAAACTGGTGCCCGAAGGTCTTTAAAAATGGTGCCCGAAGGTCTTTAAAACCTGGTGCCCGAAGGTCTTTAAAATTGGTGCCCGAAGGTCTTTAAAACTGATGCCCGAAGGTCTTAAAAACTGGTGCCCGAAGGTCTTCAAAATTGGTGCCCGAAGGTCTTTAAAACTGGTGCCCGGAGGTCTTTAAAATTGGTGCCCGAAGGTGTTTAAAACTGGTGCCCGAAGGTCTTTAAAAATGGTGCCTGAAGGTCTTTAAAACTGGTGCCTGACGGTCTTTAAAACTGGTGCCCGAAGGTCTTTAAAACTGATGCCCGAAGGTCTTTAAAAAAAACTGGTTTGAAAATACCTTGACGACAGTCTTAAGGCTCAACTCGTCTGATAAACAAAATGAATTCGATTTAATACAGAAAGAAATACCTTTATGGCGGTCTCGGAGTCCAAATCTTTTGAGAAGCAAAACGAGTTCTCTTTGAGAAAGTCCAAGTTTCCCTGATTTCTGCACTGTTAGATAAATGCGATGATGAGAATGTCATGCTTTCCAAATGCTTGTATGTTTCCTAAAATAAATGCAATCAAATGATTGTGCCATAATTTCTAATCCATGGTTTCTTTGAGGTTCACAGATTATATGACTTCAGGACAGAGTCTTCACTTGTTCATTGATACCCCACTTAAGGATTTTCACTCAAGATATCTTGTCAAACAGTCTCAGTTTCTGTCTTTCGCTGAAATTCACATATTTTCTGATTTCATGATAGAGTTTCCAACACGTTCGCTGTTTCCTTTTCTTTGGTGATCTTTCCAAACCTTTCCCAAGATTTAAATCTATTCCTTAGTAATACTTTGAAATCTTTTTTATTTAAAGATTTTTATTACTAATCATCATTCAATTTAATAACAAACATAATGCATCTCAAAAGTATATGAAAGAGAATATGAATCAAGCAAAAATTGTCATGAAAAGGATAACAAGAATTTATTACAAGAAATGTGTTTGAAATAATAAATATCAAAGATATAAGAAACAAATGTAAGGTTATAGTCTGTAGATGCCCTGGATGCGGAATATCTTGGACCCCTCCTTTTTCAAACCATCTGAAATTTCTCTTGAACGAGCAATTCACTTGGGTAACCTCTTAACTTCTGTAGTTACATCAGACTGAATTGTTCCCCTTTCCTCTGATTGTCAGATACTTTCTCCCTCTTTACACAGAGCATTGATTCAAGCTTTGATCAGTACTTGAGCCGCCTTTTGCAGGTTTTCAACTCAAGTGTCCTCCATTCGGTATTAAGTCGCCTTTTGTGGGTTTTCGGCTTAAACCTCTCCTTTTACATATTTTTCATTTCCGTTTTTTGTATTCTATCATGCATCTGAGAATTCTAAATGCTTCCAAGGTAAAAATATCAATTCAAAAGATGAGATGAATTCTGAGAATAACCTTTCAAATTAAATATCCATGCTTGATCAAAATGGGCTTTAAAAGCATGTAATGTAGGCCAAGGTTTAGGTTTAGAAAGAAAAGATAAATAGGCCCAAAGTGTGTTTAAAGGTGATTGGATCAAGGATCATTTTCTGAGGAGAACTCATTCTTTAAACATTTGTCCCTTTTTGGACTTTCTCTTTTTCTCTTTTTTTTTTTTTTTGCTTTGTTGGCTTTTATTTTGCCACATTTTCCAATGGCTTTCTTTTGCCATGATTTTTGATTATCTTTCCTCACATTTGCCCTCCAGTATAGGGGGTAATCCTTGATCAAAGTTTAAAGAAAAAAATAATTCTTAAGGCTCAAAGGGGTAACTAAAGATAATTTCTTCTTAGTGGAAGGAATATGAAAGATGGCCATTCATCACATCAAGCATGAATATTCTCTTTGAAAAGCAATTCTCAGGGGAAATAGATATATAGAATTTCTATTTTTACACTTGAAACCATTCGAATTTCCTTGTGCACAGCATCACACCTTTTTTTTTCAAGCATAATACTTCTTCAATTCATCAGCATTCACGGGATGTCTAAAATCATCTCCATCCATTCGAGTTAGAATCAATGCTCCTCCAGAAAAAGCTCTCTTTACCACGTAGGGTCCTTCCTAATTTGGAGCCCATTTTCCTCTCGGGTCCTTCACTATAGGGAGAATTTTTCTCAATACCAACTCCCCTTCTCGGAACTGTCTAGGACGAACCTTCTTGTTGTGGGCTCGAATCATCCTTTTCTGATACAACTGCCCGTGACAAATTGCTTTCAATCTTTTCTCCTCGATGAGATTCAACTGTTCATAATGAGCTCTAACCCATTCTGCTTCCTCTAGGCCAACTTCCATCAGAACCCGAAGTGAAGGGATCTCAACTTCAATAGGTAGCGCTGCTTCCATCCCGTATACCAAAGAAAACGGTGTTGCCCCTGTAGATGTGCGGACCGAAGTACGATATGCATGAAGAGCAAACGACAAGATCTCGTGCCAATCCTTGTACACATTGGTCATCTTCTCAACAATCCTCTTGATGTTCTTGTTAGCTGCTTCTACTGCGTCATTCATGTTCGGACGGTAAGGTGTCGAATTATGATGTGTGATCTTGAATTGAGTACACACTTCTCTCATCATCTTATTGATCAAATTGAGAGCATTATCCGAAATAATTCTTGCTGGCAACCCGTAACGGCATATGATTTCTTTCTTGACGAATTTGCATACCACCGACTTTGTTACATTCGCATAGGAAGCAGCTTCTACCCACTTTGTGAAATTATCTATGGCCACCAAGATGAAACGATGTCCATTTGAAGCTTTCGGGGTAATACGATCGATCATATCCATTCCCCACATTGAAAAGGGCCATGGTGCAGTCATGACATGTAATGGCGAGGGCGACACATGAATCTTATCTGCATAAATCTGACATTTATGGCACTTCCGGAAATAACTGATACAATCTCCTTCCATTGTCAGCCAATAGTACCCTGCCCTCATAATCTGCTTAGCACGCATGTGACCATTAGTTTGGGTGCCACATATCCCTTCATGGACCTCTTCTATGATTCTTCGGGCTTCGACAGAACCGACACAGCTCAATAGGACTTGATCTTTCCCTTTCTTGTAAAGAATCTCACTATCTAGAACAAAACCCATTGCTAACCTTCTCAGAGTCCTCTTGTCATTCTTTGTTGCTTGTTCTGGATATTTTTGACTCTTAATGTACTGTAAGATGTCATTATACCAAGGGAGACCATCTGCTTCTTCGATACTCAAACATTGATGACAAAGTAGCCAGAGCATTTTCCATCCGGTTTTTTTTCTCGAAGAAAGTAGTTGAAATTCACTTCTTCGAACTCCTCCAATAAACTCAGTATGAGTTCTCGGTATTGGATTAGCTTTGTATCTCGGGTTTCCCATTCTCCTCGTAGCTGGTAAATCACTAGGGCTGAGTCTCTGAAAACTTCCAATACTTTGATCTTTCTGTCCACTGCAGCACGAAGGCCCATAGTACATGCTTCATACTCGGCAGTATTGTTTGTACAATCAAAATCCAATCTAGCAGTGAAAGGATAACAATCTTGTTCTGGGGATATAAGCACTGCACCGATTCCATGCCCCGTGGCATTAGATGCGCCATCAAATTACATTTTCCATACTTTCTTCTTCAGGGGAATCTCATCTGCTTGCGACACATACATCAAATCCTCATCTGGGAAGTCAAAGTTCAACGGCTCATAATTTTCCACTGCCCGACTTGCTAAGAATTCAGCCACTGTACTGCCCTTGATAGCTTTTTGAAATGCATATGCAATGTCGTATTCTGACAATAAAACCTGCTATCTTGCTGTCCTCCCTGACAAAGAAGGTGCTTCCAACATGTATTTGACTGGATCCAACTTAGCAATCAACCACGTTGTGTGATACAACATATACTGTCTAAGTCTTCGAGCAGTCCAAGCTAAGGCACAACACAACTTCTATACCGACGAATATTTCAACTCATAATCTGTGAACTTCTTGCTGAGGTAATAAACTGCCTGTTCTTTCTTTCCAGTTTCATCAAGATGCCCCAAAACACAATCCATGGATCTTTCAAATACTGATAAATACAGTATCATTGGTTTATCCGGAATAGGTGGCATTAATACTGATGGGTTTGATAGATAATGCTTAACCTTTTCGAAAGCAATCTGACACCCTTGATCCCATTCTCCTGGATCACATTTTCGAAGTAACTTAAATATTGGATCACATTTGTCGGTTAACTGTGAAATAAATCGAGCAATGTAATTCAATCTCCCCAGAAAGCCTCTTACTTCCTTTTGAGTGCGAGGTGGTGGCAAATTCTGAATGGCCTTCACTTTATCCGGATCAATCTCAATTCCTCTTTTGCTGACGACAAAACCCAACAACTTCCTTGAAGTGACTCCAAAAATGCATTTTGCCGGATTTAGCTTGAGTCTAAATTTCCTTAATCGTTCAAAGAGCTTCTTAAGATTCGCAATATGCTCCTATTCTCCTTGTGACTTTGCGATCATATCATCAACGTAGACCTCAATTCCCTTATGCATCATATCATGAAACAAGGTCACCATGGCTCTCTCGTATGTTGCCCCAGCATTCTTCAACCCAAATGGCATTACTTTGTAGTAGAAGGTTCCCCACATTGTAACAAATGTGGTTTTCTCCATATCTTCTGGTGCCATTTTGATCTGATTGTATCCTGAGAATCCGTCCATAAAAGAAAATAAAGAACTCTTCGCTGTATTATCCACCAAAGTATCAATATGGGGCAAAGGGAAATTGTCTTTAGGGCTGGCCTTGTTCAAATCTCGGTAATCAACGCACATCCGCACCTTGCCATCTTTCTTTGGTACTGGAACAATATTTGCCACCCATTCTGGATATTTTACCACCTCTAGGAATCCAACATCAAATTGTTTCTTCACCTCCTCTTTTATCTTTAACAGCATATCAAGCCTCATTCTTCTCAATTTTTGCTGAATTGGCTTGCATTCTGGCTTTAAAGGGAGCTTATGAACCACAATATCCAGATCTAACCCTGGCATATCTTGGTAAGACCATGCAAATACATCCACATACTCCTGGAGCAAAGCTATCAATTCACCTTTTATTGATGGTGAGAATGAAGTTCCAATTTTGACTTCTTTTATCTCTTCACCATTTCCCAGATTTATTGTTTCCAATAACTCCTTATGAGGAAATACTTGTTTCTCCTCTTGTTCTATTTTCCTCAATAGATCTGGAGGTAGACCGTAATCCTCAGTATCTTCATTAGCCTCAAAATCACCCGTGCAAATAGGTCTTTAAAAATCAATTTCAGAATTACTGACAGGAAGGTCCTCATATTCTGCATCCATACACCTGTAAATAGGTGGAGAAAAAACAATATAGGAAAATATATAATGAAAACAAAATAAAAAACAAAAATGAAAGAATATGGACACATCAATATGGATAATGCATTGTGCTTGTTATTTATTGAATAAAAATGTTTAAAAAGCCCATTAGAGAAAAAACTCTTAATATCTCTGGGTAAAGATAATTAAGATTGCTTTTTTTTAAAAGTATTACTTTGGAATAGACTTAAAGACTACGGACAACTCAGTCGCACTCCAGTTGGTTAGTCTATATCCTGGTGGACAAGGTCGCACCATCCAGCTAGCATTAATTCTGTCTTCCTCAGTTGCGTAGACCTCCACATCATACATATGCTCATCCCTATTCACCTGAAACCTCTCGAAGGCTTGCTCTATCATTACGAGCACATCATCAGAATTCTTTTCTCCGAACAGAGAACCGGCTGAGCGAAAGCTGTGAAGGATAGGTGGGAATGTCATAAGCTCCCACTCAATATCCATACCGGTAAGATGGGCCATCCTCCTTTGTCGATTCCTTTCAACTTGTTTCCTATTCTCATGGGCCTTCGAAAGATACCCTAGGCCAAATCGGTCTCTCTTTCCTTTTACTTCTATGGCTCGAGCCATCCCCTGAAGATATTTCCCAAATCCTTTTCCAGCCCTGCAGCCTTTTCCTACGGTGGTTCTTACCCCCCCTTGAGTTCTTGGACAGCCTCAGTTTCGGAAATTTCCGTCCTTCAACGACGAAAATTGTATTTACAAATTCCAAAGACCGGAAAGAACACTCCACGGCATCTTCATTGGGCTCCACATAAGGAGATTCAGTTGATGCGGAGGCTATTATGTCTTCCTCCCCTGATACCGTGATCAACCGGCCCTCCATCACAAATTTTAGGTTTTGGTGGAGAGACGAGGGTACAGCCCCAGCTGAATGTATCCATGGCCTTCCCAACAAGCAATTATAAGATGGATTAATATCCATGACCTGGAAGTTCACTGTATAAATGCACGGGCCTATCTCCAGAGGAACTTTAATGGTTCCCATAACCTCTCTCCTAGTTCTATCAAAAGCCCTGACCACCGTGCAACTTGGTATCATATGGGATATATCCACTGGCAATTTGGATAGGGTTGCTAAAGGCATCACATTTAGTGAAGAACCACTATCCAAAAGGACCCTCGGTAATATGTGCCCCTTACAAGTGGTAGTTATATGGAGAGCTTTCGTCAATCCAATATCATTGGGTAGTATCTCCTCATAGCTGAAAAATATGTAGTCATCTGCTGCGATGTTTCCCACCAACCTATCCAGCTTTTCCACTGATATATTATTAGCCACGTATGCTTGATTTAATACTCTTAACAAAGCATTTCTGTGTGGTTCTGAATTTAAAAGCAAGGATAAGATTGAGATCCTAGCTGGTTGACGCTGCAGTTGTTCAACCATGCTATACTCACTATGCTTTATAAATTTCAAGAACTCACAAGCTTCTTTCTCACATACTGGTTCTTTTATTCTGTTAACCGGGGCTGATCCCCTTTCTGTTTCCTTTGGCAAATCCATCTCAATATGGATTGGCTCGACGACCTTCTTCCCTTTATTAATTCCTCTGTCTTTCCCTGCTACCCCTTGTTCAACGGCCTTTGGAGCATAACACCTCCCGCTTCGGGTTAAATGCCCCACACCTGTAATATCCTGCTGGCTTGAAGACCCGGGCATAACCATGCTGCAGTTATATTTCCATGGTGTAGCCTTGTTTTCCTTGTATGGAAAGGAAACAGGTAAATCAATGATTAATTTGGGGGCATTTTCTTCCATGACTGGCATAACTTTTTCCTCCGGTTCATCATAGTAGATGATTAGGGGTCTTTCTATCCCATAGCCACCTGTATTTTCAATGACTTATATTTCCCCTTCTATCTCCTCGTAAAATTAGGCTACCCCACTACCCATCATCTTTTGGACTTTAACCCGAAAGTCCACGCAATTCTGTATGTCATGGCCTTCACCCTTATGGAACGGGCACCAATTATGCATCCTTCTTGCAACCATTTTTAGACCTTCCGTACCTTCCACCAATCCTGCCTTGACCATTTCAACCTATACTGTCATCATCGGAGTCTTAACCTCCCCAATATCTCTTTTTAATCTTCTGCCCTCTCCGATCAATATTGCATTTACCTGATTTCCAGCATGATTGGGCAATGGATTTTCGGCTACGTTCAGTCCATTTTTTGATCCAAACTTCAAAACCCTAGCATTAATCAGGCTTTGGTCTTTCTTTTTGAAGGCCAGGCAATCTTCAATTGAATGTCCTTGGATTCCCGCATGGTATGCACAGTTGGTGTTTGCATTATACCATCTTGGATATGGAGGTGTCAAAGGTTTTAGGAACACGGGCGCAACAAGTTGATCATGCAATAGTTTTGGATATAGCTCACCATAGGTAGTGGGAATCAGATCAAATTGGGTTTTTTGATCGTTCTTTGGTGAACGTTGGTCATTACGCGCAGGCCCTTGTGTGTTTGGAACAGTATTTCTAGGAAGGGTGATTTGAGGGGATATGCCAGTTGGGAATGGCTGTTGTGGTATATTGGTGTAGGGGAACGGGTTTTAGGTAAGGTGGTTGACATTGGGGTAGTAAAAATTATACCCCGGGTATGGTGTGTAAGGTGTCGGAGGTGTATAAGGTGTGGTGGGAGTATAGGGCCTTGGTGGTGTGTATGGTGTAGGAGGTGTATAAGGGTATTGGTTGAAGCTTATTGCATGAGTTTCCTCCTTCTTCTTTGCCGGAAAAGCTCTCTTTGGGGTAGCAGACTCACCCCATTCCATCTTTCCATTCTTAATAGCTGACTCAATCATTTCCCACAGATATTACCATATCCGCAAAATCTTTGGTAGTGTTTCCCACTAATTTGTCATAATAAGGTGCTTTCAATGTGTTAATGAAAAGCACCGTGGTTTCTTTGTTGGTTAAAAGGGGTTGCACTTGTATGGCCAGATCCCTCTACCTCTGCGAATACTCTTTGAAGGTCTCATTGGACATCTTTTCCATGTTCTGTAATGACAGCCTATCCGGTACCATGTCAGAAACGTGCTTATAATACTCCATAAAAGCCCTGGCCAAATCCGTCCATGAACGAATCTTGGTATGACTGAGTTGATTGTACCATCGGGTGGCTGACCCTGTTAAGCTGTCCTAGAAGCAATGAATAAGCAATTTCTCATTATCCTCATGCCCTGTCATCCTTCTATAGTACATAGTCAGATGAGCCGATGGGTTGGTGGTCCCATTATACTTTTCAAAGTCTGGTACTTTGAACTTCGGTGGAATTATTAGATCATGTACCAAGCTCATCTCTTTGGCATCTAGACTGCCAAACAACTCAGTTCCTTCCACTGCTCCTAGCCTTTCTTCCAACAACTGATATTTCTTCTTAGATTCAGTAGTTTCGACCCTCTTCAGTTCAGTCATTTTGGCCCTTTCCTTCTCTGCCATTTCTTCGAAGTCTGGAACCTCAACCTCAATTGGATCAACTCCGATGTTACCCCTTTTTGGGCCGAAATTTTGTGCTTCGGCCGCCGGCTGGATGTAGATGTAGGAAGCTACCCCAATTGGGATTTCATTTCCCACAGGTTGGGATGTCTGGCCATTTCTCTGTACCACTTCTGGTCTATCCTCTTGATTCACTGCCCCCATTCCAGCAACTGATTCTCTCCGGGCCACTTCTACTTCATTATAGTGCTCATCATCTCCATGAGCTTTATCATATGTTCTCGTGTCTCCTCTTGAGACTTAGTCAACTGTTCTTGTAGTTCTTTCTGGATTCTTTCTATTCTCTCAATTCTGGCAAGCTGATCGTTTTCCATGGCTTTTGTTCGAGATCGAGTATTGTAAGGGTGTTGGAAGTCTGGTTCTTTCTGAGTGCGACCAATTGTATCTTTAGTTTTAAAAACCATGGATTAGAAATTATTAACACATTTCTTATTTTTATTTTATATAAAAAAATGAATAAATGAATAAGTGAATGAATGAATGAATCAGTGTTAATGAATGAACAACTAAGTAAATGACTAAGTGTATGAACCTATAATGAATAAATGAATGGACCAATAAATGACTAAGTGTATGAACAATTTATAAAGAATAAATGAATGAACGATTATGAACAAATAAAATATAAAAAAAACTAGTGAATAATGAATGCATTTAAAGTATTGGCCCCGGGATAATTCCAACCAAATGGTCTTTCATTGATTTCCTGGAACTAAATACATCAAAGAAAAGATCCCTGTTTTAGACAACATGATAACTTATCTCTCCTAAAAACTATTACAAAACACTGGTAACTCCCTCGGATTCTGGACTTTCTTCACTGTCCCCTTTTGATTGCCTTGCTCTTCCATCTGATCCCTACTTATTCACGACCCTTTGACGTGTCAGTAGAAGCATCGTCGTGTAAGCTTTCCCTAACTTGTTTCTCCAGTTGATTCGCTCGGGCTTCCTCGTGTTTTGCTTTCTCCTTCCAGTAGTTATTCTCCTTCTTGAGGTTGTTGACCTCATGTTCCCACTCCCCGAAAGTTTTGATAGTACCCTCAAATCTGAGCTCGAAGCGGTACCTCTTGTTCTCCAAATGTAATTCCCGAAGATCGCCCTTAACGGTGTCCCTTTCTCTCTTGATCTGTTCCTTTTCTTTTTCCCGAGCTGATTCCCTATTCTTCATGTCCTCAAGCTCTTCTTGCTGTCGGGCAATCTTCTTGCTCATCCGGGCCTTTTCGTTTTCAAATTCCGCCCTTGCGATTTCTAACTCTGATGGCATTTCCCTCGGTGGCGGATTCACGAACTGGACCTCCTCCCCATCTGATGTCAAAAGTCTATCATTAACGCTTAATTTCCTCCATACCAGATAATCAGCTGTAAAGATGTCGGCATATCTGGCCACTTTTATCCGATGGGTTTTCTTCCATGCTTCAATCACTGCCCATACTTTTCCAGAATATCCGTCTTCCCCATAAGTGAACTCTGATGATCCTAGATTATGAGTCACGGGTGTGAATTGCCGGGACTCAACCTGTCTTTGCACCAACAAAGGCGTATAACTCACAGACCCCCAAATTTCGAGTAATGGAACTCCCGGGTTGTCCCCACATTTGTACATAATCGGCATAGGAACCATCCATGGAGCTCTCCAAGTCACCATCTCCCCTTTTAGATTCCAGAACATGTTGACCCATTTCTCTTCATTCCCGTCTTTAGGCCAATCATTTTGAAGGAACTCCCTAATCGGAACTAAAGTCTTCATGTACGGTTTGAAGGAAACATTTTCTATCTTCCAAAAGTGACTTTGAATCCAAATATAAAGGAGCTGTTCACACCCATTGATTCTCCCTTGTCCTGCTCTTTTACAAAAATTCAAGGATCGGAGAGTTTCAGCTATGATGGCTGGAGATGGGTTGATCTTCTGTTCCAATTTTTCAAAGAAATCAAACACGGCTATATCCACATGACCCAATATCTTCGAGAATATGATTAACCCGTAGATGGCTAGAATGAAGATGTCCCTGGCTTTTGCTTTGTCGGAACAACCCAATATCAACTGTCAGAGAGTTTCCCACGGAATGCACCCATTTTTTTGCTTTGTGTCCACATGACTCTCAACCCATGTTGTATCCATTCCTGTGATCCGAGCCACTTTCTTCTTCAAACCTGAAGGTTTCATTTCCTTCAAATATACCCGATTAGGATTAGGACATTCAATACGTAACAGTGTCGAATATTCTTCGATCAGTGGTCCATATCCTCCTTGTTAAAAGTGAAACATCTATAAGCAGGATTCCAAAACTGTACCATAGCCTGAATCAACCCACTATTGACCTGAATCAGAATTAAGAGTGTTATTCTCCATATTTCTGAGTGAAGGCTTCTTTCTCTGATACATTCCATTGATTCCAAATGTCGGCTAACCCTCGGAGATTATTCTGTCTAGGATCCACTTTGACCCTTTCCGGCAATACTGACACATAATCTTTCTTGAGGCAATCACCATCCTCCCTCTGATCTTTTTCCGACCGTGACCTGACTACTGCATGATCTTCTATCACTGAAATAACCTGACACTCCATGAAAGTCCTTTGGGTTGATAACTATCCAGAGGCCAATAAACTTCAAGTGTATGATGATGTCTATGATGCATGTCAAAGAAAAGAAAACAGAAAGAAATAGATTAGTAAAGAAATGAATTCACAAATATAACATAAATAGCAACATGCTTTTAAAAAAATTGTCCCGAAAATTTAAACAGAGCTTCGGCATTACGACGCCTCTGGGACAAGATAATAAAAAAAAATGCGAGCGATATGATGTTCGTTCATCATCACCCAATTTGTATCTAACATATAGAAAGATGGTAAAAGGTTGGAAATGTTCCTCCATGTGCTCTTAAACTTCGGGTATCTAACAGAAATCCGGCATGGTTTCGCCTAGGTTCACTATATGAAGGTGAATTGGTTCTAAGGCCCCGAACTGTTCCTCATTGTTGCCGGTGAAGGCTAGTAAGGCACCCCGATAAAAGCGGGTTCAATTCGTTAGAGTATATTTTCCTATGCCCGTACGGAGGATTATCACGAAGGCATTAGGTACTTTATACTTCGGAAGTGTTTCACTAGCCCATACGGAGGATCAATCACGAAGGCGTAGTTACTTTACTCCCACTTAAAAGCACGGAACCCGGGTAGAGGATTTATGTTATGCAAATACAGTGTGTGCGGAGGAACAAAACAAACCTGTCACCACCTATTCTACAACCCTTATTCTAAATATCCCACTAAAATCAAACAATGTAAAGCATCAGTCAAGCAAACATATAAATATACGCAACAAAATAACCAGAGAACAAATAATAATATGAATGCACATGAATATGGACATATTAAAACATTTTTTTTATTTTCAAAATTCTTTTTTATTTTAAAAATATGAGAATTAAAATTAAATACCAACAAAACCGAGACTTTGATAACATACTACTAATTCTAGGCCTGACTCTCTAATTGTCCCCAGCGGAGTCGCCAAGCCGTTGCAACCTAAAAAATAACGAGTCTCATCGCAAGAATTTATTATTCGTTAAGCGTGACATTAAAAAAAACGAAGAAAAAGTCGACTTAATTCCTCTAGAAAAATGAAGGTTTTGAAAATGACCTTGAAAACGACATGGAGTCGCCACCAATCTTTTTTAGCTAGGTGTGATCGGCCACCTATTAAAACCGGTTTTATAAAATATTTTAAAAATTAATTAAAATATTTTTATAACCAATTTCAAGTCTGCGTTATAAGCCAGAGAAATCAAAGAAGCGGGTTCGGAAGTTGGTTACATGTGGGGAATGATTAGCACCCCCACAACGCTCGTATAAATCGATACCTTATTAATCGTGTGTTGTCTTAAGTCTCTGAAAAAATCGGTTTTAAATTTAGTATTTCAAGTTAATTCCCAATTTAAAGAAAAATAATTCCATTTTTAATTGAGAATGATCCGGAATTTATAAATTCAAAATTTTTCTATATTCCCCAACATACGTGGCAAAATATAGAAATTTTTATTAATTTGGAAAACTTTCCGAATCATTCTCGTTTTTGAAAGAAAGATATTCCTTTATTAATGATAATTGATGATATTCCCTCCAGAAACCCGGTAGAGAACTCATGAATTATTTTAACTCGGGAATATCTTTATTTTTTATTGAAAAATCATTATCCTTTTGAAAACATTTTAAAAGATATGAATATGTATATGCATGACATAAATAAAATGACATGGCAAAATCTAAATAATATAATGCATCCCTAATGATATGATATAATTTAAATGCCTTATCATATTCTAAATGAAATGAAATGTCCTAAGTTATATGACATATTCTAAATGAAATGAAATGACCTAAGTAACATAATATATTCTATATGAGATGCAATATCCTAAGTCATATGATATAATCTAAATGAAATAAAATATCCTAGATAACATAATATATCCTAAATGAAATGACAATGACCTAGGTAATATAATATATTCTACATGAAATGACCTAAGTAACATAATATATTCTATATGAAATGAAATAATTTAAATGACATGGAAAATATGAATGATATGGCATATAATTTAAATGACATGGAATATATAATAATGCTATCATATAATATGCATGAAAATAATAATGCATGAACATAGTATATGCTAAATAATATAACCAAAAATAATTATAAAAAAAAGCATAGGATATCATGAAATATTCAAAATCATATAATAAACAATATAACATAACTCAAAATCACAACAATATCATAGAAGTTATCATTGCAAAAATCATATATTATATAAAATACATGAATATAGAAAATGCAATGTATGAAAATGTATTTTTTCCTTTAATTAAGGAAATCCATATATCTAAAACGATATCCGGCTACCTTCGGAAAATATGTCAAATTAAATATTATAAAACCAAAATACTTTGTGATTGTTTGAAAACAATTTTGAAAAGCTTGAATTAAAAATAAAAAAACTGGGCTAGTTTTTTTTATTTTTAAAATGACTCTAATTTCCTAAGTTTAAAATCCCGGACTTGACCACCCTTAACCCGAGAGTTAAAAAATAATTTTTAGCGTTTAAAAAGGCTTAGAAACTATCCTAAGTCAGTAGCTAACCTTCCTACTCAGCCCCTTCTAAGTAACTTAACCAAAACATAAAAATGATTTTTCTTTAAATTCAATTCTGACTCCACTGTCCAGGTTTAAGCCACAATTTTTTACCCTATTTTTAAAAATTCAAAACATTCTGAAAAAAATACTGGAGACTCAAGACATGTAAAAATACACGGGAAAAAATCAGCTTAATTTTCTGATCAAAGATGAATGCCCAGAAAAATCGGGAAAGTACGAGTACTGGGTGAAAAAAAACTGCTTTGCCAAAATAAATTTTTGCCTTTGATAAAATCATTTAAAAATCAAAGTAAAAATATTTAAAACTCACAAAATGACTCAAAAATAGTAGCTAGGACTTTTTGAAAGTTAGATAAAAATTAGCTAAGTAAAAAAAATCACAAAGGTAGAATAATCAATTTGACAAAACTTAATTTCCCACAAGTATGCTCAAGAGAGCATGACTTTAAACCATTAATTGGCTCAAGTCATTATTCAAGTGGCATGAACATGAAATGCATGAAAATAATACAGCAAGTATAGTGCATGAAATGCATGAGTTTAAACCTAAATGTCATGAAAAAAATGCATGGCATTCATATAGTGACCTAGACCTAAATGAACTTGCATGGCATTTAATACAACCTAGACCTAAAATGCATGAACATGCATGGCAAATAAACCTAACTTAATAACTAAAATATGCATGGCATTTTGACAAACACAAAGCATGCTTAAACCAAAAACTCAACCAAATATCATGCAAATGCTAACCTATCAACTAACATGGCAAGAATGCACATATAATGCAAAAATTCAAGGAGTGGCCGAATGGCCTATGTAACTAGCAAACATGACATTTTCACAAACACTTGGTATATTGGCATGCAAAACTAAATCAAATGTCATGCAAATGCAAAAACCTACCAACTAACATGGCAAAAATGCAACACACAATGCAAAACACATGGAGTAGCCAAATGGCCTCAAGCTCCAACAAGCATGGCATTTTCACAAACACTTGATATACTAACATGCTCAACTAAAATATAACACTTAAATCATGCAAAATCCACACAAGCATTTTCACAAGCACTTGATATACTAAATCTAAAACATGCTCAAGTAAAATATAAAGCTCAAATCATGCAAAAACCACACAAGCATTTTCACAAACACTTGAGATACTAAATCTAAAACACCAACAAATTTAAACATCATGAAAACAGAAAATTAAAAATGTAAAAACATGATATTCAAATCATAAATGGAAACAAACAAAGCAACCAAATTAAAATATAATTCAAGTATATGAAGTAAAATAACATTTAAAACATTAAGGTCAAAGAAAATAACATCAACAACATGATAAAATAAACCAAAACAGCAACTTAAATAAAGAATGTAGGCCATTCGACCATGGTGAGTATATTGTAAAATAAAATTATAAAAAAACGTTTATTTAAAAAGGAAACTCACCAAATAGTAATCAAAATAGCAAAAACAAGAATGGAAAATCAAGAAAGTGCAAGAGTTGGTGGTCAAGAGCAACCTCAAGAAGCTATATTTCAAGCTTTATCTCTTCAAACTTTCCTTTCTTTTCTAAACTTTTTCTTTTTGCCTTCAACCAAAGACAGAAAAACCAAGTAAAAACCAAGAGAACTCAGCAAAAATAAAGTGTGAAAAACTGAATTCTGCCCCCCTATTAGAGCTGGCCGAACCCCCTCTCTCTCCTCAAGGATGTTGTCATTTTTTTATAACCAATTTTCCATCAAATGGCTAATAATTCAAGGTGAAAAAATCATGAAATTATCACCCTTAGATTAGCATATCAGCTGTCCCAAATTACAGCTGTTCAAGAATAATGTTGACACTCTCTCTTGGCCTATGTGGCTTAATCACCATGGCTTGATCAAAGAGAATCTCTAACTAACTCTTAATTTTTAGCCATTTGATTGAAAAATCAGAAGCTTCCTCCTTCCTCCTTCCTTTGGGCCTTGGCAGGCCAGCACTTCTCTTTTCCAGCCCAAGTCTGATTTTTTGAAAGGCCCAAAGAAGCCCTTTTCGGTTGCTTAGGTGAAATGACCGTTTTGCCCCCCGGATGCAAATAAATATCAAACTGACTCCAAATTCAATTTTTATTTTTTTAATACTTCCAACTAATAAAACATTGAGTTCTGAAATTTTTCAAAATTATCCGAGTCCGTTTGCTATTTATTTAGATTTTTTCTTCCAAAAATGGCCTTTTATACCCCTCCATTTTACCATTTTTTAAACAAGCTCCAAATCAAGATTTTTATTCACCAATATCTTCCAAATAATTTAAAAGTGTGATCTGGAATTTTTCATAATTTTTGGAGCTCATTTGTAATTTTTTCGGGGATTTATCGGCTTGAATTACTACATAGGAGCTCGGGATTTGGCCATTTTGCAAACGAACTCCGAATCAAGATTTTATTTCACCAATCTCTTCAAAATAATTAAAAAATGAGATTTGAACAATTTTAGAATTTTTGGAGTCCATTTGCTATTTTTCCAGGATTTATCTTCTTGAATTATTGCATAGGAGGCCCGGGATTTGGCCATTTTGCAGACGAACTCCGAATTAAGATTTTCTTTCGCCAATCTCTTCCAAATAATTTAAAACTAAGATTTACAAAATTTTATAAGATTTGGAGCTCATTTGCTATTTTTTCGGGATTTTTCTTCTTGAATTACTGTATGAGAGACTCGGGATTTGGCCATTTTGGAAACGAACTCCGAATCAAGATTTTATTTTTACAATCTCTTTAAAATGATTTAAGAATGATATTTGCATTTTTTTTAGAATTTTCAGAGTCCATTTTCTAATTTTCCCAAATTTTCCAATTTTGCCCTTTTGCCTTCGAAACCCGGTTTTGCTCAAAACAAGTCCAATTTTTAGATTTTCTTCAAGATTAGCCTTGGGCTATCCCTTTTTAATCATTCCTCATCCATTGGGGGCTTTGGTCTTACCAAGTCGGGCCATTTCTGTGATTCTTCCCGATTTCATCGAAATTCACTAAAAACCCTAATTCTCGGTTTTCTCCCGGATTAACTTTTCTTTCAGTTTTTCTTTGCAAGTGGCTTCTCCATTACCCGTAGTCAGTGCTTATCTTACATTTGGAACCTTCAATTTTGACCAATTTGTTCGTTTAAGCACTTTTTCCCAAATTTCTCGGATTAGGGTTTCCTTTCTACTAAATCTCCAAATCCCAACTTTCGAACTCAATATCTTTCAATGTAGACCCCGGATTATCAAAATTCTTTCACCATTTTTCAATTGAATGATTTTGAAAGTGGGTTGACTTTTTCAGTAGTTGACTTTTTGGGGTTGACTTTTTCGGGGTTGACTTTTTCCCGAGGTTGACTTTTTTCAAGTTTGACTTTTTAATTCTCGTCCTCTTCAACTAAGTCTCGGAGTACCACCTGCAGGATGAAAAAAGTCTTTTTACACTCGGAAACATCAATTTAGGAAGAAAACATACCTGTTTTAGTGGTCCGAACAAAATTAGGTGTCTACACTAATCATATATTTGCCTTCTTCTTTTTCATACAAGGAAAACAAAGCTGCACCATGGAAGTATGACTGCAGCATGGTTATGCCAGGGTCTTCGAATCAGCGAGATATCATAGGTGTGGGGCATTTAACACGAAGTGGAAGGTGTTATGCCCTTGAGGTTGTTGAACAGGGATCAACAAGAAAGGATGGAGGAATGGATAAAGAGAAGAAGGCAGTTGAACCAATCCATGTTGAGATGGATTCGTCAAAAGAAATAGAGAGGGGGTTAGCCCCAATTAATAAAATAAAAGAGCCGGTGAATAAAAAAGAGGCTTGCGAGTTTTTTAAATTCATAAAGCATAGTGAGTATAGTGTGGTTGAGCAATTACAGCGTCAACCAGCTAGAATTTCAATCATCTCATTACTATTGAACTCGGAGCCACACATAAATGCCCTATTGAGAGTTTTGAATCAGGCATATGTGGCCAACAACATATCGGTGGAAAAATTAGACAGGTTGGCAAGGAATATTGCAGCAGATGACTATATATATTTCAGCTATGATGAAATACCGCCCAATGGTATTGGGTCAACAAAGGCTCTTCACATAACAACCACTTGCAAAGGGCACATACTACCGAGGGTGCTTCTGGATAATAGTTCTTCATTAAATGTGATGCCCTTGGCAACCCTGTCTAAATTGCAAGTTGATATTTCTTATATGCTGCCAAGTTGCACGGTAGTTAGAGCTTTTGATAGAACTAGACGGGAGGTAATAGGAACCATCAAGGTCCCGATGGAGATAGGTCCTTGTACCTATAAGGTGAACTTCCAAGTCATGGATATTACCCCATCGTACAATTGCTTGTTGGGAAGGCCTTGGATACATTCAGCAGGGGCTGTACCTTCATCTCTCCATAAAAACTGAAATTCGTGATGGAGGGACGTTTGGTCACCGTATCGGGAGAAGAGGACATCATAGCCTCTGCATCTACTAGTTCTCTTTACATTGAGCCAGATGAAGATGCTGTGGAATGCCCCTTTCGGTCTTTGGAGTTCGTAAATGCAGTAGTTTTCACTGAAGGATGAAGAATTCCAAAGCCGAAGTTGTCCAAGAATACAATGTTGGGAGTAAGGACTACCGTGGGAAAGCGCTGCAGGGCTGGAAAAGGTCTTGGAAAGTATCTTCAAGGAATGGCTCGAGCAATTGAAGTAGTGGGAAAGAAGGACCGATTTGGCCTAGGATATCTTTCGAAGGCCCATGAGAAGAGGAAACAAGTTGAAAAGAACCTACAAAGGAGGATGGCTTGTCTCGCGGGTATAGATATTAAGTGGGAGCCTATGACTTTCCCACAAATCCTTTACAGCTTCCGCTAAGCCAGTTTTCTATTCGAAGAAAAGGATTCAGATGATGTACTCATAATGATCGAGCAAGTTTTCGAGAAGTTCCATGTGAATAAGTAGACAGATACAGGCTATGGTGATCTGCATGACTGGAGAGGAAGAAATGAAAAGTAAGAATGTAGACTGGATGGTGCGACCTTGTCCACCAGGATATAGACTGACCAATTGGAGTGCAACCGAGCTGCCCATAGTCTTTAAGTCTATTCCAAAGTAATACTTTAAAAAAACGATCTTAATTATCTTTGCCCAGAGATATTAAGAATTCTTTGTAATGGGGTTTTGTTTACACATTTCATTCAATAAATAACAAGCACGATGCATTTTCTTCATATTGATGTGTCCATTTCTTTCATTTATGCTATTTATTTTGCTTTCATTATATATATTTTCCTATATTGTTTCTTCCCCACATATTTACAGGTGTACGGATGCGGAATATGAGGACCTTCCTGTCAGTAATTCTGAAATTGATTTTGAAAGACCCATTTACACAGGTGATTTTGAGGCCAAAGAAGATACTGAGGACTATGGTATACCTCCGGATTTATTAAGGAAAATAGAAAAAGAGGAGAAACAAGTACTTTCTCATAAGGAGTTATTAGAAATGATAAATCTGAGAAATGGTGAGGAGATAAAGGAGGTTAAAATTGGACTTCATTGCCATCATCAATAAATGGTGAATTGATAGCCTTGCTCCGGGAATATATAGATGTATTTGCATGGTCATACCAAGACACGTCAAGTCTGAAAATAGGTATTGTGGTTCATAAGCTCCCTTTAAGGCTAGAGTGCAAGCCAATTCAGTAAAAGTTGAGAAGAATGAGGCCGGACATGCTGTTAAAGATGAAAGAGAAGGTGAAGAAGCAATTTGATGTTTGGTTTTTAAAGGGGGCAAAATATCCGAAATGGGTGACAAATATTGTTCCAGTACTAAAGAAAGATGGCAAGGTGCGGATGTGCGTTAATTACCGAGATCTGAATAAGCCCAGTCCCAAAGATAATTTCCCTTTGCCCCATATTGATACTCTTGTGGATAATATGGCAAAGAGTTTATTGTTTTCTTTCATGGATGGATTTTTGAGATACAATCAGATTAAGATGGTACCAGAAGATACGGAGAAAACCATATTTGTTACAATATGGGGAACATTTGCTACAAGGTAATGCCGTTTGGGTTGAAAAATGCTAGGGCAACATATTAGAGTGCCATGGTGACCTTGTTTCATGATATGATGCATAAGGGAATCGAGGTCTATGTTGATGATATGATTGCATAGTCACAAGGAGAAGAGGAGCATATTGCGAATCTTAAGAAGCTCTTTTAACGGCTAAGAAAGTTTCGACTCAAGCTAAACCCGACAAAATGTACTTTTGGAGTCACTTAGGGGAGATTGTTGGGTTTTGTTGTTAGCAAAAGAGGAATTGAGACTGATCCGGATAAAGTGAAAGCCATCCAGAATTTGCCACCTCCACGTACTCAAAAAGAAGTGAGAGGCTTTCTAGGAACATTGAATTACATTGCTCGATTTTTTTCTCAGTTAAGCGATACATGTGATCCAATAATTAAGCTACTTCAAAAACGTGATCCAGGAGAATAGGATGAAGGTTGTCGATTGCCTTTGAAAAGGTTAAGCATTATCTATCCAACCCACCAGTGCTAATGCCGCCTGTTTCGGATAAACCAATGATATTGTATCTATCAGTATTTGAGAGATCCATGGGTTGTGTCTTGGGGCAGCATGATGAGACCGGGAAAAAAGAACAAGCGATTTACTACCTCAGCAAGAAGTTCACAGATTATGAGCTGAAGTTCACTATGTTGTGCCTTAGCTTGGACTCCTCAGAGGCTCAGGCAGTACATGTTGTACCACACGACGTGGTTAATTTCCAAGCTAGATCCAATCAAGCACATGTTGGAAGCACCTTCTTTGTCAGGGAGAACGGCAAGATGGCAAGTTTTGTTATTAGAATATGACATTGTATATGTAAGTCAGAAAGCTATCAAAGGCAACGCAGTGGCTGAATTCTTAGCAAGTCGGGCAGTGGAAGATTATGAACCATTGAACTTTGACTTCCCAGATGAAGATTTGATGTATGTCTCACAAGCGGATGAGGTTCCCCCGAAGAAGAAAGTATGGAAAATTTACTTTGATGGTGCATCTAATGCCATAGGGCACGGAATCGGTGCAGTGCTCATATCCCCAGAAGCAGATTATTATCCTTTCACTGCCAGATTGGATTTTGATTGTACAAACAATACTGCTGAGTATGAGGCGTGTACTATGGGCTTTCGTGCTGCAGTGGATAGAAAAATTAAAATATTGGAAGTTTTTGGAACTTAGCCCTAGTGATATACCATTTACGGGGAGAATGGAAAACCCGAGATACAAAGCTAATCCGATACCGAGAACTCATACTGAGTTTATTGAGGAGTTTGAAGAAGTGAGTTTCAATTACTTCCCTCGAGAAGAAAACCGAATGGCGGATGCTTTGGCTACGTTGTCATCAATGTTTAAAGTGAATGAAGGAGCTGAAGTTGTGTCGATAACGATGAGCATATATGAGTCTCCTGCCCACTACCTGAGTATCGAAGAAGAAGCAGATGGCCTTCCTTGGTACAACGATATCTTGCAATACATTAAGAGTCAACAGTATCAAGAACGGGAAATAGAAAATGACAAAAGGACGCTGAGAAGGTTAGCAATGGGTTTTGCTCTAGATGGCAAAATTCTCTACAAGAAAGGGAAAGACCAAGTCTTATTGAGATGTGTTAGATCTGCCAAAGCTCGGAGAATCATAGTGAAGGGATATGTGGCACCCATGCCAATGGTCACATGCTTGCTAAACAAATTATGAAGGCAGGATATTATTGGCTGACGATGGAAGGAGATTATATCAGTTATTGCCGGAAGTACCATAAATGCCACATCTATGCAGATAAGATTCATGTGCCGCCATCGCCATTGGATGTCATGACTGCACCATGGCCCTTTGCAATGTGGGGAATGGATATGATTGGGCCTATTACCCAAAAGCTTCAAACGAACATCGTTTCATCCTGATGGCCATAGATTATTTCACAAAATGGGTAAAAGTTGCTTCCTATGCGAATGTAACAAAGTCGGTGGTATGCAGATTTGTTAAAAAGGAAATCATATGCCGATATGGATTGCCAGCAAGAATTATTTCAGATAATGCTCTCAATTTGAATAATAAGATGATGAGAGAACTGTGTACTCAGTTCAAGATCACACATCATAATTTGGCACCTTATCGTCCGAAGATGAATGGGGCAGTAGAAGCAGCCAACAAAAACATCAAGAAGATTGTTGAGAAGATGACTGATGTGTACAAGGATTGGCATGACATCTTGCCTTTTGCTCTTCATGCATATCGAACCTCGGTTCGCATATCTACAGGGGCAATGCTATTCTCTTTGGTATACGGGATGGAAGCGGTGCTACCTATTGAAGTTGAAATCCCTTCACTTCGGGTTTTGATGGAGGTTGGCATAGAAGAAGCGGAATGGGTTAGAGCTCGTTATGAACAACTGAATCTCATTGAGGAGAGAAGATTGAAGGCAATTTGTAATGGGCAGTTGTATCAGAAGAGGATGATTCGAGCCCACAACAAGAAGTTTCATCCTAGACAGTTTCGAGAAGGGGAATTGGTACTATGGAAAATTCTCTCTATCGTGAAAGATCCGCAAGGAAAATGGGCTCCAAATTGGGAAGGACCCTATGTGGTAAAAAAAGCTTTTTGTGGAGGAGCATTGGTTCTAACTCGGATGGACGGGGATGATTTGAGAAATCCTATGAATGCTGATGAATTGAAGAAGTATTATGCTTGAAGAAAAAAAGAAAAAAAAAAGAGAAAAAGAAAAAAAGAAAGTGTGATGCTATACACATGGAAATTCGAATGATTTCCAAGTGTAAAAATGGAAATTCTATATATCTATCTCTCCTGAGCATTGCTTTTCAATGAGAATTGTAGACACCTAATTTTGTCCGGACCACTAAAACAGGTATGTTTTCTTCCTAAATTGATGTTTTCGAATGTAAAAAGATTGTTTTCATCCTGCAGGTGGTACTCCGAGACTTTGTTTAAGAGGGCGAGCATAAAAAGTCAAACTTAAAAAAAGTCAACCTCGGAAAAAGTCAACCCCGGAAAAAGTCAACCCAAAAAAGTCAACTATTGCAAAAAGTCAACCCACTTTAAAAATCAAGATTTTAAGTCAATTGAAAAATGGAAAAATAATTTTGATAATCCGAGGTCTACATTGAAAGATATGAAGTTCGAAAGTTGGGATTTGGAGATTCAGTAGAAAGGAAACCCTAATCCGAGAAATTTAGGGAAAAGTGCTTAAACGATCAAATTGGTAGAAATTGAAGGTTCCAAATGAAAGATAAGCACTGACTACTGGTAATGGAGAAGTCACTTGCAAGAAAAATCGAAAGAAAAGTAAATCCGGGAGAAAACCGAGAATTAGGGTTTTTAATGGATTTCGGTGAAATCAGGAAGAATCACAGAAATGGCCCGACTTGGTAAGACAAAAGCCCCAATGGATGAGGAATGATTAAAAAGGATACCCCAAGGCTTATTTTGAAGAAAATCTGAAAATCGGACTTGTTTTGAGCAAAACCGGGTTTCGGAAGCAAAAGGGCAAAATTGGAAAATTTGGGAAAAATAGCAAATGGACTTTGAAAATTCTGAAAATTTGTCAATATAATTCTTAAATCAGTTGAAAGATATTGGTAAAAGAAAATCTTGATTCGGAGTTCGTTTGCAAAATGGCCAAATCCCGGGCTTCTTATGCAATAATTCAAAAAGGAAAATCTCAGAAAAATAGCAAATGAGCTCCAAATGTTCTGAAATTTTGCAAATCTCATTTTTAAATTATTTGGAAGATATTGGGGAAAGAAAATCTTGATTTGAAGTTCGTTTGCAAAAATGGCCAAATCCCGGGCCTCCTATGCAATAATTCAAAAAGATAAATCCCGAAAAAATAGCGAATGGACTCCAAAAATTCTGAAATTTTGTAAATATCATTTTTAAATTATTTGGAAGATATTGGCGAAATAGAATCTTGATTCGGAGTTCGTTTGCAAAATGGCAAAATCCCGGGCCTCCTATGTAGTAATTCAAGCAAATAAATCCCGAACAAATACCAAATGAGCTCCAAAAATTATGAAAACTTCCAGATCACACTTTTTAATTATTTTGAAGAGATTGGTGAAGAAAAATTTGATTTGGAGCTCGTTTAAAAAATGGTAAAATGTATGGGCATAAAAGGGCATTTTTTGGAAGAAAAAATCCAAATAAATAGCAAACGGACTCGGATAATTTTGAAAACTTCCAGAACTCAATGTTTTATTATTTTGGAAGTATTAAAAAAAATTGAATTGGAGTCCGTTTGATATTTATTTGCATCCGGGAGGCAAAACGGTTATTTCACCCAAGAAACCGAAAAGGGCTTCTTTGGGCCTTTGAAAAAATCAGAGTTGGGCTGGAAAAGAGAAGTGTTGGCCTGCCTAGGCCCAAAGGAAGGAGGAAGCTTCTGAATTTTCAATCAAATGGCTAAAAATCAAGAGTTAGTTAGAGATTCTCTTTGATCAAGCCATGGTGATTAAGCCACATAGGCCAAAGAGATGTCAACATTATTCTTGAACAGCTGTAATTTGAGAGAGCTGATATGCTAATCTAAAGGTGGTAATTTCATGATTTTTTCACCTTGAATTATTAGCCATTTGATGGAAAATTGGTTACAAAAAATGACAACATCCTTGGGGAATATTAGGGGGTTTCGGCCAGCCTTGTATTGGGGGGTCAAAAATTTCATTTTTCATCTTCATTTTGCTGAGTTCTCTTAGTTTTTACTTGGTTTTTCTGTTCTTGGTTGAAAGCAAAAAAGAAAAGTTTAGAAAAGAAAGGAAAGGAAAGTTTGAAGAGATAAAGCTTGAAATATAGTTTCTTGAGGTTGCTCTTGAGCACCAACTCTTGCACTTTCTTGATTTTCCATTCTTGCTTTTGTTATTTTGATTTCTATTTGGTGAGTTTCCATTTCCAATAAATTTTTTTTTTATTGTTCTTTTAAGTTCTTCCTTCATCTCTTTCTTAAAAATATTTTTTACAATTTTTTTTACAATAAACTCACCATGGCCAAATGGCCTACATTATTTAGTTAAGTTGCTGTTTTGATTTATTTTACCATATTGTTTATGTTATTTTCTTTGATATTGGTGTTTTAAATGTTATGTTACTTCATATTCTTGAGTTATATTTTAATTTGGTTGCTTTGTTTGTTGCCATTTATGCTTTAAATATCATGTTTTTGCATTTTTAATTTTCTGTTTTCATGATGTTTAAATTTGAGCATGTTTTAGATTTAGTATATCAAGTGTTTGTGAAAATGCTTGTGTGGTCTTTGCATGATTTGAGTTTTATATCTTAGTTGAGCATGTTTTAGATTTAGTATATTAAGTGTTTGTGAAAATGCTTGTGTGGTTTTTGCATGATTTAAGTGTTATATTTTAGTTGAGCATGTTAGTATACTAAGTGTTTGTGAAAATGCCATGCTTGTTGGAGCTTGAGGCCATGTGGCTACTCCATGTGTTTTGCATTGTGTGTTGCATTTTTGCCATGTTAGTTGGTAGGTTTTTGCATTTGCATGACATTTGATTTAGTTTTGCATGCTAATATACCAAGTGTTTGTGAAAATGCCATGTTTGCTAGTTGCATTGTTTCATTCGGCCACCCTTGAATTTTTGCATTTTATGTGCATTCTTGCCATGTTAGTTGATAGGTTAGCATTTGCATGATATTTGATTGATTTTTTGGTTTAAGCATGCTTTGTGTTTGTGAAAATGCCATGCACATTTTAGTTATTAAGTTAGGTTTATTTGCCATGCATGTTCATGCATTTTAGGTCTAGGTTGCATTAAATGCCATGCAAGTTCATTTAGGTCTAGGTCACTATATGAATGCCATGCATTTTTTCATGACATTTAGATTTAAGCTCATGCATTTCATGCACTATGTTTGCTGTGATGTTTTATTCATTTCATGTTCATGCCACTTGAATAATGACTTGAGCCAATTAATGGTTCAAAGTCATGCTCTCTTGAGCACACTTGTGGAAAATTAAGTTTGTCAAGTTGATTATTCTACCTTTGTGATTTTTTTTTACTTAGCCAATTTTTATCTAACTTTCAAAAAGTCCTAGATACTGTTTGTAAGTCATTTTATGAGTTTCAAATATTTTTACTTTGATTTTTAAATGATTTTATCAAAGGCAAAAATGTATTTTGGCAAAACAATTTTTTCACCCAGTTTTTGTACTTTTCCGATTTTTCTGGGCATTCGTCTTTAATCATAAATTTAATCTGATTTTTTACCGTGTATTTTTACATGTCCTAAGTCTCCAGTATTTTTTTCAGAATTGTTTGAATTTTTTAAAATAGGATAAAAAATCGTGGTTTAAAACTGGACAGTGGAGTCAGAATTGAATTTAAAGAAAAATTGTTTTTCTGTTTTGGTTAAGTTACTTAGAGTTGGCTGATTAGGAGGGTTAGCTACTGACTTAGGGTAGTTTCTAAGCCTTTTTAAACTCTAAAAATGGTTTTTCAAGTCTCGGGTTAAGGGTAGTCAAATTCGGATTTTTAAACTTAGGAAATTAGAGCCATTTAAAAAAGATTTAGCCCAGTTTTTTTACTTTTAATTCAAGCTTTTCAAAGTTGTTTTCAAACAATCACAAAGTATTTTGGCTTTAGAATATTTAATTTGACATATTTTCCTAAGGTAGCTGGATATCTTTTTAGATATATGGATTTTCTTAATTAAAGGAAAAAATACATTTCATGCATTGCATTTTTCATATTCATGCATTTTATATAATATGTGATTATTGCTATAATAATTTCTATGATATTGTTATTATTTTGATTTATATTTTTTGATGTTACATGGTTTATTATATGGTTTTGAATATTTCATGATATCCTATGCTTTTATTTAGTAATTTTTATTTAGCATATACTATGTTCATGCATTATTATTTTTATTTTCATGCATATTATATGATAGCATTATTTTATTCCATGTCATTTAAATTATATGTCATATCATTCATATTTGTCATGTCATTTAAATCATTTCATTTCTTTTAGGATATATTGTGTCATCTAGAATATTTTATTTCATTTAGATTATATCATATGACTTAGGATATTGCATTTCATGTAGAATATATTATATTACCTAGGTCATTTCATTTCATTTATGATATATTATGTCATCTAGAATATTTTATTTCATTTAGATTATATCATATGACTTAGGATATTGCATTTCATATAGAATGTATTATGTTACATAGGTCATTTAATTTCATTTAGAATATATCATATAACTTAGGATATTTCATTTCATTTAGAATATGCTAAGGCATTCAAATCATATCATGTCATTTAGGTTGCATTATATTATTTAGATTTTACTATGTCATTTTATTTATGTCATGCATATACATATTCATTTCTTTTAAATGTTTTCAAAAAAGATAATGGTTTTCAATAAAATAAAGATATTCTCGAGTTAAAATAATTCATGAGTTCTTTGCCGGGTTTGCTGGGGAGGATATCATCAATTATTATTAATAACGGAATATCTTCTTTAAAAATAGAATGAATCGAAAAATTTTCCAAAATTAATAAAATTTTTTATATTTTGCCACGTTTGTTGGGGAATATAGGAAAATTTTGAATTTATAAATTCCGGATCATTTTCAATTAAAAATGGAATTATTTTTCTTTAAATTGGGAATTAACTCGAAATACTAAATTTAAAACTGGTTTTTTACCGAGACTTGAGATAACACACGATTAATAAGGTATCGATTTATACGGGCGTTGTGGGGGTGCTAATCCTTCCCCGCACGTAACCGACTCTCGAACCCGCTTCTTTGATTTCTCTGGTTTAAAACGCAAACTTGAAATTGGTTTTTAAAATGTTTTAATTAATTTTTAAAATATTTTATTCAACCGGTTTTAATAGGTGGCCGATCACACCTAGCTAAAAAAGATTGGTGGCGACTCCATATCTTTTTTCAAGGGCATTTTCAAAACCTTCATTTTTCTAGAGGAATTAAGTCGACTTTTCCTCGGTTTTTTTTAATGTCACGCTTAACGAATAATAAAGTCTCGCGATGAGACTCGTTATTTTTTAGGTTGCGACAGCTTGGCGACTCCACTGGGACAATTAGAGAGTCAAGCCTAAATTTAGTCGTGTGTTATCAAACTCTCGGTTTTGTTGGTTTAATTGGTATTTAATTTTAATTCCCACATTTTTTTTAATAAGGAGAATTTAGAAAACAATAAAATGTTTTTAAATATGTTCATTCTCATGTGCATGCATTTTATTTTTGTTCTCTAGTTATTTAAGGTTGTATATTATAATTGCTTGTTGGTTAATGCGTTACACTATTCTTGATTTTTTTTTTTTTTTTTTTTTTTTTTTTTTTTTTTTATAAATAGTTGGGGCATTTAGAATAAGATGTGTAGAATAGGTGGTGAAAGGTTTGTTGTTCCTCCACACACACTACACGTGCATTTTCATATCATGAATCCTATACCCGGGTTCTGTCCTTTTAGGTAGGAGCAAAGTAACTAAGCCTTCGTGATTAACAATCCGCATGGGCTAGTGAAACACTTCCGGAGTACTAAATTACCTAAGCCTTCGTGATTAACAATCCGCATGAGCTAGGGAAATAGACTCTAACGAATTGAACCCGCTTTTATCGAGGTGCCTTACTAGCCTTCACCGGCGACAGTGAGGAGCGATTCGGAGCCTTAGAACCGATTCACCTTCATATAGTGAACCTAGGCGAAGCCATGCCAGATTTCCGTTAGATATACCGAAAATAGGAACACATAGAGGGATATATCTAAACCTTTTGTTACCTATTTTACACTCCGAATAAGTGTGTTAGATCGGGCAACGATGTACGTACATCGCCCGTAATAAATGTGATACTCCACCTCGAAGGCATCGTGATGCCTAAATAAGCAGATATTGTTGGGGCAGATGTTCATTAGCTGTTTTAAAAAAAAAAATCATTTTTCAAGCATTTTTGCATTTTGCACATTTCATGCATGTGTGAATAGAGCATGTAAATTTTTTATTGTATTATTGATCTCATTCTTTGCAATAAACAGTTGGTAATTTCATTTGATGATTTCATAAAACCGATAGTCTCACATGAACATTTGAACATTGTACCATAGTAGGATCCACTACCCCGAAATGCTTTTGAAAATAACATGGTTGGTTTTTCATAAAAAAAAACATGTTTAAAAAAAAAATCATAAATTTGGAGGCAAATCTTGCATAATGAAATTTTTGAATAATCAAGATTTAGGTCCTACCAATCATTGGTTAATTTATTTGTATCATTTTAACATCATACCACAGTCCTTACATGCATGGTTCTTCATTGTAGAATACATTTGTGATATACATGGTCATTCTTTGTACCTACCTTTGTATTAATTCATTTATTCTTAGCATGTATCATTTTGACATCATAGCATGCATGGTTCTTCATTGTAGAATACATTTGTGATATACATGGTCATTCTTTGTATCTACCTTTGTATTAATTCATTTATTCTCCGCATGTATTCTTTTTGACATCATAACATGCATGGTCATTCATGTAGAACACGTTTACGACATGCATAGATTATTTGTATATACCTGTACATCAATTTTTATTCAATGCATCATCTTGGCATTAGATTGCATCCATAGCATGCATAGTCATCATAATTTCTCTGTATATGTTCATGCAGTAATCATCAGTATATTCATGCACATAGGAATAGAGCATGTATATTCACAATTGTATTCTTAATCTCATGACATTTCCATTTGCATGAAAGAGGTTCGAGATATGAGGAATGAATCGGAGGAACAATTGGGTGCTTTGGAACGCAACCAAGAGGAATGTGGACATGAAATCCGGGAGGTGAAGGAACAACTTGCCAAATTGCTGAAAATGTTTGAGGATATGGGTAAGAGTAAAGGGGAACTTTCTCAGGGCTCTGCATCGCCTTCGGATCAACCGAAACCAATAGGTCCAGAACATACAATCCTTGCTGGATCCTGCACTTGTCAATGCCACAAAGGTTGCAATCCTGATGAAATTGTGGACAAAATCGTGAAAATGATTAAACTTGAGAGCCTAATACCAAAGATAGAAACCTTGGATCCTGTACCATACCTGCAAACTGTTCTAGGTCCAAACCAGTATCCCCACCCTACTATGGTCCAATCATCCATTGGGATGACCACTACGGGATTTCTGAATCCCACTCCATCACCAACAACTGCTAGTTCATACTATTTCCCTCATCAATCACCTTATCCAGTATCTCGGATAGGAACCTCGAGCTATGTACAACCTCCAAAGGCCCCGTGTCCAAATCCATACCCTTACCATGCGGTTCCGCCACATCTCCATGTAAACACTCCGGTTCGAACCTTAGTGGCACCACCAATTGCCCCAACTCCTAGGTTCAGTGTGACTAAGAAACGACAAAGGCCTTTTGATACCCTTCCAATTAGCTACCGAGAGCTTCTCCCTATACTGATCCAAAATCACATGGTTGCCTGTATCCCATTGAAACCCCTGTTACCACCATATCCAAATGGGTATAATCCAAATGCAAGATGTGATTATCATTATGGAATTGTTGGCCATAACATTGAAGACACTGTATAGCATTCAAAAAGAAAGTGCAAACTCTTATAAATGCCAAGTGGTTGGATCCAACGACACTGATTAATAAAGGACTGGGAAAGCGCCATTAGGATTGGGAGATTTACAGCATTGAGGTGGAAAGACTTCGGTCTTATATAATGTAATAGGATTTCACTTTTTCAGTAGCCGGCTCTTATAGCCTTAGGATGCTAGGAAGAATAAAGTTCTTGTAAAGACAGTTTTAACCACTGTTCAAATTTTGTAAAACATGGTTTATACCATTGTGAACGTTGATATGGGAATGAATTTATTATGTTTCAAATTTATGAGAGGTTGATGATTAAGTTCCTCTGATTCTTATTTCCTCCATGATATCTTCCCCTTTTGCATTTTGCATCCGATCAATTAGTGGTCATACCATACATTCATACATGTATCATGTTAGCATCAGGTTGCATTTATGCATTCATAATCAGCATGATTTTTCTGTATATATCCATGCATTAATTTGCTTATTACATACATCATGATTAGCATTAGGTCGCATTCATGACACACATGGTTAGCATGATTTTCTTTGTATATACTCTGTATCAATCATTCATTGTTTGCATGTATCATAATTGACACCGTGTTGCATTCATAGGGTATATGATCATTCATTGGGAAATATGCTAAAATGCACATGATCAGTCATTGCATATATCCATGTGTTGATTTGTTTATTCTTTGCTTGCAACATGATTGGAATCGTGATTGCATTTATTACATAAATGGTCAGCATGTTTCCACTATATATGTCCGTACATCATTTTTTATTCTTCAAATGCATCAAATTGCATTCATAGCTCATTCATCATGACATACATTTGGGGGAAATAAAACAGAAGTTGGCTTGGCTTTAGGAGTCTTTGAAAGAATTTCTATTTCAAATCAGAGGTATAAGAAGTACTGAGTACACTTTTAATACAGGTTGGTGCTATGGAGAATGAACAAGTTGCCCGAATGGAAAGAATGGAAAAAGTATAGAAAGAATTGCGAGAACAGCTGGCAAAGTCTCAAGCAGAATCTAATGATCAGATAACTAAATTGATGGAGCTAATGTCTGCCGTAATCAAGGGAAAAGGATACACTAAAAACTTTGTTGCCAGGAAAGGGTTAGAGGCACAAAAAGGTCAGAATGAGGTCGTAATGATTGATGCCCAGAACACAGTCAATGTCCTAAACTCAGATGATCCAGCTGAACAGGCAAAGTTGAAAAGGGTTACAGTAATGAGATTGAGTTGGCAGATTCCCAAGGGAAATATCAGTTGTCAGATGAAAGGCTCCGGGCAGTAGAAAGTACAGATGTATTTGGGAGTTTAGACGCGAAAGAACAATGTTTGGTCCTCGATTTAGTCATTCCTCCTAAGTTCAAGATCCCTGACTTTGTGAAATATGACGGGATGACTGATCCATCAGCCCACATCACTATGTTCTACAAGAAGATGACAAGTCATATAGATAATGATAAGCTTTTGATTCATTGCTTTTAGGATAGCCTCAGCGGATCCGCAATTAGGTGGTATAATCAGTTGAGCAAGGATCAGATTCGCTCTTGGAATGACCTGGCTAGGGTTTTTCTAAACCAGTACAAGCATATGACCGACACGGTGTCTGACCGTCTCACCTTGCAAAATATGAAGAAAAGAGCTACTGAGAGCTTCAAAGAATATGCGCAACTGTGGATGAGCCTAGCCGTCCAAGTACAACTGCCCTTAACTCAGAAGGAAACCACTGTCCTTTTTGTGAATACACTACAGGCCCCATACTACTATATACTTGTCGGCAACACCACGAAGAATTTTTCGGACATGGTAATTTCAGGGGAGATGATTGAGAATGCTATCAAGGATGGGAAAATTGAAGGAGAAAGAACATCCAATACCAAGGAAAAATGGGCATCTGAAAAGAAAAAAGAAGATACCCAAGTCGTGGAAGACTTTGCCCCACCTCCCCAATTCTCCTCGTATCAGACATTTTACTCTACCCTAAACAATGTCTCCCAAGGTTTTTATCCCTACCAACCAATGACTGCAACTACACCAGAATTTACATCAGTCTATCAATCGAACACCCTTGGGAATAATCGAAGAGGGCATAAAAAGCGAAAAAGAAATCAAGATGACCCGATTCCTCTGACATACAGTGAGCTATTACCTCAACTCATCCAGAATCACCCTGTGACACCCATGCAATTAGAGCCTCTGAAGCCTCCTTATCCAAGCTAGTATGATGCTAATGAGTGTTGTGGTTATCATTCTAGCAATCAAGGTCACTCAACAGAGAACTGCCTCATTTTGAAGTACAAGGTCAGAGATCTCATCAAGGCTGGTTCGATAAGTTTTGAAGATAGGAAAGCCAAGTGTCATAAGAAACATTGTGCATGATCATATTAGGTTTTGACGCATGTAGTTCTATACACTGTGATGATGAAAGCACTTGTCTCATGTTAACATCTATATGAATTAAATGAATTTTGAATTTTAAATGCTTTGTGTTTGTTGTGTTTTAACAATAACTTAAATTTGCAAAAACAAGCACTAAGGAAGTTTTAATAATGGATAGTCTCAAGAAGATTGATGATCAGTGTTACAAATGACCCAATACCTTCTCTCCTCTCTTTAGGTTTTTCTAAGCCTAAATCTCTTAAACCAAGAACACTTGAAAGACCTAATGCTTCAAGGAATATGAATGATTTAACTTCATAAAACCATTGTCATCACATAATAAGCAAAGACGTAGATCTTAGTCTAGGCTATGAACAAAGGAACGAACTTTTTGAAAATTTTCAAATTTCTTGAAATTCAAACAAATGAGACATTCTTTCAAGAATCTAGATTTTGATAATTTGGTGTGTGTCAAGATTGTGCTAAAACCATTCATGACCTTTCCAATGACCATAAAACTTCAATTACCCAAACATCACTTCATGATTAATACCTTGGGGCACAATGACCAAACCAGATTATCCCATATCCCATAGAAAACCCGTTTTTGGGTCATATTTTCCTTGTCTCTTCAAAGAACTCAGATTGGAAACTCATCCTTTTCAAAATAGACCTAGACTTGCTATGTTCCTCGTTGATACAAATTCTCATTGGTTAATCAAATTGGGGCATCATATGTGGAAATGATGGATACATGGTGAATAAGGATGGACTAAACGCTTGAATCATTGGGGCATGCGATGAAAAATGAAAAATGAAAAATTTGTAATATCATGCATATGAGAATCCGGATGATTCCAAAATGCAAAATGAAATTCTGAATATCTATTTCCCCTGGGGAATGCTTTTCAATGTGAATATTTGTGCTTGACATGAGGAATGACCATCTTTCATATCCCTTTCGCATAAAAAAGAAATTATCCATAGTCACCCCTTTTGAGCCAAAAGAATTCTTTCTTCTTTGAACTTTGATCAAGGATCACCCTCTACACTAGGGGGAATATGCAAGGAAAGATCTTTTTAAAGATCATTGAGAAACGAATCCTAGCTCAAAGACAGATACAAAGCAAATGGAACCCCGAATAAATACGGGCTCACTTTGTCAAAGAAAAAAGAGGAGGAAAAGATGGCGAAATGAAAGCCAAGAAAAAAACAGACAAAAAAAAAAAGAGTGTGAAAAAATATGGCAAATGAAAGCCAAAAGCAAAGAAGAAAAAGAGCAAAGTCAAAAGGAAAGAAATATCCAAGAAGGGACAAATGCTTCGAAAAGAATTCTTCTCAAGAAATGATCCTTGATATGATTACCCTCAAACACATGTTTTGGGCCTATTTATCCTTTCTTTTTGAACCCTGAGCCATGGCCTACATTACGTGCTTTAAAAGTCCATTTTGATCAAGCATGAATATTTAACTTGAAGGGTTTTTCCTCAGATTTCATCCCATCTCATAGAATTATCATTTCACTAAGGAAAAATTTAGAATTCCCAAATGCATGGTAGAACAACAAAAAAGAAAGCAAAAAAATGGAAAGAATGAGACTCTAGGGCGAAAACCCAAAAATGGGCGGCCTAGAGTGAAAGGGAAGAAGTGGTCATTGAGGAACATCTAGGAATTCTTGAATTGTCAGCTCTCATTCGGAGGATTGTTGATGGAGACTCAATTAAGAGTTGTAAACCCAAGTGCAGGTTATGTTCAAGTAATAAATTCTCGGGTGTCCGAGGTCGAACCACAGGGAAGCGTATTAGTAAGTATAAGTTTATAAATATATAAGAAAAAAAAAAGTAAACAAGATATTAGGGAATCAACAACAAAACAAGATAAACAAGATATTAGAGAACAAAATAAACAAAATAACATAAAAGAAATTAAACAAGATATAAAAAAAAAACAATAAGAAAAGATGTTGAGGTTAGAGAATCCACTCTTGGTGTTATGCTAAGATTAATCTTGTTTTATTACACAATTGAAATTCACACATAAGGGAGATTCCAATCGGAAGGTTTAGCAATTCAGTCCAAATTGTCCAACGTCCATAGCATATGATATTATGTTCATTTGGTGTCCTCAAAACTCACAAAAAGAGTCCAAGCATTCCTTATGCCAAGGTATATGTCTACAACAAATCAAGGTTATGAAACCAAGCATTTACTGTGCCATTTTCATTGTCAATAATGAATCAAGATCCCTACTTTGCAAGTATGATTTTAAACCAAAAGAAAATATTATCTATACTAGTGTTTATAAATGATGATTCATTTTAGCTCATGTTTAAGAGACTAACCTTAGCATTTACCAAAAGCTTCACCTCATCACCTCAACAATATGATTAGCAAAACATACTAGATATGAATAAAATGAAAAGAAATGTAAGAAGCATAAGTAAATAAAAAAAGAAAACTAGAGAAAGGAAAGAAGAAGAAAACTTAGAGAATTTTATTACAATGGCTAATATCCTACCAATGTACCCATCTTTTCCAATACTCATCCAAGGCCCTCTATTTATACACATTTTGGAGGGCTAAATGACAAGAGACAAGCTTTACAAATTTCAAAGGTAGGTATAATAGGTGGGTGCATTTTTCTAACAATTTTCGTCATATTGTATGACAATTCTGATCAGCCAGCTTGATGGTCGATTTTGTCAATGTTGGAGGCTCGATCTGATAAAATTGTCTTCTAGAACAATATACCCTTATCAGTTACGGATCCATAGCCGTTGGAATCAGCTCATTTGCTGATGTGGATAAGAAGATATGGGCAAAATACGAAAACAGGTCAGCACAGACGTCATTGCACATCAGCCAACTTGATGGTCGATTTCGCTAGGGAAAACGACTCCGTTTCAAGAAGTGTAAAACATGAAAAAGATAGATATGCACCTTAGCTTTGCACGGCTACAAATTTCAGCCTTATTGCTTCAGTGAAACTCGAGATATAGCTGATATGCCAAATGGTGTCGGAACTGGAACTGAACTGGATTTGCCCTTAATTCTAGTAATCTGAAATCACTCAAAGAAACTTGTGAAAAACACCAAATTACATAAAAATATAAAAGATCATAAACACAATTAGACTAAACAATAATAACTCGTATTTGACACAAAACAATAATAAAACATAACTAAAAACTATATAATTATACGAGTTATCACACCCCCACACTTAGATTGTTGCTAGTCCCTAGCAACGACTCAATAAAAATAAAATAAGAAAATCTAATCTAATCCATTTTCGTAGGAAATCACGGTGGCACTTAGCATGTGACACAAGCCTTTAAACCCTTAGGTGTCCTTAGTGGACGAGTTTAGTCTCGTGAGGGTTTGCTAGAACGATACCCACAAACATTGAAAAACTAAAATATAAGTAAACTACATACACTAAAAATATTTACTCCTAATCCTTTCAATATAAATTAGAGACAATCTTTGAACAAGTCTTGTAAACTAATCAATAGCTCAAAGAATTTCACAAAAAATCATGCTTGAATGTAAATAAATGAGTTAAGCCAATATTAACATAACATATTTCAATCAAAATAGTGCATATTCAACTTAATCTCAACTTCTCACATGGGATACTCTCTTGATTTTCACTCTTTAAAGTAGTGGTAAAGTGTTTACACTCAATCAATCTCATGAAAACACTTCTACCATATGCTTGCTTGTCCACCTATTCTCCACTATTTAGATCATACAACTTCATAAATCAAGAGGTCTTTATTCAAGGTTGTAATGGGGCTAAAGGGTTATAATGTGGTTAAAGAACAAAAGGATAAAGATATCACAAAGGTTCCAAAGAGTTCATAGATTTTAGAGACATAATAAGATCATACAAATAAAACTTCTCAAAACTCTTATAAAGCACATAATAACATAGGCTAAATATTCATGTTGAGCCTTTGCATCATTCTAACCAACTTTGTAACATCTTTTTCTAGAAGTTCAAGAGAAGATTCTTTTTTTTTTTTTTTTAAATATGGGAATGTATTTGACAATGATCCCTTTCTTTTTCTCTTGACTTTTTCTTTTCTTTTCTTCCCCCACACTTATCTTTTGTTTCTAACCCAAATTTTCAACTAAAAATATCCCTTATTTTTTTTTTTTTTAATATGTCTCAAAATATAAAAATCCATCTTTAGAACAAGGGTAAGGATATAAGTATATTTAGGCTAGGTGTAAGTTGTGGTTACCAATAAAACAGCATATTTAATGTAGGCTCAAATTGGCTCACTAGTGGGGATGTTCTCTTAGAACATTAATAAGGGATGGCTGTTTGGCTCTGGTTATAATCCTAATGCCTCTATCATATTCATGTTGTCACATGTATCAATATAGTATCAAACGGTTTAAAGCAAGTTCTAGAGAATCATGTAATCATAAGAGCACTCAAGAAAGAAATTAGATTGATTTGTATAATGCATCAATCATTATAGGCTCAAAAACTCACAAGGATGATTATACAAGTCAGATTAAGTCTAAACATGCTTCTTTCTCAATCAACATATCATATTAACATTGGCTCATAAAAAGGTTGATATCAAGCTCAATTCTCATGAAAATCTTCTCACTAATAAATCTGTTTTAGACTTATGCAATTCATATATCATTATAGTATTGAAAGTAACTAAAAAACACACTAAGTCTAAACATGCTTTTTTTTTTTTTTTTTTTTTTTGAAGAAGAAGAAGAAGAAGAAGATTAAATCAAACTGACAAGGTATGTCTCAAGTCTCCCTTACTCAGACCTTGTTCAGAATGAATACTTCTAAATGTCTTAAAACACAACAATTTTTTTTTTTTAGCAAAATATGTCCCTTACCCCCTACTAAAATATGACATTGTCCCCAATGTCAAATTTTAAAGGTAGAATTTAGGAGATATTACCTGCAGAGGTTGCTAACCACTTATTATAAGTGAGACACAACAAGCAAAATGTTAGATAATGTCACAAAGACAAAGTGCAATCCACTCCTTGCTCGTCCATATCTTTTTTTCTTTTTCCGAGCGTTTGCGAAACAACCGTAGCAGATAAACACTCATAAGCTTGTAGCTTTTTGAGTAAATCTTCAATGGTTGTAGCAGAAATAATGGTTCTCCTTGCCTCTGAAAACATGAATCCATTATCCACAGCATTATCTAAATATGAAAGCAAATTACTAAAATAACCATTAATATTAAGCAAACCAATGGGTTTCTTATTTGTGACCAAAGATGACCAAGAAGCCACGCAAGCTATTTCTTCCAATGTACCCAGACCTCCTGGTAAAGCAATGAATGCATCGGCAGAATGGTACATGATTGTTATCCGTTCAGGGATACTCCAGACTTGTATTTCTTTACCCACGGTAGGTCCACAAAAATCTGTGAATAGTTTTGGCACGATTCCTAGAACTGAACTACCTCCGGCGTGTGCTGCTGTAGCGACTGCTCCCATTAGACCCGTACTACCGCCTCCATAAATCAACTGGATCTTTTGTTGGGCAAGTATTACTCCAACTCTTATGGCTTCATCAGCGAATATGTTATTTTTCCCTGGATAAGCACCTCCAAAGACACAAATTTTTTTAATGCGTTGGGACGAAGTGCTTTCCATTTTTTTTCTTTTTCGAGTGCCTGAAAGAGAATGAGTACATGGTGTAATATATAGAGGACTGAGTAGTGAATCAGACAAGAGTAATAATGTCGCCGAAAGTGTATTTGACCTGTCAGAAGAAAATGTTAACCTAACAAAAGATTTTTGCGTGATTTCAGGAAGAAAATCAAAAAGAGAAGAAAAATCAACCGTAAAAGTCAAAAGTAATAATGTCGCCGAAAGTGTATTTGGCATCTTCCTCTGGTTTTACGTCCAGAAACGGCTTAAACGCCTTCTATGAGTCGAGGATATGCTTCCCATCCAGTTTTCTTACAAGCTGGCAAACAGGGTCTTTTATCATCAGATTCCCAAGATGTTGCCATTCCCTTTGGAATTGCGACCATAAATCAAGAATTTCTCTCTGTACGTCTCCACTAGGATGCGTCTCAAGAGAAAGTTGGATATTACCCAAATTCTCCTTACTCAGTCCATCCTTAATGAATTCAATTTTATCATCTCGATTAGAGGACGGAATCCCAATAGAACGACATTTACCGTTACACGTCCATCGTGCACACTTGTGGCAATTTGAACTCATGCGCTTTGCTCGTCGCTTCTTTGCATAAGTGCTTCTACCTGTACCTGGTAAATGCAAAACAGGAAGATATTCATCTTCACGTACCTTGGCTTCAATTATCCAACGCATGTCTTCAGGAATCCCTTTGTGCATAAGCATTCTTAATCTTTCAAATCGAACTTGGTAAAGCTTTAGTAAAATATTTCGAGGAAAATGAGGAAATCGTTTCTGCAATCTTGTGAGAATATCATCCATCTTGAAAAAAAATGAAAAAGAAATTGAAAGAAAAATTTATATACAATATCGGTTTTGTGGGTAGCTGATGGAACCGACTTAAATAATCACGGAGTACCGTTATCCGCCATTTAACCGGGAAATTTTTTTTTTTTTTTTTTTGAAGATTAGTAAAAAATATATTTACATCTAGTTATTTTCAAAACAAGGATCAGAAAGAAAAACAACCTCTTCTTGAGTAACATGATTTTCCAAAAAGAGTTTGAGTCTTTGTCCATTTACCTTGAATACGTTACCATTTTGAGGATTCTCAATGTCAACTGCTCCATAATGATACACATGCTTAACCACAAATGGGCCAGTCCATCTTGATCTCAACTTACCAGGAAATATGTGAAGTCTAGAATTATAAAGTAGAACTTTTTGCCCAATATCAAATATTTTTCTTGAAATTAACTTGTCATGAAAGGCTTTAGTTCTTTCTTTATGAATTTTAGAATTCTCATATGCATCATTTCTGAGTTCCTCAAGTTCATTTATTTGTAATTTCCGTAAATTAGAAGCGTCATCAAGGTTTGAGTTGAACATTTTAATGGCCCAATATGCTTTATGCTCAAGTTCCACAGGTAAATGACAAGGTTTTCCATAAACTAGCCTATAAGGAGACATGCCCAATGCTGTTTTAAAAGCTGTTCGATAGGCCCATAATGCATCGTTAAGTCTAAGAGACCAATCTTTGCGATTTGGATTAACCGTCTTTTCCAAAATTTGTTTAATCTCCCTATTTGCTAATTCTACCTGTCCATTTGTCTGCGGGTGATAAGGGGTTGCAACTTTGTGTGTAATGGCATATTTCTTCATTAATGTTTCAAAAACCTTGTTGCAAAAATGTGTTCCCCCATCACTTATGATAGATCGAGGAATTCCAAATCGACTCAAAATATTTTCTTTTAAAAATTTAATCACTGTTTTGTGATCATTATTTCGACATGGAATTGCCTCTATCCACTTTGAAACATAATCTATTGCAACTAAAATGTATAAGAAACCAAAAGATGGTGGAAATGGTCCCATGAAATCAATACCCCAACAGTCAAAAATTTCAATTACAAGAATTGGGTTCAAAGGCATCATGTTTCTTTTCGAAATGGAACCTAATTTTTGACAACTTTCACATGACTTGCAAAAATTATGTGCATCTTTGAATAAAGTTGGCCAGTAAAATCCACACTGTAAAATTTTTGCAGCAGTTTTCTTTGATGAAAAATGACCACCACATGCCTCAGAATGACAAAACTTAATTACACTACTTACCTCATTGTCGGGAATGCATCTTCGAAAAATCTGATCAGGACAATATTTGAACAAGTAAGGGTCATCCCAATAGAACTTCTTTACCTCATTCAGAAACTTCCTTTTATCTTGGGTGCTCCATTGAGAAGGAATTTTTCCTGTAGCAAGAAAATTAGCAATGTCAGCAAACCAAGGTGTCGTGGAGACAATTAGAAGTTGTTCATCAGGAAAAGTATCATTTATTGGTGAGGTTCCAAAAGATTCATCACAAACAAGTCTTGATAAATGATCAGCCACCACATTTTCTACTCCTTTTTTATCTCGAATGGTGATGTCAAATTCTTGCAGCAAAAGGATCCACCTCAGCAACCTAGGTTTTGCATCCTTCTTAGAGAGAAGATATTTTAAAGCTGCATGATCACTAAAGACAACAATTGATGATCCAACAAGGTAAGATCTGAATTTATCCAATGCAAAAACAACTGCAAGTAATTCCTTTTCTGTAGTGGAATAATTCATTTGGGCTCTATTTAAAGTTTTACTTGCATAGTAAATTACATGTGGTTTATTATCTTTCCTTTGTCCTAACACAGCACCAACAGCATAGTCACTAGCATCACACATTATTTCAAATGGTAAAGACCAATCAGGAGATCTCATAATAGGAGCAGTAGTGAGCATATTTTTGAGTTTTTCAAAAGCATCTTCACAATCTTTAGTCCATTCAAATGCAGTGTCTTTCATTAAAAGATTACATAGAGGTTTAGATATCGTGCTAAAATCTTTTATGAATCTTCTATAAAAACCTGCATGTCCCAAGAATGACCTAATGTCCTTTACTGTCTTTGGTGTGGGTAGATTAGCAATCAATTCAAGTTTTGACTTGTCTACCTCAATCCCTTTTGCAGAAACAATGTGACCTAGTACAATACCTTTAGTGACCATGAAATGACATTTTTCCCAATTAAGAACAAGATTTTTTTCTTCACACCTAATCAATACATTTTTCAAATTGGCTAAGCAATCATCAAATGAATCACCAGAAACAGAAAAATCATCCATGAAAATCTCAAGATTACGTTCAATCATGTCACTAAAAATGCTAAGCATGCATCTTTGAAATGTGGCAGGGGCGTTACATAATCCAAATGGCATTCTACGATATGCAAAAGTACCAAAAGGACATGTAAAAGTGGTTTTCTCTTGGTCCTCAAGTGCAATGGCTATTTGATTATACCCAGAATATCCATCTAGAAAACAATAAAACTCATGCCCTGCAACTCTTTCTAAGATTTGATCCATGAAAGGCAAAGGGAAATGATCTTTCCTCGTCACTGAGTTAAGTTTCCTATAGTCAATGCACATGCGCCAACCAGTAACAGTCCTAGCTGGAATTAATTCATTGTTTTCATTTTTAACTACAGTAACTCCAGATTTCTTAGGTACGACTTGAGTAGGACTTACCCATTTGCTATCAGAGATAGGATAAATGATTCCATTATCTAGAAGTTTAATGACTTCATTTCTCACTACTTCTTTCATATTAGGATTAAGCCTTCGTTGCATTTGTCTAGAGGGTTTAGCATTTTCCTCTAAATAAATATTATGTGTGCAGATTAATGGGCTTATTCCCTTTATGTCAGCTAAGGTCCATCCTAATGCATTTTTGTGCATCTTCAAAAGTTGTAACAACTTACCTTCTTGTAGTTCATCAAGATGTGAAGAAATTATGACTGGAAAAGTTTCACTCTCACCCAAAAAGGAATATTTTAGCTCGGATGGCAATGGTTTTAAATCCAGCTTGGGTGGTTCAATAGTTGATGGTACAGTGACATTTGTAAGTGATGGAAGTTCCTCAAACTTTTGTTTCCAACAATGCTTATCCTGAAAAGAATTTAACAAAGAATCAGTGTGTGAAATTTCTGAAGCATTATCAAACTCACATTCAATTAAATAAGCTTCTAAAGGATCATGGAATATGGTAGTGGTGAGATGTTCATGAACAAGTTCTTCAATGAAATCCACTTCATGTACTTCTGAATCATCACCAGGTTGCTTGCAAATGTTGAACACATTTAATTCTAAAGTCATATTTCCAAAAGAAATGTTCAAAATACCATTCCTGCAATTTATCAGAGCATTAGAAGTTGCAAGAAATGGACGGCCTAATATAACAGGAATTTGAACATTTGGATTTGAAACAGGATGTGTGTCCAAAACAATAAAATCAACAGGGAAGTAAAAATTATCAATTTGAACCAAAACATCTTCAACTATCCCTCGAGGAATTTTTACAGAACGATCAGCTAGTTGAAGTGTAACAGGTGTTTCCTTGAGTTCACCTAAACCTAACTGTTGATAAACAGAAAAAGGCAAAAGATTAATACTAGCACCAAGATCAAGCAATGCACGTTCTATTCTAGTGTTTCCAATGATGCATGAGATTGTTGGACATCCAGGATCTTTGAATTTTGGTGGAGTAAGGTGCTGAATGATTGAGCTCACACTTTCCGTCAGAAATGCTTTCTTTTGTACATTATGTTTCCTTTTAACTGTGCACATGTCCTTCAAAAATTTAGCATAAGATGGAACTTGTTTGATTGCATCCAATAAAGGAATGTTAATCTTAACTTGTTTGAAAAGTTCATAAATTTTTGCATTTTGATTCAAATTCTTTATTGTTTGCAACCTTTGAGGAAAAGGAGCATGATGCATACCTTTTTCTTTGTCCAAATTTTCAAGAAGTTCAGACTTACCATCATCCTTACCATTACTTTTCGGAGGGGAAAGAGGATCTTGGTCTTTTGATGGAATGTTTTTGTCAATTGCCTTTCCACTTTGAAGAGTTGTGATAGAACTGGCATTTTCCTGTTGAGTTTCATTGGAGCAAGAAACAAGACATTGAGTAAAAGGGTTAGGCTGAGGTTGAGCAGGAAACTTACCTTTTTCTTGAGTGCGTAATGAAGCTGTCAATGTGGACAAGGTGTTTTTGATCTCATTGATGTCCTGTGAAGTTTGGTTATACACATTTGCTTGTGTTTGCATGAATGCTTGCAATGTCTCTTCCAAGGTTTGTACACGTGAAGGTTGATAGGAAAAAGTGTTGCCCGGCTTTTGAGATTGTGGTACCTGAACATGATTATTATTCCGCCAACTGAAGTTGGGATGATTTCTCCATTCAGGGTTATACGTTTCAGAGTAAGGAGAAGGAAAAGGCTTTTTAAATGTGTTTATGGAATTTACTTGATCATGCAACGCTTCTTTAAGAATGGGAATGTTTGGACATTCAGAAGTGGGGTGTCCCATGATTTCACAAATTCCACAACTTTCTTCATTTTTAACCGTTTTGACTTCTTTTACTTCTCTAAGTTCCATGGCTTCAATCTTTCTAGCCAAATTAGCTACTTTAGCTTTTATCTCATCTTCTTGACTAAAATGATATTTTCCTCTGTTAGAAACAACATTAGATCTATTGGAACTTTCAGAGGAATTATCTGTGTGCCAGGCTTGAGAGTTATCTGCCAAATGGTCTAGGTAGTCAAAGGCTTCTTCAGGTTCTTTTTCTAGAAACTCACCGTTACACATTGTTTCAACAAATTGTTTAGTTTCGGGAGTTAAACTTTCATAAAAGAAACTAATAAGACGCCATTTTTCAAAACCATGATGTGGACAAGAACTTAACAAATCTTTAAAACGCTCCCAGCACTGAAAAAATGCTTCATTTTGATTTTGATTGAAATTTTGAATCTGTCTTTTCAAAGCAGTAGTTTTATGTGCTGGGAAAAATTTCTTTAGAAACTCAGTTTGTAATTCTTGCCATGTGCCAATTGACCTTGGTTTTAAATTATGAAGCCAAATTTTTGCTTTATCTTTTAAAGAAAAAGGAAATAATTTTAGCTTGACAATTTCATTTGTACATTGTTGGTCATTAAAGGTGACACATACATCTTCGAAGTCTTTTAGAAACGAGTAAGCACTTTCCGATTCTAACCCATGGAAATTTGGAAGCAAAGCTATCATACCTGGTTTAAAACGAAAGTTGTTTGCATTGAGAGGAAAAATAAAACAAGAGGGTGATGAGCTTCGAGTTGGTTGCAAGTAGTCACGCATGGTGCGTACTTGTCTGTTTTCACCTTCAGCATGAATACTTTCATTGTCAGCCATGGTAGGAGTTGTATTAGAAAGATTACCTGAAAAAGTTTCACAATAAAATCTAACTAAACGACGAAATCTAAAATCACGTCGCCAAACAAGCATAAAACAAAGTTAATATACAAATTAGGCGGTATAACCAGCCAATAAAAATAAAACAAAGTTAATATACAATATAAATATAAATATATAGAAAATTAGGCGGTATAACCAGCCAATAAAAATAAATATACTTATAAACTTATATACTTAGTATTGCCTCCCCGGCAACGGCGCCAAAAACTTGATGGAGACTCAATTAAGAGTTGTAAACCCAAGTGCAGGTTATGTTCAAGTAATAAATTCTCGGGTGTCCGAGGTCGAACCACAGGGAAGCGTATTAGTAAGTATAAGTTTATAAATATATAAGAAAAAAAAAAAGTAAACAAGATATTAGGGAATCAACAACAAAACAAGATAAACAAGATATTAGAGAACAAAATAAACAAAATAACATAAAAGAAATTAAACAAGATATAAAAAAAAACAATAAGAAAAGATGTTGAGGTTAGAGAATCCACTCTTGGTGTTATGCTAAGATTAATCTTGTTTTATTACACAATTGAAATTCACACATAAGGGAGATTCCAATCGGAAGGTTTAGCAATTCAGTCCAAATTGTCCAACGTCCATAGCATATGATATTATGTTCATTTGGTGTCCTCAAAACTCACAAAAAGAGTCCAAGCATTCCTTATGCCAAGGTATATGTCTACAACAAATCAAGGTTATGAAACCAAGCATTTACTGTGCCATTTTCATTGTCAATAATGAATCAAGATCCCTTCTTTGCAAGTATGATTTTAAACCAAAAAAAAATATTATCTATACTAGTGTTTATAAATGATGATTCATTTTAGCTCATGTTTAAGAGACTAACCTTAGCATTTACCAAAAGCTTCACCTCATCACCTCAACAATATGATTAGAAAAACATACTAGATATGAATAAAATGAAAAGAAATGTAAGAAGCATAAGTAAATAAAAAAAGAAAACTAGAGAAAGGAAAGAAGAAGAAAACTTAGAGAATTTTATTACAATGGCTAATATCCTACCAATGTACCCATCTTTTCCAATACTCATCCAAGGCCCTCTATTTATACACATTTTGGAGGGCTAAATGACAAGAGACAAGCTTTACAAATTTCAAAGGTAGGTATAATAGGTGGGTGCATTTTTCTAACAATTTTCGTCATATTGTATGACAATTCTGATCAGCCAGCTTGATGGTCGATTTTGTCAATGTTGGAGGCTCGATCTGATAAAATTGTCTTCTAGAAAAATATACCCCTATCAGTTACGGATCCATAGCCGTTAGAATCAGCTCATTTGCTGATGTGGATAAGAAGATATGGGCAAAATACGAAAACAGGTCAGCACAGACGTCATTGCACATCAGCCAACTTGATGGTCGATTTCGCTAGGGAAAACGACTCCGTTTCAAGAAGTGTAAAACATGAAAAAGATAGATATGCCTCTTAGCTTTGCACGGCTACAAATTTCAGCCTTATTGCTTCAGTGAAACTCTAGATATAGCTGATATGCCAAACGGTGTCGGAACTGGAACTGAACTGGATTTGCCCTTAATTCTAGTAATCTGAAATCACTCAAAGAAACTTGTGAAAAACACCAAATTACATAAAAATATAAAAGATCATAAACACAATTAGACTAAACAATAATAACTCGTATTTGACACAAAACAATAATAAAACATAACTAAAAACTATATAATTATACGAGTTATCAATTGTCTTCAAAAACTGAATCTCTTTTCTCCAAAATCAACTTTCCAGTTTAAACATCCCAGGCAATCTTGACGCTTGTCAAAATACCTTGATATGGAAACTAAAAGAAAGTTGAGTTTATTTGGTTCTCATTGAATTCATGATTTATAAAATATGTTCCATTTGTGAGCCTAGAGGGGACATACATTTTTGTTGTGAAGTTTTGCTGGAAAAACCAAAATCATGTTGTGCAGAGCCTTGTCAATTCCCAGTTGAAAAAACCCAGATTGATACTTAGAGAAATTTCTAACAATGATCATCATTCTTCAAAAGATTTATACATCACAGATTGTGGGGTTAATATTTTTTGTTCAGAAGTTTTCAAGATGCGAAAACAAATAAAGAGATTTTTTGAAATACCCATTTTGATGTTGACATGAGACAAGGATTTTTCTGACCCAAAGGTATAGAGCTGCCAAGATAGGTCTTGCCTTCCAGATATGAGAAGAAGAAATAGAACCCGATTCAGATCTCTGTTGATGAAAGTTTGAAAACTGTTGGGGCAAAGAGAATAGCCAAAATGAATTGAAGATATACTCTTATTTGAAGAGGAAAAATGAATTTGAAAGGCTAAGCCAAAGTCTAGAAAAACAATCGGGGGCATGTGCATCACTCATGAGCACTCATCTCTTTATCAAGCTTTTACATCTGCATAGTATCAGCAAGCATTTGCATCATTCATGGGTATTTGCATTGGCATTATTCCATAAGCATCTGCATTTTACCTTTACATTTACATTCTTCATGGAATTAGCATTTGTGTCATCTCAAGCAATTGCATTATTTCTAGAATCATTGCATTTTCATTAGTGTGTGGTAATTGTAGTTACACCATTTATAAACCAGTTACATGAATACAATTAGTAGGGGCATCTGCATCATGAAACATGGGCATCAATCCAGGCCATTTGCATTTGCACTAAGAAACATTTACGTCAATCCAAGCATTTACATTTGCACCATGAAGCATTAGCACCTTGTTAAAAAGACATGTGCATCTGCATCATTTCTCAAAGCTTCTAGTGGGGATATCCAGAATTTTACAGTTTTAAAAGTGAACAAGTCTTCGATGGTGATAGCTGAAGCCTCTGGTGGAGATATCCAGGGTTTCATAATTTTGAAAAATGAGAAATCTTCTTCTAGAGGAGTTACCCAGAATTTTACAATGAGCAAGTCTTTGGTGGTGATAGCCAAAGCTTCTGGTGGGGATATCCAGAATTTTACAGTTTTAAAAGTGAACAAGTCTTCGGTGGTGATAGCTGAAGCCTCTGGTGGAGATATCCAGGGTTTTATAATTTTGAAAAATGAGAAATCTTTTTTTGGAGGAGTTATCCAGAATTTTATTCAACAATGTGCATCTACATCAAGAAGCATTTGTATCAATATAAGTTAGTTGAATCTGCATCAAGAAAGTTTGCATCAAATCAAGTCATTTACATTTGCACCAAAGACATTTGCACCAATCTAAGTCATTTGCATCTACAAAGCGTTTGCATCAACTAAAGACATTTGCGTTTGCATCATGAAGCTTTTGCATCATCTCTTAAAGCTTTCAGGTATAATCGAACTCGTTTTATTTCTCAAATGAGTTGAGCCCCGAGATCATCGTCGAGGTACTTTTTTTTATTATTATGAACAAGTCTTCGGTGGTGATAGCTGAAGCCTCTGGTGGAGATATCCAGAGTTTTAAAATCCTTTGAAAAGGTAGAAAGTCTTCAGTGGTGATAGCTGAAGCTTCTGGAGGTGATACCCAGAATTTTTACAGTTTTAAAATGAGCAAGTCTTTGGTGGTGATAGCCGAAGCTTTTGGAGGAGATACCCAGAATTTTAAACACAGCTGAGAACAAGACAGGTTAAGGCCCCGAGACCATCGTCGAGGTCATTTCTTTTCTTACAAATCGAATTCGTTTCCTTAAGACGAGTCGAGCCCCGAGATCATCGTCGAGGTACTTTTTTTTTTTATTATGAATAAGTCTTCGGTGGTGATAGCTGAAGCCTCTGGTGGAGATATCCAGAGTTTTAAAATCCTTTGAAAAGGTAAAAAGTCTTCGGTGGTGATAGCTGAAGCTTCTGGAGGTGATACCCAGAATTTTTACAGTTTTAAAAATGAGTAAGACTTTGGTGGTGATAGCCGAGCCGAAGCTTCTGGAGGAGATACCAAGAATTTTAGACACAGCTGAGAACAAGATAGGTTAAGGCCCCGAGACCATCGTCGAGGTCATTTCCTTTCTTGCAAATCGAATTCGTTTCCTTAAGACGGGTCGAGCCTTGATTAGTCAGGGAATTCAATTTAAGGATAAAATCTTCAATTTACTGTTTTTTTAAATAAAAAAAAAATTGAAAAAAATGAAAAAAGGAAAAAAAGGAAAAAAAATGAAAAAAAATGAAAAAATAGAAAATGAAAAATGAAAAAAATGATAGAAGAATGAAAAAGAAAACCCCTTTCCCTTTCCTTCACATGTGATTTCACTGACCGTACAAAATTAGTGTCGGTTTATCTTTGTCTGATTCCTTATTCTCAGCAACAGCCAAAGAGGGACAGCTGTAGACACCTAATTTTGTCCGGACCACTAAAACAGGTATGTTTTCTTCCTAAATTGATGTTTCCGAATGAAAAAAGATTGTTTTCATCCTGCAAGTAGTGCTCCGAGACTTAGTTTAAGAGGGCGAGCATAAAAAGTCAAACTTGAAAAAAGTCAACCCCGGAAAAAGTCAACCCCAAAAAAGTCAACCCAAAAAAGTCAACTACTGAAAAAGTCAACCCACTTTAAAAATCAAGATTTTAAGTTCAATTGAAAAATGGAGAAAGAATTTTGATAATCCGAGGTCTACATTGAAAGATATGGAGTTCGGAAGTTGGGATTTGGAGATTCAGTAGAAAGGAAACCCTAATCCGAGAAATTTGGGGAAAAGTACTTAAACGATCAAATTGGTAAAAATTGAAGGTTCCAAATGAAATATAAGCACTGACTATGGGTAATGGAGAAGTCACTTGCAAAAAAAATCGAAAGAAAAATCAATCCGGGAGAAAACCGAGAATTAGGGTTTTTAGTGGATTTCGGTGAAATCGGGAAAAATCACAGAAATTGCCCGACTTGGTAAGAACAAAGCCCCAATGGATGAGGAATGATTAAAAAGGATAGCCCAAGGCTTATTTTGAAGAAAATCTGAAAATCAGACTTCTTTTGAGCAAAACAGGGTTTCGGAGGCAAAAGGGCAAAATTGGAAATTTGGGAAAAATAGCAAATGGACTCCAAAAATTCTGAAATTTTGTCAATATCATTCTTAAATCATTTTAAATATATTGGTAAAATAAAATTTTGATTCGGAGTTCGTTTGCAAAATGGCCAAATCCCGGGCTTCAATGCAATAATTCAAAAAGGAAAATCTCGGAAAAATAGCAAATGAGCTCCAAATGTTCTGAAATTTTGCAAATATAATTTTTAAATTATTTTTAAGAGATTGGAAAAAGAAAATCTTGATTCGGAGTTCGTTTGCAAAATGGCCAAATCCCGGGCCTCCTATGCAATAATTCAAAAAGATAAATCCCGGAAAAACAGCAAATGGACTCCAAAAATTCTGAAATTTTGTAAATCTGATTTTTAAATTATTTTGGAAGATATTGGCGAAATAGAATCTTGATTCGGAGTTCGTTTGCAAAATGGCCAAATCCCGGCCCTCCTATGTAGTAATTCAAGCCGATAAATCCCGAAAAAATACCAAATGAGCTCCAAAAATTATGAAAACTTCCAGATCACACTTTTTAATTATTTTGAAGAGATTGGTGAAGAAAAATTTTGATTTTGAGCTCGTTTAAAAAATGGTAAAATGTAGGGGCATAAAAGGGCATTTTTGGAAGAAAAAATCCAAATAAATAGCAAACGGACTCGGATAATTTTGAAAACTTCCAGAACTCAATGTTTTATTATTTTGGAAGTATTAAAAAAAAGAAAAATTTAATTTGGAGTCGTTTGATATTTATTTGCATCTTGGGGGCAAAACGGTCATTTCACCCAAGCAACCTAAAAGGGCTTCTTTGGGCCTTTCAAAAAATAAAAGTTGGGCTGGAAAAGAGAAGTGTTGGCCTGCCCAGGCCTAAAGGAAGGAGAAAGCTTCTGATTTTTCAATTAAATGGCTAAAAATCAATAGTTAGTTAGAGATTCTCTTTGATCAAGCCATGGTGATTAAGCCACATAGGCCAAGAGTGATGTCAACATTATTCTTGAACAGCTGTAATTTGAGAGAGCTGATATGCTAATCTAAAGGTGGTAATTTCATGATTTTTTCACCCTGAATTATTAGCCATTTGATGGAAAATTGGTTACAAAAAATGACAACATCCTTGGGGAATATTAGGGGGTTTCGGCCAACCTTGTATTGGGGGGTCAGAAATTTCATTTTTCATCTTCATTTTTCTGAGTTCTCTTAGTTTTTACTTGGTTTTTCTATTCTTGGTTGAATGCAAAAAAGAAAAGTTTAGAAAAGAAAGGAAAGTTTGAAGAGATAAAGCTTGAAATATAGCTTCTTGAGGTTGCTCTTGAGCACCAACTCTTGCACTTTCTTGATTTTTCATTCTTGTTTTTGCTATTTTGATTTCTATTTGGTGAGTTTCCATTTTCAATAAATGTTTTTTTATTGTTCTTTTAAGTTCTTCCTTCATCTCTTTCTTAAAGATATTTTTTACAATTTTTTTTTTTTACAATAAACTCACCATGACCAAATGGCCTACATTATTTAGTTAAGTTGCTGTTTTGATTTATTTTACCATATTGTTTATGTTATTTTCTTTGATATTGGTGTTTTAAATGTTATGTTACTTTATATTCTTGAGTTATATTTTAATTTGGTTGCTTTGTTTGTTGCCATTTATGCTTTAAATATCATGTTTTTGCATTTTTAATTTTCTGTTTTCATGATGTTTAAATTTGAGCATGTTTTAGATTTAGTATATCAAGTGTTTGTGAAAATGCTTGTGTGGTCTTTGCATGATTTGAGTTTTATATCTTAGTTGAGCATGTTTTAGATTTAGTATATTAAGTGTTTGTGAAAATGCTTGTGTGGTTTTTGCATGATTTAAGTGTTATATTTTAGTTGAGAATGTTAGTATACTAAGTGTTTTTGAAAATACCATGCTTGTTGGAGCTTGACGCCATGTGGCTACTCCATGTGTTTTGCATTGTGTGTTGCATTTTTGCCATGTTAGTTGGTAGGTTTTTGCATTTGCATGACATTTGATTTAGTTTTGCATGCTAATATACCAAGTGTTTGTGAAAATGCCATGTTTGCTAGTTGCATTGTTTCATTCGGCCACCCTTGAATTTTTGCATTTTATGTGCATTCTTGCCATGTTAGTTGATAGGTTAGCATTTGCATGATACTTGATTGAGTTTTTGGTTTAAGCATGCTTTGTGTTTGTGAAAATGCCATGCACATTTTAGTTATTAAGTTAGGTTTATTTTCCATGCATGTTCATGCATTTTAGGTCTAGGTTGCATTAAATGCCATGCAAGTTCATTTAGGTCTAGGTCACTATATGAATGTCATGCATTTTTTCATGACATTTAGATTTAAGCTCATGCATTTCATGCACTATGTTTGCTGTATTGTTTCATTCATTTCATGTTCATGCCACTTGAATAATGACTTGAGCCAATTAATGGTTCAAAGTCATGCTCTCTTGAGCACACTTGTGGAAAATTAAGTTTGTGAAGTTGATTATTCTACCTTTGTGATTTTTTTTTACTTAGCCAATTTTTATCTAACTTTCAAAAAGTCCTAGCTACTGTTTGTAAGTCATTTTTTGAGTTTCAAATATTTTTACTTTGATTTTTAAATGATTTTATCAAAGGCAAAAATGTATTTTGGCAAAACAATTTTTTCACCCAGTTTTTGTACTTTTCTGATTTTTCTGGGAATTCATCTTTATTAAAAAATTTAAGCTGATTTTTTCCCGTGTAGTTTTACATGTCCTGAGTCTCCAGTATTGTTTTCAGAATTGTTTGAATTTTTAAAAATAGGATAAAAAATCGTGGTTTAAAACTGGACAGTGGAGTCAGAATTGAATTTAAAGAAAAATCGTTTTTCTGTTTTGGTTAAGTTACTTAGAGTGGGCTGATTAGGAGGGTTAGCTACTGACTTAGGGTAGTTTCTAAGCCTTTTTAAACTCTAAAAATGGTTTTTCAAGTCTTGGGTTAAGGGTAGTCAAGTCCGGATTTTTAAACTTAGGAAATTAGAGCCATTTAAAAAAAGATTTAGCCCAGTTTTTTTACTTTTAATTCAAGCTTTTCAAAGTTGTTTTCAAACAATCACAAAGTATTTTGGCTTTAGAATATTTAATTTGACATATTTTCCTAAGGTAGCCGGATATCTTTTTAGATATACGGATTTCCTTAATTAAAGGAAAAAATATATTTCATGCATTGCATTTTTCATATTCACGCATTTTATATAATATGTGATTCTTGCTATAATAATTTCTATGATATTGTTATTATTTTGATTTATATTTTTGATGTTACATGGTTTATTATATGGTTTTGAATATTTCTTGATATCCTATGCTTTTATTTAGTTATTTTTATTTAGCATATACTATGTTCATGCATTATTATTTTTATTTTCATGCATATTATATGATAGCATTATTTTATTCCATGTCATTTAAATTATATGTCATATCATTCATATTTGTCATGTCATTTAAATCATTTCATTTCTTTTAGGATATATTGTGTCATCTAGAATATTTTATTTCATTTAGATTATATCATATGACTTAGGATATTGCATTTCATGTAGAATATATTATATTACCTAGGTCATTTCATTTCATTTAGGATATATTATGTCATCTAGAATATTTTATTTCATTTAGATTATATCACATGACTTAGGATATTGCATTTCATATAGAATGTATTATGTTACATAGGTCATTTAATTTCATTTAGAATATATCATATAACTTAGGATATTTTATTTCATTTAGAATATGCTAAGGCATTCAAATCATATCATGTCATTTAGGTTGCATTATATTATTTAGATTTTACTATGTCATTTTATTTATGTCATGCATATACATATTCATTTCTTTTAAATGTTTTCAAAAAAGATAATGGTTTCAATAAAATAAAGATATTCCCGAGTTAAAATAATTCATGAGTTCTCTGCCGGGTTTGCTGGGGAGGATATCATCAATTATTATTAATAACGGAATATCTTTTTTAAAAATAGAATGATTCGAAAAATTTTCCAAAATTAATAAAAATTTCTATATTTTGCCACGTTTGTTGGGGAATATAGGAAAATTTTGAATTTATAAATTCGGAATCATTTTCAATTAAAAATGGAATTATTTTTCTTTAAATTGGGAATTAACTTGAAATACTAAATTTAAAACCGATTTTTTACCGAGACTTGAGATAACACACGATTAATAAGGTACCGATTTATACGAGCGTTGTGGGGGTGCTAATCCTTCCCCGTACGTAACCGACTCTCGAACCCACTTCTTTGATTTCTCTGGTTTAAAACGCAAACTTGAAATTGGTTTTTAAAATGTTTTAATTAATTTTTAAAATATTTTATAAAACCGGTTTTAATAGGTGGCCGATCACACCTAGCTAAAAAAGATTGGTGGCGACTCCATGTCTTTTTTCAAGGTCATTTTCAAAACCTTCATTTCTCTAGAGGAATTAAGTCGACTTTTCCTCTGTTTTTTTTTAATGTCACGCTTAACGAATAATAAAGTCTTGCGATGAGACTCGTTATTTTTTAGGTTGCGACAAGAATATTCATACTTGATATGATGAATGACCATATTTCATATTCCCTTCACTAAGAAGAAATTATCCATAGTCACCCCTTTGAGCCTTAGGAATTATTTCTTTCTTTAAACCTTGATCAAGGAACACCCTCTACATTGGAGGGTAGCGAGGAAAAATAAACAAAAATCATGGCAAAAAAAGAGAGCCATCGAAAAATGTGAAATCAAAGAATGGCAAATGAAAGCCAGCAATAAAAAAAGATTGAATAGAAAAAGAAAAGAAAGTCCAAAAAAAGAACGAATGTTTCAAGAATGAATTCTCCTCAGGAAATGATCCTTGATCCAATCACCCTTAAACACACTTTGGGCCTATTTATCCTTTCTTTTTAAACCCGAACCTTGGCCTACATTACGTGCTTTAAAAGTCCATTTTGATCAAGCATGGATATTTAATTTGGAAGGTTTTTCTCAGAATTCATCCCATCTTTTGAATTGACATTTTTAACTTGGAAGCATTTAGAATTCTCAGATACATGGTAGAATACAAGAAAAAAGAGACAAAAATAAAATGAAAATAAAATATAAAAGGAGAGGTTTAAGCCGGAAACCAGCAAAGGGCGACTTAATAACGAATGGGGGACACTTGAGTTGAAAACCTGCAAAGGGCGGCTCAAGTACTGATAAGGTTTGAATCAATGCTCTGTGTAAAGGGAGAGAAAGTATTTGAAAATCAAATAAAAAAGGAACAACTCAGTCTGACGTAACTACGGAAGTCGAGGGGTTACCCAAGTAAATTGCTCGTTCAAGAAAAACTTCAGATGGTTTGAAAAAGCAGGGTCCAAGATATTCCGCATCCGGGGCATCTATAACTTTAAATTTTACATTTGTCTTTTAAATCCTTAATATTCACTTTTATCATTTTAAAACATTTGTTGCAATAAATTTTTGTTATCCCTTTCATGACATTTTGCTTGTTTCATTTTTTCTTTCATACTCTTTTTTTGAGACACATCATGATTGTTATTAAATTGAATGATGATTAGTAAACATAAAATCTTTAAATAAAAGGATTTCAGAGTATTACTAAGGAGTAGATTTAAAACTTAGAAAAGGTTTGGGAAATTCACCAAGTAAAGGAAAACAGTGAATATGTTGGAGACTCCGTCATGAAGTCAGAAAATTTGTGAATTTCAGTGAAGTCAGAAATTGGGACTGTTTGACAATTTATCTTTAAGTGGAGGTTCCTTAAGTAGGGCATCAGTGAACTATTGAAGCCTCCATCATGAAGCTGGATAATCTGTGAACCTCAAAGAAACCATGGATTAGAAATCATGACATAATCATTTGATTGCATTCATTCTTAGGAAACATACAAGCATTTGCAAAGCATGTCATTCTCATAATTGCATTTAGCTAAAATTGCAGGAATCAGGAAAACTTTGGCTTCCCTAAATCGAACTCGTTCTGTTTCTCAAATGAGTCGAGCTCCGAAACCGCTGTCGAGATATGTTCCTTTCATTTTCAAGTTAAATTTATTTTTTCCAAATGAATCAAATCCAGGATCATTCTTAGTATTTCCTTTTGTTTAAAATTGAATTCATTCTGTTTATCAAATGAGTCGAGCCTCGAGAACATCGTCGAGGTATTTCCTTTGTTTTAGATCAAATTCATTCTGTTTATCAAATAAGTCGAGCCTCGAGACCATCGTCGAGGTATTTCCTTTTGTTTTAAATCGAATTCATTCTGTTTATTAAATGAGTCAAGCCTTGAGATTGTCGTCAAGGTATTTTCATCACGGATAAGGCCTTCGGGCACCATTTTTAAAGTTGTATACAACATATTTTCCAAATCACGTATAAGGCCTCCGAGCACCATTCTTAAGACCTCTGGGCCTAGTTTTTATTTAAATCATGGGTAAGACCTCTTGGCACCATTCTTAAGGCCTTCGGGCATCATTTTTAAAGTTGCATACAACGTAATTTTTTAAATCATGGATAAGACCTTTGGGCACCATTCGTAAGACCTCCGGGCATAGTTTTTCTTTAAATCATAGATAAGACCTCTGGGCACCATTCTTAAGACCTTCGGGCATCATTTTTAAAGTGGCATATAGCACAGTTTTCTTTAAATCATGGATAAGACCTCCGGGCACCATTCTTAAGACCTCCAGGCATTATTTTTAAAGTCGCATACAGCGCAATTTCTTTAAATCATGGATAAGACCTCCGAGCACCATTCTTAAGACCTCCAGGCATCATTTTTAAAGTCGCATACTGCGCAACTTTTTAAATCATGGATAAGACCTCCGGGCACCATTCTTAAGACCTCCAGGCACCATTTTTAAGACCTTCGTGCATAGTTTTTCTTTAAATCATAGATCAGACCTCAGGACGCTATTTTTAAGACCTCCGGGCATAATTTTTACTTTGCAAATCGAACTCGTTTCTTTAAGACAGGTCGAGCCTTGATTTGTCAGGGAACTCAATTTAAGGACAAATCTTCAATTTACAATTTTTTCAAAAAAAAAAAAAGGAAAAAATGATGAATTAAAACCCCTTTCCCTTTTCTTCACATGTGATTTCACTAACCAGACAAAATTAATGTTTGTTTATCTTTGCCTGATTCCTGATTCTCAGCAATAGCCAAAGAGGGGCAGCTGTAGACACCTAATTTTATCCGGACCACTAAACCAGGTATGTTTTCTTCCTAAAGTGATGTTTCAGAATGCAAAAAGACTTTTCTCATCTTGCAGGTGGTACTCCGAGACTTAGTTTAAGAAGGCAAGCATAAAAAGTCAAACTTGAAAAAGTCAACCCCGAAAAAGTCAACCTCAAAAAGTCAACTACTGAAAAAGTCAACCCAGTACTTGGACTTTCCCGATTTCTCTAGGAAGTCATCTTTATTAAAAAAAAATTAAGCCAATTTTTTATAGTGTATTTTTACGTGTTCTGAGTCTCCAATATTTTGTTTAGATTTTTTTTTGAATTTTTAAAAATAGGTTAAAAAATCGTGTTTTAAAACTGGACAGTGGAGTCAGACTTGAATTTGAAGGAAAATGAATTTTCTGTTTTGGCTAAGTTACTTAGAGGGGGCTGATTAGGAAATTTGGCTACTATCTTAAGGTGGTTTCTAGGCCATTTTAGACTTAAAAATGATTTTTATAGAGTTCGGGTCAAGAGTGGTCAAGTCCGAGATTTTAAACTTAGGAAATTAGAGCTATTTTTAAAAGGGTTTGGCTAGGGTTTTAATCTTCATTCAAGGTTTTCAAAATTGTTTTCAAACAATCACAAAGTATTTTGATTTTTGAAAATTTAATTTGATATATTTTTCTAAGGTAGCCGGATATCGTTTTAGATATACGGATTTTCTTAATTAAAGGAAGAAATACATTTTCATGCATTGCATTTTCCATGTTCATGCATACTATATAATATGTGATTTTTGCTATGATAATTTCTATGATATTGTTATTATTTTGATTTATTTTATGGTGTTATGATTGTTCGTTATATGGTTTTGAATTACATGCTATCCTATGCTTTTTATTTAGTTATTTATTCTTGTCACATTATTTAGCATATACTATATTCATGCATTATTATTTTTATTTTCATGCATATCACATGATAGCATTATTTTATGTTTCATGTCATTTAGATTATAGTCCATGTCATTTAGATTATATTATTTAGAATAAGCCATGTCAATTACGATATGCCATATCATTTAAATATGCCATATCATTTAAATTTGCCATGTCATTTAAGTCATTTCATTTCATATAGAATTTATTATGTCACTTAGGATATTTTTAATTTCATTTATAATATATCATGTTACCTATGTCATTTCATTTCATATAGAATTTATTATGTCTCTTAGGTTATATTCATTTCACTTAGAATATATTATGACACTTAGGTTATATCATTTCATGTCATCTTTATTATGTCACACATATTCATATTTTTTAAAATAGGTTTTAAAATAAGACAATGATTTTCAATAAAATAAAGATATTCCCGAGTTAAAATAATTCATGAGTTCTCTGCCGGGTTGGCTGGGGAGGATATCATCAATTATCATTAATAATAGAGTATCTTCTTTAAAACAAGAATGATTCGAAAAATTTTCCAAATAAATAAAAATTTCTATATTTTGCCACGTTTGTTGGGGAATATAGGAGAATTTTGAATTAATAAATTCCGGATCATTTTCAATTAAAAATGGAATTATTTTTCCTTAAATTGGGAATTAACTTGAAATACTAAATTAAAAATTGACTTTTTACCGAGACTTGAGATAACACACGATTAATAAGGTATCGTTTTATACGGGCGTTGTGGGGGTGCTAATCCTTCCCCGCACGTAACCGAGTCTCGAACCCCATTATTCGATTTTCTCTGGTTTATAACGCAGACTTGAAATTTGTTTTAAAAATGTTTTAATTAATTTTAAAATGTTTCATAAAACCGGGTTTTAATAAGTGGTCGATCACACCTAGCTAAAAAAGATTGGTGGCGACTCCATGTCTTTTTCAAGGTCATTTTCAAAACCTTCATATTTAAGAGGAATTAAGTCGACTTTTCCTTGGTTTTTTTTTAATGTCACACTTAACGAATAATAAAGTCTTGCGATGAGACATGTTATTTTTTAGGTTGCGACAGGGAGAAAAGTTGGAAAAATCTGAGGCAGAATCTAGAGATCAGATGACTAAATTCATGGAGCTGATGTCCGCAATCAAGGGAAAGGGATACATTGAAAACTTGACCACCAAAGAAGAGTTGGGGATACAAAGGGAATAGCATAAGGTCATAATGATGGATGCCCAAAACACAGTTAATCCCGTCAACGTCCTAAACTCATATGATCTAGCTGAATAGGCAAAGTTGAAAATGGTTGCAGTAAATGAGATTGAGTTGGCAGATTCCCAAAGGAAATATCAGTTGTTAGATGAAAGGCTCCGAGCAGTAGAAAATACAGATGTATTCGAGAGTGTAGATGTGAAAGAACGATGATTGGTCCTCGATTTAGTCATTCTTCCTAAATTCAAGATCCCTGACTTTGAGAAATATGATGGGACGACCGATCCGTCAGCCCACATCCCTATATTCTACCGAAAGATGACAGGTCATATAGATAATGATAAGTTTTGATCCACGCTTTCTAGATAGCCTCAGCGGGTCTGCACTTAGGTGGTATAGTCAATTGAGCAAGGATCAGATTCGCTCTTGGATTGATCTGGCTAGGCTTTTCTAAACCAATTCAAGCATATGACCGACATGGCACCTGACTGTCTCACCTTGCAAAATATGGAGAAAAGAGCTACTGAGAGCTTCAAAGAATATGCGCAGTGGTGGATGAGCACGGCCACCCAAGTACAATTGCCCCTCACTGAGAAGGAAACCACTGTCTTTTTTGTGAATACACTACAGGCCTCGTACTATGATAGACTTGTCGACAACACCACGAAGAATTTTTCGAAATGATTGAAAATGTTATCAAGGCTGGGAAACTCGAAGGAGGTAAAACATTTAATGCCGAGAGAAATGGGGCATCTGAAAAGAAAGAGGAAGATACCCAAGTCGTGGAAGGCTTTGCCCCACCTCTCCAATTCTCCTTGTATCAACCTTTCTACCCTACCCTGAACAATGTCTCTCAAGATGTTTATCCTTACCAACCAATACCTGCAACCACACCAGAATTTACATCTGTCTATCAATTTAACACCCTTGGGAATAATCGAAGCGGGTATAAAAAGGGAAAAAGAAATCAGGTTGACCCGATTCCTGTGACATACAGTGAGCTACTACCTCAACTCATCCAGAATCACCTTGTGACACCCATGCAATTAGATCCTTTGAAGCCCCCTTATCCGAGCTGGTATGATGCTAATGAGTGTTGTGGTTATCATCTTGGCAATCAAGGTCACTCAACAGAGAACTGCCCCGCTATGAAGTACAAGGTCAGGGATCTCATCAAGGCTCGTTTGATAGGTTTTGAAAATGGGAAAGTCAAGTGTCATAAGAAACATGGTTCATAATCATATTAGGATTTCTGATGCATGTAGTTCTATACACTGTGATGATGAAAGAACTTGTCTCATGTTGACATCTACATGAAATAAATAAATTTTGAATTTAAATGTTTTGTGTTCTTTATGTTTTAATAATAATTTGAATTTGCAAAAGGAATGAAATTTGAAATGTTTTGAACAATAATATGAGGTTTTCACATGAAATAATGGATAGTCTCGAGAATATTGATAATCATTGTGAGAAATGACCCAATACCCTTCCCATCTCTTTTGGGCTTTCCTATGCCTAAACCCTTTGAACCGAGACCACTTGAAAGACTTAATGCTTCAAAGAATATGAATGATCAAACTTCATAAACAATTGTCATTGTAGAATAAGCAAATACGTAAATCCTAGTCTAGGCTATGAAAAAAGGAACAAACTTTTTGAAAATTTTTCGAACTCCTTGAAATTCAAACAAATGAGACATTCTTTCAAGAATCTAGATTTTGGTAATTCGATGTGTGTCAAGATTGTGCTAAAACCATTCATGACCTTTTCTAATAACCACAAAACACTAATTGCTCAAACATCACTTCATGATTAACACCCCGTGGCACAATGACCAAACCAGATTAACCCATGTCCTAGAGAAAACCTATTTTTGGGTAATATTTTCCATAGTACTTCAAACAGACCTAAGATTGAAACTCAGCATTTTCATTGTAAACCTAGACTTGCGATGTTCCTCGCAATGATACAAATCCTCATGGTTAATCAAATTAGGGCATCATATGTGGAAATGATAGATATATGGTGAATAATGAAAAATTAATGCATGAATCATTGGGGGCATGTGAAAATTTTTTTGTGATATCATACATATGAGAATTTGGATGATTCCAAAGTGCAAAATGAAATTCTGATTATTTATTCCCCTTAGGGATTACTTTTCAATGAGAATATTTGTGCTTGATATGAGAAATGGCCATCTTTCATATTCCTTTCACAAAAAGAAATTATTCCATAGTCACCCCTTTTGAGCTGAAAGAATTCTTTTTTCTTTTGAACCCTGATCAAGGATCACCCTCTACACTGGGGGGCAAATACGAGGAAAGATCATTGAGAAATGAGTCCAAGCTCGAAGACAGATACAAAGCAAATTGGGCTCCAAAATGAATACGGGCTCACTCTGTCGAAATGAAGGAAAAGGAAAAGAAAAAGATGGTAAAATGGAAGCCAAGAACAGAACAAAAGAAAAGAAAAACAAAAAGAAAATGTGTGAAAAAGTATGGCAAATGAAAGCCAAAAGCAAAGAAAAAATGAAAAGTCCAAAAGGGACAAATGCTTCAAAAAGGAATCCTCCTCACGAAATGGTCATTGATCTGATTACCCTCAAACACAGATTTTGGGCTTATTTATCCTTTTTTTCTGAACCCTGAACCATGGCCTACATTACGTGCTTTAAAAGTCCATTTTGATCAAGCATAAATGTTTAGCTTGAAGAGTTTTTCCTCAGATTTTATCACATCTCATCGAATTATCATTTCACTATGGAAGAATTTAGAATTCTCAAGTGCATGGTAGAAAAAAAAGGAGAAAAAAAGAAAAATAGAAAAGAATAAGACTCTAGGGGAAAAACCAAAAAACGGGCGGTCTAGAATAAAATGGGAATTTTCAATGCCATCTATGTTAGTGTCGATGCCACAAAAGAGAAGGTCATCTTGAAAAATTGAGGAACATCTAGGAATTCCTAAACCTCCTAAACTGTCAACTTTCATTTGGAGGATTGATTTCAAAAACTAAGACTTTTTCCCTCCAAGATTAAACTTTCCAGTTTAAACATCCCGGCCAATCTTGACACTTGTCAAAATGCTTTGATATGGAAATTAAAAGAATGTTGAATTTGTTTGGTTCTTAATGAATTCATGATCTATAAAACCTGTTCCATTTGTGAGCCTAGAAGGGGCATACATTTTTGTTGTGAAGTTTTCTTCGATCAACCAAAATTTTGTCATATCAAGCCTTGCCAATCCCAGCTGAAAAAACCCAGGTTGACACTTAGAGAAATTTCTAACAATAAATAAAGATATTTTTTGAAATACCCATTTTTGATGTTGACATGAGACAAGGGTTTTTTCTAACCCAAAGGTATAAACTACTAGGATAGGTCTTGACTTCTAGTTATAAGAAGAAGAAATAGAACCCGTTACAGACCTCTGTATATGAGAGTTTGAAGACTGTTGGGGCAAAGAAAATAGCCAAAATGAATTGAAGATAGACTCTGATTTGAAAAAAAATGAATTTGAAAGGTTAAGCCAAAGTCTAGAAAAATGATCGGGGGTATTTGCATCACTCATGAGCACTCATCTCTTTATTGAACTTTTGTCTGCACAGTGTCAGCAAGCATTTGCATCATTCATGGGTATTTGCATGGGCACTATTCCATAAGCATCTGCATTTTACCTTTACATTTACATCCTTCATGGAATTCATATTTGCGTCATCTCAAGCAATTACATCATTTCTAGAACCATTGCATTTTCATTATTGTGTGGTAACTACTGTTACACCATTCATAGATCACAAGCATCTACATCATTCCATGAAGTAGTTGTATCAATCTAAGAGCATTTGCATTTGCATATACATCAAGAAGCATCTGCATCAATCAAAGATAACTGCATCTGCATCATGAAGTATTTGCATCAATCTAAGCCATTTACATTTGCATCATGAAGCATGAGCATGAGCATCTTGTTAAAGACATTTGCATCTGCATCCTTTCTCAAAGCTTTTGGGTATAATTTTCAACACGATTTTTAAAATCAGCAAGTATTCAGTGGTGATAGCTGAAGCTTCTGGAGGAGATACCCAGAATTTTACAAAATTTTAAAAGTGATAGCTTCTGGAGGAGTTACCCAGAATTTTACAATGAGCAAACCTTTGGTGGTGATAGCCAAAGCTTTTGGAGGGGATATCCAAAATTTTACAAATTTTAAAAGTAAACAAGTCTTCAGTGATGATAGCTGAAGCCTCTAGTGGAGATATCCAGGGTTTTATAATTTTTGAACAATGAGAAATCTTCTTCTGGAGGAGTTACCCTGAGTTTTACAGTTTAAAAAAATATATATATGAAAAAATGAGAAAGTCTTTGGTGATGATAGTCGAAGCCTATGGTGGAGATATCCAAGGTTTTTACAGTTTTAAAAATGAGCAAGTCTTTGGTGGTGATAGCCGAAGCTTCTGGAGGAGATACCTATAATTTTATTCAACATTTGCATCTACATCAAGAAGCATTTGCATCAATCTAAGTCATTTGAATCTGCATCAAGAAATATTTGCATCATTTTAAGTCATTTGAATCTGCATCAAGAAACATTTGCATTAGTCTAAGTCATTTGAATTTGCACCAATAAGCATTTTCATTCCTTCTCAAAGCTTTCAGGTGTAATCTTCAACATGTTTTCAAGAACCAATATCCAGAGTTTTAAAATTTTTGTTTTATGAAAAGAGAGCAAGTCTTTGGTGGTGATAACCGAAGCCTCTATGGAGATATCCAGGGTTTTATAGTTTTAAAATGAGAAAGTCTTTTGTACTAATAGCCAAAAACTCTGTGGAGATATCCAAAGTTTTAAAAAAAAAATTGAAAAGAGAGAAAGTCTTTGATGTTGATAGCCGAAGCCTCTGTGGAGATATCCAGAGTTTTTTAAAAAAAAAATTGAAAAGAGAGAAAGTCTTTGGTGGTGATAGTTGAAGTGTCTGGAGGAGTTACCCAGAATTTTACAGTGAGAAAGTCTTTGGTGGTGATAGCCAAAGCCTTTGGTGGAGATATTCAGAGTTTTACAGTTTTAAAAATGAGCAAGTCTTTGGTGGTGATAGCCGAAGCTTCTGAGAGGAGATACCAGAATTTTAAACACAGCTGAGAACAAGATAGGTTAAGACTCTGAGACCATTGTCGATGTCATTTATTCTCTTGGAAATCGAACCCGTTTCCTTAAGACAGGTCGAGCCTTGATTAGTCAGGGAACTCAATTTAAGGAGAAAATCTTCTATTTACAGCTTTTCAAAAAAAAAATTGAAAAATGAAAAAATGGAAAAAATGAAAACCCCGTTTTTCTTTCCTTCACATGTGATTTCACTAACCGGACAAAATTTGTGTTTGTTTCTCTTTGCCTGATTCCTGATTCTCAGGAATAGCCAAAGAGGGGCAACTGTAGACACTTAATTTTTTCAAAACCACTAAATCAGGTATGTTTTCTTCCTAAAGTGATGTTTCAGAATGCAAAAAGTCTTTTCTCATCCTGCAGGTGGTACTCTGAGACGTAGTTTAAGAAAGCAGACATAAAATGTCAATCTTGAAAAAGTCAATCCCAAAAAATCAACTACTGAAAAAATCAACCCACTTTCAAAATCAAGATTCAAAGTTCAATTGAAAAATGGTGAAAGAATTTTGATAATTCGAGGTCTACAATGAAAGATATGGAGTTCGGAAGTTGGGTTACGGAGATTCAGTAGAAAGGAAATCCTAGTTCAAAAAATTTGAGGAAAAGTGCTTAAACTACCAAATTGGACAAAATTGGAGTTTCCAAATGGAATATAAGCAATGACTACGAGTAAGGGAGAGGCCACCTGGAAGCAAAACTGAAGGGAAAGTCAAATTAGAAGAAAACCGAGAATTAGGGTTTTTGGTGGATTTTGGTGAAATTGGGAAAATTGCAGAAATGGCTCGATTCGGTAAAACTAAGGCCCCTAATTGATGAGGAGTGAGTAAACAAGGATAACCCAAGACTCAGTTTGAAGTAATTCCGAGAAAAGAGCCGATTAGAGGAAAAACGAAAAAACGAGGAAATTCCCAATACTGAAAAAAAGAAAAATCAAAATGGAGGGGAATTTGATCTTCAATATATGACAAAGGCACAGAAAAAGAAAATCTAGAAATCGGACTTGTTTTGAGCAAAATTGGGCTTTGGAGACAAAATGGCAACACTTGGAAAATTCGGGAAAAATAGCAGACGAGTTCCAAAAATTTTGAAAACTTGCAGATCTCATTCTTAAATCATTTGGAAGAGATTGACGAAGAAAAATCCAGATTCAGAGTTCGTTTGCAAAATGGAAAATCTCGAGCCCACTATGCTAAAATTCAAGAAAATAAATCCCAGAAAAATAGCAAATGAGTTCCAAAAATTCTGAAAATTTGCAGATCTTACTTTTAAATTATTCGAAATTGATTGGGGAAGAAAAATCCAAAAAAATAGCAAATGAGCTCTAAAGATTATGAAAACTTTCAGAATTCAATTTTTCATTATTTCGAAAGTATTGAAAAAAAATTGGATTTGGAGCCCGTTTGCAATTTAATTAGGTTTGGGGGTCAAAAAGGTCATTTTACCAAAAAAACTGAAGAGGGCTTTTCTTGCAATTAAAGAAATGGAGTGTGGGCTAGGAACATGAAGAGGCAGATGGCCAAGGCCCATAAAATAGGGTGGATTTTTGAATTTTTCATCTAAAGGCAAAGAGTGAATAAGAAGGTGGTTATTTTTCTTGATCAAGCCTTTGAAATTGTGACACATAGAGAGGCATGATGTCATATTTATGACATCATATTTTATGACATCATCTTCAAGATTTCATATTTTAGGGGCTGATTATTCAAATCTAAGGGTGGGAATTTTACATAGAAGGCATCTTGGATTAAAGACCATTGGATGAAAATTGGTTTAAAAAATGACAACTTGCTAGAGGAATCCTAAAAGCCATTCGGCCACCTTAAGGAGGGGGAGGAATTTTCATTTTTCACACTTCTTCTCGCTGAATACTCTCTATTTTTGAAAGCAAATAGAAACTTTTGAAAGGTAAAGAAAGTAAGAAGAGAAAAAAGCTTGCAAAATAGCTTTTAGAGGTAGCTAAAAGCACCTTACTCTTGCACTTTTTTTTGCATTTCCATCCTTAATTTGCTGTTTTCATTAGATATTTGGTGAGTTTCTATTGATTTTAGTTTTAAAATTAGTGTTTTCAAGCTTTCTCTTCAAGCTCCCCTTTTATGTTTTCTTTAAAAACTTTGAAAAAAAGCAAATTTTAAAAAAGAAATTGAGCTGGCCAAATTGTCACTATTTTGTGGTATGGTTGATGTTTGATTTTTATTTCATGTTTTTGTGATGTCTAGCATGTTTTGATGTTCTATATTTTTCTAAAAATAACAAAAACATGGAGCTTGTTTTAATCTTTTTACTTACTTACTTACTTACCTCTATTTTTTATTTTATCATCTTGTATTCATGTTTACTTTTCTTGTTTACCATTTTTAATTTCCTGTTTTCAACATGTTTGAATTGTTCATGATTTGCATTTTACTATACTATGTGTTTGTGAAAATGTCTAGTCATGTTCATGCCTTTACATCATGTTTGCTTGGTTTAGCATGTTTCATTTTTAGTCTTGCATTTAGTATGTCATGTATTTTTGTAAATGCCATGCTAGGATTTCATCATTCTATGCCCATGACCATTTGGCTACCCTTAATTTTGTGTCATGTATGTGCATTTTCATCTTGCTACTAGATAGGTTTGTTGTCCCATGCCATGATTTTGTGTAATTTGATTTAGTATGCTATGTGTTTGTGTTATTGCCATGCATTTTTTAGGTCTAGGTCTCATTTGCATTGCCATGCATTTCATGCATGTTTAGGCCTAGGTTGCATTTATTTCCATGCAAGTTCATGTTAGGTTTAGGTCATATTCTTTATGCCGTGCATTTTCTATGTCATTTAGGTTTTAAATCATGCATTTCATGCATTTAACTTGCTGTTTGTTCATGCATATCATATCATGCCTCTTGATTTTTGACTTAGGCCAATCAATGGCTCAAAGTCAAGCTCATATGAGAATACTTGTGGGAAACTAAATAGTTGTCAAGTTCATTTTTCTACCTTTGTGATTTTTTTTTTACTTAGGCAAATCTTGTCCATTTTTTATAGAAATTTTAGCTACTGTTTATAGGTCCTTAGAAAAGTCTCCAATATTTTTGTTTTGATTTTTGAATGATTTTATCAAAGGCATAAAAATGTGTTTTGGCAAAACAATTTTTTACCCTGTGTTCTGACTTTCTCAATTTATGGGAAGTTATCTTTAGTCAAAAAATTAAGCCAAAATTTTCCCATAGGATTTGACCTGTTCCGAGTCTCCCAGATTTGTTTTAGATTTTTTTGAAATTTTAAAAATAGGTTAAAAAATCACGTTTTAAAACTGGTCAGTAGAGATAGATTTGAATTTGAAGGAAAATTAATTTTCTGTTTTGTCTAAGGAATTAAGAGAAGGCTGATTAGGAACCTTAGCTACTGTCCTAGATTGGTTTCTAGGTCATTTTAATCTTCAAAAATGATTTTATAAAGCTCGGGTCAAGGGTGGTCAAGTCCGGGTTTTCAAACTTAGGAAAATAGAGCCAGTTTTAAAAGGGGAATTCGGCCATGATCTATTTTTAATCCAAGATTTTCAAATATGTTTTCAACCAATCACAAAGTATTTTTGATTTTAGAAAATTTAATTTGATGTCTTTTCCTTAGGTAGTCGGATATCTTTTTAGATATACGGATTTCCTTATTTAAAGGAGACACTTTCATGCATTGTATTTTCCATTTTCATGCATACTATATAATATATGATTTTTGCTATGATAATTTCTATGGTAATGTTATTATTTTGATTTATATTTTATTGTTATATGATTGTGAAATTCTATGTTATCCTATGCTTTTTATTTAGTCATTTATTGTTGTCACATCATTTAGCATCTACTATGTTCATGCATTATTATTTTTATTTTCATGCATATTTCATGATAACATTATTTTATGTTTCATATCATTTAGATTATATTCCATGTCATCTAGATTATATTATTTAGAATATGCCATGTCATTTCAAATATGCTATGTCATTTAAATTTACCATGTCATTTAGGTTATTTATTTCATTTAGAATATATCATGTCACATAGGTTATTCATTTCATTTAGAATATATTATGACACTTTGGTTATATCATTCATTTAGAATATACTATGTTATCTAGGTTATTCATGTCATTTAGATTATACTATGTCACACATATTCATATTCATATTTTTTTAAAATGTTTTGAAAAAGATAATGGTTTTCAATAAAATAAAGATATTCCCGAGTTAAAATAATTCATGAGTTCTCTGTCGGATTTGGTGGGGAGGATATCATCAATTATCATTAAAAACGGAATATCTTCTCTAAAACGAGAATGATTCGGAAATTTTTCCAAATTAATAAAAATTTCTATATTTTGCCACGTTTGTTGGGGAATATAGGAAAATTTTGAATTAATAAATTCCGGATTATTTTCAATGAAAAATGGAAATATTTTTTCTTTAAATTGGGAATTAATTCGAAATACCAAACTTAAAACCGACTTTTTTACCGAGACTTGAGATAACACACGATTAATAAGGTACTGTTTTATACGGGCGTTATGGGGGTGCTAATCCTTCCCCACACGTAACCGACTCCCAAACCCGTTTCTTTGATTTCTCTGGTTTAAAAACGCAGAGTTGAAATTGGTTTTAAAAATATTTTAATTAATTTTAAAATATTTTACAAAACCTGATTTAATAGGTGGCCGATCACACCTAGCCAAAAAAGATTGGTGGCGACTCCATATCTTTTTTTCGAGGTTGTTTTCAAACCCTCATTTTATTTCAAGAGAAATTAAGTCGTCTTTTTCTCTGTTTTTTCCAATGTCACGCTTAACGAATATAAAGTCTCGCGATGAGACTTGCTATTTTTTAGGCTGCGACACATATCACTTAGTTTATTCATTTCATTTAGAATTTATTATGACACTTAGGTTATTCATTTCATTTAGAATATATTATGACACATAGGTTATTCATTTCATTTAAAATATATTATGTCACCTAGGTTATGTCATTTCATTTAGAATATAATATGTCATTTAAATTATATCATGCCATTTAGGTTGCATTATATTATCTAGATTTTGCTATGTCATCTTTATTATGTCACAAATGTTCATATTCATCTTTTAAAATGTTTTTAAAATAAGATAATGATTTTCAATAAAATAAAAATATTCCTGAGTTATTATAATTCATGAGTTCTCTGTCGGGTCTGTTGGGGAGGATATCATCAATTATCATTAATAAAGGAATATCTTTCTTTCAAAAACGAGAATGATTCGGAAAATTTTCCAAATAAATAAAATTTTCTATATTTTGTCACGTTTTGTCGGGGAATATTGAAAATTTGAATTAATAAATTCTGGATCATTTTCATTTAAAATGGATTTATTTTTCTTTAAATTGAAAATTAATTTAAAATGCCAAATTTAAAACTGACTTTTTACCGAGACTTGAGATAACACACGATTAATAAGGTACCGTTTTATATGGGCGTTGCGATGGTGCTAATCCTTCCCTGGACGTAACCGAGTCCCGAACCCGTTTTCTTTGATTTTCTCTGGTTTAAAACGCAGACTTAAAATTGGTTTTAAAAATGTTTTAATTAATTTTAAAATATTTTACAAAACCGGTTTTAATAGGTGGCCGATCACACCTAGCCTAAAAAATATTGGTGGCGACTCCATGTCTTTTTCGAGGTCATTTTCAAATCCTCATTTTATTTTAAGAGGAATTAAGTCGACTTTTCCTCTGTTTTTCCAATGTCACGCTTAACGAATATAAAGTCTCGTGATGAGGCTTGTTATTTTTGAGGTTGCGACAGCTTGGCGACTCCACTGGGGATATTTAGAGAGTCGGGCCTAGAATTAGTCGCGTGTTATCAAAATCTCGATTTTGGTTGTTTTTATTTGGTATTTAATTTTAATTCCCACATTTTTTCAATAATAAGCAGAATTTTGAAAATAATAAAATGTTTTTAAATATGTCCATACTCATGTGCATGCATTTTATTATTGTTATCTAGTTATTTAGTGTTGTATATTACTATTGCATTCTTGTTGGTTAATGCGTTACGCTATTCTTGATCTTTGTTTTAATAAATTGTTGGGGTGTTTAGGATAAGGGTTATAGAATAGGTGGTGAAAGGTTTGTTTTGTTCCTCCATACACATTGCACTTGCATTTGCATAACATGAGCTCTATACTCGAGTTTCGTCCCTTTAAGTGGAAGAAATGTAGCTATGCTCTCGTGATGATCCTCCGCATGGGCTAGCAAAATACTTCCGGAGTATAAATTACCTAAGCTCTCGTGATGATCCTCCGCATGGGCTAGGGCAATATACTCTAACGAATTGGACCCGCTTTTATCGGGGTGCCTTACTAGCCTTCACAGGTGACAGTGAGGAGTAATTTGGGGCCTTTTAGAACTTCGCTCACCCACATATAGTGAACCATAGAGCCAACATAGGCGAAGCCCTACCAAAATTTTGATAGATATACCGAATTTAAGAACACATGGAGGGACATTTTTAACTTTTTGTTACCTATTTTACATATTGAATAAGTATTGTAGATCGGGCAACGATGTACGTGCATCGCCCGTAATAAGTATGATAATCCGCTCCAAAGGCACCGTGATGCCTAAATAAGTAGATACTATTGGGGCACACATTCATTAATTTTCTTACTTTGCATTAATTATTCCACTATTTTATTGCTTTATAAGGATTTTTTTTTAAAAAAAAAATAGAAAAGATGATAGAAAAATATTTCCTCTTTGAAAAGGGAAAAAAAATGAGAATAAAAATGAGGAGAAAATGATGAAAAAGTTCTTTTGTAGTGGAGTAGTGATGTGAAAATAATAAAAATCTCCTTTTAGTTTTAGACTTTTGAGAAAATAAAAAAATATATATAAAAAAATAGTTGTCAAGAAAATTCAAGAAAAATAGAAAGAAGAAAAAATAAAAAAAAAGTGATGTTAGGATATTCTTTTCCTTGATCTTTTCATTTGCATTTTTACATAACATGCAAGCAGTTGTAAATATGAAAATTCATCCCCTCAAACATCTTCGCATCTTGTACATTTCATGCATCAATCATCATCACATCCATGCATATGTGAATAGAGCATGTACATTCATAATTTTATTCTGGATCTGATAATAATGTCATTTTCATTTGCATAAAAGGGGTTGAAGATATGGGGAATGGATTGGAGGAACGAATTGATATCTTGGAGCGCAATCAGGAAGAATTTGGACATAATATCCGAGAAATGAAGGAGCAGCTCTCTAAGTTGATGAAAATGGTTGAAGAACTTTACAAAGCCAAAGGGGAATCCTCTCAAAGGTCTTCATCGCCTTTAGTGCAACAAGGCCTTGAGAAATAATCGAGCCAAGATCAAAGGATCTCCGCTGAATCCTGCATTGGTCAACGCCATCTACATAAGGAGTTACGCCTAGACGAAGTTGTGAACAATATAGTGCGAATGGTCGAATTCGAAGACTCACAGTTCAAGGTGGGATCTCCGAACTCTACCCGACCCTTACAAACTATTCCAAATCCACGCCCTTACCCTGTTATAATTCGATCACCTTTTCGTCCATGCCTTCCAATTCAAACCTTCACATCAACACCAAATGCCTCTACTCCTAGTCAATATGTGAGCCAAAAACAATCCAAGGACAAGACCCAAAGGCATTTCGATCCCATTCCAATCAGCTATCAAGAGCTTTTCCCAATGTTGGTCCGAAATCACCTGGTTGCCTATGTGCCGTTGAAACCCTTGTCACCGTCATACCCCAAGTGTATAACCCGAATGCAAGATGTGATTAACACTGTGGAACTGTTGGGCATAGCATTGAGCACTGCAATGCACTCAAGAACAAAGTACAGTCTCTTATAGATGCCAGGTGATTGGATCCAACGACAATGATTAATAGAGGACTGGGAAAGGGTAATTAGGATTAGGACATTTACGGCAATGATAAAGGACTTTGGTCTGATATGATGTAGTAGGATTTCGCTTTTTCAATAGTCGGCTCTTATAGCCTTAGGATGCTAGGAAGAATAAAGTGCTTGTAAAGATAGTTTTAACTATTGCTTAGATTTTGTAAACATGGTTTATACTTTGTGAACATTGATATGGGAATGAATTGGTTATGCTTCAAATTTATGAAATGTTGATGATTAAGTTCCTCCGATTCTTATTTCCTCTGTGATATCTTCCCCTTTGCATTTTGCATATGCTCAATTATTTGTCATACCATACATTCATACATGCATCTTGGTGGCATCAGGTGGTATTCATGACAAACACAGTCAGTATGATTTTTTTGTATACGTTCATGCATTAATTTTCTTATTACATGCATCATGTTAGTATTAGGTCGCATTCATGACAAACATAGTCAACATGATTTTTCTGTATATGTTCATGCATTAATTTGATTACTCTTTACATGCATTGATTTGTTTATATAAATCATGTTGACATCTAGTTGTTTTCATGATATACATAGTCATCATAATATGCTCATGCATTAATTCATCATATTAGCATCAGGATGCATTCACAACACACATGGTTAGCATGATTTTCTTTGTATATACTCTGTGTCAATCATTCATTGTTTACATGCATCATGTTGATATACTCTGTGGCAATGTTCAAAGAGCTCATGGATGCTTATCAAGGACAACGGGGTTAAAGATCATTTGTTCTCAGGGAAACATGCTAATCAAGGGCAATCCTTAACCTTGTTTTAAGTTTTGTACTTACTTTCAATTTATTTAAAATGAATGAACTTTAAATTCCAAGCATCATACATCATACCTCATTTGAAGTTTTGAATGTTCTTCTTAAGCCTTGTTTATATGATTTGTGAAAGAAAAAACAAAAAGGCTGAAAATAAAAGTCCATACGGATAATTTTCCGTTTTGAAAATAAAAAGATATTCCTTTGAATAGTGAAATAAGTCACAATGAATGGGTGATCATCATGGGGGATGGATTCCTAGGAAATACTCTGTCTTTACACATACATAGATCATAGACCAGTTGAATAAATACCACTCAAAAGTCACAAAGAATAACCTTCATTGAGGCCATGAGTAATGAAAATTTGAAAATTTCTTTTGTGGATTTCTTGAAAGTCAAGCAAACATGACAATCTTCCAAAAGATCTAGATTACGTGGTTTGATACGTGTTAAAGTTATGCCATGTTACAAATCATAGCAAAAACGCAAAGATTCAAAACCTTTGAATCCCTTTGAAAGAATCCAAATGCCAAATCCTAAACCAAGGATGAACCAAAACACCTTTCTTTTTTCTCTCCCCATGTGTTGGAAACACTTTGAAGAGATTGAAACCCAAACAAGTTCATTTAGCAAGAAACTCAAAGATAAAATCTGAGATGTTCCTTCACAACAAGATTCTCGCAAACCAAAAGACCTTCACTTCAATGGCAAATCAAAGTAAGACATCATTGGTAGAGGAAAATGAATCACGCGTGATTTTTTTAGGGGCTTGCAGCAAAAAAAAAAAAGGAAAAATATTGTGACATCATGAATGTGAAAATTCGAATGATTCCAAATGCAAAATGAAATTCTAATTATCTATTCCCCCTGAGGATTGCTTTTCGAGGAGAATATTGCCACTTGATATGAGAAATGGCCATCTTTCATATCCCTTTCACAATGAGAAATTATCCATAGTCATCCTTTTTGAGCTTAAGGAATTTTTTTACTTTGAACCCTAATCAAGGATCACTCTTTACACTAGGGGGAAAATACGAGGAAGGATTTTCTCAAAAATCATGGTGAAATAAGTCCCGACTGGAAGTCAGAAACAAAGCAAATTGAGCTCCCAAACAAGTACGGGCTCACTCTGACAAAATGGAGATACAAGAAAAAAGAAGGGAAAAGAAAAAAAGAAAAAATGGCGAATTGAAAGGCAAGAAAGAAACACACACACAAAAATGTGTGAAAGAGATGGCAAATTGAAAGCCAAAAACAAAGAAGAAAAGAAGCAAAACTCAAAAGAAGGAAAGAGAAGTCCAGAAGGGACAAATGTTTCAAAGGGAATCCTTCTTAGGAAATGATCTTTGATCTGATTACCCACAAACACATATTTTGAGTTATCTTTTCTTTCTGAACCCCGAACCTTAGCCTACGTTACGTGCTTTAAAAGTCCATTTTGATCAAGTGTGGATATTTGACTTAAAGAGTTTTCCTCAGATTTTATCCCATCTCAACGAATTATCATTTCATTGTGGAAGAATTTAGAATTCTCAGATGCATCATGGAACAAAGAAAAAAGAGAGAAACAATGAAGCTCTAGGGTGAAAACCCAAAAACGGGTAGTCTAGAGCTGAATAAGAAGAAATTCTAAAGCCACACATTGGTATTGCTGAAGCCATTAGTTTGAAGAATACAAGAAGCATCAAGAAACTCTTAGACATATCAAAAGGACAACCTTTTTCTTTGGAATTGATTTTGAAAGTTTTTTTTTTTCCTTCCAACATTGAACCCATCATGGCTAAGGTCAACACTTATCAAAATGCCATATCTAGAGATTGGAGGATTGATGAGATTTAACTAAAACTTTTTCCAAAAAAACATTTGGTTTTAAGGAATTCATGTTTTGAGAAAACTTGCTCATGAGCCGAGACAAAAGGACATTCACCTTCTCCTCTTTGTCAAGATAAAAGCTTTCCTAAACTAGTCCAGACCTTAGTGCATCACCCCATTGACCTTGTTACATTAAACCGTTCAAATCACTTAAAAAGTGAGGCTGATCTCCCATCTCGTTTAGAAATGTTTCCAATGGTGATCACCAATTTCTGAAAGACTTCAATTTCACTTGTTTTGGAAGAAATAAAATTGACATGACTTAAGAAGAACAAACTAAAATTTTGATATGGATATGCTCTAGCAAAAAGTTCATTTTGTTCAGGGGCATGAAATTTTGAGTTTGAATGAAGTTTGACTTTGTGTTTTTGGTTTTGACCAGATAACTAAAAAGAAAGAATATGCTGAGGCAAGGACAAATTGGGAATACGAAACCATGTGATTTATTCCAACAAGATGGATTGGAAAATATAGATAAGGGGCAGGAATCGCTCCTTCCAACAGGAAACCTCGCCAAGACACGAGAAAAAATGGAGATGATCCACCCTCTTAACAATCTCTTAATGTGAAATAGTGTCGTAACATTCATGCATCATGTAATAGACATGTGCATTTGCATTTTTGCAAGTTACATTGGTTTTTGCATCCATACATTTGATCATTACATTCAAGCATTGAAAAGACACAAAGGAAAAAAAGATAGGTTTCCTAAAAAAGGGAAGGGCCTTCTTTAGATTTAGAAGAAAAAATCTATTGAAGAAAAAAGAAAAAAAAGGGTTTGTCTGAAAAGAGGAAAATGTGAGTGTCGCAACCTAAAAAATAATGACACCAACAGGTCTCATCGCGAGACTTTATTATTCGTTAGGCGTGACATTAAAAAACCAAGAAAAAGTCGACTTAATTTCTCTTTAAAAATGAAGGTTTTGAAAATGACCTTGAAAAAAGACATGGAGTCGCCACCAATCTTTTTTAGCTAGGTGTGATCGGCCACCTATTAAAACCGGTTTTATAAAAAATTTTAAAATTAATTAAAACATTTTTAAAACTAATTTCAAGTCTACGTGATAAACCAGAGAAAATCGAAGAATCGAGTTCGGGACTCGGTTACGTGCGGGGAAGCATTAGCACCCCCACAATGCCCGTATAAAATGGTACCTTATTAATAATGTGTTATCTCAAGTCTCAGTAAAAAGTTGGTTTTTAATTTAGTATTTCAAGTTAATTCCCAATTTAAAGAAAAATAATTCCATTTTTTAATTGAAAATGATCCGGAATTTATTAATTCAAAATTTCCCTATATTCCCCGACAAAATCGGCAAAATATAAAATTTTTTATTTATTTGGAAAACTTTTCGAATTATTCTTGTTTTTTGAAAGAAAGATATTCCTTTATTAATGATAATTGATGATATCCCCTCCAGCAAACCCGATAGAGAGCTCATGAATTATTTGAACTCAGGAATATCTTTATTTTTATTGAAAATCATTATCTTTTTCAAAACATTTAAAAAAATTTGAACATGAACATGTATGATATAAATAAAAGGACATAGCAAAGTCGGAAAATATAATGCAACCTAAAACAAAAAATAAAGCATGAGGAAGAAGAAGAAGAAGAAATGTAGTAGCAATGGTAGAATGGCTACCTTAAAAAAAGCTTTCTTTCTTTCTTTCAAAAACCTTTTCTTTTCTAAATTAGCTACTGACTTCCACTCCTAAATGATCAGCTTATATGAAGAAAAAAAAAAAATTCCCTTCTTCCCTCTTGTTTGGCCGAATGGCCCCTCAACCATAGGATGATTTTTGCACTTTTTCTCCTCCAATCTTGTACTTTAGATTAAGATATTTTCATGACAACATAAAAATTTCATCTTGCCAATTGATAGCAGCCCTTAAGATGTGTACTCAGCCCTTGTAATAACCTCATCCCTTAGATGAAAAAGAGGACCAATCCCATGCACTCCCTTGCTTGGCCCTTTGAGTGCCTACCCTTGGATGAGTTGTACTCTTTTATTCTTGGCCATTAGATGAGGATTCTTTCATGACAACATAAAAATTTCATCTTGGAATTAATCCCAGCCCTTAAGATGTGTACTCAGCCCTTGTACATGGCCTAAGCCATTGGATGAAAATGAACAATCCCATGCACTTCCTTGCTTGGCCAAATGGATGTCCACCTTTGGATGAGTTGTTTTCTTCCATTCTTGTCCATTAGATGAGGGTTTTTTCATGAAAAATAAAAATATCATCTTGGCATTTAAACTTCGCCATTGGATGGTGCCTTCAACTTTCCTACAAGGCACCTAAGCCATTGGATAAAGGGAGGACACATTTGCAAGGTGTTAATGGTAGCATGTGAGCTTGATAGTGACTAAGGAATTAAATTGATCAAGCTTCCTTCTTCTCCTCTATGCTGCCTGATCAAAGGAGGTAAAATCCCAGCAATTCCTTCTTCTTTCATATTTTTCTTAATTACAAACTTACCCTTTTTGGTTTCTTCGGTAAAATAACATTTTTGACCCCCGAACCTAAATAAATAACAAACGGAATCCAAATTAAAATTTTCTTTTTTAAATACTTCTTAAATAATAAAAAATTTAATATTGTAAGTTTTCAAAAAATTTCGAGTCCATTTGCTATTATTTGGATTTTTTCTTCCAAAATTGCCCTTTTGTGCACTCGAACTTTCACCAATTTTAAATGAGCTCCAAATCCATATTTTTATTCACCAATATCTTCCAAATAATTTAAAAGTGTGATCTAGAAGTTTTCATAATTTTTGGAACTCATTTGCTATTTTTTCGGGATTTATCTGCTTGAATTACTACATAGTGGACTCGGGATTTGGCCATTTTGCAAACGAACTCCGAATCAAGATTTTATTTTGCCAATTCTTCCAAATAATTTAAAAATGAGATCTGAAAATTTTCAGAATTTTGGAGCTCATTTACTATTTTTCCAGAATTTATCTGCTTGAATTACTGTATAGGGGACCCAAGATTTGGCCATTTTGCAAACGAACTCCGAATCAAGATTTTCATTCGTCAATCTCTTCGAAATGATTTAAGAATGAGATCTGAAAATTTTCAGAATTTTTGGAGTTTATTTGCTATTTTTCCGAAATTTTCAAATTTTGCCTTTTTGCCTCTGAAGACCGGTTTTGCTCAAAACAAGTCTGATTTTCAGATTTTCTTCAAACTGAACCTTGGGCTATCCTTGTTTAATCACTCCTCATAAATTAGGAGCTTTATTTTTACCGAATCAGGTCATTTCTGTAATTCTTCCAAATTTCACCAAAATCCACCAAAAATCCTAATTCTTGGTTTTCTTCCAAATTGACTTTTGTTTCGGTTTTTCTTTCAAGTAGCTTCTCCATTACCCATAGTCAGTGCTTATCTTTCATTTGAGACCTTCGATTTTGACCAATTTGATCGTTCAAGCACTTTTTCCCAAATTTCTTGAACTAGGTTTTCCTTTCTACTGAGATTCCATAACACAACTTCCGACCTCCATATCTTTCAATGTAGACCTCGGATTATCAAAATTCTTTCACCATCTTTCAATTGAAATTCAAATCTTGATTTTGAAAGTGATTTGACTGTTTCAGTTGTTGAATTTTTTGGGGTTGACATTTTCAAGGTTTACTTTTTTGAGTTTGACTTTTTCTGTTTGCTTTTTTAGACTAAGTCTCGGAGCACCACCTGCAGGGTGAGAAAAGTCATTTTTCATTCTGAATCATCAATTTAGGAAGAAAACATACCTGATTTAGTGGTCCGGACAAAATTAGGTGTCTACAGCGAGTAGACGGATATTTTTGGGACGAGGAAATCAAGAAAGTATTGAAAACATCCCAAGATGATGAAAATTTTCGAAAAATGAAAATAATTTTAGATGAGATTTTTTTAAAAGTTGTATAGCCTCGAATGAGGAGTTTTTCAAAAGAAAGATGTGAAGTTGGCATAAAAGAATTTAAGCCTAGGGAAGTTGGCAAGTTAGATTTGTTTAAGCCCAATATAGCTAGCCCACAAGGGAAGTAAGCCTAGTGAAGTTGGCACGTTAGATGTGAGTAAGCCCAATATAGCTGGAACAAAAGGATTTAAGCCTAGTGAAGTTGGCATGTTAGATTTGTTTAAGCCCAATATAGCTGGCCCAAAAGGGAAGTAAACCCAGTGAAGTTAGCACGTTAGATGTTAAGCCCAATGTAGGCTGGCATAAAAGTGATTTAAGCCCAGTGAAGTTGGCACGTTAGATGTGAGCCCAATGTTATCTGGCATAAAAGTGATTTAAGCCCAGTGAAGTTGGAACGTTAGATGTTAAGCCCAATGTAAGCTGGCATAAAAGTGATTTAAGCCCAGTGAAGTTGGAACGTTAGATGTTAAGCCCAATGTAAGCTGGCATAAAAGTGATTTAAGCCCAGTGAAGTCGGCACGTTAGATGTGAGCCCAATGTAAGTTGGCATAAAAGGAGGTAAGCCCAGTGAAGTTGGCACGTTAGATGTTAAGCCCAATGTAAGTTGGCACAAAAGGAGGTAAGCCCAGTAAAGTTGGCACGTTAGATGTGATTAAGCCCAATGTAAGCTGGCACAAAAGGAGGTAAGCCCAATGAAGTTGGCACGTTAGAGGTGATTTAGCCCAATAAAGCTGGCATAAAAGTGATTTAAGCCCAGTGAAGTTGGCACGTTAGATGTGAGCCCAATGTAAGCTGGCACAAAAGGAGGTAAGCCTAGTGAAGTTGGCATGTTAGATGTGATTAAGCCCAATATAGCTAGCAGAAAAGGAAGTAGGCCCAGTGAAGTTGGCATTTTTTATTGGTTCCGCTTAAGTCATCACTTTGCAAATCAAACTCGTTCTTCTTCTCAAATGAGCTAAGCCCCGGTATTTTCTTCTTTTACAAATCAAACTCGTTCTGCTTCTCAAATGAGTCGAGCCCCGATATTTTCTTCTTTTACAAATCGAACTCATTTTCTTAAGACGGGTCAAGCCTTTATTAGTCAGAAATTCAATTTAAGGACAAAATTTTCTTCTTTTGCAAATCGAACTCGTTTCCTTAAGACGGGTCGAGCCTTGATTAGTTAGGGAACTCAGTTTAGGGACAAAATTTTCTTCTTTTGCAAATTGAACTCGTTTCCTTAAGACTGGTCAAGCCTTGATTAGTCAGGGAACTCAATTTAAGGATAAAATCTTCTATTTTCTTCGCTTACAAATCGAACTCGTTTACTTAAGACGGGTCAAGCCTTGATTAGTCAGGGAACTCAATTTAAGGACAAAATCTTCTATTTCTTCGCTTATAAATCGAACTTGTTTCCTTGAGACGGGTCGAGCCTTGATTAGTTAGGAAACTCAATTTAAGGATAAAATCTTCTATTTACAGCTTTTCAAACACACAAAAAAAAAATTAAAAAAATGAAAAAATGATGAATGAAAACCCCTTTCTTTTCCTTCGCATGTGATTTCACTGACCGGACAAGATTAGTGTTTACTTATCTTTGCCTGATTCCTGATTCTCAGCAATAGCCAAAGAGGGGCAACAGTAGACACCTAATTTTGTCTGGATCACTAAATCAAGTATGTTTTCTTCCTAAAATGATGTTTACAATCCAAAAAGTTTCTCATCCTGCAGGTGGTACTCCTAGACTTAGTTTAAGGGGGCAAGCTTGAAAAGTCAATTTGTTTTTTGAAAAAAGTCAACCACGAAAAAGTCAACTACTAAAAAAGTCAAACCCTTATTCAAAATCAAGATTCAAAGTTCAATTGAACAATGGTGAAAGAATTTTGATAATCCAAGGTCTACAATGAAATATATGGAGTCCGAAAGATGGGTTACAGAGATTCAGTAGAAAGGAAACCCTAGTTTGAAATTTTTGGGGAAAAGTGCTTAAACAATCAAATTGGTTGAAATTGGAGGTTCCAAATGAAAGATAAGCAATGACTACGGGTAATGGAAAGGCCATTTGAAGGCAAAACTGAAGGTAAAGTCAATTTCGAAGAAAACCGAGAATTAAGGTTTTTGGTGGATTTTGGTGAAATTGGGGAAAATCGCAGAAATGGCCCGATTCGGTAAAACCAAAGCCCCTAATTGATGAGGAGCGACTAAACAAGAATAGCCAAGGCTCAGTTTGAAGTAATTCCGAGAAAAGAGCCTATTAGAGGAAAAACGAAAAAAAAGAAAGGAAATTTCCGATACTAAAAAAAGGAAAAATCAAGTCAAAGGGAAATTTGATTGTAAAAATTGGACATTTTCGGACCAACTCCAATTCAATACATAACAAAGGCTCAGAAAAAGAAAATCCAAAAATTGAAATTGTTTTGAGTAAAACCGGGCTTTAGAGGTAAAGGGCAAATTTAGAAAATTCAGGAAAAATAGCAAATGAGCTCCAAAAATTACCAAAACTTTTAGATCTCAATCTTAAATCATTTGGAAGAGATTGGTGAAGAAAAATCCTAATTTGGAGCTCGTTTGCAAAATGGCAAATCTCTGGCTCACTAAGCTGAAAATTCCAGAAGATAAATCCCGAAAAAATAGCAAATGAGCTCAAAAAATTCTGAAAATCTCCAGATAGCAATTATAAATTATTTGAAAAAGATTGGCAAAAGAAAATCCAAAATCGGAGTTCGTTTGTAAAATGTCAAATTCTGGGCCCATTAAGCTGAAATTCAATAAGATAAATCCCGAACAAATAGCAAATGAGTTCCAAAAATTATGAAAACTTTCAGATCTTACAAAAATGATTTTATAAAGCTCGGCTCAAGGGTGGTCAAGTTCGGGTTTTCAAACTTAGGAAAATAGAGCCATTTTCAAAAGGGGAATTTGGCCATCGGCCATGATCTATTTTTAAACCAAAATTTTCAAATTTTATTTCAACCAATCACAAAGTATTTTTGATTTTAGAAAATTTAATTTGATGTATTTTCCTAAGGTAGTCAGATATCTTTTTAGATATACGGATTTCCTTATTTAAAGGAAAAAATACACTTTCATGCATTGCATTTTTTATGTTCATGCATACTATATAATATATGATTTTTGCTATGATAATTTCTATGGTAATGTTATTATTTTGAATTATATTTTATTGGTGTTATATTTGATTGTTATATGATTGTGAATATTCTATGTTATCCTATGCTTTTTATTTAGTCATTTATTTTTGTCACAACATCTAGCATTTACTATGTTCATGCATTATTATTTTCATGCATATTTCATATCACTTAGTTTATACATTTCATTTAGAATATATTATGACACTTAGGTTATATATTTCATTTAGAATATATTATGACTCATAGGTTATTCATTTCATGTAGAATATAATATGTCACCTAGGTTATGTCATTTCGTTTAGAATATACTATGTCATTTAAATTATATCATGTCATTTAGGTTGCATTATATTGTCTAGATTTTCCTATGTCATCTCTATTATATCACACATGTTCATATTCATCTTTTAAAATGTTTTTAAAATAAGATAATGATTTTCAATAAAATAAAGATATTCCTGAGTTAAAATAATTCATGAGTTCTCTGCCGAGTCTGCTAGGGAGGATATCATCAATTATCATTAATAAAAGAATATCTTTCCTTCAAAAACGAGAATGATTCGAAAATTTTTCCAAATAAATAAAATTTTCTATATTTTTCCACGTTTTGTCGAGAAATATAGAAAACTTTTTAATTAATAAATTCCGGATCATTTTCATTTAAAATGGATTTATTTTTCTTTAAATTGAGAATTAATTTATAATGCCAAATTTAAAACCGACTTTTACCGAGATTTGAGATAACACACAAGGTACCGTTTTATATGGGCGTTGCGGGGGTGCTAATCCTTCCCTACACGTAACCGAGTCCCGAACTCTTTTTTTTTTCTCTGGTTTAAAATGCAGACTTAAAATTGGTTTTAAAAATGTTTTTATTAATTTTAAAATATTTTACATAACCGATTTTAGTAGGTGGCCGATCACACCTAGCCAAAAATAGATTTGTGGCGACTTCATGTCTTTTTCGAGGTTATTTTCAAATCCTCATTTTATTTAAAGAGGAATTAAGTCAACTTTTTCTCTGTTTTTCCAATGTCACGCTTAACGAATATAAAATCTCACGATGAGACTTGTTATTTTTTAGATTGCGACATATAGTAAAAAAATACTCCAAGTGAAGCAGAAATAATCCATTAAAGATGACAATTTCCTTTCCTTGCATGAATTTCAAAACAATCCGTGGGTTTCGATATTAGCATTGGTTTTGATAACTTGAAAAGTGGTCCCAAGTAATAAAAGTTTTAATAGTCCAATATCTTCGATTATTGCTTCAGAATCCCAAACAAGCTCTTTGTTTTTTGAAGCAAGCTTTAATAGTATATTTTCTCACAATATATATATATATATAATATTTTAGAATTTATATTTGATACACTGACAGTGTATAAATCTATACACTGTTAGTGAATCAGATGATGATTTATACACTGTCAGTGAATCAGATAATGACACCTCATTAAAAAAAAAAAAAGTTATCTGACGTATTTATTTTTAAAAACTTGTAATGAGGTAACATCATCTGATTTACTGACAGTGTATAGATAAATACACTGTCAGTGCATCAAATATAAATCCTATATTTTAACCCACCGTTCACACTTTATTAGGCCACCGTTCACACTTTATTAGGCAAATATTCTCTTTCAGCATTTTTTCTTTTTAATATGCATCCTACTTTTTTGGCCATAGGCTACTGCATATACTAAACATGGTCTTGAATATGCAGAGGACAATAATGTAGAAACTGATATCACGCAGGGAAACATCATTTTTGGAAACAAGCATTCATTTGGAGTTTAACTCCACTATTAGTTCACACCCTAAAAAGGATGGCCGGTTCCACAACTTTAAAACGACATTAAGGAATGGCCCTTTTATTTTCTTTTATAAAACTTTAGCTCGTGATAATTGAGATACTGTGGCATATATTGATGAAATATATTATGCAAAGTATATCAAACAAAAAAATAAATATGCAAGGACAATATTAGTTTCCTATTTTGGCAAGGAGATAACTCCTCTCCAAAAGTTGATTAGAGCATTTACTATATACTAGAATTATGCACCCATTTCACTGGGAATTTTTTAATTTTTTTATAATTTTTAAATATTTAATAGTAAATTAATTTTAAATTAAATTTTATTAAATAAAAATTATTTAATTAATTATTTAATTAATTATTTTTAAAATTTAATAATATTAATATAATTATATTTTGTTAATTATGAAAATTAAATTTATGATAATTGTTTATTTATAAATTACGTAATACAAATGTATTTTCAATTGTTAGTTATATGCATTTCTTAAACATATTTAGATCTATTGTAACAACCAAGGTTACGTACAATCGTATAAAGTTAAATCCCAAAAATTTTTAAGGGCAAACTTGGAAGTTGGTAAGAAGTTATAAGTGAAGGAAATAAAAGAAGAAAGGATCAAATTGAACAAACTAAAAAGTTTAGGGGCTTAATGGTTATTTATGAAAAGTTGAGGGATCCATGTGCAATTATATCAAAAAATGAAAAATATCTTTATAATTATCTTTAATATCTTGAAAATTTTAGAAATTTTTTTCTTATTTCTTAGGTGATAGCCGGCCACACCTCTTCTCATTCTCTCAAAATTCTCTTCATCCTCTAAAAAATTTTCTTCAATTATTTCCACCAAAATCTCATCAACAATCACATCCAAGGTTAGTTTCTTGATTAATTCTTCTTTTTTTTAGATATTCTACATGAACATGCTAAGATCTTAGCTCCATAAACATGTTAAGGTCTGAAATCCATCTATTAATTATGATTTTTACTCACCTTTGGTAAGAATTAAAAGGATTTGAAAGCATGAACAAGAAAATGGGAAGAAAAAGCAAAACAGGGGAAATTGAGCATGCTTGCTGTTCGGATTTTATGGGCTCGTCAAAGCTGGGTTTATATTTTTTTGATATTTTTCCTAGAAACTATACTTCAATACGAGAATTTTGGTTTTTGAATTACCCAAAACCGATAAGCGGTTAAAAAGATAAATTCGGTGAAGTGGGTATTCTGTGTTGACCCTTGTTTTGGCATAGTTTCAGGATTTATCAAATTTGATCAAGATTTTTTTCTGATTGTCTAAGTTGGTTATTTTCTTCATAAATTAGACTTATTGATTGAAATAAACCAATTGGAATCACTTCAAAATTCCTTACCAAACTCAAGTTATGATTTTTCTAATCTAGCTTGATAGTAAGGAATTTATTGTTTAAGACTAAATGATGGTTATGGATTATGAAAATCTCTAAGGCATGGAGTACTAGAAAGGAATTTGATAAGGACATGAATATGGAGTTGAATTTTGGAGAAAATCATTATGGAAATGATATTAAAAATTTGGGATATGTTGTTTTGAGTATGAGAAATTAGTATTGACCTTGAGGGAAGATTATGAGATTTAAGTTGCATTCATAATTGTGTAATGCTTTGAGTATGTATGGATACTAATTATCGTTAATTTCTAGGCCACGTAGATCCGACGTCACCTGTGGATCCCGAAGTTTTAGATCGAGGTGTACAGTGAGATCATCTCAAGGATTGTTAGTAGACGACAATTATAGTTATTTGAAATTTCTTTAATTATAATTATAATTTTTTTAGCATGATATTTATTTTACGTGTAGAAACCTAATTTTGTGTCAACCACTAAAACAGGTATGTTTTCTTCCCAAATTGATGTTTCAGAATGTAAAAAGATTTTTTTTATCTTGCAGGTGATACTCCGGGACTTAGTCTAAGAAGGCAAACATAAAAAGTCAAACTGTAAAAAAAGTCAACCTCGAAAAATCAACTACTGAAAAAGTCAACCAACTTTCAGAATCAAGATTTGAAGTTCAATTGAAAAATGGTGAAAGAATTTTGATAATCCGAGGTCTACATTCAAAGAAATGGAGTTCGGAAGTTGGATCATAGAGATTCAGTAAAAAAGAAACCCTAATCTGGGAAATTTGGGAAAAGTGCTTAAACGATCGAATTGGTCGAAATTGAAGGTTCCAAATGAAAGATAAGCACTGACTACGGGTAATGGAGAAGCCACTTGAAAGAAAAACTGAAAGAAAAGTCAATCCAGAAGAAAACTGAGAATTAGGGTTTTTGGTGGATTTCGGTGAAATTTGGAAGAGTTAATGAAATGGCCCGACTTGGTAGGAATAAAGCCCCTAATGGATGAGGAGTGATTAAAAAAGGATAGCCCAAGGCTCAGTTTGAAGAAAATCTGAAAATCGAACTTGTTTTGAGCAAAACCGGGTTTCGAATGTAAAAGGGCAAAATTGGAAAATTTGGGAAAAATAGCAAATGAACTCCAAAAATTCTGAAAAATTGAAAATCTCATTCTTAAATTATTTGGAAAGATTGGCGAAAAAAATCTTGATTCGGAGTTCGTTCGCAAAATGGCCAAATCCCGGCCCCTTATGTAGTAATTCAAGCAGATAAATCCCGAAAAAATACCAAATGAGTTCCAAAAATTATGAAAACTTCCAGATCACACTTTTAAATTATTTGGAAGAGATTGGTGAAGAAAAATCTGGATTTGGAGCTCGTTTAAAAAATGGTAAAGTTTGGGGGTATAAAAGGGCAATTTTGGAAGAAAAAATCCAAATAAATAGCAAATGGACTCGGAAATTTTGAAAACTTCTAGAATTCAATTTTTTATTATTTTGAAAGTATTGAAAAAATAAAATTTGAATTTGGAGTCTGTTTGCCAATTATTTATGTTCGGGGGGGCAAAAAGGTCATTTTACCCAAGAAACCGAAAAGGGCTTTTCTTTTTGGCCCTATTTATCCTTTCTTTTTGAACCCCGAACCATGGCCTACATTACATGCTTTAAAAGTCCATTTTGATCAAGCATGAATATTTAATTTGAAGGGTTTTTCCTCGGATTTTATCCCATTTTTTCGAATTATCATTTCACTAAGGAATAATTTAAAATTCTCAAGTTCATGGCAAAACAATGAAAAACACAAAAAAAGGAGAAAGAATGGGACTCTAGGGAGAAAACCCAAAAATGAGCGGTCTAGAGTAAAATGGGAATTTCCGATGCCATCTATGATAGTGCCGATACCACAAAAGAGAAAATCATCTTGAAGAAGTGGTCATCAAGGAACATCTAGGAATTCTTGAACTTCCCAAAGTGTCAACTCTCATTCGGATGATTGATTTCAAAAATTGGAACTCTTTTTCTCCAAAATCAACTTTCCAGTTTAAACATACCAACCAATCTTGATGCTTGTCAAAATGCCTTGATATGAAAACTAAAAGAATGTTGAATTTGTTTGATTCTCAATGAATTCATGATTTATAAAACCTGTTCCATTTGTGAGCCTAGAAGGGACATACATTTTTGTTATGAAATTTCCTTTGATGAACCAAAATCTTCTTATACCGAACATTGCCAATTCAAATTGAAAAACCCAAATTGACACTTAGAGAAGTTTTTAACAATGATCATTAGTCTTCAAAAGATTTGTACATCACACACTGTAAGGTTAATGTTTTTTGTCTAGAAGTTTTCAAAATGAGAAAACAAATAAAGATATTTTTTGAAAATACCCATTTTTGATGTTGACATAAGATAATGGTTTTTCTAACCCAAAGGTGTGGAACTACTAGGGTTTATCTTGATTGCCAAATATGATAAGAAGAAATAGAACTCGGCAAGCGGACTTCTGTCAATAAGAGTTCGTAAACTGTTGGGGCAAAGAGAATAGCCAAAGATTGAAAAATGAATTGAAGATATACTCTGATTTGAAAAGGTGAAATAAATTGGAAAGGCTAAGCCAAAGTCTAGAAAAATGAACAGGGGCATTTGCATCTTTTCATGAAGCATTTGCATCATTATCGATCTTTGCATTTGCATCATGTAGAAGCATTTTGCACGTTGTCAAATCCTTACATTTGCATCATTTAGAAGCATTTGAATAATGTCAATCTTTGCATCTACATCATTCCATGAAGTAGTTGCGTTAACACCAATTTTTGCATTTGCATCATAAAGAAGCATTTGCACATTATTGACCTTTGCATCATTCTAAGAAGAAATTGCGTTATTTGAGGATCATTTGCATTTACATCATTTAGAAGCATCTGCATCTTATTCAACATCTGCATCTGCATCAATAAGCATTTGCATCAATCTAAGTCATTTGCATATACACCACGAAGCATTTGCATTTTATCCAACATCTGCATCAAGAAACATTTGCATCAATTCAAAACATTTACATTTGCAATATGAAGTATGTGTATCCTATTAATCATTTGCACAAGCATCAAAAAAAATTCTCATCTTCTCAAAATCTTCAGGTTAATTTTCAACAATTCTTCAAAAACCATTTTTAAAAACCTCCGGACACCATTCTTAAGACCTTCGTGCATAGTTTTTCTTTTTAAATTACGGATAAGACCTCCGGGCACCATTCTTAAGACCTTCGGGCATAGTTTTTCTTTTTAAATCACGGGTAAGGCCTCCGGGCACCATTCTTAAGACCTCCGAGCATCATTGTTAAAGTCGCATACAACATTTTTTTTTAAACACAGGTAAGGCCTCCAAGCACCATTCTTAAGACCTCCGGGCATCATTGTTAAAGTCGCATACAGCGCATTTTTTTTAAACACAAGTAAGGCCTCTGGGCACCATTTTTAAGACCTCTGGGCATCATTTTTAAGGTCACATACAACGCATTTTCCCAAATCACGGTTAAGGCCTCCGGGCACTATTTTTAAGACCCCGGGCATCATTTTTAAAGTCGCATACAACGTATTTTCAAAAATCACTGTAAAGGCCTCCGGGCACCATTCTTAAGACCTCCGGGCATCATTGTTAAAGTCGCATACACCGCATTTTTTTTGAATCAGGGGTAAGGCCTCCAGGCACCATTCTTTTGACCTCCGGGCACTATTTTTAAGGCCTCCAGGCACCATTCTTAAGACCTCCGGGCACCATTCTTAAGACCTCCGGGCATCATTTTTTTAAGTCGCATACAGCGCATTTTTTTTTTCAAATCACGGGTAAGGCCTCCGGGCACTATTCTTAAGACCTCCGGGCATCATTTTTAAAGTCACATACATCATATTTTTTTTTCACGGATAAGGCCTTCGGGCACCATTTTTAAGACCTTCGGGCATAATTTTTCTTTAAATTAGAGATAAGACCTCTGGGCACTATTTTTAAGACCTCCGGGCACAATTTTCATTTTGAAAATAACTCGTTTCCTTAAGATGGGTCGAGCCTTGATTAGTCAGGGAACTCAATCTAAGGACAAAATTTTCAATTTACAGCTTTTTTTCAGCCAAAAAAATTTGAAAAAATGAAAAATGAAAAAAAGAAACCCCCTTCTCTTTCTCTTCACATATGATTTCACTAATCGGACAAAATTAGTGTTTGTTTATCTTTGCCTGATTCCTAATTCTCAGCAATAGCCAAAGAGGGGCAGTTGTAGACACATAATTTTGTCCGGACCACTAAAACAGGTATGTTTTCTTCCCAAATTGATGTTTCAGAATGTAAAAAGATTTTTTTTATCCTACAGGTGGTACTCTGAGACTTAGTCTAAGAAGACGAGCACAAACTTGAAAAAAGTCAACCCCAAAAAGTCAACTACTAAAAAAGTCAACCCACTTTCAAAATCAAGATTTGAAGTTCAATTGAAAAACAATGAAAGAATTTTGATAATCCGAGGTCTACATTGAAAGATATGGAGTTCGAAAGTTGGGTCATAGAGATTCAGTAAAAAGAAAACCCTAATCTAGGAAATTTGGGAAAAGTGCTTAAACGATCGAATTGGTTAAAATTGAAGGTTCCAAATGAAAGATAAGCACTGAATACGGGTAATGGAGAAGCCACTTGAAAGAAAAACTAAAAGAAAAGTCAATCCGGAAGAAAACCGAGAATTAGAGTTTTTGGTGGATTTCGGTGAAATTGGGAAGAATTATAGAAATGGCCCGACTCAGTAGGAATAAAGCCCCTAATGGATGAGGAGCGAATTAAAAAGGATAGCCCAAGGCTCAGTTTGAAGAAAATCTGAAAATCGGACTTGTTTTGAGCAAAACCGAGTTTCGAAGGTAAAAGGGCAAAATTGGAAAATTTGGGAAAAATAGTAAATGAACTCCAAAAATTCTGAAAAATTGCAAATCTCATTCTTAAATTATTTGGAAGAGATTGGCGAAAGAAAATCTCTATTCGGAGTTCGTTTGTAAAATGGCCAAATCCCCGGCACCTTATGTAGTAATTCAAGCAGATAAATCCCGAAAAAATACCAAATGAGTTCCAAAAATCATTAAAACTTACAGATCACACTTTTAAATTATTTGGAAGAGATTGGTGAAGAAAAATCTGGATTTGGAGCTCGTTTAAAAAATGGTAAAGTTTGGGGGCATAAAAGGGAAATTTTGGATGAAAAAATCCAAATAAATAGCAAATGGACTCGGAAAATTTTGAAAACTTCCAGAATTCAATTTTTTATTATTTTGAAAGTATTGAAAAAATAAAATTTAAATTTTGGAGTCCATTTTCCATTTATTTATGTTCGGGGGCAAAAAAGTCATTTTACCCAAGAAACCGAAAAGGGCTTTTCTTACCTTTTAAAAAATGGAACATGGGCTGGAAGAAAAGGGGCTAGCCGTCCAAGGCCAAGGATATCTAGATAGCTTCTGATTTTTCAATCAAAAGGCCAACAATGAAGAGGAAGTTAGTTATTTTTTGATCAAGCCTTTGCAAATAAGCCACATGGACAAATGCATGAAGAGGGAGAGTGTCAACATAATGGCTTAAGATTCTTGAACAGCTGTAATTGTGGATAGCTGATGGCCTAATCTAAGGGTTATAATTTCATTTTTTAAACATCTTGGATCAATAGCCTTTGGATCAAAGTTGGTTGGAAAAAAAATGACAACACTCTAGCTACCAATGAGGCCATTTGGCCACACTACAAGGGAGGGGCTCTCTTTCATTTTTAGATTATTCAATCTCTATTCTCTCTTGGTTTTGGCTGATTTTTTCTCCATTGTTGAAAAAAAAAAGTTTAGAAAAGAAAAAAAAGTTAGAAGAGAAAAAGCTTGAAAGATAGCTTCTAGAGGTTGCTTTAAGCACCATACTCTTGCACTTTCTTTGATTTTCCATTCTTGATTTGCTGTTTTGATTATTATTCTGGTGAGTTTCTTTTGATTTCTCTTTTTAAATAAGTGTTTTTAATATTCTTCTTTAAGTTCCTTCTTGATTCTTTCTTGTAAAAACCTTTTGAAAATGTTTTTTTCCTTTTGTTTTGGGGTTGGCCGAATGGTCTAGTGTTTTTTTAGAGTTGCTATTTTGCTTTGTTATTTCATGTTATTCTTGATATTTAATAAGTTTTGATGCTTTAAATCTCCTTCTAATACATAAACTTGAAGCTTGTTTTAATTTGGTTGCTTGTTTATTTCCATTTTTGAGTCTATTATCATGTTTATTTTACTATTCTTGCATTTTTTTATTTTTTGTTTTCAAAATGTTTAAGTTAGTTTATGTTTTATATTTTTTAATCCATGTGTTTGTGAAAATGCTTATTGGTTTTCATGCTGTTATTTTATATTTGCATGATTTGAGTTTTATTTTTTAGCTAAGCATGTTAGTATATCATGTGTTTTGTTAGTTGATAGGTTTGCATTTTCATGACATTTGGTTGAGTATTTTGTTTAAGCATGCCATGTGTTTGTGTTATTGCCATGCATATTTTAGGTTTAGGATTGGTTTCTTTTTGCCTTGCATATTCATGCATTTTAGACATAGGTTGCATTAAATGTCATGCAAGTTCATTTAGGTCTAGGTCATTTTATTGATGCCATGCATTTTTCATGTCATTTAGGTTTTAAATCATGCATTTCATGCATCATATTTGCTGTATTTTTCATGCATTTCATGTCCTTGCCACTTGACTTATGACTTAGGCCAATCAATGGTTCAAAGTCATGCTCTCCTGAGCATACTTGTGGAAAATTAAAGAGTTATCAAAATGATTATTCTACCTTTGTGATTTTTTTTACTTAGCCAAATTTTGTCTAACTTTTTAAAAGTGTTAGCTACTGTTTGTGAGTCATTTAGAGAGTTTTAATATTTTAATTTGATTTTTAAATGATTTTATCAAAGGCAAAAGAATGTGTTTTGGCAAAACAGTTTTTTTACCCAGTACTCGTACTTTCCCGATTTTTCTGGGCAATCATCTTTAATCAAAAAATTAAGACGATTTTTTCCTGTGAAGTTTTACATGTTCTTAGTCTCTAGTATTGTTTTTAGATTTTTTTGAATTTTAAAAATAGGATAAAAAATCGTTCTTTAAAATTGGACAATGGAGTCAGAATTGAATTTGAAGGAAAATCATTTTTCTGTTTTGGTTAAGTTACTAAGAGGGGGCTGATTAGTAAGTTTAGCTACTGACTTAGGGTAGTTTCTAAGCCTTTTTAAACTCTAAAAATGATTTTTTAAGTCTATGGTTAAGGGTGATAAAGTCTGGGATTTTTAAACTTAGGAAATTAGAGCCATTTGAAAAGGGTTTAGCTAAGTTTTTATTTCTAATCTAAGCTTTTCAAAATTATTTTCAAACAATCACAAAGTATTTTGGTCTTAGAATATTTAATTTGATATATTTTTCTAAGGTAGCCGGATATCTTTTTAGATATACGGATTTCCTTAATTAAAGGAAAAAATACACTTTCATGCATTGTATTTTCCATATTCATGCATTTTATATAATATGTGATTTTTGCTATGATAATTTCTATCGTATTGTTATTATTTTGATTTATATTTTTGATGTTATGTTGTTTATTATATGGTTTTGAATATTTCATGATATCCTATATTTTTTATTTAGTTATTTTTGTCATATTATTTAGCATATGCTATGTTCATGCATTATTATTTTTATTTTTATTTTCATGCATATTATATGATAGCATTATTTTATATTTCATGTCATTTAGATTATATGCCATATCATTTATATTTGCCATGTCATTTAAATTACTTCATTTCATATAGAATATATTATGTTACCTAGGTCATTTCATTTCATTTAGAATATATTATATCACTTAGGATATTTTATTTCATATAGAATATATCATATGACTTAGGATATTATATTTCCTATAGATTATATCATGTTACCTAGGTCATTTCATTCCATTTAGAATATATCATATAACTTAGGATATTTCATTTCATTTAGAATATGCTAAGACATTTAAATTATATCATATCATTTAGGTTGCATTATATTATTAAGACTTTGCTATGTCATTTTATTTAAGCCATACATATTCATATTTTTTTTAATGTTTTCAAAAAGGTAATGATTTTCAATAAAATAAAGTTATTCCCGAGTTAAAATAATTCATGAATTCTCTGCCGGGTTTGCTGGGGAGGATATCATCAATCATCATTAATAACGAAATATCTTCTTTAAAATGAGAATGATTCGAAAAGTTTTCCAAACTAATAAAAATTTCTATATTTTGCCACGTTTGTTGGGGAATATAGAAAAATTTTGAATTATAAATTCCGGATCATTTTCAATTAAAAATGGAATTATTTTTCTTTAAATTGGGAATTAACTTGAAATACTAAATTTAAAACCGATTTTTTTTTACCGAGAGTTGAGATAACACATGATTAATAAGGTACCGTTTTATATCCTTCCCCATACGTAACCGAGTCCCGAACCCGCTTCTTTGATTTCTCTGGTTTAAAACGCAGATTTGAAATTGGTTTTAAAAATGTTTTAATTAATTTTAAAATATTTTATAAAACCGGTTTTAATAGGTGGCCGATCATACCTAGCTAAAAAAGATTGGTGGCGACTCCATATATTTTTCAAGGTCATTTTCAAAACCTTCATTTTTCAAGAGGAATTAAGTCAACTTTTCCTCGGTTTTTTTTAATATCACGCTTAACGAATAATAAAGTCTTGCAATGAGACTTCTTATTTTTTTAGGTTACGACATTACGTATTAAAGGTATATGCGATATATAATCATATGAATTGATTTGTTCTTTTGGTACATTTATTTCAAGAAATATTATATCGAGCAAGTTGGTTGATTTATGAAATATGATTATATATAGAATTTGACGTACATGGTTTTGGCTCCACCTGACTTAATGTATGAGATTATTCCCTTGACCGGAATACGGGAGCTGCGTGCTACGTCTTTGTGGCTGGAGCCACCTCTAGAGTCCCAATTACGTGATATTAGACTGGGGTATGGGAGCTGCGTGCTACGCCTTTGTGGTGGGAGCCACCTCCAGAGTCCCTATCCCATTATATTTGCCTTTTGGGGGCACATCATAGTGACACATATGCCTTTGGGGCGTCCTATGGTGGTATTGGCCTTTGGGGCTGGCTACTAGTATGCCTACATGGATATTACCTGGTTATTTCATGGATGTACTCTTGTGCATGACAGAAAGTTGGAGTCCAATTATACGAAACCTGATTTACTTTACATATTTTATACATTGATTTGGTATTATAATACTGATATACATTTGAAAACTTCGCTACATCTTTGAATTATTCATTATGGTTTTACTATTATTTATTTTGAAAACGTCTATTATGTTTTAAATGATTATAATCATAGTTTTCAAATGTTTTAAAAGTTGTCTACTCACTGAGATATTCATATATCTCACCTTTTCATATTCTCATTTTAGATGACAGTTAGGTGCGGGATTGCAACCTTTCTCTACTCTCTGCTTCAAATAGTATATTGAGGTGGTGGGCATCTTACTAAAAATTTCTTGAGGTCTTGATCTTTTGATGTCTCTTATCTAGTAAACCTTTCTGAGATAGGTTTACTTTTAGATGATTTGTATATAATTGAAGTTATGAGACAACAAATCAATATGTATTGGTTTGAATATAGATTGATCATGGTTAATGTTAGATTATGCATGTATTAATGTGATAAATGGTATTGATAAATATTGCTTATTGAGGATATTAACTGAGTGGTATTTGCAGGATGGTTATATAAAAAGGAAACTCTACCGGATTTTAGGAAGATTATCCGGACAGGGTGTTACAATTTGGTATCAAAGCAAGGTTATAGGTCCTATAGACTTAGGAACTGTTTGTTGAAGTATTAAAATATTGTCACTTGTGCAGGAAATCAGACACAATGCCACCACGTCGAAGAGGAAAGCCTAGATTCAATCCCCTACCCCAAAATAGGGATGGGAATAGAAATGAGAATATTGATAAGCAAATTGGAGAACAAGATTTAGTTGCTAGTTGATCTTCTGTTGTTGCACCCTCAGCAGCACCCCCAGCAGCTGATCTTAATTTAGCTGAGGCAGTTGCAGGCTTGGCAAGAGTAATTTTCGCTTTGACTGCCCCTACAGAAAATGGGATAGTTGATTACTGTAAAGATCTAATGAATATGGGTTGCAAGATTTTCACAGGATCTTTGGAATCAGATTTAGCCTGGCCATGGCTACAAAAAATTGAGACTACTTCCATTACTCTTCAGATTCCCGAGCCTATGAGGTTACCTTGTGCGGTGCAATTTTTAAAGGATCATGCACACAAATGGTGGAAAACTATAGTGCAAAGGTATGCTGGACGTTTTTCCATAACCTAGGCAGACTTTCGAAGAGAGTTTGAAGAAAAATACTATTCTCGAGCTTTGTGGGAAAAGAAATGGACTGAGTTTATGAATTTAAAACAGGGTAGTATGTCAGTAGCAGAGTATGAGCAAAAATTTAGCGAACTATCAGAATTTGCTCCATCAGTAGTAGCCAACGATGCTGACAGATGCAAGAAATTCCAAGATGGGCTACATGTTAGTATTCGAGATAGGTTGACGACCTTGGATACAGATGACTTTAATAAATGGGTCAACATGGCAATCAAAGCTGAACAGAATCTGAAAGACATGAAAGATAGAGAAGATAAGAGAAGTTCAGAAAGAAAAATAAAAAAGGTAGTCCTCTAGTGAGGACGTGAGGCCTAAGAAAAGTTATGTAGAGAGCAGTGTCAGTGGTTACAAACCCTCGAGATTTCAAGAGGGATTAGACAGAAAACCTTTTAATGGTTCTTATAGTAGACTTACCATCGGACCTCAACAGTAGACTAGATCGCTGCCTGGGAGGTCAGGAGGACCTCATACATTGACTTATCCTCAATGTCCCCATTGTGGGAGGAATCACCCTGGTGAATGTTGGAGACAACAGGGTGTATGTTTTTACTACAAAGAACCGGGACACATGAAACGGGATTGTCCCAAGTTGGAGAACAAGGGAGTTACAAGTCAGTTATCAGTGGGTCAAAGGGAAAGAACCCAACCTACTGCTGCACCTCAGTCGACAGCAGTTAGAGATAGAATTGGGGCACAATCTCAAGTTGGTTCCTCTACTGGCCCTCGATAGAATGGACAGCCTGGTAGACCTCAAACTACAGCCAGAATTTATGCTATGACCCAACAATAGGCTCAGGCTACTCTTGAGTGGTTACAGGTACTTTCTCAATTTCTAAGGCAAATGCTAGGATCTTAATTGATCCGGGTGCAACTCATTCTTTTGTTGCTAATTCATATGTCATGCATTTGGGTAAAGAGTCTAGGAGGTTAGACATCCCTATGGTCGTTAGTACCCCAGTAGGAGAAACTTGAAAATTAATGTAGTTTATCCGGATTGTACCGTTATGGTTCAGGAGCATGAATTACCAGTTAATTTGTTTCCATTAGGAATGTATGATTTTGATGTGATTTTGGGAATGGATTGGTTGTCTAAACAAAATGCAGTGACATATTGCTTTTCCAAAACTATGACTTTTAAGAAGTCGGGAGACTTGGAGTTTACCTTTTAAGGAGAAAGGAAAGTTTTACCTTCTCGCCTTATCTCCAAGATGGCAGCCAATAGATACTTGCAGAAAGGGTATTCTGCTTACCTTACTTATGTGATTAACAAGGACATACATGAGGCAAAATTGGAAACTATACCTGTGGTCAAAGAGTTTCCTGAGATCTTTCCTGAAGAATTGGTCGGTTTACCTCCTGACAGGGAATTGGAGTTTACTATCGACTTAATCCCTCGCAGTGCTCCTATTTCTCAGGCACCCTATAGAATGGCACCTTCGGAGCTAAAGGAATTGAAAGTGTAGTTGCAAGACCTAGTTGACAGAGGTTTCATTCGGCCTAGTACTTCACCGTGGGGAGCACCGATTTTATTTGTAAAGAAAAAGGATGGATCTTTACGATTGTGTATAGACTACCGGCAACTGAACAAGGTCACCATCAAGAATAATTATCCTTTGCCAAAGGATTGATGACTTGTTTGATCAGTTGCAAGGTGCAAGTGTATTCTCCAAAATAGACCTAAGGTTAGGTTATCATCAATTGAAGATCAAAGAATCTGATATTCCAAATACTGCTTTCAGAACTCGATACGGTCATTATGAATTTTTAGTTATGCCATTTGAGCTAATTAATGCACTTGCAGTCTTTATGGACTTGATGAATAGGGTGTTTCGACCTTACTTAGATAAGTTTGTTATTGTGTTCATCGATGACATCCTAGTTTATTCCAGGAATAAGGATGATCATGTAAACCATTTGAGAACGGTGCTGCAGACTGTGCGTGAAAAGCAAGTTTATGCTAAATTTTCCAAGTGTGAATTTTGGCTGGACAAAGTAGCATTCCTTGGTCACGTAGTATCTAAGGAAGGGATTTTTGTAGATCCACAAAATATAGAAGCTGTAGTTGCTTGGGAAAGACCCACGAATGTCACAGAAGTTAGAAGCTTTCTCGGATTGGCAGGGTACTATCGAAGATTCATGGAAGGATTTTCCATGATTGCCTCTCCTTTGTCGAAACTAACAAGGAAACATGCTAAGTTTGAGTGAACTGACGAATGTGAGCAAGCTTTCCAAGAGCTCAAGCGTAGATTGACCAAGCACCAGTTCTTACACTACTATTAGGGACTGGAAGCTTTGTGGTATACAGTGATGCCTCGAGGTGAGGTTTGGGTTGCATTTTGATGCAACATGGGAAGGTGATAGCTTATGCTTCTCGTCAACTGAAGCAGCATGAGCAGAACTATCCCACTCACGATTTAGAGTTGGCGGCAGTGGTGTTTGCATTGAAAATTTGGAGGCATTATTTATTTGAGAAAAATGTACAATCTACACTGATCATAAGACTCTGAAATATATGATGGATCAGAAGGAACTAAATTTGAGGCAAAGAAGGTTGGAATTGATAAAAGATTATGACTATGTAATTGACTACCACCCAGGAAAGGCCAATGTAGTGGCCGATGCTCTTAGTCGAAAGTCTTCTAGTTCTCTTGCTCATATCCGAGCGATTCAGAAACCTTTACAAAATGAGTTGAAGTCTTTACCTTTGGAATTGATGATTGATGAAAATGATCTCCTAATAGCTCACTTGATGGTTAAACCGATTCATATTGATAGGATACATGAAGCACAGAATAATGACCTTATGTTAGTAAAGTTAAAGCAAGAAGTAAGGGATAGCGTGAGGACTGACTTTCAAATAAATGATGACGATGTACTGATAATGAGAAATAGGCTTTGTGTGCCTCGGGATGAAGAGCTCCGAAAAATGATTTTGGAGGAAGCTCATAATGCACCATATGCTTTACATCCCAGTAGTGTGAAGATGTATCGAACCTTAAAAGAACATTATTGGTGGCAGGGTATAAAATGGGACATAGTTGAGTTTTTTTCTAGATGCTTGGTATGCCAACAAATTAAAGCCGAGCATCAAAAAACCTTCAGGGAAATTGAACCCCTACCTATTCCTCAATGGAAGTGGGAAGATATTGCTATGGATTTCGTTTCAGGATTGCTAACAATGCAGTCTGGTTTGGTAGCATTTGGGTGATTGTTGATCATCTAACAAAATCAGCTCACTTTTTACCAGTCAAGAAGACTTTTTCCATGGAAAGGCTGGCTAAACTTTATGTGAACGACATAGTTAGGTTACATGATGCCCCAGTATCGATTGTATCTGATTAAGACCCCCGATTCATATCTCGGTTTTGGCCAAGTTTACAGAATGCTATGGCACGAAACTCAAGTTCAGTACCGCTTTTCTTCCCCAGATGGATGGACAATCTGAACGGACAATTCAAATTCTGGAAGATATGCTCAGATCTTGTATTATGGAACTCAAAAGAAACTAGGATGAACACTTGCCTCTAGCAGAGTTTGCATATAACAATAGTTATCAGTCCAGCATTGACATGGCTCCATTTGAAGCTTTGTATGGAAGGAAGTGCAGAACTCTGGTGTGTTGGGATGATATAGATGAAAGGAAATTGCTAGGTCCAGAAATTGTTATGATGACTGCAGACAAAGTAAAGGTAATCTGGGAAAAGATAAAAATAGCTCAAGATCGACAAAAGAGCTATGCAGATAACCGAAGAAAAGATTTAGAGTTTGAAGTTGGTGATATGGTGTTTTTGAAAGTGACTCCTTGGAAAGGAGTAATCCAGTTTGGAAGACGAGGAAAGCTAGGTCCTCGATATATAGGGTCGTATGAGATCATCAAACGGATTGACCCAGTTGCTTATAGATTGGCCTTACCGAAAGAATTGTCGTGAATGTGTTCCATGTTTCTATGCTCCGAAAGTACATTTTCGATTCTTCACATATATTGAAGGACTTGCCTATGGAAATTGAGGAAAATTTAACTTATGAAGAGCAACCGTTTGAGATTTTGGGTATAAAGGACCAAGTTCTAAGTACTAAGACTATTCCATTAGTGAAAGTTCTTTGGAGGAATCATTCATATTAAGAAGCTACATGGGAAATGGAGGAAGATATGCGGACTCAATATCCTCACTTGTTCAATCAAGTTGGTAAGTAAATTTCGAGGACGAAATTTTTCTAAGGGGGGTAGATTGTAACAACCAAGGTTACATACAATCGTGTAAAGTTAAATCCTGAAAATTTTTAAGGGCAAACTTGGAAGTTGGTAAGAAGTTATAAGTGAAGGAAATAAAAGAAGAAAGGATCAAATTAAACAAACTAAAAAGTTTAGGGGCTTAATGGTTATTTATGAAAAATTAAGGGACCAATGTGTAATTATACCAAAATTTGAAAAATATCTTTATAATTATCTTTATATCTTGAAAATTCTAGAAATTTTTTTCTTATTTCTTAGGTGATAGCCGGCCACACCCCATCTCATTCTCTCAAAATTCTCTTCATCCTCTCAAAAATTTTCTTCAAGTATTTCCACCAAAATCTCATCAACAATCACATCCAAGGTTAGTTTCTTGATTAATTCTTCCTTTTCTTTAGATATTCTACATGAACATGCTAAGATCTTAGCTCCATAAACATGTTAAGGTCTAAAATCCATCTATTAAGTATGATTTTTACTCACCTTTGGTAAGAATTAAAAGGATTTGAAAGCATGAACAAGAAAATGAGAAGAAAAAACAAAACAGGGGAAATTGAGCATGCTTGCTGTTCGTATTTTCTGGGTTTGTCACAAATGGGTTTGTATTTTTTTTTATATTTTTCCTAGAAACTATACTTCAATACGAGAATTTTGGTTTTTGAATCACCCAAAACCGATAAGCGGTTAAAAAGATAAAATTTAGTGAAGTGGGCTATTCTATGTTGACCCATGTTTCGGCATAGTTTCGGGATTTAGCAAATTTGATCAAGATTTTTTTCTAATTATCTAAGTTGGTTATTTTTTTCATAAATTAGACTTATTGATTGAAATAAACCAATTGGAATCACTTCAAAATTCCTTACCAAACTCAAGTTATGATTTTTCTAATCTAGCTTGATAGTAAGAAATTTATTGTTTAAGACTAAATGATGGTTATGGATTATGAAAATCTCTAAGGCATGGAGTACTAGAAAGGAATTTGATAAGGACATGAATATGGAGTTGAATTTTGGAGAAAATCATTATGGAAATGATATTAAAAATTTGGGATATGTTGTTTTGAGTATGAGAAATTAGTATTGACCTTGAGGGAAGATTATGTGATTTAAGTTGCATTCATAATTGTGTACTGCTTTGAATATGTATAGATACTAATTATCATTAATCTCTAGGCCACGTAGATCCGACGTCACCTGTGGATCCGAAGTTTCAGATCGAGGTGTACAGTGAGATCATCTCAAGGATTGTGAGTAGACGACAATTATAGTTATTTGAAATTTCTTTAATTATAATTATAATTTTTTTTAGCATGATATTTATTTTACGTATTAAAGGTATATGCGATATATAATCATATGAATTGATTTGTTATTAAAGTACATTTATTTCAAGAAATATTATATCGAGCAAGTTGGTTGATTTATGAAATATGATTATATATAGAATTTTACGTACATGGTTTTGGCTCCACCTGACTTAATGTATGAGATTATTCCCTTGACCGAAATATGGGAGCTACGTGCTACGCCTTTGTGGCCGGAGCCATATCCAGAGTCCAAATTCCGTGATATTAGACGGGGTATGGGAGCTACGTGCTATGCCTTTGTGGTGGAAGTCATCTCCAGAGTCCCTATCCCGTTATATTTGCCTTTTGGGGGCACATCATAGTGACACATATGCCTTTGGGGTGTCCTATAGTGGTATTGGCCTTTGGGGCCGGCTACTAATATGCCTACATGGATATTACCTGGTTATTTCATGGATGTACTCTTGTGCATGATAGAAAGTTGGAGCCCAATTATACGAAACCTGATTTACTTTACAGATTTTATATATTGATTTGTTATTATAATACTGATATACATTTGAAAACTTCGCTACATCTTCGAATTATTCATTATGGTTTTACTATTATTTATTTTGAAAACGTCTATTATGTTTTAATGGATTATAATCATAGTTTTCAAATGTTTTAAAAGTTGTCTACTCACTGAGATATTCATATATCTCACCTTTTCATATTCTCATTTTCAGGTGACAGTTAAGTGTCGAGATTGCAACCTTCCTCTACTTTCTGCTTCAAATAGTATATTGACATGGTGGGCATCATACTAAATATTTCTTGAAGTCTTGATCTTTTGATGTCTCTTATCTAGTAAACCTTTCTGAGATAGGTTTACTTTTAGATGATTTGTATATAATTGATGTTATGAGACAACAAATCAATATGTATTGGTTTGAATATAGATTGATCATGGTTAATGTTAGATTATGCATATATAAATGTGATAAATGGTATTGAGAAATATTGCTTGTTGAGGATATGAATTGAGTGTTATTTGCAGGATGGTTATAGTTAAGATAGAAAGGGAACTCTGTCAAATTTTAAGAAGATTATTTGGACAGGGTGTTACATCTATAATGTATATTTTTATTTATAAGAGGTAAAAAAATAAATAAATGAAAAATAAAAAATAAAATTGTGGTTTGTATTTTACTTTTTCATTGGGTCGAACTTTCTCATATAGGTTAGCACCAAGTTCCTTTTTTTTTTAACTAAAGAACTACTAACTCATTTTTATATTTTATTTTGCATATTTAATAAAAAAAAAAAAAAAATTGGTTTATATTTAATTCTCTCGTTTGATCAACTTTCTTACTCTGGTTAGCAGTAAATTCATTTTTTTCTTTTTTAAACTTTTTTTCGAGCGGGTTGGGTACGAATCCTAAATCAACTGTGAGTCAACGTCCGGATCAACCTCTTTAAATACATAATTTAAAAATAAAATAAAAATAATTAATAAAATAAATTATATAAACTAAAAAAACTTGAAACTATATAAAAAAAATATAAAAAAAAAACTTGCCACGTGTCAAGCTTTTACTCCATTAGGAGATTTTTCGGCTTTCTCACATTGATTACCAATAAATTCATTTTTTTTTATTTTTTTTCGAGTGAGTCGGGTAAGGATCTTTAATCGACCCGTGAGTCAACATGCAAATCGATTCCTTTAAATACATCATTTAAAAATAAAATAAAATAAAAATAATTAATAAATATAAACTAAGAAAAATAAAACTAAAAAAAATTTAAAAAAATAAAAACTCAAAATAAAAAAGCTTGCCACATGTCAAGCGTAGGAGCTTGACATGTGGCAAGCAATGATTAGAGGATTTTTTTTTAATGAAGTTGTATAGATAATTTCACTAGTGCTGTTTAGAAAGAAACGAAAGAGAAAAGATAACCATCTGTAGAAACTAGAAATGACCAGCAACTTCAAATCCATCCCAATTATTGGTAATTGCTATTAATTCCTTGTTTTTCTCAAATTATATATTTTCAACAAGCAAGTTTTAATAAGTTTTACTAGTAATGTAAGAACTAATGTGGTATATTATTTATTATTTCAATCAAATGTAGGAAATAGATATTCAATGAAAGGTGAGGTAGAGACCGGTCCTCTTTGTTTTGTTTGTGTTGTGAAACAGATGTTGGTCCTCTAGTAACAATAGGCCGATCCAAATTTGGATTATAAGGTCCAATCAAAATTCATTAGCAAATCCAGTTTTAAAGTAATCCAAACAATTTGAAGCTTCAAAAAAAAAAAAAAAAAAAATAGATCTAATAAAGACTTTAAACCGGTTAAAGTCATAACCTGAACAAAGTCAAATGTCTATAGTAAAAAATACTCCAAGTGACGCAGAAATAACCCATTGAAGATGACAAGTTCCTTTCCTTGCATGAATTGCAAGACAGTCCGTGGGTTTCTATATTAGCATTGGTATTGATAACTTTAAAAGTGATACCAAATAATCAAAGCTTTAATAGTACTCGAATATCTTCGATTATTGCTTTAGATTCCCAAACAAGCTCTTCGATTTTTGAAAGAAGCTTTAATAGTCGAATATATTTTCACACACTATATATATATATATATATATATATATATATATATATATATATATATATATGTTCTCCAAGGTGGCTTTTTCGAACGTAACTATGATCTATCTTATCTGGTTGTTGATTGAATAAGATGTCCGTACCTGCAAGTGAAAGTTGCATCATCACCATGTGATAGTTGGTGGCTTAAAACCTCCTACAAAAGTGAAATATTGCTAAGAAAGCAAGAAGCTCACATGACTGATGGATTGTGGCAAAATTTTGCTCAAACAAAGTACAAAATCATTGAAGTGAAAGAAGTCTCATACTAGTGTCGGTGGAGCAGTTAAAAGAGTGATTGTATGAATCAACTTAACTAAATTTAAATTCAAGTGAAATAAGTATAAAGTTAATAAATAATTTATCGACATGTTAAAAATATATAAATATATGTAATACACCGTTCACACTTTATTAGGCAAATATTCTCTTTCAGCATTTTATCTTTTTTAATATACATCCTACTTTTTTGGCCATAGGCTGCTGCATATACTGAATATGCAGAGGACAATATTTTAGAAACTGGTTCCACGCAAGAAGACATCATTTTTGGAAACAAGCATTTATTTGGAGTTTAATTCCACTATTAGTTCATACCCTAATTAAAAAGGATGGCCGGTTCCACAACTTTAGAAAAATTTTAAGGAATAGGGCCCTTTTATTTTAATTTTTCAAACTTTAGCTCTTGATATTTGAGATGCTGTGGCATATATTGATGCAATTATGCAAAGTATATGAAGAAAAAAAAGAAAAAGAAAAAAATTATGCAAAGGACAATATTAGTTTCCTATTTTGGCAAGGAGACAACTCATCTCCAAAAGTTGATCCGAGCAACATGCTCTTTAATTTGTTTTGTTTGAGTTGTGAAACAGATGTTAGTCCTCTAATAGCCATGAGAAATGATCTGAAAATGGGGGAAGATGCGGGCATACGTGAAGTTGTGAAACGACTAGATCAAGCTTGTAGGGAGATTGGATTTTTCTCCGTGGTACGTATTTTCTCCATCACTATTGTTTTATTCTTCAATATCTGTTTACTATAGCCAGGAATTATGAAATGGATAGCTTGAGTGAGCTGTAATGGAATTGACTATCTTTCTAAAGTAACAAAATTCTTACAAGACAAACATGGAGCCTTGAGATCAACTGCCTAACACTATTTTGTTTTGTTTAGGGGATTACCATAACTTGTGTTCTTTTTAGTGTGATATCAGTATATTTTTTTTTTCTTATGTAAATTTTTATTCTGGTCACACGCAGAAGGGTCATGGTATATCGGATTCCATTGTAAAGCGTGTAAGAAATTTGTCTCACAAATTTTTCAATCTTCCATATGAGGAAATGCGAAATCAAACTGACAGCTACTAATGGATACAGGTTAATTTCCTTTGGGTAAATTTTAAACTAAAATATTTTCTGGGATAATTTATAATTTGTACCCATTTTCCTTTCTTACCAAACCTGCATTTTGCTATAGGCCACAAGATCCTCCAGACTTCAAAGAATCTATGGAGGAATATATCAAACTTTGCACAGGCAATAAAAAGCTCTTGGAGGCGTGCTTGAAACATTCATTTTCTTTGCATTTTTTTATATGCTCAATGTCTCATCAGTTATTTTATCTAGAAATCTAATTCTTCATTGGGAATTTTGGTGTGACTTCAATGCAGAACTTTCAAAAAAAAAAAAAATTATGAGGGGAATTGCTCTAGCATTGGGTGTAGCAGCAAATGAACTTGAAGCTGAAAGAAGTGGAGATGCATTTTGGGTAATGCGCCTTATTGGATACCCTGAAATATCAGCAGTGAATGCCCCGAAGAAGAACGACATTGGATGCTAATAATTATATAATTCCGACAATATATATATATATATATGAGGAGAGATCTATTTAAATTAATGTAAAATTAAATTAGTTTTACACATTTTCTTAATTTTTTTATATGATTTATATTTGTTTAATCCGACCATCATATTCCATGTTCTATTCACGTAAATCATGCACGTCGAGTTTCAAGTAAATTAAAAATATTTAATTATTTGTTCGATGTAAAAAACTTTCAACCGTTAAATATATATTAAAAAATACAATATTCTCGACCGATATAATAGAGATATCGGATCGGTTCGAAACTTTACGTGCAAGACGAGTACAATTATATTGTTAAATCCAATAGTCGATTTGATAAATATAAATCATATAAAAATTAAGAAAATGTGTAAAACTAATTTAGTTTTACACTAGTGTAAGTGGATCCTTCCTATAATGTTTTTTGAGGTTAGGGTGTTGTAGTAGGGTGTTGTAGGTAGAATTTGTTAAGGAGGAACAAACAGTTAAAGGGGCCTAGCAGTTTGAATTTGGGATACATTTTGATACCTAAATCAGTAAGTATTTAAGGACGAATAGAGAAACAAAGAGAGAATTTCACTGAATATGATGGTATTAGGGTTTTGAGTTTTATCCCATACCTTTTATATCTTGGAACGTGGGGTGTATAAAGGAAGCACTTGTACCTGTCAGCTATAATAACCGTCTATTATTGACTGGCCTATGGGTCTAGCATGGTTTCGAAAAGATGTTGATTTTTTTCTTGGAACCAACTGGTGACTCCTTGGATTGCAAATTGCGGGCTCATCTGGTGGCGATGCGGAGCAGATAAAACCTAAAAAGAGAAAAAAAGGAAAACATATCAGATAAGAAACAGAGGGGAAATAGATAGAAGGATCTCAGAGACACGAAGATAAAAGAGAAGCTTGAAGAAGAAAAAAAAATAAAAATTCGGCAAAATAAACCAGACCGCAACCGCAATAAAGGCCACTAGGCATCGTTACAGTCATAAAATTGCCATGTCCGCACTCACTCTACTCATTTTAAGTATTACTAGATTATGGCACACCTACTATGTGAGTGGATGAAAATAAATTAATAAAAATTATGTTAAAATTAAATTGATTAGTGGGTAGTTAATTTTAAGAAGTGGGTCGTTTTAAAAAAAAAAAAAAATAGTAAATTTTTTCACAATAAAAATTATATAAAAAATTAAAAATACATTAATATCCTTTATTTTATTATTTGATATAATAATTAATTTGACCTTTTTGTAATTTTACCAACTGAGTTGGTGTCACTTGACTCGTGACACCAACTTAGTCATTCATTTTATAATAATATAGATAGAAGCATTACTAGACACTAGAGGTGGTAATTGGGCAGGTTCAGGTCGAGCCCATTCGAGTTTGGGCCCATTCGGGTTCGGGCTCATTCAGGTTCGGGCCATTCAAGTTCAGGACCATTCGGGTTCGGGTCCTTCCGGGTTCGGGTCCTTCCGGGTTCAGGCCCATTCAAGTTGTTTTATTCTTCAATATCTGTTTACTATAGCCAGGAATTATGAAATGGATAGCTTTAGTGAGCTGTAATGGAATTGACTATCTTTCCAAAGTAACCAAATTCTTACAAGACAAACATGGATCCTTGAGATCAACTGCCTAACACTATTTTGTTTTGTTTTAGGGGATTACCATAACTTGTGTTCTTTTTAGTGTGATATCAGTAATTTTTTTTTTTTCTTATGTAAATTTTTATTCTGGTCACACGCAGAAGGGTCATGGTATATCGGATTCCATTGTAAAGCGTGTAAGAAATTTGTCTCACAAATTTTTCAATCTTCCATATGAGGAAATGCGAAAAATCAAACTGACAGCTGCTAATGGATACAGGTTAATTTCCTTTGGGTAAATTTTAAACTAAAATATTTTTCTAGAATAATTTATAATTTGTACCCATTTTTCCTTTCTTACCAAACCTGCATTTTGCTATAGGCCACAAGATCCTCCAGACTTCAAAGAATCTATGGAGGAATATATCCAACTTTGCACAGGCAATAAAAAGCTCTTGGAGGCGTGCTTGAAACATTCATTTTCTTTGCATTTTTTATATGCTCAATGTCTCATCAGTTATTTCATCTAGAAATTTAATTCTTCATTTGGAATTTTGGTGTGACTTCAATGCAGATCTTTTAAAAATAAAATAAAAATTATGAGGGGAATTGCTCTAGCATTGGGTGGAGCAGCAAATGAACTTGAAGCTGAAAGAAGTGGAGATGCATTTTGGGTAATGGGCCTTATTGGATACCCTGAAATATCAGCAGTGAATGCCCCGAAGAAGAACGACATTGGATGCTAATAACTATATAATTGCGACAAAATATATATATATATATGAGGAGAGATTCACTTAAATTAGTGTAAAATTAAATTAGTTTTACACATTTTCGTAACTTTTTATACGATTTATATTTGTTTGATCCGACCGACATATTTCATGTATTCACGTAGATCATGCACGTCGAGTTTCAAGTAAATTAAAAATGTCTAATTATCTGTTCGATGTAAAAAACTTTCAACCGTTAAATATATATTGAAAAATACAATATTCTCGATTGATATGATAGAGATATCGGATCGGTTCGAAACTTTACGTGCATGACGAGTACAATTATATTGTTAAATCGAATGGTCGATTTGATAAATATAAATCATCTAAAAAATTATGGAAATGTATTTAGTTTTACACTAGTGTAAGTGGATCCTTCCTATATATATATATATATTGTTATAATTAGGGATGGCAAAACCCGATCCGACCGATGGATTTCGAACCGATCCGATCCGAATGGAGAGGTTTTTTTTTTTTTTTGAACAATGGAGGCGGAGCGGGGCGGTGCGGTTTTTTTTTGTTTGAAAGGCGGGGATGGAGCAGTTGTGGTAATTGCCTGCTCCGCACTGCCCCGCCCCGAATACTGAAATTACAATTTTACCCTTAAATATTTAGCTTTTAAAAGAATAATAAAATAATATAATTAAACTTATTATTTTTATTTTTCTTTTTAAAAACTTAAACCTAATACTTTATTTTTTTCTTCCTAGATTAGAAACATGTTTATATTGAATTTATATTAAATTTTTTTTATTTTATTATTTGAAAAAAATAAAAATAATTAATAAATATCAAATGGGGCAGAGTGGGGCGGGGCGGTTATAGATGTAACCGACATCCATGGAGGCGGTAGTGGTATTGAAATTTCAACATCCACGGCGGAGCGGGGCGGGGGGCGGGGCAGAGCAGTGCTATGGCGGGGCGGGGGCGGATACTGCAAAATCCGCCCCCGCCCCGCTCCATTGCCATCCCTAGTTATAATATATGCATGTGGTGGATGACTAGATGCTAAGGATACTATTAGTATTATTACATTCTTAATTATTATGTCATGTACATTATGGTTGTAGACACCTAATTTTGTCCGACTCCTAAATTAGGTACATTTTCTTCCTAAATTGATGTTTCTAAATGCTAAAAGGCTTTTCTCATCCTGCAGGTGGTACTCTGAGGCTTAGTCTAAGAAAGCAGACAGAAAAAAGTCAACCCTGAAAAAAGTCAACCCCAAAAAGTCAACTACTAAAAAAAGTCAACCCACTTTCAAAATCAAGATTTGAGGTTCAATTGAAAAACGGTGAAATTTTTTTGATAATCTAAGGTCTACATTGAAAGATATGGAGTTCGAAAGTTAGGTTACGAGATTCAGTAGAAAGAAAACCCTAATTCGGGAAATTTGGGGAAAAGTGCTTAAACGATCAAATTGGTCGGAATTGAAGGTCTCAAATGAAAGATAAGCACTGACTACGGGTAATGGAGAAGCTACTTGGAAGAAAAACTAATAGAAAAGTCAATTCGGAAGAAAACCGAGAATTAGGGTTTTGTTTGGTGAATTTCGATGAAATTTGGAAAAATTGAAGAAATAGCCCGATTCGGAAGATATAAAGCCCTTAATTGATGAGAAATGATTAAACAAGGATAGCCCAAGGCTCAGTTTGAAGAAAATCTGAAAATCAGACTTGTTTTGAGCAAAACGGGGTTTCGGAGGCAAAATTGGAAAATTGGAAAATATGGGAAAAATAGCAAATGTACTCCAAAAATTCTGAAAATTTTCAAATCTCATTCTTAAATAATTTTGAAGAGATTGGCGAAAGAAAATCTTGATTCGGAGTTCGTTTGCAAAATGGTCAAATACCGGGTCTTCTATGTAGTAATTCAAGCAGATAAATCCCGGAAAAATAGTAAATGAGTTTCAAAAATTCTGAAAATTTACAAATCTCATTTTTAAATTATTTTGAAGATATTGGCGAAATAAAATCTTGATTCGGAGTTCGTTTGCAAAATGGCCAAATCCCGGGTTCCCTGTGCAGTAATTCAAGCAGATAAATCCCGAAAAAATAGCAAATGAGCTCCAAAAATTATGAAAACTTCCAGATCACATTTTTAAATTATTTTCAAGAGATTGGTGAAGAAAAATCTGGATTCGGAGCTCCTTTAAACAATGGTAAAGTTCAAGTGCATAAAAGGGGTAATTTCGGAAATAAATCCGAAATAAATAGAAAATGAACTCGAAAAATTTTGAAAACTTCCAGAATTCAATTTTTTATTATTTTAGAAGTATTGAAAAAATAAAATTCGAATTTGGAGTCCGTTTTCTATTTATTTAAGTTCGGGGGGCAAAAAGGTCATTTCACAAAGGAAACCAAAAAGGGCAAATTTGTAATTGATGAAAATATGAAAGAAGAAGGAATTGCTGGGATTTTTTATTCCCTTGGTCAGCCAAAATAGAGGAGAAGAAGGAAGCTTGAACAATTTAATTCCCTAGTCACTATCAAGCCACATGCTACTACTAACACCTTGCAAATGGTCCCCCCTTTCATCCAATGGCTTAGGTGCCTTGTAGGAAAGTTGAATGCACCATCCAATGGCCAAGTTTAAATGCCAAATTTACATTTTTATTTGTCATAAAATAACCCTCATCTAATGGCCAAGAATGGAAGAGAAAAGATGAGCACAATTCATCCAATGGTGAGCATCCATTCGGTTGAGCAAGGGAGTGCATGGGATTATCTCTTTTCATCCAATGGCTTAGGCCATCTACAAGGGCTGAGTACACATTTTGAGGGCTGGATTTAATCTAAAAGATGACATTTTTATGTTGGCCTCATCCAATGACCAAGAATGGAAGAGCACAACTCATCCAAGGGTAGGCACTCAAGAGGGGCAAGCAAGGGAGTACATGGGATTGGTCCTCTTTTGCATCTAATGGCTAAGGTTACTACAAGGGATGAGTACACATATTAAGGGCTGCTATCAATTGGCAAGATGACATTTTTATGTTGTCATCAAAATATCTAAATCTAAAGGCCAAGATTGGAAGAGAAAAAGTGCAATTCTCATCCAAGGGCTAGGGGGCCATTCGGCCAAGGCTAAAGGGAGGGGGAGAATTTCATTTTTTCCAGAGTTTTTTTGTCTGGAAACAGTAGCTAATTTGGCAAAGAAAAAGGTTTTGAAAGAAAGAAAAAAAAGGTTTTCAATAGAGAGCTTGAAGGTAGTCATCTCTACTAAGCTCTAGCCTAGCTTTCTTCTTCATTTCCATGGTGTTTTCTTGATTTTTCTTTCATGTTTTCCTACTACATTTTTCATAGAAATAAAGTTTTTTAATGTTTACTTATGTTTTCATCTCTTCTTCTTCTTTAAAATCGTGGAAAATAATTTTTTTTCTATAGTTCCATGCTATGGCCGAAAATGGCACACTTATTTGCCTTGTTTTTCCTTCTTTTTCTTCCTTGCGTGTTGTTGTGAAAAATGATTTTTACAAGGTTCTTAGAGTATTCTAAGGTGCTGATTTTTTACAAAATATGAAGCAAAAAATGTTGAAATGGCTACATGATCTTGGCTAGACCAAGTGACCATGGTTAGGAGAGAGGCTATGCCCATTTTTACCTACCATAAAGCTCACCTTATTTTCTGTTTTACATGGTTTATTTTCTGTTTTGTTGAGATGGAAAGGCTTCATGATCTTGGCAAGACCAAGTGATTATGGTTAGGTGAGAGGCTATGCCCATTTGATACCAACCATGGAGCTTAAGTTTCCTTGTTTTACTTACTAGTTTTGCTTGTTATTTGTTTTGCATGTCTATGTTAAATCTTTTATATATGTTCTTTACATTATTTTATATGCTATATTTACTTATATATTTTATTTCCATGCTTGATATTGCATCCTTGCATATTCGGCCATTGTTGTTCATATGCTCATGTTGTGCATTTTTTTCATGTATCATGTCTTTCATGTTTGCATTTTCTTGGTATTGTTCCATGACCATTCGACAATCTCATTTTTGTTTGCCTTGCATGTGCATTTTCCTTTTGTTTCTTAACTTGTTTTCATCTCCATGCCATGAACTTGTATATTTGATTTTACTATGCCATGTGCTTATGAAAATGCTATGATAAAAATGCCATCATATTGTTCCGTGACCATTCGGCAATCCCATTTTTGTTTGCCTTGCATGTGCATTTTCCTTTTGTTTCTTAACTTGTTTGCATTTCTATGCCATGAGCTTGTGCATTTTGATTTTAGTATGTTATATGCTTATGAAAATGTCATGACATTATGCATCTTAATACGATTTGTCATGTACTTGTGTCATTTTCTAAATTGGATTGCATTAAAGTCTCATGTGATCATTTGGCCTCTTCATGCATCCCTTGCCTTGTCATGCATTTGCATTTTGTTTAGGTAACATGCTTTGCATTATCATATCTTGAAATTGTGTATTATTTGCTGTTTGTTCCAGCATTGACATTAGTTTCATGAGTCATTGTATGTTCATAGTATTGCTATGCATGTTCATTACATTTTAGGTCTAGGCCATATTGGTATTGCCATACATATTGAGTCTTAAATCACATTGGTATTGTCATGCATTAATATGCTATTTAGGTCTTAGGTCACATTTATTTTCATGCATATTCATAACATATTAGGTCCTAGTCACATTTACATTATCAAGCATTGCATGCATATAGAGTTAGGATAGCATTTATTGCCATGCAAATTCATGCTAGGCATTTAGGTTGCCATGAATTGTCATGCATTTCTTTTACCATTTAGACCTTTATACCACACATTTAATACATTTCATTTGCTGTATGTTCATGCATTCCATGTCATTTCCACTTGATTTGTGACTTAGGCGAATTAATGGCTTAAAGTCATGCTCCCTTGAGCATACTTGTGGAAAATTAAGGAATTGTCAATTTGATTATTCTACCTTTGTGATTTTTTTTTACTTAACCAATTTTGTCCAAGGTTCTTAAAATGTTTAGCTACTGTCCTTAGGTCTTTAGGATGATTTCCAAAAATTTCCACTTTGGTTTTTGAATGAATCTATCACAGGCAAAAAATGTGTTTTGACAAATAGTTTTTTTTTTCACCCAGTACTCGAACATCTCTAATTTTTCTGGGTAGTCATCTTTAATCAAAAAATTAAGCCAATTTTTTATCATGTAGATTTACATGTTTTGAGCCTCCAGTATTTTGTTTTAGAATTTTCTGAATTTTTAAAAATAGGCTAAGAAATCGTGAGGCAAAACCGGACAGCAGAGGTAGATTTGAAATCAAAAGAGGAATAAGGATTGAATTTGGCTAAGGCATTTAGAGGTGGTTGGTTAGAAGATTTAGCTACTATCTTAGGGTAGTTTCTAAGCCTTTTTAAACTCTAAAAATGATTTTATAAATCTCGGGTTAAGGGTAGTTAAGTCCGGGATTTTAAACTTAGGAAATTAGAGCCATTTTAAAAGGGTTTGGTAAGGGTTTTAATTTTTATTCAAGTTTTTCTTCTAAATTATTTTCAAATAATCACAAAGTTTTTTTTTTTTAGAAAATCTAATTTGACATATTTTCCTAAGGTAGCCGGATATCTTTTTAGATATACGGATTTCTTTAATTAAAGGAAAAAATACATTTTCATGCATTGCATTTTCCATGTTCATGCATTTTATTTAAATGTGTGATTTTTGCTATGATATTTTCCATGATATTATTATTATTTTAATTAACATTTTATGATCTTATATTTGTTTGCTATATGATTTTGAATGTTTCATGATATCCTATTTTTTTATTTAGTTATTTTTGTCATATTGTTTAGTATATACTATGTTCATGCATTATTATTTTTATTTTCATGCATATTATATGTTAGCATTATTTTAATTCCATGTCATTTCTTGTCATTTAGATCATATTCCATGTCATTTAGGTTATTTTATTCATAACATGCCATGTCATTTAAAATATGCCATATCATTTAAAATTACTATGTCATTTAAATCATTTTTATCTCGTTTAGAATATACCATTATACCTAGGATTTTTTTCATTTTACCTAGAATATACTATGCCATTTAAATTATGTCATATCATTTAGGTTGCATTATATTATCTAGACTTTGCCATGTCATTTTATTTATGTCATACATGTTCATGTTCATAATTTTAAATGTTTTGATAAAGATAATGATTTTCAATAAAAAATAAAGATATTCCCGAGTTAAAATAATTCATGAGTTCTCTACCGGGTTTGCTGGAGGGAATATCATCAATTATCATTAATAAAGGAATATCTTTCGTTCAAAAAAACGAGAATGATTCGGAAAGTTTTTCAAATGAATAAAAATTTCTATATTTTGCCGATTTTGTCGGGGAATATAGGAAAATCTTGAATTAATAAATTCCGGATCATTTTCAATTAAAAATGGATTTATTTTTCTTAAAATTGGGAATTAACTTGAAATACTAAAAAACCAATTTTTTACCGAGACTTGAGATAACACACGATTAATAAGGTACCGATTTATACGAGCGTTGTGGGGGTGTTAATCCTTCCCCGCACGTAACCGACTCCCGAACTATCTTCTTTGATTTTCTCTGGTTTATAACGCAGACTTGAAATTGGTTTTAAAAATCGGTTTTAATAGGTGACCGATCACACCTAGCTAAAAAATATTGGTGGCAACTCCATGTCTTTTTACGAAGCTGTTTTCATACCCTCGACCTTTTATTATTTCTAGAGGAATTAAGTCGTCTTTTCCTCTGCTTCTATTTCCCCCTCACTCGAACAGGTCCCCCGCGATTCGGGATCACGTATCGACAATGGTGCATTGTATTGAGAAGTGTATTCCCCCCTTCCTAATGATTTTTGGAGTCCTATATGAGGATTGATTTTTGTCAAAGAAATGTATATAGAAAAAGGATTGGTGACATAGTTTTTATGAAGAACTAGACTTTAAAAGTTCATATTTCTTTGTCTTGATCTCTCTTTATTTATTCCTTTCATTTTACTTATAACACGTTATCAGAACGATCAAGTCTCTAACGGTAGTAAAATCCCTTAAGTTTTCTTTCATTATATGAAGTTAAGAATTTTGCTTTCTCTAACATGTGTTATCTAGAAATCTAGTATATCTTCTTATTGCAAAAAGTATATATCTTTACAAGTTCTATAATATGATATATGTGAGATGAGTAATTTTTAAATTCTTAATGTCTACCTAACTTTGGACTTTTTATTTATTCTTTCAAGTGTCTTTACAATGACAAATCTCATGAAGCTTGAATTCATTGCTCTTGATATTTTTGGAAGAAATTATTTGTCATGGGTATTTGATGCTGAGATTCATCTTGAAACTATGAATTTTGAAAATACTATTAAAGAAAGAAAGCAAGCATCCCTGCAGGATGGTGGAAAAGCAATGATTTTCCTTCGACACCATTTACACGAAGAATTGTAATAAAGTGAGCCAAAATATGAGAAAAATCCTGAAAAGAGTAATAAAGTGCAAAACAATGACAATATTTACTATAGGTGTGGAACAAAGTGCCATTCTTTAAATATTATAAATGTCATTAGTCTCGAATATGTCGGCCTCCAAAACATCTAGTTGATCTTTACAAAGCATCACTAAAAGGAAAAAAATGTTGAAGTAAATTTATCTCAACCTGTTGATCTTACTTACGATAATGAATCTTCTTTAAATATTGATTTTGATGTTTCTGATCTTTTTTTTTTTGTTGAAAACCCTAATGGAAAAATTGGTCATTTGATTGGGGATGAAAATATCTACTAATGAGATATTTTTATGTTTATGTTATTTTAAAAGTTATCATGTGTAAGTTTTACTTATAAATAATAATATCTTGCATATTTCATGTTTATTATCTTTTTTCAATTCCTAAAAATATATATTTTTTGTTGATAAATAATGCAAAATAAATTTGATATCATGGAGGATGACATATGTTTAGTGGATAGTGGTACAACTCACACAATTTTTTGTGGTAGAAAATATTTCTTGCAATTAACATTAACTGAAATTAATGTTAATAGAATATCTGGTTCTGCAAATGTAATAGATGGCTCTGGAATGTTCCCAAATGAACAGAATTTTATATTGATGATGGGTTATATTATAGTAGATCTCAAAGAAATCTACTAAGTTTCAAAGATATACGTCGTAATAGGTATCATGTTGAAAAACGGAGATATGGAATATCTTTATATAACCTCTATAGTTTCGAACCAGAAGTTCATATTAGAGAAATTTTTTAATTTTTAATCTGGCTTATATTTCACAAAAATAAGATTGGTTGAATCAAATTTTATGCACCGGAAGTACTCAAATCCTAAAACTTTTATACTTTGGAATGACCGTCTTGGTCATCCAAGTTCAACCATAATGCGACGTATCATTTAAAATACACATGGACACCCATTAAAGGATCATAAAATCCTTTTGCCTGATGATTATTTTTGTTCTTCTTGTTCTCAAGGTACATTAATTGTTAGACTTTCTTCATCTAAATTATATTTTGAGTCTTCCACTTTTCTACAAAGAATACAAGGAGATATTTGTGGCCCAATTCATATTGTCATAACAATCTCGTGACCACTAAGATGTTGGGAGTTAAAAAGATAATAAGTCTTTGCTAATAATAATGGGTTTTGAAAAACCTCAAAAAAAGAATCACCACCAATCATTTTGGCTAAGTGTGATTGGCCACCTATTAAAATCAATATTTTATAAGAAAATTTTAAAATTAATTAAAATCCCTTTAAAAAGACAATTTTAAGTTCCGTGTATAAAACCAGAGAAAACAATTGTGGGTTCGGAAGTCAGTTACGTGTGGGGAAGGTATTAGCACCCCCATAACGTCCGTGTAAATCGATACCTATTAACCATTTGTTATTCTTGGTCTTGATGAAAATTGGTTTTGGTTTTAGGTATTTAAAAATAATTCCCTTTTAAATAAAATTATTTAGGAATGATTCGGAATTTCTATTACCACAAAAACTTCCCATACTCCTCGGCAACTGAGCGGAATATGGAATTATGTTCTTCCATTTTAAAATCATTCGTCTCATTCCTTTTGAAAAGGATGTTCCGCGATTAATAATTATTAACGAATCCTCCCTAGCAACTGTTGATATTCGGCTCATGCTCAAACAGAGATAATGTATAATTTAATCAACAAGTTAAACATACAACGTAATGGAATAAAATAAAACAAAGAGAAAACTGAATCCCTCCATAGATCTGCCTATGAATTCAAAACGATCAGGCCGTCAAGAACGGATAACAATCAAAATCTCATACCTCTATTTTGAAGACTGCCGAATCCTCAAGACAGATTATTGATGTTCTTGTTCTTGTACACAAAGCTCGCTTGTCGAAAACTAAAGTCATCCACTTGTCCGACCTCTAACAGTAATCCACACAGGTGATTTGAAATCCTTCACAAGGTTGAGATTATGTTTTGCCAAGACGATGCTAGTAGTTTAGGTTGTGAAAAACCTTCCTCCTCTACCTTAATTAGGCTAAAAAAATGAAAGAATCGTATTCTCCCTTCTCTATAGATGTTCGGTCGATTCTCACTTTTTGGGGAGAGAGGCGTCGATTAAGGTTAGCAGCTTAGGGGGAGGCGGCAACAACATAAAGCATATATATAAGTAGGTTTAATGATGGAGACTCAATTAAGAGTTGTAAACCCAAGTGCAGGTTATGTTCAAGTAATAAATTCTCGGGTGTCCGAGGTCGAACCACAGGGAAGCGTATTAGTAAGTATAAGTTTATAAATATATAAGACAAAGAAAGTAAACAAGATATTAGGGAATCAACAACAAAATAAGATAAACAAGATATTAGAGAACAAAGTAAACAAAATATAAAAGAAATTAAACAAGATATAAAAAAAAACAATAAGAAAAGATGTTGAGGTTAGAGAATCCACTCTTGGTGTTATGCTAAGATTAATCTTGTTTTATTACACAATTGAAATCCACACATAAAGGAGGTTCCAATCGGAAGGTTTAGCAATTCAGTCCAAATTGTCCAACGTCCATAGCATATGATATTATGTTCATTTGGTGTCCTCAAAACTCATAAAAAGAGTCCAAGCATTCCTTATGCCAAGGTATATGTCTACAACAAATCAAGGTTATGAAACCAAGCATTTATTGTGCCATTTTCATTGTCAATAATGAATCAAGATCCCTACTTTGCAAGTATGATTTTAAACCAAAAGAAAATATTATCTATACTAGTGTTTATAAATGATAATTCATTTTAGCTCATGTTTAAGAGACTAACCTTAGCATTTACCAAGAGCTTCACCTCATCACCTCAACAATATGATTAGCAACACATACTAGATATGAATAAAATGAAAAGAAATGTAAGAAGCATAAGTAAATATAGAAAAAGAAAAATAGAGAAAGGAAAGAAAAAGAAAACTTAGAGAATTTTATTACAATGGCTAATATCCTACCAATGTATGATTAATGCTCATCCAAGGCCCTCTATTTATACACATTTTGGAGAGCTAAATGACAAGAGACAAGCTTTATAAATTTCAAAGGTAGGTATAATAGGTGGGTGCATTTTTCTAACAATTTTCGTCATATTGTATGACAATTCTGATCAGCCAGCTTGATGGTCGATTTTTTTGTCAATGTTGGAGGCTCGATATGATCAAATGGTCTTCTAGAAAAATATACCCCTATCAGTTACGGATCCATAGCCGTTGGAATTAGATCATTTTCTCATGTGGATCGGAAGATATGGTCAAAATACCAAAACAGGTCAGCACAGATGTCATTGCACATCAGCCAACTTGATGGTCGATTTCGCTAGAGAAAACGACTCCGTTTCAAGAAGTGTAAAACATGAAAAAGATAGATATGCCTCTTAACTATGCACTGTAAAAATTTCAGCCTTAATGCTTCAGTGAAACTCCAGATATAGCTGATATGGCAAAAGGTGTCGGAACTGGAACTGAATTGGATTTGCCCTTAATTCTTGATTTACCCTAGTAATCTGAAATCACTCAAAGAAACTCGTAAAAAACACCAAATTACATAAAAATATAAAATATCATAAACACAATTAGACTAAGCAATAATAACTCGTATTTGACACAAAATAATAATAAAACATAACTAAGAACTATATAATTATACGAGTTATCACACCCCCACACTTAGATTGTTGCTAGTCCCTAGCAACGACTCAATAAAAATAAAATAAGAAAATCTAATCTAATCCATTTTCGTTGGAAATCACGGTGGCACTTAGCATGTGACACAAGCCTTTAAACCCCTAGGTGTCCCTAGTGGACGAGTTTAGTCTCGTGAGGGTTTGCTAGAACGATACCCACAAACATTGAAAAACTAAAATATAAGTAAACTACATACACTAAAAATATTTACTCCTAATCCTTTTAATATAAATTAGAGACAATCTTTGAACAAGTCTTATAAACTAATCAATAGCTCAAAGAATTTCACAAAAATTCATGCTTGAATGTAAATAATAACTCGTATAATTATATAGTTTTTAGTTATGTTTTATTATTGTTTTGTGTCAAATACGAGTTATTATTGTTTAGTCTAATTGTGTTTATGATCTTTTATATTTTGGTGTTTTTCACAAGTTTCTTTGAGTGATTTCAGATTACTAGAATTAAGGGCAAATCCAGTTCAGTTCCAGTTCCGACACCTTTTGCCATATCAGCTATATCTCGAGTTTCACTGAAGCAATAAGGCTGAAATTTGTAGCCATGCAAAGCTAAGAGGCATATCTATCTTTTTCATGTTTTACACTTCTTGAAACGGAGTCGTTTGCCCTAGAGAAATCGACCATCAAGTTGGCTGATGTGCAATGACGTCTGTGCTGACCTGTTTTCGTATTATGCCCATATCTTCTTATCCACATCAGAAAATGAGCTGATTCCAAAGGCTATGGATCAGTAACTGATAGGGTAACATTTTTCTAGAAGACCATGTGATCAGATAAGGCCTCCAAAATTGACAAAATCGACCATCAAGTTGGCTGATCAAAATCGTCATATATGACGAAAATTGTTAGAAAATGCACCCACCTATTATACCTACCTTTGAAATTTGTAAAGCTTGTCTCTTGTCATTTAGCCCTCCAAAATGTGTATAAATAGAGGACCTTGGATGATTGTAAGGGATCATATTGTACATTGGTAGGATATTAGCCATTATAATCAAATTCTCTAAGTTTTTTTCTTCTTTCTTTTCTCTAGTTTTCTTTTTCTTTATTTTCTTCTTCTTCTTCTTTCTTTCTTTTATTTCCTTCTTAGATTCTCTTTAATTTTATGTTTATGTTTACAATGCTTATGCTAGGCTAAACTTCTATTTGGTTAAGGGTGATTTCAAAGCCCTAGACATGTTTTGTGATTGATTTTCAGATTCTATCTATCATTAATTTTCTATCAAAGTTGCTTATGTTCTTCTACAAGAATTGTTCATGATGTTGTCTTGATTTATTTAGGTGTACAACTAGATAGATCTTGATAATTATCTATTGCTAGTTTAGGAGTCTTGATCCGTGTAATTGTCTTGATTTCCTATTCATAAGTGGCAATTTGTGATTAATGATTATGGTCAAGTTTTCAATAATTGCAAAGTGGAACATAACCTAAGTTGAACAATCCGAGCTTATGTGTTTGTTGCTTAGATCAACCTATCTTTCTCATCATAAAGCTGCCATTAAATTGAATTTAGAGAGCTTATTCTAGGTTGTTTAATGGTTAGAGATTAAATAGAGAGCTTGTTCTATTTAACGACAAACTAAGGAAAGATTGGGATAACAGAGCTTGTTGTTATCTACGGTTGTTAACTTTGATAGTTGGTTGATATTGATAGATCTGAAATTGATTCTTAATGATGTCTAGTGGTGGAGAATGAAACCTTAACCATATTTTTCATATTTGATTCTTCTTACTTACTTGTTTTCTTACTTTTCTAGTTTGCTTATTTTTAAAAGTATATTTATTTTTATTGGCTGGTTATACCGCCTAATTTGTATATTAACTTTGTTTTATTTTTATTGGCTGGTTATACCGCCTAATTTAGTATATATATTGGCTGGTTATACCGCCTAATTTAGTATATATATTTTTATTGGCTGGTTATACCGCCTTGCATCTTATTCTTATTATTTACTTTAGTTTAAATCTGGCTTCAAAAACCCCTTTTCTTTTATTGTTCTTGAATTTAAGTTTTAAACTATTAACTTATAAACTAAAACCCAATCCCTGAGGACTCGACCCTTGCTAACTACTATACTTACAATTTATCTTTTTAGTGCAAGGTTAAATAAGATACACTCTTTTGGGTGCATCAAATTTTTGGCGCCGTTGCCGGGGATTGCTTTCTTTAGTTTATTGGTTTATTCTTATTTTCTGTTCTAATTATTTACTTTCTTATTTTTTTTTATTAGTGAATGTTCCAAGCTCCCGAAGAAGACTTACGACTTAGGAAAATTCGGGAATTTATAACTTCTCACCAACAACCAATCGAGGAGTTGATCCAAAACATCCAAGAGAAGCAAGGAGAGATGGCAGCAGCTGACAACCGAACTCTCAAGGAGCTAGCCGCTCCGGACTTGGGTCAACAACCATTATGCATTGAATATGCTAATCTTGAGGTAGCTTTTGAATTAAAATCTGGTTTGATTCATCTTCTCCCAACTTTTCATGGTTTTGCAGGAGAGGATCCAAATAAGCACCTCAAGGAATTCCATGTAGTTTGCTCAAGCATGAGACCAACAGGGGTCACGGAAGAGCAAGTTAAATTGAGAGCCTTCCCATTCTCTCTAGCTGATTCAGCAAAGGAATGGCTCTACTATCTGCCATCCGGGACCATCACTACATGGAATGATTTGAAGAAAGCATTCTTGGAAAGGTATTTCCCAGCATCTAAGGCTGCCAACATTAGGAAAGAGATATGTGGGATTCGGCAATACAACAGAGAATCCTTATATGAATATTGGGAGAGGTTCAAGAAACTTTGTGCATCATGTCCACACCATCAAATAAGTGAACAACTTCTCATCCAATACTTCTATGAAGGTCTCATGCCCATGGAGAGAAGTATGATAGATGCCGCTAGTGGGGGAGCTCTAGTTGATAAGACTCCCAGGGCTGCTAGAACATTAATCTCCAACATGGCAGCCAATTCTCAACAGTTCTCAATGAGACAAGATCCACCACCACAACCCAAGAGAGTTAATGAGGTAAGTATATCATCCCTTGAACAAAAATTTGATAAACTGACTTCTCTTGTTCAACAATTGGCTGTAGGTAAAATACAACAAATAAAGGCTTGTGGCATATGTTCAAACATAGGGCACCAAACTGATATGTGTCCAACACTTCAAGAGGATACCAATGAACATGTGAATGCCATGGGTGGATTTCAGAACCAATCAAGGAAATATGATCCCTACTCAAACACTTACAATCCAGGATGGAGGGATCATCCAAACTTCAATTATGGAGGGAACCAATCACAAACTATTCCTCCACCATTTGACCACAGGCCACCGGGTTTTCAGCAAAGAGTGCAACAACCATACCAAACCCGACAACAACTACCACCCACCCAAAATTCAGGTACTTCTCTTGAAGATCTTGTTAAAGCTCTTTCTACTAATACAATTCAATTTCAACAGGAAACAAAGACAAGTATTCGAAATTTGGAGACTCAAATAGGGCAATTGGCAACAACCATGAGTCAAATGCAAGCAAGGGATTCTGGGAAATTACCTTCCCAAACCATAGTGAATCCAAGAGAGAATGCCAATGCTATAAATTTAAGAAGTGGGAAACAGCTAGAGACACCACAAAATGATAGTGCTCAAGGGGAGAACAATACCATGGCATCCTCTTCACATCCCAACGAGCCACTAAAAAAAGGTAATTCCTAAACCATCCTTTCCTTCTTATATAACTCCTCCACCTTTTCCTGGCAGGTTAGCAAAGTCCAAGAAGGAGGAGCAAGAGAAGGAAATTTTGGAAACTTTCCGGAAAGTAGAGGTGAACATTCCTTTACTAGATGCTATCAAGCAAGTGCCAAGATATGCCAAGTTCCTAAAAGAGTTGTGCACATCTAAACGGAAGTTGAAATGGAATGAAAAGGTAAGTGTGGGGGAGAATGTGTCAGCTGTTCTTCAAAAGAAACTCCCACCTAAATGCAAGGATCCAGGTATGTTTACCATTCCTTGTAAGATAGGCAACACCAGGTTTGAGCGTGCTATGCTAGATCTAGGGGCATCTATTAATGTCATGCCATATTCAATTTATGCTTCATTGAATCTAGGACCATTAGAGGAAACCGGTGTTATAATACAACTTGCTGACCGTTCTAACACTTATCCAAGAGGAGTTGTAGAAGACGTTCTTGTACAGGTTAATGAATTGGTTTTTCCCGCTGACTTTTATGTTATTGAGATGGAAGATGAGATGTCTTCTAATCCCACACCTATTCTATTAGGGAGACCATTCTTGAAAACAGCAAGAACTAAAATAGATGTACATGATGGCACTTTAACTATGGAATTTGATGGTGAAATAATTCGCTTTAACATTTTTGAGGCCATGAGATATCCTAGTGATGTGCATTCTGTTTTTAATATTGATATAATTGACTCACTAGTGCAGCAAGCTTATGAGCTAGATGGTGAAGATAGTGTGGAAATAGTCCTTAGCAACCATCTCGGAATGGGGAATGCTAAACTAGCCTTGAGTGACCATGTGGAAGGGGCACTAGAATCTTTACACTCGCTGCCACCTAAAGATGCAAGGTTTGATGTTTCATTTATTGATTTGCCTTTATCTAATGAGAAACTTCTACCTTCCATTTTGCAGGCACCAACTTTAGAGTTGAAACCACTACCGAACCACTTGAAATATGTATTCCTAGGTAAAAAGGACACACTACCGATCATCATTGCCAAAGAGCTCACACCTTTGCAAGAAGAGCGACTTATCCGGGTGCTTAGAGAGCATAAAACAGCAATTGGTTGGACAATTGCCGATATCAAGGGAATAAGCCCATCCATGTGCATGCACCGGATTTTGTTAGAGGAAGGGTCCAAACCAACAAGAGAAGCACAAAGAAGATTGAACCCTCCTATGATGGAGGTTGTGAAAAAGGAGATACTGAAGCTCCTAGATGTTGGAGTGATCTATCCTATCTCGGATAGCAAATGGGTGAGCCCGGTCCAAGTGGTTCCAAAGAAATCAGGTGTAACAGTGGTAACAAATAATGAGAATGAACTTGTTCCTACTAGGATTCAAACAGGATGGCGAGTTTGTATTGATTATCGTAAACTTAATTCCACAACTCGCAAAGACCACTTTCCTTTACCTTTTATTGATCAAATGCTTGAAAGGTTAGCGGGCCATTCTCATTATTGTTTTCTTGATGGTTTTTCAGGTTATAATCAGATAGCCATTGCTCCGGAGGACCAAGAGAAAACAACATTCACATGTCCATTTGGTACTTTTGCATACCGGCGTATGCCATTTGGTCTTTGTAATGCACCAGCTACATTCCAAAGGTGTATGGTTAGCATATTTTCAGATTATGTAGAGAACATCATAGAAGTGTTTATGGATGATTTTAGTGTCTATGGTGATTCTTTTGATAGATGTCTAGAGAACCTTACACTTGTACTTGAAAGATGCATGGAAACTAACCTTGTTTTGAATTGGGAAAAATGTCACTTTATGGTAGAACAAGGAATAGTTTTGGGCCATGTTATTTCTTCTAGAGGGATAGAGGTTGATAAGTCTAAAATAGATATTATGCATTCTTTACCACCTCCCACAAATGTGAGAGAGGTTCGTTCTTTTCTTGGACATGCAGGTTTCTATAGGAGATTTATCAAAGACTTCTCAAAGATCACATTACCTCTTTGCAAGCTACTACAAAAAGATGTGGTTTTCCACTTTGATGATAAATGCAAAGAGGCGTTTGAAACATTGAAGGGACTCTTGACATCAGCTCCTATCATCCAACCACCAGATTGGAATGTACCTTTTGAAATCATGCGTGATGCTAGTGACTATGCCATTGGAGCTGTTTTGGGCCAACGGGTTGGCAAAGCCTCACATGCCATTTATTATGCCTCCCGAACTCTTAATGATGCTCAATTGAACTATTCCACTACTGAAAAAGAACTTTTGGCTGTTGTATTTGCTTTAGAAAAATTTCGATCTTATTTAATTGGTACTAAAGTAATTGTATATTCTGACCATGCAGCCCTTAAGTACTTACTCACTAAAAAGGAGGCCAAACCAAGGTTGATTAGATGGATACTTCTCTTACAAGAGTTTGATTTGGAGATAAAAGATAAGAGAGGTAGTGACAACCTGGTTGCGGACCATCTTAGCCGTTTAGTTCATGAAGAGGATGCACTACCCTTGAATGTGAACTTTCCGGATGAGCAACTTCTTTTTATAAGTACAACAACTCCTTGGTATGCTGATATTGTTAATTACTTAGTTACCAAGAAGTTGCCACAAGAACACAAGCTCAAAGAAATAAGATCAAGAGTGATGCCAAATACTACATATGGGATGATCCTTACCTTTGGAAGCATTGCTCCGATCAAATTATAAGAAGGTGTGTACTCAAAACTGAATTTCAATCTATTCTCACCTTTTGTCACTCTTATGCATGTGGAGGACACTTTGGATCCAAAAGAACAGCCATGAAAGTTCTTGATTCTGGATTTTATTGGCCTACCATATTCAAAGATGCATACCTCTTTTGCAAGTCATGTGATCGTTGCCAAAGAACAGGTAACTTAGGTGCTAGAAATCAAATGCCTCAAACTCCAATACTTATTGTTGAAATTTTTGATGTATGGGGCATGGATTTCATGGGACCTTTTCCTCCTTCTTTTGGTAATCTTTATATTTTACTTGCCGTTGATTATGTTTCAAAGTGGGTGGAAGCAAAATCCACTAGGACTAATGACTCTAAAGTTGTTTCAGATTTTGTGAAGACTAACATCTTTGCTAGGTTTGGAACGCCAAAGGCCATAATCAGCGATAGAGGTACTCACTTTTGCAATAGGACTATGGAAGCACTTTTGAGGAAGTATAACATCACACACAAGGTCTCCACCTCATATCATCCTCAAACTAGTGGGCAAGCTGAAGTGTCAAACCGAGAAGTTAAGTCCATCCTTGAAAAGACAGTTAATCCAAATAGGAAGGATTGGAGTTCACGACTTGATGATGCACTTTGGGCTTATAGGACAGCATATAAGACACCCATTGGTATGTCTCCTTATCGACTTGTTTATGGTAAGCCTTGTCATCTTCCGGTTGAATTGGAACATAAATCATATTGGGCTATCAAACAATGCAACATGGAGATGGATGAGACAGGAAAGAAAAGAAAACTTGACCTACAAGAATTAGAGGAGATAAGGAATGATGCCTATCAGAATTCTAGGATTTACAAGGAAAAGACTAAGGCATTCCATGACAAGATGATATCAAGAAAGGAATTTGTTGTTGGACAAAAAGTTCTTCTCTTCCATTCACGCCTTAAGTTATATCCAGGTAAGTTACGTTCTCGTTGGGTTGGACCTTTTGTTATTACTAATGTATTTACTCATGGTGCAGTTGAAATCCAAAGCCCAAAAACAGATAAGGCATTCAAAGTGAATGGTCATAGATTAAAACCTTACTATGAGAACTTTCCAATACAAGATGTGGAGGAGTTTCCACTTTTTGAGCCAAAGTATGTTGAATAATAATGGCATGGGTCTAAGTCAAGCTGAGGACAATAAACCAAGCGCTTCTTGGGAGGCAACCCAAAAGGATGGAGAGCATCTATTATATCAGATTTGCATATTCCTTACTCTCCATCATTCTATCTTTTATTGTTTCTCTTTTGTTTTGTTTAATAGTTCTTTTCTCTTACATATAATTCTTGCATTGGGGGATAATAGCATTACATTGAGGACAATGTAAAAATTATGTGTGGGGGGAAGAATTTAGGATTTTATTTAGAGTGTTTTGTTTTTTAGTCTTTTTATGTTGTTTTTTTTTTCTGATCCTGGTTTTGAAAATAACTAGATGTAAATATAATTTTTAATTTTTTTACCCCGGTTAAATGGCGGATAACGGTACTCCGTGATTATTTAAATCGGTTCCATCAGCTACCCACAAAACTGATATTGTATATAAATTTCTCTTCCAATTTCTCTTTCAATTTTTTTCTTTTCAGGATGGATGATATTCTCACAAGATTGCAGAAACGATTTCCTCCTTTTCCTCGAAATATTTTACTGAAGCTTTACCAAGTTCGTTTCGAAAGATTAAGAATGCTTATGCAGAAAGGGATTCCTGGAGACATACGTTGGATAATTGAAGCCAAGGTACGTGAAGATGAATATCTTCCTGTTTTGCATTTACCAGGTACAGGTAGAAGCACTTTTGCAAAGAAGCGACGAGCAAAGCGCATGAGTTCAAATTGCCACAAATGTGCACGATGGACGTGTAACGGTAAATGTCGTTCTATTGGGATTCCGTCCTCTAATCGAGATGATAAAATTGAATTCATTAAGGATGGACTGAGTAAGGAGAATTTGGGTAATATCCAACTTTCTCTTGAGACGCATCCTAGTGGAGACGTACAAAGAGAAATTCTTGATTTATGGCCGCAATTCCAAAGGGAATGGCAACATCTTGGGAATCTGATGTTAAAAGACCCTGTTTGCCAGCTTGTAAGAAAACTGGATGGGAAGCATATCCTCGACTCATAGAAGGCGTTTAAGCCGTTTCTGGACGTAAAACCAGAGGAAGATGTGAGCCACAATCACAACTACAATAAATGACTTCTCAGCTTTTGGTTTGATTTGCAATAACTTTATTTTGGTTTAATTTACGTGTTGTTCGATTTGTGTAATTATTCTCGTTTTTTTTTTTTTTTATTTGTCTTTTACGGTTGATTTTTTCTTCTCTTTTTGATTTTCTTCCTGAAATCACGCAAAAATCTTTCGTTAGGTTAACATTTTCTTCTGACAGGTCAGATACACTTTCGGCGACATTATTACTCTTGTCTGATTCACTACTGAGTCCTCTATATATTACACCATGTACTTATTCTCTTTCAGGCACTCGAAAAAAAAATGGAAAGTACTTCATCCCAGCGCATTAAAAAAATTTGTGTCTTTGGAGGTGCTTATCCAGGAAAAAATAACATATTCGCTGATGAAGCCATAAGAGTTGGAGTAATACTTGCCCAACAAAAGATCCACTTGATTTATGGAGGCGGTAGTACGGGTTTAATGGGAGCAGTCGCTACAGCAGCACACGCCGGAGGAAGTCCAGTTCTAGGAATCGTGCCAAAACTATTCACAAGTTTTTGTGGACCTACCGTGGGTAAGGAAATACAAGTCTGGAGTATCCCTGAACGGATGACAATCATGTACCATTCTGCCGATGCATTCATTGCTCTACCAGGAGGTCTGGGTACATTGGAAGAAATAGCTTGCGTGGCTTCTTGGTCATCTTTGGTCACAAATAAGAAACCCATTGGTTTGCTTAATATTAATGGTTATTTTAGTAATTTGCTTTCATATTTAGATAATGCTGTGGATAATGGATTCATGTTTTCAGAGGCAAGGAGAACCATAATTTCTGCTACAACCATTGAAGATTTACTCAAAAAGCTCCAAGCTTATGAGTGTTTATCTGCTACGGTTGTTTAGCAAACGCTCGGAAAAAGAAAAAGAGATATGGACGAGCAAGGAGTGGATTGCACTTTGTCTTTGTGACATTATCTAACATTTTGCTTATTGTGTCTCAGTTATAATAAGTGGTTAGCAACCTCTGCAGGTAATATCTCCTAAATTCTACCTTTAAAATTTGACATTGGGGACAATGTCATATTTTAGTAGGGGGTAAGGGACATATTTTTCTAATAAAAAAAAAAAAAAAAAAATTTGTTGTGTTTTAAGACATTTAGAAGTATTCATTCTGAACAAGGTCTGAGTAAGGGAGACTTGAGACATACCTTGTCAGTTTGATTTAATCTTCTAAAAAAAAAAAAAAGCATGTTTAGACTTATTGTGTTTTTAGTGTGTTTTAGTTACCTTCAATACTATGATGAGATATGAATTGCATAAGTCTAAAACAGATTTATTAGTGAGAAGATTTTCATGAGAATTGAGCTTGATGTCAATCTTTTATGAGCCAATGTTAATATGATATGTTGATTGAGAAAGAAGCATGTTTAGACTTAATCTGACTTGTATAATCATCCTTGTGAGTTTTTGAGCCTATAATGATTGATGCATTATACAAATCAATCTAATTTCTTTCTTGAGTGCTCTTATGATTACATGATTCTCTAGAACTTGCTTTAGACCTTGTTGAGACTATATTGATGCATGTGACAACATGAATATGATAGAGGCATTAGGATTATAACCAGAGCCAAACAGCCATCCCTTATTGATGTTCCAAGAGAACACACCCTTAGTGAACCAATTTGAGCCTACATTGAATAAGCTATCTCTTTGGTAACCATAACTTGTCCCTAACCTAAATATACTTATATCTTTACCTTTGTTCCAAAGATGAATTAGCATGATTTGAGACAAGTTGCAAAGACAAGGGATATTTTTTTGGTTAGAAACAAGAAATAAGTGTGGGGGGAAAAGAAAGAAAAAAGTCAAGAGAAAAAGAAAGGGATCATTGTCAAATACATTCTCATATAAAAAAAAATAAAAAAAATCTTCTCTTGAACTTCTAGTTAAAGTAAAGAAAAAGATGTTACAAAGTTGGTTAGAATGATGCAAAGGCTCAACATGAATATTTAGCCTATGTTATTATGTGCTTTATAAGAGTTTTGAGAAGTTTTATTTGTATGATCTTTTTATGTCTCGAAACTTTATGAACTCTTTGGAACCTTTGTGATATCTTTATCCTTTTGTTCTTCAACCACATTACAAACCCCTTGGCCCCATTACAACCTTGATTAAAGACCTCTTGATTCATGAAGTTGTATGATCTAAATAGTGGAGAATAGGTGGACAAGCAAGAATATGGTAGAACTGTTTTCATGAGATTGATTGAGTGTAAACACTTCACCACTACTTTAAAGAGTGAAAATCATGAGGGTATCCCATGTGAGTAGTTGAGATTAAGTTTGAATATGCACTATTTTGATTGAAATATGTTATGTTAATATTGGCTTAACTCAAACAATTTACATTCAAGTATGATTTTTTGTGAAATTCTTTAAGCTATTGATTAGTTTATAAGACTTGTTCAAAGATTGTCTCTAATTTGTATTGAAAGGATTAGGAGTAAATATTTTTAGTATATGTAGTTTATTTATATTTTAGTTTTTCAATGTTTGTGGGTATCGTTCTAGTAAACCCTCACGAGACTAAACTCGTCCACTAGGGACACCTAGGGGTTTAAAGGCTTGTGTCACATGCTAAGTGCCACCGTGATTTCCTACGAAAGTGGATTAGATTAGATTTTCTTATTTTATTTTTATTGAGTCGTTGCTAGGGACTAGCAACAATCTAAGTGTGGGGGTGTGATAACTCGTATAATTATATAGTTTTTAGTTATGTTTTATTATTGTTTTGTGTCAAATACGAGTTATTATTGTTTAGTCTAATTGTGTTTATGATCTTTTATATTTTTATGTATTTTGGTGTTTTTCACAAGTTTATTTGAGTGATTTCAGATTACTAGAATTAAGGGCAAATCCAGTTCAGTTCCAGTTCCGACACCTTTTTCCATATCAGCTATATCTCGAGTTTCACTGAAGCAATAAGGCTGAAATTTGTAGCCATGCAAAGCTAAGAGGCATATCTATCTTTTTCATGTTTTACACTTCTTGAAACGGAGTCGTTTTCCCTAGCGAAATCGACCATCAAGTTGGCTGATGTGCAATGACGTCTGTGCTGACCTGTTTTCGTATTATGCCCATATCTTCTTATCCACATCAGAAAATGAGCTGATTCCAAAGGCTATGGATCAGTAACTGATAGGGTAAAATTTTTATAGAAGACCATGTGATCAGATAAGGCCTCCAAAATTGACAAAATCGACCATCAAGTTGGCTGATCAAAATCGTCATATATGACGAAAATTGTTAGAAAATGCACCCACCTATTATACCTACCTTTGAAATTTGTAAAGCTTGTCTCTTGTCATTTAGCCCTCCAAAATGTGTATAAATAGAGGACCTTGGATGATTGTAAGGGATCATATTGTACATTGGTAGGATATTAGCCATTATAATCAAATTCTCTAAGTTTTTTTCTTCTTTCTTTTCTCTAGTTTTCTTTTTCTTTATTTTCTTCTTCTTCTTCTTTCTTTCTTTTATTTCCTTCTTAGATTCTCTTTAATTTTATGTTTATGTTTACAATGCTTATGCTAGGCTAAACTTCTATTTGGTTAAGGGTGATTTCAAAGCCCTAGACATGTTTTGTGATTGATTTTCAGATTCTATCTATCATTAATTTTCTATCAAAGTTGCTTATGTTCTTCTACAAGAATTGTTCATGATGTTGTCTTGATTTATTTAGGTGTACAACTAGATAGATCTTGATAATTATCTATTGCTAGTTTAGGAGTCTTGATCCGTGTAATTGTCTTGATTTCCTATTCATAAGTGGCAATTTGTGATTAATGATTATGGTCAAATTTTCAATAATTGCAAAGTGGAACATAACCTAAGTTGAACAATCCGAGCTTATGTGTTTGTTGCTTAGATCAACCTATCTTTCTCATCATAAAGCTGCCATTAAATTGAATTTAGAGAGCTTATTCTAGGTTGTTTAATGGTTAGAGATTAAATAGAGAGCTTGTTCTATTTAACGACAAACTAAGGAAAGATTGGGATAACAGAGCTTGTTGTTATCTACGGTTGTTAACTTTGATAGTTGGTTGATATTGATAGATCTGAAATTGATTCTTAATGATGTCTAGTGGTGGAGAATGAAACCTTAACCATATTTTTCATATTTGATTCTTCTTACTTACTTGTTTTCTTACTTTTCTAGTTTGCTTATTTTTAAAAGTATATTTATTTTTATTGGCTGGTTATACCGCCTAATTTGTATATTAACTTTGTTTTATTTTTATTGGCTGGTTATACCGCCTAATTTAGTATATATATTGGCTGGTTATACCGCCTAATTTAGTATATATATTTTTATTGGCTGGTTATACCGCCTTGCATCTTATTCTTATTATTTACTTTAGTTTAAATCTGGCTTCAAAAACCCCTTTTCTTTTATTGTTCTTGAATTTAAGTTTTAAACTATTAACTTATAAACTAAAACCCAATCCCTGAGGACTCGACCCTTGCTAACTACTATACTTACAATTTATCTTTTTAGTGCAAGGTTAAATAAGATACACTCTTTTGGGTGCATCAATAAATAAATGAGTTAAGCCAATATTAACATAACATATTTCAATCAAAATAGTGCATATTCAACTTAATCTCAACTTCTCACTATACTCTCATGATTTTCACTCTTTAAAGTAGTGGTAAAGTGTTTACACTCAATCAATCTCATGAAAACAGTTCTACCATATGCTTGCTTGTCCACCTATTCTCCACTATTTAGATCATACAACTTCATAAATCAAGAGGTCTTTTTCAAGGTTGTAATGGGGCCAAAGGGTTATATGTGGTTAAAGAACAAAAAGATAAAGATATCACAAAGGTTCCAAAGAGTTCATAGAGTTTAGAGACACATAATAAGATCATACGAATAAAACTTCTCAAAACTCTTATAAAGCACATAATAACATAGGCTAAATATTCATGTTGAGCCTTTGCTTCATTCTAACCAACTTTGTAACATCTTTTTCTTTACTTTAACTAGAAGTTCAAGAGAAGTTTTTTTTTTTTTTAAATGGGAATGTATTTGACAATGATCCCTTTCTTTTTCTCTTGACTTTTGCCTCTCTCCTCCCCCACACTTATCTTTCGTTCTAACCCAAATTTTCAAAAAGTATCCCTTGTTTTTGCAATATGTCTCAAAATATATAATCCATCTTTAGAACAAGGGTAAGGATATAAGTATATTTAGGCTAGGTGTAAGTTCTGGTTACCAATAAAATAGCATATTTAATGTAGGCTCAAATTGGCTCACTAGTGGGGATGTTCTCTTAGAACATTAATAATGGATGGCTGTTTGGCTCTGGTTATAATCCTAATGCCTCTATCATATTCATGTTGTCACATGTATCAATATAGTCTCAAACGGTTTAAAGCAAGTTCTAGAGAATCATGTAATCATAAGAGCACTCAAGAAAGAAATTAGATTGATTTGTATAATGCATCAATCATTATAGGCTCAAAAACTCACAAGGATGATTATACAAGTCAGATTAAGTCTAAACATGCTTCTTTCTCAACCAACATATCATATTAACATTGGCTCATAAAAAGGTTGACAGACATCAAGCTCAATTCTCATGAAAATCTTCTCACTAATAAATCTGTTTTAGACTTATGCAATTCATATCTCATCATTGTATTAAAAAGGAACTATAACACATTAAAAAAATAATAATAATAATAATAAAGACTCATAAAAAAAAAATAGTAGACAAAAATAAAAGAAATCCTAAATCGTTCCCCCCACACTTAATTCTTACATTGTCCTCAATGTAAGTCTATTAACCCAAATGAAAGAATCATGTGTAAGAGAAAAGAACTAATAACATAAGAATAGGAATAACTAAGACTCAAAACAAAACAAACTCATGCAACCTAAATAATCCTAAAATACTAAACAAAAATTAACAAGTAAACATAAAAAGATCAAACTGACAAGGTAAGTCTCAAGTCTCCCTTACTCAGACCTTGTTCAGAATGAATACTTCTAAATGGCTTAAAACACATCAAATTTTTTTTTTTTTTTTTTGAAAGAAGAAATCAAACTGACAAGGTATGTCTCAAGTCTCCCTTACTCAGACCTTGTTCAGAATGAATACTTCTAAATGGCTTAAAACACATCAAATTTTTTTTTTTTTAAATTAGCAAAATATGTCCCTTACCCCTTACTAAAGGTAGAATTTAGGAGATATTACCTGCAGAGGTTGCTAACCACTTATTATAACTGAGACACAACAAACAAAATGTTAGATAATGTCACAAAGACAGAGTGCAATCCACTCCTTGCTCGTCCATATCTCTTTTTCTTTTTCCGAGCGTTTGCGAAACAACCGTAGCAGGTAAATACTCATAAACTTGGAGCTTTTTGAGTAAATCTTCAATGGTTGTAGCAGAAATTATGGTTCTCCTTGCCTCTGAAAACATGAATCCATTTTCCACAGCATTATCTAAATATGAAAGCAAATTACTAAAATAACCATTAATATTAAGCAAACCAATGGGTTTCTTATTTGTGACCAAAGATGACCAAGAAGCCACGCAAGCTATTTCTTCCAATGTACCCAGACCTCCTGGTAAAGCAATGAATGCATCGGCAGAATGGTACATGATTGTCATCCGTTCAGGGATACTCCAGACTTGTATTTCCTTACCCACGGTAGGTCCACAAAAACCTGTGAATAGTTGTGGCACGATTCCTAGAACTGGACTTCCTCCGGCGTGTGCTGCTGTAGCGACTGCTCCCATTAAACCCGTACTACCGCCTCCATAAATCAACTGGATCTTTTGTTGGGCAAGTATTACTCCAACTCTTATGGCTTAATCAGCGAATATTTTATTTTTCCCTGGATAAGCACCTCCAAAGACACAAATTTTTTCAATGCGCTGGGACGAAGTACTTTCCATTTTTTTTTCGAGTGCATCTTCCTCTGGTTTTACGTCCAGAAACGGCTTAAACGCCTTCTATGAGTCGAGGATATGCTTCCCATCCAGTTTTCTTACAAGCTGGCAAACAGGGTCTTTTAACATCAGATTCCCAAGATGTTGCCATTCCCTTTGGAATTGCGGCCATAAATCAAGAATTTCTCTTTGTACGTCTCCACTAGGATGCGTCTCAAGAGAAAGTTGGATATTACCCAAATTCTCCTTACTCAGTCCATCCTTAATGAATTCAATTTTATCATCTCGATTAGAGGACGGAATCCCAATAGAACGACATTTACCGTTACACGTCCATCGTGCACATTTGTGGCAATTTGAACTCATGCGCTTTGCTCGTCGCTTCTTTGCAAAAGTGCTTCTACCTGTACCTGGTAAATGCAAAACAGGAAGATATTCATCTTCACGTACCTTGGCTTCAATTATCCAACGTATGTCTTCAGGAATCCCTTTGTGCATAAGCATTCTTAATCTTTCAAATCGAACTTGGTAAAGCTTCAGTAAAATATTTCGAGGAAAAGGAGGAAATCGTTTCTGCAATCTTGTGAGAATATCATCCATCCTGAAAAAAATAAAATAAAATAAAATGAAAGAGAAATTGAAAGAGAAATTTATATACAATATCAGTTTTGTGGGTAGCTGATGGAACCGACTTAAATAATCACGGAGTACCGTTATCCGCCATTTAACCGGGGTTAAAAAAAATTATATTTACATCTAGTTATTTTCAAAACAAGGATCAGAAAGAAAAACAACCTCTTCTTGAGTAACATGATTTTCCAAAAAGATTTTGAGTCTTTGTCCATTTACCTTGAATATGTTACCATTTTGAGGATTCTCAATGTCAACTGCTCCATAATGATACACATGCTTAACCACAAATGGGCCAGTCCATCTTGATCTCAACTTACCAGGAAATATGTGAAGTCTAGAATTATAAAGTAGAACTTTTTGCCCAACATCAAATGTTTTTCTTGAAATTAACTTGTCATGAAAGGCTTTAGTTCTTTTTTTATGAATTTTAGAATTCTCATATGCATCATTTTTGAGTTCCTCAAACTTTTGTTTCCAACAATGCTTAACCTGAAAAGAATTTAACAAAGAATCAGTGTGTGAAATTTCTGAAGCATTATCAAACTCCCATTCAATTAAATAAGCTTCTAAAGGATCATGGAATGTGGTAGTGGTGAGATGTTCATGAACAAGTTCTTCAATGAAATCCACTTCATGTACTTCTGAATCATCACCAGGTTGCTTGCAAATGTTGAACACATTTAATTCTAAAGTCATATTTCCAAAAGAAATGTTCAAAATACCATTCCTGCAATTTATCAGAGCATTAGAAGTTGCAAGAAATGGACGGCCTAATATAACAGGAATTTGAACATTTGGATTTGAAACAGGATGTGTGTCCAAAACAATAAAATCAACAGGGAAGTAAAAATTTTCAATTTGAACCAAAACATCTTCAACTATCCCTCGAGGAATTTTTACAGAACGATCAGCTAGTTGAAGTGTAACAGGTGTTTCCTTGAGTTCACCTAAACCTAACTGTTGATAAACAGAAAAAGGCAAAAGATTAACACTAGCACCAAGATCAAGCAATGCACGTTCTATTCTAGTGTTTCCAATGATGCATGAGATTGTTGGACATCCAGGATCTTTGAATTCAGGTGGAGTAAGGTGCTGAATGATTGAGCTCACACTTTCCGTCAGAAATGCTTTCTTTTGTACATTATGTTTCCTTTTAACTGTGCACATGTCCTTCAAAAATTTAGCATAAGATGGAACTTGTTTGATTGCATCCAATAAAAGAATGTTAATCTTAACTTGTTTGAAAAGTTCATAAATTTCTGCATTTTGATTCAAATTCTTTATTGTTTGCAACCTTTGAGGAAAAGGAGCAGGATTCAAATTATCTGTGTGCCAGGCTTGAGAGTTATCTGCCAAATGGTCTAGGTAGTCAAAGGCTTCTTCAGGTTCTTTTTCTAGAAACTCACCGTTACACATTGTTTCAACAAATTGTTTAGTTTCGGGAGTTAAACTTTCATAAAAGAAACTAATAAGACGCCATTTTTCAAAACCATGATGTGGACAAGAACTTAACAAATCTATAAAACGCTCCCAGCACTGAAAAATGCTTCATTTTGATTTTGATTGAAATTTTGAATCTGTCTTTTCAAAGCAGTAGTTTTATGTGTTGGGAAAAATTTCTTTAGAAACTTAGTTTGTAATTCTTGCCATGTGCCAATTGACCTTGGTTTTAAATTATGAAGCCAAATTTTTGCTTTATCTTTTAAAGAAAAAGGAAATAATTTTAGCTTGACAATTTCATTTGTACATTGTTGGTCATTAAAGGTGACACATACATCTTCAAAGTCTTTTAGAAACGAGTAAGCACTTTCCGATTCTAACCCATGGAAATTTGGAAGCAAAGCTATCATACCTGGTTTAAAACGAAAGTTGTTTGCATTGAGAGGAAAAATAAAACAAGAGGGTGATGAGCTTCGAGTTGGTTGCAAGTAGTCACGCATGGTGCGTACTTGTCTGTTCTCACCTTCAGCATGAACACTTTCATTGTCAGCCATGGTAGGAGTTGTATTAGAAAGATTACCTGAAAAAAGTTTCACAATAAAATCTAACTAAATGGCGAGATCTAAAATCACGTCGCCAAACAAGCATAAAACAAAGTTAATATACAAATTAGGCGGTATAACCAGCCAATAAAAATAAATATACTTATAAACTTATATACTTAGTATTGCCTCCCCGGCAACAATGCCAAAAACTTGATGGAGACTCAATTAAGAGTTGTAAACCCAAGTGCAGGTTATGTTCAAGTAATAAATTCTCGGGTGTCCGAGGTCGAACCACAGGGAAGCGTATTAGTAAGTATAAGTTTATAAATATATAAGACAAAGAAAGTAAACAAGATATTAGGGAATCAACAACAAAATAAGATAAACAAGATATTAGAGAACAAAGTAAACAAAATATAAAAGAAATTAAACAAGATATAAAAAAAAACAATAAGAAAAGATGTTGAGGTTAGAGAATCCACTCTTGGTGTTATGCTAAGATTAATCTTGTTTTATTACACAATTAAAATCCACACATAAAGGAGGTTCCAATCTGAAGGTTTAGCAATTCAGTCCAAATTGTCCAACGTCCATAGCATATGATATTATGTTCATTTGGTGTCCTCAAAACTCATAAAAAGAGTCCAAGCATTCCTTATGCCAAGGTATATGTCTACAACAAATCAAGGTTATGAAACCAAGCATTTATTGTGCCATTTTCATTGTCAATAATGAATCAAGATCCCTACTTTGCAAGTATGATTTTAAACCAAAAGAAAATATTATCTATACTAGTGTTTATAAATGATAATTCATTTTAGCTCATGTTTAAGAGACTAACCTTAGCATTTACCAAGAGCTTCACCTCATCACCTCAACAATATGATTAGCAACACATACTAGATATGAATAAAATGAAAAGAAATGTAAGAAGCATAAGTAAATATAGAAAAAGAAAAATAGAGAAAGGAAAGAAAAAGAAAACTTAGAGAATTTTATTACAATGGCTAATATCCTACCAATGTATGATTAATGCTCATCCAAGGCCCTCTATTTATACACATTTTGGAGAGCTAAATGACAAGAGACAAGCTTTATAAATTTCAAAGGTAGGTATAATAGGTGGGTGCATTTTTCTAACAATTTTCGTCATATTGTATGACAATTCTGATCAGCCAGCTTGATGGTCGATTTTTTTGTCAATGTTGGAGGCTCGATATGATCAAATGGTCTTCTAGAAAAATATACCCCTATCAGTTACGGATCCATAGCCGTTGGAATTAGATCATTTTCTCATGTGGATCGGAAGATATGGTCAAAATACCAAAACAGGTCAGCACAGATGTCATTGCACATCAGCCAACTTGATGGTCGATTTCGCTAGAGAAAACGACTCCGTTTCAAGAAGTGTAAAACATGAAAAAGATAGATATGCCTCTTAACTATGCACTGTAAAAATTTCAGCCTTAATGCTTCAGTGAAACTCCAGATATAGCTGATATGGCAAAAGGTGTCGGAACTGGAACTGAATTGGATTTGCCCTTAATTCTTGATTTACCCTAGTAATCTGAAATCACTCAAAAAAACTCGTAAAAAACACCAAATTACATAAAAATATAAAATATCATAAACACAATTAGACTAAGCAATAATAACTCGTATTTGACACAAAATAATAATAAAACATAACTAAGAACTATATAATTATACGAGTTATCACACCCCCACACTTAGATTGTTGCTAGTCCCTAGCAACGACTCAATAAAAATAAAATAAGAAAATCTAATCTAATCCATTTTCGTTGGAAATCACGGTGGCACTTAGCATGTGACACAAGCCTTTAAACCCCTAGGTGTCCCTAGTGGACGAGTTTAGTCTCGTGAGGGTTTGCTAGAACGATACCCACAAACATTGAAAAACTAAAATATAAGTAAACTACATACACTAAAAATATTTACTCCTAATCCTTTCAATATAAATTAGAGACAATCTTTGAACAAGTCTTATAAACTAATCAATAGCTCAAAGAATTTCACAAAAATTCATGCTTGAATGTAAATAATAACTCGTATAATTATATAGTTTTTAGTTATGTTTTATTATTGTTTTGTGTCAAATACGAGTTATTATTGTTTAGTCTAATTGTGTTTATGATCTTTTATATTTTGGTGTTTTTCACAAGTTTCTTTGAGTGATTTCAGATTACTAGAATTAAGGGCAAATCCAGTTCAGTTCCAGTTCCGACACCTTTTGCCATATCAGCTATATCTCGAGTTTCACTGAAGCAATAAGGCTGAAATTTGTAGCCATGCAAAGCTAAGAGGCATATCTATCGTTTTCATGTTTTACACTTCTTGAAACGGAGTCGTTTGCCCTAGAGAAATCGACCATCAAGTTGGCTGATGTGCAATGACGTCTGTGCTGACCTGTTTTCGTATTATGCCCATATCTTCTTATCCACATCAGAAAATGAGCTGATTCCAAAGGCTATGGATCAGTAACTGATAGGGTAACAGTTTTCTAGAATACCATGTGATCAGATAAGGCCTCCAAAATTGACAAAATCGACCATCAAGTTGGCTGATCAAAATCGTCATATATGACGAAAATTGTTAGAAAATGCACCCACCTATTATACCTACCTTTGAAATTTGTAAAGCTTGTCTCTTGTCATTTAGCCCTCCAAAATGTGTATAAATAGAGGACCTTGGATGATTGTAAGGGATCATATTGTACATTGGTAGGATATTAGCCATTATAATCAAATTCTCTAAGTTTTTTTCTTCTTTCTTTTCTCTAGTTTTCTTTTTCTTTATTTTCTTCTTCTTCTTCTTTCTTTCTTTTATTTCCTTCTTAGATTCTCTTTAATTTTATGTTTATGTTTACAATGCTTATGCTAGGCTAAACTTCTATTTGGTTAAGGGTGATTTCAAAGCCCTAGACATGTTTTGTGATTGATTTTCAGATTCTATCTATCATTAATTTTCTATCAAAGTTGCTTATGTTCTTCTACAAGAATTCAATTATACGAGTTATCATTTAATATATGCCAACTATTGGATTTATTGCACTAAAGCCCTTATACATATTATTAAATATTCACACTAAGCCCACAACACTTAATGAATATTTAATTTGGCCCAATCTCATTTTAATTTCATTAATCATCTTTTGTGTGTGACCTATTAGGCCGTTAACGTGTGGGCAATAAATATAATAAATTCAATTAAGAATTTCTTATTTATATTTATAGATCATGAGCGGCATCTAGCAATGCATCATGACCACCCAAATGCCAAGAGAGTCATCAAGCTTCGACTAGCCTTTCGTGTACAATATTTCTGTGTAATTCGATCCCTTCATCAAATATCCCGGGATAGGAAAGAGCATGGTTCAGTGTCTACTCTTAACCTATTCCATATTAGATCTGCAGCTTTAATATTAACTCCTTAAGTATTGCCTTGGCCTTCCATAAGTTAATAGAAGCCAGATACATGTGAGATATATCCCCTTAATCACTTGGGGTGATGAATCCTCTCTAAACCACTCATTCATCTTCGTATGCTTCATGTCATACCCAATAACACCTACCATAAGTATCCTTGTGATTGGGACCCGTTCGTGATGAAATCTAAGTATGACAGTTCACATACAAGATGACCTGGTGTCACAAGTCAAAGGATTACTTACACTATTGACACATGAGAGTATTTACCATAGACACTTGAGCGAAATACCAAATGGAACTCTGATAGCGGGTCATGTTCAATGAACTTGTTCAACTAACAATCACCCATATGTTATCCCCAAGTATTTCTATACTTTCAACCTATGAGATCAGTTGCAAGCATCAAGTGTATGAAGGCTTAAAATATGTCAGTCTTTGAGCATTGTCAATACCCTATCTTGACAATACAATGACCAGGAACAGTTTAGAAACACGGCATTGATGCATAAGGATCCTCATAATTGTAACTCTTTACAATTCCTTTGCAATGCCATTGTGTCTCATGGGCTTTATCTTCATAAGTGATTTATAACAATTATAACAACGCTCATGGATAAAGAAAATACCTCAATTATAATTAATAAACTATAATATGCAATACATGAATATATAAATAGTGTTTTACAAGCCCAAATAGATTGGCTTGTAGGGCTTACACCAACAACAACCTGACAAAGGACTCGAGAATTACCTTAATTCGGGAACATTGCCTTGCTTTAGAATTTTAAAAATCAAATTCGGTTTTCATGCACTAAAAAAAATCTATAATTATGAATATGAGTAGGCAAAGCTATAATGTAACACACACAAGAATAAAGGTGTACTAAACATGAAAACAAAATAAAAAGGCAAACAACACGAAAAATATATTTCCCCTTTTCATGAGGGGCATCTGAATAACCATAGGGATATCCGACTATCTTAGAGGAAACTTGGATCGGACTTAAAAATGGTGACCCGAAGGTTTAAAAAAAGATGTTCGGAGGTCTTGAAAAAATAGCACCTTGAGGTTTTGAAAAAGGTAACCAGGAGGTTTTAAAAACGGTGCCTAGAGGTCTTGAAAAACGATAACCCGAAGTTTTAAAAACAATGTCCGGAGTTCTTGAAAAAATGATGCCCGGAGGTCTTGAAAAACGGTAACCTGGAGTTTTAAAATTTGGTGCCCAAAGGTCTTAGAAAACGATGCCCGAAGTCATAAAAAAAGATGCTTTGAGGCCTTGAAAAGTTGTTTTTGGACTTACAAAAACGTTTTTGGAAAAACAAAGGGTGGTTAGTTAACTTTAGTTCGTAATCACGTAATCCGACCTAAGAGAGCTTGACATACCCCGGTATATCAAGAGAACAAAAAAAGGGACTTGGTTACGGACTATTACTTAATCTGAACCAAGAATTCTCGGGGGAGGGAGGTTTCAAAAACTTTTTTTTGGAATCGAAGTGGTTGGCTCAAAGTTGGCCTCATGAATTGTTAATCCGACTCAAACTATCATTTTTCAAAAATAAGCTTTTCAAAATTCATGAGGCCAACTTTGAGCCAACCACTTCGTTTCCAACTCAATGTTTTCAAGAAAATATCACAACTCCATGTTTCCAAAAAAAAAAAAAAGGAAAAGAGAGTAGTAACTAAAACAAAATCAAGAAGGAAAAATAAGCTTTTGAAAAACCATTTTTTCACTACAAAACCGAAAATCCTTTTTTTAAGAAAAGAAATTTAAAGATGGAAACAATGGAAAAAATATTTGAAAGGAAAAATATAGAGAAAAAAATGTAGAGAACAATGATCAAAACAAGAAAACTACCTCTCTTTTCCCATTTTTCTCTTCTTTTCCCCCTTTTCTTCCTTCTTCCATTCTATTTTCTTCTATTTTCTCCCTTTTTTTCTCTTCTTTTCCCCCTTTTTCTTCCTTCCTCCTTTCCACCATGGATGAATGGCCTTTTCTTCCTCCTCTTCCCCCATTGGCCGAATGGTCTCCCTCATATTGTTCAAGCTTTATCTTTTTTAGCCACTTGGCTTTTTCTCTTTCACTAGCCAATAGTCTTCTAGCCTTCCTCATTAAGTTCTTCTCCTATTGGATAGCCAACCACATCCATCTTGCTCTCCAAGTTTAATTCTTATTGGTTAATGTCAACTCATGTCCTTATTTGATGAGTCATGTCCTTACTTGTGTGACTAATTAACTTATTTACAAAGTTGTCATTTCTCTTTCAACAATAGCCTTCACTCCTCCATTTTATTACAAGTTTCATGCAAGTAAATTCTTATTTTACCCCTCCACTTCTTCTTTACTTTCAATTATTTGCCTTCTAATTCTCTACTTGGACTTCCAAAATTGGGTCTTCCACCAAATTCTTACAAATTGTGCTTCCAATTTCTACCAAACTTCCTACCAATTGGATTTTTAAAATTGGACCTCCAACCTTCGCCAAATTGCCTACTACTTGGATCCCAAAATTGGGCCTCTAACCTTCCACCCAACTTTCTACCAATTGGATTTCTAAATTGGTGTCAGGCTTTCAACTTCCACCAAATTCTTACAAATAAATTTGTGCTTAAAAAATTATCTAAAATTTTTCACCCAATCTCTTTCTACCCTTTAATTTCAATTTTATTCCTTTCAATTTCATCCCTACTATTCAAAGTTGACTTTTTCAATTTTGACTTAGTCAACTTTCACTTTTCCAACTTTGACTTTCCAACGTTGACTTTCTAAACCCAAAGCGTCAAAATCGGATCTCAAGATTAGGGGAAATTTTAGAAACCTGATAGTATTAAGGGAAATTGTACTTTTTAGGGGCCCAAACAAAATTAGGTGTCTACAGCTTCCCCTCTTTGTTTATTACTGAGAATCAGGAATAAGGCAAAGAAAAATAGATAATGATTTTGTTCGGGTGTGAGGATTGTTCTAGGGAGAAAAAGTTCTTGTTTCAAAATTATGAAAGAGAATCCAACAACTTGATACAGTTTAAAATAAAAAAATTTGGAGTTTTACTTGAGAAAAAAATACCTTGACTATAATACCAAGGCTCGACTCGTTTCAAGGAAGCAAGTTCGATTTGAGAAAAAGAAATACCCTAGGAGCAATCCCGGGGCTCGACCCATTTAAAAAACGAGTTTGACTATTTTTAAAGGAAATACCTCGAATTCATACGAGGTTTATAATCTAGACGAAACCATAAGTCGGATAAGGACCTGGGCAAAACCAGTAGTCGGGAGACGACATAGGCGAAACTAGAAGCCGAAAGAGACCTGGGCGGAACCAATAGTCAAAAGGGACGATCTGGGCGAAACTAGTAATCATAAAATATTTTCACAAAAAGGTGACCTGGACAGAACCAATAGTCAAAAGGGAAGATCTGGGCGAAACCAATAATCATAAAATATTTCCACGAGAAGATGACCTAGGCAGAACCAATAGTCAAAAGGGACGATTTCCATGAGAAGATCACCTGGGCAGAACTAATAGTCAAATGACCTGGGTGAAACCAGTAGTCGAAAAGTGATATGGGCGAAACCAAAAATAATTTCCACGAAAAGATGACCTGGGCAGAACCAATAGTCGGATAATGACCTGGACGAAACCAATAGTCGAAAAGTGATCTGGGCGAAACTAGTTCCTGCACTCATATTTGGTGAACGGGAGAACAATAAATGCAGCAAAAAAATATGAAAGCGAAAAAGACGACGTTGTTTTGTAAGATCGAATGTGCTGAAGGGGAAGAGGCAATGAACAGTGCACTGACATGTGTCAATACGGAGCTCACTACTTGAGCTTTACAATAGATAGATAAATTGGGAGTCATGACTTATGGAAACCATGATCTATAAATATAAGACTGATTAATTAGAGAATTAATAACGAACTCAAATAGTTTGATTCATCTAATCCAATTTAGATAAAATATTATAATACTTATATTTATTGTCAACATGCTAAGAAACCTAATGGGTCACACCAATGATTAAAAAAATCGGACGGACCGACCGATTCAACTAGGAACCGACAGGTCCGGTGGTTCAACAATACTCAAAGAATCGGACAAAAGTCAAACTAGTCAGAACCTATCAGAACCGATTAAAAATCAGGAAAAGAAAATCGGAAAAATCTAATAAAACCGAAAATAATAAAATTTTAAAATATTTTTAGGATTTTTTTTACCCAATTGATTACAAATTAAAGGCCCAAAAATCATACTAAAACCAAAAATAATAACTTGTATTATTTATTTGTGTTTTTCTTTAATTTTAGAATTTTTTTTGAATTTTCTTGATTTTTTTCTTAATTATTTTTAATTTTATTTATTTTTGTTATAATTAAACCTGTCGGTCCAACCGGTTGAATCGAAAATCGGAGGTCCGATCGGTTCGATTTCCGGTCCGATTTTTTATTCTTTGGGTCACACACAATAAAACGTGACTTGCAAAAATTAAATTGTGTTAAAATTAAAGAAAAAAAAATCAAAATCTTGTATCAAACCGGTATGTATCGGTACAGGCTGGTATAGACCTATACAGGCCGGTATCAACAAGTACAGACTAGTATAGAAATCGAAACGGTACAATTCTGATACTATTTTATTTTTCTTCAAAACTGTTACGTATCGGTAAAGATGATCTTGGAAATTTCTTCTATCATATCCGGTAAAGTACTTACTCTTCCAAGATGCTGTTATTAATTATACTCTTTATTAGTATTACTGTTACATATGTCTGGTAAACATGTTAAATGTCTTAATATGCCTTGATTTTACATGTCGAAAATAATCTATACCGATGATACAAGGATTGTTGTGGTTGTGTTTAATATGAGGTGTTGTGTCTTTGGGGTTCGAGCTTGTTCTAACGATTTTGATAGGGAAAAGTTGGTAAGCTAGCTACATATATCAGATTAATTATTAAATATGAGATTCTTTCGCCTCAACACTAATCCCTAGTTAAAGATGTGAATTGTGTGTTCATTCAGGGATAATGTGGATTTCATAGACAATTGAGGTAAAGAGAGTTAGATTGAAAGAAGGTACGTAGGAGGATATTGTAAGTAGAACCTGTGAAGTGGAAACAAACAATTAAAGGTGTCAAAATTTGGACTTCTGGATGCACTATGATACCTAAGTTAATTAGTGCTCAAGAAGGAATAGGAGAAAACAAAAAGAGAAATGCATAGAATATGATGGCCATAAAGTTTTGAGCAGGTGGTAAACGGACGGGTTCGGATCAATCTGTCTTCGGATTCGGGTTATTTTGAATTCAGGTTAATTCGGGTTTTGATCATTTTGGACTCGGATATTTTCGAGTTCAGATAATTTCGAGTTCGAGCTATTTCAGGCTCGGATTATTTCGGATACGGGTTTTTTTGGGTTCGGAACGATTCGAGTTCGGGCGGGCTTGGACGGATTCGAACAATTTTGGAATTTTATAAGTTATAAATATATATTTTTTTTAATTTCTAATGTAATAATTAATTTTATTTTTTACATAGTGAAAAAAAAAAAAAAAAACTAAAGTTAAAATTAATAAATTAATAAATATTTATATAAATATATATTATATAATAATTTTATTTATACATTGTGTATCAATATTTGTATTTTAATATTATCCATTGTTTTTAGTCCAATATCCTTTAAGTTCAAATAAAAACTTAATATATAAGTTCGATATATCTACTTATAGTATGAATAATTTTTTTTTTTTTTTTGTATATTTTGATACTTCTTATTATTTTGCAACAATTATATACTTATATATTTTTTAATTTTTATGATATTTAGTATTGAATATAACTATAATTAATAATTATATAAGAATTTTTCTTTTTTTGTTTTATAAGTGTGCTAAAAGAAATATAAAGTGACACTAAAAACAGTAAACGTCAAAAATCATTGGGCTATGTTTAAAAAAATCATTATGAGGAAATAAGTTATAAATAAAGCTTATTAAATATTTATATAAATGACTTTTTTACTCTTAACACGATAACTCATTAAACTCTTAGTCATTTAATCCAAGAAATTTTTTTTATTTTTTATTTTGCTTTATTAGTTTTTTAGTCATTGTATTATAATTTTTTAAGGGTATTTTAAATTTTCAAGAATTTGTTCTTATATTTATATATATTTTTTTTTTGAACATAATTATAAATACTAACTTAACAATATTAGATCTAATTATGAACACTGATTGACCAAATGTGCAACTAAAATATTGAATAATAGACATTAAAAAGTACCAAATTACCAATTAGTTGGTTTAACTTTAATAATTACTAGATAGTTTTGAGAAACCATGATATATAAAAGCTAATTTATATAGTATTGATATAATTTTAATATTTGATCATTTGACATTAACATTAGATATAATCAATTAATTATTTCAATTTTTATTAAATTATTACTTTTTTTAGATAATAAGTATTTTAATCAATTTATAACTTTTAATTTAATTGTACATTTGTTATTATAATTTGATATATAAACTCTTACTTTATTGTTATAGAGATTTAAAAGTTATAACATTAGGTCTATATCGCGTATAACAGAGTTAGATATATATTTGGATGAGGCTAGAGAAGATTATGAAAGTAATTTGATGTTCTTGATTATTAGGAGAAAAATCAATTTTGATATCCCGGCCTTCATTAATGGCCAATGATATATTGAGTATTCCAATTACCACAGTTACTTCTGAATCAACATTTATAGAAGCAAATGAAGAAATTGTCTTACAAGTATGGGTGTTAAAGTTATCAACAAATGAAAAAATTGTCTTACACATCATAATGCAAAAAAATTTTTTACCATTCTTAGTTGGTTGTATAGATACGAGGTATCCATAAGCTCTGATGGTAAGATTGTACTATCATTGATTTATTTTTATTAATTTTTTATTTAAATAATTACATGATTATTTATATATTTTTTATTAGATGAAGAAAAAAAATGACGCATTGGTATTAAGAAGGAATATTGAGATGTTGAAGTTGAATTAATTGTGAACAGGGATTAAGAATTTCTAATTGTAATATATGCTGATATTCTACTTTCTAATAGTTATTTTTTTATTGTTGATAAAAAAAAATTCTAAAAAAAATTATTAAGAATAATTGTGATTGCTTTAATTGTAATTTGCAGGTTCAAATTTTGGATGTTGAACTTGGAGTGATTTGAGGCATTATATTTAAGAATCGAAAAACTTTATTTGTTTGATTTTAGGAATTGAAGAATATATTTTATTTAAATATATTTTGTTTGAATGTTGTATTGTTTAATTTAGTTATTTAATTTTTTTAATGTTTATATTTTAATTTATAAGACAATATTTTTATTTTCAAGTAAATTTAAATTTTTCTATTTTTGAAACACTAAGAAAATATTATTTAAAGTTAATCTTGTTAATAATGTTATTAGTGTTACAAAAAACATCAAGTTTAATATATGTTGAAATTATAATATCATTTTCGTATATTTAATTATTATTGTATTAAAATTAAATTCTAAATGTGGAATAAGTACAATAATATATTGTAAATGATTATTTTATAATAAAAAAAATCAAATATTAAATTAATAAAATTATTTGTTATTTTTCATGGTTAATTGTTGTAAATGTAATAAGGATAATACTAAAAAAATATTTGATATTATATTTAATGTGTTTCAAATTAATTTTATTTCATAATCTAATATAAAAATTCACTATTAATTACTTTTATTGATGATACATTATTAATATAATTGTATAATAATTATAAATATGTTTTCATAAGATAAATATATTTATTTAAGAAAAAAATTATCATTTATTTTTATTTTGAATACAATCATATAATTATAGTTGACGTTTTTTCGGTTATAAATCCGTTTTTTACGAGTTTCGAATCGAATTAATTTCGGATTCGATTCGTATCAGATTTGGGTCTTTACAGATTCGGATCCTGATGGTTTCAGGCTTTTTCAGGTTCAGACTTTTTTGGACTCGGGTTTTCTTGGATTCGAACCTTTGACTTTTTAATTCAATCCGGATCGGATTCGATTTCTACTCGGGCGGGTTCTCGGGTTCGGGTCTGCTTTGCCAGCTCTACTTACCTCATATCTTCTACACCTTTAAGCGTGGGATGCATAAGGGCAGTGGTTGTACCTGCTTGTTGTGGTAACCGTTAGTTTTTGACTGGCTTGTGAGTCCTGCTTGGCTTGGACAAGTATTGATTTCTTCTTGAAGTCATATGAAGAATTCATCTACTCGCCCTTAGGTCTGGGAAGCAATTGTAATACCCAATATCATCAAAGGCTTAAGGCCCAATATAAAAGTAGGTTCATAACACCTATCACTAAGGAGTCACCAGATGGTTCCAAGAAAAAATCAACATCTTTTCGAACCAGGCTAGACCCATAAGCCAATCAATAATAGACGGTTATTATAGCTGACAGGTACAAGTGCTTCCTTTATACACCCCACGTTCCAAGATATAAAAGGTATGGGGTAAAGCTCAAAATCCTAGTACCATCATATTCAGTGAAATTCTCTCTTTGTTTCTCTATTCGTCCTTAAGTACTTACTGATTTAGATTTAGGTATTAGAACGCATCCCAAATTCAAACAGCAAGGCCCCTTTAACTGTTTGTTCCTCCTTAACAAATTCTACCTACAACACCCTAACCTCAAAAAACATTACCACATAACACGTGATTATCATTAACAATTTAAAAGTAATTAGTTAAACACACACTCATATATTTATTTCTCTCTATTCACTACAAACAAATTGCCATACAGTGACGGTCCAAAAAGCGTCAGTAAATCTTCAAAATCCGTCGCTAAAAGTCCTAAAACCCTATACCGACGGTCAAAATGACTATTCCGACAAAATATTAAGCGACGGTAAAACCCTCGTCGGTATAGACCTATACCGACGGAAAAGGTGACCGTCGGAATAGGATGTATAACCTATACCGACGGTTTTAGGCGTCACTAATGTTATTACCGTCGGTATAGCCTATGTTGGGGTAGCCCCTTTTACACCTTACCTATACCGACGGATTTTGTATCCGTCGGTATAGATATCGCATCTATACCGACGGCTGTTGTAGCCGTAGGTATAGATACCGTATCTATACCGACGGATTCTGTAGCCGTAGGTATAGATATCGCATCTATACCGACGGCTTTTTTACCCGTCGGTATAGATACCGTATTTTTACCGACGGATTTTGTAGCCGTAGGTATAGATACCGTATCTATACCGACGGATTCTGTTTCCGTCGGTATAGATACCATTGATATACGTATACCGACGGATTTTTTTTTGTGTCCGTCGGTATAGATTAAAATGTAAAATATACAATTAACCTATAGCGACCGTTTGTCGTAAATTAACTGACGGTTTACTCCATCAGTATACTATACATTTTTTGTTGTTATATGAACTGTCAGTATAGAGGTCAGTAAAAATAATTTTTTTTCATATTTTCAATTACTAATATTGATATATTTATAATTTAATCCAAGATAAAAAAATCCATTATAAGAAAGTACAAAAACCATTATAAGAAAGTACAAAATATTTCATAATATTAAAAATAAAATTACAAATAAATTGTCTTAATTATATAACTTTTACAAGCTAAATAGAAGTCGCAAGCTAAAGTCATAATACAGTGAAATAAGCAATCCAAATCTCATGAATATTCCTATCGAGCAACATCTGCATAAAATTGACAAATATTAACCAATGTGCACCAATCAAGTAATGAAGTCAATATAGAAGAATAAAATAATCAAGTAGTTTACCATCTTCATTTTCATTAACTTGATGACTAGAAGTTGAAGACCTTATTATTGGTGACAAATTTGGAGCACTACCAGCATCAGGTACCTAAAAAGTATATGTTCTGTCAATATATATTTATTGAATTAAGCTCAAAAGGTAAAAATATAATTAAATAAAAATAGTAAAAAGTTCTTCCTTTTCTTTCCTGTTACAGTTTAATGAAACCGACCAAAATAAACAAACTAAATAAAGAAAATCATGTCAAGTTGTGTGAATACTATAAGAACACATGAACTAGATACTAAAACATTTAATATCTTCTACCTCTATTGTTTCCCACATTTCTTCTTTCTTCAAATCCGGCATTTCATGCCAATTTTGGTAAGTAATAGGTGCAAAACTAGGCATTCTCACCAATGTACCAATGAATCGTGTTAAAGTGCAAGATTCTTTACCAATTGGTATATTGTGATCATTCACCTTAACAATAACATGCCCTGCATTGGCAGCAAGCATTGCAGCTGCTGCCACATGGTAGCAAGCAAGACAGCACTGCTGCTGCCCTGCACTGGAAGCAAGCGGTGCAGCTGCTACTGCCTTACATTGGCAGCTAGCAGAGCTGCTGCATGCCTGCCTTAAGGAAGAATAGATGTTAATGCAGTTTAAGAATAGATGTTTGGGAGGTTATGCAAGGAGGAACATATTGGAAAGAATTTCAAAGATATCAATGTCACAAGAAGCTTTAAAAATAATCATTCTCTTAGAGATTTTTTACACAAAAACATCAGCTGCTGATAGATGTTGATAAGGTTATAGTAGAGATCACCTGTGCCATAATTTTTCCAGTATGTTGAGCTACGAATCTTCTATGCATTGAATTTTCTGCTGTAACATCTTTTTTCGCTCTAAATCTCATTGTTGAATCTATCCTGCAATGAATCTGTATAGCAAAACAATTTTCAGCTTGTTGAATGAAAGAGAAAAGATAGTCAAAGACAGTAAAAAAAAACATTGTCCCTCTTGCTAGTCATGGTTAAGTGAAAGTTAACCAGCATCTTGAAATTGATAAATATACACATTGAAATAGAGAGCAGAGCAAACACATGCTACCAAAATAGAAGAGCTTAAGCTTCCCTTACTGCATAACCCCTCAAGGTTGCAAATGCTCCTATCAATATGGCACTTGGTGTTGTTAATAACAAAAGCTTCTCAAATAAAATAGCATCCGAAAAATAAATAACCAAATAAAACAAAATGTTAAGCACTTAAAAAGAAATTGGGTAACTTTCCAGATTCCCTTCATGGAAAGGGCGATGCCATGATTACAAGCAAGATTGGGGAGCTGGGAGGCAAGCATTTCTGGGGTTTTAGGAATATGTGATTACGAGGTTAGGTGCAGAGATATTTTGGATTTTAGAGGAGTGGATTTGAGAGAATTTGTGAAGCTCATAGTAGCCTTTTGACTCTGAACGGGCCTCAATTGAGACACCTTCTTTTGGTTGGCCAGACAACAGAGTCACCATACCCATTGCACTGTGAAGAAATTAAACTACCTTAAAGCCATATAATGTACTTTAATTCTGACACTAAGCTAGACATTTTCAAGAAGGCATATACTAAGTTTAGCAATGCTGTATTAGAGAATCTTAAAGTTAGAAGTTCAAATCGTAACTCAACTAGAAAATAAAGTTGAAAAAAAAAATACAAATCAATTATTTAAATTAACTTATAACCTTAAAATTCAAAAACTAAAAATTTAAGACAATTTAATGTAAATCAGTGCCAGGAAAATATAATAAATTTATTGTCAATAGCATCATTGAAGTATGCGCTTAAATGTTTAAAATACCAAATAGACAACTGGAGGAGCATTAAAACAAAAAGAAAACCTGAAAGCAACACGTGTGGCCTGGAAAACAACTTCTCTAGATTCTCCAGAACCAAGTTCTATTGCCTGTGCTGGAGGTGAGAAAGCATACTCCTACAAGAGAGAAGAGAAATCATCAGTGAAGTAATTAATGATTATCCTAGCTTCAGCACATATAAAAAACTTTATCCAGACCTTCTTCAAGAGTCATTGCACCATTAATTTTATTTCATATCATGTGGAGCAATTAATTCGAACAAAACTAGTTTAAAACTCCTTTTGCGGTGTTACTGTGTGTATAATGTGCATATACTCAGATTAACTAAATGCCTGGTTTCCCCGCCGCTTCATATAACCTTAGAAATAGGACATTCAAAACTGAAGAAAGAGAACAAGGTACATTTAGCAGAGGCCGCAGATAGAAGCTGCCAGGAAATAAGTTCTCAAAGACAAATATTCCATCATTCCCTGACATTGAGTTGTTCCTATACCCATCATCCCCGCTCAATGACAACAGAAGAGAGGGGATAGGTTCATTGGCATCATCCTTGTAATATATTTTCACAGATATCTGACTAAGCTTCTGACAAGAAAAAGAATATGGCCCTACTTGTTTAAGATGAAAGCCCGGCTGCAGCATTAAGAGAGACATCAGGGAATATAACAATCAGTTGCACATAAAGGAAACAGCACACAACAATTACACATTGAAGAAGATCACTCAGTTAAACATATCTTTATCTAGATTATTTCAACCATACAGAAACTGTACCCGCAAAAACCATATAATAAACCATGGATACAGGATGCTTTAGATCTAAGAGCATTTACATCACATGCAAAGGGTGAAAAACAACTTGGCTTTGAGCTTATTTTCCACCTAGTCACACAAAATCAACTAAAAGGCATCCATGCACCTAAATGGTAGAAATTCATTTCACCAGATTCCAACTTCTATGTATCACATACCTTTTCTATTTATTGGCTAGCAGTTTGAAACAACTGCAGTAATGACTGGATTTACTACCTTTTAGAGAGCATGCTTCTCTCCTCTACCATTAAAATGGTTTAGACATTAAACGTACAAGTCATCACTACCTGACAATTTGCTAAATAAGATTCCATTGCCAGCATTGGGCTTAGCTCTTCCTTCAATCAACAAACTTCCGTACTCTTTTTTTAAGAGTTCAAATACATTAATTTAGTGAGAATAATAAAAAGGAAACTATAGGAAAACATGTATCATATGATAGCATATGCATCACATAATCATATTACGCCAAAAGACTACCAACGGAGTCCATGTATCCCCACAGTTTTGAAGATGAAAGCTCTCCAAATATCAATTAATGACAAGAATTTGTCATGTTTACTTATCCAAAAAAAATAAAGAAAATTATCATGTTTATTTATCCAGAAAGGTCAAAGAGGAAAGAAAAATATCATATTTCAAATATAAAAAATATGATTAACATCAGTGAAGCTTTAAAGAGGCACTAAGGTTTTTTTTTTTTCTCTTTTTATATAAACAAATCCCAAAAATACAAAAAGGCACCAAGAGGATGCTATGTTAGATTAGATGATAAAATTGAAAAGGGGATCGAAAAGAAATAATTCCAGAATAAACATTCCATACCTTTGAAGCCTTGATATTATAAGTTATATCATCATATAGAGGTCCTGCAACAAAAGACCCATCTGCCTTGTGGCAGCTTGAAGCACTATTTCTCCTTTCTTGACTGAAGCAATATGGCCATCCTCACCAGCAACAATCCTTATATGAACACCAGAAATAGGAGGAGAAACTGATCCCTCCAAGTATAGCCCTAGTCGACCAGAGAATGGAGGTACTTAATCTTGACAACCATCATTTGTCACCAAAACCTAAAAAAAGGAATTGGTGATGAAACCAGTTGATTACCGATTGAAAAGGAAATGGTGATGAAACCAATTTGTTGATTACCGATTGATGAAATCAGTGAAAGAGAGGGACTGAAAGAGATAAGGGGGAAACAAGGGGAAAAATATAACCTAATAAAAGAAAGGGCAAATCCGTCATTATAGCATTTTTTTTCGGGAGTGACCTATACTGACGGATGACAAAACCCGTCAGTATATCTTATGACTATACCGACGGTCCATAAAAAATCGTCAGTATATGGGATACCTATACCGGCGGCCAATGAGTAACCGTCAGTATATGGGGTATCTATAGCGACGGAAAACAAAGTGTCGGTATATGTTAAACATATACTGACGGTAACAAAAATCCGTCATTATAGCATTTTTTTTCGGGAGTGACCAATACTGACGGATGACCAAACCCGTCAGTATAACTTATGACTATACCGACGGTTAATAAAAAACCGTCAGTATACAGGATATCTATACCGACGGCGAATGAGTAACCGTCAGTATATGGGGTATCTATAGCGACGGAAAACAAAGTGTCGGTATATGTTAAACATATACTGACGGTAACAAAAATCCGTCGCAATAGATCATTTATACCGACGGATTTCTACCGTCAGTATAGGTAAGTGTCAGTATATGGCAATTTGTTTGTAGTGATTATCTTTGTATATCTTCTTAATTATCGGATCATTACTGAATTTATGATATTTTATTAGTAAAACATGTATTATTTTACTAGTATTTATGCATCTTATTTGTGTAGAAATACATATACATCCATGTATGTATAAAAACGTATCTATATACACAACACATATTAATTTAAATGTTAAAAAGCAAGTTTTAATCATCGAGACATATCAATCTAAAATAGTTAACAGTCATGAAATAACTAATATCATGTGATTTGTTAGTGATTTTAGTAATTAAGGTTTAATTTTTGATAGCTTCAAATATCCAAAACATTTAAATATATAATTTTAAAAAATATTTATTTAATAATTAAATAAACACTTGATAATTATATATTTATTTATGAAATTGAAAATTTTCGCAATTAATAATATAAAATAATAACTTGTTTATCTTACGGACTTAATTTGAAGCTGGCTTTCAGCTAAAAATTTAGGATTGGTGTCCCAATTTCCAATATATATATATATATATATATATATATATATATATATATATATATACTATAAAAAAGTCACATCAGCATTTGGCCACTAAATGGACTGTTCAGGACTTTAAATGACGTATCAAAGACAAAAAATTCTCCCAAAAAGAAAAGGAAAAGGACCCATGAATTGGTGAGATTTTCTCCATTCATATTCTTAATTTAAGTTGTATTCTTTTGACTTAAAACAAAAATTGAATATAAGAACATGGCAATCATTTTATCGTGTTATTTGTTAAGATAATATTTTTAAAAAATATAACTAATATATTGTTTTGTGGATTTAATACAAATAATATATTAAATAAAAAATTAAAATAATAATTAAATAATTCTTAACTAATATTTATAAATATTTATTAAAACTTCAATATATACCTCTAAGCTCAAATTATTGAGCCCAAAATTTAGACACCAAATTTTTTAGTGAATTTGATACCACAATTATATATCCACAGTTAATGGTTTAATATATGGATGTAATTGTTGTTGGATGAGAAAATTGATTAAAAAAAGGAAATGACCAAATTGAGATTTTAATTTGTATTTTACTGCCTTAATCAAACAAAATTCTTACTCTCCTTTTAGGGGAAAAAAAAAAAAAAGAGTGGTGGCATTTTCTAGTTTTTTTTTTTTTTGAAAAACAATACAATTTTATTGAGCGAAAAGAGAAGCACAAAGTTAATGAACCTCCAAACAAAAACTGAAACACCCTAGATGAGAACTACCCATCAGGCAAAGTGTCTAAACCTTGATAAATCTAGTGGAATTGAGTTGTATCTGCGTTCTCCATATCAAATTGTATTCATTTCTATTTTCAATTGTAATTGGTTGTAAGTTTGTATGTTTTTGTGCATGCTTCATAAATCTAAGTGGTTCCATTTCATGACTTTATATATATCAAAATGAAAATGATGATTCCATGCATATATGCTTTTTTTTAGTGTAAGTCTATGAAATATAGTTTTGGTTTCAGGTTAGTTTGTATGTTGCTGTCATAAATGTTTTTTTTATTATTATTATTTTAAGAGTTTTGCTAATGAGTAGATTTGTTCATGAATCGGGTAGTCCGCTTGGCCCGACCCGTATTGGATCGAACCTAGGTATGAGTTTTAGTGATTCGGGCCAGCCCGGCCCAAATCATTGTTCAACCATTAAAAAATTATTTTTTATTTAAATTCAATTATAAAATATATAAATATTAATAAAAAATAATTTTATAATTTATTATTATTATTGTGAACAATGAATCGGGCGGACCCAGGGCCGGGCCTGGGTAAGCGAAAAAAATTTCGGCTTGCGGCCCGTCCCATGTGCAGGTCTACTAACAAGTATCTTTATGGTATTTTTTATGGTTAGTTAATAAACTATTTATAGTAATAATATTGTATACATGAAATAGTTGATAACTTTTTTTTTATTATAATTTTCAATGTATTGGATGAAAATATTATTATATATAGTAATCTTAGGGCACTCGTTAGCAAAATTCTTATTTTAATTCTATGAATCCGATTAATTTGTGCTTATAAGAATTGTTTAAGGATAGTTAAATTATCATTTAAGTAAAGATTTTTAATACATTGTTTTTACTAAATTCTATTAATATTTTTTAAGAAAGTGCATTATTTCCATTTTTTTTCTAAATATTACTTTAACCAGTATGAAATCGATTAAAATTTCTTATATTCTATTTATATATATTTTTTTTTTAATGAGAGAAGGAGAAATTATATTATTGCTATTTAAAGTTATAAAAATTAAATTTTAACTATTTAAATTAAGAGTTTAACATTTTATCATCAACATGTTAATAATTGTTGGCATAGGAGAATCCAAATTTAACTTTTTTGAATAAAAATATCTATTTACTATTGACTTAAATGTTTACCAACTCTATTTTACACTATTCATTGAATATAAACAAATGTGGTTTTAAAGATAAAGTAGCATTCAACATACAAATGTCATTTTCAATTAAATTTAATCATTACAAAATTTCATTCATAATAAATATATTTTTCTCTTATAATAAAAAATAAAATCAATTTCATACAACAATTTCATTAAGAAAGTATCCATGAATTTTATTAATAAGTACCCTTAGAAGAATTCTTAAGCTGTTACTATTATATAATTCTTATATAAACTTGCATTGAAATTAAATCAAAGATGAATATTATATATATTTTTTGACCAATCAAAGATGAAATTTAATAAAATCTTTGCTTTATATTTACTATCAAGAAACTTTGGTCTTCGCACGTCTCTTCTTGATATTTATACTTAATTAGTAATAACTATGAATATACAAATTCTTTTTTCTTGAAAGGAATAAATATATAAATTCTTAAGCATGAAGGCAAGAGTGTGATGAATCTTAACAGTATCTTACACGAAATCCTTGGAATAATCTTGGTTGGTTGGTTGGTCTTTTTATAGTGGATTTGAATAGAATCGAAATTCGTTCGTGTTATTTTTTTATATTAAAATCATGTTTAAAATTTTATATATTTATATAAATTTTGATACGTTAATAATTTGTATTATATAGATTTTGTCACAATATTCTTATATTTATGTCGTGTTCGTATTATCTTTTCGTGTTGTACTTTATATTGTTTTAATTATTTTTCTCATATCATGTTCGTTTAATATAATTATATCATATCCAAAATCAATCAATTCAATTTGACTCCACTAGATTTTAAAGTTTATCTTTATATATAAAAAATAGTAACTTAAATTTGAGATTTAGTCTACATAATTCATGCAATTATCCTTAAGAGATAACATTAATAGATCTTGAGATTCAAAATATCAGTACCTGCAACCCTTTTCGTTATTCCTATACTACGACTTCTTTTATACTAAAAATAATAACATTTTTTCATAGTTTTTAAATTGATCCCATTAAAAAAAAAAAAAATCCTAAAATACCAATGAGAGTGGGGTTTTTTAAGTAAAAATTTGATTTATTTTATAATGGCAATAAGTAATACATAAAAAATCTATATAATCTATAATTATATATATAAAAATATGAATGTGAAGAATCTTTTGAACTGACGATAATACCATGTAGAGAATCTTTTGAACTGACAAAAATAATCATCATTGTTCACTATAGTTTTAAATTGCCATTATAAATACTTTTTTATTATTAATAAGATTTATCTAATTTATGAATAAAAAGTTTAATTTTATTAAAACACTTTCGTTAAATTGATTAATTTGATAACAAAATGAAAATTTTATGTAGAATTGTTTTATCTTAAAAGTTTTAATTTTTCACCAATCTTAAAAAGTGAATTAATTTATTTGATATAAATAAAAAGTTAAAATTTACATTAAATTTTTCTATCTTCATAAATAATTTGCATTAATATTAAAATAATATAATAATTTGATATAATTTGTACATGAAACAAATTTTACATATGCGAATTTTAGCTAATATGTATTTTATTTTTAAAATATATAATTATATATTTAAAAATAAATAAATTGACGAATATTCCCGTGCAAATGCATGTAATAACAACTACTAGTATTTAAAAAAAGTCTATGTTCATATAGTATTAGTATGAACATGGCTATAAAAAACAAATATATTTGAATACAAAGTATGATTAAAAAGTATTATGTGACATAAATTTAAACATAATGTAAGTAGATCTCTTTTATGAAAAAATATCATTAAAATAATTAATTGTGTCCCTAGAGAATGTATCAATTATTAGAATTTATTAAAAGGTAAATATACAACCAGAAGCCAGCTATAATTTTTATAATTCATCCCTAAGATAAAAGATTTTTATTTCAAAATGATTCCATGGCTGCTAACACAGATTCATGGCTGCTAACATAATACAATTTGGATAATTCAGAGTTGGAATCCTGCATTCATTAATATACTATTTTTGTTACTTATTTATAACAAGCTAGTTGTAAATTGTAATTACCAAATCAGAATTTTGTTCTTATGGCAACAAGCAGACCTGATCAAGGCCGGCTATCCGCCCGGTCCGACAGGTCTGGCTTGAACATGCATTTTGTCAATTCAGATCAGTCCGATCCGAATTATTATTTATTAATAAAAAAATATTTTTTATTTAAATTTAATAGTAAAAATATTTTTTAAATATTAATAAAAATATTTTTTAAATATTTCTTAAACAGTATTTCAGGCTAACGAGTCGGCCTTGGTGTGGCCAGGACCGAGCTTGGGTAAAGGTTGTAAAAAAAATATGGTCGCGACCCGACCTGACCAATGAACACCTCTAGCAACAAATTATAATTTGAACTTGAGAATATATACAATTCAATGAATCAATCATCCATAATTTTTGTATAATATTTTATTTTTATCTATGAAAAAAGCTTTTTTTATTCACAATCTTTTAAAAATATTTTCAATCCATCAATTTCGTCAGTCACAATTAAAGTTTAACAAAATATACGTCCATGTAGTATAAATTCAGTCCAAAAATCAAATAGACTTTTCTTTTTTACTTGTGAACATCCACATGGACATGATGCTTAGGTAAAAAAATTTGTTATACTTTAACGACGGTTGATGCAAATAGATGAATTTAGAACAATTTAATTTAAAAGATTATGATTGTGGAAGAAAATGAAATATTGCACAAAAGTCGTCGATGTATAGTGTAATTTATTCAAAATATACATATACACTTATTATTAAGTAAATATATTCAAAATTTTTAATATTTATATCAATATATGTTAGTATTTTAAAACTATAGAGTCGTATTACACTTTTTTGTTATCTTCTGCATCGATTCTTAAGATAAGGCCTCGAAAACTTTCCACCGTTGTTTCCTAAGAAATTTCAACAACATCAGCAAGATTGGCCACAAAGACTGCTGGGGGATTGAATACTTAAATTCTGTCAAAAGTATGTCAAAGTAAGGAAAATAGTAAATATCATCCAAGGTTCAAATTTTGAAGCGTAATTCATTTTGGTCCTTTAATTTTAAAACGTAATTTGTTGGTTTTGATTGCAAGTATCATAACAAATTGGTTATTTCGTTCATTTTTTCTGTTAATTTTACTGTTAAGTGCTGATGTGTCAGCTTATGTGTACTAAAAAAGCTTAATTGAAGAAATCCCTAATTCCATTTAGAACATGGAAGATATTTTCAAATTGTTTTAGATGATTTTGAATTTGTAAGTCTATTTCAGGGATACTTTAAGCATTTCATACTTGTTTTGGATGATATTTTTTACATTAAATTTAAAAGATAAAAAATCTTTTTTTTTTCTCCTTTTCTCCCTCCACCTCCATTCAATTGATCAGAGGCCAACCGACTAAGGGGAGGACCAAAATGATATATGCTCAAAAGTTTGAGGACCATGGATGATATTTACTCTAAAAAAAATTGATATTTTGTACCACATTTCTATATATTATTTAGTAATGTTTTGCAGGCATCAACTTTGAATACTATAAACAAATAATAAAAGAATCGACAGGACTTTTCTCTTTGTTTGTAATCCTCCTTCAATGGACCCTACATGATCACATGCTTTATTGTTATATTTTGTTCAATTTAAGTAGTCTTTTTTGACTTAAAATGAGCAATCTTGTATCTATAAATACATGCAGCAATTGCAGTCTTAGCCTCACCGAAAATCTGTGCTAATCTAAGAGTAGCAAAAGGCAGCAAATTAACCTTTGAATATTTGCTTCCAACACTAATATTCCCATCAAGCGAAATGGCTTCACAAGTTTCTCAAATTCCTTCTTCACCTCTTAATGCCATTTCCTCCAATATGGAAGAAAATCGTCCCAAGGCCGATTTTCATCCTGGCATTTGGGGAGATGTCTTCCTCAATTGCCCAGATAAGGTATATAAATATATATATACATATATATATATATAACTTTACGCTTAATCAAATGTGAAAATTTTGTGTTTAATATGGCGATTAAACTTATTTTTTTTCATTACATTTTAAGTTTTATTTTTATTTTCTCAGTGTTTATTTTCTATAAATAGTTTTTTTTTTTTTTGCTGTGTTTGCATCTCTTGTTTGTTATTTTATGTGCTGTGTAGGAATTTCTAAGATCAAAAGAGGGACCTATATATAATATAATCAACCTTTGCTTTCTTACTTCTTGTTTTTACAACCCATTTTTCTTTTTGAAAAAAAAAATGAAAAAAAGAATTTTGAGATGTAAGTCCCATTTTGCATGAATTATTATTACTTATGGCTGAAACTTTTTATAATATAACAATACTTTAAAAAACAAAATAAAATAAAATCCTACATGAACATATTGATATAATGTTAACATATTATTTGTTTAATTATTTAGTCATTTAATAAGAAGAAATTTTCATCCTTGTGCAGGATATTGATGCTACAACTGAACTACGATATGAAGAATTGAAAGAAGAAGTGAGGAAGATGCTTGTGGCACCTATGGCTAATTCAAACCAAAAGTTACCCCTTATTGATGCAGTCCAAAGGTTGGGTGTGAGTTACAATTTTGAGAAAGAGATTGAAGATGAATTAGAGAATATATACCATGACAGCTGCAATGATGTTGAGAATGATCTCTACACTACATCTCTTCGATTTCGATTACTTAGAGAGCATGGCTTTGATGTTTCATGTGGTAATTAAGTCTTAAATTTTAGTAACTTTTAATACATTTAATATATTGGATCAACATGGTGTTTTTAAATTCCACAAGAGGTTTATAGGATTGATGCATAGCAATCCAGTAAATCATCTGTGTGATATACTTAAAAAATTTCACTCGTTGTGTATAGAATAATAATATATATATATATATATATATATATATTGATAATGACTTGGGGTGATTGTGCAGAGGCATTCAACAAGTTCAAAGATGAGGAAGGAAATTTCAAGTCATCCTTGACGAGCGATGTGCGAGGATTGTTGGAACTTTACGAAGCTTCCTACATGCGGGTGCATGGGGAAGATATACTAGATGAAGCAATTTCTTTCGCCACCAACCACCTAACTCTTGTAGCGGCAGCTTTAGACTATCCTTTGTCAGAACAGGTTGCTCATGCCTTGAAGCAGTCAATCCGAAGAGGCTTGTCGAGGGTCGAGGCTAGGCGATACATTTCCATATACCAAGATATTGAATCCCATAATAAGGCATTGTTGGAGTTTGCAAAGATAGATTTCAACTTGTTACAACTTTTGCACAGGAAAGAGCTAAGTGAGATTTGTAGGTAAGTGTTTGAATCTTTTTCACTTAATTACTTTTTTTTTTTATATATATATTTGAGATTGTCAGAAAATTAACCTTAATCGCTGAAATTAAAAATTCAATCCTCTACTAACAAATTACATGACTGTTGGGGAAATTAAATCTTGAAGATTAGATTGTGCTAATGGGTGTATGATGTTTTTTAGGTGGTGGAAGGATTTAGACTTTACAAGAAAGCTACCATTTGCAAGAGATAGAGTGGTTGAAGGTTATTTTTGGATAATGGGAGTGTACTTTGAGCCCCAATACTCTCTTGGTAGAAAGATGTTGACAAAAGTAATAGCCATGGCATCTATTGTAGATGATACATATGATTCATATGCAACATATGATGAGCTCATTCCTTATACAGATGCAATTGAGAGGTTAGATTTGTTGATATTGTAAATTAACGTTCATTTTGAACTTTCAATTTTGAAGTATATATATATATATATATGATCAATGATCGAATATTGAATTTATAACCTTGAAATTGGGTTTCAGGTGGGATATTAAATGCATGGATCAACTCCCAGAATACATGAAAATAAGCTACAAGGCACTGTTAGATGTTTATGAAGAAATGGAACAACTGATGGCAGAGAAAGGGAGACAATACCGTGTCGAATATGCAAAAAAGGCGGTACGTAGATTGACAGTTAACTTGAATAATCATCGAAAAATTAATACTCAATTTGTTTTGATAAACATATACATGTGAAATAATAGTAATAATAATTGTTGGCTTTTGATGCCCCAGATGATACGACTTGCTCAAGCTTACCTTCTCGAGGCCAAATGGACCCATCAAAATTACAAACCAACATTCGAGGAGTTTCGGGCTAATGCATTGCCAACCTCTGGCTATGCCATGCTTGCTATTACAGCTTTTGTCGGTATGGGAGATGTTATAACCCTAGAGACCTTTAAATGGGCAGTCAATGACCCTAAGATCATCAAAGCTTCCACAATAATTTGCAGGTTCATGGATGACATTGCTGAACACAAGGTATAATATACTATATAATCAAAAGAAATTGAACTCTATTTCGCTAATGAAATATCTTCGTACAATTTTTAATAACCAAATCAAACAATAATTTTATCCTGATTTGAAACAAATAAAATGTTTTGATTCTTTAGGGTTATTTAGCGACGGAACAACAGTCAGTTTAGGCCCATCATGAATAGTGACGGACGTATGATCGCCAGTAAAGACTTATATTAACAAAGCCTATAGTGATGATATTTATTTTGTCGGATATTCATAGTTTCTGTCAGTATAGGTATTTTGAATCTATACCGACGGACTGCATGCTGCCGGTAAATGGAAATTTTCTAATTTTTTTTTTTTTTTACGGCCGCAGTTCAAGCACAGGAGAGAAGATGATTGCTCGGCCATCGAGTGTTATATGGAACAATACGGTGTAACAGCACAAGAGGCATACGATGAATTTAACAAGCATATTGAGAGTTCCTGGAAGGATGTAAATGAAGAGTTTTTGAAACCAACAGAAATGGCAGCAGCCGTTCTGAATCGTAGTCTCAACCTTGCAAGGGTGATGGATGTGCTTTACAGAGAAGGAGATGGCTATACACATGTCGGGAAAGCTGCTAAGGGTGGGATCACTTCATTGCTTATTGATCCAATCCCACTTTGAAATTACCTCTTGAAGTTGAATAAGTAAAATTAACAAAGTTTTAAGAGTAATCGTTTCCTTTATAAAAAAGAAAGTCCAAATGTGACGGTCTTTGTACTCTGCCTTATTTTAATCCAATAAATTCTTTGCCACCTTTTTTTTTATTGTGTAAGTGTAGACACCCATTTTTTTTACCAGGCTGTTTCTCGGGTTTGGGATCGAATCTTTGAACTCTTGGAGTTCAAATTCACTAAGTGGATTTGCCCATTGTGGATCCATTTTCGAGTCCATTAAAGAGTCTATTCTTTCTCTTTTATTTTCATTTTTATTATTTTCCTTTTATATTTTTTATATTTTATCCAAAAATAAAAAATCTTTTTCAATTATTTCATTCTCCATCACCAGGATCGAAATCAAGCAAGAAAAAATTCTTTTACCCCTTTCTTCTCCCCATTGTTAGTCCCGAAATTAAGGCAATCAAATCCCTAAATCAGTATCTGGTTCCTCACTTCCTCCCCATTACCAGCTTCCTTCCAAAGTTAACAATTAAACCACAAATCTTCCAAATCACAGCTGCATGTAAACTCTAAAATTAAGGGACTAATTTTCGAAATTGATTGAGAATTAAAATTTGATTGAAAGAAAAAAAAAAAACATGCTTTAAAGACAGAGGATACCCGATTGCTCCTATAAATAGGAGCAATCTCCACAGTACACAACAACTGATAGAGATCCAAACCAAGCAAGAAAAAAAAATCACCAGCAACCAAGCACGAAGTAACTCAGAATCACAGAAAGCAAGAATTGGGGAAAAACATTCAGGAGATCGAAGAAACACAATCGATCAACAATTACACACAAAAAAACTTTCGGTTTTCAAGCAAAGAAGCAAAAACAGAATTTAGATTTGTGTTGGGTGGCAGTAGCGACAATATTGAAGGCTGGTGCATTGGATCTCGCTGCAGGTCTCAGTGCCAAGATCGACAAAACCAAAGTCCTTTCTGCTGTTGAAGAGAATGCTGATGATCAAAGGTGCATTAAGCAGAACACAAAGGTAGCCCGTTGTTTCACTAGCAACTCCTTTAGTTTCTTTACAAGCAGGGGGTTACCATGCATGTAGTCTAGGAATGATTTCCTCAAGCTATGCAATAATTCTGTATCAGTATTGTTCCCTGAGCTAACATTAAGCAGCTTTCTAAAGAACTAAAGAGATCCTTCCATAGGTCAACATTCCAATATCGTTTAAAAGATGGTTTTCAATTCCTTCATACACATATTTTCATATCTGTAGTTAATTATTTTAATTAAATATCTATTATTTACTTAATATTAGCTTAATATTTTTTTTTTAGTGTGAATATTATTATTTTCATTGATTGTTTGTTTATTTATTTATTTTATTTTCTTTGTTAATTTATGTTTAGTGTGAATTTTTATTTTTTTGTTTATTTATTTATACTTAGTGTGGATTTTATTATTAATTGATTGTTTATTTATTTTATTTATCTTTAACATGGTTATTTATTTATTTATTCTATTTATTAAAAATTAAAATTAATTAGATTTTTTTTATTCACATAATATGATTTCATAATTTTTAAAAGTTGAGATTTACCGACGATGAAATCTTGAAAATTGCGAATGATCAATTTTTAAGAATTTCTAGGTGAGGAGAAGTTTTAGGTATCTAATCAGAATAATGGAAAGTAACCTAAATTTTTTTAATATTTTAAATCTTCAATTTTTTAATTCTTAATTTTTAAAAATTAAATAAAATAACATATTTAATTCCAACAACGGATTTTCATAAGAACGAATGGTTTCTATTGAGAATTCTAAAAATCAAAAATCATTTAATATTTAAGTTTTAGGGTTTAGGTTTACAATTATCTTTCTTTCATAAATTATTTAATAAATCCGACAATGGAGCCTCTTCATAATAACGAACGGTTTCTATTGAAGACTCTTGAGGTGAGGTTAATTTCAAAAATCAGTCCCAAAAGATGGAAAGCATTTTTGGAATCTTTCCAATATTTAATAAAAATAAAAGACCATAAAAATAGTCAAACTTAGGGTAATATTTGACTAATTAGGTACCGTCCTCTCGAATGGGCATTTTGGGGGTGCTAATCCTTTCTCACACATAACTGTACTCCCGAACATAATTCTGGTAATGTAGACTAGGACCTATCTTTTTTATGTGCCTTCGTCGAGCTTAAGATTATTATAAATTGGATAGATTCTCATAGGTGACTAATCACGCCTAATAAAGATGATTAGTGATGACTCCACAATTTGCTTCTAGCATGTCGAATTCGCGTTTGACACGTTATGACAGCAAGTTTTGGTCTTTCCTATTTTCTGTTTTACTTTTTTAATTTTATAACTAATTAAGATCAAAATAATACACCCACCTAAAATTACAAATTAGATGCAGACAAGAGCTAATAAACTACAAAGATGAAAGCCCACTAGAAAACTTTAGCTCCCAAATGATTAATGATGGAAAGAAATCGAACCTACTGAAAAAATCGCGTAAGCAAAACCGAAGTTTTTCCTCTTCCAATTAACAGAATCTGTAAATACGATAGCACAAGAATATTCTCTAATAACTCAAAAGCAATCAAGAATAATCACAATGCACCAATCACATGAGACACACAATTTTTATGTGGAAAACCCTTTTAAATCAAAGGGTAAAAACCACAGGACTTAAGAGTCCACTCAAAAACTTCACTAGAATCAAGTGTGGTTATAAGATCACAATTTTTTCAGCTATCATAATGAGTACATAAGTCTACCTTACCTATCAACAAGTGATCTTAAAATAAAGAGAGAAAGTTGAGAACTTTTCACCAAAAACAGGAGCTGTTGTTCAAACATCAGATCAGAATGCTACATTACTCATATGAAAATTCTGACAGAACAAAATCAGCATCTACGAGTACTCTAGCCGTTGTCAAAAAACCAACCCGATCGGACCATGGATGAACCTCCGATCGTCAATTTTATCAAAGCTGTGCAAAGTGATTTTTCTGCTCACTCTTTTCTCTCTCTTGGCCGACACTCTCTTTTTGCTTCTTTTTCTTCTGCCAACCTTATTACAAACTAGTAGCCCTTATTTTCATTTAAGGGATTAAATTCAAATTTGTCACTATACTTTAACTCAATATTGAATTTTGCCACTCCACTTTTGTTTGATTGAATTTTGCCACTAGATATTGATTTTTGATTGAATTTTGTCACTCAACTTAGATATTCGATGATTTTAAAACAAAATTTAATAAAAAAATTCTTTCAAATATTTTATTTTAATAATTGGGGTTTAATAAATTAATTAATAAAGAATGATAAAAAAAAGTGTAAGCTTTATTTTTTTATAAAATAAAAAAATTTATGTTAATTTTTTTAATTTTTAATATTTTTTATAAATTAATTTTATCTTCAAAATTTTTAAAATCAAAGTTGAGTGGCAAAATTAAATCAAAAATCAAAGTTTAATAGTAAAAATTCAATCAATTAAAAGTACAATGACAAATATCAATCAACATAAAGTATGGTCGTAAATTTCAATATCCACCTATAGTATGGTGGCAAATTTGCCAATTAACCCTTCATTTAATGATATAAGGGTAATGTGGGGTTTTCACTCCACATAGGAGGGACCCACTAGAACCCAACAAATCTCCCCTTCCCAACTATGCGGAGGTGTTCGCCATCTCGACGACCAAACAACAAGTTTCAAGCTTCCCTTTTGGTAAGGCTTTTGTAAACATATCAGCACCATTATCATCAGTATGAATTTTCTCAAGTTCTAACAATTTAGCATCGAGAACATCTCGTATCCAATGATACCTTACATCAATATGTTTAGACCTAGCATGAAAGGTTGAATTCTTACCAAGATGAATAGCGCTTTGGCTATCACAAAACATACCTCTCCTGAGTAAAGCCAAGTTCCAACATAAATCTCTTCATCCAAAGCAACTCCTTGCACGCTTCAGTCACTGCAATGAACTCTGACTCAGTAGTAGACAATGCAACACATTTTTGCAATCTGGATTGCCAAGCCACAACTCCCCTTGCAGAAGTAATCAAGTAATTCAAAGTATATTTTCTGGAGTCAATATCTCCAGCCATATCAGAATCTGCATAACCAACTAGAAAAGGTTTCTCATTGCCGAAACAAAGTTTCAAGATGGAAGTACTCTGAAGATATCTCATAATCCACTTCATTGCATTCTAGTGCTCTCTACCTGGATTAGAAAGAAACCGGCTGACTGTACCAACAAAATAAACTAAGTCAGGTCTTGTGCATACCATTGCATACATCAAACTACCCACGGTTGAAGCATTAGGAACTTTATGCACGTTTTCCTTCTCTTTTTCTGTGGAATGACTCTACTTGACACTCAATCTAAAGTGTGTAGCAAGAGGAGTCCTCACCGCTTTAGCTTTGTCCAAATTGAACCTTTGAAGTACTTTCTCAATATACCTTTCCTGTGATAACCACAATTTCTTGGCATTTCTATCACGTGTCATCCTTATGCCAAGAATTTGCTTTGCTGGCTCCAAGTCCTTCATCGCAAAGGACTTACTCAATTCTTGCTTCAATATATCAATGCTAGGAGCATTACGACCAACAATGAGCATATCATCAACATACATCAATAATAAAATAATAAAATCACTATCATAACGTGCCAAACGCGAATTTGGCATACTAGACACAAATTATGGAGTCGCCACTAATCATCTTTGCTAGGTGTGATTAGTCACCCTAATGAATCTATCCAATTTATAATAATCCTAAGTTCGACGAAGGCACATAAAGAGGATAGGTCTACTAGTCTATTTTACCAGAACTAAGTTCGAGAGTACGGTTACGTGTGGGGAAGAATTAGCACCCCTACAACTCCCATCCAGAAAGACGGTACCTAATTAGTCTAATATTATCCTAGGTTTTGGTCTTAATTTTTATGGTCTTTTATTTTTATTATTTTTACTTAAATATCGGAAAGATTCCAAAAATGTTTTTCACCATTCGGGATTGATTTTTAGAATCCACCTCACCTCGAGAATCTTCATTAGAAACCGTTCGTTCTTTTGAAGCTCCGTCTTCGAGATTAAATTTGATATTAAAAATATTATGAATTAAAATTGAGAATTTAAAATATCGGAAAACTTTTATGTTACTTTTCGTCTTTCGGGTTAGATACCTAAAAATTCTCCTCACCTCATGAATCTTCAATAGAAACCATTCGTTCTTATGAAGATCTCGTCGGATTTATTAAATATTTTATGTAAATTTGATTTTAAAGAGACTAAGACTTAAAAATTAAAGATTTAAATATTGAATAAATTTTAGGTTACTTTCCACCATTCGAGTTAGATCCCTAGAAATCCACTCACATAGAAATTTTTAGAAATTGACCATTCGCAATTTTCTAAAATTTCATCATAGGATTATTCTTAATTTATTTATAAGTTATTTATTTAATTTGAAATCTTTACTGACTTCTCATTATTATAAGAAAATTTTTCACTCTAAACTAAATTTTAATAATCCAAAAATATATATAAGAATACGATAAACAATTAAATGAAGAAATAGTCAACAATTATACTAGCGAATTAGTGAACTGGTAAGTAACTACACCAATATATAATAATAATAATAATAACAATAATAATAATAATAAAAGAACTACATAAGAAAATTAAAATTATAATAAAATAATAAAAGAGCAATAAGGTGAATAAACAAATTAAATTAAAATATCAAACAAAGAAAATACCAAACAATCGGGCTTGAGCGTTTGACCCAAAGAAAATGGTTCAGGCCTGGTCTGAATCAACAGCTGGAGCAAACGAATCAATCTACAAATGGCTCGGATCGCTTGAATTAACACGCACCAGTTAGTTCTTTCCCCTTTTTCTTTCTATTCTCTACTACTCACCGTTTCTTCTCTCTACAAATGCCAGCCACCAACCCAAAGAAACCCAACAAATTTGGATCTTACACTCCACCTTATTTTATGCCCTTTTCCTCCTTCTTTATCTCCCTTAAAAGCCTTTAAATTTCAAACTAAAAACACTAGTAGAATAAAATCCTCCACCAAAAACCACCCTTTTAGCCTTTCCTTCTCCTTTTTGAAAGCCACAGACCGTTTTGTGGTTTTTAACTATGTCTTGTCTTCCCTTTGTGTGTGTAGATTGCTCCTATTTATAGGAGCAATAGGGTCCCTTCCTCATTAAAAGCCTGATTTTTTTTTAAAAAAATCAGCTTTGATTTCTCAATCAATTTCAAAAATTAATCCCCTAATTTTAGGATTTATATTTGCTGTGATTATGGAATCAGTCATCAATTTAGGGGTTAAAGAGGAAAGATATGCCATTTCAGGTCAACACCAAGTATAGAGAAAATCTGATTTAAAATCGGTTTAAGGCCAAAATTTTGTGTTGAAGATTGATTAGGGATTGACACTGATTAAGGAAACGAAAATAAGTATGAAGAAAACGAAAAAGGAAAGAAAAATAAAAACCAAATAATCAAACAAATGTGGGCATTTTTCATTGTCCCGAAATGGATCCAAAATGGGCAACCCATATTAGTGAATTTGGGCCCAGAGTCCAAAAACTCAATCCTAGGCCCGAGACTGGTATAAATCGGGTGTCTACAATCATCACTAAAGAATTTCTAAACAAAAACACAATGATCATAAGTAGTCTTCTTGTAGCCATGCTCCCCTATAACAGACTCAAACTTCTTGTACCATTGTCTCGAAGCTTGCTTCAAACCATACAAGCTCTTCTTCAATTTGCTCGACTTCTAAATCATAATAGGCTGCCAAACTCAATATAGTTCTGATAGAGTATATTTTTACAACCGGAGAGAATATTTCCTCAAAATCAATCCCTTTTTTCTTACTGAAACCCTTGACAACCAATCTAGCTTTGTATCGTGCAGTTGAAGAATTCTCTTCTTGCTTCAACCTGTAATTAAACCCATCGATTTTTCAAAGATCTTTTACCCTTAGGCAATTTCACTAACTCAAACGTATGGTTGTCATGCAAAGATTTAAGTTCATCTTTCATAGCAGCAACCCACTGATCTTTGCATTCACTCTCCATAGTCTCTTCATAACATTCTGGTTCTTCTCAATCAGTTAAAAGAACATACTGATAAGAAGGATACCTCACAGAAGGTTGTCGATCTCTAGTAGATCTCCGAAGTGGAACTGCTGGTGGAACCATAGGTGTTTGGTGTTGATCGATCATTCACAACATTATCCATGGGAGCATCAAACTCACCTATACCTTGCTGGTCATCATGGACATCTTCTTGCATGTCATCTTCAATTGGATTTGGCAAAGGGATTAGAGGAATTGGATCCATTTCGGTCAAGTTATCACTATTCTGTGGATCCGTTTTCTCTAGGATTCACTATAGTTTGAGAAGGTAGCTTGCCTGAATCCCTTGTTGAAATTGCAAAGTATTATTAGTCAAAGATTTAACTATATCTTCAAGAGATGTACCTTGACTTTGAGTCACAGGTGGTGGCTGAAAATGATCTGGTTGTTGTTGCCATGGTTGATTGAAGCCAAATGGATGATAGTAATAGGCATTGGGAGCAGCTTGTTGATAATTTCCCGAATAGCTAAGATTATGATGGTCCCTCCAATTGTAAGTGTTTGAGAAAGGGTCATACTCTTGTCTTTGGAATCCTTGTTAGCCTTGAAACCCTTTCTAAAGCATTGGCTTGTTCCCAATTATCTTCTTCTAAATATGGGTACATATTGGTTGGATTATCCATCATAAAGCACACTTCTTTATACACTGCACAACCCAATTATCTTCTTCTAAACAGTGCTACCATAACAAAAGTGTGCAGAACCCAACTCCAGAAGCAAATCATGCGACAAAGAGGCCAAACTCTGATAAAAGATAGGTAATAGACTCTGGTGCTTCTCATCATATCACTTCAGACCTCAACAATCTTTCTTTATACACTGCATATGATGGTCCAGATGAACTTCTAGTAGGTGATGGGGTAGGTTTGCAAATTACTCATACTGGATCTACTACTCTTAACGCTTCCTCTAAATCCTTTAATCTTTCTGACATTTTGTGTGTTCCTTCAATTGAAAAAAATCTTGTATCAGTTGCTAAATTTTGCAAGAATAACCTTGTTTCAATTGAATTCTTTCCCCATTGTTTCAAATGATCTAAACACGAGGGTGGAACTTTTACGAGGCCCAAATAAGGATGATACTTATGAACTACCAGAAAGTGCGAATGCTACAACAGTCTCACCACTAGTTCTCTCAAGCATCAAGTCCTCTACTTCTCTTTGGCATCAAAGACTTGGTCATCCTTCCAATAAAATTCTTCATCTTTTGATCAATAATTATTCATTACCAGTTTCTATCACTGGTTTAAATTTTTGTGATTCTTGCAATTCTAATAAAAGTCATAGACTTCCTTTTTATCAATCTAGTTTGCAAAGCTCTAAACCATTAGAGTTGTTATATTCCGACTTATGGGATCCTGCACCATATGAAGCAATAGATGGTTTTCGATATTATCTAATCTTTGTTGATCATTACACTAAGTATGTTTGGTTTTATCTTCTTAAAAGAAAATCCGAGGTGTTTGCCATCTTTCCAAAGTTTAAATCAATTGTTGAAAAGTTTTTTAATCTCCCAATTGTTTCTATTTACAGTGACAATGGTGGTGAATATAAGAAGCTTGCTTCATTTCTGGCTTCTCATGGTATTTCATATTTTACAACCCCACCACACACTCCACAGCATAATGGATCAGCAGAGAGAAGGCACCGTTATATTGTAGAAACCGGTTTGACCTTATTACATCAAGCTCACCTTCCTTTATCGTTTTGGTCTCATGCTTTCCAAACAGCAGTATACTTGATTAATAGGTTACCTACACTAATTCTACAAGACAAATCACCATTTGAAAGCCTCTTTGGTGACCAACCAAACTACTCCAAACTTAAAGTTTTTGGGTGTCTCTGTTATCCATGGTTGTGTCCATACAATAAGAAAAGCTCCAACCCAAGTCCAAGCCATGTATCTTTCTTGGTTATTCACTTTCACAAAGTGCATTCAAGTGCTTTGACATTGAATTTGGTAAAGTATTTGTTTCTAGGCATGTTAAATTTGCAGAGACTGAATTTCCTTTTACTGCAAAAACCTCTTCTTCCTTAAGCTCAAAGACATCTCTTTCTGCATGGCATCCTAATTTTAATGAGGCAAACTTATCTTCTTCATCTCATTTTCATGTGCCTATTTCCAAATGCAGTTTTTTAGGAAACATCAACTGTCTAACTACTTGTGACATGCAGCCTAGCATTGTATCTTCAACTCCTATTGGGTCCCCGCAAGAAGCTTCCACCTCAGGTTTGCATCTTTCTCCCCATATACCTTCTCCTACTATAGCTTCCTCTCAAATGAAACAACTTCCACTTCAAACACAATTGGCCTACCCCGACGCATCCATCCAATGACCACAAGATCCCAAAATAATATCTACAAGCCTAAACAGATATTCACTGCTACCAAACATCCCATCACTGAACCCATTGAACCTACCTGCTTCTCACAAGCCATCAAAGATTCTCATTGGTGAACTGCAATGACAGATGAGTTTAATGCATTGTTACGTAATGGCACTTGGATTTTGGTTCCTCCTAGCCAAGATCAAAATTTAATTGGTTGCAAATGGGTATTTAGAGTCAAAAGAAAACCTGATGGCAATATTGATAGGTTCAAGGCCAGACTTGTTGCAAAGGGATTTCATCAGCGTCCTGGTATTGACTACAATGAAACATTTAGCCCAGTCTTCAAACCTACTACCATCAGAATTGTTTTGTCCATTGCTCTTACAAATAATTGGAAAATCCTAGATTTAGATGTTAACAATGCCTTCCTTCATGGGTCCTTGACAGAAGATGTTTACATGGCACAACCTCCAGGTTTTCAAGATACTACTAAAGCTCATTATGTTTGCAAGCTACAAAAGGCTTTGTATGGCCTAAAACAAGCACCACGTGCATGGTATACTGAGCTGAGACAATTTTTAATTGCCTATGGTTTTACCAACTCCATTTCTGATGCCCCTCTCTTTATTTATTCGACCAATGGAGTTTTGATTTATTTCCTTGTTTATGTTGATGATCTTCTTATCACTGGGAATAATGATGCTTTTGTGTATGAGCTTATCAACAGATTGTCTCACCAATTCTCCATTAAAGATCTTGGCTTACTTCACTATTTCTTGGGGATCAAAGTTATTTCTACTCCACAGTGATTGTTTCTCTCTCAACATAAATATATCAGAGATCTACTTTAGAAAACTGATATGCTTGGTGCAAAAGAAGTTTCTACTCCATTGGCCACCTCTGTGACATTATCTCTTCATGATGGCACACCGCCTGCAGATCCAACTCTCTATCGTCAAGTTATTGGTGCTCTTCAATATCTTTCTATTACAAGACCAGATATTGCCTACTCAGTAAACAAATTGGCCCAGTTTATGCATTCCCCAAACATCTCAACATTGGACCTGCTTAAAAAGAGTTCTTCGATACCTAAAAGGCACTATATATCATGGGTTTTTTCTCAAAAGGAATAATGATCTTACACTCCATGCATACACAAGTGCTGATTGGGCAGGAAATTCGGATGATAGAACGTCAACATCAGCATATGTAGTTTACTTGGGAATGCTTGCCGTGTCTTGTACATCCAAAAAACAAAGAACTGTTGCCAGGTCTTCAACAGAGGCAGAATATAGAGCCATTGCAAATACAGCCACTGAACTTGCTTGGATTCGAAATCTTTTACTCGAACTTAAGTTCCCTCAAATCAAACCATCAACAATTTACTGTGATAATGTGGGAGCAACATCAGCGCCAACCCTGTCTTTCACTCTCGAATGAAGCATATTGCCCTGGACTATCATTTTGTCAGGGAAAGAATCACTGCTGGCACCATTCAAGTTCAACATGTTTGTACAACAGATCAGTTTGCTGATATCCTTACTAAGCCCCTCGCTAAGCAACGTTACTGTCATCTTCGATCCATGTTGGGGTATCCAATGGCTCCCCCATCTTGCGGGGGCGTGTAGAAGATATCAGTTTATCAGATAGTAATTTATCTATTAACACCTGATAATGTCTTCTTATCTATTTATCTCATTAGAAAATTGTTTAGCAACTGATAATTATTTCTTATATATTTATCCTATTAGATAATTATTATAAATTATTATCTCTTCTATTAGATAGATCTACAGTTGTATATAAATAGGTATCAAGTGTAAATGAAAATCATCATTGTTTGTCAAGTTCTTTCAATGATTTTGTAACTGCTCAAGATAATTCAAAAAGGGATTGACAGTTAACTTTTGGCTAATAAAAGGCACAAGCACTTCCAGAAGGAAGTTAAAATATCATTCGGCCAAGGCAAAAGAAAAAGAGAAAACAAGTTTTTCTCTGAAAACAAAAGACAAAACTAGAAACTCTTTGTAACTTGAGCTAGAAGAACTTAAGCTGTGGAAAGATACACAATTTCTAACTTGTGATTTTGTCTCCGACCAGTGAATCAAAATCGGGTTCATCATCGAATGATCCTGTAAGTTTTATTCCGCATTTGTTATAGATTATATAAACGATAATCTTCACTCTTGAAATTATTTTGAAAAGACTTGAATATTTTGGACTCAAAATTTTTCTAAAAAATACAGGTTCTTAAATGAAAATTTATAATCAAATTATTTTTGAAAAAATTCAATCATTTTTCAAGGTTAAAAATGTCCATTTTTTGCAAAACTTTGAAAAAAGGGATCGATCCTTGCCTCTTAAGGATCGATTCCTCCTTTGCTTTTTCAAATGATCAATCTTCGAAACAAAGAATGCTCCCTACATTTTTAAGACAATAAAGGATCGATTCCATACTTAAAAGGATCGATCCCTTTGTGCTCTAACATTTTTATTTTTTTAATTTTGAAATGAAATGATCGATCCCCAATGCGCAAGTCAATTTTAAACGGCTAGAATTTGAAGATTTTCAGCAGTTCCACTCCTCAATCTGTCACAATGGCTAAAATTGATATTTCACTAATAAAATGAAACCTTAAACACATTCCAAAAGCAAGAGACTTGATTCAATTGATCTCCAAGCAAATATTCTTCATTCTTTCAAAGTTTTCAAGAGCTGTCATTGTATTTGTGCTTAAATCTTTATTCATTTGTATCTAATCTTTGTTTAGTCTCTCACTGTACTCATTGGAAAACACTTACCTATTGGACGTCTTTCTTGTTTGCTAAAAGTCTTTGTAAGAAGGAAAGGTTGCTCTCATAACCTTGAAATATATAGAGTTAAAGGTTGCTACCTAAACCTTGAAAGGTATAGGGGTTAAAGGTTGCTACCTAAACCTTGAAAAGTATAGAGGTTAAAAGGTTGCTACCTAAGCCTAAAAAGATAGAGAGATTAAGGTTATACCTTAGTTTTGAAAGGTATGGATTAAAAGATTATACATTCGCCTAGAAAAGTTAGTTTGTAAAAGCTTTCAAGTTAGTGGATTGGGAACTTCTTGACAAGGAATACTAAAGGAGAGGACGTAGGCATCTTGTAGAAGGGTCGAACCTCTATAATTCGTTTTGCTCTTCTTTCCCTACTCTTTTAATTGCTTAACTTTAGCTAAATTTGTTTAATTTCTCAATTTCATACTTGCTTTTTAAATTCTACTTAAATTTTTTAGAAACCAATTCAAGTACCCCTTCTTGATTTCATTCAATACTTTGAGTTAACATTTAGTATCAGAGTGATCTTTTGCCTCAAGTAAATATGTTTAAAGAGGGTTATTCCATTACCATGCCTGTAATGCTTGACAATTTTGTAATGTTTTAAGAAGGCTATTCTAGCTTCTTTAATGTTTCTTTAAAGAGGGCTATTCTAGCTTCTTTAATGTTTAAAGATGACAATTTTCAATTATATGCTATTTTTTTTATTAACTAGAAAAATGTCTGCACTTCGCTGCAGATATATTATCGGATTTGAATTGATATTTTATAATAAATTTGAAAGATAACAAAAAGAAGAGAACTGAAGATAATTTAAAAAATAATAACTCTCATCATTATACGACACCTGATATAAAATTGAGAGTTATTTGATATGATCAATTAGATCCGATAATTTTGGATAAAACATAATTATATGATACAAATAAATGAATGTATCAAAATCTAGATAAAACAAAATATTAACGTGTCAAGATTTATATAAATATATAATAGCTTGAATACGATTATGACATGAAAAAATAACACGAACACAATGACACGTGACACAAAATTACCAATTATTAATGTGTAAAAATTTATATAAATTTATAATACTTTAAACACGCGATAAAATAATACAAACACATTACGAACATACATTTTTTTCTTTAAATTGAATCATTATGACAAATTATGCAAAATATGGGATAAATTGAGACACGACACGTACACACAAATTTTTTTTTTCTAAATTGAATCATAATGACAAACTATGCAAAATATTTAGATGAATTGAAAACGACACGAATACGACATGAAAAAAATAATTAAAATACGACACGAAGGATAACATGAACACAAAACAATACAAATCTACATAAAACGAACTATTAACATGTAAAAATTTATATAAATTTATAATACTTTGAGCACATGAAAAAAATAACACGAACAGAACGTGAATGTGTCAAAATCTACATTAAACGAATTATTAACTTGTATATATAAATTTATAATACTTAGAACACACAAAATAAGATAAACACGAATACTTTGAACACACGAAAAAATAACACAAATATGACACGAAAAATAACAAGAACACGACACAAAACATTTGAAACCGAATTTATTTGAAACCGAAAAAATTCGAATCCAAAAAGGTACAAACCCGAAAAGACCTATACTCGATATGACTTGAAGCCAAAATTATCCGAGATCCAAAATATCTCATTAGTGTTAATCAAAAGATAAAACAAACACAAAATATATTCTAAAATAACCTAATTAATCCCTAAATCATAAAAAAATTCAAATACCATAATTACCCTTCAAAGTATAGCTAATGACATGGCTTATGTGGCAAATGCATGTTGTTTCAAAATCCTAAATTCTTAGGAAAAACAACACGAACATAACGACGCGCGACATAAATTTGGGAGTTATTTGAATAGTGTCAATTAGACTTGACAATTTCGAACACAATATGGTTATACAACACGAACACAACATGAAAAAATAATTAAAATACGACACAAAAAATAACATGAACACGACAAAAATACACGAACGTATCAAAATCTACATAAAATGAATTATTAACGTGTAAAAATTTATATAAATTTATAATACTTTAAACATACGATAAAATAACATGAACATGTTACGAATATACACTTTTTTCTCTAAATTAAATCATTATGACAAATTATGTAAAATATGAGATGAATTGAGACACGACATTAATACACAATTTTTTCTAAATTGAATCATCATGACAAACTATGCAAAATATTTGGATGAATTAAAACATGACACGAACACATTAAAATAACATGAACACACCACAAATACACAAAGGTGTCAAAATCTGCATAAAATAAATTATTAATATGTAAAAATTTATATAAATTTATAATGCTTTGAACATATGAAAAAATAACACGAGCACGACACAAAAAATAATATGAACGCGAACAAATACACGAACGTGTCCAAATCTACATAAATGAATTATTGACATGTAAAAATTATATAAATTTATAATATTTTGAACACACGAAAAAATAACACGAACATGAATATGCGAACGTGTCAAAATCTACATAAAACGAATTATTAAAGTGTAAAAATTGCATAAATTTATAATATTTTGAACACACACAAAATAATAGGAACACAAAAACGACATGAACACACAAATTTTTTCTATCTTTTTTACCTTTCTTTCACGAAAAATAAACAGGAACACGACACGAATACGCGAACATGTCAAAATCTACATAAAACTAATTATTAACGTGTAAAAATTGTATAAATTTATAATATTTTGAACACAAAAAAATAACACGAACACAAAAATAACACGAACACACAATTTTTTCTTCATCTTTTACTCCTTTTTTTTCTTTTTCTTTTTCTTTTTCTTTTTCTTTTCTTTCTTTCTTTTTCTTTTATTTTCTTTCTTTCCTTTTTAATCCAAAAAAAAAAAAAAAAATTAAATTACCTAAACTAACTCCCTCAACCCATTAATACCTATACTTATGTGGCAAATACATGTTAATTCAAAATCTTAAATTCTCTAATCTCATGCAGTTGGGGGATTGTTTTTATAATTAGTTATAGATTTGTTTGTTTAATAATTTTTTATTTGAAAACTAATATCTTATATTCTATCATGATTGTAATTATTACCTATACAATGTAGGTAGACCTGCTCACGGATCGGGCAGCCCGTCAGTCCATCTGGCTTGGCAGACCCGACTCATATTGGACCGGATTTGGGCAGACATTTTCGTGATTTGGGCTGGCCCGGCCCAGATCATTGTTTATATATTAAAATAATATTATTTATTTAAATTTAATTATAAAACTATAAAAAAAATTATATAGGATGAACAGTATTTTCGGGTCCGCGTACCGGCCCGAACCTGGGCAAAGAAGTTGCAAAAAATTCGGACCACGGCCCAGCCCAGCCCATGAACACATCTAAATGTACGTAACTTCATAAAAAAAGTATTTTATTGGTAATGTGGTAAGTATGTTGCATAAAAAAGTTTGCTTTCGCCATTTTTTTGCAATAAAATTGCATCTTCTGAACAACTTTATTGACTTTTTCTTTCTCTTCGAGCTTCTCTTCACTTTAATTCCCTTTCTCTTACCAACAAATCTATCATCCTAGTTTTCAACTTGTTTAGAGTTTGTTTAATTTCATAGCTCATAGTTGAAAAGTTCCTTTGTACATGGTCCTGAAGACTCGCTCTACTTTTACCTTTCTATTTGCCACAAATTGCAGGGCAAATTCTGAATATTTTCGAGCGAGAGAAGAAAATAATCTAAAGGAATGTGGAGAAGGTTAATTAAATTGAAGAGCAGCATCAGAGAAATTGAAGAGAATCCGGTGGAAGATTCTTTAGCCTTTTTTTTTAACTTTTACTTCACGAAAAAGAAACTGTAAAAAGTTTGATTACAATTATTATCTTATACATAGTACATTGATTATAGAGTTTTTAAATTGATTATAGAGCTTTTACATTTTATTTGTGAAGTTATATTGTTGTCATATACCCATTAAAGAAATAATTTATTTACTATTTTTTTGTAAAAATACCTAATAAAATCATGTGTTAATATCCTTTAATTTCACTTGTGGAATTTAAAATTTCATATGCGATATTTAAGATAATTTTTTTAAAAAAATTTATGTAGTGATTAAATCTATTCATGAGTCGGGACGTCCTAATTAAACAAAATATTAACAGATTTTATGATTGTCAAAGTCTGACCCGATCTGATTATTCAGACCTCGTTATCTATACAGACCCGTCAATATATTTTTTCAAACAAAAGAATAAAAATAAAAATAAATTGTTTAATATATATTAATATTATTAATTTACGTTCTTTAATATATACTAATATTAATATAATATATAATATTAATAAAATATAACTTACATTCTAGCATAGTAACATGCATATACTAACTTACATTCTTTAACGCTAAGTCGCTAAGTCACTTATATTTATTTAACATATACTAATATTAACATAAGATAATATATAAATAACAATTGGATCTAGCCAGGTTGAATCTGGATCTTAAATGCTTTGTTAACTAGCCTAAATCTTCTCAAATTTAGGATGAACCTTCATATCCGGACACATAAGTCGACTTTTAGATAAATCTAGTAATGATTCAATATAATTTATTTTCTAACCAAATATGACTACAAAATAAAAAAGTTAAAGTAAAAAAAAATGATCACGTACAACAATAAAAGGTTTGCACCAATGAAGATTTGGTTTCTTTATTTATTGCTTTTGGTTCAAACACAAGTTTCTCTAGTTTTAATTAACAAAACATTTAAGAAACGGTTAATCGCTCGATTGTGATAAAATAAGAAATTGACTTTGAAAAGCAGGTGGTTGACTTCTCGCAATGCAGTGCACTCCACGCATTTACCCAAAATCTGGGTTCATAAATAGTACCACAGCTTGGTGGTTCAAGATGCTTAATTTCTAGCTTAGAATTACTACTTTCGTTGTCCAGGGAAATGGTTCATGCTCAGTCGAGAAGCAAGAGGCTTTACAAATTACAAAAGCATAAGGTACGTAGAACATGTTTCTTTCATGTTTATCATTTCTTAATCTAACTTTCAATTTGATAATGCCATGCATAGTGTGAAGTAGACTTACTCATGAATCGGGCAGCCCGTCCGGCACGGCAGGTCCGGCCCGTATTGGGTCGGGCCTGGGCAGAAATATTTGTGATCCGAGTCGGTTCGGATCACTATTCACATATTAAAATAATAATTTTTTTTAATTTAATTATAAAATATATTTTAAAAATATTTTAAAAATAATTTTTTAATATATAGTGAACAATAACTTCGGATCGGCGGACTAGCCCGAGCCCTCCCAGGGCGGGGCCTGGATAAGGAAAGAAGAAAAAATCGGGCCGCGACCCGGCCCGATCCATGAGCAGGTCTAGTGTGAAGCTCATAGGTTTTAAACCTTTTTTTTTTTCTTACATTCAAGATGCATGCATGAATAACTTTTAGATTTTGCTTGATAAGAAAGATAACAAAAATAGAGATAAAAAACTTTTTAATTTAATAAGTTTATATTTGATGTATTGACTGTATATAAATCTATACACTATTAATAAGACACGTGATGGCATTTTATTAAAAAAATTTAAAAATAAATATAGATAACTTTATTTTTAATGAGGTAATATCATGTGATTCACAAATAGTATATAGATTTATACACTGTCAATGCATCAAATATAAATCCTAATTTAATAATTAAATTGCCAAGTACGTGCGGATAGCATTTCGATCAATATCCGATTATCATTTTGACCGATATGATAGGATTAAATAGGATTATAGGATTATTTTGACCCATCATTTTTATAGGATTATACTTACCTTATAAAAATCATTTTCAAATATATATATAAAAAAATTACTTGTCACGAGTTTTATGATAGGGTTCGATAGTGGTCTAAGGACACTCTCTAAACATGATAATATAATTATGAAAATATTAAGACCAATTTAGTTCTTAGTATATATTGATCAATTTTTTGTTAATGTCTAATAATGGATGATTTAATTTACTTAGTAAAATTCATGGTTGTCTAGTATAAACCTGCTTAAGAGTCGGGCAGTCCGCCCGACCCGACAATCCTAGCTTGTACTGGACCGGGTCTAGACAAGAATAATTGTTTAATATAACTGTATGATTTTACTTTTAATTGAATGATTTAGTTTTTTATATATAAATGAAACAAAAATGAATTTTTAAATTTTATTTCGAAGTTCAGTGGACTTTTTTACTGACATTACAAGTTTATGTGTAATCTACTATATATATTATTTTTGAGTCCAAAGAACTCAAGATTTTTTCAAATGTGCAATGAATAATTTTGTCCTGTCATATAACATAAAAAAAATAAAAATTAATGGGTCTTGCTTTTTTTTTTTTTAGATTTTGTTTTAAGTTATTTTATATTTAAATAATATATTTAAAGGGGTTGGTTTGTATGATAACTCACGATTTAAGTCCGTACCCGACCCATTCGAAAAGAAAAATAAAAAAGAAATCTATTTTATTAATTATTTTTAGTTGTTTTTAGTTATTATTTTATTTTTAAATGATGTATTTAAAGGGGTTGGTTCGTACATTGACTCGCAGGTCGATTTAGGATCCGTACCCGATCCGCTAGGGAAAAAATAAAAAAGAAGTTTATTTTATTTATTCTATTAAATTTTTTAGTTTTTTAGTTTTTTATTCTATTTTTAAATGATGTATTTAAATGAGTTGGTCTACACGTTAACTCCCGGTTCGATTTAAGATACGTACCCGACTCGCTCGGAAAAATAAAATTAAAATAAGAAATTTATTTTATTAATTACTTTAATTTTATTTTTAAATGATGTATTTAAAGGGATGGTCCACAAGTTCACTCGCGTGTCGATTTAGGATCCATACCCGTTTCGTTCAAAAAAATAAATAAAAATTATTTTATTAATTATTTTTAGTTTTTTATTTTATGTTTAAATAATGTATTTAAAGAGGTTGGTCCGCTTGTTGACTCGCGAGTCGATTTAGGATCCATACATGACCCGTACGAAAAAAAAAAGTTAAAAAAAGAAATTTATTTTATTAATTAGTTTTTTATTTTATTTTTAAATAATATACTTAAAAGGGACAGTCTGCATGTTGACTTGCGGGTCGATTTAGGATCCGTACCCGACTGACTCGGGAAAAAAGCTAAAAAAAATATATTTTATTAATTATTTTTAGTTATTTTTAGTTTTATTTTATTTTTAAAAGATGTATTTAAAGGGCTTGGTCCACACGTTGACTAGCGGGTCGATATGGGATTCGTACCCGACCTGACGAAAAAAGAAAAGAAATTTATTTATTTTATTAATTAATTTTTTATTTTATTTTTAAATAATGTATTTAAAAGGGTTAGTCCGCACGTTGACTCGCAGGTCGATTTAGAATCCGTACCCGACTGGCTAGGGAAAAAAGTTAAAAAAATAAATTTATTTTATGAATTATTTTGATTTTAATTTTAAATGATGTATTTAAAGGGATTGGATCGCACATTGACTCGCGTGTTAGTTTAGTATTCATACCTGACCCGCTTAGGAACAAAAAGTTAAAAAATGGAAGGAAAAAAAATGAAGTTGTTGCTAACCTATGTGACAAATCCGATCTTACGAGAAAATAAAATACAAATCACAATTTATTTTCTTATTTTTCATTTATTATTTTTTATCTTTTATAAATAAAAATATACAGTACACAATAAGTTAATAAGGTCTAAATATTTTTGAAAAATACATATAAATAACATTTGAAAATGTATTCTGATTACCTAATTTATAAATAAACAATTATCATAAATTTAATTTTCATATTTCACAAATATAATTATATTAATATTATTACATTTTAAAAATAAATTTATTATTTAATAAAATATAATTTATAATTAATTCTTATTATTATTATTTAATTAAAAAATTAATAAAATAATGAAAAATACCCTGTGAAAGCGGGATATTTTTTCTAGTTATATATTATTTTTAACCACTACTGGATAATTAATTTAATAAAAGGTTATAGATTCATCTTTAGAACCTCAAAAGGGTCTCAAACCCTTTTTCTGTTGGTAGTTCTTTTTCCATATAGGAGATTCTAGAGTTGTTCTTGGCTAGAAGTGTTTATAGGCTCGGGTTGGATTTTGATTGGGTTTAGGTATCATATTAATAAATATTTTATCTATTCAAATTTGGTCTGATCCAAAATATAAGTAAAAAATTATGTTCAGATTCGGCCCATCATGTAAAATCATTATCTAGATTCGCACAAATTCGTCCAAATTTATACACAAAAAGATCTTTCTTTTTTTTAAAAAAAAGATTGATCACTTTGTAAAAAAGATCGATCCTTATGTAAAAAGAATCGATTCTCTTAAAAATTTATATTAGTAATAATAAAACGAGTCAGGGCAAAAAAAGCCATGTCTGGGGCCTGATCCGTTTTTTGAACTAGGCTTCATTTTTTTATCCAAACCTGTCTTTCAAGCCCAATATTTTTGTCCAAACCTATTCTTGAACAAATCTTTGGGTCCTGGTTTGCAATATTGGACGAATTTTCGAGTTTAAACGAAAAAACCCGATCCTTAGACAAATCTATTCTTAGCTTCTAAATAAAAAAAAAAATTAAACATGGCTTCTAATAGTATTTAACAATTCCATTTGATCGTTACTTTTCTAATTTACATTTTTCTTCTAAAAATAAAAGGCAAAAAGTGTTATTTGGATAGAAAATCTACCAATTACCAATAATTTGAATATATAAGCAAAATTAAAAAATAATTTTTTTTGTAAATATCAAACTTCTAGATTCTACTTTTATATGTATAAATTATTTCAGTATGTGCTTTGTTTTAATATGTATTTCCTAGTCATTAACTTAATATGATTTTTACATTTTATTTTTTAACAATTTTGAGAAATCAAATTAACCGATTCTAAGAATAATAACCAAAAGGAGTGCCCCAAGGGGACATCTTGAAGTTAAGAACTTGAGACTCTAATTTAGAGGTTTTGTTTTCAAATCTTGAGTACGATAAGGTTGAATTTATAGAATAGGACTACTAGACCTGCTCATGGGTTAGCCGGCCGGGCTGCGACCCAGAATTTTGTTTTCTTCCTTACCTAGATACGGTCTTGGGCGAACTTGAGAAGGCCCATCATCCTGATTTACTATTTAAAAAATAATAAAAAATATTAAATTTATTTTTATTTTAATATTTATAAATTAAATTTAAATAAAAAAATTAATTTTTTAATAGATGAACAGTGATTCCGACTCGACCTGAATTACAAAAACTCCTGCTTAGGCCCGGCCTAATACGGGTTGGACCGGGCGGGCTCGGCCCATGAGCAGATCTAAAGACTACCTCCTATTATGCCATCCAAAATCATATTTAAAATAGAAGTGTTAATGGGTCGGGCCGATCCCAGACTTGGATGAAATTTTTTTGCTTGTCCAGGTCGAGTCCGTAAGCTCGCTTTACAATTTAAAATTATTTTTATTTTTATATTAATATTTTTTATTTAAATTTATTAATATATATTTTACATTAAATTTAAATAAAAAAATATTTGTATTATATGAACAGTGATCCAAACCCAACTAGATCACTAAAAACTTATCTCAGGCCGAGTCTACGTGTCGGGCAATTAACCCGACCCGTGAAGAGATCTAATATATACACACCAAAAAGGAAATTAGTTCCTTGCTAAATAAAAATAAAAAAGTAAACTTTTCATTTAGTTTTCTATTTGTGTACACTAAAAGGATATAAAACTACTATGGGATTAATTTGTACAAATTTAATAATAAATCATATAAGTATTATGAAAAAGTTAAAACATATTTTTGAAAAAAATATTCTTTTAAATTTCTATTTCAATATGTTATGGAAATTCCTATCACTACGCCAAATTTGATATATAACAACATTTGTGAAGTGTTGTAAAAACTAAAAAAAATGTTGTTATCAGATAAGACAACATTTTTTCATGTGTTATATATGTGGCCGCAGCCTTATGTCTTTAGTAGCATCTTTATATATGTATAATAACATTTATCAAAATGCTGTTATTTCTATTTTATTATAGTTTTTCAGGACCTTTTGCATGCATTTTTCAATCGCTGCAAAAGATCTCAATGATAACAATTATATGTGCTACCAAATTTTTTTTTATATGATAACATATATAATAGCACATATCAAATGCTTCTAAAAAATTTAAAAATACTGTAATTATTGACCATTATAATATATAACAACAATATGCAAAATGCTGTCAAAGTGTTACTTTTACTATTTTTAACAACATTTGAAAAATATTATAAAAAAATGTTGTCTAAAACTAATTTTGGTGTAGTGTATCTTTAAGTTGATATTAATATTAAATTATATTTAATGCAATAAAAAAATTTCTTTTACCTATATATATATATATAACTACTAAAAATGTTTAAGTAGTAATTTTTTAACGTATTTAAGAATGTTGTGAAAATTGTGTAGAAGTACCATCATTTAGATTTTACCTATACTTTGTTTTTTGCAATTTCTTTAGCAAGTTAAATATGTGTTACATATATAACCATAACACATGATTATTGTTATCTATATACTGCCACTTATAATTTATAAAAGTATATACTCTCTCTTAGACTTATCCATTAGACGAACAACCTGCTAAGTCTGTGGGCTTGACCTGATTCGATCAGGCGAGCTTTGAACAAATCTGTAAAGGTATCAACTTATCTAGTTTGATTAATGAACATCTCCTCCTTTTGTTTCACATTAAATGTTTATTTTTAATTTCTTTATATCAATTTAAACCAACTTTAACCGTTATATTTTACAAAATCGTGCGTAATTAAAATTTCAAAAAAAAAAAAAAAGTTTCGAAAAATTCTTAAATCAAAATTTTTAATTTTTTTAATAAATTTTGGTTTCACATAATTTTCAATTTGGAGTAATATCTTTGCTTATGATTTCATTTTATTCTTAACTTTGGGAAGTTTAACAATAAAAGAGAAATGAGTTTTTTGCAATTTATCGAAAGCAAAAGTTGAAGAGAAAAGCTAGATGTAAGAAAAGCTAGGTGAAAATTAAATGTGTTAGTGTTAAATTAACCGAAATAAGACAAGTATTAATAGAAGTAATGCACAAAATAATTGTCACTTTTTAAATCTCATGGAGCACTCTCAATGTGCCTCAAACTACAAGGTATATTTCTAAAATTAACCCTATAAATTAAAACCAAATTTGTTTGTAGCGATGAACATTGCAATTTGCAAAGCTTTAAAATCATTCCTGACTATATATATATATATATATATATATATATATATATATATATATATATATATATATATATATATACTTAGTTATAAATGGTTAGCACCAAAAGTAAGATAAGATAAAACCCGAGACTTAATCTACTTGGTTCATGCAATCATCTTTAAGAGGTTGCATGTTTGTGATTCGAATCCCAACATATACAATTCCTTCCTTTATTCTTAGACTACGACCTCGTTTGTATAAAAAAAAAAAGTAAGATTAGATAGTAATTGAAGGTTGCTTGAATAGAGAAATCTTAAATTTTCAATTTTGTATTCATTTGTTGTATTAGTTTTCCTATTACAAATGTATTCATTTGTTATATAATGTGTATAGAGAACGAAAGGAAGAAAAGATATGACAATGAAATTTGAGCAATTGAAAGGAGAGATGGAAGAGATTAGCAAGGAGCAAAAAGAAATTAGAGAAGGACAAAGGCTTGTTCGAGAAAAACTAGAAGCAATAGAAGCCGAATGTGAGCAACTCAAGGAAGAAACTAATCTCATACTCCATCAAACTGCAAGCACTCATATTCGCCTCACCCTCATATTTCATATCCTTAAGGCACGAGAAGAAGCCAATTTTGCTAAGGCTGCTCACTTCACTCACTTGCTTCGGTTAGTTTAAACATAACTTTGCTTTGTTTGGCATGCTAAACAAGAAATAAAATGGAATTCAAAGTCAAATTTACTATTCTATTAGTCTATGTGGCTTTCATTTTTATTCACAATTTAAAACTTATGATTTATTTTCATCGCAATCTTTTAAATTTATTCCAAATTCATTTATATGTCAAAACAGAAGGATTTATATTTGATGCACTGTTAGTGTATAGATCTATACACTGACAGTGAATCACATGATGTCACTTGTTAAAAGTTACAGTTATCTGTATTTATTTTTAAAGATTTTATATTTGTTTATTAATGAGTTGTCATCGTATGGTTTACTGACAGTGTATAAATCTATACACTGATAATATATCAAATGCAAACCCTTATTAGAATATGTATAGAATTTGTCACGCGACACCTAATTAATATTAAATTTATTTACACTAACTTGTTACTGGTGCAATGCATGAATTAATTATATATAATTAAGCTAATATATTAATTATGGTCGAATAGAATTAGATTAAATTGTCAACTAAAAATTTCCAAGTTATAAAAGCTAATAAAACTTTCCTTGTTTCTTTTTTGTAGCGAAATACTTGCAAGGGGTGACAAATAGAAGCAAACATTGAACTACAATGATAAACAGCTATCTACAATAGGAGTTCCTGCAGTGTTTGCTTTTCTCCTTGATGTAATATGAAGACTACTTTGTTTCAATTCTATATTTTGTGTGACAATAGAAGTGCGTCATATTTTGTTTATTTTGAATATGTTTGGATTAAATCAACTCCAAAGAATTTGGTGAAACTTATTTATAACATATATATAATACATTAAAAAACCATGTTGTTTGAATCCGAGTCTCATTGATTCATGTAGTCACCTTTAAGAGGTGTCACCCAACAACCCTTCCCTTGCCTAATTACCTCCAAGCTGCAGCTTCCTTTGTAAAAAAAAAAAAAAAAATTGTTTTGGATTTAGACAATTAAATTTCACGAATTGCCAAACACCATAAACACAGAGAACACATAATCTGTCCTCAGGAGTCAGAAATAAAAGGTAGAAAAAGGTATCAACGAACAATTTTTTATGAGACAATGGCAACATAAGTTATATAGGTAGCTAGTTCAATAATCATTTATCGACCGCCCGGCAAGCACTGAGATACTAATTATCATTGGTAGAAGATGATTCAAGCTTGTTTTCTGAAGGATATGTTTCAAGCGATTTCTTTTCCATTAAAAAACCAGTTTCTTTGGGTTGACTTAATTAATACTTGCATATCCAATAAGATTATAGCCATTGTTAGGTTGGTAGAACCCTCTATTTATCTTCCCAGTTATTATCTCCAACACCAGTATTCCGAAGCTGAAAACATCTTATTTTCCTGAGATCAAAAGCGTGCAGATAGTCATAGAAAAAAAAAAAAAAAAAAAAGACATCAATGAGGATTTAACGGTAAATTAACAAAAAATAAATACTTACCATGTTCCAACAATTCTGCTTGTGTTTCCCTCAATTTGGTCTTTCAATGGGAACACACCTTTATTTACCCAAAAGATTTTCAAAACTATCAAAGATTTTGTTTATTCTGAAAATGGTGTGGATTGTTGAAATATTTTCAAAATAATAAGTGAAATGATTTGTATGTGATGATAAAAGGTTATGTCTCCTTGAAAGATACTCGTACGAATTATTCATTAAGAATTGTGTCTTGATAATTGGATAGTTATTTCTATACAAATATACATTTATTCGAATAATTATATATATTTATGCAAAAAAAAAAAAAAAACATTTATTTAAATAGAACTTCTTTGATTTTGGAAAATATAAAAAAGACAATTATATTAGTGAATATTAAGTGAATTGATTTTTCAATGCAAAACATAGCTAACAGTGAGTTTCATTGTACCTTAAGATTTATACCCTAAAAAGCCTTTTTGCTCATCAAATAATTAAGTAGTGATAGCGAATAAAACCTTAAGAAAAATGGTATTGATCAAAGTAGTTAGTACTATATCATTGGATATATCATTTTTGTTATGATACAGATACGTAATAATATTGGTGTGTTTCAACATACAGTTTCGGATTTATCAATATTTTCTATAAAATATATGTACACATAAAAATACACCTCAATTACATATATTTATATGCATATATAGATTTTAAATATTATAAAGATTTAATATTCAAAATTTTCAAGGCTTAAATAAATGAAATATATATAAAGATAATAAGAAATATATAGTAAATTATTTTTAATAGATTAATTTAATTAATATATATTATTTTTATATGAAATTATAAAAAAAAATGGTCATGAGAGGAAGCATTAGAAATTGATTAAAAGAATAAAACATGTGAAAATATTAAAAGAAAAGTAAAGAAAAATTAATTAAACAAAACTAATACATTAACAATTCAATTAAATACAATAAAAATTTATTTAAAAATTTAAAAATATATATAATATAAAGACTTTCTTCAATATTTTAGTGTTAAAAAGATTTTTACTCTAATGTCGCGACAAACTTATGACATTAACTCGAGCTGAGCCAAATAGGCTTTTATTTATATTATTATTAAATTTTTTTTTTATTGAATTGCTATTGTGAGTCGATGAATTTATAAAAAAAACTTATTTAAATAAATATAAAATTAAAAATATTATATTGTAGTAATGCTTAAAATGAGTAGAGTGCGTGCGGACGTGGCAATTTTATGACTGTTACGATGCCTAGTGGCTTTTATTGCGGTTGCGGTCTGATTTATTTTGCCGAATTTTGCTTTTTTTTTTTATTCTTCTTCAAGCTTCTCTTTTTTTTTCGTTTCTCTGAGATCCTTCTGTCACTTTCCCCTCTGTTTCTTATCTGATATGTTTTTCCTTTTCTTCTGTTTTTAGGTTTTATCTGCTGCGCATCGCCACCAGATGAGCCCGCAATTTGCAATCCAATGGATGCCCATCTTTCGATCATCAATACGGCTATATAAGAATCCCAGTTTACTCAACTAATTTAGATATTTTAAAAAAAAAATGAAATATCCCAATTTCTTGAAATCTTAGTTTATTAATATGACGGTTTTCTCAGATTTCTTCATTAAATAGTTTAATTTTATGGAAATTGTTTGCAGATTTCACCATTATTTATCCTTGTATTTAGTTAAAGTCCTGTAAATTCATTGGAAAAATAAAAAGAAAAACAGGGCGGCACCGCTTGTTGACGCTGGTTAAAATTTAATAATTAGCCGACAGAGTTAAAAGAGAAATTTGATTTGTAGTTATCAAAAAAAAAAAAAAAGATTTGTGTATATATATATGTAGGCCTGCTTCCATTGAATTGCATGATAACTACGTAAATTGCAAAAGGTATGTAAAATCTAACCCATCCCTTTCATTTTCATATTTATAATCATAATAATCATTGTTGCTCATTCCTTATATATTCTTTTTCTTTCGATTTTCTAATTTTATTTGATGTTTTTTTTTTTGGATAAGTAAAGTTTTTATTTATCCAAAAGCAGCATGCACTGCTACATCAATACAACCAGCATAGCTGGCAAACAAATGCACTATTTTACAATGTCTTCTTTACATAGCTAAGAACCAATTATGCTATCAGTGAGCTTTTTAACCCCCATGCAACATCCAAATCTCTATTAACAGTATCATCCTTTATGGTTTTCATCCCCCCTAGTCTATAGCTAACCTCCTCCTTGATTTTCTCAAGCATTTGCATACATTGCTGAGATTGTTTACCAAACCTGCGATTATTCCTCTCCCTCCATACATGATATATGAGAGCATTCCAAGCAATTCGTAGCACTGTAGCAATAAGAGATTTTCCCTTTAGCTTCCTCTTTGCCCATTGAAATTCAAAGTCCCAGCTTCTGATGACTCTATGAAGCTTACATAGGTGCAGAATCTCCCTCCATACTGCCTTAGAATACTCACACTCAAAGAATAAATGGTCTCGAGTCTCCATTTGTTGATTGCACATATCACAAGTTCCATTAAGCTCCATTCCCCATTCCATCAATCGATCTTTTGTAGGGAGCTTGTTCTGAATTGCCATCCATGATATTTGGGAATGCCTTGGAATATGGTAGGCATACCATACCAATCTATCCCAATCCACCTTTGGCTGCCTTGGCCTGATTTGCTGCCACACTTTAGCCACTGAAAACCTGTCCCCAGGAAATTTCCAAACTAATCTTCCATTATTCTGATAGGTAAATTGAGCTGCTAATGGTCTCAATTGTAGGAGTTTCCTCCAAATCCAGCTACTTCCTTGGGTGATTGGGAACTGCCAGAATGAGGTGCCTTTTAGAACATAGTTGTGGATCCAAGCAATCCACCATGAACCTGCCTTAAAAAGCAATGTCCATATTATCTGCATTATGCTTGCCCTGTTCCAAGAACCTAGATCCTTCAGGCCAAGTCCCCCCTCTGATCTTGGACAACAAATTTTCTGCCAGCTCACCCTTGCTCCTCTGGCTTCTGCATCTTTCCCTAACCAATAGAATCGAAAACAGAGTTGATTAATTCTGGAGAGCACTGCCTTAGGTAGAATAAAGATTCTACACCAATAGTTTTGTATATTGAACAAAACTGATTGAATAAGCTGAAATCTTCCAGCATAGGACAGAAACTTTGATATCCAGTGAGTGATCCTAGCAGTAATCTTTGAGATAAGTGGGACACAGTCTTTTTCTGTCAGTTTTTTTGTTACTAAAGGAACCCCCAAATACCTCACTGGAAGCTCTCCTAGCTTGAAGCCTGTCACCCCCTGGATTTCCTGAAGCTGAGCTCTACTGATTCCAGAAGAATAAAGTTCACTTTTGGCACAGTTTAGCTGCAAACCAGAAAGTTTATAAAAACTTTCCAGGATATCCTGCACTCCTTGGATGGATTTCAGGTGCCCTTTAGTGAAAATCATCAAGTCATCAGCAAAACATAGGTGAGTGAGCCCAATCCTTTTGCACTTAGGATGGAAATCAAAGACTTTATGCTGTGCAGCAGCATCCAAAAGCTTAGAAAGTGCATTCATAGCAAGCACAAACAGATAGGGGGAGATAGGATCTCCTTGCCTTATACCCCTTTCTCCCTTAAAGTAGCCCACCAAGCCTCCATTAATTGATAGAGAGAACCTAGGACCAGTGATGCAACTCTTGATCCATGTTATAAATTCTGTTGGAAAATTCAAAGCTGCAAGAACCAGCAACATGAAGTCCCAGTTAAGTGTATCAAAAGCCTTTTGAAGGTCAACCTTTATAGCACTTCTAGGTGCCAGAGTTTTCCTGGCATAGCCTCTTACTAACTCCTGTGCCATTAGGACATTATCTGAGATATTCCTTCCTTCCACAAAGGCACTTTGACTTTTGCTGATGATTGTTGGCAGGAATTTTTTTAGTCTTTTTTGAGTCTTCTTGCCATCACATATTTGATGTTCATGCATGCCAAGGCTTTCGAATCGTCAAAATGTCACATTTTAGCCATTAAAACAAAAAACTTTGACATTTTATGCTGTACATATACTACCATTTCATTTTATGCATGGTGGATCAATGTAGCTTTTAAGTAATCTATGTATTATTATATAAATTTCAAGTAATCATGTATAATATATGCCTTTTCTATTAGAAAACAATAAATGAACCACAAAATTATATAATTTTGGTATTAAAGCATTCAATTATGTCTTGCATAAGAAATCTAGGATATATGTAAAATTTGATGTTAACTAATCTTAGCAAGCTGCGTAATTTAAAAAATTAATTGTATGTTACATAAAGAAATTATAACAACATGAAATTGTTCTCTTTGCTAAAGTAGATTGGATCCTGCATCCCCTTTAGATTTGGAATATAGAATTTTTGGAAAAAAATTTGATATATATTATTCAACTAACGTCATGTAGAAGTAGAATCTTTTCATGATCATTTTCCCAAAAAGGTTGAGATTGTATTAAGACGAATTAACCAAATTTAGGATTTTAACCTCTTTTAAAAAATTAGTATTGAAACATCTACTTCATTTTTCGTTAATGTCTTTGCTTTAAAATTATTATCTAAATTAGAAATTAATATATGGTTTTTTGTTTATATTTATGTTAGTATTGTTGGAATATGGTATGGCTCAAAGTCACCTTTGGTGGCTTACCACCAATAATGGAGCTACCACTTGCACCACTTGCACCACCAATAATGGAAGCTACCACTTGCAAATGGATGGTGGCTATGGTGGCTACCACTTGCAATGTGTTCACACCAAGATAGGTGGTGGAAGGTGGCTATGGTGGCTGCCACTTGCTTAGTGTTCACACCTTGATATTTTGGCTATAAATAGCCATGTAGAGTAAGAGAGAAAAGATGAGTAGAGTAGAGTTGAGTTGAGTAAGTTAGAGCTAAAATTGTTGAAGCAAATACTCTGTGTTTATAGAGTAATTCGGTATTGTGTTGAGTTGTGAGTTCAGTGCTTGTGTAGCACCTTGAATTCTGTATTTGTTTGTACTCCATCTCCATTAATACAAAGCTTCAAGCTCCTCCTCCCGTGGACGTAGGCACAGTTGCCGAACCACGTAAAATATCGGTGTTTTTTCAGTGTGTTTAAATCGGTTTTAGTAATATCAATTCGCTTCCGCACAACAAATTGGTATCAGAGCCAATTTTTACGTAAAACCGAGTTTGTTCGATTCTGTCCGTTTTTCAAAAGTGCTCCAATTTGTGTTTTGAAAATACCAGGTTGAAGAGGTCGTTGAGAGGAGTGCAGCAGAATCAACCGGAGCGCCAGAAGCCGCCGCACGCGCCGCCAGAAGAGGAGCTCACGCGCCCCACGCGCCCACGCGCCGCACGCGCCTCTGGAGTTTGAAGACGCGTGAAACCCACGCGCACACGCGCCGCACGCGCCAGCCAGAGGTTGAAGACGAGTGGGCCTCACGCGCCCCACGCGCCCCACGCGCCGGTGAGCCAGTAGCCTTCACGCGCCCCACGCGCCGCCGCACGCGCCCCACGCGCCGCCGCAGCTCCGACCAACTTTTTCGGGCTATTTTTTGAGCCGTTTCAGAACACTATTCCGAGACTTTTCCGAGCCGGTTGAGCTAAACCGAGTCCATTTCGAGCCACTTGTAGCAGAATATTCGCAGAATATTCATCGTGTGTCCAAAATTTACACAGTTGGAATTGTTCCTGGCTATTTCGACTATTCCGGACTCAACCGCGGCATCCGTTTTTCCATACAGGTAACGGAAAAACTCTGAGTTGGTAATTTTGTTTTATTATCATGGCAGAATCATTAGAGACACATGAAACAACCAGCAGCGCACGATCAAGTTCTTATATCAGAAAGAACTCGATGACCACTGCAAAGTTCGAGGTGGAGAAATTTGATGGCACCAACAAATTTGGCATGTGGCAGTGCGAAGTTCAGGATCTGTTATTCCGAGAGGGTTCATATATCGCTCTGGAAGACAGGCCCAGAGATATTTCGGAAGATGACTGGAAATTTGTCAACCGTCAGGCTTGTGGCACAATCCGGTTATGCCTAGCCAAGGACCAGAAGTACTTTGTCATGAGAAAGAATAATGCAAAAACTCTCTGGAAACAACTTGAGGACAAGTACATGACAAAAAGCATGGAGAACAGACTCTATCTAAAGAAAAAGTTGTTCCGCTTCCAGTATATGCAAGGTATCACCATGCAGGAGCATCTAGTAAGTTTTAACAAAATCCTCGCTGATCTTGAAAATCTAGATGCAAATATCTCTGATGAAGATAAGGCTCTTACTCTGTTAAATTCCTTGCCTGATAGCTATGATCATTTAACCACTACACTGTTGTATGGTAAAAATGATATAGAATATGTTAATGTTAGTAATGCTCTGGTGAATAATGAGTATCGGAAAAAGGATCAGCATGATCACCAGAATACTACACCAGAAGCTTTAACTGTGTACAGAGGCAGGACGAACAACCAAGGAGCCGGAGAAAACAAGCGAGGTAAATCCCGCTCAAAGAGGGGATCATCAAGAACACGACTCTCGAGGGACGAGTGTGCCTTTTGCCATGAGAAAGGGCACTGGAGGAATAACTGTCCTAACATGGAGAAGTCGACTGTGAATGTAGCTCAATAATCTGAGGGAGAGGAAGACTCTGCATTTACGATTTCCACAACAACACACTCTTCAGATCAATGGATTCTGGATTCCGGATGTTCCTACCACATGTGTCCGAACCTAGAGTGATTCTCAAACTTCAAGGAGTTTGATGGAGGGATTGTCCATATGGGCAATGACAATACTTGTCACACTAGAGGCATCAGAACGATCCGACTGAAAATGCATGACGGTACAATCAGACAAGTTACAGACGTAAGGTATGTCCCTGATCTCAAGAAGAACCTCATATCACTGGGGGTCTTAGACTCAAATGGTTACAAGGTGACCATTCAGAATGGAGTCCTGAGAGTTGTACGTGGAGCATTCTTAGCAATGAAGGGTTATATGAAGGGAAATCTGTATCTCCTTGACAGAGAAACCGTGACAGGCAGAGCAGCAGCCTCTCACAGAATGATGGGATAATCCGACACTTCACTGTTCCTGGCACTCCCCAGCAGAATGGAGTTACAGAAAGGATGAACCGAACTTTGGTTGATAAAGTTCGCTGCATGTTATCCCAGTCGAGCTTGAGCAAAGCATTTTGGGCGGAGGCTTTATTGTTCGTCTCCCACATTATCAACAGATTACCCTCCACCGCAATTGATGGGAAGACTCCCATAGAGGTGTGGTCTGGATATTCTGCCATTGAATATGATCGGCTTCGTAGTTACGGATGCAAAACTGGATCCTAGAGCCAAGAAAGCTGTCTTCATGGGCTTTAGTGAAGGAGTAAAAGCAGTCCGATTGTGGAACCCTGAGTCAAAGAGAGTCATCGTAAGCCGAGATGTTGCCTTTGACGAATCTGTAATGCTGAAACTGTCAACTCCAGAGAATGTGAACCAAGATTCTCTAAAGCAGGTGGAGTTTGAATCAGAAGATGCTGGTCAAAATTCAGATGAATCTGAACCAGAATCTGATGACACCTTAACTGAAGTGGAGGAGTCATCACCGGAAATCTTTCAGCAACTTGAATCAGTTGTCACCAGTAGACCGAATAGACATATTCGGAAACCTGCTCGATACACAGACATGGTGGCATACGCCCTTCCAGTAATTGATGATGATGTCCTGATCAATTACAAAGAAGCTGTAAACAGCCCTGAGCATGCCCAGTGGAAGGAGGCGATGGATGAAGAGATGACATCACTTCATCAAAATCAGACTTGGAAGTTGGTTTCACTTCCAACACTCAATTGGGTGCAAATGGGTCTTTGCCAAAAAGGAGAGTGCTACCGGCAAAGACAGCATTAGATACAAAGCCAGATTGGTAGCCAAAGGTTAGGCTCAAAAAGAAAGGAATAGACTACAATGAGTTATTTTCACCTGTTGTTAAGCATGCATCTATTCGGATCTTATTGGCTTTAGTAGCACTGTATAACCTAGAGATAGTTCAACTTGATGTAAAAACTGCATTCCTCCATGGTTCCGTAGAGGAGGAAATTTGTATGACTCAACCAGATGGTTTTGGAGTCCCCGGTAGCAAAGATTACAAAAGCAAGTTGAACAGGTCACTGTATGGTCTGAAACAATCCCGTGACAGCTGTACAAACGGTTGGACTGTTTCATGACAGGATGAAAAGTACACACACAGTCAATTTGATCACTGTGTTTATTTCCGGAAACTTCAAGATGGATCATTTGTCTATCTGCTGAAAAAGGCAAGGTGGAGATCGACAGGCTGAAGGCTCAACTGAGCTCAGAGTTCGAGATGATCTTGGAGAAGCTAAGAAAATTCTTGGGAAGTAGACAGAAAAATTGACTCAGGCTCAGTGCATTGATGAATCATGCCAATGCAGTAGGTGCCCTGATATGTGAGTAATGATGTGTACATTTGAAGGAGAAAGGAGGAAGCTCTGATCTGTGAATTCTCTCTGTGGATTCTCGCCAAGGTGGAGATTGTTGGAATATGGTATGGCTCAAAGTCACCTTTGGTGGCTTACCACCAATAATGGAGCTACCACTTGCACCACTTGCACCACCAATAATGGAAGCTACCACTTGCAAATGGATGGTGGCTATGGTGGCTACCACTTGCAATGTGTTCACACCAAGATAGGTGGTGGAAGGTGGCTATGGTGGCTGCCACTTGCTTAGTGTTCACACCTTGATATTTTGGCTATAAATAGCCATGTAGAGTAAGAGAGAAAAGATGAGTAGAGTAGAGTTGAGTTGAGTAAGTTAGAGCTAAAATTGTTGAAGCAAATACTCTGTGTTTATAGAGTAATTCGGTATTGTGTTGAGTTGTGAGTTCAGTGCTTGTGTAGCACCTTGAATTCTGTATTTGTTTGTACTCCATCTCCATTAATACAAAGCTTCAAGCTCCTCCTCCCGTGGACGTAGGCACAGTTGCCGAACCACGTAAAATATCGGTATTTTTTCAGTGTGTTTAAATCGGTTTTAGTAATATCAATTCGCTTCCGCACAACAAGTATATATAGAAATTTATATATAATTATAATATGCTTTTATATATATATATATATATATATATACATATATTTAATGTTACACTACCATACTTGCATTTCTCAAGTTCAAAGACTCAAATTATTGTATTTAATTGTGTATTCATTTTGATGATATGCAAGAACATAAAAATTATCATGTAATGAACATGTGAATAGTGTGAAAACCAAATCGTTGTGTAAACGTTAATGCTAGGAAAAGTAAAAATAGCCATGTAACTATTGAAAAAGTTTTTGAAAAGAATTTAAAAGATTGAGCAAATAGTTTAATAAAAAGTTAAATACGAATATAAGTAGTTTTTTACCTTTTTAGGATTTGAATTCAGGATTTGAAATCGAGAACTTCAAGTTTGAAATATCATATTCTTAATCCCAAGGATTTCCCTAGCTTTGCCGCTACTTTTATCTTTGCGTTTTCTTTACAACTTACTATTACCATTATTGTTGTTATAATATAATATATAGTTTTAGAATTTAGAAAATACAAGTCTTCAAGTTAATTTTACAGTTTTGATATTCTCTTGCAAATTATTACTAAAGTGGACTGTTTAATTATGTGCGAAGAGCAAGAATTCAGCAAATATATGAGGAAGAGATTTAAAAGGTTGAAAGTAGAGATGAAAGAGATCAGCAAAGAGCAGCAAAACATGAAGGAAGGGCAAAGGCAAGTTGAAGCAAAATTCAAAGCAATCGAAGAAGAATGCGATCAGCTTCGTAAGGAAACTAACCAAATTATCCGACAAAGTGCCGACACTCAAATCCGTCTCGCTCTGATGTTCAATATCCTAAAGGCAAGAGAACAAGGCGATTTCGCCAAGGCTGCTCAATTAACTCGGTTACTTCGGTAAAGCAATCCGTTTCCATTACTTTTTCATTTCAATTGGTAACTTTTGCCTTATATCATTGGTTTTTTTTTTTTTTTTCCAGGGAAATAGTAGCCAGAGATAATTGTCAAAATGAAGCATCCCGGAAGCAGTAGTTCAAAGATCAAATTCGAATTTTCTTTTTCAAGGAGATGGTATTGAATTTATAAAAAAAAAAAAAAAAAAATTCAAATTAAGCCATACAAGCTTAATTGGAGGACAATTTTTCAAATGTTATTTTGATGATCAAACTTCAATAATACTTTCTTAAAGACGTATTTTTATAAAATTTCCTATATTGAGGGCTGTTGCAGGCAGCGATTCAAAAGGCGATGGTGTAGCGATCGTTATTTCGCAGTCGCGACACCCTCCGCCACTGGTTTACATCTAAAAAGTCATGTGAGGAAAAATCACTTCAATAATAGCCGATTACCGATTACAGCCGATTACCGATTACGGTCGTAAAAAACGGTTTAACGGTCAATAGCGATAGCGGGGCGCTATTACAGTTATTCACTGTTTCCGACAAACAATTCAGTCCAAAATAAAAATAAATAAATCGGCCCTAAATGCCAAAATAGAAGAAAAAACAGAGTAACAAATCTGATTTACCAACTCATCAAATCAGTTTAAACAAAAATTCAAAATCAAGCAAAAAATCTGATAAGTATACTATCAAAAACTTTAAAATTTCAGATTGCTGAAACGTGAGATTCGAGAGGAGTGACACTCATTCCATAATCAATGATGTGGGTTATATGTGAGATTCGAGAGGAGTGACACCCATTCCATAATCAATGATGTGGGTTATATGAAGGCTCTGATGCACTGTAGGTGCAGGCTTGTCGAGAGAATTTCTTTTTTAACTCTTCCTATCATCCGAGAGTGGGTATTCAGAGCGCGACTAAAGAAATGAAGAAAATCACATAAATGACTAGAGAAAAAGAAAACAGTAGGAGTTTTTGGATTGAAGAGAAAGAAAGTCTTAAAATTTGGAAGATCACGTGGATAGGACAAAATTAGTGGGGTCATATACTATTCAAGTTAAAAAAAAAATTGGGTTTAATTCATCTGTCCAAGTTTGATAAAGGAGAGTTAATAAATAAAATAAAGTCAATATTTTACACTTTCAGTTCTTTATTCTTTAATATTTTTTTTTACAGATGCCATTTATTATTATTTTTTTAAATGATTCTTTTGTAATCACTAATCAAGTTTCCAAGTTTAATAAAGTTTATCATTTACAAGTGACATATGTTATCTTTAATTAAATGTATTTTTTAATTTGTTTTTAATTTTTAATTGAGTTTTTTTTATGTAAATAAAAGATTATGGAATGATAAATTATTTAAAAATCATTAAAAAGTGTTTTTATAATTATAACTATAATTATTATGTTTTATAATAAATTGTGTAAAATTGAAAAAAAATCACGATCGCCACTACGCCAAATAGACCTTTTTACAACATGTAAAAAGTGTTACTAAAAGTAAGAAAAATGCTTTCATAGAACAAAGCATTTTCACATGTGTTTTATATGTGACCGTAGTCTAAACCCTCTAATAACACTTATTTATACATATAACAGCACTTTCCTAAATGCTATAATTTCTACTATATAACAACCCTTTTTAACCTTATAAAAGCATTTTGGAAAATGTTACCAAAAGACTTAATTCACAACACTTTAAACGTTATTATAGATAGTTGGTAAAACACATTTTGGTGCTACCTAAAGCTTTTACCATCAGTTTTGAAATGTCGCTATATGATAACCATACTAACATCATTTTTAAAGTGCTGCTATATGATAACAAACTGCAATTAAATCTTTATAATTGTAAATCAAAAAACACTACAATCATGTACTAAGAGTAATCATTTTACTTTAGTATATATTCTTGTGATAACTTTATTTATAATGTTCGTTTTAAAGAACAAAATCTAAAGAATAAAAAAAAACCACTAGCTCTTACAAGAGCTTTTACATGAAAAGAGCTCTTACAAAAAATTTTAAAAAGGGGAAAAACTATGCTCTCTTCTGAAAAGCTCTTCTCTTTTTCTTCCACCTGAAGTTTGCCATTTTCTCAGATTTCCATCGTCTGAATTTTTCTCGACCCCTCAACCAGTCAGAATAATCTTTTCCCTGCTTGCACTCAACGAAGTCTGCTAACAGTAGATGAGTTCTGGGAGCAAAACATATAAGTACAGAAGGAAAATGACTCAAGTTCAATTTGGTCATGAGCTATTCTTTAAACATTTATTCTTTTTTTCTTTATTGTAATTTCCAATTATATATTTAGGCTGCTCAATGCCATGTAGATAAAACCAAGAATGCTTATGTCAAGACATTTTGATAACGTAAGCTAGCAACATATACATATATATGATCAATCACAACTTGGGATAATCTAAGATTCTTGATCATCCAATATTATCAATGCATTGAATGAAGGCATCCATGGAAATTAGAAAAGAAGCATGAGCAATAATTAAAGTTGAGTAATCTTATCAACAAACATTGCGGATTTGAGATTTCAATTCTTTATCTAGAAGCAGAAATTAGAAAAGAATGCATCCATGCTAGCTTCGATCTCTACCATAGTGGCATCGAATTTCTCAAATAAGACATGGTCCAAAAACTAGAACATCTATACAGTATCAAGGCAAAATTAACAAGCTGGTTTACTTGGATACATATTAATCAGGCAGCAAAATCAAACAGCATCCCACAACCTACATAAGCTAGTCAATTGTTGTTCAGATTGACATAAACAAACTGTAATTTCATATATCAGAAACCATTTAATCTTACAATGGCAATGTTGTTTCCATTAAGCAAAATTTGATCAAGCTTTGTGATCCGTCTTCCTTCAGCAGTGATCTCACTGTGATATGAAACAGAAAAGCAAACAAGATCCAGGGGAATTTCAACAATGTAATGTTAAATTAATGCCCAAAACAGGGGATTTTCTTCATGCTCCTGTAGCATCACAGCCAATCTAAAAACCACTCTCAATCCTTGTGTTAGAAATTAACTTCCTGTAACCACTCTCAATCCATCAGATTGCAACTCAGTTTTTTGCATGAGAATGAACGTGAGTGTACATGCATGTGAAGTAATCTACAAGTCCTAAGGATTAACAGCACAGTCACATTACACTTGCCTCTAAGATAACTGTCGCAACCTAAAAAATAACGAGTCTCATCGCAAAACTTTATTATTCATTAAGTGTGACATTAAAAAAAATTGAGGAAAAGTCGACTTAATTCCTCTAAAAAAATGAAGGTTTTTGAAAATGACCTTGAAAAAGACATGGAGTCGCCACCAATCTTTTTTAGCTAGGTGTGATCGGCCACCTATTAAAACCGATTTTATAAAATATTTTAAAAATTAATTAAAACATTTTAAAAACCAATTTCAAGTCTGCGTTTTAAACCAGAGAAATCAAAGAAGCGGGTTAGGTAGTCGGTTACATGTGGGGAAGGATTAGCACCCCCACAACGCCCGCATAAATCGGTAACTTATTAATCGTGTGTTATCTCAAGTCTCGGTAAAAAATTGGTTTTAGATTTAGTATTTCAAGTTAATTCCCAATTTAAACAAAAATAATTCCATTTTTAATTGAAAATGATCCGGAATTTACAAATTCAAAATTTTCCTATATTCCCCAACAAACGTGGCAAAATATAAAATTTTTTATTAATTTGGAAAACTTTCCGAATCATTCTCCTTTTTTGAAAGAAAGATATTCCTTTATTAATGATAATTGATGATATTCCCTCCAGCAAACCTGGTAGAGAACTCATGAATTATCTTAACTCGGGAATATCTTTATTTTTTATTGAAAACCATTATCTTTTTTTTAGAACATTTAAAAGAAATGAATATGTATATGCATGACATAAATAAAATGACATAGCAAAAATATAAATAATATAATGCAAACTAAATGACATGACATGATTTGAATGCTTTAGCATATTCTAAATGAAATGAAATATCCTAAGTTATATGATATATTATAAATAAAATGAAATGACCTAGGTAACATAGTATATTCTATATGAGATGCAATATCCTAAGTCATATGATATATTCTAAATGAAATAAAATAACCTAAGTAACATAACATATTCTATATGAAATGAAATAACCTAAGTAACATGATATTTTCTAAATGAAATAAAATAACCTAAGTAACATAACATATTCTATATGAAATGAAATAACCTAAGTAACATGATATTTTCTAAATGAAATAAAATAACCTAAGTAACATAATATATTCTATATGAAATGAAATAATTTAAATGACATGGCAAACATGAATGATATGGCATATAAATTAAATGAGATGGAATATGAAATAATTCTATCATATAATATGCATGAAAATAAAAATGAAAATAATAATGCATGAACATAGTATATGCTAAATAATATGACCCAAAAAAAATAACTAAATAAAAAGCATAGGATATCATGAAATATTCCAAATCATATAATGAACAATATAACATAATTCAAAATCATAACAATATCATAGAAATTATCATAGCAAGAATCACATATTATATAAAATGCATGAATATGGAAAATGCAATGCATGAAATGTATTTTTTCCTTTAATTAAGGAAATCCGTATATCTAAAAAAGATATCTGACTACCTTAGAAAAATATGTCAAATTAAATATTCTAGAACCAAAATACTTTGTGATTGTTTGAAAACAATTTTGAAAAGCTTGAATTAAAAATAAAAACTGGGCTAAATCTTTTTTTAAATGGCTCTAATTTCCTAAGTTTAAAAATCCGAACTTGACTATCCTTAACCCGAGACTTGAAAAACCATTTTTAGAGTTTAAAAAGGCTTAGAAACTGCCCTAAGTCAGTAGCTAACCCTCCTAATCAGCCCCTCTAAGTAACTTAACCAAAACAGAAAAATGATTTTTCTTTAAATTCAATTCTGACTCCACTGTCCAGTTTTAAGCCACGATTTTTTATCCTATTTTTAAAAATTCAAAAAATTCTGAAACAAATACTGAAGACTCAAGACATGTAAAAATACACGGGAAAAAATCATCTTAATTTTCTGATTAAATACGAATGCCCAGAAAAATCGGAAAAGTACAAAAACTGGGTAAAAAAACTGTTTTGCCAAATTACATTTTTGCCTTTGATAAAATTATTTAAAAATCAAAGTAAAAATATTTGAAACTCATAAAATGACTTACAAACAGTAGCTAGGACTTTTTGAAAGTTAGATAAAATTGGCTAAGTAAAAAAAATCACAAGGTAGAATAATCAACTCGACAAACTGAATTTTCCACAAGTGTGCTCAAGAGAGCATGACTTTGAACCATTAATTGGCTCAAGTCATTATTCAAGTGACATGAACATGAAATGCATGAAACAATACAGCAAACATAATGCATGAAATGCATGAAACAATACAGCAAACATAATGCATGAAATGCATGGATTTAAACCTAAATGTCATGAAAAAATGCATGGCATTCATAAAGTGACCTAGACCTAAATGAACTTGCATGGCATTTAATGCAACCTAGACCTAAAATGCATGAACATGCATGGCAAATAAACCAAACTTAATAACTAAAATATGCATGGCATTTTCACAAACACAAAGCATGCTTAAGCTAAAAACTCAACCAAATATCATGCAAATGCTAACCTATCAACTAACATGGCAAGAATGCACATAAAATGCAAAAATTCCAAGGGTGGCCGAATGGAATAATGTGACTAGCAAACATGGTATTTTCACAAACACTTGGTATACTAACATGCTTAACTAAATCAAATGTCATACAAATGCAAAAACCTACAAACTAACATTTCAAAAATGCAACACACAATGCAAAACACATGGAGTAGCCAAATGGCCTCAAGCTCCAACAAGCATGGCATTTTCACAAACACTTGGTATACTAACATGCTCAACTAAAATATAACACTTAAATCATGCAAAAACCACAAAGCATTTTCACAAACACTTAATATACTAAATCTAAAACATGCTCAACTAAGATATAAAACTCAAATCATGCAGAGACCACACAAGCATTTTCACAAACACTTGATATACTAAATCTAAAACATGCTCAAATTTAAACATCATGAAAATAGAAAATTAAAAATGCAAAAACATGATATTTAAAACATAAATGGCAACAAACAAAGCAACCAAATTAAAATATAACTCAAGAATATGAAGTAACATAACATTTAAAACACCAAGATCAAAGAAAATAACATAAACAATATGGTAAAATAAATCAAAACAGCAACTTAACTAAATAATGTAGGCCATTTGGCCATGGCGAGTTTATTATAAGAAAAATTTTAAAAAAAATATATTCAAGAAAGAGATGAAGGAAGAACTTGAAAAGAACAATAAAAATCATTTATTTAAAATGGAAACTCACCAAATAGAAATCAAAATAGCAAAAACAAGAATGGAAAATCAAGAAAGTGCAAGAGTTGGTGCTCAAGAGCAACCTCAAGAAGCTATATTTCAAGCTTTATCACTTCAAACTTTCCTTTCCTTTCCTTTCTTTTCTAAACTTTTCTTTTTTGCTTTCAACCAAGAAGAGAAAAGTAAGTAAAAACTAAAAGAATTCAGCAAAATGAAGATGAAAAATGAAATTTCTGACCCCCCTACATGCTGGCCGAATGGCCCTCAATATTCTCCAAGATGTTGTCATTTTTTGTAACCAATTTTCCATCAAATGGCTAATAATTCAAGGAGAAAAAATCATGAAATTACCACCTTTAGATTAGCATATCAGCTCTCTCAAATTACAGCTGTTAAAGAATAATGTTGACATCTCTCTTGGCCTATGTGGCTTAATCACCATGGCTTGATCAAAGAGAATCTCTAACTAACTCTTGATTTTTAGCCATTTGATTGAAAAATCAGAAACTTCCTCCTTCCTTTGGGCTTGGGCAGGCCAGCACTTCTCTTTTCCAGCCCAAGTCTGATTTTTTGAAAGGCCCAAAGAAGCCCTTTTCGGTTGCTTGGGTGAAATGACCGTTTTTCCCCCGGATGCAAATAAATATCAAACGGACTCCAAATTCAAATTTTCTTTTTTTAATACTTCCAAAATAATGAAATATTGCGTTCTGGAGGTTTTCAAAATTATCCGAGTCCGTTTGCTATTTATTTGGATTTTTTCTTCCAAAAATGCCCTTTTATGCCCCTACATTTTACCATTTTTTTAAACGAGCTCCAAATCAGGATTTTTCTTCACCAATCTCTTCAAAATAATTAACAAGTGTGATCTGGAAGTTTTCATAATTTTTGGAGCTCATTTGGTATTTTTTCGGGATTTATCGGCTTGAATTACTATATAGGAGGCCCGGGATTTGGCCATTTTGCAAACGAACTCCGAATCAAGATTTTCTTTTGCCAATCGCTTCCAAATAATTTAAAAATGAGATTTGAAAATTTTCAAAATTTTTGGAGTCCATTTGCTATTTTTTCGGGATTTTCCTTTTTGAATTACTACATTAGAAGCCCGGGATTTGGCCATTTTGCAAACGAACTCCGAATCAAGATTTTATTTTACCAATCTCTTTCAAATGATTTAAGAATGATATTGAAAAATTTTCCGAATTTTCAGAGTCCATTTGCTATTTTTTCCAAATTTTCCAATTTTGCCTTTTTGCCTCCGAAATCCGGTTTTGCTCAAAACAAGTCCGATTTTCAGATTTTCTTCAAGCTGAGCCTTGGGCTATCCTTTTTAATCATTCCTCATCCATTGGGGGCTTTGGTCTTACCAAGTCGGGCCATTTCTGTGATTCTTCCCGATTTCACCGAAATCCACTAAAAAACCTAATTCTCGGTTTTCTCCCGGATTGACTTTTCTTTCGATTTTTCTTGCAAGTGACTTCTCCATTATCCATAGTCAGTGCTTATATTTCATTTGGAACCTTCAATTTCGACCAATTGGATCGTTTAAGCACTTTTCCCCAATTTCTCGGATTAGGGTTTCCTTTCTACTGAATCTCCAAATCCCAACTTCCGAACTCCATATCTTTCAATGTAGACCTCGGATTATCAAAATTATTTCGCCAGTTTTCAATTGAACTTAAAATCTTGATTTTGAGAGTGGGTTGACGTTTTCAGTAGGTTGACTTTCTGGGGTTGACTTTTTCGGGGTTCACTTTTTTCGGGGTTGACTTTTTTCAAGTTTGACTTTTTATGCTCGCCCTCTTAAACTAAGTCTTGGAGTACCACCTGCAGTATGAAAAAAGTATTTTTACACTCGGAAACATCAATATAGGAAGAAAACATACATGTTTAGTGGTCCGACAAAATTAGGTGTCTACAACTGCCCCTCTTTGGCTATTGCTGAGGATCAGGAATCAGGCAAAGATAAACCGACACTAATTTTGTACGGTCAGTGAAATCACATGTGAAGGAAAGGGAAAGGGGTTTTCTTTTTCATTCTTCTATCATTTTTTCATTTTCTATTTTTTCTATTTTTTTCTTTTTTTCCTTTTTTCTATTTTTTCATTTTTTTCATTTTTTTAAACAGTAAATTGAAGATTTTCTCCTTCAATTGAATTCCCTGACTAATCAAGGCTCGACCCGTCTTAAAGAAACGAATTCGATTTGCAAGAAAGGAAATGACCTCGACGATGGTCTCGGGGCCTTAACCTGTCTTGTTCTCAGCTGTGTTTAAAGTTCTGGATATCTCCTCCAGAAGCTTCGGCTATCACCACCAAAGTCTTGCTCATTTTTAGAACTGTAAAAATTCTGGGTCTCACCTCCAGAAGCTTCAGCTATCACCACCGAAGACTTTTTACCTTTTCAAAGGATTTTAAAACTCTGGATATCTCCACCAGAGGCTTCAGCTATCACCACCGAAGACTTGTTCATAATATAAAAAAAGTACCTTGACGATGATCTCGAGGCTCGACTCGTCTTAAGGAAACGAATTCGATTTGTAAGAAGAGAAATGACCTCGACGATGGTCTTGGGGCCTTAACCTGTCTTGTTCTTAGCTGTGTTTAAAATTCTGGGTATCTAGAAGCTTCGGCTATCACCACCAAAGTTTTGCTCATTTTTAAAACTGTAAAAATTTTGGGTATCACCTCCAGAAGCTTCAGCTATCACCACCGAAGACTTTCTACCTTTTCAAAGGATTTTAAAACTCTGGATATCACCACCAGAGGCTTCAGGTATCACCACCGAAGACTTGTTCATAATAATAAAAAAGGTACCTCGACGATGATCTCGGGGCTCGACTCGTCTTAAGGAAACGAATTCGATTTGCAAGAAAGGAAATGACCTCGACGATGGTCTCGGGGCCTTAACCTGTCTTGTTCTCAGCTGTGTTTAAAATTTTGGATATCTCCTCCAGAAGCTTCGACTATCACCACCAAAATCTTGCTCATTTTTAAAACTAAAAAAAATTTTGGGTATCACCTCCAGAAGCTTCAGCTATCACCACCGAAGACTTTCTACCTTTTCAAAGGATTTTAAAACTCTGGATATCTTCACGAGAGGCTTCAGCTATCACCACCGAAGACTTTTTCATAATATAAAAAAAAGTACCTCGACGATGATCTCGGGGCTCGACTTTTTTAAGATGACCTTCTCTTTTTGTGGTATCGGCACTTTCATAAATGGCATCAAAAATTTCCATTCTACTCTAGACCGCCCGTTTTTGGGTTTTCGCCCTAGAGTCCCCTTTTCTCTCCAATTTTTCTTTTTTCGTTGTTTTACCATGCACTTGAGAATTCTAAATTCTTCCTTAGTGAAATGAGAATTTGATGAGATGAGATAAAATCTGAGGAAAACCCTTCAAATTAAATATTCATGCTTGATCAAAATAGACTTTTAAAGCACGTAATGTAGGCCATGGCTCAGGATTCAGAAAGAAAGGATAAATAGGCCCAAAATATGTGTTTGAGGGTAATCAGATCAAGGATCCTTTCTTTAAGGAGGATTCTCTTTGAAGCATTTGTCTCTTCTTGGACATTTCTTTCCTTTTGACTTTGTTTTTTTTCTTCCTTGCTTTTGGCTTTCAATTTGCCATGTCTTTTCACATACTTTTTTTTTGTCTGTTTTTTTCTTGGCTTTCATTTCGCCATCTTTTCCTTTTCTTTTTTCTTTGACAAAGTGAGCCCGTATTTATTCGGGGTTCCATTTGCTTTATATCTGTCTTTGAGCTAGGACTAATTTCTCAATGATCTTTAAAAAGATCTTTCCTCGCATTTGTCCCCAGTGTAGAGGGTGATCCTTGATCAGGGTTCAAAGAAGAAAAAATTCTTTTGGCTCAAAAGGGGTGACTATGGATAATTTCTTTTTGTGCGAAAGGGATATGAAAGATGGTCATTCCTCATGTCAAGCACGAATATTCACTTTGAAAAGTAATCCCCAGGGGAAATAGATATTCAGAATTTCATTTTGCACTTTGGAATCATCTGAATTCTCATATGCATGATACCACAAATTTTTTCATTTTTCATTTTCATCGCATGCCACAATGATTCATGCGTTAGTCCATCCTTATTCACCATGTATCCATCATTTCCACATATGATCCCCCAATTTGATTAACCATGAGAATTTGTATCAACGAGGAACATAGCAAGTCTAGGTCTATACTGAAAAGATTGAATTTCAAATCTGAGTTCCTTGAAGAGACAAGGAAAATATGATCCAAAAATGAGTTTTCTCTGGGACAAGGGATAATCTAGTTTGGTCATTGTGCTCCAAGGTATTAATCATGAAGTGATGTTTGGGTATTTGAAGTTTTATGGTCATTGGAAAAGGTCATGAATGGTTTTAGCACAATCTTGACACATACCAAATTATCAAAATCTAGATTCTTGAAAGAATGTCTCATTTGTTTGAATTTCAAGGAATTTGAATTTTTTTAAAAAGTTCGTTTCTTTGTTCATAGCCTAGACTAAGATCTACGACTTTGCTTATTCTGTGATGACAATGGTTTTATGAAGTCAAATCATTCATATTCCTTGAAGTATTAACTATTTCAAGTGTTCTTGGTTTAAGAGATTTAGGCTTAGGAAAACCTAAAGAGAGGGAAAAAGGTATTGGGTCATTTGTAACACTGATCATCAATCTTCTTGAGACTATCCGTTATTAAAAATTCCTTAATGCTTGTTTTTGCAAATTCAAATTATTGTTAAAACACAACAAACACAAAGAATTTAAAATTCAAAATTCATTTAATTCATGTAGATGTTAACATGAGACAAGTGCTTTCATCATCACAGTGTATAGAACTACATGCGTCAAAAACCTAATATGATCATGCACAATGTTTCTTATGACACTTGGCTTCCCCATCTTCAAAACTTATCGAACCAGCCTTGATGAGATCTCTGACCTTGTACTTCAAAGCGGGGCAGTTCTCTGTTGAGTGACCTTGATTGCCAGAATGATACCCACAACACTCATTAGCATCATACCAGCTCGGATAAGGGGGCTTCAGAGGCTCTATTTGCATGGGTGTCACAAGGTGATTCTGGATGAGTTGAGGTAGTAGCTCACTGTATGTCACAGGAATCGGGTCAACCTGATTTCTTTTTCGCTTTTTATGCCCCCTTCGATTATTCCAAAGGGTGTTCGATTGATAGACAGATGTAAATTCTGGTGTAGTTGCAGTCATTGGTTGGTAGGGATAAAAACCTTGAGAGACATTGTTCAGGGTAGAGTAAAATGGCTGATACGAGGATAATTTGGGAGGTGGGACAAAGTCTTCCACGACTTGGGTATCTTTCTTTTTCTTTTCAGATGCCCCCTTTTTCTTGGTATTGAATGTTCTTTCTCCTTCAATTTTCCCATCTTTGATAGCATTCTCAATCATCTCCCCTGAAATTACCATGTCCAAAAAATTCTTCGTGGTGTTGCCGACAAGTATATCATAGTACGGGGCCTGCAGTGTATCCATAAAAATGACAGTGGTTTCTTTCTGAGTTAAGGGCGGTTGTACTTGGACGGCCAGGCTCATCCATCGTTGCGCATATTCTTTGAAGCTCTCAGTAGCTCTTTTCTTCATATTTTGCAAGGTGAGACGGTCAGGCGCCATGTCGGTCATATGCTTGTACTGGTTTAGAAAAACCCTAGCCAGGTCATTCCAAGAGTGAATCTGATCCTTGCTCAACTGACTATACCACATAATTGCGGATTCGCTGAGGCTATCCTGAAAGCAGTGAATCAAAAGCTTATCATTATCTATATGACTTGTCATCTTCCGGCAGAACATAGTGATGTGGGTTGATGGATCAGTCGTCCCGTCATATTTCACAAAGTCAGGAATCTTGAACTTGGGAGGAATGACTAAATCGAAGACCAAACATCGTTCTTTCGCATCTAAACTCCCAAATACATTTGTACTTTCTACTGCCCGGAGCCTTTCATCTAACAACTGATATTTCCCTTGGGAATCTACCAACTCAACCTCATTTACTGCAACCCTTTTCAACTTTGCCTGTTCAGCTGGATCATCTGAGTTTAGGACATTGACGGGGTTAACAGTGTTCTGGGCATCAATCATTACGACCTCATTCTGACCCTTTTATGCCTCTAACCCTTCTCTGGCGACAAAGTTTTCGGTGTATCCTTTTCCCTTGATTACGGTAGACATCAGCTCCATCAATTTAGTCATCTGATCCTTAGATTCTGCTTGAGATTTTGCCAGTTGTTCTCGCAATTCTTTTTGTTCCCTTTCCATTTTTTCCATTCGGGCAACTTGTTCATCCTCCATAGCACCAGCCTGTATTAAAAGTGTACTCAGTACTTCTTCTGATTTGAAATGGAAATTCTTTCAAAGACTCCTAAAGCCAAGCCAACTTCTGTTTTATTTCCCCCAAATGTATGTCATGATGAATGAGCCATGATTGTCATTTGATGCATATGAAGCCTAAACAATATGATGTATGGACATGTACAATGGAAACATGCTGACCATATATGTAATAAATGCAATCACAATGCCAACATGTTGCAAACAAAGAATAAACAAATCAACACATGGATGTCGCAGCCTAAAAAATAATAACGACGAGTCTCATCGCAAGACTTTATTATTCGTTAAGCGTGACATTAAAAAAAACCCGAGGAAAAGTCGACTTAATTCCTCTAAAAATGAAGGTTTTGAAAATGACCTTAAAAAAGACATGGAGTCGCCACCAATCTTTTTTAGCTAGGTGTGATCGGCCACCTATTAAAACCGGTTTTATAAAATATTTTAAAAATTAATTAAAACATTTTAAAAACCAATTTCAAGTCTGCGTTTTAAACCAGAGAAATCAAAGAAGCAGGTTCGGGAGTCGGTTACGTGTGGGGAAGGATTAGCACCCCCACAACGCCCGTATAAATCGGTACCTTATTAATCGTGTGTTATCTCAAGTCTCGGTAAAAGTTGGTTTTAAATTTAGTATTTCGAGTTAATTCCCAATTTAAAAATAATTCCATTTTTTATTGAAAATGATCCAGAATTTATAAATTCAAAATTTTCCTATATTCCCCAACAAACGTGGCAAAATATAGAAATTTTTATTAGTTTTGGAAAACTTTCCGAATCATTCTCTTTTTTGAAAGAAAGATATTCCTTTATTAATGATAATTGATGATATTCCCTCCAGCAAACCCGGTAGAGAACTCATGAATTATTTTAACTCGGGAATATCTTTATATTTTTTATTGAAAACCATTATCTTTTTGAAAACATTTAAAATAAATGAATATGTATATGCATGACATGAATAAAATGACATAGCAAAATCTAAATAACATAATGCAACCTAAATGACATGGCAAACATGAATGATATGGCATATAATTTAAATGACATGGAATAAAATAATACTATCATATAATATGCATAAAAATAAAAATGCAATGCATGAAATGTATTTTTTCCTTTAATTAAGGAAATCCGTATATCTAAAAAGATATCCGGCTACCTTAGGAAAATATGTCAAATTAAATATTCTAAAACCAAAATACTTTGTGATTGTTTGAAAACAATTTTGAAAAGCTTGAATTAACAATAAAAACTGGGCTAATTTTTTTTTTAAATGGCTCTAATTTCCTAAGTTTAAAAAATCCGGACTTGACTACCCTTAACCCGGGACTTGAAAAACCATTTTTAGAGTTTAAAAGGGCTTAGAAATCATCCTAAGTCAGTAGCTAACCCTCCTAATCAGCCCACTCTAAGTAAATTAACCAAAACAGAAAATTGGTTTTTCTTTAAATTCAATTCTGACTCCACTGTCCAGTTTTAATACACGATTTTTTACCCTATTTTTAAAAATTCCAAAAATTCTAAAAAAAATACTGGAGACTCAGGACATATAAAAATATACGAGAAAAAATCGACTTAATTTTTTGATCAAAGATGAATTCCCAGAAAAACCAGAGATGTACGAGTTTTTGGAGGAGAAAAAACTGCTTTGTTTTTCTTTAAATTCAATTCTGACTCCACTGTCCAGTTTTAATCCACGATTTTTTACCCTATTTTAAAAAATTCCAAAAATTCTAAACAAAATACTGGAGACTCAGGACATATAAAACTACATGAGAAAAAATTGTCTTAATTTTCTGATCAAAGATGAATTCCCAGAAAAATCGGAGATGTACGAGTTTTGGGTGGAAAAAAAAACTGCTTTGCCAACACATTTTTTTTTGTCTTTGATAAAATCATTTAAAAATAAAAATAAAAATATTTGAAACTCATAAAATGACTTGAAAGCAGTAGCTAGGACTTTTTGAAAGTTAGATAAAAATTGGCTAAGTAAAAAAAATCACAAAGGTAGAATAATCAATTTGACAAACTTAATTTTCCACAAGTGTGCTCAAGAGAGCATGACTTTGAACCATTAATTGGCTCAAGTCATTATTCAAGTGGCATGAACATGAAATGCATGAAACAATGCAGCAAACATAATGCATGAAATGCATGGATCTAAACCTAAATGTAAGGAAAATGCATGACACAAATAATATGGCCTAGACCTAACATGAACTTGCATGGCATTTAATGTAACCTAGACCTAAGACATGCATGGCATTTTCACAAACACAAGGCATGCTTAATTCAAAAATCCAACCAAATATCATGCAAATGCAAAAACCTAACAACTAGCATGACAAAAATACAACACACAATGCAAAACACATGGAGTAGCCAAATGGCCCCAAGCTTCAACAAGCATGGCATTTTCACAAACACTTGGTATGCTAGCATGAAAAACTAAGTCATAACACAAAAATCACACAAGCATTTTCACAAACACCTAATATACTAAATCTAAAACATGCTCAAATTTAAACAACATAAAAACAGAAAATTAAAAATGCAAAAACACGATATCTAAGACATAAATGGCAATAAACAAAGCAACCAAATTAAATATAACTTAAGAACATGAAATAACATAATATTTAAAACATCAAAAATAAAGAAAATAGCATAAACAATATGGTAAAATGAATCAAAAACAACAACTTAAAATAAATAATGTAGGCCATTTGGCCATGGTGAGTTTATTGTAAAAACAAAATGTAAAAAAAATATATATATACTTAAGAAAGGAAATGAAGGAAGAACAAGAAACATTATTTTAAAATGAAAACTCACCAAGTAGAGATTAAAATAGCAAAAAATAAGAATAGAAAATGAAAGTGCAAGAGTTGGTGCTCAAGAGCAACCTCAAGAAGCTAATATTTCAAGCTTTTCTCTTCAAACTTTCCTTTTTTAATAATTTTATTTTTTTGCTCTCAACCAAGAAGATAAAAAACTAAGAAAAACTAAGAGAAATCAACCAAAATGGAAAAGAAAAAACAAAATCTGCCTCCCCCCTCTAGGGCTGGCAGAAAATGATGCTTATATGGACTCCAAGATGTTGTCATTTTTGTGTAACCTAATTTCCATCAAATGGCCAATAATTCAAGATGAAAAGTCATGAAATTACCACCCTTAGATTAGCATCTCAGCCCTCTCAAATTACAGCTGTCCAAGAAAAATGTTGACATCTTTTTTCCAGCCCAACTCTGATTTTTTGAAGGGCCCAAAAAGCCCTTTTCGGTTGCTTGGGTGAAATGACCATTTTGCCCCCCGGATGCAAATAAATATCAAACGGACTCCAAATTCAATTTTTCTTTTTTTAATACTTCCAAAATAATAAAATATTGAGTTCTGGAAGTTTTCAAAATTATCCGAGTCCGTTTGCTATTTATTTGGATTTTTTCTTCCCAAAAATGCCCTTTTATGCCCCTACATTTTACCATTTTTTAAACGAGCTCCAAATCAAGATTTTTCTTCACCAATCTCTTCAAAATAATTAAAAAGTGTGATCTGGAAGTTTTCATAATTTTTGGAGCTCATTTGGTATTTTTTTGGGATTTATCGGCTTGAATTACTGCATAGGATGCCCGGGATTTGGCCATTTTGCAAACGAACTCGGAATCAAGATTTTCTTTCGCCAATCTCTTCCAAATAATTTAAAAATGAGATTTGCCAAATTTCATAATTTTTGGAGTCCATTTGCTATTTTTCCGGGATTTATCTTTTTGAATTACTGCATAAGAAGCCCGGGATTTGGCCACTTTGCAAACGAACTCGGAATCAAGATTTTCTTTCTCCAATCTCTTTAAAATGATTTAAGAATGAGATTGACAAATTTTCCATAATTTTCGGAGTCCATTTGCTATTTTTCCCAAATTTTTCCAATTTTACCCTTTAACCTCCAAAACCCGATTTTGCTCAAAACAAGTCCGATTTTCAGATTTTCTTCAATCTGAGCCTTGGGCCATCCTTTTTAATCATTCCTCATCCATTGGGGGCTTTGGTCTTACCAAGTCGGGCCATTTCTGTGATTCTTCCCGATTTCACTGAAATCCACTAAAAACCCTAATTCTCGGTTTTCTCCCGGATTGACTTTTTTTCGGTTTTTCTTGCAAGTGACTTCTCCATTACCCGTAGTCAGTGCTTATCTTTCATTTGGAACCTTCAATTTCGACCAGTTTGATCGTTTAAGCACTTTTCCCCAAATTTCTCGGATTAGGGTTTCCTTTCTACTGAATCTCCAAATCCCAACTTCCGAACTCCATATCTTTCAATGTAGACCTCGGATTATCAAAATTCTTTCGCCATTTTTCAATTGAACTTAAAATCTTGATTTTGAAAGTGGGTTGACTTTTTCAGTAGTTGACTTTCTGGGGTTGACTTTTTCGGGGTTGACTTTTTCGGGGTTGACTTTTTTTCAAGTTTGACTTTTTGTGCTCGCCCTCTTAAACTAAGTCTCGGAGTACCACCTGCAGGATGAAAACAGTCTTTTTACACTTGGGAACATCAATATGGGAAGAAAACATACCTGTTTAGTGGTCCGGACAAAATTAGGTGTCTACAGCTGCCCCTCTTTGGCTATTGCTGAGAATCAGGAATCAGGCAAAGATAAACCGACACTAATTTTGTACGGTCAGTGACATCACATGTGAAGGAAAGGGAAAGGGGTTTCTTTTTCATTTTCATTTTTTTTTTCATTTTCTATTTTTCATTTTTTCATTTTTTTCTTCTTTCTTCTTTTTTTCTTTTTTCTTTTTTCCTTTTTTTTTTATTTATTTATTATTTATTTTATTTATTTTTTTCTATTTTCTCTTTTTTCATTTTTTTTAAAAACAATAAATTGAAGATTTTGTCCTTAAATTGAATTCCCTGCCTAAACAAGGCTCGATTCGTCTTAAGGGAATGAATTCGATTTCAAAAGAAAAATTTATGCTCGAAGGGCTTTAAAATTGGTGCCCGAAGGTCTTAAAATGGTGCCCGGAGGTCTTAAAAATTGGTGCCCGGAGGTCTTAAAAATTGGTGCCCGGAGGTCTTAAAGATGTTGCCCGGAGGTCTTACCTGTGATTTGAAAAATTATGCCCGGAGGTCTTAAAAATTGGTGCCCGGAGGTCTTACCCCTGAAAAAAGTTATGCCCGGAGGTCTTAAAGATGTTGCCCAGAGGTCTTACCTGTGATTTGAAAAAAATTATGCCCGGAGGTCTTAAAAATTGGTGCCCGGAGGTCTTACCCCTAAAAAAAATAATGCCCGGAGGTCTTAAAGATGTTGCCCGGAGGTCTTACCTGTGATTTGAAAAATTATGCCCGGAGGTCTTAAAAATGGTGCCCATAGGCCTTACCCCTGAAAAAAAGAGTTATGCCCGGAGGTCTTAAAGATGTTGCCCGGAGGTCTTACCTGTGATTTGAAAAATTATGCCCGGAGGTCTTAAAATGGTGCCCGGAGGTCTTAAAAATTTGTGCCCGGAGGTCTTAAAATGGTTTGAAAAAACTGCGCTGTATGCGACTTTAAAAATGATGCTCGGGGGTCTTAAGAATGGTGCCCGGAGGCCTTACCCGTGATTTGAAAAAAATGCGCTGTATGCGACTTTAAAAATGATGCCCGGTGGTCTTAAGAATAGTGCCCGGAGGCCTTAAGAATGGTGCCCGGAGGCCTTACCCGTGATTTGGAAAAAATGCACTGTATGCGACTTTAAAAATGATGCCCGGGGGTCTTAAGAATGGTGCCCGGAGGCCTTACCCGTGATTTGGAAAAAATGCGCTGTATGCGACTTTAAAAATGATGCCCGGGGGTCTTAAGAATGGTGCCCGGAGGCCTTAAGAATGGTGCCCGGAGGCCTTACCCGTGATTTGGAAAAAATGCACTGTATGCGACTTTAAAAATGATGCCCGGGGGTCTTAAGAATGGTGCCCGGAGGCCTTACCCGTGATTTGAAAAAAATGCGCTGTATGCGACTTTAAAAATGATGCCCGGGGGTCTTAAGAATGGTGCCCGGAGGCCTTACCCGTGATTTGAAAAAACTGCGCTGTATGCGACTTTAAAAATGATGCCCGAAGGTCTTCAGAATGGTGGTGAAGAATTGTTGAAAATTAACCTAAAGATTTTGAGAAGATGCGAATGCTTTTTGATGCAAATGCATATGTTGTATAAGATACGAAATGACTTAAACTGGTGCAAATGTCTTTAATGCAAATGTAAATGACTTGGATTGATGCCCATGTTTCATGATGCAGATGCCCCTACTAATTGTGTTCATGTAACTGGTTTATGAATGGTGTAACTACAATTACCACACATTAATGAAAATGCAATGATTCTAGAAATGATGCAATTGCTTGAGATGACACAAATGCGAATTCCATGGAGAATGTAAATGTAAAGGTAAAATGGAGATGCTTATGGAATAATGCCAATGCAAATACCCATGAATGATGAAAATGCTTGCTGACACTGTGCAGATGCAAAAGCTCGATAGAGAGATGAGTGCTCATGAGTGATGCAAATGACCCTGGTTGTTCCTCTAGACTTTGGCTTAGCCTTTCAAATTCATTTTTCCTCTTCAAATCAGAGTATATCTTCAATTCATTTTGGCTATTCTCTTTGCCCCAACAGTTTTCAAACTTTCATCAACAGAGATCTGAACTGGGTTCGATATCTTCTTCTCATATCTGGAAGTCAGGACCTATCCTGGCAGTTCTATATCTTTGGGTTAGAAAAATCCTTGTCTCATGTCAACATCAAAAATGGGTATTTCAAAAATATTTTTATTTTCCTTTTTGAAAAACAATTTTGCTTATTTAAGGAAAACTTCTAAGCCAAAAATTTTAACTCCACAGTGTATGATGTACAAATCTTTTGATGACTGATGATCACTGTTATAAAATTCCCTAAGTATTAATTTGGGTTTTTCAATTTGAATTGACAAAGCTCGATACAACAAGATTTTGGTTTTTCCAGGAAAACTTCACAACAAAAATGTATGTCCCTTCTAGGCTCACAAATGGAACAGATTTTATAAATCATGAATTCATTGAGAACCAAACAAATTCAACATTCTTGTAGTTTCCAATATCAAGGTATTTTGACAAGCGTCAAGATTGGCTGGGATGTTTAAATCGAAAAGTTTGATATTGGAGGAAAAAAAGATTCAATTTTTGAAGACAATCCTCCGAATGAGAGTTGGCAATTTGGGGGTTCACGAATTCCTAGATGTTCCTCGATGACCACTCCTTTAATAAGATCTTTTCTTTTGGGGTATCGGCACTATCATAGATGGCATCAAAAATTCCTATTCTACTCTAGACCGCCCATTTTTGGGTTTTCGCCCTAGAGTCCCATTCTTTTCAATTTTGTTTTTTTTTTTTTTTACCATGCACTTGAGAATTCTAAATTCTTCCTTAGTGAAATGATAATTCGATGAAATGGGATAAAATCTGAGGAAAAACCTTTCAAATTAAATATTCATGCTTGATCAAAATGGACTTTTAAAGCACGTAATGTAGGCCATGGCTCATGGTTCAGAAAGAAAGGATAAATAGGCCCAAAATATGTGTTCGAGGGTAATCAAATCAAGGATCTTTTCTTTGAGGAGGATTCTCTTTGAAGCATTTGTCCCTTCTTGGACACTTCTTTCTTTTTGATTTTGCTCTTTTTCTTCCTTGCTTTTGGCTTTCAATTTGCCATGTCTTTCACACACATTTTTTTATTGTGTTTTTCTTTTGTTTTTCTTGGCTTTCATTTCACCATCTTTTTCTCTTCTTTTTCTTTGACAGAGTGAGCCCGTATTTATTCGGGGCTCCATTTGCTTTGTGTCTGTCCTTGAGCTATCACTTATTTCTCAATGATCTTTGAAAAGATCTTTCCTCGCATTTGCCCCCCAGTGTAGAGGGTAATCCTTGATCAGGGTTCAAAGAAAAAAGAATTCTTTTGGCTCAAAAGGGGTGACTATGGATAATTTCTTTTTGTGTGAAAGGGATATGAAAGATGGCCATTTCTCATGTCAAGCACAAATATTCACATTGAAAAGCAATCCCTAGGGGAAATAGATATTCAGAATTTCATTTTGCACTTTGGAATCATCCGAATTCTCATATGCATGATATCTCAAAATATTTTTTTTTGTTTTTTTTCGTTGCATGCCCCCAATAATTCATGCATTAGCCCATCCTTCTTCACTATGTATCCATCATTGCCACATATGATGCCCCAATTTGATTAACCATGCGAATTTGTATCAACGAGGAACATGGCAAGTCTAGGTCTGTTTTGAAAAGGCTGAGTTTCCAATCTGAGTTCTTTGAAGAGACAAGGAAAACATGACCCAAAAGCAGGTTTTCTCTGGGACAAGGGATAATCTAGTTTAATCATTGTGCCCCAAGGTGTCAATCATGAAGTGATGTCTGGGCAATTAGTGTTTTGTGGTCATTGGGAAAGGTCATGAATGGTTTTAGCACAATCCTGACACACACCAAATTATCAAAATCTGGATTCTTGAAAGAATGTCTCATTTGTTTGATTTTCAAGGAATTTGAAAATTTTCAAAAAGTTCGTTCCTTTGTTCATAGCCTAGACTAAGATCTAAGTCTTTGCTTATTCTGTGATGACAATGGTTTTATGAAGTCAAATCATTCATATTCCTTGAAGCATTAGGTCTTTCAAGTGGTCTCGGTTCAAAGGATTTAGGCTTAGGAAAGCCTAAAAGAGAAGGCTGAAGGTATTGGGTCATTTCTAACAATGATCATCAATATTTTCAAGATTGTTCATTATTTCATGTGAAAACCACTTATTTATTGTTTACCACAAATTTTCTCAAAGTTTCATTTGTTTTTGCAATTTCAAATTTATTGCTAAAATAAAATGAACACAAAATATTTAAATTCAAAATTTATTTATTTCATGTAGATGTCATCATGAGACAAGAGCTTTCATCATCAAAGTGTAGAAATATATGCATCAGAATGCTCCTGTTGACATGCTTTCAAAGATAACAAATCTTATCCTCAAAATTCTTCAAGAGGAAATCAATCTATGGTAAAACAGATTTCCAATGTTCGATAAGCTCTGGAATCCAAATGCCATCGTGGACAAGACCCTCAATTCTTTCCTTCAGTTTTCTGTATTTTTTAGTCGAATGCCCAATTGCCCCAATATGATACTCGCACTTGCTGTTGGGTCATAGCTTTTAGCTGACGAAGAAAACTCTTCAAAGCTAAGCCAATTTCTATTTCATCTTATTAATGTGTTTCATGATGAATGAACTATGAATGTCATGAATACAATTTGATACATATGAAGGATAAACAAAGTTATGTGTGGTCATATACAGTGGAAACATGTTGACCATGTATGTTATAAATGCAACACGATGCCAACATGATGCATTTAAAGAATAAGAAAAATCAATGCATGGATATATGCAATGAATGACCATGTATGTTCCAGATGCATTTCTCAATGAATGACCATGTATGAATGCCATAGAATGTCAATTATGATGCATGTGAAGAATAAATGACTGAAACAGAGTATATACAAAGAAAATCATGCTAATAATGTGTGTCATGAATACATCCTGATATTAATATGTCAAACTAATGCGTGAGCATATACGGAGAACTCATGATGACTGTGTATGCCATGAATGCAACCTGATGCCAACATGATGCATGTAAAGAATAAGCAAATTAATGCATGGATATATATATAGGAAAATCATTTCTGACTATGAATGCATGAATGCAACTTGATGCTACCATGATGCATATAGAGAAAGAATAAATTGATATATGGATATATACAGAAAAATCATGCTGACTATGAATGCATGAATGCAACTTGACGCTAACATGATGCATGTAAAGAAAGAATAAATTGATATATGGATATATACAGAAAAATCATGCTGACTATGAATGCATGAATGCAACCTGACAAATAATTGATGGGATGCAAAATGCAAAGGGGGAGATATCACGGAGGAAATAAGAACCGGAGGAACTTAATCATCAACATCTCATAAATTTGAAACATAATCAATTAATTCCCACGTCAACATTCACAATGGTATAAACCATATTTTACAAAATTTGAACAGTGGTTAAAACTATCCTTACAAGCACTTTATTTTTCCTAACATCCTAAGGCTATAAGAGCCGGCTACTGAAAAAGTGAAATCCTATTACATCATATAAGACCGAAGTATTTCCACCTCAATGCTGTAAATCTCTCAATCCTAATGACGCTTTCCCAGTCCTCTATCAATCAGTGTCGTGGGATCCAACCACTTGGCATTTATAAGAGTTTGCACTTTCTTTTTGAATGCCATACAGTCTTCAACGTTATGGCCAACAATTCCACAATGATAATCGCATCTTGCATTTGGATTATACCACCTTGGATATGGTGGTAACAGGGGTTTCAATGGGACACAGGCAACCATGTGATTTTGGATCAGTATAGGGAGGAGCTCTTGGTAGCTGATTGGAATGGGATCAAAAGGCATTTGGGTCTTATCCTGGGGTCGTTTCTTAGTTACACATGGCCTAGGAGTTGGGGCACTTGGTGGTGGCACTAAGGTCCGAACCGGAGTGTTTACATGGAGATGTGGCAGAACAGCATGGTGAGGGTATGGATTCGGACACGGGGCCTTTGGAGGTTGTACATAGCTCGAGGTTCCTATCCCAGATGCTGGATAAGGTGGTTGATGAGGGAAATAGTATGAACTGGTAGTTGTTGGTGATGGAGTGGGATTCAGGAATCCCGTAGTGGTCATCCCAATGGACGATTGGACCATGGTAGGGTGGGGATACTGGCTTGGACCTCGAACAGTTTGCAGGTATGGTACAGGATCCAAGGTTTCTATCTTTGGTATCAGGCTCTCAGGTTTAATCATTTTCATGATTTTGTCCATAATTTCATCAGGATTGCAACCTTTGTGGCATTGACAAGCGCAGGATCCAGCAAGGATTATGTGTTCTGGGCCTAATGGTTTTGGTTGATCCGAAGATGATGCGAAGCCCTGAGAAAGTTCACCTTTACTGTTACCCATATCCTCAACCATTTTCAGCAATTTGGCAAGTTGTTCCTTCACCTCTCGGATTTCATGTCCATATTCCTCTTGGTTGCGTTCCAAAGCACCTAATCGTTCCTCCGATTCATTCCTCATATCTCGAACCCCTTTCATGCAAATGAAAATGTCATGAGATTAAGAATACAATTATGAATGTACATGCTCTATTCCTATGTGCATGAATAAACTGATGATTAATGCATGAACATATACAGAGAAATTATGATGACTATGTATGCTATGGATGCAATCTAATGCCAGGTATATACAGATAATGACTATGCATGTCATAAACGTGTCCTACAATGAATGATCATGCATGCTATGACTATAACATGATGTCAAAATGATACATGCAAAAAATAAATGAATTAACACCAAGGTATATACAAAGAAATCACTGATTACACGAAATTGATGGGACCTAAATCTTAATTATTCAAAAATCTCATTATGCAAGATTTGCCTCCAAATTTATGATTTTTTTTTTAACATGTTTTTTTTTTTTACATTTTTTTTGTTTTTTTTTTTTTTTTGTTTTGAAAAACCAATCACATTATTTTCAAAAGAATTTCAGGGTAGATCCCACTATGGTACAATATGCAAATGTTCATGTGATACTACTGGTTTTATGAAATCATGAAATGAAACTATTATCACCATCCATTTTTTTGCAAAAACGAGATCAATAATACAACCAAAATGTACATGCTCTATTCACACATGTATGAAATGTGCAAAATGCAAAAATGCTTGAAAAATGATTTTTTTTTTTTATAAAAAAAAACAGCTAATGAACATCTGCCCCAACAATATCTGCTTATTTAGGCATCACGATGCCTTCGAGGCGGAGTATCACATTTATTACGGGCGATGTACGTACATCGTTGCCCGATTTACCACACTTATTCGGAGTGTAAAATAGGTAACAAAAAGTTTAGAAATGTCCCTCCATGTGTTCCTATTTTCGGTATATCTAACGAAAATTCGGGATGGCTTCTCCTAGGTTCAACTATATGAGGGTGAATCGGTTCTAAGGCCCCGAATTGTTCCTCACTGTTGTCGGTGAAGGCTAGTAAGGCACCCCGATAAAAGCGGGTTCAATTCGTTAGAGTATATTTTCCTATGCCCGATTTACCACACTTATTCGGAGTGTAAAATAGGTAACAAAAAGTTTAGAAATGTCCCTCCATGTGTTCCTATTTTCGGTATATCTAACGAAAATTCGGGATGGCTTCTCCTAGGTTCAACTATATGAGGGTGAATCGGTTCTAAGGCCCCGAATTGTTCCTCACTGTTGTCGGTGAAGGCTAGTAAGGCACCCCGATAAAAGCGGGTTCAATTCGTTAGAGTATATTTTCCTATGCCCATGCGGAGGATCATCACGAAGGCATTAGGTACTTTATACTCCGGAAGTGTTTCACTAGCCCATACGGAGGATCAATCACGAAGGCGTAGTTACTTTACTTCCACTTAAAAGGACGAAATCCGGGTAGAGGATTCATGTTATGCAAATGCACGTGTAGTGTGTGTGGAGGAATATCAAACCTTTCACTACCTATTCTACAAACCTTATTCTAAATGCCCTAGCAATTAAAACATTCAAGAATAGTGTAACGCATTAACCGACAAGCAATTATAATATACAACCTTAAATAACTAGAGAACAAAAATAAAATGCATGCACATGAGTATGAACATATTTAAAATCATTTTATTATTTTCAAAATTCTCCTTATTAAAAAAAATGTGGGAATTAAAATTAAATACCAATTAAACCAACAAAACCGAGACTTTGATAACACACGACTAATTCTAGGCCTGACTCTCTTGTATGTCCCCAGCGGAGTCGCCAAGCTGTCGCAGCCTAAAAAATAATAACGACGAGTCTCATCGCAAGACTTTATTATTCGTTAAGCGTGACATTAAAAAAAACCCGAGGAAAAGTCGACTTAATTCCTCTAAAAATGAAGGTTTTGAAAATGACCTTAAAAAAGACATGGAGTCGCCACCAATCTTTTTTAGCTAGGTGTGATCGGCCACCTATTAAAACCGGTTTTATAAAATATTTTAAAAATTAATTAAAACATTTTAAAAACCAATTTCAAGTCTGCGTTTTAAACCAGAGAAATCAAAGAAGCAGGTTCGGGAGTCGGTTACGTGTGGGGAAGGATTAGCACCCCCACAACGCCCGTATAAATCGGTACCTTATTAATCGTGTGTTATCTCAAGTCTCGGTAAAAGTTGGTTTTAAATTTAGTATTTCGAGTTAATTCCCAATTTAAAAATAATTCCATTTTTTATTGAAAATGATCCAGAATTTATAAATTCAAAATTTTCCTATATTCCCCAACAAACGTGGCAAAATATAGAAATTTTTATTAGTTTTGGAAAACTTTCCGAATCATTCTCTTTTTTGAAAGAAAGATATTCCTTTATTAATGATAATTGATGATATTCCCTCCAGCAAACCCGGTAGAGAACTCATGAATTATTTTAACTCGGGAATATCTTTATATTTTTTATTGAAAACCATTATCTTTTTGAAAACATTTAAAATAAATGAATATGTATATGCATGACATGAATAAAATGACATAGCAAAATCTAAATAACATAATGCAACCTAAATGACATGGCAAACATGAATGATATGGCATATAATTTAAATGACATGGAATAAAATAATACTATCATATAATATGCATAAAAATAAAAATGCAATGCATGAAATGTATTTTTTCCTTTAATTAAGGAAATCCGTATATCTAAAAAGATATCCGGCTACCTTAGGAAAATATGTCAAATTAAATATTCTAAAACCAAAATACTTTGTGATTGTTTGAAAACAATTTTGAAAAGCTTGAATTAACAATAAAAACTGGGCTAATTTTTTTTTTAAATGGCTCTAATTTCCTAAGTTTAAAAAATCCGGACTTGACTACCCTTAACCCGGGACTTGAAAAACCATTTTTAGAGTTTAAAAGGGCTTAGAAATCATCCTAAGTCAGTAGCTAACCCTCCTAATCAGCCCACTCTAAGTAAATTAACCAAAACAGAAAATTGGTTTTTCTTTAAATTCAATTCTGACTCCACTGTCCAGTTTTAATACACGATTTTTTACCCTATTTTTAAAAATTCCAAAAATTCTAAAAAAAATACTGGAGACTCAGGACATATAAAAATATACGAGAAAAAATCGGCTTAATTTTTTGATCAAAGATGAATTCCCAGAAAAACCAGAGATGTACGAGTTTTTGGAGGAGAAAAAACTGCTTTGTTTTTCTTTAAATTCAATTCTGACTCCACTGTCCAGTTTTAATCCACGATTTTTTACCCTATTTTAAAAAATTCCAAAAATTCTAAACAAAATACTGGAGACTCAGGACATATAAAACTACATGAGAAAAAATTGGCTTAATTTTCTGATCAAAGATGAATTCCCAGAAAAATCGGAGATGTACGAGTTTTGGGTGGAAAAAAAAACTGCTTTGCCAACACATTTTTTTTGTCTTTGATAAAATCATTTAAAAATAAAAATATTTGAAACTCATAAAATGACTTGAAAGCAGTAGCTAGGACTTTTTGAAAGTTAGATAAAAATTGGCTAAGTAAAAAAAATCACAAAGGTAGAATAATCAATTTGACAAACTTAATTTTCCACAAGTGTGCTCAAGAGAGCATGACTTTGAACCATTAATTGGCTCAAGTCATTATTCAAGTGGCATGAACATGAAATGCATGAAACAATGCAGCAAACATAATGCATGAAATGCATGGATCTAAACCTAAATGTAAGGATAATGCATGACACAAATAATATGGCCTAGACCTAACATGAACTTGCATGGCATTTAATGTAACCTAGACCTAAGACATGCATGGCATTTTCACAAACACAAGGCATGCTTAATTCAAAAATCCAACCAAATATCATGCAAATGCAAAAACCTAACAACTAGCATGACAAAAATACAACACACAATGCAAAACACATGGAGTAGCCAAATGGCCCCAAGCTTCAACAAGCATGGCATTTTCACAAACACTTGGTATGCTAGCATGAAAAACTAAGTCATAACACAAAAATCACACAAGCATTTTCACAAACACCTAATATACTAAATCTAAAACATGCTCAAATTTAAACAACATAAAAACAGAAAATTAAAAATGCAAAAACACGATATCTAAGACATAAATGGCAATAAACAAAGCAACCAAATTAAATATAACTTAAGAACATGAAATAACATAATATTTAAAACATCAAAAATAAAGAAAATAGCATAAACAATATGGTAAAATGAATCAAAAACAACAACTTAAAATAAATAATGTAGGCCATTTGGCCATGGTGAGTTTATTGTAAAAACAAAATGTAAAAAAAATATATATATACTTAAGAAAGGAAATGAAGGAAGAACAAGAAACATTATTTTAAAATGAAAACTCACCAAGTAGAGATTAAAATAGCAAAAAATAAGAATAGAAAATGAAAGTGCAAGAGTTGGTGCTCAAGAGCAACCTCAAGAAGCTAATATTTCAAGCTTTTCTCTTCAAACTTTCCTTTTTTAATAATTTTATTTTTTTGCTCTCAACCAAGAAGATAAAAAAACTAAGAAAAACTAAGAGAAATCAACCAAAATGGAAAAGAAAAAACAAAATCTGCCTCCCCCCTCTAGGGCTGGCAGAAAATGATGCTTATATGGACTCCAAGATGTTGTCATTTTTGTGTAACCTAATTTCCATCAAATGGCCAATAATTCAAGATGAAAAGTCATGAAATTACCACCCTTAGATTAGCATCTCAGCCCTCTCAAATTACAGCTGTCCAAGAAAAATGTTGACATCTTTTTTCCAGCCCAACTCTGATTTTTTGAAGGGCCCAAAAAGCCCTTTTCGGTTGCTTGGGTGAAATGACCATTTTGCCCCCCGGATGCAAATAAATATCAAACGGACTCCAAATTCAATTTTTCTTTTTTTAATACTTCCAAAATAATAAAATATTGAGTTCTGGAAGTTTTCAAAATTATCCGAGTCCGTTTGCTATTTATTTGAATTTTTTCTTCCCAAAAATGCCCTTTTATGCCCCTACATTTTACCATTTTTTAAACGAGCTCCAAATCAAGATTTTTCTTCACCAATCTCTTCAAAATAATTAAAAAGTGTGATCTGGAAGTTTTCATAATTTTTGGAGCTCATTTGGTATTTTTTTGGGATTTATCGGCTTGAATTACTGCATAGGATGCCCGGGATTTGGCCATTTTGCAAACGAACTCGGAATCAAGATTTTCTTTCGCCAATCTCTTCCAAATAATTTAAAAATGAGATTTTCCAAATTTCATAATTTTTGGAGTCCATTTGCTATTTTTCCGGGATTTATCTTTTTGAATTACTACATTAGAAGCCCGGGATTTGGCCACTTTGCAAACGAACTCGGAATCAAGATTTTCTTTCTCCAATCTCTTTAAAATGATTTAAGAATGAGATTGACAAATTTTCCATAATTTTCGGAGTCCATTTGCTATTTTTCCCAAATTTTTCCAATTTTACCCTTTAACCTCCGAAACCCGATTTTGCTCAAAACAAGTCCGATTTTCAGATTTTCTTCAATCTGAGCCTTGGGCCATCCTTTTTAATCATTCCTCATCCATTGGGGGCTTTGGTCTTACCAAGTCGGGCCATTTCTGTGATTCTTCCCGATTTCACTGAAATCCACTAAAAACCCTAATTCTCGGTTTTCTCCCGGATTGACTTTTTTTCGGTTTTTCTTGCAAGTGACTTCTCCATTACCCGTAGTCAGTGCTTATCTTTCATTTGGAACCTTCAATTTCGACCAGTTTGATCGTTTAAGCACTTTTCCCCAAATTTCTCGGATTAGGGTTTCCTTTCTACTGAATCTCCAAATCCCAACTTCCGAACTCCATATCTTTCAATGTAGACCTCGGATTATCAAAATTCTTTCGCCATTTTTCAATTGAACTTAAAATCTTGATTTTGAAAGTGGGTTGACTTTTTCAGTAGTTGACTTTCTGGGGTTGACTTTTTCGGGGTTGACTTTTTCGGGGTTGACTTTTTTTCAAGTTTGACTTTTTGTGCTCGCCCTCTTAAACTAAGTCTCGGAGTACCACCTGCAGGATGAAAACAGTCTTTTTACACTTGGGAACATCAATATGGGAAGAAAACATACCTGTTTAGTGGTCCGGACAAAATTAGGTGTCTACAATGGATATATGCAATGACTGATCATGTGCATTTTAGCATATTTCCCAATGAATGTTCATATATCCTATGAATGCAACACGGTGTCAATTATGATATATGCAAACAATGAATGATTGATACAGAGTATATACAAAGAAAATCATGCTAACTATATGTGTCATGAATGCGACCTAATGCTAATCATGATGTATGTAATAAGCAAATTAATGCATGGATATATACAAAAAAATCATGCTGATTATGAATGCATAAATGCAACCTGATGCTAACATGATACATGTATGAATGTATGGTATGACCAATAATTGATCGGATGCAAAATGCAAAAGGGGAAGATATCACGGAGGAAATAAGAATTGGAGGAACTTAATCATCAACCTCTCATAAATTTGAAACATAATCAATTCATTCCCATATCAACGTTCACAATGGTATAAACCATGTTTTACAAAATTTGAACAGTGGTTAAAACTGTCTTTACAAGCACTTTATTCTTTCTAGCATCCTAAGGCTATAAGAGTCGGCTACTGAAAAAGTGAAATCCTATTACATCATATAAGACCGAAGTCTTTCCACCTCAATGCTGTAAATCTCTCAATCCTAATGGCGCTTTCCCAGTCCTTTATCAATCAGTGTCGTTGGATCCAACCACTTGGCATTTACAAGAGTTTGCACTTTCTTTTTGAATGCTATACAGTCTTCAATGTTATGGCCAACAATTCCACAGTGATAATCACATCTTGCATTTGGATTATACCCATTTGGATATGGTGGTAACAGGGGTTTCCATGGGATACAGGCAACCATGTGCTTTTGGATCAGTATAGGGAGAAGCTCTCGGTAGCTAATTGGAAGGGGATCAAAAGGCCTTTGTCGTTTCTTAGTCACACTGAACCTAGGAGTTGGGCCACTTGGTGGTGGCACTAAGGTCCGAACCGGAGTGTTTACATGGAGATGTGGCAGAACAACATGGTAAGGGTATGGATTTGGACACGGGGCCTTTGGAGGTTGTACATAGCTCGAGGTTCCTATCCCAGATGCTGGATAAGGTGATTGATGAGGGAAATAGTATGAATTGGCAGTTGTTGGTGATGGAGTGGGATTCAGGAATCCTGTAGTTGTCATCCCAATGGACGATTGGACCATAGTAGGGTGGGGATACTGGTTTGGACCTAGAATAGTTTGCAGGTATGGTACAGGATCCAAGGTTTCTATCTTTGGTATCAGGCTCTCAGGTTTAATCATTTTCACGATTTTGTCCACAATTTCATCAGGATTGCAACCTTTGTGGCATTGACAAGCATAGGATCCAGCAAGGATTGTATGTTCTGGACCTAATGGTTTTGGTTGATCCGAAGGCGATGCAGAGCCCTGAAAAAGTTCCTTTTTACTTTTACCCATATCCTCAACCATTTTCAGCAATTTGGCAAGCTGTTCCTTCACCTCCCGGATTTCATGTCCACATTCCTCTTGATTGCGTTCCAAAGTACCCAATCGTTCCTCCGATTCATTCCTCATATCTTGAACCCCTTTCATGCAAATGAAAATGTCATGAGATTAAGAATGCAATTATGAATGTACATACTCTATTCCTATATGCATGAATATACTGATGATTAATGCATGAACATATACAGAGAAATTATGATGACTATGTATGCTATGGATGCAATCTAATGACAACATGATGCATTTAAAAAAATGAATAAATTGATGCACAAGTATATACAAATAATGACCATGTATGTATTCTACATTGAATGACCATGCATGCTATGATGTCAAAATGATACATGCTAAGACTAAATGAATTAATACAAAGGTAAGTACAAAGAATGACCACGTATATCACAAATGTATTCTACAATGAAGAAACATGCATGCTATGATGTCGAAATGATACATACTAAGAATAAATGAATTAATACAAAGGTAGGTACAAAGAATGACCATTCAATCACAAATGTATTCTACAATGAATAACCATGCATGTTAGGACTGTAACACGATGTCAAAATGATACAAATAAAGAATAAATGAATTAACACCAAGGTATATACAAAGAAATCAATGATTACAAGAAATTGATGGGACCTAAATCTTGATTATTCAAAAATCTCATTATGCAAGATTTGCCTCCAAATTCATGATTTTTTAAACATGTTTTTTTTCTATATATAAAAAAAATATATATTATTTTCAAAAGAATTTCGGGGTAGTGGATCCTACTATGGTACAATGTTCAAATGTTCATGTGACACTACCGGTTTTATGAAATCATCAAATGAAATTACCAACTGTTTATTGCAAATAATGAGATAAATAATACAACAAAAAATGTACATGCTCTATTCACACATGCATGAAATGTGCAACATGCAAAAATGCTTGAAAAAAGGATTTTTTTTTTTTTTAAAACAGCTAATGAACATCTGCCCCAACAATATCTGCTTATTTAGGCATCACGATGCCTTCGAGGCGGAGTATCACATTTATTACGGCTGATGTACGTATATCGTTGCCCGATCTACCACACTTATTCGGAGTGTAAAATAGGTAACAAAAGGTTTAGAAATGTCCCTCCATGTGTTCCTATTTTCGGTATATCTAACGAAAATCCGGCATGGCTTCGCCTAGGTTCACTATATGAGGGTGAATCGGTTCTAAGGCCCTGAATTGTTCCTCACTGTCGCCGGTGAAGGCTAGTAAGGCACCCCGATAAAAGCGGGTTCAATTCGTTAGATTATATTTTCCTATGCCCATGCGGAGGATTATCACGAAGGCTTTAGGTACTTTATACTCCGAAAGTGTTTCAGTAGCCCATACGAGGGATCAATCACGAAGGCTTAGTTACTTTACTCCCACTTAAAAGGACGAAACCCGGGTATAGGATTCATGATATGCAAATGCACGTGTAGTGTGTGTGGAGGAATAACAAACCTTTCACCACCTATTCTACAAACCTTATTCTAAATGCCCTAGCAATTAAAACATTCAAGAATAGTGTAACGCATTAACCAACAAGCAATTATAATATACAACCTTAAATAACTAGAGAACAATAATAAAATGCATGCACATGAGTATGAACATATTTAAAAATATTTTATTATTTTCAAAATTCTCCTTATTTAAAAAAAATGCGGGAATTAAAATTAAATACCAATTAAACCAACAAAATCGAGACTTTGGTAACACACGACTAATTTTAGGCCTGACTCTCTAATCTCCCCAGCGGAGTCGCCAAGCTGTCGCAACCTAAAAAATAACGAGTCTCATCGCAAGACTTTATTATTCATTAAGCATGACATTAAAAAAAAATCGAGGAAAAGTCTACTTAATTCCTCTAAAAAAAAAGAAGGTTTTTGAAAATGACCTTGAAAAAGACATGGAGTCGCCACCAATCTTTTTTAGCTAGGTGTGATCGGCCACCTATTAAAACCGATTTTATAAAATATTTTAAAAATTAATTAAAACATTTTAAAAACCAATTTCAAGTCTGCGTTTTAAACCAGAGAAATCAAAGAAGCGGGTTAGGTAGTCGGTTACATGTGGGGAAGGATTAGCACCCCCACAACGCCCGCATAAATCGGTAACTTATTAATCGTCTGTTATCTCAAGTCTCGGTAAAAAATTGGTTTTAGATTTAGTATTTCAAGTTAATTCCCAATTTAAACAAAAATAATTCCATTTTTAATTGAAAATGATCCGGAATTTACAAATTCAAAATTTTCCTATATTCCCCAACAAACGTGGCAAAATATAAAATTTTTTATTAATTTGGAAAACTTTCCGAATCATTCTCCTTTTTTGAAAGAAAGATATTCCTTTATTAATGATAATTGATGATATTCCCTCCAGCAAACCTGGTAGAGAACTCATGAATTATCTTAACTCGGGAATATCTTTATTTTTTATTGAAAACCATTATCTTTTTTTTAGAACATTTAAAAGAAATGAATATGTATATGCATGACATAAATAAAATGACATAGCAAAAATATAAATAATATAATGCAAACTAAATGACATGACATGATTTGAATGCTTTAGCATATTCTAAATGAAATGAAATATCCTAAGTTATATGATATATTATAAATAAAATGAAATGACCTAGGTAACATAGTATATTCTATATGAGATGCAATATCCTAAGTCATATGATATATTCTAAATGAAATAAAATAACCTAAGTAACATAACATATTCTATATGAAATGAAATAACCTAAGTAACATGATATTTTCTAAATGAAATAAAATAACCTAAGTAACATAACATATTCTATATGAAATGAAATAACCTAAGTAACATGATATTTTCTAAATGAAATAAAATAACCTAAGTAACATAATATATTCTATATGAAATGAAATAATTTAAATGACATGGCAAACATGAATGATATGGCATATAAATTAAATGAGATGGAATATGAAATAATTCTATCATATAATATGCATGAAAATAAAAATGAAAATAATAATGCATGAACATAGTATATGCTAAATAATATGACCCAAAAAAAATAACTAAATAAAAAGCATAGGATATCATGAAATATTCCAAATCATATAATGAACAATATAACATAATTCAAAATCATAACAATATCATAGAAATTATCATAGCAAGAATCACATATTATATAAAATGCATGAATATGGAAAATGCAATGCATGAAATGTATTTTTTCCTTTAATTAAGGAAATCCGTATATCTAAAAAAGATATCTGACTACCTTAGAAAAATATGTCAAATTAAATATTCTAGAACCAAAATACTTTGTGATTGTTTGAAAACAATTTTGAAAAGCTTGAATTAAAAATAAAAACTGGGCTAAATCTTTTTTTAAATGGCTCTAATTTCCTAAGTTTAAAAATCCGAACTTGACTATCCTTAACCCGAGACTTGAAAAACCATTTTTAGAGTTTAAAAAGGCTTAGAAACTGCCCTAAGTCAGTAGCTAACCCTCCTAATCAGCCCCTCTAAGTAACTTAACCAAAACAGAAAAATGATTTTTCTTTAAATTCAATTCTGACTCCACTGTCCAGTTTTAAGCCACGATTTTTTATCCTATTTTTAAAAATTCAAAAAATTCTGAAACAAATACTGAAGACTCAAGACATGTAAAAATACACGGGAAAAAATCATCTTAATTTTCTGATTAAATACGAATGCCCAGAAAAATCGGAAAAGTACAAAAACTGGGTAAAAAAACTGTTTTGCCAAATTACATTTTTGCCTTTGATAAAATTATTTAAAAATCAAAGTAAAAATATTTGAAACTCATAAAATGACTTACAAACAGTAGCTAGGACTTTTTGAAAGTTAGATAAAATTGGCTAAGTAAAAAAAATCACAAGGTAGAATAATCAACTCGACAAACTGAATTTTCCACAAGTGTGCTCAAGAGAGCATGACTTTGAACCATTAATTGGCTCAAGTCATTATTCAAGTGACATGAACATGAAATGCATGAAACAATACAGCAAACATAATGCATGAAATGCATGAAACAATACAGCAAACATAATGCATGAAATGCATGGATTTAAACCTAAATGTCATGAAAAAATGCATGGCATTCATAAAGTGACCTAGACCTAAATGAACTTGCATGGCATTTAATGCAACCTAGACCTAAAATGCATGAACATGCATGGCAAATAAACCAAACTTAATAACTAAAATATGCATGGCATTTTCACAAACACAAAGCATGCTTAAGCTAAAAACTCAACCAAATATCATGCAAATGCTAACCTATCAACTAACATGGCAAGAATGCACATAAAATGCAAAAATTCCAAGGGTGGCCGAATGGAATAATGTGACTAGCAAACATGGTATTTTCACAAACACTTGGTATACTAACATGCTTAACTAAATCAAATGTCATACAAATGCAAAAACCTACAAACTAACATTTCAAAAATGCAACACACAATGCAAAACACATGGAGTAGCCAAATGGCCTCAAGCTCCAACAAGCATGGCATTTTCACAAACACTTGGTATACTAACATGCTCAACTAAAATATAACACTTAAATCATGCAAAAACCACAAAGCATTTTCACAAACACTTAATATACTAAATCTAAAACATGCTCAACTAAGATATAAAACTCAAATCATGCAGAGACCACACAAGCATTTTCACAAACACTTGATATACTAAATCTAAAACATGCTCAAATTTAAACATCATGAAAATAGAAAATTAAAAATGCAAAAACATGATATTTAAAACATAAATGGCAACAAACAAAGCAACCAAATTAAAATATAACTCAAGAATATGAAGTAACATAACATTTAAAACACCAAGATCAAAGAAAATAACATAAACAATATGGTAAAATAAATCAAAACAGCAACTTAACTAAATAATGTAGGCCATTTGGCCATGGCGAGTTTATTATAAGAAAAATTTTAAAAAATATATATTCAAGAAAGAGATGAAGGAAGAACTTGAAAAGAACAATAAAAATCATTTATTTAAAATGGAAACTCACCAAATAGAAATCAAAATAGCAAAAACAAGAATGGAAAATCAAGAAAGTGCAAGAGTTGGTGCTCAAGAGCAACCTCAAGAAGCTATATTTCAAGCTTTATCACTTCAAACTTTCCTTTCCTTTCCTTTCTTTTCTAAACTTTTCTTTTTTGCTTTCAACCAAGAAGAGAAAAGTAAGTAAAAACTAAAAGAATTCAGCAAAATGAAGATGAAAAATGAAATTTCTGACCCCCCCTACATGCTGGCCGAATGGCCCTCAATATTCTCCAAGATGTTGTCATTTTTTGTAACCAATTTTCCATCAAATGGCTAATAATTCAAGGAGAAAAAATCATGAAATTACCACCTTTAGATTAGCATATCAGCTCTCTCAAATTACAGCTGTTAAAGAATAATGTTGACATCTCTCTTGGCCTATGTGGCTTAATCACCATGGCTTGATCAAAGAGAATCTCTAACTAACTCTTGATTTTTAGCCATTTGATTGAAAAATCAGAAACTTCCTCCTTCCTTTGGGCTTGGGCAGGCCAGCACTTCTCTTTTCCAGCCCAAGTCTGATTTTTTGAAAGGCCCAAAGAAGCCCTTTTCGGTTGCTTGGGTGAAATGACCGTTTTTCCCCCGGATGCAAATAAATATCAAACGGACTCCAAATTCAAATTTTCTTTTTTTAATACTTCCAAAATAATGAAATATTGCGTTCTGGAGGTTTTCAAAATTATCCGAGTCCGTTTGCTATTTATTTGGATTTTTTCTTCCAAAAATGCCCTTTTATGCCCCTACATTTTACCATTTTTTTAAACGAGCTCCAAATCAGGATTTTTCTTCACCAATCTCTTCAAAATAATTAACAAGTGTGATCTGGAAGTTTTCATAATTTTTGGAGCTCATTTGGTATTTTTTCGGGATTTATCGGCTTGAATTACTATATAGGAGGCCCGGGATTTGGCCATTTTGCAAACGAACTCCGAATCAAGATTTTCTTTTGCCAATCTCTTCCAAATAATTTAAAAATGAGATTTGAAAATTTTCAAAATTTTTGGAGTCCATTTGCTATTTTTTCGGGATTTTCCTTTTTGAATTACTACATTAGAAGCCCGGGATTTGGCCATTTTGCAAACGAACTCCGAATCAAGATTTTATTTTACCAATCTCTTGCAAATGATTTAAGAATGATATTGAAAAATTTTCCGAATTTTCAGAGTCCATTTGCTATTTTTTCCAAATTTTCCAATTTTGCCTTTTTGCCTCCGAAATCCGGTTTTGCTCAAAACAAGTCCGATTTTCAGATTTTCTTCAAGCTGAGCCTTGGGCTATCCTTTTTAATCATTCCTCATCCATTGGGGGCTTTGGTCTTACCAAGTCGGGCCATTTCTGTGATTCTTCCCGATTTCACCGAAATCCACTAAAAAACCTAATTCTCGGTTTTCTCCCGGATTGACTTTTCTTTCGATTTTTCTTGCAAGTGACTTCTCCATTATCCATAGTCAGTGCTTATATTTCATTTGGAACCTTCAATTTCGACCAATTGGATCGTTTAAGCACTTTTCCCCAATTTCTCGGATTAGGGTTTCCTTTCTACTGAATCTCCAAATCCCAACTTCCGAACTCCATATCTTTCAATGTAGACCTCGGATTATCAAAATTATTTCGCCAGTTTTCAATTGAACTTAAAATCTTGATTTTGAGAGTGGGTTGACGTTTTCAGTAGGTTGACTTTCTGGGGTTGACTTTTTCGGGGTTCACTTTTTTCGGGGTTGACTTTTTTCAAGTTTGACTTTTTATGCTCGCCCTCTTAAACTAAGTCTTGGAGTACCACCTGCAGTATGAAAAAAGTATTTTTACACTCGGAAACATCAATATAGGAAGAAAACATACATGTTTAGTGGTCCGACAAAATTAGGTGTCTACAACTGCCCCTCTTTGGCTATTGCTGAGGATCAGGAATCAGGCAAAGATAAACCGACACTAATTTTGTACGGTCAGTGAAATCACATGTGAAGGAAAGGGAAAGGGGTTTTCTTTTTCATTCTTCTATCATTTTTTCATTTTCTATTTTTTCTATTTTTTTCTTTTTTTCCTTTTTTCTATTTTTTCATTTTTTTCATTTTTTTAAACAGTAAATTGAAGATTTTCTCCTTCAATTGAATTCCCTGACTAATCAAGGCTCGACCCGTCTTAAAGAAACGAATTCGATTTGCAAGAAAGGAAATGACCTCGACGATGGTCTCGGGGCCTTAACCTGTCTTGTTCTCAGCTGTGTTTAAAGTTCTGGATATCTCCTCCAGAAGCTTCGGCTATCACCACCAAAGTCTTGCTCATTTTTAGAACTGTAAAAATTCTGGGTCTCACCTCCAGAAGCTTCAGCTATCACCACCGAAGACTTTTTACCTTTTCAAAGGATTTTAAAACTCTGGATATCTCCACCAGAGGCTTCAGCTATCACCACCGAAGACTTGTTCATAATATAAAAAAAGTACCTTGACGATGATCTCGAGGCTCGACTCGTCTTAAGGAAACGAATTCGATTTGTAAGAAGAGAAATGACCTCGACGATGGTCTTGGGGCCTTAACCTGTCTTGTTCTTAGCTGTGTTTAAAATTCTGGGTATCTAGAAGCTTCGGCTATCACCACCAAAGTTTTGCTCATTTTTAAAACTGTAAAAATTTTGGGTATCACCTCCAGAAGCTTCAGCTATCACCACCGAAGACTTTCTACCTTTTCAAAGGATTTTAAAACTCTGGATATCACCACCAGAGGCTTCAGGTATCACCACCGAAGACTTGTTCATAATAATAAAAAAGGTACCTCGACGATGATCTCGGGGCTCGACTCGTCTTAAGGAAACGAATTCGATTTGCAAGAAAGGAAATGACCTCGACGATGGTCTCGGGGCCTTAACCTGTCTTGTTCTCAGCTGTGTTTAAAATTTTGGATATCTCCTCCAGAAGCTTCGACTATCACCACCAAAATCTTGCTCATTTTTAAAACTAAAAAAAATTTTGGGTATCACCTCCAGAAGCTTCAGCTATCACCACCGAAGACTTTCTACCTTTTCAAAGGATTTTAAAACTCTGGATATCTTCACGAGAGGCTTCAGCTATCACCACCGAAGACTTTTTCATAATATAAAAAAAAGTACCTCGACGATGATCTCGGGGCTCGACTTTTTTAAGATGACCTTCTCTTTTTGTGGTATCGGCACTTTCATAAATGGCATCAAAAATTTCCATTCTACTCTAGACCGCCCGTTTTTGGGTTTTCGCCCTAGAGTCCCCTTTTCTCTCCAATTTTTCTTTTTTCGTTGTTTTACCATGCACTTGAGAATTCTAAATTCTTCCTTAGTGAAATGAGAATTTGATGAGATGAGATAAAATCTGAGGAAAACCCTTCAAATTAAATATTCATGCTTGATCAAAATAGACTTTTAAAGCACGTAATGTAGGCCATGGCTCAGGATTCAGAAAGAAAGGATAAATAGGCCCAAAATATGTGTTTGAGGGTAATCAGATCAAGGATCCTTTCTTTAAGGAGGATTCTCTTTGAAGCATTTGTCTCTTCTTGGACATTTCTTTCCTTTTGACTTTGTTTTTTTTCTTCCTTGCTTTTGGCTTTCAATTTGCCATGTCTTTTCACATACTTTTTTTTGTCTGTTTTTTTCTTGGCTTTCATTTCGCCATCTTTTCCTTTTCTTTTTTCTTTGACAAAGTGAGCCCGTATTTATTCGGGGTTCCATTTGCTTTATATCTGTCTTTGAGCTAGGACTAATTTCTCAATGATCTTTAAAAAGATCTTTCCTCGCATTTGCCCCCAGTGTAGAGGGTGATCCTTGATCAGGGTTCAAAGAAGAAAAAATTCTTTTGGCTCAAAAGGGGTGACTATGGATAATTTCTTTTTGTGCGAAAGGGATATGAAAGATGGTCATTCCTCATGTCAAGCACGAATATTCACTTTGAAAAGTAATCCCCAGGGGAAATAGATATTCAGAATTTCATTTTGCACTTTGGAATCATCTGAATTCTCATATGCATGATACCACAAATTTTTTCATTTTTCATTTTCATCGCATGCCACAATGATTCATGCGTTAGTCCATCCTTATTCACCATGTATCCATCCTTTCCACATATGATCCCCCAATTTGATTAACCATGAGAATTTGTATCAACGAGGAACATAGCAAGTCTAGGTCTATACTGAAAAGATTGAATTTCAAATCTGAGTTCCTTGAAGAGACAAGGAAAATATGATCCAAAAATGAGTTTTCTCTGGGACAAGGGATAATCTAGTTTGGTCATTGTGCTCCAAGGTATTAATCATGAAGTGATGTTTGGGTATTTGAAGTTTTATGGTCATTGGAAAAGGTCATGAATGGTTTTAGCACAATCTTGACACATACCAAATTATCAAAATCTAGATTCTTGAAAGAATGTCTCATTTGTTTGAATTTCAAGGAATTTGAATTTTTTTAAAAAGTTCGTTTCTTTGTTCATAGCCTAGACTAAGATCTACGACTTTGCTTATTCTGTGATGACAATGGTTTTATGAAGTCAAATCATTCATATTCCTTGAAGTATTAACTATTTCAAGTGTTCTTGGTTTAAGAGATTTAGGCTTAGGAAAACCTAAAGAGAGGGAAAAAGGTATTGGGTCATTTGTAACACTGATCATCAATCTTCTTGAGACTATCCGTTATTAAAAATTCCTTAATGCTTGTTTTTGCAAATTCAAATTATTGTTAAAACACAACAAACACAAAGAATTTAAAATTCAAAATTCATTTAATTCATGTAGATGTTAACATGAGACAAGTGCTTTCATCATCACAGTGTATAGAACTACATGCGTCAAAAACCTAATATGATCATGCACAATGTTTCTTATGACACTTGGCTTCCCCATCTTCAAAACTTATCGAACCAGCCTTGATGAGATCTCTGACCTTGTACTTCAAAGCGGGGCAGTTCTCTGTTGAGTGACCTTGATTGCCAGAATGATACCCACAACACTCATTAGCATCATACCAGCTCGGATAAGGGGGCTTCAGAGGCTCTATTTGCATGGGTGTCACAAGGTGATTCTGGATGAGTTGAGGTAGTAGCTCACTGTATGTCACAGGAATCGGGTCAACCTGATTTCTTTTTCGCTTTTTATGCCCCCTTCGATTATTCCAAAGGGTGTTCGATTGATAGACAGATGTAAATTCTGGTGTAGTTGCAGTCATTGGTTGGTAGGGATAAAAACCTTGAGAGACATTGTTCAGGGTAGAGTAAAATGGCTGATACGAGGATAATTTGGGAGGTGGGACAAAGTCTTCCACGACTTGGGTATCTTTCTTTTTCTTTTCAGATGCCCCCTTTTTCTTGGTATTGAATGTTCTTTCTCCTTCAATTTTCCCATCTTTGATAGCATTCTCAATCATCTCCCCTGAAATTACCATGTCCAAAAAATTCTTCGTGGTGTTGCCGACAAGTATATCATAGTACGGGGCCTGCAGTGTATCCATAAAAATGACAGTGGTTTCTTTCTGAGTTAAGGGCGGTTGTACTTGGACGGCCAGGCTCATCCATCGTTGCGCATATTCTTTGAAGCTCTCAGTAGCTCTTTTCTTCATATTTTGCAAGGTGAGACGGTCAGGCGCCATGTCGGTCATATGCTTGTACTGGTTTAGAAAAACCCTAGCCAGGTCATTCCAAGAGTGAATCTGATCCTTGCTCAACTGACTATACCACATAATTGCGGATTCGCTGAGGCTATCCTGAAAGCAGTGAATCAAAAGCTTATCATTATCTATATGACTTGTCATCTTCCGGCAGAACATAGTGATGTGGGTTGATGGATCAGTCGTCCCGTCATATTTCACAAAGTCAGGAATCTTGAACTTGGGAGGAATGACTAAATCGAAGACCAAACATCGTTCTTTCGCATCTAAACTCCCAAATACATTTGTACTTTCTACTGCCCGGAGCCTTTCATCTAACAACTGATATTTCCCTTGGGAATCTACCAACTCAACCTCATTTACTGCAACCCTTTTCAACTTTGCCTGTTCAGCTGGATCATCTGAGTTTAGGACATTGACGGGGTTAACAGTGTTCTGGGCATCAATCATTACGACCTCATTCTGACCCTTTTATGCCTCTAACCCTTCTCTGGCGACAAAGTTTTCGGTGTATCCTTTTCCCTTGATTACGGTAGACATCAGCTCCATCAATTTAGTCATCTGATCCTTAGATTCTGCTTGAGATTTTGCCAGTTGTTCTCGCAATTCTTTTTGTTCCCTTTCCATTTTTTCCATTCGGGCAACTTGTTCATCCTCCATAGCACCAGCCTGTATTAAAAGTGTACTCAGTACTTCTTCTGATTTGAAATGGAAATTCTTTCAAAGACTCCTAAAGCCAAGCCAACTTCTGTTTTATTTCCCCCAAATGTATGTCATGATGAATGAGCCATGATTGTCATTTGATGCATATGAAGCCTAAACAATATGATGTATGGACATGTACAATGGAAACATGCTGACCATATATGTAATAAATGCAATCACAATGCCAACATGTTGCAAACAAAGAATAAACAAATCAACACATGGATGTCGCAGCCTAAAAAATAATAACGACGAGTCTCATCGCAAGACTTTATTATTCGTTAAGCGTGACATTAAAAAAAACCCGAGGAAAAGTCGACTTAATTCCTCTAAAAATGAAGGTTTTTAAAATGACCTTAAAAAAGACATGGAGTCGCCACCAATCTTTTTTAGCTAGGTGTGATCGGCCACCTATTAAAACCGGTTTTATAAAATATTTTAAAAATTAATTAAAACATTTTAAAAACCAATTTCAAGTCTGCGTTTTAAACCAGAGAAATCAAAGAAGCAGGTTCGGGAGTCGGTTACGTGTGGGGAAGGATTAGCACCCCCACAACGCCCGTATAAATCGGTACCTTATTAATCGTGTGTTATCTCAAGTCTCGGTAAAAAAATGGTTTTAAATTTAGTATTTCAAGTTAATTCCCAATTTAAAGAAAAATAATTCCATTTTTAATTGAAAATGATCCGGAATTTATAAATTCAAAATTTTCCTATATTCCCCAACAAACGTGGCAAAATATAGAAATTTTTATTAATTTGGAAAACTTTCCGAATCATTCTCCTTTTTTGAAAGAAAGATATTCCTTTATTAATGATAATTGATGATATTCCCTCCAGCAAACCTGGTAGAGAACTCATGAATTATCTTAACTCGGGAATATCTTTATTTTTTATTGAAAACCATTATCTTTTTTTTTGAAAACATTTAAAAGAAATGAATATATATATGCATGACATAAATAAAATGACATAGCAAAAATCTAAAAAATATAATGCAACCTTAATGACATGACATGATTTGAATGCTTTAGCATATTCTAAATGAAATGAAATATCCTAAGTTATATGATATATTATAAATGAAATGAAATGACCTAGGTAACATAGTATATTCTATATGAGATGCAATATCCTAAGTCATATGATATATTCTAAATGAAATAAAATAACCTAAGTAACATAACATATTCTATATGAAATGAAATAACATAAGTAACATGATATTTTCTAAATGAAATAAAATAACCTAAGTAACATAACATATTCTATATGAAATGAAATAACCTAAGTAACATGATATTTTCTAAATGAAATAAAATAACCTAAGTAACATAACATATTCTATATGAAATGAAATAATTTAAATGACATGGCAAACATGAATGATATGGCATATAAATTAAATAAGATGGAATATGAAATAATGCTATCATATAATATGCATGAAAATAAAAATGAAAATAATAATGCATGAACATAGTATATGCTAAATAATATGACCAAAAAGAAAATAACTAAATAAAAAGCATAGGATATCATGAAATATTCCAAATCATATAATGAACAATATAACATAATTAAAAATCATAACAATATCATAGAAATTATCATAGCAAGAATCACATATTATATAAAATGCATGAATATGGAAAATGCAATGCATGAAATGTATTTTTTTCTTTAATTAAGAAAATCCGTATATCTAAAAAAGATATCCGACTACCTTAGGAAAATATGTCAAATTAAATATTCTAAAACCAAAATACTTTGTGATTGTTTGAAAACAATTTTGAAAAGCTTGAATTAAAAATAAAAACTGGGCTAAATCTTTTTTTAAATGGCTCTAATTTCCTAAGTTTAAAAATCCGGACCTGACTACCCTTAACCCGAGACTTGAAAAACCATTTTTAGAGTTTAAAAAGGCTTATAACTTACCCTAAGTCAGTAGCTAACCCTCCTAATCAGCCCCCTCTAAGTAACTTAACCAAAACAGAAAAATAATTTTTCTTTAAATTCAATTCTGACACCGCTGTCCAGTTTTAAGCCACGATTTTTTATCCTATTTTTAAAAATTCAAAAAATTCTGAAAAAATACTGCAGACTCAGGACATGTAACATTACACGGAAAAAATCGTCTTAATTTTCTGATTAAATACGAATGCCCAGAAAATCGGAAAAGTACAAAAACTGGGTAAAAAAACTGTTTTGTCAAATTACATTTTTGCCTTTGATAAAATTATTTAAAAATCAAAGTAAAAATATTTGAAACTCATAAAATGACTTACAAACAGTAGCTAGGACTTTTTGAAAGTTAGATAAAAATTGGCTAAGTAAAAAAAATCACAAAGGTAGAATAATCAACTCGACAAACTTAATTTTCCACAAGTATGCTCAAGAGAGCATGACTTTAAACCATTGATTGGCTCAAGTCATTATTCAAGTGACATGAACATGAAATGCATGAAACAATACAGCAAACATAATGCATGAAATGCATGGATTTAAACCTAAATGTCATGAAAAATGCATGGCATTCATAAAGAGACCTAGACCTAAATGAACTTGCATGGCATTTAATGCAACCTAGACCTAAAATGCATGAACATGCATGGCAAATAAACCAAACTTAATGACTAAAATATGCATGGCATTTTCACAAACACAAAGCATGCTTAAACTAAAAACTCAACCAAATATCATGCAAATGCTAACCTATCAACTAACATGGCAAGAATGCACATAAAATGCAAAAATTCCAAGGTTGGCCGAATGGAATAATTTGACTAGCAAACATGGCATTTTCACAAACACTTGGTATACTAACATGCTTAACTAAATCAAATGTCATACAAATGCAAAAACCTACCAACTAACATGGCAAAAATGCAACACACAATGCAAAACACATGGAGTAGCCAAATGGCCTCAAGCTCCAACAAGCATGGCATTTTCACAAACACTTGGTATACTAACATGCTCAACTAAAATTTAACACTTAAGTCATGCAAAAACCACACAAGCAGTTTCACAAACACTTAATATACTAAATCTAAAACATGCTCAACTAAGATATAAAACTCAAATCATGCAAAGACCACACAAGCATTTTCACAAACACTTGATATACTAAATCTAAAACATGCTCAAATTTAAACATCATGAAAACAGAAAATTAAAAATGCAAAAACATGATATTTAAAACATAAATGGCAACAAACAAAGCAACCAAATTAAAATATAACTCAAGAATATGAAGTAACATAACATTTAAAACACCAAGATCAAAGAAAATAACATAAACAATATGGTAAAATAAATCAAAACAACAACTTAACTAAATAATGTAGGCCATTTGGCCATGGTGAGTTTATTGTAAAAAAAATGTAAAAAAAAATATATTCAAGAAGGAGATGAAGGAAGAACTTGAAAAGAACAATAAAAATCATTTATTTAAAATGGAAACTCACCAAATAGAAATCAAACTAGCAAAAAAAAGAATGGAAAATCAAGAAAGTGGAAGAGTTGGTGCTCAAGAGCAACCTCAAGAAGCTATATTTCAAGCTTTATCTCTTCAAACTTTCCTTTCTTTTCTAAACTTTTCGTTTTCGCTTTCAACCAAGAAGAGAAAAACTAAGTAAAAACTAAAAGAACTCAGAAAAATGAAGATGAAAAATGAAATTTCTGACCCCCCTACATGCTGGCCGAATGGCCCTCAATATTCTCCAAGATGTTGTCATTTTTTGTAACCAATTTTCCATCAAATGGCTAATAATTCAAGGTGAAAAAATCATGAAATTACCACCTTTAGATTAGCATATCAGCTCTCTCAAATTACAGCTGTTAAAGAATAATGTTGACATCTCTCTTGGCCTATGTGGCTTAATCACCATGGCTTGATCAAAGAGAATCTCTAACTAACTCTTGATTTTTAGCCATTTGATTGAAAAATCAGAAACTTCCTCCTTCCTTTGGGCTTGGGCAGGCCAGCACTTCTCTTTTCCAGCCCAAGTCTGATTTTTTGAAAGGCCCAAAGAAGCCCTTTTCGGTTGCTTGGGTGAAATGACCGTTTTGCCCCCCGGATGCAAATAAATATCAAACGGACTCCAAATTCAGTTTTTTCTTTTTTTAATACTTCCAAAATAATAAAATATTGAGTTCTGGAGGTTTTCAAAATTATCCGAGTCCGTTTGCTATTTATTTGGATTTTTTCTTCCAAAAATGCCCTTTTATGCCCCTATATTTTATCATTTTTTAAACGAGCTCGAAATCAGTATTTTTCTGCACCAATCTCTTCAAAATAATTAAAAAGTGTGATCTGGAAGTTTTCATAATTTTTGGAGCTCATTTGGTATTTTTTCGAGATTTATCAGCTTGAATTACTACATAGGAGGCCCGGGATTTGGCCATTTTGCAAACGAACTCCGAATCAAGATTTTATTTCACCAATCTCTTCCAAATAATTTATAAATGAGATTTGCAAAATTTCAGAATTTTTGGAGTCCATTTGCTATTTTTCCGGGATTTTCCTTTTTGAATTACTACATTAGAAGCCCGGGATTTGGTCATTTTGCAAACGAACTCCGAATCAAGATTTTCTTTTACCAATCTCTTTCAAATGATTTAAGAATGAGATTGACAAATTTTCAGAATTTTCGGAGTCCATTTGCTATTTTTTCCAAAATTTCCAATTTTGCCCTTTTGCCTCTGAAACCCGGTTTTGCTCAAAACAAGTCCGATTTTCATATTTTCTACAAGCTGAGCCTTGGGCTATCCTTTTTAATCATTCCTCATCCATTGGGGGCTTTGGTCTTACCAAGTCAGGCCATTTCTGTGATTCTTCCCGATTTCACCGAAATCCACTAAAAACCCTAATTCTCGGTTTTCTCCCGGATTGACTTTTCTTTCGATTTTTCTTGCAAGTGACTTCTACATTATCCGTAGTCAGTGCTTATCTTTCATTTGGAACCTTCAATTTCGACCAATTGGATCATTTAAGCATTTTTCCCCAATTTCTCGGATTAGGGTTTCCTTTCTACTGAATCTCCAAATCCCAACTTCCGAACTCCATATCTTTCAATGTAGACCTCGGATTATCAAAATTCTTTCGCCATTTTTCAATTGAACTTAAAATCTTGATTTTGAGAGTGGGTTGACTTTTTCAGTAGTTTGACTTTCTGGGATTGACTTTTTCGGGGTTGACTTTTTCGAGGTTGACTTTTTCCGGTGTTGACTTTTTTCAAGTTTGACTTTTTATGCTCGCCCTCTTAAACTAAGTCTTGGAGTATCACCTGCAGGATGAAAAAAGTCTTTTTACACTCGGAAACATCAATATAGGAAGAAAACATACCTGTTTAGTGGTCCGACAAAATTAGGTGTCTACAATAACAATTTTGACAATACTCCAGTTTTCTTCTAGAAATTCATATATCATATCAAAATCTCTTGTCTTATCCGTAGGAAGTTCCTAAAGAAATTAGCACTAATTAATTAGATAACCAAGCACACCACCTTCAATCGGATAAGGGTGCAGGCAGCAGGAATGGACCAAAAAGTAAACAAAAAACTTACATCTTCACAGCTTGTGAATGATCATATTCCATCTTTATCTACAACATGGGCACAAAGTGGAACTCAATTAGACTATCCCAAGAGATCAAAACAGTAAAGAGGCAAGATTCATAAGCCATAGTAGTCATGAAGAATCTGTGAGCGAGAAAGAGTGATCAAATCTCATGGCTCAGCAGCACTTATTGCCTACCCCTTATGAGAACAATAAAAAAAATGAGTTAAGAAATTCTCATTAGCAACCCTCATAAAAAGGGCAGTTATGTGGGATTATTAGCATCACATAGTCTTACCTGCAATGGAACCAAGAGCTTCAGCAGCTTCACGTCTAACAATTGGGTGCTCACTCGCATTCCTGAGTATATTGCTAAGTGCAGCTGAAGCAGCTTTATTTTGCAACGGACCCAAGACTTAAGCTACCTGTATCACAGCAAGGTGACAATTGACAAACATAAAAAATCCATCCAGTTGTAAAAGAACACATTTATATACCACTAAAAAGTTTGCTAGAAATCCATACTCAATCTTGTTTAGAAGCCTTGTTTTGGTAATGTCCATAGCTGAAAAAGCTCTTTCTGAAGTTGCTGTAGAAATCAGAAGTCAAGATAAGCCTTATTAACCTATCAATCCACATCATTGCAATATAATAATTATATTAATATTAATATATATTAAAACATACAAAAAAAAATTTGTTCAAAAATATAATTATTAATTAATATAATTTAATTTAAAATCAGAAAAACACCTAAAAACAATAAATTGAATTGGTTTCGTTTGGGTTTTTAGAACCGTGGATGACTAGATGTTAATTACAAAAGTGTTAAAATTTGGGGTTTTTAATATTTTTATATTAAAATTATCGGTTTGTTTTATATTAATTTTTAAAAGTGTAAAAGCTAAATCTAAAAGTAAGTGATATGAAAGTTGTTAATTATAAAGTTTGTCACCAAATTTTATTTTGTAGTCTTAGGATTTTAGTTTAACTTTAACACCACATATTAATTGCTTTTAAAGATTTTAAAATGCGATAAATTGTTAAATATTATAAAATATGACAACACTTAATAAATTGCTGTGTAGGTGCTGTCTTTAAATTTTTTGGCAATACAAAAAGGTGCTTTTATGAAAATGCCGTCAGTTCTTATATTTGGCGTAGTGTAAGTATGTTGCATAAAAAAGTTTGCTTTCGTCATTTTATTGCAATAAAATTGCATGTTCTCAACAACTTTATTGACTTTTTCTTTCTCTTCGAGCTTTTCTTCACTTTAATTCCCTTTCTCTTACCAACAAATCTGTGATCCTAGTTTTCAACTTGTTTAGAGTTTGTTTAATTTCAAAGCTCATAGTTGAAAAGTTCCTTGTACATGGTCGACATGTTCAAGAGTCGGGTTATTCGTCCAAATTCGAAGGCCCTTCTGATATTTTAGAGGGCTTGAACAAAAATATTAAGTCCGAAAAATGGGTTTCGACAAAAAAAGAGGCCCGTTTAAAAATGGGAAGGGCCTTGACTTCAACATTCAAGGCCCGAGTCCGGTCCGACCCGGCTCGTTTTCTAATTAAATAATATATTATGTAATTTATGTCATATAAAGATTAAATATATATATATATAATATTATAGTGTAAAATTAAAAAATATGTTAAGTTGTCCATTAAAAGAACTTAATAAAAGAAAAAATATAAAATTATTAAAGATTAAATAAAAAATAATATTTTCTTAACTTTTTAAAAAAAAAAAAAATATGGGTAGGCCTAAACGGGTTCGGGCGATTCATTTACAAATATGGACGGGTTTAAGCAAAATTTGAGGCCCTAATTTCGGGTCGGACTGGATTTTACCAAATATATATGATGTTGATACCATACATAGGGTCGGCCTGGCCATGGAGACCTCTCACTACAAGAGAACAAACTTTTTCCGACGAAAACTTCCGTCGGAAAAGGTTCGTATTCTGTCAGTAAAGACTTTTAACGACGGAAATTTTCATCGAAAATTCTTAAGTTGGTAATACTAAATCCGTCGAAAATAAAAATTCCGTTAGTAAAAGTATTACCGAGTAAATATTCTATCGGAAAAGAAAATTCCGACGGAATATTTTTTTTACCGACGGAAGATTTTGTCGATAGGAAAAAAATCGGACTGGAATATTCGTCAGTAATGTTATTTTACCAAAGGATATTCTGTCGGTAGTAATGAATTACCGACGGATATTCCGTCGGTAATTAGTGATTTGGATTAAAAAAATAAATTATTAAAAAAATTATATAATATTATTGAAATATATTATTGTTTGGCATGAAATTAAATTAAATTATCTAATATTATAAATAAACAAAATATTTTAATTAATTACAATATTATTAAAAAATATAATAATATTCAAATATTCAAGTTGGAAATAAAAAATATGCATCACTGGATACCGCTGTCTTCGGCATCACTGTCTATGTCGGCACTGCCTGCGGCACCACTGCCTCCGACGCCACCTCCGGCACCACTGGCTTAGGCACCACTGCCTCCAGCATCACTGCCTCCGATCTCGCCTAATCCAGCTGCAGCTGTGACTGTAACAAAGGTGCGAACATCGTATTCAATGTAGTCATGAAATCCTCAATTTTCGTCATTTGCATAAAAAGTTGCGAAACATCGGACCTCAATGCATTTAGGCCATCCTCGGGCTGAGCTGTTGGCGGCTGCTGTGCAGTACTAGGACCACATGGAGTGTAGTTGGCTGCATCTGAACTATTTGGATACAGACTGAAGGGAAAATATACTGACTCTTAGGTCTTGTTCCAAACCCATAAACATGCATCCGCGTAGTCTCAATGCCCCCAATAGCATCAAACCACGACTGAGGATTGGAATCTGGATATGAAGACGTATAATCCCCATATTTTTGCTGCAATAAAGCAGTATAGTTTTCCTACAATCACAAATATTTAAATATAAATAATTAATATGTGACACTGTAATGAACACGTACATAAACAATTCAGTAATATAATCAATTAATGTAATATAAAATATATAGTTAAATACTTATACTAGCAGTTTTAGACTTGTTGTCTACATAATCACCCTTACCCTTTAGCACGTTTATGGGTTTTGTTAAATAGTTTCAGGAAAGTCAAGTCGTGCTGCAACTCTTGTAATTACAGATTAATAGAATTTTTGAAAATGATGTTAATAAAATAAAATATTCTAATATGTTATAGGATAAAACTTTTAAACAATAATTGCAAAGAAATCTTACCATCCTGTGACCTGTAACTAGAAAAAAGAACTGATCCTCCAATGTGCTTGGTAATGCTTCCATCCTTCTCCATGTTCCTATTACCTTTGGCCTTTTGGGACCTATTTTTCCAAGCGTCAGGACTCCAGACGCTATAAATTAGTTGATCCCAAATATCGACTGCTATCCAATCACACTTGTAACCCTTGCAGTCTTCCGTTCTCGTCGTTTGAAAAAAGGCCAAGGCATTTTCCCTCTCATAATTTAACATGTCCTTGAATCATTCCTTGCATGTGATCTCCCATAAATTTCTAACCAGTGGTGTATGCTCGAGAGACCACTGGCATTTTCCCTACAATGAGACAGTAGGATTAATATATACTATTAAACATAATTAAATTATAATATGACCCTTAACCAAATCATACCTCAAATAAAGTCAACATAGAATGTTTCACGTCAGCAGATCTTTGTCCAAGTAGGCCACAATCCATTGTAATGTTGTCTAATCAAGAAGACAATGGTTGATTTTACACAACTCTCCATGAAAGTCCTAAAATAAACGATACATGTCAGTCCACAATAATTAAATGTTACTCGCAAAATGGAATTAGCATAATGTAATTACCCTACGTGTTTTGTACAATTGATAGTCGAAACCTATCATCCAGATTATTCGGTGTCGGTAACTCTTTCTTCCGACATCTACCATGTTTCATCTACTTAGTGGGATTACTTAGAGGAGGCGAAGGATGTGATGAATGTACCTCTGACTCCTACTTTTTTTTACATCATCAGCGAAATACATCGGTGGTGGCTCACTGATGAGATACTATGCAATGTCATCTAGTGCTAGGGTAGTCAATGGTTCTGCGAGATTCGCCAGAGTCGTCATATTCAATGTCGGGCGACGATGTTGAGAGACCCAGTAGGGAGGGAGCCGATGCCGAGAGAGCTACTGGGGAGGAAGCCAGTGGCAATAGAGTCGGTGCGGAGGGAGTCCGTGGGGAGGGAGCCAACCCAGGTGACAATCGTGGTGTAGAAAGCCCCTGAACAATCCATGAGATGCTCTGAAAGCATCCCATACAGAACCGCATGATTTTTTTGCACTTTTACTCACTCGTCTCATTTTATCTATAACATGATTAATATGAAATTGATTAGTATATATATATATATATATATAATATATTAATTCCATCATGCACGTACAAAATGACATTTAAGTATTAACTTTCTAATCATCATCATTCTCGTTGTTCTCATCAGCATCATTGTCGTCACTGTCATCATCATAATCTCCTTCTCCTTCTACATCTTCATCTTCATCATCTTCATCTTCATCATCTTCTTCTTCTTCTTCTTCTTTGTTTTTCTCATCATCTTCCTTATCATTTTCTTCTTCATTTGCTCTCACAACATTATTTACTTCTTTGAAATCACCATGAACTAAAAGTCGAGGACTGTCAAGATGCTTTGAATATGTTACAATGGTGGGAATAAGCACATCCATTTGTTGATAAACCCCTTCTTTTAGATCAATTATTTCTCCTGCACGAGATCGAATGTCAAATCTACTCCTAGCCTTTGTTTTGAACACAACCCACCAATCCAGACGTTCCCTTCTAGTCAATGGATAAGAACTGTAATACACTTGTTGACATTGATGAGCTAAAACAAAAGGTTCATTACTATAAAGTATTGACCTATACTTTATTTCAACAAGCCCATTATGAGGATCTATCCAAATTCCTTTATCCGTGTCAAACTATCGATATTTAAAAAGTATGACCCGATTTCCCACACCAAAATACTCTAACTCCACAATATCTAACAACATTCCATAAAAGTCATGCGAAGAATCGTTATAACAGTTGCCTTTCACGCATACATCGCTATTCATGATTTTTCGATTTTGTCCATAATCTAATGTATGGAAACCATTAATGAAATATCCAGAATAAAACCAACTCATACGTCCTGGACCCTGAGATAACTCAACTATACGAGCATTATGTTCAATTGAACCTTGCTGAACCTATGAACAATAAAGGAAAACAATATCATAGAAAATCAAATAAATAGACAAACAATATCAAACCATAATTTATTTAACTTACATATTCCTTAAACCATTTTCTAAATCTTGTTGCACAGACTTTCTCCAACTCTCCATCAGTAATGTCCGGTGCATCGATTTTCACTATCTCATCAAACACCCTAAAAATGAATTACAAAATGAGTTATAATATATTTATAATCTAACGTAATGTACAAATATGTAGTTAAGCAACTATAAATCTCTTACCCAATATAAGGTAAGACTTCCTTGCAATTCATTAATATATATAATTTAGCTGCATCGTACTCATCATGGTCTAAGTAACGGGCCTTTGTTTTTTTCGGACCAAAAGATTTCCCTGGATGTGTGAAAATTGAGAGTTGTCCCATCAGATCGACATCTCCACCATCATCATTTCGGGGCACCCGATTAAATATTGTTTCAACATTTGGTTCAAAATATAAGGCGCAGAACGATGAAATTTCTTCCATTATATACGTCTCAACTATTGACTTTTTCACACATGCGAGATTTCTCACTTTTCTCTTTAGATGATGTGAAAATCTAAGAATCAAAAATGAATAATAAATTAACAAATGTTCCGTTGAATAGAGTAAATAATCAATAAATTACGTACATCTTTTAATGTCTTTCGAATGGATACATCCATCGATAATGGATCGGTCTACCAACTTTTGTCTCATAAGGTAGGTGAATAGGCAATTGTTCCATTGAATAAAAAATGTTGGAGGAAATATCTTTTCCAACTTGCAAATGGTCTTAACAATATTAGTTTCCAACAACTCCATCTGATCGAGATGAATTTCAGTAGAGCATAAATCTCTAAAAAAAAATGAGATAGCTCCGTAATTGCATACCAAATTGTGTTAAGTACCAAATCTCAAAACGCAATTGGCAGCAGTCGCTGCATAAAAATATGACAATCATGACTTTTCATGCCATAAAATCTCCCATCCACCACATTTGCACGACGCCTTATATTCGAGGCAGATCCATCTGGAAGTCATAATTCTTTTACCTATGTACAAACTTTTTTTTTATCTTCCATGTTTAATGTGTAACTGGCTTTAGGCTTGTAAGTTTTTCCATTACTTTCCATCAATTCTAATTTCGACCTTCTGCAAAACAAAGGTAAATCTATTCTAGCCTTATATTGTCTTTTGTTTTGCCCTTAACATCCATCATTATGTTAAACACGTTATTAAACAAAATTTTCTATGCATCACATCCAAATTATGTCGAATGAGATTGGTATACCAATAAGGTAACTCCCAAAAAATATTTTTTTATCCAATTATGACATTCTCTGAATCCAATCAACTTCTGTTGACATAATTTACTCCCAAATGTGATATTCGAAATGCAATCTATCCTTTCCACAATTGTCTTACCGGATAATCCCTCAATTGGAGAGTCATGCTCAACTCTTCGAAAAAATTATCTCCTTATTTTCTAAAAGGATGATTTAAAGGCAAAAACTCCCGATGACAATAAAAAAATGGTTTCTTGCCATAATACAATTTGAAAGACTTAACTTCTTCCATACAATAAGGACAAGCTAATCTTCCGTGTGTGTTTCATCTTGATAACATGTTGTAAGCAGAGAAGTCATTAATCGTCCATAATAATGTAGCCCTTAATACAAAATTTTCTTTCCTATGCCCATCATAAGTCGAAACACCATGATTCCACAACAATTTCAACTTATCTATCAAAGGTCTGAAGAAAACATCAATGTTCTGCGATGGACTATTCGAACCCGGACTTACCAAATTAAGAAGCAAATATGGTTGCTTCATACACATCCATGGTGGTAAAAGCATTACCGACCAACAAGAGTAAGTTTTGGCTACCTAAGTAAATGAACATAACCCATCTTCACACAAACTCAATTTGACATTTTGAGATTCCATTGCAAAAGACGGATGCGTACGATTGAAGTCTTGCCAAGCTTCACAATCAACCAGGTAAATCAACACTCCATCATCCCTTTGGTTATGCACATGCCATGTCATATTTTCAGCTGTTACCGTTGACATAAAATCTTTGCAGTCTCGAAATCAGTGGCAAATAACGGAGAATCTTATAAGGAATTTTCTTTGACTTCCTGACACTTGATTTGCTTGGTTTATATTGAGAATGGCCACATTCCAAACAAAATTCTAAGTGGACCGACTCGTTATAAAACAACATGCAATTTTTGTTGTATGCATGTATCTTGACATAGTCCAGTCCAAATTTGGCCATCTTTTTCTTCATTTTGTACAAATTATCAGGTAAGTTGTCACTTTCTGGCAACATCTCTTTTATCATAATCATCAAACGATTGAAAAACGATTCACTCATGTTAAATTCGGACTTCACATTTAACAGCTGTGACACAGCAGATAAAGTTGTGTGTTTTGTATATCCTGACCACAATGGTTCATCTGCTTCATTCAACAAAGAATAAAAGTTTCTTGCCCTTAAATTCGGTTGCCCATCCTGAATTGTAATTACCACCTAAATTGAGATTCGGACTAAGAGCATCCATAACCATTCTGGCATAAGGATTATCTCTTTCAAAATCACTTATCATCTTCCCTTCATCATTTCACATCCTTGATGACTGACCTTGATGACTTTCATCATGTGCATCCCAAATCAAGTAATTATCATTAAATCCTCTGTAATACAAGTGCTTACGCACTACATCAATTTCTGTAAAGCGATTATTCTGACACCTAACACAAGGGCATCTAATTCTATTGTCTCTTACGTACTCGCTGTAAGCATATGCAAAAGCTAAGAATTTTTCAACTCTATTCAAATACTCATTACTAATATATCCATCTTTGCCCAACCTCCTATACATCCAAGATTTATCATTGTTCATTGTCTAAGCCTAAGTAAGCTATCAATAACACAATAAACATAATACCACATATTATACAACAAGACATATTATACAATTTCATAAATAAACACATAAATAATTTTGACAATAACATAATCAATTTTCAAACAACCACAATAACACAATACATAATTTGATAAATAAACAAATCTGAAATTTCTGATAAATAAAAAGAAACACAATATATACAAACTACACAATAACACATTTTATCCAATTTCATAAATAAACACAAAAATTAAAAAATAAATCTGAAATTTTTGATAAATAAAAAAACACAATATACACAAACTACACAATTTCACAATAAAACATTTTATCCAATTTCATAAAGAAATACAAAAATTAAAAAAAAAAATCTAAAATTTCTGATAAATAAAAAAAAAAACACAATATACACAACAATAACATATTTTATCCAATTTCATAAATAAACACAAAAATTTTAAAAAAAAAAATCTGAAATCTTTGATAAATAAATAAAAACACAATATTGTAAAACTACACAATTTCACAATAACATATTTTATCCAATTTCATAAACAAACACATAAATTACAAAAAATCCTCAAAAATCATGGTTAAACTTACTAACACTTTGTTGGAGGAGATACTTTCACACGTTCAATTTGCTGCAAAATAAATAATTTTCTTAGTCCATTTCAGTAACAAAAATGAAGAGAGAAGAGAGGAAAGGACTTACCAGTGCAGGGGGGAGGGCGAGGGGCGACGGACGGTGATGGTCGGGGGCGAGGGCGAGGGGTGACGGGCGGACGGACGGTGGGCCAAGTGGGCGGTGGTCTAACGGCAAGTGGCGAGGGAAAGGAGAGAGAAGAAGAGAAAATAAAGAAAGAAATAGGGAAAATAAAGTCTCGGGCAAATTTTAATATGCCCAAAACTTTCACCGATGGATTTTCAGTCGAATTTTTTTTTTCTCTTTTTTTTAAAATTTCGTCGGTAATAAATTTCCGACTGAATATTCCGTAGGAAATGTATTACCGGCGAAAAATTCCGTCGAAAATTGTATTTCCGACGAAATTTACACCTAAAACAAACTATTTTTTCCCTTTTAAATTATAACTAAAATGGAATTTTTTTTTTTTTTACCAACGGAAATTTCCGTCAGTAAAAACTAAAGATTCTTCGGTAAAGATTTGGCGGGAACAACATATTCCAAATTCATTTATATGTCTACACATTATTAGAATATTAGACCTGACAATCGTGTTTTCGTGTCGTGTTCGTGTATTTTCACGTGTCACAATCGTGTTCAAATATTATATATTTATATAAACTTTGATACATTAAGAATTTGTATTTTATAGATTTTGATAAGTTCTTATATTCATGTCGTGTTCGTGTTATTTCTTCGTATCGTGTCGTGTTTTAGTTATTTTTCTCATGTCGTTTAATCATATCGTGTCCAGAGCTGCCAGGTATATAGAATATGGATACATTTTGTCATGCGGTTCTTAATTAATATTAAATTTATATACACTAGCTTGTTACTCGTGCAATGCACGGATTAATTATATATATATATATAATTATTAATTATGATCAAATAGAATTAGATTAAATTGTCAATTAAAATTTCCAAGTTATAAACCTAACAAAACTTTCTTATTTGTAGCGAAATACTAGCAAGGGATGACATATAGAAGCAAACATTGAGCTACAATGATAAACAGCTATCTACAATTAGGAGTTCCTGCAGTTTTTCCTTTTCTCCTTGATGTAATATGAAGACTACTTTGTTTCAATTCTATATTGTGTTTGACAATAGAAGTGTATCATATTTTATTTTGAATATGTTTGGATTAAATCAACTCTAAAGAATTTGGTGAAACTTATTTATAACATATAATATATTTAAAAATCATGTTGTTTGAATTAAGATTTAATCCAATTAATTCATGTAATCACTTAAAAAATTGTTTATATGCAACTTATTTATAACATATAATATATTTAAAAACCATGTTGTTTGAATTAGGGTTTAGTCCAACAACTCTAAAGAATTGTTTGAAAATGATGGAAATTGTTAGAACATTTTCAAAATAATAAGTCAAATGACTTACATGTGATGGTGAAAAGGTTATGTTTTTTTTAAAAGATATGATTATTTACTGAGAGTTGTGTTTTAATAACTGGTTAGTTATATTTATACAAATATACATTTATTATAAACGAAATTTCTCTATTTTTGGAAAAAAAAAAAAAAAAAATTGGCGTTGAATAACGATATGTACATGGATCAAATTAAAAAAAAAAAAAAAAAACTATAAATTTTTCTATAACCAAATTAGATAATTCTATTTTTTATACCAGTGAATACTCAATGGATTGATTTTATCAGTGAAAAACATAGTCGGTCATTGGGATTCATTGTATCATCGAGATTTATACATCAAAAAGCCTTTTGGTCACCAAATAATTAAGTAGTGAGGGCGAATAAAACCTTAAAGAAAATGACATTGATTAAAGTAGTCAATACCAAATAGGTGGACGACGTACCATTTTTGTTCTGATACAGGTACATATCGGTATCGATGTGTTTCGCCATACAGTTTCGGATTTACCGATATTTTCGAATATTTTGTCTATAAAATATATATACACATAAAAATACACCTAATCAATTACCTATATACATTTATCTATTTATATGCAAATATAAATTTTAAATATTATAATGATTTAATATTCAAAATTTTCAAGGCTTAAATAAATGAAATAAATATAAAAATATTAGAAAATATAGAGTAAAATTTTTTAATAGATTAATTTAATGAATATATATTATTTTAATATGAAATTATAAAAAATAAAAAAGATCATGAAAAAAGCATGAGAAATTAATTAAAATATTAAAAGAAAAATAAATAAAATAAAATTTTGTACAAACCGATACGATCAATACGATACCAATAACACTGGTATCAAATATCAATACCTGCCTTAAAAGCTTTTTTTCTCAATTTTTCTTGTCCCATACTCTAACGGTTCATAGCCTTTAATTTCACACAATAAAATATCAAAGACTTGTTCCCATTTTTTTACAAATGTTGAAGGGTTTATTTAGATAGTATTCCTAATCTAAAAATAAACAAAAATACTAAAAAAAGTAGTTATTCTTTTTTAAAATTTCTAAATAAGCTATTATGTTTTTATCGTTCTCAATTAAACTTTAAATTATTACTTTTGTTTTAATAAACTTTAAAAATATTATTTTTGTCTAATTAAGATCTTAAATATTATTTTAATTTAAGTAAACCTATTTTTCATCCGATTATAGTAATTTTTATGTAAAATAAAAATTTAATTAAACAAAAATAATACATAAAGAATTCAATTAAATAAAATCAATATATATAAAGACTTTCTTTAATATTTTAGCCTTTAAAAGATTTTTACTCTAATGTCGCGACAACACTTATTACATTAACTGGAGCTGAGCCAAATAGGCTCTTATGATATGATGCTTAAATGAGTAAAGTGAGTGCGGACGTGGCAATTTTATGACTCCTAAGATGCCTATTGGCCTTCATTGCTTTCTCCGGTTTTTTCTTCTCCAAGCTTCTCTTTATTCTTCGTTTCTCCGATCCTTTTCTTCACCTTTCCCTATGTTACGTATCTGATATGTGTTCCCTTTTCTTCTCCTTCTGGGTTTGATTTGCTGCCCATCGCCACCGGATCCTCACCCGCAATATGCAATCCAATGGAACTTTTTTTTATCTGGAATTTGACTGTTAAAAGAAAATTGAAGTCTGGAACTTTTTTTTTTTTATCTTATGTTCAAATTCGAAGAAATTTCTGGTTCCTTGCTGCATATATTTGTTTTTTCTGGTTTATTTATTTTTTTAATTTAGAAAAAGTTTATATCTAAGTCTTTGACTATTTTGTATTAAATAAATAATAACTACAAAAGTAAGGAAGATAGAATAGCGCGCGAACTCGAACGCGCCGGCTCTAAAATCGTAGGCAAGCGCGCGGTGAGCATAGGGCGGCCACTTGTCGACGCTGACTAAAATTTAATAATTAGCCGACCGAGTTGTTTGTGTATATATATACGTAGGCCTGCCTGTTAAAAAAATAATGAAAATAAAAGATTTAAATGTTGATTTTGAGACGTGAAAAATATTTTTCTTAAGATTTTATAATATCTTCAGAATACAACAAATATATAAACGTTTCAAACAGAATAGTGAAAATGACAGAATAGAAAAGTCTCTTTTATAGACATTATAAAGTTACATTTGTTAATAACTTGTCTGTTGGCTTAAGTTGTATTCTTACACAACAACTGTTTAGGTAAGTGTCTTTACATAACAACATTATTAATAAACACAACCATTCAATACAACTGATTATTTAATATGGTTTAATTAATATTTTAATTAATTTTGAAAATCAAAAAAGAAGATAAAAAATCAATTGTATTAACAATTTTAAGCTCAAGTGCCCATCTTTGACATTAAATAATTAGAAGCTCACTAGGTGAGCACACTACCACCTTAGGCTTATGGCACTTAATGCAATTGTCTAAGCTAAGTAAAATAGCTTATTATATATTCTTTACTTTTGACTTTTTTAAGTATTATGGGTAGTTTCCATCCACATTGCAAACTACTACCACTGCTTGCATTGCATTGCGTGATAAGTTTGGCATTCCTTTGATCCTTTCCTTTGTTGTCTGGTTTTCATAACCACAAGATCCTTCATTTTGCGTAAAATGCAAATGGTACGTAAAACTAACCCAACCCTTTCATATATATATATATATATATATATATATATATATATATATATATATATATCCTTTTTGTGTGTCAATTTTCTAATTTTGTTTGATGTACATGCATGCAAAGGCTTTGGAGTCATTAAAATGTGACATTTTATCCATTAAAACAAAATAAAAATTGCGATTTTTTATTTTGTACGTACTACCATTTAACTTTTTATGCATGTTCGATCATTGTAGATTTTAAGTAGTCTATTCTATCTTTGTATTATAGATAAAGTTCAATAAACTCCAATAAATTAGGAGTTTAGTCTAATTGATTTAGACAATCGTTTTTAAAATATGGCATTCAACATGTCTGAGATTTGAATCTTAATATCTGTAATCTCTTTTTGCATTCTCAAGATGCGACTTTTTTATATAAAAAATTAATTGTATGTTACATAAAGAAATTAAAACAACATGAAATTGTTCTCTTTGCTAAAGTAGATTGGATCCTCCACTTTAGATTTTGAATATATAATTTAAAAAAAAAAAGAAAAGAAATTGTTATATAATCGATAAATCCACTTTATGACTTGTTATATAAAATGGATATATCCATTATATAACAATTTGTTTTTATAACTAGCGTCATGTAGAAGTGGATCTTTTTATGATCATTTTCCCCAAAAATATTAAGAAGAACTAACCAAATTTAGGTTTCTAACTTCTTTGAAAAAATTAGTACTTAAACTCCTACTTCATTTTTGGGTAATGTCTTTGCTTTAAAATTACGATCCAAAATTTTAGTCATTAAATGTTAATATATGATTTTTTTTTGTTTTGTTTTGATTTACGTTAGTATATATGGAAATTTATATATAATTAAAATATGCTTTTATATATATATATATATATATGGATATATAGATATTTAATGTTACATTACTATATTTGCATTTCTTATGAAGTGTACAAGTTCAAGGACTAAAATTATTGTATTTATGTGTATTCGTTTTAATGATATGCAAGAACATGAATTTATCATGTAATGATCATGTAAATAGCGAGAAAATTAAATCATTGTGTAAACATGAATGCTAGGAAAAGTAAAAATATATGCAAGTATCGAAAAAGTTTTTGAAAAGAACTTAAAGATTGAGTAAATAGTTTGAAAAAGTTAAATACGAATTAAACAATTTGATAAAATTAATTAAGAGGATGGTCAATCTAAAATAAATAACAAATTGAGAAAAAGAATTGAGGGCTTTTGGTTTAGATAATTTATAAGTAGTTCTTTCCCTTCTTAGGATTTGAACTCAAAAACTTCAAGTTGAAATATCATGTTCTTAATCCTGAGAATAAGGGAAGAGGTTACCGATACTGAATTTGAATTCTAGACTTATAGAATACCACCTCAAAAAGGTGATTGCATATACCAACTAGATTAAATCCCGAGTTTATGTTTTGGTTACTACTTACCATTACCATTATTGTTGTAATAAAATATAGAGTTTTAGAATTTAGAAAATAAAAATAAAAATCCTCAAGTTAATTTTACAGTTTTGATAGTCTCTTGCAAAATATTACTAGCTCTATTTTCTTATTTATGTGGACTGCTTAATTATGTGCGAAGAGCAAGAATTCAGCAAAACATATGAGGAATAGATTTAAAAGGTTGAAAGTAGAGATGAAAGAGATCAGCAAAGAGCAGCAAAGCATTAAGGAAGGGCAAAGGCAAGTTGAAGCAAAATTCAAAGCAATCGAAGAAGAATGCGAACAGCTTCGGAAGGAAACTAATCAAATTATCCGACAAAGTGCCAACACTCAAATCCGTCTCGTTCTTATGTTCAATATCTTAAAGGGAAGAGAACAAGGCGATTTCGCCAAGGCTGCTCAATTAACTCGGTTACTTCGGTAAAGCAATCCGTTTCCATTACTTTTTCTTTTCAATTGGTAACTTTTTCCTTTTATCATTGTTTTTTTTTTTTTTTTTCTTTTTCCAGTGAAATAGTAGCCAGAGATAATTGACAAAATGAAGCATCCCTGCAGCGGTAGTTCAAATGCTCACACTTCACTCTAGACTACACTCTTTAGAGAAGAACTCCTTAGGAAAACTTAGAACTTTTATTGCTTATTGAAGCTTACTACTTGATGATTTACAAATGCAAGGGAGGGGGGTATTTATACAATACCAAGACAAACACAAGTCACACAAATATAAAATCTAAATAAATTACAACCACCCATTGTTGTTTAATAACAACCACACATTTAAATCACACAACTACAACCACACATTAAACCACACAATTGCAACCACACATTGTTGTTTAATAACAACCACACATTTAAATCACACAACTACAACCACACATTAAACCACACAATTGCAACCACACATTGTTAGGTTTTTATTTTTTTCTTGGGCTGGTATTGGACAATTTAACACTCCCCCTCAATACCAGCTCTTCCTCTTTGCACCATGTTGAGTTGACGACGAAACATTTCAAATTTGTTGATACTCAAACCTTTTGTGAATAAATCTGCCATTTGATCATCTGTCTTGATCTGCTTCATCTCAATCTCTTCTTGTAGAACCTTTTCTCTGATAAAGTGATAATGCACTTCTATATGTTTGGTTCTTGCGTGAAAGACTGGATTTTCTGCCAAACGAATTGCTGACTGGTTGTCGCAATACAACGAAACTGCATAATCTACTGGTTGATGTAGATCACTCATTAGTTGTATCAGCCACGTACACTCTTGAGCTGCCATTGCTGCTGCTCGATACTCAGCTTCGGTAGTTGACAATGATATCGTTGGTTGTCTCTTACTGCACCAAGAAATTGTTCGAGAACCAAGTTTAAACATGTACCCAGTTGTTGATCTCCTGGTGTCATGATCTCCTGCATAGTCAGCATCACAATAACCAACTAACTTACAGTCTTCACCTTTCTTGTACAAAAGACCATAATCTATTGTACTTTTCACATATCTCAGTATTCGTCGAACTGCTTCTAAATGAGGCTTCTTCGGATTTTGCATATACCGACTCATCACACCAACTGTATAAGAAATGTCAGGTCGAGTCAAGGTTAAGTAGATTAGGCTACCTACCAATTGTCGATACATAGTTGCATCTTCCAAGTCTTTGCCTTCAAGTGCACACATCTTGCCATTTGGTTCCATCGGTGTTGAAATTGGCTTGCTCTCGAGCATTCCAAACCTTTTTAGCAAATCTTTAGAATATTTTTGTTGACAGAGAAATATTCCTTCTTGTATGTGATCAACCTCTAGACCAAGAAAGTGCTTGAGTTGTCCAAGTTCTTTCATTTGGAAACGAACTGATAAATTCTCCTTGGTTTGAAGAATTTCTGCCTCATAATCACCAGTTATGATTAAATCATCCACATATATCAATACGATAGCTAGCTTTCCTCCATTAGCTTTGACAAACAAGCTGGAATCTGCAGGTGTCACTGAATAACCACTATGAGTTAAAAATTCAGCAATCTTACCATATCATGCTCTAGGTGCTTGTTTCAATCCGTAAAGTGCCTTTCGCAGCTTACACACATGCTCAGGATGATTTTGGTTTTGAAATCCCAATGGTTGAATCATGTAGATTTCCAGATCTAGCTCTCCATGAAGGAATGCATTCTTCACATCCATCTGCCACAAGTTCCAGTCTTTGTTGGCTGCAAGGGCAAGTAGGACTCGTACGGTTGTAAGTCTTGCCACCGGACTTAACGGGCCCTACTTGCCCGTACGTGTGGCTTGTGGCAAGACTTACAACCGTACGAGTCCTACTTGCCCTTGCAGCCAACAAAGACTGGAACTTGTGGCAGATGGATGTGAAGAATGCATTCCTTCATGGAGAGCTAGATCGGGAAATCTACATGATTCAACCATTGGGATTTCAAAACCAAAATCATCCTGAGCATGTGTGTAAGCTACGAAAGGCACTTTACGGATTGAAACAAGCACCTAGAGCATGGTATGGTAAGATTGCTGAATTTTTAACTCATAGTGGTTATTCAGTGACACCTGCAGATTCCAGCTTGTTTGTCAAAGCTAATGGAGGAAAGCTAGCTATCGTATTGATATATGTGGATGATTTAATCATAACTGGTGATTATGAGGCAGAAATTCTTCAAACCAAGGAGAATTTATCAGTTCGTTTCCAAATGAAAGAACTTGGACAACTCAAGCACTTTCTTGGTCTAGAGGTTGATCACATACAAGAAGGAATATTTCTCTGTCAACAAAAATATTCTAAAGATTTGCTAAAAAGGTTTGGAATGCTCGAGAGCAAGCCAATTTCAACACCGATGGAACCAAATGGCAAGATGTGTGCACTTGAAGGCAAAGACTTGGAAGATGCAACTATGTATCGACAATTGGTAGGTAGCCGAATCTACTTAACCATGACTCGACCTGACATTTCTTATACAGTTGGTGTGATGAGTCGGTATATGCAAAATCCGAAGAAGCCTCATTTAGAAGCAGTTCGACGAATACTGAGATATGTGAAAAGTACAATAGATTATGGTCTTTTGTACAAGAAAGGTGAAGACTGTAAGTTAGTTGGTTATTGTGATGCTGACTATGCAGGAGATCATGACACCAGGAGATCAACAACTGGGTACATGTTTAAACTTGGTTCTCGAACAATTTCTTGGTGCAGTAAGAGACAACCAACGGTATCATTGTCAACTACCGAAGCTGAGTATCGAGCAGCAGCAATGGCAGCTCAAGAGTGTACGTGGCTGATACAACTAATGAGTGATCTACATCAACCAGTAGATTATGCAGTTTCGTTGTATTGCGACAATCAGTCAGCAATTCGTTTGGCAGAAAATCCAGTCTTTCACGCAAGAACCAAACATATAGAAATGCATTATCACTTTATCAGAGAAAAGGTTCTACAAGAAGAGATTGAGATGAAGCAGATCAAGACAGATGATCAAATGGCAGATTTATTCACAAAAGGTTTGAGTATCAACAAATTTGAAATGTTTCGTCGTCAACTCAACATGGTGCAAAGAGGAAGAGCTGGTATTGAGGGGGAGTGTTAAATTGTCCAATACCAGCCCAAGGAAAAATAAAAGCCTAACAATGTGTGGTTGCAATTGTGTGGTTTAATGTGTGGTTGCAATTGTGTGGTTTAATGTGTGGTTGTAGTTGTGTGATTTAAATGTGTGGTTGTTATTAAACAACAATGTGTGGTAGCAATTGTGTGGTTTAATGTGTGGTTGTAGTTGTGTGATTTAAATGTGTGGTTGTTATTAAACAACAATGGGTGGTTGTAATTTATTTAGATTTTATATTTGTGTGGCTTGTGTTTGTCTTGGTATTGTATAAATACCCCCCTCCCTTGCATTTGTAAATCATCAAGTAGTAAGCTTCAATAAGCAATAAAAGTTCTAAGTTTTCCTAAGGAGTTCTTCTCTAAAGAGTGTAGTCTAGAGTGAAGTGTGAGCATTTGTGAGTTTTCCTAAAATCTAAACTTTCTTCTTTGAGTGGTAAAATTAGAGTTATCTACTCTAAGTTTTTCTCAACATAGTTCAAAGATCAAATTCGAATTTTCTTTTTCAAGGAGATGTATCGAATTTATTAAAAAATAATTCAATCTGTTCGGGTCTACAAGGCCAAACATTTAAGCCAATCATGCTTAATTAGAGGACAATTTTCAAATGTTGTTTTGGTGATCAAACTTCAATAATATTTTCTTAAAGACATATTTTTTTTTTTATAAAATTCCCTATACTTGGAGGGTTGTTCCAGGTATAATTTATATATATATATATGGCATTTCTATGTGATTTAAACCCGAATTTCATTTGTGTTATAGTGCGTAGTCTCCTTTTTGTCAATTAATTAGTGGATTTCATTAGCATATAGGGTTCCTATGAAAGGCTAAATTTGAAACAGTGAACAGAATTTTTTGGATATATTGTTAATTTCGTAACTAGTCCCATGCACGTAAATGGACTTTGTGGGTAAAATAATTATGCATAATTTTTATTGTTTAAATAAATTTTAGAATCAGAGAAAACAAAAAGAAATTACAATATTGAAAGTGTTTGTGTTATCTAAGGATATGAAAGGAAGAAACATATACAACCATTTAGTAAAGAGAAAGTAGATCTCCAAAAGGAATTTAAAGGATTATAGTTTATCAAACAACTTTAAAAGATGCGTTTAAATCCTAGTTTATAGAAAAAGATGACAAAATTTTCCTGACCATTAGATTTGATTTAGTTTTATGTAGATGTGTCCAAGGGTTGGGGCCTCGAATTGGATCAGGCTTGTACAATACTTTTTTCAATTCGGGCCGGCCCGACTCAATCCAAATCATTGTTCATTCTAAAAAAATTATTTAAATTTAATTATAAAAATATATTAATATTAATATAAAAAATAAACTTTTTAATATTTATGTACAGTAAATCGGGCTTACGGATCATGATTGGGTAAGAGAAGAAAAAAAATCGAATCCCAGCCCGATCCTTGGACAAGTCTAGTTTTATGTTACATAATCTTTTTAACTTGTGATATTGAACATTTTAAAGTTATTTATTATATAAAATTTGTCATGTTATAGCCTACAACTATCCTCAATTTATTACCTAAATTAACATTGTTAGATCAACAAAAAAAAAATTTTAAAACAATGTATATGCAAAGATTGCTAGAATGCACCCGTTATGAGGTATTGTCCGTTTTGGAGATTTAAAAACCGTTCTTATGATTTTGTTCTTTGAGAAAAGGCATATCGATAGGGCAATAGTGACCCTTACTCTATAAAATTACAGTCCAATCCTTAACTAGTCGATTTGAGATTGTTTTTTAAAAATAAAAATAAAAAAACTAGTTGAAATCACAGAAAAGAGTAGATATTAACATTAAAGTTAATAGTATTCTTAAAATATTATGAGATTCATGATTGAGGTAGGATTAAAAAGAAAAGAAAAAGGCTTCGTCTAAACCACTTTATAAATGAAAAGAAAGCTCTCTAATTTGAAGAAAATTATAACAAAGATATGTGTATAGTGAAAAAGTAAATTGATGAATTACATCACACAAAAATTGAGGTAATACAAAGAAAAAAGAAGAACCGATATATAAAAATTTAAAAGAAAATACATTCAATCCCACTTTTTAGGATTTGTGGAAATATCATGGCGAATAGTTTAGATATTTTTCTTCAAAATTTATATATTTATTATTATATTAGATAACAAAAAAAGAATGTATCAGCTTATTAATAATAATTAACAAAATCATTACTAAAAATAATTTCTTAACAATTTAATTTTTTTTATCACAAACCAAGCTTTATTTTTATGTATTATAATGTTTTAATTTAGTGGACTTATAAAAAAATTTAATAGGGTAAATTAAAATTTTTATTTTCAAATAAAGATACTTTTAATCTTTTTTTTTTCTTAAAAAGGGTACTCAAACCATGTCATTGTTCATATAGATAAAACTTGCCAGGCTTGCATATGAGTTTAATCATATCTATCTTTTTTTGTTCTTTCCTTCTTTTCCTTCTTTCATTTTCTTTTCTAGACAACATTTGATCTTTTTACAATTTATGTTTAATTCTGATGGGATTCAGGGTGGAAGAGAATTTCTTTTATTTCGAGTATCTTTTTTTTGTCTAGATTTCTCTTTGTTACTACTTTCCAATATTTTTCTTGGCTGTAAAAAGAGAATGAAGCTCAAAGCAAAATTCAAGGGAAACACTGAGTAATTTTTATGGATCCAGTTCATTGACCAGTTTAAGTAGAGTTTTGTTTACTTTATGAATTTTTATTAGTCTCTTTTTAATTAAAAAATTATGGTTTTATTGACAACGATTTAAGTTCTTGAGTTTTTTCTTTTGAAATTTTAACTCTTTCAATTCTTTTCATATTTCTTGAAAAATGTAAGACTGGTTATCAGCAAATTTTGGGTTAATGCAAAGAGTTACCAAATGAGTCTAGGTGAATAAGAGAATGGTCAATTCTGTCTTTTTATATTTTACTATTTTTTAGAAGCATATTTCTTTTATATGATGAATTTTCGTACAATTTGTTTCTTTAGAAGCCTTGATTTTGGAGTATATCTTTTCCATGTACTAACATGAGTTGATTGTATTATATCATATATTTTTTTATTCTTTTTTGGTGCTTTTGTAAATGGCAGTGCTAGCACATTAATCCAATCTTTTCTTTTTTTTTTTCTTCAAATCAGTGCTAAGTATAATTTTCTCAAAGCTTTAAGTTTTTAGGAACATTTTTTCTCTCAAAAAGTACCACATGAAAGAGGCTTTTGTTTCTGAAAAAATTAAGTTGATATCTTTTACTTATTATTTAATTTAATCCTTTTTATTTAATTTTAGTACATGTCTATTACATCTTTTTTATATTTTGATATATGTTTTTCATATCATAGAAATATTGCATATAATTTATTTTGGATTCTACCATGAAAATAGAATAGCTATCAAGGATTTAACGTTTTAATGGCTACACCCAAAAATAATTTTTAATATGACTTAAAATTGATTGATTTTAAGCAAATAATTTTTTTTTCTTTTACCAATTCTAGAAGTTATACATAAAAAGAATTAAACAAAAAGACTTCATTTGGAAAAAATGATAATCTTTTATTTGAAAGTGATAATTAATTATGTTGTAAAATCAATTTATTCTCGGAAGAGCAAGAGATCAATATTGATGTTAAAAAATAAAAAAGCTATAAGAAAAAGATTGATTAAGATCAATTCTTTTGACTAGACCTGTCAATTCTGATCCAAATCCAAAAAAATCAATCTGATCGGTCCAAACCCGAACTCGACCCAACCAGATTTGATCATAAAAAGTTAATAACTCGAACCCGCCCAACCTGAACCTGAAAACAACTCGAATCCGAATTGACCCGAATCCAAAATAATCCAAACCCGAAATGATCCGAAACATTAACCCAAACTTAAGTTAAGTATTATTTTATTTAAAAAAATATTAATTTAATAGAATAAATAAATATGACAAGATTATTAATTTATTTTAAGTTTATAACATCAATTATCTTTTAAAATATTTTTCTTTACTATTATAATTTTATATTTTTTTTAATAGGCTTAAATAAAAAAATGGTTCCTGTACTATATCACTTTTCTCACTTTGGTACTTAAAGAATTTTTTGGTTCTAATTGGGTACCTGTACTATAATTCCGTTAAATAAGTTGGTACTTCGTCCTAACACTATTAAATAAATGTTGATGTGGCAAATAACGGCCAATTAGGTAGTGACACATGGCAAAAATGTCACGTCACTGCCAATTCTATGATGCCACATCATTATTAAATTAAAAAAATAGGAAAATTCAAAATAAAATTTAAAAATAAAAAATTATTTAAAAAAATAAAAAATTGAAAATTGAATATTGAACATTGAAAATTGAAAATTTTAAATATATATATAAATAATCAAAAAAATAAAAAAGGTGAATATTATATTTTTTTTTAAATTTTGTAAAAAAGAAAATTGAAAATTAAAAAAATCTCGAAAAAAAAAAAAAAAAAAGAGGAAGAGAAAGGAAAGGAAAGGAAAGGAAGAAGAAAAAGGAAGAGAGAGGAAAGGGAGGCGGGAGGGGCAGCGAGAGGGTCAATCGACTGCCAGTCGTCCTCGGGTCGGCGAGAGAGAGGGCGAATCGGGAGAGAGAGACAGCGGGGGAATCGAGGGGAGAGAGTGGGAAACAGAGAGAGAAGAGCAGGGAAGGCTGGCCGACCGCAACCTGGCCGGCTCGGGGTAGACCGGTGCACTCTCTCTCTCCCCCCTCCCTCCTCTCTCTCTCTATTTTTTTATTTTTTTTTTCAAATTTTTTTTTCAGATTTTTAAAAAATTCAAAAAAAATTAAAAATTAAAATCTTTTTAATTTTGTAAATGTTTTATTTTTTTATTATTATATATATTTTTCAAAATTTTCATAAAATGAATTTTTAAAAAAAATATCATTTTTATTTGTTAAAATTTGTTTCATTATTTTTTTTTTAATTTTTTGAAATTTGTTAAAAAATATTTGAAACTTTTTTACTTTTTTAGATTTTTTTTAAATTTTTATGTTAATAATGACGTGGCTAGTAGTGATGTGGCATTTTTTTCATGTGTCATTACCTAATTGGATGTTAATGCCACATCATCTATTTATTTAACGGTGTTAGGGCGAAATACCAACTTGTTTGACGGAATTAAAATATAGGTACCCGATCAAGAACAAAAAAATTTTAAGTACCAAAGTGAGAAAAGTGGTATAGTTCAGGGGTCAATTTTTTATTTAAGCCTTTTTAATATTATCTTTTTAAATTATAAATAAAAAAGTAAATTATTTTTATTATTATAATTGAATTTTAAAATTTATATTTATTAGTATATATTATAAATAAAGTTATTTATTTTTTTCCTTTGATAAAATAATTAAATAAATCAATAATTATTATTTTAAAACAAAAAATAATTAACAATAATTTAATAAAACTATATGTTATATATTACTTATGATAATCTAATAATATGATTTAATATAAATTATATATTTTTATTCTCATGGGTATACGTATAATTTATAATAAATTATATAATATTTGTTCCAACGTGCCAAATTCTAAGATTCGATCGCTAAACATTTCCTTGATCTTTGGTCATTTTAGGTTTCCTAAAATAATCTTAAAATCTCCTAGATTTAAGTTTGAAAATAAGATCTACCGCCACGTTTTTGTTACCAAAATACCGAAATCTTTTTTTTTTCTCGATTTAGAAAACCCGCAAAGAAATAATCGCAAAATACCCTTAAACCAAAAAACAAAAAAAAAATCTCAAAGATTCTCGTCAAACCGAAAATTCCAAAAATCTCTCGCTGCCAATTTATTTTTCCATTTGTGATTATTTTCTGATGATAATTGTTGTGTGTTTAAATAGGAAATACAATAAGAGTTTTAAATTTTGTTAAATTTGGTTTTTCTTTCCATATTCAATTCTAACTTTAAAAAAAGTTTTTTCGTCTCGGATATAAAAATTATTTTTGGTTTCAAAATCTGTTTTCCTTTCTTTTTGATCTTTTATTTATTATTTTTTGCACTTTTTGAAAAATAAAAAATTAATAAAGGAAAATAAAAATTAAGAAAATAAATAAAAACAAAGGAAAAATTTAAAAACAAAGAAAAAACAAAATAAAATAAAATAAAATTAATATGGCCCAAGCCCAAATTGGGTCCAAAGCTCAAGTCTAAAGTGCAAAAACATAATTGGGTCTAAAATGTAATATTAGGTTCAAAATCCAAAAAAAAAAAAAAAAAATCTAAAGCAATAATTTCAAACCCAAAATAATTCGAAACCTTAAAATATTTCGGACTAATATCAATTTATAACAATCAAACATGGTTTAAATTAAATGATCCCGAATAATGTTTTAAAAGATCCTGTAAAAAATTGAGTTTCTATAATATTTTATCATTATACATATTATTTAAGATAAATGTATTATTTTTAATTTTAAAATTATAACATCTTCTCATGCAATGTAGAATAAAATCCATAAAAAAAGTTATTAATAATGATAATGTTATTTTATCTTAACGATTGATACATTATGTTATAATAATCTCTTATCATGTTATTTAAATTAAATTACATAATTTCTTATTAATATACATATTTTTTGGAATAAATGTGTTACTTTTATTTTCAAATGTATAATCTCTTAAGTCTTATCATGATATTTTTAAAAAATATATAAAATATATAGTATATTTTATTATAATTATTTATATACATTTATAATAATTATCATTTGATATATAATAAATTAATCTCTTATCGTTATACATGTTATTTAGAATAAATATGTTATTTTTAATTTCAAATTTATAATCTCTTATCATATGATTTAGATTAGTTTCGTCAATAGTCATAATATTGGTCTGTTTAACGATACTTGTTACTAAGTTCATAAAAAAGAAATAATCTTTTATTTTATTGTAAAGAATTACAGAGATAAATATATATATACACGAATATAATCATTTATGTAAATATTAATATAATAAGAATTATACATTATACAAATATATTATATATGTCAGTACCTCAATATGTTAAGAATTGAATCTTTACTTATTATAAATTTTTTACTAATTTAATTTCATACATTATGTTTAGAATTTAAAAATATGTAGCATAATTAATAAATTTAATTTTGTAATTAATTTATTATTATATTTTTATTTTGAATAAGTATTTATTATTATATTTCATTATACTTGATATTTAAACTTTTAAATAAAATTCTTAAATTTAATTTAGTTTTAGTAGTAAATAATTTCAAGTTCTAAAATTGGTTCACTCTGGTAAAACTTTTAGTATTAAGGGTAACTTATCAATGTTCGAACCTTTCAACAAACATAAAATTTTACATATTTTATAAATATCTAAATAAATTCAGGTAACGATTTCAGATACACGATAATATCCTATTTATTTTTAAATATTTTTATTTTTCAAGAAAATTCTAACAAAATCTGATTCAATCAAATAATCTATTTAAATTTAATCTAATTCGGTTTTAAAAATTATTAAATTGAATCCAAAATGACCCAAAGATGAATAGCTCGAGTGTCAAACCCGAATTACTCGAACCCGAAATGATCCAAACTAGAATGACTCGAACCTGAATAACCTGAGTCTCAAACCCGAAATGACCCAAACCCGTGATAATCCGAACCCGAGATGACCCGAATCAGAAGTGACTCGAACCCAAAATGACCCAAACCCGAGACGATCTAAACCTGAAATCGACTTGAATTTTTTCAAATCCGAATTGACCCAACCCGAATTGATCCGATCCAAATCCAACCTGACTCACCCCAATTGATGGGTCTACCTGTAAGTCATCAAGCTGACTACCAGGTGATATAGTGACGCCCAACATGGTATTCACCTATTATCTATCCAATATTCACCTATTATCTATCCAATATGTGTGAAGTACACCTGCTCAAGGGTCGGGTAGGTGATCGGTCTAGGTAAAGATGTTTTCATTTCGGGCGGATTGAATAGCTTTTTATGTAATAAAAAATTATTTTTTATTTAAATTTAATTATAATATATATAAATATTAATATAAAAAAATTAAATTTTTTAATTTTTTAAATATTATTTAAATAATAAAATGAACTTGTGGGTCGGTCCAAACTAGTCCAAAATCAAGCTTGAATAAAAAAAGAAAAAAATTTCGCATGCAGCCCAACGTGACCCATGAGCCGCTCTAGTGTGAAGTATACACATTCTTTTGCATATATGAAGGAAGGTTTAATTAATTGATTTTCTTGCCAATATAATTTTTGTTTTGGTAATTATATTGTTTACAGTTATTGTATATCATTTAGATATAAAGTTCGTTTTTTATACGTTGGCATTGTAATTTATAAACTCTACAAACGAGTTCGAAAGATTGAAAAATATTTTTTTATTATATTAATTTTTATTTTTTAAAATATATTTAAAATGGGTAATAATAATTTTTAATTTCATTTATAAAATCTAACAATGACATAGAAACTTACAAACCCTGTGTAATTACCAAGAAAGTCTACCGGCTGCCACTATTTCTCTGCTATTACCGTAATAATAATTGCTTCATTGACTCAAACATTAATTATACTAGTAATTTTTTATCCTTCGTTCCTATCTTATCCTATCCTAGTTCGATTAAAATTGCATAGTAATATATATATATATATATATATATATAATAGAAAGTTTTTCAAAACTCTTGAGGGCTCCGCCACCCACTGATTCAAAGTTCAAACTATGTATATAGTGACCAGAAATGAAACATATTTGGAGCCAAATTTTGAATACAAATATAATATATAGTAGTAAAACGAAAAAGATGTAGTAGTAATTAAAATTTTGAACACTGGATGGAGAGGTTAGGTTGGAGTAAGAGGTAGGTAGCATTAGCATTACCATAGATATATTTATCGCACATGAATTTCCAGTTTTTTTGGCCACTGATCTAACCAGACACGAAGCCGCCCAACGGGACTTTCACACCTCATCTCTATCATTGATGTTTATGATGATTAGATCCTTTATGCTTGCAGATGCTGCCCACTGGGGTCGGCAGTAGTACCAGTAGAAAGCCCAAAACAATTTCCTTGCGTCCTCAAGAACCTCAATTTCAGATATGAACAAAAAAAAAAAACGCTTTGTCGGGATATTTTTTATTTATTTTTTATAAATTTTTTAATTAATTAATAAAAAAATTTAGTTTATATTTTATTAAATAATAATTATTTATTTAAATATTTTATTTTTAAATTATAATGCTAAAGAAATAATTAAAATAATAATATACATATAATTCAAATATCCATATATCCTAGTACAAGAAAATAATAATATACATGTATAAGAATTGAAAAATAAAATTCTTTATAAATTAATAAATATTAATTTATCGATAAATGAATAATATTGATAATTAAATAATTTCTCTAAAATAATATTTTTTTTAGCTCCAATAATATTATTTTATAAGGGTTTTACTGTAACAACATTTCTTTTCTGTTTCAGTTTTTAATCAGTCTTCGATTGATTATTTCGTCTCAGCTTTCTTTATCTCTTTCCTATTCTTTCACTCTCAATCTCTGTTGTTTGAACGTTTCTTAGCTGAAAAGGAGCAATCAAGAAGCCCACGGTTTCAAAGTTTTTGGATCGTTGATTCCTATGAAATGGTGTTGATTGATATCCCCATCCCTATAGTTCTTTGAGAAATTTCTCAATCTTCAATAATATCAATTTTCTTGAACCCTAATCCGAATCCAACCCCACAGCCACGTTTTTCTTCAAACTTATATTCATGGCATTGATGTTACAGAGATAGATTCAAATTTATAAATAATTTGTATGACATGTATGTTTCACAAAAATATCTTTTTGCATTTTAATATCTTATTTTGCTTGAAATTTAAATTTGATTTTATACTTTTGCTTTCTATTGATTGGTTTCACTGTATTGTTAATTGTTTTCTTTCATGAAAATTTTGTATTTGTTGGTTTTTTTTTTTTTTTTGATAAGTTTCACAAGTTACATACTTACATTTAAGTTTCACTTGCCAACCACTACAAGAAAAAAATTGTTAATTGATTTCTTTCATGAAAATTTTGTATTTGTTGGTTTTTTTTTTTTTTTGGATAAGTTTCACAAGTTACATACTTACATTTAAGTTTCACTTGCCAACCACTAAAAGAAACAAGATTTTTTCGACGAAAAATTTCGTCAAAGTTCTCTATCAAAAATAAAAATTTCGTTAAAAATAAAGACATTTTCAAAGGATTATTTTCGACGGAATTAATGTCTTTCTGAAAAAAAATTTCGTTGGAAAAAAATTTGTGGGTGGAAAAATGCTTCAAGATTTTCCCATAGGAAATTCGTTGAAAATTTTCATCGAAACTGTTTTTACAAAATGAAATAATTTTAAAATATTATCTTTTTGCGATGAAAAGCATCCGTTGCTAATAAACAAGAATTCTGTCGCAAAACGATTGGCGGAAGATCCAAGCTTACGCAAAAGTTTTTGCAATGGAAAATTTTCATTGCAATAATTTCGTCGCAAATACAATAATTTTGTTATTAAAACTTAAAAGTCCATTAAAAAATGTACGCATTCGGTCGAAAATAATTCCATTAGAAAAAACATATTCTCTTGCCGTGAATTAAATCTGTCAACAAGTTAGGCGACCCGTGAAACCCGCAGGCTTGATTTGATTTGGGTCAAGTCGATTTTCAAATTTGAACTTGACACGTTTGTAAAAATATTTTATTTAAATTTAATTTTAAAATATATTTAAAAATAAAATATTACTATAAAACTATTTTTAAAATATTTTAATAATAAATTAAAATAAAATGACTTAAATTGATAAACTGAGCCGACAGTGGACACCTCTAATGCCAATCTTTCTTTTTTTTTTGTTTTGATAAGTTCACATGCATGCAACTCAATGGCGGATCTTGATACTTAATCTTGGGGGAGCCGATTAAAAGTCTAAATTTATATATATATATATATTCATTTGAGATATGTTACTATGTTTTACTAATATAAAACATATATGCAAATAATATACTAATAAAAATAACAAACTCATAAAAGCATAATTTTATTTTATTTAATATATATATATGGATTTTCAAAATTCTTGAGGGGCCAAGGCCCCCTCTGGCTCTCATTATGCACCGCCCCTGATGCAACTGCAAGGGTCTTTTTAGTTTCTTTGATGAGATTCATTGGCCTAACAGTTGCATAATTTTATTTATTTTTTAAATAATAAAATAACAATAGTTAAAAACTATCCAATTATTTGTTTATAAAAATAATATTTATGAAATTATTGTATATTATGCATATCATTTTCAAGTAATTTCTAATTTCTTTGTTACTTTAGCAATAAAACTTATTAGTACGTAAATGAAAGTCTAATGTCAAAATATTAAATAAATAAATAAATAAATAAAAAAGTAGGTCTCCTCACTCCTGCCCCACCAGATCAAACAACAACTAACGTACCGACAGGAGGAAAGGTAAAAATAGAATTAAAAGGAAAGCAAGACGAGAACGAACGATCTCGACAGCTTAGCAGCGAAAACTTTGTATCTATCGCGCGAGTTCGAATAGAAACACGAGTTGGCTTCAAATTATTTGACTGTGACTGAGAGAACGTTGTTTTCCGTGTTTCAAATGCATAAATCAATATAGTTGTGAAGTCCGAAAAATTAAGCAAATAATTATATATTAGAGCAGTTCATGGATCATTAGAGCAGTTAATGAATCAGATTAGATTGAGTCATATTTAAATAGTAAAAATGTGTCTGTTAAAGATTCGATTCGACTTGATTTATCTAATTTGAAAAGCTGGTTTCACTGTTTGAAATATATTTTAAAAAAGTTTATATATTTTTATAATTAAATTTAAATATTTTTTACTTAATCAAATAGTAATCTAGATCGGATCGAATCGATTCAAATTTAAAATATCATACTTCAAGTCTGGTCCAATTGGTATTGATCTCGCCATGAAAGGTCTAATATGTACTAGCAACGTTTATATCCACAAAATAAGTCTATTTTGATTTAAAATCATTTACTACTATAAATAAATACACACTTAATTTAGATGGTGATCGTAAATTAAAAATGGTTGAAAATTCAAAATATTAACAAATAAAGTGATAGATTGATAATTAACTTTCAATGAATAATGATATGCAAAATAAATAAATATACATACAAATTAATACTATATGTATACACAAAATTAGTAAGTAGTTTATAATCAACAAACAACTTCTAATTTTTTACTGAAACACTCATCTAAAAAAAATCAAAACATGTTAAATTTTAGAATTTTTACATATATAATACGAGTTTTTTCAATTTAATGCATGGTTTCAATCAATTAATTTGGTTTGTATTTAGTCATTTTAATTGATAATTTGTATAAACTTTTTTTTTGGAAAATAGATTTGACAATTCGTGTATGAGTGCTGTGTCTCGTATTTTTTTTCATGTCATTCATATAAATATAATAAAAATTATTAAATGTGTCAAAATCCTAAACACGAGTACGATATGTGTATTAAACGTGTTGTGTTTATTACATTATTTTTATGTTTATTAAATGTGTTGCATTTGTATCTTTTTTATATTATATTCAAAATTGCCAGATCTATTTGAAAGAAACTTCTTTTTATACTTGAGTTTGTTAGAGATTGATCCATAATAATTGAACCGAACACTCTATCAACATATCACACGATTATTAATATAATTTTAACAACTTCACCTAAGCCTTACCTATACAATTATTATTATCATTATTGAGTCTGTATTTATTTATGGTTTTTTATAGCTATAGCATCACTTTTTTTTTTTTTCAATCATAAATGCTAGATGCATATGAAATTTCCTATCTATCTATCTATCTATCTATCTATATATATATATATATATATATATATATATATATATATATATATATATAGACAGAGAGAGAGAGAGAGAGAGAGCTGCTCCATGCACTTGGTAATGCCATTAATTAGATTAAAGAGACCAAGACTTGTAAAGAATGACTTTCTTTTCCCTCTCTCATTTGCATCCTGCGCTAGCGAGCAAGAAGAGATGCTTCCAATCGCGAAAAAAGCTCAAGGTTTGTTGTTATAGACTTGTACTCTTATAAAGCTTACTTGAATATGAATAATTTTATTTTATTTTGGATAAATACTTGTAAAGCTTACTTGAATATGAATAATTTTATTTTATTTTGGATAAATACTTGACGAATAATTAATTATGTCAATAATGTGAAACAACAAGGAACTGCTGAGTTTTTCTTGTTGAAATTTTCATTATGCTCCTTTGTTCGTTCGTATATATTATACTTTCATTTGAATGAAAATGTTATAGATTTGAACTCTTATCTACTTGATTGTTTATTAAAACCCAAAAACCATTTAGTTTTTCAAATTAATATTTGTTTTTTTTTTTTATATCTCTTGATCATATATTTTATATAAATTTAATATTTAATTAATTTTCTTTAATAAAAGAGGTTTGGAATTCAATCAGTGAATTGAATTTATTGAATCAGAACTGATACCACCATCGATTCAAGACCTAGTTCGATTTTTTTGTCAGTTTATTCATCCCCTTATGAAAGAGAATTGGTATTTAATTTAAGGCTACCAATTTTGTCACAAATGATATGCCATTTCTTTTCTTTTCTTTTTTTTTTTTTTTCAAAAGCAAATATTAGGCGATTTTCATCACACTGGTTGTTAACTGTCATTTTTTCTTTACCATACTTGTTTATGAACTTTGAATCTCACCAGGATATGTACTTTCAATAAATTGTGTTGCTTTTCATTTGATTATAAAAATAATAATAAAAGTCATAAATCTCATAGTGAAAAGAGATGAGATGGGTCAAGGTGCTCGGGTCAAGGTGGATCTCTTTTCCTCTACAGAGAAGAATGTCATAAATCTCATAATGAAAAAAAAAAAAATGAGATTAGGGATGACAATATATAGTAAAAAATTGGATATCGGATTTTTTTGGGGATAATTTGGTATTTGATATTATTTGATTTATTTTTTGTGAATTTGGATATTGAGGATTCAGATATTGGATTTACTTCGCAACGTATTCTGATATGAACCCTTTGATATCCATTGTGCGAATATGTTTTGATTTTGGTTTGGATAGTGTCAGATATCCAAATCCGTTTTATTTATATGGATAAAGGATTCTGATATCTGAATCCGATATCCATTTACATATTTAGTTATCTTTTAATTTTATATATATATATTTAAATGATTTAATAAATTCGGATATTTAGCGGATTTGGATATCGAGCGGATATTGCTCTTTGAATCATATACAGATTCAAATAGTAAGCAGATAATAAACAGATTCGGATTTTGAATAAATTAAGCAAATTCAGATCCGGATAATTAGGAAATTGCAGCCATCTCTAAATGGGATTAGTCTTGAACTTAGAAGTAAGGGTTTTACTCTATCTGATATACATGTTTTTTGGATTAGATGTATGAGCCCGCGATAGAGTACACATTACGGAAAAATACAATATTTTAATAATCAAATTGGAGATTGAATTAAAATCTATCACCTACCTTATTATATATACTTCTATACCAAGTTCAAGTCGCTTGGAAATAGTCTTCTTCCACTCATAATTCATCCCGCTCATCTTAAAATTCAGATTTGAACTTTCAAGTCCAAGCTAGAGTTTCAAGTCTTAATCACTCGAGGTCCTCTTGGAGAAATTAAGATTGTACCTAATGTTAGGAAAAAATTTCTTATCTTTATCTTAAAATTAGAGGTGCTCATGGGCCGAGCTGAGATCCGAAAATTTTTCAACATCCTTGCCCAGGCTAGGCCCGTGAGCACTGTTCATCCCATTTTAAAAAAATATTAATATTAATATTTTTATAATTAAAATTAAATAAAATAATATTATTTTAATATCTAAAACACTATTTCGGACCGCACCGAGCCGGCCCGAATCAAGAAATGCCTTGGGCTAGGCTTGCCGAGCTGCCCGGCCCGTGAGCAGGTCTACTTAAAACATATATACTTAAGAGGAGGGCTTCACTTATATTAGTGTAAAATGTTTTTATAATTTTTATACGATTTATATTTATTTAATCTGACCATTGCATTTCATGTTCTTTTCATATAGGTCATAAATGTCAAATTTTGAGTAAATTAAAAATGTTTAATTATTTGTTTGATGTAAAAAAAAATTAGTCATTAAATATATATATATATATAAATGATGGTATTCTTGATTGACATGATATAAGTATTGGATCGATTCAAAATTTTACGTGCACGATGAGTGCGATTATATTATTAAATCCAACGACTTGATTTGTTAAAATATCAATCGCATATGAAATTAGAAAATGATATAAAAAATTTTAATTTTACATCGCGTAAGTTGATCCCTTTTTTATACTTAATGCGCACAAAGTCACCAATAATCTATATTAGATAAAAGACGTTAAATCTAGCTAAACAAAATAGACAAATAAAAGACTTAGCCGAATTTAGAGGTTAAGAGTTTCATCTTTTCAAATCTCAATTATATGTCATGGTGGCATTAGGTGAGTTGGATCGAGTCGAATTTCAGTCATTTTCAAATTTAGATCGTTCAGATTTGGCATTCGAATTATTTAGATTCAAGTTATTTTAGATCCAAATTATTGTTTTTAAAATCAAATCAAATCAATTTGAATTTTTTTTCGATTTAAATTAGATGAATTCAGATAGTTAACATTTTCTAATAAAATCAAGTTAAGCTCTTTTCATTTCATCTTTCCTAACCTTTACCATTAATAATGTTGTGGTAATTAATGAGTTTTCTTTGATTCCATTTTTCTCTTTATGGATAGTCATCACTTTCAACTATTGTTTCTCGTCGACATGGACTGAAATTACGTTTACAAAAAAAGATTGGAAGGAAAGAGATGAGCAAGAGACTTGTGGAGTTGAAAGTGGAGATGGAAGAAATAAGTGAAGAGCAAAAAATCATAAAAGAAGGACAAAGACAAGTTCGAGAAAAGTTTGAAGCCATTGAAACAGAATGCGAGCAACTTAAGCAGGAAACTAATCTAATAATTCAACAAAGCACACAGACTCAACTTCGTCTTGTTCTCATGTTTAAAATTCTCAAGGCAAGAGAGGAAAGCGATTTTACTAAGGCTGCTCACCTCACTCAGTTGCTTCGGTCAGTTCAATCCTTCCTAGCTTTTCTTGTAATTATTTGCTTTTGCATAGGAATGATAAGGTTCGGTTTGGTTTTGATAAAATTGTGGTTAATCTATAATTTTTTAATTTTGAAAAACCAAACTAAAAATCAAATCGAATAAAATCTTCAACCGAACCAAATTTCATGTTCGAATCAGTTCAGTTCATCGGTTTTTAAAATTTTAAAAAATTATATTTTATAGTGTTTTTTTACTAATTTAAAATAAAATGTTAACTGTTGTATTATAAAAATAAAAATAATTTTAAAAAATTAATTAAAAAACAAAATTCGGTTCGGTTTGAATAATTGCAAATTTTTAACTTATAAATCAAAAATCAAATTGAAATCGGATAAACCTATTACTATCCAAACCGAAACCAAAACAAATTAAATAAAAACCAAATCAAATAAAACATTACCGTTCGAATCGATTTTCGGTTTTCTCAATTTTTTTCAGCCCTACTTTTGCACGACAATTAGCAAAGCAAAATGAAATGAAGATTAAGTAACGAAAAATTTTAACCTCCTTTTCTCTTCCTTTTTGCAGTGATATAATAGCAACTACAACATCAAGCATTGAGTGATAAAGTTCTCTGTTAATTGAAATCAAAGGATTATTGAGTTCGAAGTCGTAAAATTCTGTGCTTTCTATTTTAGCCTTCAGTTGTTGTAGTAGTTAAACTATTTTCTTCTTTAAGGCATTGTATTTAATTTTGTGTGGCAAACTTAATTCATGGCGAGGAAAGGATAATGCATGATTTCGTCCTCAGATTATGTGCAAATCATTCATCCCTCCAACATTGTGTTTTAACTTTTAATAACATTATGCTATGAAAACTGAAAACGTGTTAGTACTATTTATGTGTTTATAATAATCCTTTGGTTTAAATATAAAAAGTTTCTGAACTAAAATTAAATAATTATTTAAGTCTCTATTATTTTATTACAATCAATTAATCATTCAAACATATATTTTCATCCAATTAAATCCTACTCATTTTCACCCAATTAAACTTTTGATTGGATGAAAATTGATTATCGATATCAATTTCCCTACAATCAACTCAATTAGATAAAAATACATGTTTGAGAACTCAATTGAATAAAAATAAATATTTGAAACTCAATTGATTGCAATAAAATGTCAATCACTTAGATAATTATTTAATTTTAATTTTTTTTATTATATTTAAGTCTAACATTTTTCTTTTTAATTAGCCGTTCATATGAGGCGAACAGGATACAATAGTCTTTAAAGTTTGAGGCCCAAAATATTTAAGGCAAAAAGGCCATAAACCAAAAAGCCCAAGAAGATAATTGAAAAAACAGAGAAACCGGTGATAGCAGTACGTAAATTGTGTTATGCGATTGGGTTTGTTAATGTCCCTCTTGGTTTCTTAAAATTCCCCACTAATTTAAGAGTGGTAGAGTTTGGCAAAAATGACCTGTACATGAAAAACTTTTTTGATTTGTTCAATTTCGAATTCGATCCAATCCAATTTAACCAAAAAAAATTAACAACTTGAATACATCATACTTGAACCCGAAATGAACGAATTTAAAATGATACAAATGCAAACAACCTAAAAGATTGATTTAAAATTAAATTGATTAAAATCCAATAACTTAGACTTGAAATAACTTGAACAAAAATAACCTGAATGTCGAACTCGAAAAATTTAAATTCGAAATTATTCAAATTTGTTCGATCCAAAATGGTCCCGTGCTTATATGAAGGCTTTTGTTGTGTGGTGTATTCCAAAGACAAAAGGCTTTTGTTGTTAGGGAAAGCCAGAATCCTCCATTGGTTTCTTAAAGAGGTTTTGAAGAGTTTATATATGGTGATATGAAGCAAAGTTTAGAAACACTTTCCAACGAGTGAGCTCAAATAAAGGTGTCAATGGATTAGGTTCAGCTTTGCCTTATCAAGTTCTGTTTTGAATTCAACTCATTTGTCCATTTACAAATTATTTATAATTAAAATAGTAAATTAATATTAATATTATTTTAATAAATAAATATACTTAAACCTATAAACTTTGTTCAGTGATTTCGCGGAATTAGGCAAGTAGTTAGATCTATGGACACCTCTAAGACCAAATGAGTCCGAAGACAACTCACGTGTTAGGCCTTAAAACGAATTAAAAAGGTACATCACATGTTACTCGCATGCAAAGAGGGTCATTGGGTTGAGCCTCGTGATTTTTTTTTTTTTTTTTTGCCAGACTCGTATTTTTGGTTGTAAGCCCACTTTTTATATATTATTTTTTAAATAATTTTTTCTTGAAAGTTATTTGATTGTACATGATCTATCTATCTATTAATATCTATACTTACATATAGAGAAAATCCCTTAATGGGGTTCTGGCTCGACACTTGTCGGGTTTCTTGGCTCGACACGTGGCGAGCTATTTTTTAATTTTTTCTATTTTTGTTTTTAAATGATATATTTAAATCAGTTGGTTAGCATGTTGACTCATGGATCGATTTAGGATTCGTACTCGACTAGTTCGAAAAAAAAATTATTAATTATTTTTAGCTTTTTATTTTATTTTTAAATGATGTATTTAAAGGGGTTGGTCCGAACACTTACTAGCGAGTCGATTTAAGATCCGTACAGGACTAGTTCGGAAAAAATTTTAAATTTTTTTTTATTAATTATTTTTACTCTTTTTTAGCTTTTAGTTTTTTTTTTTTTAAAATGATGTATTTAAAAGGGTTGGTTCGCTCGTAACTATGAATTAAAGCAATTCCCTTTTCAATATAGATTGTCACGTGGCAAACCATATTAATTTACTTTTTTTTTATATTTTTGTGAAAAAAAAAGGAGAGGAACGAAAAAAGGAAAGATATTTTTTTTTGGTATAATCGTGTTATTTTTTTCTGTCATAATCGTATTCAAGATATTATATATATAAATTTTGGCACGTTAATAATTCGTTTTATGTAGATTTTGACATGTTTGTGTCGTGTTTATGTTATTTTTCGTGTCATGTCATATTTTAATTATTTTTTCATGTTGTGTTCATCTCGTATAATCATGTTATATTCAAAATTGTCAGATCTATTTGATACTATTCAAATAACTATCAATTTTATGTCATGTGTCGTCATGTTCGTATTCACGCTACTTTTTCGTGTCATAATCGTATTCAACGTATTATATATTTATATAAATTTTGATACGTTCGTCTATTCGTGTCGTGTTTTAATTATTTTCTCATGTTGTTTTCGTGTCGTATAATCATGTTATATCTGAAATTGCCAAGTCTATTTGATACTATTTAAATAACTCATAATTTTGTGTTACGTGTCATATAATGATTGAGAATTATTATTTGTTTAGATTAAATTTGGTAATTTTAAATATCTATACATCTATACCTACATTAAAAGTTGTCCCCATGCAAGGAGAGTGCTCAATTTCAATTTTGGATGCTCTTGTTTGGGGACAAACAAGTTTGCGTATTAAAAGGGTTGGAAGGGTTAGTTAGGATACGTATTTCAAGTTTTTTTTTTTTTTTATGAAGAATAAAAGAAAAGAAAAGAAAAGAAAGAGGGAAGAAAGGAAAAAAAAAAAAAAAAAGAGAAAAAAAATTGTATGTTCGTGTCATTTTCGTGTTTATGTTATTTTTCTGTGTTCAAAATATTATAAATTTATATAATTTTTACACGTTAATAATTTATTTTATGTAGATTTTGAAACGTTAGTATATTCGTATCGTGTTCATTTTATTTTTTCGTGTGTTCAAAGTATTTGCGTTCATGTTATTTTTTCATGTATTCAAAGTATTATAAATTTATATAATTTTTATAAGTTAATAATTCGTTTTATGTAAATTTTGACACATTCCTTGTGTTCGTGTTCATGTTAATTTTTTTTATGTGTTCAAGGTATTATAAATTTATATAAATGTTTACACATTAATAATTCGTTTTATGTAGATTTTGACATATTCGTGTATTTGTTTTGTTTCATGTTATTTTTCATGTCATGTCATATTTTAATTATTTTTTTCATGTTGTGTTTGTGTCGTGTTTCAATTAATCTAAATATTTTGCATAGTTTGTCATGGTGATTCAATTTAGAAAAAATTTTGTGTATTCGAGAGTGTCTCAATTCATCTCATATTTTGCATAATTTGTCATAATGATTCAATTTAGAGAAAAAACTAAATGTTCGTAACGTGTTCGTGTTATTTTATCGTGTATTTAAAGTATTATAAATTTATATAAATTTTTACATGTTAATAATTCATTTTATGTAGATTTTGACACATTCGTGTATTTGTGTCGTGTTCATGTTATTTTTCATGTCGTGTTTTAATTATTTTTTCCATGTAGCAGTTTTCGTGTCGTATAATCATATTATGTCCGAAATTGTCAAGTCTAACTAACACTATTCAAATAACTTTCAATTTTGTGTCACATGTCGTCGTGTTATTTTTCTGTCATAATTGTATTCAAGGTATTATATATTTATATAAATTTTGACACGTTAATAATTAGTTTTATGTAAACTTTGAAGTGTTCGTGTATTTGTATCGTATTCATGTTATTTTTCGTGTCGTGTCGTGTTTTAATTATTTTTTCCATGTCATGTTCGTATTATATAATTATGTTGTGTCTAAAATTACCAGATCTAATTGACCATATTCAAATACTCTCAATTTTATATCATATGTCGTATAATGATGAGAGTTATTATTTTTCTAAATCATCTTTACTCCTCTTACTTTATTGTCTTTCAAATTTATTACAAAGTATCAATTCAAATCTAATAATATGACCGTAGCGAAGTGCGAGCATCTATCTAGTTACTTTAAAAGTCATCCCAAGGGGATATTTTATATAATTTTATATAATTTATCATAATGATTCAATTTAAACTCTAAGTTAATTGACTTAAGATGTTATAAGTTATTGGGTTTATATTTTTGTTATATTATTACACGTCTTTATGAAAGAATTTCATTTCAACTTAAAATTTTATCAAATACAAAGTATTTTGATCAATTAATTTAAAAATAATTAAGATAAATACTCATTTTAATAAAAGATAATTAAATTATTTTAAAATTTTAATATTACAATATTTTAAATTTTATAATCATTTGAAATAATAAAAAATGTAGAATAAAACATTTTAATCAATTAAATTTTTAAAAAAATTGAAAATAAATTAATGTTTCATAATGTGAGAATTTGTTATTAAAAATTTAAAAAAATTTCATGATTTTTATGAATACAATAATGATGATATTAAAAATTAATACTAATTATAATTATATTGTTCAAATAGAATGATTCATTCTTTGATAATGATTCTTTCATTATTTCTTAAGAAATTTTAAAATTCTCAATTCATAATAATAAATATTTTAATTAATTTTAAATAATATAATATATTATTCAACTTAAAATTATTGTTTTTATTATATTTACTATTATTATATAATTTTAATTTTTTTTAAAGTGATGTCGCGAATTCGCGGGATACTATACTAATATAATAATAATAATAATTCAATGCAAAACAAGTAATAAAAAAAGTTAAGAGCATATTAAATTAAAATAAAATTCATATATTGCTAACGTAGAGAATTAGAGATTAGAGTAAAACCTGACCTGAAAGGCTTAATATTTTTACTGTAAAAAAATAATAAAAAATTTATATTAATATTCAAATAGTTTTATAATTAAATTTAAATATAAAATATATATTTTTTATTATATAAACAATGATTCAGACATACTCGAATCGAAAAATCCAATTCAATACGGATCGAATCTATTGAATCGAACGAGCTATCTAACATTGAGCAAGTCTAATTCAAACTTTTCCATCAGAAAAAAAAAAAAAAATTATACCAAGAGACCCCTGACGTAACGTCCATTCGAAGCATATATAAAAAACTCTGTTAATTTTTCTTTTGTTAAGTCTTATTCTTTTTAGAAATCCAAGGAGAATCATCAGCGAGATACCAAAATCTCACCAAGAAATATAGTTACAAGATATATCAAAAACAACTCAAAAAAACACCTATCACAATTTAAATGGAGTACTCCACCTAAAAAGAACAGTTCAGACATCAAAAATAAAAAATGCAACGATAGTCAGTAAACAAATAATGACAGCAGTAAATGACTCCAGCCCCTAAGATGATAAATGTTCGAGTCTTTGAGAGTCATAAATATTGGGAAGGTTTTATCATTATGCTTCTTGGTCCGAACAGGAATTAATCTTCCATCAACCATAAAATGAAAATTGGAGAAAATAATGACTGCAGACACTAGCATCTGATAATAAACAGAAATCACCACCATGCCATGAAAAACTCTTCTCTGACCACACCCGCCTTTGCCAAGGCATCTGTCATATTTTTTTTTTTTAAAAACAAAGGTATATTATTTGTAGGCAAAAAAGATCATACAAAACACACAAAGATGTAACTCTGTTCCAGTTTCACAAAAGTTCAGAAACATGCCACTACCCACGTCAATTACAGTACATAATAAAGAGATTTGGATGCCTATATTAACACTTGACTTTGCAAGCCTATCAGCATCTTCATTAGCTTCCCTGGGAACATAGGATAATTGCCAGTAGTTTAAACCCGATTTGATAGATTCAATGGAGGAATTGGGATTCCTCAACCTCCAAGGTGCTTTTTGAGGATTGTTGATCCAATTAACAACATTAAGACTATCACTCTCAATGATCAATTTGTGAGAATTAACCCATCTTGAATTCTTGATGCTGCAAAAATGAAAAAAGTTTCTTTTGTTGAATATTGTCTCAAAGTCACCAAAGGTGGCTTACCACCAACCAAGGAAGCTTCCACCATAGCCACCAACCATGGGGGCTCCCACCATGATAGTTGGTGGATGGTGGCTACTTTGTTTGCCACTTGCTATGTGTTCCCACCATGATAGTTGGTGGATGGTGGCTACTTTGTCTACCACTTGCTATGTGTTCCCACCATGATATGTGCCTATAAAAGGACATGTAGAGTGAGAGAGAAAAGAGAGAGAGAGTGTGAGTGAGATAGAGTATGAGAGCTCCAAAGGTGAGCTCCAAGAGCTCCCTCCCGGTAGAGATGTGAGAGCTCTAGAGAGAGCCCCTCCCGGTTGAGTGTGTGCTATAGAGAGCACTTGTAATTCGTATCTCGTGTAATACTCCATCTCCGATAAATACAAAGCTTTGCTCCTCCTCCCGTGGACGTAGGCATATTGGCCGAACCACGTAAAATTATCGATGTTTTTTCAGTGTGTTTTTTATCGGTTTTAGTAATCTCGTTTTAGTTCCGCACAACAAATTGGTATCAGAGCCAAATTTTACGTAAAACCGAGTTTGTTCGATTCTGTCCGTTTTTTCAAAAGTGCTCCAATTTGTGTTTTGAAAATACCAGGTTGAAGAGGTCGTTGAGAGGAGTGCAGCAGAATCAACCGGAGCACCAGAAGAGGCCACACGCGCCCACACGCGCCGCCAGAAGAATAGCGAGTGGGCCTCACTCGCCCACGCGCCTCACGCGCTCCAAAGAGTTGAAGACGCTTGAAGCCCACGCGCCGGTGACCACCAGTACGCCCACGCGCCGCCGCACGCGCCCCACGCGCCGCCGCCGTTCCGACCAATTTTTTCGAGCCATTTTTGGAGCCGTTTCAGAACACTATTCCGAGACTTTTCCGAGCCGGTTGAGCTAAACCGAGTCCATTTCGAGTCACCTGCAGCTGAATATTCGCAGAATATTCACCGTGTGTCCAAAATTTACACAGTTGGACCCGTTCCTGGCTATTTCGACTATTCCGGACTCAACCGCGGCATCCGTTTTTCCATACAGATAACGAAAAAAAAATTTTGAGTTGGTAATTTTGTTTTATTACCATGGCAGAATCATTAGAGACAACTGAAACAACTAGCAGCGCACCATCAAGTTCTTACATCAGAAAGAACTCGATGACCACTGCAAAGTTCGAGGTGGAGAAATTTGATGGCACCACGTAACTTTGGCATGTGGCAGTGCGAAGTACTGGACCTGTGAGTTCGTGAAGGATAAGTAGACAGTGAAGATCCCGTCCAGTAGGAGGTGAAGATCCTGTCCAGTCCAGTTCAGTAGACAGTGAAGATCCCGTCCAGTAGGAGGTGAAGATCCTGTCTAGTCCAGTTCAGTAGACAGTGAAGATCCCGTATAGTAGGAGGTGAAGATCCTGTCCAGTCCAGTTCAGTAGACAGTGAAGATCCCGTCCAGTAGGAGGTGAAGATCCTGTCCAGTCCAGTTCAGTAGACAGTGAAGATCCCGTCTAGTAGGAGGTGAAGATCCTGTCCAGTCCAGTTCAGTAGACAGTGAAGATCCCGTCCAGTAGGAGGTGAAGATCCTGTCCAGTCCAGTTCAGTATACAGTGAAGATCCCGTCCAATAGGAGGTGAAGATCCTGTCCAGTCCAGTCCAGTAGGCGGTGGATATCCTATCTAGGAGAAGAATCCTGTTAATCCGCGAAGGACCAGTGGACGGTGAAGATCCTGTCCAGTCCAGTCCAGTAGGCGGTGGATATCCTATCTAGGAGAAGAATCCTATTAATCCGCGAAGGACCAGTAGACGGTGAAGATCATGTCCAGTCCAGTCCAGTAGGCGGTGGATATCCTATCTAGGAGAAGAATCCTATTGATCCGCGAAGGACCAGTAGACGGTGAAGATCATGTCCAGTCCAGTCCAGTAGGCGGTGGATATCCTATCTAGGAGAAGAATCCTGTTAATCCGCGAAGGACCAGTGGACGGTGAAGATCCTGTCCAGTCCAGTCCAGTAGGCGGTGGATATCCTATCTATGAGAAGAATCCTGTTAATCCGCGAAGGACCAGTGGACGGTGAAGATCCAGTCCAGTCCAGTCCAGTAGGCGGTGGATATCCTATCTAGGAGAAGAATCCTGTTAATCCGCGAAGGACCAGTAGACAGTGAAGATCATGTCCAGTCCAGTCCAGTAGGCGGTGGATATCCTATCTAGGAGAAGAATCCTGTTAATCCGCGAAGGACCGATAGATGGATGAAGATCTTGTCTAGAAAAAGTATCATCGACAATCTGCAAGGGACGAGTGTGCCTAGTGTTGGACACTAGAGGAAAGGCTGTCCTGACAAGAGAGGTCGATTATGATAGTTGCTCAAAAGACTGATAGAGAAGAAGACTCTGCTTTCACAGTTTAAGATGGAGATACATCCTTCAAATCAAGGGATTCCGGATGTTCATACCAGATGTGTTCGAACCGAGAGTGTTTCTCAAGCTATCAAGAGCTTGATGGAAGAATTGTCCTTATGGGCAACGATGTCACACTAGAGGTATTGGAACGATCCGACTAAAAATGCATGACGGTACAATCAGACAACTTACAGATGTAAGGTATGTCCCTGATCTCAAGAAGAACCTCATATCACTGGGGGTCTTAGACTCAAATGGTTACAAGATGACTATTCAGAATGGAGTCCTGAAGGTTGTACGTGGAGCATTCTTAGCAATGAAGGAAATCTGTCAGAATGATGGGATAATCCGACACTTCACTGTTCCTGGCACTCCCCAGCAGAATGGAGTTGCAGAAAGGATGAACAGAACTTTGGTTGATAAAGTTCGCTGCATGTTATCCCAGTCGGGCTTGAGCAAAGCAATTTTGGGCGGAGGCTTTATAGTACGCCTCCCACATTATCAACAGACTACCCTCCACTGCAATTGATAGGAAAACTCCCATAGAGGTGTGGTCCGGACATTCTGCCACTGATTATGATCGGCTTCGTATTTACGGATGCTTAACTGGATCCTAGAGCCAAGAAAGCTGTCTTCTTGGGCTTTAGTGAAGGAGTAAAGGCATTCCGACTGTGGAACCTTGAGTCAAAGAAAGTCATCGTAAGCCGAGATGTTACCTTTGACGAATCTGTAATGCAGAAACTGTCAACTCCAGAGAATGTGAACCATGATTCTCTAAAGCAGGTGGAGTTTGAATTTGAAGATGCTGGTTAAAATTCTGATGAATCTGAACCAGAATCTGATGACACCTTAACTGAAGTGGAGGAGTCATCACCGGAAATCTTTCAGCAACCTGAATTTATTGCCACCAGCAGACCGAAAAGACATATTCGGAAACCTGCTCGGTACACAGACATGGTGGCATTCGCCCTTCCAGTAATTGATGATGATGTCCCGATCAATTACAAAGAAGCTGTAAACAGCCCAGAGCATGCTCAGTGGAAGGAGGCGATGGATGAAGAGATGACATCACTTCATCAGAATCAGACTTGGAAGTTGGTTCCACTTCCAACACTCAAAAGAACAATTGGGTGCAAATGGGTCTTTGCCAAAAAAAAGGAGGGTGCTACCGACAAAGACAGTATCAGATACAAAGCCAGACTGGTAGCCAAAGGTTACGCTCAAAAAGAAGGAATAGACTACAATAAGGTATTTTCACCTGTTGTTAAGCATGCATCTATTCGGATACTATTGGCTTTAGTAGCACAGTATGACCTAGAGTTAGTTCAACTTGATGTAAAAACTGCATTCCTCCATGGTTCCTTAGAGGAGGAAATTTATATGACTCAACCAGAAGGTTTTGGAGTCCCCGGTCGCGAAGACTAGAAAAACAAGTTGAACCGGTCACTGTATGGTCTGAAACAATCCCGTGACAGCTGTACAAACGGTTGGACTGTTTCATGACAGGATGAAAAGTACACACGCAGTCAATTTGATCACTGTGTTTATTTCCGGAAACTTCAAGATGGATCATTTGTCTATCTGCTGAAAAAGGCAAGGTGGAGATCGACAGGCTAAAGGCTCAACTGAGCTCAGAGTTCGAGATGAAGGATCTTGGAGAAGCCAATAAATTATTGGGAAGGAGATCAGAATAGACAGAAAAATTGACTCAGGCTCAGTGCATTGATGGATCATGCCAATGCAGTAGGTGTCCTCATGTATGCAATGGTGTGTACGAGACCTGATATTTCACATGCTGTCAGTATGGTAAGCAGGTACATGCATAATCCTGGTAAAGGCCATTGGCAAGCTGTGAAATGGATTCTACAGTACATTCATGGTACTGTGGAAACGGGCTTAAAATTCGAGAGAAGATCGGGACTGCAGATAATCCCGCAGATATGCTAACCAAAATAGTTTCTGGGATCAAGTTTCAACATTGTTTGGACTTGATCAATGTCTCTCGAGTTTAAAGCATCTGAAGGAGGAATGGAGGAAGCTCTGATCAGTGAATTCTCTCTGTGGATTCTCGCCAAGGTGGAGATTGTTGAATATTGTCTCAAAGTCACCAAAGGTGGCTTACCACCAACCAAGGAAGCTTCCACCATAGCCACCAACCATGGGGGCTCCCACCATGATAGTTGGTGGATGGTGGCTACTTTGTTTGCCACTTGCTATGTGCTCCCACCATGATAGTTGGTGGATGGTGGCTACTTTGTTTGCCACTTGCTATGTGTTCCCACCATGATAGTTGGTGGATGGTGGCTACTTTGTCTACCACTTGCTATGTGTTCCCACCATGATATGTGCCTATAAAAGGCCATGTAGAGTGAGAGAGAAAAGAGAGAGAGAGTGTGAGTGAGATAGAGTATGAGAGCTCCAAAGGTGAGCTCCAAGAGCTCCCTCCCGGTAGAGATATGAGAGCTCTAGAGAGAGCCCCTCCCGGTTGAGTGTGTGCTATAGAGAGCACTTGTAATTCGTATCTCGTGTAATACTCCATCTCCGATAAATACAAAGCTTTGCTCCTCCTCCCGTGGACGTAGGCATATTGGCCGAACCACGTAAAATTATCGATTTTTTTCAGTGTGTTTTTTATCGGTTTTAGTAATCTCGTTTTAGTTCCGCACAACATCTTTCACAGCCAATAATTCAGCAAGAATCGAATCAGCGACTCCAATTGACTTAGAAAATACCAACTTTACTGATCCATGTTCATCTCTTAGCAGTCCCCCAATACCAGCAGGTCCAGTTTTGCCATGTGTTGAACCAATCGACGTTGAATTTTAGGTAACCTACCGGAGGCATAACCCATTTAAGCTTCGTTTAGCATTGCTTATGGCACAGCTTTTGAGGTCAAAAGCTGGTTTTCACCGCAAACGCAATGCTAAACAGATAAAAAAATTTGGCTTCTGCTATTGAAACCATGGTTTGAAAAGCCAAAAAATATAGCTTTTGGGCTTTAGAAGCTGACTTTTGGATAAAAAGATTTTATTATCCTCACATCTCTACACTTTTATTAATTTAAACATATCTTTTTTTGACATTTCAATTTCCTACAACATTTTTTCACAGCAATGCTAAACACTTAAAAGTTTTTAAACCACACTTTTTCACCACACTTTATAAACACACTTTTTCCAACTCAAGCTTTTTCCAACTCAAGCTTTTTCCAACAGCAATGCTAAACTAGCCCTTAATCTAAGTTGCTCCGACTATTCATTTTTCTTTAAGTATCCGTGTCCGACACCCGTGTCAGATGCATATCCAGACATGGGTATGGGGATATGACCCTCCAAGGACTCTCCAAATACATGGAAAAACTTTTAAAAAATTAAACATACCCGTGTCGGACATATACCCGTATCCGACACTCACACCCGAGTCCGAGTAACATAGCATTTAATTGCTATCCTCTTTTTCTTTATGCAAGGTGGTGGTCCAAACGAGCATGGAGAGATCATAACATCAGTAACAAGAACCTGAAAATTCGGCCATCTTGCTTTGCTCCATCAGTAATGTTGTCGATTTTCACCACGCAAGTGCATGTATCGTAACAAGTAATATAGTTTAAAGTAAAGAGTCGAACCCATGAGGAATTGTCACTACATTTGCTAAGTACTAAAATTAAAACAACCTAATCTTATCTAAACAAACAATTATTTTCATGGTAGAATCCAAAATAAATTAAATACAATATTTCTATAATATGATAAACATAATTCAAAGTATAAAAAATGTAATAGACATGTACTAAAATTAAATAAAAAGGATTAAATTAAATAATAAGTAAAAGATATCAACTTAATTTTTTCAGAAACAAAAGCCTCTTTCATGTGATTTTTTTGAAAAAAAAAAATCCTAAAAACTTTAAGCTTTGAGAAAATTGTACTTAGCACTGATTTGAAAAAAAATATATTTGGATTGTGCTAGCTAGACTTATTCAAGGGTCGGGTTATCTGTCCAAACTCAAAGGTTGACTCGATATTTGAGAGAATTTGGACAAAATATTAGGTCCAAAGTATGGGTTTGAGCAACAAAAAAAAAATGAGGCCCTTTTAAAAAATAGGTCGGGCCTTGACTCCAACATTCAAGGTCCGAGCCCGGTCTGACTCGTTTTTTATTTATGTAATATATTATTTTTATATTTGTATATTATGTAATTTATATTATATAAAGAATAACTATATATAATATTATAGTGTAAACATTAAAAAAATATGTTAAGTTATCTATGTTTTAGGACTTCATAAAAAAAAATAAAAAAAAAAGATAAAATTACTAAAAATGAAATAAAAAAAAACATATTTAAAAAAATAATAATAATAATATGGATGGGTCTAAAAGGGCTTGGGCTACCCATTTACAAAAATGGGTGGGCTTAGGCAGAATTTGAGGTTTATATTTCAGGCCGAGCAAGACTTAAACAAGTATATATGATGTTGATTTCATACTTAAACCCAACCCGAACCCCACCCAAACCGTAACACCTCTAGTGCTAACACTTCCAATTACAAAAGCACCAACAAAGAACAAAAAAAATATGAAATGAAATATAAAAAAGCATATTTACATTGTAGATACCTAATTTTTTTCGGATTAAGTTTGAAGAATAAATCGAGTTGAAGTCATTGACTGTTATTCGCTAGTCCAATTTTGTTGGTTTCCTTTTGCGAGATTAAAAGTCACTATTTAAACCCATTATGTCAAGTGAACACAAATCTTTGCAATTTTGATTGAACTCAAATCCATTTGAATCTGATTATTTAGTTGGGCTTAAATCAGACTTGATCTTCTAATTGGGTTTGATCAAGAATTGGGCTGGTTTTTGATGATATCTTTATTTTTTTATTATTATTTTGAAAAAAAAAAAAAAAAACAAAATGAATTAAAAAAATTCAAAATTTGCAGGCAGTTGGCAGCTTCAATCACGCTGCCAACCAACTGCAGCTTCTCCTACCCCATCTCTCATGCTAGTCCTATGGCGTGAAATGGCTTCCAAATCCCAAATTTTTTGTTTTTGGGGAATTGGGTTATTGGCTTTACAAAACAAAGCAAAATTTCCACAACAAAGGTGGGATCTGAGCCAAGAAAAAGAACACACAGAAAAGCCACGGCAACCGGCCCTCACTGCTAATTGGTAACCCCAACACCCACACTGCCACAACCTCCCACCAAACCACAATAGCTGATCCCCAACAACAAATCACCATCACATCCCACTAGAGGAACCAGACCGAGAAAAAAAAAAAAAAAGCAACTTAGCAAACAACCATAAAAAAAAAAAGAAGATGAAAACACACAAAAAAACAAAAGGGGGGTTCGTCCATTTGATGATTTAGTGAGCTAGGGGACATTTTCGAATAATCTCAACAGTGGAATCGAAGGTCAGGTAGAAGAGGTGGCTTGGTGAAAGTTCAGTGATGATCCAACGATGGAAAGCGATAGGATCGAGGTTTTGAGACATGGGCTAAAATCCTAGATCAAGGATTTTGAGGGTGGTTTTAGGCAAAACTAAGGTTGAAATCAAGACGAGGAGGCCAAGAAGAGAATTTCAGAGTATTTTAGTCAAAATCAGACACCGACGTACGGGTGAGGAATCTGGTGCTGAGTTTGAATGTGGTAGAGAGGAGAATAAGAGAGGTAAAGAGAGGGGAGAAACGAAAAAAATGGTTTTTATACTCACAGGTAGGGCTGTAAACGAGACACCTGTGCTCGCAAGCTACTCGGGTTCGACTCGAAAAAAATTCGAATTCGACTCGATCATTGTCGAGCCGAGCTCGAGCAGCTCGAGCTATCGAGCGAGCCGAGTTCGAGCATTTTAATACTCGACTCGAGTAGCTCGCGAGCCTAATCGAGCTTTTTTATTTTAATATATATTTTTATTATTAAATTACAATCTTACCCTTAATACATATATATACTTAAAGCAAACCCTAAAATCTTAGTTTCTCTTTACTACTTCACTGCTTTACCGCCTCCTTCCTTCTTCTTCCAACAATTTTTTTTTTCTCAGCTCATCTACAAGCACGTCACCCCTTGCAAGCCACCCTTTTCTCCCAGCCAACGGCAGCTAGCTCATCTACAAGCAGTCGTCACCTCTTGCAAGCCACCCTTTTCTCCCAGCCAACGGCAGCCACAGTAGCGACATCAGCAACAAGTGGCAACGACAGCATCTCCCTCGATAAGCTTTGTATGAAACAAACAAGTTCTATTGCAAAAATGTTTTTCATCGACTTTAATGATATGGGTTTTGTTCAAACTGATTTGAATGTTCCAATTTTACTTTTTAAATCTGATTTTGTTTTGCTTTGTAAAAGGAATATATGATCTCTAAGTGTATGGATTTGGTTTATGTTCATGACAATGTTTTTGGTTTATGTTCTTTACAAGGATTAAAATTAAATTTTATTTATGATGTATGGATTGATGACTTTGTTGCTTTGAATCTTTCTTTTTATGCCATCATTTTTTTTTTTTCAAATAAGGTTTTGATGTTTTTCTTCAAGGTTGCAGGAATCAAATGGAGAATTTCTTTTTAGTAAAAATTTGTATATGGAAAAGCTTAATTCGAGCTCGAGTATCGAGCCTAATCGAACGAGCTCGAATAGTTCGATTTTATCTCGAGCTCGAGCTTAGAAAATGATACTCGATCGAGCTCGAGCTCGAGCTGCGAATTTCGAACCGAGCTCGAGCTCGAGCTTCTCACTATTCGGGCTCGGCTCGGCTCGATTACAGCCCTACTCACAGGCATGCGACTCAGCAGGACCTACATGCCGACCAGGGGGTCGGCCTGGGTACGCATCTGACTCGCTAGAAGAAAAAAAGCAAAAAAAAATGAAAAGAAAAAGAAAAAAGAAAGGGGAAAAAAAAGAGAGAAGGAAATAACGAAATAAAAAAACAAAAAAGAAAAGAGGAAAAAATAATAATAAAAGGACTTACAGTATATTTGTGCGAGAAGCTCAACCCGACAGTCAACTTCGCTTTCAGACTTTTGATTTTTTTGGGTATGATTTTTACCTTATTAATTTTATGCTTATTTATATATATATTTTTACACGGAATAATATGTAGATTGTTGGTGACTAAATTATTTTTTAAAATTTTAAATATTAATAAATATGGTTAATTATTTTAATTTTTAAATAAAAATATTTTTAAAAATTAAGATAATTTGTAGGTTCCTTCCTAGATGGTGGAGGAATCCAAATATTTTCATAGAAAAATAATGTGTTAATTTCTATGATTATGATCAGAATGTTCAAGTATGAAGATTTTTTCCAAATTTCGTCTAGATATTGGGGAATTTGGGAAGGCTCTCGCACAAAGAGTTCTTATATTACTCTTAAATAAAAATTTTATTTTTTAAAACTAAGTTAACTCCTTATTTTACCTATTTATATATGCTTATTTACTTGTCTTTGGTTATTACATTAATACTAATTATTCATTGAATAACATGTTACAAAATAAAGATCATAATTTTAAAAGGATTTTGTGAAATAAAATAAGATAATATCTTAAGTGGAAATAAGTTTTGGTACCTTGCCTAGGCGTTGGAGGGTTTTCGATAATTAGTACTTACGAAAGAATGTTGTCTTGATTTAGAGGAATAATTCGAAAATTGAAAAGCGAAGGAAATCTTCCCAAATTTCGTCTAGACGTTGGGAAATTTGGAGAAAGTTTTCGACGTTGAAGATTTTCAATTTATAAAATGATTTGTTTTTAAAAAATATATAAAAATTTGCAATAGCGTTATGAGGATTATTTTTAAATATCAAAATCGAAACCTTTTTTTCAAGATCAAAGATGACACATGATTAATTGGTTCCTTTTTTTCAAAACGGGCATCGTGGGGTGCTAACACCTTCCCCATATGTAACCGTACTCTCGGACCCAATTTTTTATTTTCACAAACCAAAAATTATCTTTTTAATAAATTTTAATTGATTTTAAAAGTTTATTAAAATGATAAATTTTTCTAGGTGGTCAATCACACCTAAACAAAAAAAAGATAGGTGACGACTCCATGTGTTTTTCTTACGACCGTCTGACGGTCGAAAAACCGTTATGACAGATTGGCGACTCCACTAAGACTTTGATAGTCAGGCCATAAATTAATCATGTGTTATTCAGGTTTTGATTTGATGATTTTAATTGATAATTATATATAATTCCTTTTTAACGGAAAATAAATTTTTGAAGAAATATTTTGAAGAAATTAATTTGCATTATTTCTCTCATCTTTTTACTAATGCCAGTTTATTTATTGTCTTTATATTATTTGCTTTAATAAACTGCAAAGTTACGTAGGGATTGTATGATAAACGGTTAACGATTCATTTTTTCCTTCCCACACACTTTACACATGCATGTGAATATCATGAGCTCTATACTCAAGCTCCGTCCTTTTTAGGAGGAAGTAAAATAGCTATGCCTTCGTGATGATCCTCCATATGAGCTAGCGAAACACTTTCAGGGCATAAAAGTACCTACGCTTTCGTGAGCTGATAACTTTTGTAATGGCCAGCAAAAATACTCCCACTCAAATCAAACTTTTTCCCATTGTAGCTTGTAATGGGTGAGGATTAGGGTGCCTTACTAGTCCAGCATGGATGACAGTGAGGAGCAATTTGGAAACCTTTTAGCCTAGTGTCAGCTTTGAAGCCATCATATAGAGAAAACCTAAGAGGCTAACCTTAAGCAGAGCCATGCCCTTTTTTTTTCTAAAAATTACCCAGACCTAAGACACATGAAGGAACACTTTTGTTACAATACCCTTAATAAGGAAATTAATAAGCATGTCTCTTTTCAACAAAAAAAAATATTGAAAGCTTTTATTTTTGTTCCTAATAAAAAATATTCTTCGGGTAGTACTAAATTTAAGTGAAATTATCTTGTATTCGCTTAAAATTTGTAATTCAATAATTTTTCTCCTTAAAAAAATGTACATCTTAAAAAAAATGGGCCTTTCTAAATTCTTTTTTTTCTAGACCTTCGAAAAACAAAAAAAGATAAATTTTTCGTTTTCTTCAAAATGAAAAGACAAAAAAATGTTTTTCAATTTTAAAAATCTAAAAAGAAGGGTAAAAAAGTTTTTCTTTTAATTCATTTTCATAAAATCAAAAAAATATTTCATTGGTTCTTTCTTTTCAAAGTGCAAAATGTAAAAAATTAAAGAAAAATAAATTTATATTTTCTTTCTTCCATTAAAGAAAAAAACTCAAAAACTTTCTTTCATTTTATTCTTTGAAAAAAGGTGTTTCCCTTAATTATTGTCTTTTTCTTCTAAAAAGAGAGATTTGTTTCCATTGCTCCCTTATTTTCGAAATTAAACAAAAAAATATTAAAAAAACGAGAAAAAAAATGGAAAAAAAATAAGAATTCAAATACTTTTGCATTATATAGTCTTTGCTTTCACATTCACTTCATTATTTTTCATATTCACGAAAGACATGGTTTTCAAAAACAAAGAATTGATTTTCGTCATATTTGCATTGTACATTAATGTCATTTCATGTAAATATGTCTCATCACCTGCATAAATATTGTCATAACGGTTTTTTGACCGCTAAGAAGATTTTGAAAACAAAATGGAGTCGCCACCAATCTTTTTTGTTTAGGTGTGATTGGCCACCTGTCAAAAATCGTTTTTTATAAAAACATTTTAAAACTAATTAAAACATTTAAAAAAAAAAGACCAATTTTGAAGTCTGCGCTTTAAACCAAAGAAAAAAACAAAAGCGGGTTCGGGAGTCGGTTACGTGCGGGGAAGGATTAGCACCCCCACAACGCCTGTATAAAACAGTACCTTATTGATCGTGTGTTATATCGAGTCTCGGTGAAAATTGGTTTTAATTTCGGTATTTAAAAATTTCCTATTCAGAAAAAATTATGTCATTTGAGAATGATCCGGACTTTATCGATACAAAATTTCCCATATTCCCCGGCAGACCCGGCAAAACATTAAATTTTTTTCTTTACTTGTTTTGGAATTCTCCGAATCACCTTTGCTTTTTAAAAAAATGTTTCGTTATTAATAATAATTAATGGTATCCTCCCCGGCAAACCCAGCAGAGAACTCATAAATGCCATAGAATAATATTTTAAAATAATAATAATAATAATAATAATAAAATAAAATAATAAATGAGGCAAAAATAATAATATGGTAAAAAAAATATAATAACAGCTATAATAAAATAAATAAGTAAAATAAATGGCGTTAATGAGATAACAAAATAAATACCATAGAATAATATTAAAAGAACAAATAATAATAAAATAAAAAATAGACATGAACATGAACAGAAATAAAATACAATAATATAATAACCATAATGGTAACTATTATAAAATAAATAAATAAGGAAAAACATTAATAAAACAAATAACATAAAATAAAATAAAAATAGATAATGAAAATGAACCATAAACAAAAATAATAATATAATAATAATATTAATGATTATTAGAATAAAAAATAATAATAATAATAATAAATAACATAACATAACATAAAATTAAATAAGATAATAAAAACATGAAAACAACAAAAATAAAATAAAACTTACTTTCAAAAACGTGCGGAGTCGAGGCCTAGTGCTCGGATGAAATTCCCGAGAGGATTTAGTTAATTAGCTTTTTTATTTTTTATTTTCCTTTTTTTCTTTTTTATTTTTTTCTTCTTTTTTTTTTTTTCTCTTTTTTTCTTTCCTGGTTGGCTCAAAGTCAATGCAGTAGGCTACTGGGCCTAGGGCAGGAGGCCTGCTGCGTATACGGGTCAGGCCAGGCCTTTTGGGCCTGAGTCGGGTTTGGACAGACCCGAAATTTTTTTTTGGTGCCTACGGGTCAGGCGGGTCTCTCTCTCTCTCTCTCCCTCAGAATGCTCTCCCTTCTCCCTAACCCTACCCAGAATCCGACACCAGCCCATCGCGCCGGCCGCAGTGCCTCGCCGTCGGCCATCGCTCGCTGGCGGCCATCATTCCCCGACGACCGATGGTCTCCAAATCTCACACCCGAAGGGTTTTGACCCCTTATTCTCGGATTGGAGCTCCATTTTTCTCGAACCCCAACCGAAACCCCTAGATCTGGGTTTCAAAACCCAGCTAACTTTTGCTTCTTTTTTTTGTTTTTGTTTCTTTTATTTTTGTTTTTTTTATGGCTACTACTGTGATTTCTTTTTAGGTTGAGTGGGTCTCGGGTGAGGGCCGTGGGTGTTGTGTAAGGTTGTGTGGTTTTGGGTGTGGTTAACGGGATTGGGATCGGTATGGGGGTGTTCTGGTGTTGATGGTTTTTTGCTCAACGGGGGTTCGAACCGATCTGGGGGGTTTTTTCTTAGGGGTGTTCGGTGAGCGTTCCGATTGGCCTCCTGTCTGTTCTTTTGGTTGTGGTTTTATGGTGGGAGTTGCTTGTAGGGTGAAGGTAGCGTGGGGAGTGGGGGTTGGCAGGGGTGGCGTGTGAGCAGGGGGTTGAGTGTGGGTAGGGGAATGGGGATGGGTGGCTGGCAGGGCTAGCCACCAGGTTGGTGGCGTGTTGGATTTGGCTAGGGGATGGTAGACTAGGGTTTGGTTGCAAGGGCTGCTAGGGTCTCGGTAGGTAAGGTGCAGGGATTGGGTTTGGGCTTGGTTTTGTAACTGGGTTGGGCTTGGGTTTCCTGTTGGGGTTGGGCTTGCTGGGCCAGCAGGCCCAAATGTCTGGCTTGGCTAGCAGGCCCATTGGCTTGCTAGGCCAGCAAACCCAGCTTGCTTTTGCGTTAGGCCCCGGGTTCGTTTCGGGTCTGACCAAGAAATGCATTTCGAATTTAATCCGAGAAAAACCCGAACAAAATTAGGTTATTACAGCTGCCCCTCTTTGCACATTGCTGAGAATCAGGAATATGGCCAAGATAATAGAACCGATTTTGTCCGCTTATAGAGGTTCATTTTCAGAGAGGCTCTTGGTTCATCATTGAGGAAAGATCATGAGTTTTTTTTTTTTTTTTTGAGAGCTTGTGATGATATGATTTGCCTTAAAGAGATTACCTTGACTAATCATACCAAGGCTCGACCCGTCTTAAGGAAACGAATTCGACTTTGCAAGAATTGAAAATGGTACCCGGAGGTCTTAGAAAATATCATTTTGAAAGATGTTACCTGGAGGTTTTTGAAAGCGGATGCTCAGAGGCCTTGAAAAATGTTATTTTTTTGAAAATGGTGCCCGGAGGTCTTATTCCTGACTTTGAGAATGATGCCCGGAGGTCTTTATCAATGATTTTTTAGAATAGTGCCCGGAGGTCTTGAAAACATAACTTTTGAGAATAATGCCCGGAGGTCTTGAAACAGGTGCCCGTAGGTCATATAAAATTATCTTTTCTTTGAAATTGTGCCCGAAGGTCTCATCCATGATTTTTTAAGAATAATGCCCAGAATTCTTGAAACAGGTGCCCGGAGGTCTTTAAAAATATCTTTTCCTTGAAAATGGTGCCCGGAGGTCTTATTCCTGACTTTGAGAATGATACCCGGAGGTCTTTATCATGATTTTTTAGAATAGTGCCCCGAGGTCTTGAAAACATAACTTTTGAGAATAATGCCCGGAGGTCTTGAAACAGGTGCCCGGAGGTCTTTGAAAATGTATTTTCCTTGAAAATGGTGCCCGGAGGTCTTATCCATGATTTTTGAGAATAATGCCCGGAGGTCTAAATAGGTGCCCGGAGGTCTTTAAAAATGTATTTTCTTTGAAAATGGTGGCCAGAGGTCTTAAATGCGGTGCTCGGAGGTCTTGCAAAAGAGGTGCCCGGAGGTCTTGGAAAAGGTAACCTGGAGGTTTTAAAAGAGATACCTGGAGGTCTTAAAAAAGATAGGTCTTAAAAATTGTAAACCAGAGGTTTTTTAAAAACGGTGCCCGGAGGTCTTTGAAAAAGAGGTGCCCGGAGGACTTAAAAATTGCAACCCGGAGGTTTTTTTTTTTTTTTAAAAACGGTACTCGGAGGTCTTGGTGATCATACCTGAAAATCTTTCACAATCATATCTTTGAAGAAAATATCACTGAAGGTTCAAATTCACATGTCAAAATTTCAAATAGTCAATGTCATGCAAGAAATGTGAATGTCATGCGAAGTCAATGCATATGCTCCCTGATGATGCACGTGCAAGTACCCATGAATAATGTAAATGTTTTACGACACTATGCAGATGTGAAACTCAATAAATATGCAAATGTTAGTAAATGATGCAAATGCAAATGTCCCCAATTGTTTTTCCTAACCTTGGTTTAGCTTTTCCAATTCGTTTTTCCTTTTCGAAACAAAGTATATCCTGAAAAACTCGTGCCTCGTAAGAGATCAACCCTTTTCTTCACTTTGGTACTATCTTTTTGCCCCGACAATTTTCAAACTCTTATCGCTAGAAGTCTAAATGTTCATTCCTTTTACACATTTCTGGGAGTCAAGATCTAGCTCAGTAGTTTTATATCTTTGGGTTAGAATAATCCTTGCCTCATGCCAACATCATTTATGTTCAAAAATGGTTTCTTCCAAAAATATTTTCATTTGCTATATGTTTTTGCTTGCTCTCTTTTTTTTTTTTGAAAAATATTCGCTCATTCGTTGAAAACTTTTAAGCTAAAAATGTCATCCTCTGATATCCAAATCTCTTAAAGATTGATGACCACTATTAGAAGTTTTTCTGAGTGTCAATTCGGCTTTTTCCAAATTTAGTCAAAAGGCTTGGTACAACAAGATTTTGGTTGATCCAAGGAGACTTCACAACAAGAAAAATGTATGCCCTTTCTAGACTCACAAATGGAACAGGTTTTATAGAACATGAATTTTTTGGGAATCAAACAAATTCAACCTTCTTTTAGTTTCCAAATCATGGCGTTTTGAAAACGTCAAGACTAGCTGGGATGTTCAAACTGAAAAGTTAATTCTGGAAGGTAAAACGGTCTCAGTTTTTGAAGTCAAACCTCCAAACGAGAGTTGACAGTTTTGGAATATTTGGAATTCCCAGATGTTCCTTGATTTCTTCAAAATGACTTCTTCTTTGGTCATGGCCTCGACAATACATAAGTGGAATCGAAAAATCTCCCATTTTACTCTAGACTGCCCATTTTGGGTTTTCACCTTAGAGTCTATTTCTTTCCATTTTCTTATTTTTTATTTTTATTAAATGTTTCACCATGCATTCAAAAAAATCAAGACTTATCCAAAAAGGATTTTTAACCAGAAAGGAGACCGAAGTCTCATGCATTTCTTTAAGAATAGACTCATCAATTTAAATGACCATGTTCGATCAAAATGGTCTTTTCCAAGTACGTAATGTAGGCTAAGGTTCGAGGTTCTGAAAGAAAAGATAAATAGGCCCAAACATATTTTTAAGGGTGATCAAATCAAGGATCATTTCATGAGGAGGATTCTTTTCGAAACATTTGTCTTTTTTGAGCTTTTCTCTTTATCCGATGATTTTCATCCGTTCTTTTCTTCCTTTTCTATTTTTTTTGCTTTCATTTTTTCTTTTTCTTTTTTTTTACACCAATTTTTTTTTTTTTTGCATTTATATTTTGACAAGGTGAGCCCGTAGTTATTTGGAAGCTCAAATTGCTCTTTGATTCAAGGCATTCTTTTTTCGTCTTTGAACCAGGGCTTCATTATCTGTGAGCTTTGAAAAGATCTTTCCTCGCATTCGCCCTCTAGTGAGGAGGGTGATCCTTGATCGGGGTTGAAAGAACGAAAGTATTCATTAGGCTCAAAAGCGGTAGCAAAAGGATGTTTTTTTTTTTATATAATTTGTGAAAGGATGATGAAAGGTGGTCATTTTTCATCTCAAACACAAGCACGTAAATCGAAGAGTCATTCCCTAGAGGAAAATAATGAAAACTTTTTTTTCTTGAAACCATCTTGAATTTCATAAATGCATGATGTCACACTCATTTTTTCATTTTCATTTTTTTTTTTTTTTGTGATTGATGTATGCCCCGAAAATTACATCATCCTTATTAACCACATGTTCTCCATATCTACAAATGATGCACCCTTTGACTGGTCATACAAAAGAGAATTCGTATCATTACGAGGTACACCTCAAGTCTTTTTTTGGGTTGTTCGAAGGGACAAGAAAGAATATGGCTCAAAAATAGTTTTTTCTGGGAACATGAGGAAATCAGGTTTAGTCATTGTGCCCTGAGACGTTAATCATGAAGTGACGTCTGGGCAACTCGTGTTTCGTGGTTACTGAAAGGGATGTGAATGGTTTTGGCATAACCTTGACACACATCAATTTACCATAATTTAGATTCTTGAAAAAGGTTTCACTTGTTTGAGACACCAAAGAGCTCGGATTTTTCAAAAAGTTTGTTCCATTGCTCATAGCCTAAACTAGGATCTGCATTTTTCTTATTGCTCTGACTATGGTTTCTGAGATTCAACAATATATTCCTGGAAGCATTGATTTTTTTAAACTCAAAGGATTCAAGCATAGGCAAGTCCGAAAAAGAGGTGGAAGGGTGTTGGGTCATTTCTAACAATGATCATTGATAACTCGTATAATTATATAGTTTTTAGTTATGTTTTATTATTGTTTTGTGTCAAATACGAGTTATTATTGTTTAGTCTAATTGTGTTTATGATCTTTTATATTTTTATGTAATTTGGTGTTTTTCACAAGTTTCTTTGAGTGATTTCAGATTACTAGAATTAAGGGCAAATCCAGTTCAGTTCCAGTTCCGACACCGTTTGCCATATCAGCTATATCTCGAGTTTCACTGAAGCAATAAGGCTGAAATTTGTAGCCGTGCAAAGCTAAGAGGCATATCTATCTTTTTCATGTTTTACACTTCTTGAAACGGAGTCGTTTTCCCTAGCGAAATCGACCATCAAGTTGGCTGATGTGCAATGACGTCTGTGCTGACCTGTTTTCGTATTTTGCCCATATATTCTTATCCACATCAGAAAATGATCTGATTCCAACGGCTATGGATCCGTAACTGATAGGGGTATATTTTTCTAGAAGACAATTTTATTAGATCGAGCCTCCAACATTGACAAAATCGACCATCAAGCTGGCTGATCAGAATTGTCATACAATATGACGAAAATTGTTAGAAAAATGCACCCACCTATTATACCTACCTTTGAAATTTGTAAAGCTTGTCTCTTGTCATTTAGCCCTCCAAAATGTGTATAAATAGAGGGCCTTGGATGAGTATTGGAAAACATGATAGATTGGTAGGATATTAGCCATTGTAATAAAATTCTCTAAGTTTTCTTCTTTTTTCCTTTCTCTAGTTTTCTTTTTCTTTATTTACTTATGCTTCTTACATTTCTTTTCATTTTTAGTATGTGTTGCTAATCATATTGTTGAGGTGATGAGGTGAAGCTCTTGGTAAATGCTAAGGTTAGTCTCTTAAACATGAGCTAAAATGAATCATCATTTATAAACACTAGTATAGATAATATTTTCTTTTGGTTTAAAATCATACTTGCAAAGTAGGGATCTTGATTCATTATTGACAATGAAAATGGCACAGTAAATGCTTGGTTTCATAACCTTGATTTGTTGTAGACATATACGTTGGCATAAGGAATGCTTGGACTCTTTTTATGAGTTTTGAGGACACCAAATGAACATAATATCATATGCTATGGACGTTGGACAATTTGGACTGAATTGCTAAACCTTCCGATTGGAATCTCCCTTATGTGTGAATTTCAATTGTGTAATAAAACAAGATTAATCTTAGCATAACACCAAGAGTGGATTCTCTAACCTCAACATCTTTTCTTATTGTTTTTATATCTTGTTTAATTTCTTTTATTTAATTTTGTTTATTTTGTTCTCTAATATATTGTTTATCTTGTTTTGTTGTTGATTCCCTAATATCTTGTTTACTTTATTTTTCTTATATATTTATAAACTTATACTTACTAATACGCTTCCCTGTGGTTCGACCTCGGACACCCGAGAATTTATTACTTGAACATAACCTGCACTTGGGTTTACAACTCTTAATTGAGTCTCCATCAATCATCAATAATCTCAAGACTCCCCATCATTTCTCAATGTGAAGACAGTTTTTTTTTCTTTTAAGAACGCATTCTTCAAAATCAAGAATTTTCTTAATGTTTATTTTTACAAGTTCAAATTATTATTAAACACAATAAACACAAAGCATTTGAAATTCAAAATTTATTTATTTCATGTGGATGCCAACATAAGACAAGTGCTTTCATGATGAGGCATAGAACTACATGCATATTCCTCAATGCTTGTTGACATGCTTTTAAAGGTAACTATTCTCATCCTCAAGACCCCTAAAGAAGAAACCGATTTATGGCAATGCGGATTTCCATTGTTCGAATAGCTCTAGAGTCAAAATGTCATCGCGGACAAGACCTTCAATATTTTCCTTCAGTTGTCTGTATTTTTCAGTTGAATGTCCAATTGCCCCCATGTGATACTCAACTTGCTGTTTGGGTCATAACTCCTTGCTGATGGGTTTGGAGTTGTTTTCAAAGGCACAGGGGTGAGGTATTGGTTCCTTATTAGTAATTGCAACAGGTTGGAGATTGGGATTGAAAATTTCTCTTGGTTGCCCCGCGGTGGTTTCTGGGAAGCAGGCCTAGTTGCAGGGGCTGACATAGGATTAGGTGTTTGGGGATGAATATTTGGCCGGTAAGGATAATGGCTTGGAGAGGCATTGGTAGAGTAATATGATTGATATGAAGGGAATTGGGGATATGGAGTGAATTCTCCCACAGCCTGGACATGTTCCTCTTTCTTTTCAGGTGCCTCGTTTCTCTCGGCATTGGATGTCTTATCTCCTTCGAGTTTTTCGTTCTTGATAGCATTCTCAATCATCTCACCAGAAATAACCATATCAGCGAAATTTCTTGAGGCATTGCCAACCATCTTGTCATAATAAGGTGTCATTAATGTACCGATGAACAATACAGTATTTTCTTTCTCAGTGAGTGGTGGTTGCACCTGTGTTGCCAAATCCCTCCATCGTTGGGCATATTCCTTAAAACCTTCAGTATGCTTCTTTTCCATATTCTGCAACGCTAACCTATCTGGTGCCATGTCGATCATATGCTTATACTGAGTCTTGAAAGCTTTTGCTAGATCTTTCCAAGAACGGATACAGCCCCGATCCAACTGATTGTACCATCTCGCAGCTGACCCTGTTAGACTGTCTTGGAAGCAGTGGATTAGCAGCTTGTCATTGTTGGTATAGCCAGCCATTTTCCGACAAAACATCGTGATGTGGATTGATGGACATTTCGATCCGTCATACTTTTCAAATTCAGGGACCTTGAATTTTGGCGGAATCACCAAATCTGGGACCAAGCTGAGCTCATTCGGGTCCATATTCCCGAAAGCATCTATTCCTTCTATGGCTTTGAGTCCCTCTTCAAACAGACCATACTTCTGTTGGACTTCTGTGTCTTCACCTTGCTTTGCCACACATTTCTTCAGCTTTTCTTGTTCTAGTGAGCCATCTTGGTTTGGAACAATAACTGGGTCTAAGGGGTGAAATCCCGAGTTCAATTGAAATTGTCCTTGGCCTTGTTGACTTGGTAGGTAAATCGGATCTTCGTTGTTGTTTGCTTGAGGTCGAGGTTCTCTCCTTATGATCGACCCTTCAGCAACCCATTTTCCTCGGGTCAATCTAGTCATCATTTCAATCATCTTGTCTATTTGCTCGCGTGACTCCTCTTGAGATTTTGTTATCTGTTCTCGTGCTTCTTGCTGAGATCTGGCTAATTGTTCTTGTAATTCCCTCTGTGCTCTTTTCATTCTATCCAGTCTATTTTGTCCATCCTCCATGGTTCCGGCCTGTGTCATAGAGGTACGCAGTAATTCTTATACCTCTGATTTGAAAGAGAAATCTCTTCAAAGTTTTTTAAAACTAAGCCGACTTCTTTTTTATTTCCCAAATGTGTTTCATGATGAATGAGCTATGAATGCCGTGAATGTAACACGATGCCCATATGGTGCATGTAAAGAATAAACAAATTAATGCATGAACATATACAGTGAGTGACCATGTATGTCACGAATGCATGACCTTATTGTTATGAATGCAATCAGGATGTCGATATGATGCATGTAAAGAATAAATAAATTGATACACTGGCATATACGGAGAACGGTCGTGTATGTCACAAATGTATTCTACAATGAATGACCATTCATGTTATAACTGCAACATGATGCCAATTTGATTTGTCTACAGAATAAATAAATTAATGCACGAATATATACAGAAAAATATTCAATAATTAAATTAACTTGATTTGGACCGAACTTAATTATTCAACAATTTTATTGTAAAAAATTTGCCCCCAAATTCAATCCACAGTTTTTTTTGGAAACATATTTTCCCCGCAAAAATCAAAATATTATTTTCAAAAACCAATTTTTATCAAAAACTTTTGGGGTAGTGGGTCTTATTATGGCACAGGTGTCCAAATATTTATTCAACACTACCGGTTTGTAATTCCTATTTAATCAACAACAAGTGTTTATGCGATTTATCAAATGAGATTATTATCACCGTGAAGTCAAAAATACAATTATAAATGTACATACTTTATTTACAAGTACATTAATGCATGAAATGTACGAGATGTACGAAATGCAAGGGTGCTTGAAAGAAAGAATTTTCATATTTACAAATTCAAAAAGTTAATGAACATTTGCCCCAACAGTATCGACTTATTTATGCATCAAGATGCCTTTTGGGGGCGGAATATTAAACTTATTAAGAGCGATGTACATTCATCTTTACCCAGTGTATCATGCTTATTTGGAAAGTAAAACAAATAGAGAAAGATTGAAAATGTTCATTCATGTGTACCTAGTTCCGGTATATTTAACAAAAATTCGGCATTGCTCTACCTGGGTTCAACTCTGTAGGGTTCACTATATGTGGTTCGGTTGAATTCTAAAGGTCCCAAATTGTTCCTCACTGTCGCCTGTGAAGGCTAGTAAAGCACCCCGATCCGAGGAACGGGTTCAATTTGTTAGAGTATTTATTCCTTAACCCATGCGGATTGTTAATCACGAAGGCATAGGAATATCATACTCCGGAAGTGTTTCGCTAGCCCATGCGGATTGTTAGTCACGAAGGCGTAGTTTACTTTACTTCCACTTAAAAAAGACGAAACTCGGGTGTGAGGAGGTACAAACAAACCTTTTACCACCTACTCTATAACCCATATTCCGAGTACCCCGATAATATACCAAGGCAAAGAATAAACAATGTAAGGTAATAATTTAATCACAGAGCAATAATAATATATAAAATTAAGTAACCAGAGAACAATAGTAATGTATGCACATGAATATGGACATATTTAAAAACATTTTATTATTTTCAAAATTCTCCTTATTAATAAAAAAATATGGGAATTAAAATTAAATACCAATTAAACCAACAAAATCGAGACTTTGATAACACGTGATCAATTTTAGGCCTGACTTTCTTGCAAAACCCCAGTGAAGTCGCCAAGCTGTCATAACAGTTTTTTGACCGCTAAGACTATTTTGAAAACAAAATGGAGTTGCCACCAATCTTTTTTGTTTAGTGTGATTGGCCACCTGTCAAAAATCGATTTTTATAAAAACATTTTAAAACTAATTAAAACATTTAAAAAAAAGACCAATTTTGAAGTCTGCGCTTTAAACCAAAGAAAAAAACAAAAGCGGGTTCGGGAGTTGGTTACGTGTGGGGAAGGATTAGCATCCCCACAACGCCTTTATAAAACAGTACCTTATTGATCGTGTGTTATATCGAGTCTCGGTGAAAATTGGTTTTAATTTCGATATTTAAAAATTTCCTTTTCAGAAAAAATTATGTCATTTGAGAATGATCCGGACTTTAACGATACAAAATTTCCCATATTCCCCGGCAGACCCGGCAAAACATGAATTTTTTTTTACTTGTTTTGGAATTCTCCAAATCACCTTTGCTTTTTAAAAAACATGTTTCGTTATTAATAATAATTGATGGTATCCTCCCCGGCAGACCCAGCAGAGAACTCATAAATACCATAGAATAATATTTTAAATAATAATAATAATAATAATAAAATAAAATAATAAATGGGGCAAAAATAATAATATGGTAAAAAATATAATAACAGCTATAATAAAATAAATAAGTGAAATAAATGGCGTTAATGAGATAACAAAATAAATACCATAGAATAATATTAAAAGAACAAATAATAATAAAATAAAAAATGGACATGAACATGAACAGAAATAAAATACAATAATATAATAACCATAATGATAACTATTATAAAATAAATAAATAAGGAAAAACATTAATAAAAATAAATAACATAAAATAAAATAAAAATAGATAATGAAAATGAACCATAAACAAAAATAATAATATAATATAATAATAATATTAATGATTATTAGAATAAAAAATAATAATAATAATAATAAATAACATAACATAAAATTAAATCGGATAATAAATACATGAAAACAACAAAATAAAATAAAACTTACTTTCGAAAACGTGCGGAGTCGAGGCCTAGTGCTCGGATGAAATTCCCAAGGGGATTTAGTTAATTAGCTTGTTTTTTTTTTCTTTTTTTTCTTGTTTTTTTCTTTTTCCGTTTTTTTCTTTTTTTTTTCTTTTTTTCTTCTTCTTTTTTTCTTTCCTGGTTGGCTCAAAGTCAATGCAGTGGGCTGCTGGGCCAAGGGCAGGAGGCCTGCTGCATATACGGGTCAGGCCAGGCCTTTTGGGCCTGAGTCGGGTCTGGACAGACCCGAATTTTTTTTTTGGTGCCCATGGGTCAGGCGCGCGGACCTCGGGTCGGATCCGGGTCCGCGCGCGGATCCTGACTCCCCAAAATGACGCCGTTTCTGGCGCCTATAAATGCCATTTGTTTTACCCTTTTTTTTTATTTACTTTTTTCATTTTTTTCTCCTCTCTCTCTCTCCCTGAGAATGCTCTCCCTTCTCTCTAACCCTACCTAGAATCCAGCGATGACTCATCGCGCCGGCCGTAGTGCCTCATCGTCGCCTGCCGCTCGTCGACGGTCGATGGTCTCCAAATCCCAACCGAATCCTCTAGATCCTAACCGAAACCCCTAGATCTTGGTTTCAAAACCCAGCCAACTTTTGCTTCTTTTTTTGTTTCTGTGTTTTTTTTTTTTGATGGCTACTACTGTGGTTTCTTTTTAGGTGGAGTGGGTCTCGGGTGAGGGCCGTGGGTGTTGTGTAAGGTTGTGTGGTTTTGGGTGTGGTTGAGGGGATTGGGATCGGTATGGGGGTGTTCTGGTGTTGATGGTTTTTTGCTCAAGGGGGATTCGAACCGATCTGGGGGGTTTTTTCTTAGGGGTGTTCGGTGAGCGTTCCGATTGGCCTCTTGTCTGTTCTTTTGGTTGTGTTTTATGGTTGGAGTTGCTTGTGGGGTGAAGGTAGCGTGGGGAGTGGGGCTGGCAGGGGTGGCGTGTGAGCAGGGGGTTAAGTGTGGATGGGTGGTGGTGTGTGGGTAAGGGAATGGGGATATGGATGGGTGGCTGGCAGGGCTAGCCACTAGGTTGGTGGCGTGTTGGATGGGGCTAGAGGATGGTAGACTAGGGTTTGGTTGCAGGGGCTGCTAGGGTTTCGGTAGGTAAGGTGCAGGGATTGGGTTTGGGTTTGGTTTTGCAACTGGGTTGGGCTTGCTGGGCCAGCAGGCCCGAATGTCTGGCTTGGCTAGCAGGCCCATTGGCTTGCTAGGCCAGCAATCCCAACTTGCTTTTGCGTCAGGCCCGGGGTTCGTTTTGGGTCTGACCAAGAAATGCATTTCGGATTTATTCCGAGAAAGACCCGGACAAAATTAGGTTATTACAAATATCATTGCATTTCATATAGTTCACATCACTTCATCCATTTGAGTTATATTCATGTGACTATATGGAGCACTATTCATTTCCACCGACTTTGTGAAGCGAGATGAATCGATGAATGATTTAGGAAATAAAGAAAATTCTAAGAAAGGCAAAATCGTAGGAGAATTATGGTCGAACCTTAATGATGTTTCTGAAATATTTTAGATTTAATCCATCCTTGGTGCCCCAGTTTGATACCTTTGGACTCGAACTTTTGAGTGGTGCCAAATATAGGGCAATTTTTAACTTTTTGTATATATTTTATATTATTATGTCATGATATTTTTTGTAAATAAATCTATTGGGAAATAATAGAAGTTTCTTGAAAATTCAAGTCTTTACATTATTTCATTATTTCATGTTGTAATTAAGGATGAATGGATTTTTTAGTACATTTTGTTTTCATGTATAGAAGAAATCATATCATGGGTTTGTGTGTGGCACTAATTTTTTTTTTATTATTCTTTTGAAAAGATTTTCTTTGAAAATTAAAAAGATTGTTTCGAATAAAATTCCATAGAATTTTTTTTTTCAAAATTAAAAAAAAAAGTCATGTCCAAAATAAAAAATCTGGAAAGAATTGGTAATTAGTGCTAGAAATGAAGTCACCCCTCCGAAGACTTAAACCTTTCATCCAACATTCTCGCATCTTGAACCACTTGAGTAAAGACCCTTCAAGAACTTTAAAACTCATGAATTTTGGCACAATGTCGTACCAAGTGATGGAATCTTTATCTAGATAATGAAGCAATAAAGCAATTGATTTGAAAAATTCTTTCTTGAATTTCTTAGAAACCAAGTAAACATGACACTTTCGAAGGAATCTAGATTTTGGTAATTAGATGTGAGTTAAGATCATGTCAGAATTTTAAACCCAACAAAATCTCCAAAACCTCTTTGAAGTCAAAATTTGAATGGACATGCGTCCATGAATTTAAATTTCATTTTTTTTAGGTAATTAGAAGGATGTTGAATCCAGATGTAACTGGGAAGTAAATAAAAGGGGCAAAGTAAGGAAATGTTGAAGAGATGATTGAGACAAGAGGACAAGAAAGAAAATGCACGAAAAATATATTGATCAATTCAGAGGATAAGGATAGTTTGTTTATGCATTATTAAAATGGAAAGAAAAATAGAGAAAATTCAGAGTGAAGATGGAAGAGAAGTCGAGTAGTCTTGGTTGGGAAGGATAAGTGAGAGAATACAAAGACGAAAGAAACGAATTTTGGGAAATTTGAAAGGAAAGATTTGATTAAAATGGAAAAATAAGGAAAGTTTAGGAATCGAAGAGAAAATTTGGGAAATTTTTATTATTTAATTGACATCATTAGTGGACACCTGCATGATAGTTCTGATCATCGATATTCACAATATTTATTTGGAATCTGTATCATTTGGTTGATAATTGCATTTGCATCAGTTGGCATCTGCATAATTGTTTGATCAATTGGTTTGGCATCATTGGAATCAAAATTTGCATTTTGCGTCATGATAGTTTATCATTTGCATTCGCGTCATTTGTGATAGGTATTTGCATTTGCATCATTGGAATCAATGTTCGCATTTGCATCTTGATAGGGGCATTTGCATTATTGAGGTCGATATTTGCATTTGCATCATGGTAAGGGCATTTGTATCATGACAAGAGCAGTCGCGTTATGGAGATAGCTATTTGCATTTGCATCTTGATAGGGGCATTTGCATGGATATTTGCATGTACATTTGCATTGGTATTGGTAATGTTGTTCGTTAAATGTGAACACCAAATGGATAAACAAAATTCAAAGTCATGAAAATTTTCAAGAATCAGATTTTGGTTTCGTCGAAGTCACTTTCAAGATTTTCCATTTTCAGACTTCGATTCCGCCTAAGTCACCATAAAAAAAAAAGATTGTCAATTCCAGTCCAAAATTTGGTTTCGTCCATATCACTTTCAAGTGTTGGACGGCGTAAATCATTCAAGACTTTGGTTTCATTCAAGTCACTTTCGAATTTTACATCCTAGATATTTCATGACTTTGGTTCCATCCAAGTCACCATAAAAAAAAATATTGATTTCGTCCAAACACCTACGTTATGGAATTTATTTCAGATTAATCTTGACTTTAGTTTCGTCGAGGTCACTTTCAGTTATTGGTTCCATCCAAGTCACTTGTGTCATGGAATTTATCTCAGGATTAATCTTGGCTTTGGTTTCTCCCAAGTCACCACCAAAATCTTCAGATGTAATCTCATCTTTCGTTCCATCCAAGTCACCTTCAGGTGTTGGTTCCGTCCAAGCCACAAAAGTTATGGAATTAATCTTGACTTTGGTTTCGTCCAAGTCACTTTCAGGTGTTGGTTCTGTCCAAGCCACAAAAGCTATGGAATTAATCTTGACTTTGGTTTCGTCCGAGTCACCTTCAGGTCTTGATTCCATCCAAGCCACAAATGTTATGGACTTAATCTTGACTATTGGTTTTGCCCAGGTTATCTTTCGACTACAAGTTTCGCCCAGGTCATTTTTCTACTACTGGTTTCGCCCAAGTCATTTTTCGACTACTGGTTTCGTCCAGGTCATTTTTTTACTGCTAGCTTCGTCCAGGTCATTTTTTGACTGCTGGCTTCACCTAAGTCACTCTTCGACTACTGGTTTCACCAAGGTCATCTTCCGACTGCTGGTTTCGCCCATGTCTCTCATCCGACTACTAGTTTTGCCCAAGTCATCTTTCGACTACTGGTTTCTCCCAGGTCACTTTTTCCGACTACTGGTTTTGTCCAAGTCATCTTCGACTTTTGGTTTCGTCCTTACATTATCCCAGAATTTTGTATTTCTAAGTCTTGGGTGGCGATATCCAAAGCATCCAGTGGTGATATCAGGAATTTTATTTTGTCAAGTCTTCGATGGCGATATCCGAAGCTTCTGATAAGCAACTTTGTTTTGGTTTGGTAAAGTCTTCGGTGGTGATATCAGAAGCATTTGATAGGGAACTTTGTTATACCATGTTTTCAGTGGTGATTTCTGAAGCATTTGATAAGGATTTTCATTTTGACAAGTCTTCGCTGGTGACATCCGAAGCTTTTTTATGGGAAATTTTAATTTTCAAATTTTCTATGGCGATATCCAAAGCTTCCGGTGGTGACATTTGGAATTTTTTGTTGGTCAAGTCTTCGGTGGTGATATTCGAAGCTTTCGGTGGTGATATTCGAAATTCGATTATGATAAGCCTTTGGTGGAGATATCCGAAGCTTCTGGTGGTGATATCCAGAATTTGGAAATTTTTAAGTCTTCGGTGGAGATATCCGAAACTTTCGATGGTGATATCCGAAAATTGGGTTATGTTAAGTCTTCGATGGTGATATCTGAAGCATCTGATAGGGAATTTCATTTGACAAGTCTTCGGTGGCGATATCCGAAGCATTTGATAGGAACTTTGATTTGGTAAAGTTTTCAGTGGTGTTATCTGAAACATTTGATAAGGAACTTTGATTTGTCAAGTCTCTCTGGTGGCAATATCTGGAGCATTTGAAAAGGAATTTTATTTTTTCTTTTTCAATGTCATTGGTGACATCCTAAGCATCTGATAGGGAGTTTCGTTTTGACAAGTCTTCAGTGGCGATATCGAAGCATCTGATAGGAACTTTGATTTGGTAAAGCCTTCGGTGGTGATATCCAAAGAATTTGAAATGGGATTTTATTTTCTTCAAAGTCGTTGGTGGTGACATGGATGCATCTGATAGGGAATTTCATTTTGATAAGTCTTCGGTGGCGATATCCGAAACATCTGATAGGGAATTTGTTTTGGAAAGTCTTCGGTAGTGAAATCCGAAGCTTTTGGTGGTGATATTCAAAATGATGGTCAAATATTTGGTGATAACCAAAGCTTTTGGTGGTGACATCCAAAATTTTAAAGAATTTTTAAGTCTTCTGGTGGTGATATCTGGGAATGAGTTTTCACTTTCATAAGACTAAAGGCAAAAAGTGGATTGGATAAGAGATAGTTAGAGTCTTTGGTGGCGATATCCAAAGCTTTTGGTGGTGACATCCAGGATTTAAAATTTTTTAAGTCTTCCGTGGTGATATCCATGAAAGAGTTTTCAGTTTAATAACACTGATAATGTGAGTGGTGGTCAAATTTCAAAAAATTTCTAAGTTTTTTATTTTAAAGTTGTGGAGACTCGAAGGAAGAGTTTTTGTTTTCAAGGTTATGATTCTAGTAAAATTAAAATTATGATCTTTATCAAAAGTATAAAAAAATCAAAAACTAAAAAAAAAAAATTCTTTGAGGTCGCTGATTTTTGGACAAGATTGTTTTCTATGTCTTAGCCTTATTCCTGATTCTTAGCAATATGTAAAGAGGGACAGATATAGACACCTAATTTTGTCTAGATTAAGTTTGAAGAATAAAAGTTGAAACCTTTGACTGTTATCCACTAGTCCGATTTTGTTGGTTTCCTTTTGCGAGATAAAAGTCACTAATTAAACCCATTATGTCATGTGAATACAAATCTTTACAATTTTGATTGAACTCAAATCCATTTGAATCCGATTAATTAGTTGGGCTTAAATCAGCTTGATCTTCTAATTAGGTTTGATCAAGAATTGGGCTGGTCTTTGATGATGTCTTTATTTATTTATTTTTTTTAGAAAAAAAAACAAAAAAAAAAAAACAAATGAACTTAAAAAAAAATCATATTTTGCAAGCGGTTGGCAGCTTCAATCATGCTACCAACCAACTATAGCCTCTCCTACCACATCTCTCATGCCAATCCTATGGCGTGAAATGGCTTCAAAACCCCAGATTTTTTGTTTCTAGGGAAAAAGTTACTGGCTCTACAAAACAGAGCAAAATATTCACAACAAAAGGGGGATTCGAGCCAAGAAAACGAACACACTGAAAAGTCACGACAGCCCCCCTCACTGCCAACTGAAAAACACCCCAAATTCCCCAAACTTGTAACCCCTACACTGACATTGCCACAACCTCCCACCAAACCCAAGACCCACCACCCAAAATACATGACCCCAGTAACAAACCACCATAACATCCCACTAAAGAACCACACAAACAACAACCAGAGAAAAAAAAATCACAAAAAAGCATCAAAAGCAACTCTGCAAACAACCACAAAAAGAGAGAGATGAAAACACACAAAAAAAAAAAAAACAAAGGGAGGTTCGGCCATTTGATAGTTTAGTGGGCTAGGGGCCATTTTTGGACGATCCCAATGATGGGAACGAAGGTTAGGTAGAGTAAATGGCTTGGTGAAAGTTTGGTGATGATCCAACGGCGAGAAAAAGTGGGATTGGGGATTTAAACCGTGGGCTAAACTCCTAGATCTAGGCTTTTGATGGTGGTTTTAGGCAAAACTAAGGTCAAAATCAGAACGAAGAGGCCAAGAAGATAATTTTGGTGTATTTTGGTCAAAATTAGACATCGACGAAAGGTGGCCGGCGACAGAGACGGCAGCCGACGCAGTGGCCTGCTGCCTGAATCTAGGCAGGGGTGAGGAATCGGGTGTTGAGTTTGAATGGGGTAGAGAGAAGGAAAAGAATGAGAGAGGTAGAGAGAGAAGGGGGAGGGGAGAAATGAAAAAAAAAGGTTTTTATACCCACAGGTAGGTGGGTCAGCAGGACCCGCTGGTCGACCTAGGTCCGCACCTGACCCGCCAGAAGAAAAAAAAACAGAAAAAAAGAAAAGGAAAAAGAAAAAAAAAGGAAAAAAAAGAAAGAAAAATAATGAAAAAAGAAAAAAGAGGAAAAAAATTATAAAAAAAGGACTTACAACATATTTGTGCGAGAAACTCAACCCGACAATCAACTTCGCTTTCGGACTTTCAATTTTTTTTTGGTATGATTTTCACCTTATTAATTTTATTTTATTTTATGCTTATTTATATATATTTTATAAGGAATAATAAGTAGATTGTGGGTGATTAAATTATTTTTTAAAATTTTAAATATTAATAAATGTGGTAATTATTTTAATTTTTAAATAAAATTATTTTTAAAAATTAAGATAATTTGTGGGTTCCTTCTAGATGTTGGAGGAAATCCAAATATTTTCATTGAAAAATAATTTGTTAATTTCTATGATTACGAGTAGAATGTTCAAGTGTGAAGATATTTTTCCAAGTTTCGCCTAGATGTTGGGGAATGTAGAAAGGCTCTTGCACTAAGAGTTCTTATCTTACTCTTAAATAAAAATTTTATATTTTTAAAACTAAGTTAACTCGTTATTTTACCTATTTATCTATGCTTATTTACTTGTCTTTGGTTATTACATTAATACTATTTATTCATTGCACAACATGTTACAGAATAAAGATCAGAATTTTAAAAGGATTTTGTGAAATAAAATACGATAATATCTTAAGTGAAAATAATTCTTGGTACCCTACCTAGGCGTTGGAGGGTTCTCGATAATTATTGCTTACGAAAGAATGTTGTCTTGATTTAGAGGATTTCGAAAATTCAAAAGCGAAGGAAATCTTCTCAAATTTCGTCTAGACGTTGGAGAATTTGGAGGAAGTTTCCGACGTCGAAGATTTTTATTTTATAAAATAATTTTTTTTAAAATATAAAATTGATCAAAGATAACACATGATTAATTGGAACCATTTTTTTAAAACGGGAGTTGTGTTACTTGTTAACTCTAGGAAATATAATTATTTTGCCACCTTTTATGCATTCAAATCGGTGAAGTCCTTAAGGTTTTTATTTGGATTTGATTAATTTTAGATGTTTTTAGATTAATTTCATTTATCCATTTCATGTTTAAAATAGTTATTTAGTTATTATTTATGTGTTTTTATAGGTCCAAAGTGAAAAGGAGTTTTGAGGTGCAAAACGACGAAAAATGGTGCAAAGCAACGTGCAGGCAGATTCGACCTCTGGAGCTTGTTGCAAGAAAAACATGGTCTTAAGTTATTTTCTTAAGAAAACTTCCTTCTTGACTTTTGAAGCTGACTTCCTTACCTTTTCAACGGTAGTTTACTCATCTAAATCGGACAAGATTTTCCCATCAAAATCAGTTGACGAAGTTCGAGAAGATGACAGAAGCAGCAGGCATCCACCCGAGAGGTCGATGCCACAGCGCCCGAAGTCAGAATGGTCAGCGCTGCGACACCGAAGCACGAAAAAAAAAAAAAAACATGATTGCTTACACGCGAAGTTTCTGACTCCAAGGGTCTAAGGCATTATAAATAGGACTTTTTAAGCTTAAAATAATTGGGAATTGAGTTCTAAAAGCCTAATTCTCTTGAGAGGAGAGTAGCCATCAAAAGCTTTCAAGGCGATAAGAAGATTTGTGAAGATTGAAGACTCAAGATTTGACAACCCTTAGTTTTCTCTTTTCTCTTCTTTATTTTTCTTGTATTGATGATGATGGTGAAACTCCTTGGATATTTGTTTTCTTTAATTATCATGAACTAAACTTATTTTACTAAGATTGCAATCAAACTCAACATGTAATTTGAATTTATTTTCTCTCTCTAGCTTGATTTAATGGTTTTGGAGTTGTTTGTTCAATCTTGTTCTTAATGTTTCTAGTTGACTGGCCACCAATTAGATTGATTTGTTAACCTAAATACAACTAGACATAAGGAGTTTAGTGTTAGACATGGATTGAATGACACATATTTCATATTCATTTATTAGGATGAATTGATCTGCATGTAAGGTAGAAATATACTTACGTGTCATGTGTAAGCTTAATGAGTTTCTCTTCAATTCAATTATCATAGACATATAGTTAATTGGTTAAGAGAGATATTCTTATAAGACCATCAACAGATACTTATAAATAGATTAGAACTCTAGGTGAACAACTCAAGGTCATTAATCAAGTTAAGAGGGTAGGAGAGGTTCAAGCGAAGTGTTGAGAGAAAATGTAATCCTAGGCTTTTCTCATTTAATTTAATCCATCTTTTTAATTTACTTGCTTTTATTATTAGTTTCTTTTAATTAGTTTGATTATCATCTTTAATTGTTTTTTTAGATAAGATTAGTTTGTTTTAATTTTTTTACTTAGCAAATCTAGTGACAATTTCTCGTGGGTTTGACTCTTTACTTTAAACTATATTACTTGTTACGATACATGCACTTGCGTGGTGAAAATCGATAACAAATTTTTGGCGTCGTTGCCAAGGAATTGTTTATTATTTTTGTTAACATTAATACCAAGCAACCTTAGTCTTAATTTGAACTTTTTTTCTTCTTCTTATTTTCAGGTACTCTCGATCATGGTATGCGAAGAGCTCGAAGTCTGGAACTTGTCCCTTTTGATCCAAAATCGAAAAGAACTTTCCATCAACTTTAAAGGGAGAATTTACAAGCTTTGATTCACAACCATACAATGGCTGAAACAAATGATACAAAGACTTTGCGAGAGTTTGCTGTTCCTCTCATGCAAGAACTTCAGACTAGTATGCGGAGGCCTGCCATCCAGGCAAACAATTTTGAGATAAAGCTAGCCATCATTTAGATGATCCAGACATCAGTTCAATTTGGCAGCCTACCGAACGATGATCTGAATGCTCACATCGTGAATTTCTTGGAAATTTTTTATACTTTCAAACACAATGGTATTTCTGACGATGCCATTAGACTGAGACTCTTCCCTTTCTCACTTCGAGATAAGGCCAAGAGTTGGTTGTACTCCCTTCCTGTTGACTCCATTACTACTTAGGATGATCAAGCCCAGAAATTTCTTGCCAAATATTTTCCTCCAGCCAAGACAGTTAAGATGCAGAATGATATCACATCTTTTATGCAGTATAACTCAGAATCATTATATGAAGCTTAGGAAAGATACAAAGATCTGCTCCGAAGATGTCCTCATCATGGGTTACCTAAATGGCTCTAGGTGTACACTTTCTACAATGGGTTAATGGGTCCTACTAGAACTACTATCAATGCTGCAGCATGTGGGGCACTCATAGGAAAAGAAATTGATGAGGCTTATGATTTTAATTGAGGAGATGTCTTCCAATAATTATCAATGGTCCTCTGAGAGAATTTTGCCAAAGAGAGCTGCAGGCGTTTATCAGTTGGATGAGATCAGTGCCTTATCGGTGCAGGTGGCTACTTTGTCCAAGAAATTGGACACTATGGGTGTACATTCAGTCCAAAGCCCATTTGTAACATGTGAATTTTGTAGGGAAGGACACACCAGTGATAGATGTCCAACCAAGGCTAAATCAGTTCAATAAGTTGGAAACTATAATAGACAGTAGAACAATCTATATTCCAACGACTATAATCTAGGTTGCAGAAATCATCCAAATTTTTCTTGGAACAACAATCAAGGACCATCATCTCCAGCCAAGCAAGTAGTCCCTCCTGGGTTTGAAGCACAAGTCCGGGCTCCTATCCAAGAAAAAAAGCTATCTATGGAAGAGTTGTTTATGCAATACATGGCGTCAAACAACGCAGCACGTAGAAGTCTTGAGACACAAGTTAGCCAGCTTGCTTCTGCTATTAGCAATCGCCCTACGAAAACTCTTCCAAAAGATATTGTGACCAATCCTAAGAGCCATGGGAAAGAACAATGCAATGCCATCACATTAAGGAGTGGGAAAGAAGTAGAAATGGGTAGCAAGAAGCATAATGTGAAAATTCTTGAAAAGAAACCTCCAATCTACCCACCACCACCCTTTCCTCAACGTCTTCAAAAAAAAGTGCCAGAATTGCCATCCAAGCCTCTTGAAGCGAAAATTATAGGGGGAAGGAATTGAAAAGGATCAAGAAGAATAAAAAAAACCTCCAATCTATCCACCACTATCCGTTCCTCAGCTCCTGCAAAAGCACAAACTTGATAAGCAGTTTCAAAAATTTCTTGAGGTATTTAAAAAGCTCCATATTAATATACATTTTGCTGAAGCTTTAGAACAAATGCCTAAATATGTCAAGTTTATGAAAGAAATATTATCCAAGAAGAGGAAATTAGATGAAATTGAGACAATTGCACTTACTGAAGAGTGCAGCGCTACCCTTCAAAAGAAACTCCCACCCATACTCAAAGATCCGGGAAGCTTCGCCATTTCATGTGCCATTGGTAATAAATTTTTTGGTAAAGCTTTATGTGATTTGGGGGCGAGTATCAATTTAATGCCTCTTTCTATCTATCGCAAACTTGGTTTGGGGGAAATAAAACCCACTACAGTGATGTTGCAACTAGCCGATAGATCCTACAAACATCCGAGAGGTATTGTTGAAGATGTGCTAGTTAAGGTTGACAAATTTTTCTTTCCTGCCGATTTTATTGTGTTTGATCTGGAGAAGGATAGTGAAATACCTATAATTCTTGGAAGACCATTCCTAGCTACCAATAGAACTCTCATTGATGTGCAAAAAGGAGAACTTACCAAGAAGGTTCTAGACCAAGAGGTAACTTTTAAAGTGTTTAAAGCTATGAAGTTTCCTAGTGAATTTGATGAATGTTTGGTAGTCAAAATGGTAAATAGTGATTCCAAAAAAACATTCAAAGAAAATTCTTCCACTAAATCACTTGAGACAAGTTCAAATTCTACTTCTAAGATGCATGAAAGCCATAATTATGGGAAAGCCAGGCCTCATAAAGCAATGGAAAAGGAGGGGCATGATAAGAAGATTGTAAAGTGGAAGGATGCCGGCTAATGGGCATGAGTTACTCAAGCCGATAACTGTAATTCAAGCGCTTCTTGGGAGACAACCCAAGTTCTAAACTTTTTCTTTTCTTTTTAAATTTTAATTTTTAGGATATTTTTATTAATTTATTTTTACTTTGTTTTCTTTTGTAATGACTACTCACCCAACTTGGACAAGCATGATGAGGTTTAAGAGGAAAACTAAAGCTGCTCCTGCATTGCTTTCATCGGTAGAAGAGTTTTCTTGTTCTTACTTGTTTTATTTCTAAACATTGAGGACAATATTTGTTTTAAGTTTGGGGGTGTGTCTTTAGATTTATTTTAGTTTGTGTGATTGTTTAATTTTATTATTAGGAGTCTAAAAAAAATTGGTTTTGCTTGAGATATGATGCACTTAGTATGATGGAATCCTTATCCAATGATGAGAATTAGTTATTGGTTTATCTTGATTTTTGGGAACAACATAAGCATGATTTGATTGTATGTTAAATTCTTTTGTTAGTCTTAATGTTAGGATGTGATTTTCACCAATTGAGCACCTGATCTCTTGCTTAGATTTGCATAGCTTATTTAAAGACTGCTTATGTTGATGTGAATTGCGATTATGTCAAGAAGCCTAGAATTTGTTTGATTCTCTCTCGAGGCGAAATCCTAGACAACACTAAGTTGAGGAAGTGATTTAGGCCATCTTTGGATCGTTTGAACCTTTCGAGCTTACCTTTATATATGATTATCCTTAGTCTATCTTTTTGTGCCTAATTGATATATCTCTTTTCTTTGATTGCCACATCTTTTAGCCTAGCCAAATAAGAAAAATCATGATTAACCTTCACTACATAGGCATGTGTATGACATACAGGAAAAAATTATGAGCCATGTCAAATTTGGGTGAAATTGTGATATGAAAAAAAAAAAGATTATGGTTCTTCGAAAATGAAGCAACGAAAAGACATAAAAAAAGGAATGAAGTGGTGAAGCAAAAAGGAAGATGCATTCAAAGAAGAAAGTATGTAATTTGAGGAAAAGATTATGGCTCTCGAAAATCCTGAAAAAATGTAAAGTGTCTATAAGTGACTTAAAACAAAATATATCTTTATCCTACCTTGACCCTAGCCTTACATTACAAGCTTAATAAAGACCTACTTGATCCTTGATGAAGTGTTAGTCTACATTAGTGGAGAGAGAGATGAAAAGCAAACATATAAGAATCTAGTACTAATTCATATTTTGCACTGACATAAACTTATTTGGATTGCTTGCTTTGATTTGCAAAGAGATTTTTCACACACACACTGAAAATCCATTCAAGCATAAGGCATACAATTGAATTGAATCATAAATTTGAATTATGTTTATGTTCTACTTTGAGTTGGGATTTTGAGATAACTTTTGAGGACAATTAAGGGAATCATTGTTTGAATGCATTTATCTTAAGTTGTGTTTGAGTCAGTTTATTTAGTTTGTTTTGTTTTTCTCGAGGACTATAAAAATCTTAAGTTTGGGGGTGTGATAACTCTAGGAAAGTTAGTTATTTTGCCACCTTTTATGCATTCAAATCAACGAAGTCCTTGAGGTTTTTATTTGGATTTGATTAGTTTTAGATGTTTTTAGATTAATTTCATTTATCCATTTCATGTTTAAAATAGTTATTTAGTTATTATTTATGTGTTTTTATAGGTCCAAAGTGAGAAGGAACTTCGAGGTGCAAAACGACGAAAATGGTGCAAAGCAACATGTAGGCATATTCGAACTCCGGAGCTTGTTGTAAGAAAAACATGATCTTAAATTCTTTAATCCTTCTTAACTTTTGAATCTGACTTCCATACATTTCCAACGGTAGTTTACTCGTCCAAATCGGACAAGATTTTCTCATCCAAATCAGCTGAAGAAGTTCGAAAAGATGATAGAAGCAGCAGGCAGCCACCCGAGAGGTCGGTGCCACGACGCCCGAAGTCAAAATGGTCAGAGCCGAGGCACCGAAGCGCGAAAAAAAAAATGATTGCTTGCACGCGAAGTTTCTGACTCCAAGGGTCTAAAGCACTATAAATATGACTTTTAAAGCTTAAAATAAGGGGGAATTGAGTTCTAAAAACCTAATTCTCTTGAGAGGAGAGTAGCCATCAAAAGTTTTCAAGGAGATAAGAAGATTTGTGAAGATTGAAGACTTAAGATTTGACAACCCTTAATTTTCTCTTTTCTCTTCTTTATTTTTCTTGTATTGATGATGATTGTGAAACTCCTTGGATATTTGTTTTCTTTAATTATCATGAACTAAACTTATTTTACTAGAATTGCAATGAAACTCAACATGTAGTTTGAATTTATTTTCTCTCTCTAGCTTGATTTAATGGTTTTTGAGTTGTTTGTTCAATCTTGTTCTTAATGCTTCTAATTCACTGGCCATCAATTAGATTGATTTGTTAACCTAAATACAACTAGACATAGAGAGTTTAGTGTTAGACATGGATTGAATGACACATGTTTCATATTCATTTTGTAGACACCTAATTTTGTCTGGGCCACTAAACAGGTATGTTTTCTTCCTATATTGATGTTTCCGAGTATAAAAAGACTGTTTTCATCCTGCATGTGGTACTCCGAGACTTAGTTTAAGAGGGCGAGCACAAAAAGTCAAACTTGGAAAAAAACTCAACCCCGAAAAAGTCAACCCCGAAAAAGTCAACCCCAGAAAGTCAACTACTGAAAAAGTCAACCCACTTTCAAAATCAAGATTTTAAGTTCAAGGTCTACATTGAAAGATATGGAGTTCGGAAGTTGGGATTTGGAGATTCAGTAGAAAAGAAATCCTAATCCGAGAAATTTGGGGAAAAGTGCTTAAACGATCAAACTGGTCGAAATTGAAGGTTCCAAATGAAAGATAAGCACTGACTACGGGTAATGGAGAAGTCACTTGCAAGAAAAACCGAAAGAAAAGTCAATCCGAAAGAAAACCGAGAATTAGGGTTTTTAGTGGATTTCGGTGAAATCGGGAAGAATCACAGAAATGGCCCGACTTGGTAAGACCAAAACCCCCAATGGATGAGGAATGATTAAAAAGGATGGCCCAAGGCTCAGATTGAAGAAAATCTGAAAATCGGACTTGTTTTGAGCAAAACCGGGTTTCGGAGGTTAAAGGGCAAAATTGGAAAATTTTGGGAAAAATAGCAAATGGACTCCGAAAATTATGGAAAATTTGTCAATCTCATTCTTAAATCATTTGAAGGAGAATGGAGAAAGAAAATCTTGATTCCGAGTTCGTTTGCAAAACGGCCTAATCCCGGGCCTTCTATGCAGTAATTCAAAAAGGAAAATCCCGAAAAAATAGCAAATGGACTCCAAAAATTCTGAAATTTGGCAAATCTCATTTTTAAATTATTTGGAAGAGATTGGCGAAAGAAAATCTTGATTCCCAGTTCGTTTGCAAAATGGCCAAATCTCGGGCCTTCTATGCAGTAATTCAAGCCGATAAATCCCGAAAAAATACCAAATGAGCTCCAAAAAAAGGTTTTTGCATTTGCATGATATTTGGTTGGATTTTTGAATTAAGCATGCCTTGTGTTTGTGAAAATGCCATGCATGTCTTAGGTCTAGGTTACATTAAATGCCATGCAAGTTCATGTTAGGTCTAGGCCATATTATTTATGTCATGCATTTTCCTTACATTTAGGTTTAGATCCATGCATTTCATGCATTATGTTTGCTACATTGTTTCATGCATTTCATGTTCATGCCACTTGAATAATGACTTGAGCCAATTAATGGTTCAAGATCATGCTCTCTTGAGCACACTTGTGGAAAATTAAGTTTGTCAAATTGATTATTCTACCTTTGTGATTTTTTTTACTTAGCCAATTTTTATCTAACTTTCAAAAAGTCCTAGCTACTGCTTTCAAGTCATTTTATGAGTTTCAAATATTTTTATTTTGATTTTTAAATGATTTTATCAAGGACAAAAAAAAATGTGTTGGCAAAGCAGTTTTTTTCAGTTTTTTTCAAATTAATTCCCACATTTTTTTTAATAAGGAGAATTTTAAAAATAATAAAATATTTTTAAATATGTTCATACTCATGTGCATGCATTTTATTTTTGTTCTCTAGTATTTAAGGTTGTATATTATAATTGCTTGTCGGTTAATGCGTTACACTATTCTTGAATGTCTTAATTGCTAGGGCATTTATAATAAGGTTTGTAGAATAGGTAGTGAAAGGTTTGATATTCCTCCACACACACTACACGTGCATTTGCATAACATGAATCCTCTACCCGGATTCCGTCCTTTTAAGTGGAAGTAAAGTAACTACGCCTTCGTGATTGATCCTCCGTATGGGCTAGTGAAACACTTCCGGAGTATAAAGTACCTAATGCCTTCGTGATGATCCTCCGCATGGGCATAAGAAAATATACTCTAACAAATTGAACCCGCTTTTATCGGGGTGCCTTACTAGCCTTCACCGGCGACAGTGAGGAACAATTCGGGGCCTTAGAACCGATTCACCCTCATATAGTGAACCTAAGCGAAGCCATGCCGGATTTTCGTTAGATATACCGAAAATAGGAACACATGGAGGGACATTTCTAAACTTTTTGTTACCTATTTTACACTCCGAATAAGTGTGGTAGATCGGGCAACGATGTACGTACATCGCCCGTAATAAATGTGATACTCCGCCTCGAAGGCATCGTGATGCCTAAATAAGCAGATATTGTTGGGGCAGATGTTCATTAGCTGTTTTTTTTTATAAAAAAAAAAAAAGCCTTTTTCAAACATTTTTACATGTTGCACATTTCATGCATGTGTGAATGGAGCATGTACATTTTTTGTTGTATTATTGATCTCATTCTTTGCAATAAACAGTTGGTAATTCCATTTGATGATTTCATAAAACCGGTAGTGTCACATGAACATTTGCATATTGTACTATAGTGGGATCCACCGTGAAAGTCTTTTGAAAATAATGTGATTAGTTTTTCAGAAAAAAAAAACACAAAAAAAAAAGAAAAAAAAATCATCATAAATTAGGAGGCAAATCTTGCATAATGAGATTTTTGAATAATCAAGATTTAGGTCCCACCAATTTCGTGTAATCATTGATTTCTTTGTATATACCTTTGTGTTAATTCATTTATTTTTTTGCATGTATCATTTTGACATCATGTTATAGTCATAGCATGCATGGTCATTCATTGTAAGATACGTTTATGACATGCATGGTCATTATTTGTATATACTTATGTATCAATTTATTCTTTCTTTACATGCATCATGTTGGCATCAAGTTGCATTCATGCATTCATAGTCAGCATGATTTTTTTTGTATATACTTATGTATCAATTTATTCTTTCTTTACATGCATCATGTTAGCATCAAGTTGCATTCATGCATTCATAGTCAGCATGATTTTTCTGTATATATCCATATATCAATTTATTCTTTCTTTACATGCATCATGTTTGGCATCAGGCTGCATTCATGGCATACATAGTCATCATGATATGCTCATACATTAATTTGTCATATTGGCATCAGGTTGCATTCGTGACATACATGGTCAGCATGATTTTCTTTGTATATACTCTGTGTCAATCATTTATTCTTCACATGCATCATAATTGACATTGTGTGGCATTCATAGTGTATATGATCATTCATTGAGAAATGCATTTGGAACATACATGGTCATTCATTGCATATATCCATGCATTGATCTTTCTTATTCTTTACATACATCATGTTGGCATCGTGTTGCACTTATAGCATACATGGTCAATATTGTTTCCACAGTATATGACCACACATAACTTTGTTTATCCTTCACATGCATCAAATTGCATTCATGACATTCATAGCTCATTCATCATAAAACACATTAATAAGATGAAATAGAAATTGGCTTAGCTTTGAAGAGTTTTCTTCGTCAGCTAAAAGCTATGACCCCAACAGCAAGTGCGAGTATCATATTGTGGCAATTGGGCATTCGACTAAAAAATGCAGAAAACTGAATGAAAGAATTGAGGGTCTTGTCCACGATGGCATTTGGATTCCAGAGCTTATCGAACATTGGAAATCTGTTTTACCATAGATTGATTTCCTCTTGAAGAATTTTGAGGATAAAAATTGTTATCTTTGAAAGCATGTCAATAGGAGCATTCTGATGCATATTTTTCTATACACTTTGATGATGAAAGCTCTTGTCTCATGATGACATCTACATGAAATAAATAAATTTTGAATTTAAATATTTTGTGTTCATTTTATTTTAGCAATAAATTTGAAATCCCAAAAAAAAAATGAAACTTTGAGAAAATTTGTGGTACACAATAAATAAGTGGTTTTCACATGAAATAATGAACAATCTTGAGAATATTGATGATCATTGTTATAAATGACCCAATACCTTCAGCCTTCTCTTTTAGGCTTTCCTAAGCCTAAATCCTTTGAACCGAGACCACTTGAAAGACCTAATGCTTCAAGGAATATGAATGATTTGACTTCATAAAACCATTGTCATCACAGAATAAGCAAAGACTTAGATCTTAGTCTAGGCTATGAACAAAGGAACGAACTTTTTGAAAATTTTCAAATTCCTTGAAAATCAAACAAATGAGACATTCTTTCAAGAATCCAGATTTTGATAATTTGGTGTGTGTTAGGATTGTGCTAAAACCATTCATGACCTTTCCCAATGACCACAAAACACTAATTGCCCAGAAATCACTTCATGATTGACACCTTGGTGCACAATGATTAAACTAGATTATCCCTTGTCCCAGAGAAAATCTGCTTTTGGGTCATGTTTTCCTTGTCTCTTCAAAGAACTCAGATTGGAAACTCAGCCTTTTCAAAACAGACCTAGACTTGCCATGTTCCTCGTTGATACAAATTCGCATGGTTAATCAAATTGGGGCATCATATGTGGAAATGATGGATACATAGTGAAGAAGGATGGGCTAATGCATGAATTATTGGGGGCATGCAACGAAAAAAAAACAAAAAAAAAAATTTGTGATATCATGCATATGAGAATTCGGATGATTCCAAAGTGCAAAATGAAATTTTGAATATCTATTTCCCCTAGGGATTGCTTTTCAATGTGAATATTTGTGCTTGACATGAGAAATGGCCATCTTTCATATCCCTTTCACACAAAAAGAAATTATCCATAGTCACCCCTTTTGAGCCAAAAGAATTCTTTCTTCTTTGAACCCTGATCAAGGATTACCCTCTACACTGGGGGGCAAATGCGAGGAAAGATCTTTTCAAAGATCATTGAGAAATGAGTGATAGCTCAAGGACAGACACAAAGCAAATGGAGCCCCGAATAAATACGGGCTCACTCTGTCAAAGAAAAAGAAGAGAAAAAGATGGTGAAATGAAAGCCAAGAAAAACAAAAGAAAAACACAATGAAAAAGAAAATGTGTGTGAAAGACATGGCAAATTGAAAGCCAAGAGCAAGGAAGAAAAAGAGCAAAGTCAAAAGGAAAGAAATGTCCAATAAGGGACAAATGCTTCAAAGGGAATCCTCCTCAAGAAATGATCCTTGATCTGATTACCCTCAAACACATATTTTGGGCCTATTTATCCTTTCTTTCTGAACCCTGAGCCATGACCTACATTATATGCTTTAAAAGTCCATTTTGATCAAGCATGAATATTTAATTTGAAGGGTTTTTCCTCGGATTTTATCCCATCTCATCGAATTATCATTTCACTAAGGAAGAATTTAGAATTCTCAAGTGTGTGGTAAAAAAAAAAAGGAAAGAATGGGACTCTAGGGCGAAAACCCAAAAACGGGCGGTCTAGAGTAAATTTGGAAATTTTCAATGCCATCCGTGCCGATACCCAAAAAAAAATAAAAGAAGGTTATTTTTAAAAAAGTGGTCATCGAGGAACATCTAGGAATTCCTGAACCCCCCAAATTGTCAGCTCTCATTCGGAGGATTGTCTTCAAAAATTGAATCTTTTTTTCCTCCAAGATCAAACTTTCCGATTTAAATATCCCGGCCAATCTTGACGCTTGTCAAAAAGCCTTGATATGGAAACTAAAAGAATGTTGAATTTGCTTGGTTCTCAATGAATTCATGATTTATAAAACCTGTTCCATTTGTGAGCCTAGAAGGGACATACATTTTTGTTGTGAAGTTTTCCTGAAAAAACCAAAATCTTGTTGTATCAAGCCTTGTCAATTCAAATTGAAAAACCCAAATTAATACTTAGGGGATTTTCTAACAGTGATAATCAGTCATCAAAAGATTTGTACATCATACACTGTGGAGTTAAAATTTTTGGCTTAGAAGTTTTCCTTAAATAAGCAAAATTGTTTTTCAAAAAGGGAAAATAAAAATATTTTTGAAATACCCATTTTTGATGTTGACATGAGACAAGGGTTTTTCTAACCCAAAAGTATAGAACTGCCAGGATAGGTCCCGACTTCCAGATATGAGAAGAAAAAATCAAACTCAGTTCAGATCTCTATTGATGAAAGTTTGAAAACTTTTGGGGCAAAGAGAATAGCCAAAATGAATTGAAGATATACTCTGATTTGAAGAGGAAAAATGAATTTGAAAGGCTAAGCCAAAGTAAAGAAAAACAACCGGGGGCATTTGCATCACTCATGAGCAGTCATCTCTTTATCGAGCTTTTGCATCTGCACAGTGTCAGCAAGCATTTGCATCATTCATGGGTTTTTGCATTGGCACTATTCCATAAGCATCTGCATTTTACCTTTACATTTACATTCTTCATGGAATTCGCATTTGTGTCATCTCAAGCAATTGCATCATTTCTAGAATCATTGCATTTTCATTATTGTGTGGTAATTGTAGTTACACCATTCATAAACCAGTTACATGAACACAATTAGTAGGGGCATCTGCATCACGAAACATGGGCATCAATCCAGGCCATTTGCATTTGCAATAAGAAATATTTTACATTTGCACCATGAAGCATGAGCACCTTGTTAAAAGACATGTGCATCTGCATCATTTCTCAAAGCTTCTGGTGGGGATATCCAGAATTTTACAGTTTTTAAAAAGTGAACAAGTCTTCGGTGGTGATAGCTGAAGCCTCTGGTGGAGATATCCAGAGTTTTATAATTTTGAAAAATGAGAAATTTTCTTCTGGTGGGGATATCCAGAATTTTACAATGAGCAAGTCTTCGGTGGTGATATCCAGAATTTTGCAGTTTTAAAAGTGAACAAGTCTTCGGTGGTGATAGCTGAAGCCTCTGGTGGAGATATCCAGGGTTTTATAATTTTAAAACATGAGAAATTTTATTCTGAAGGAGTTACCCAGAATTTTACAATGAGCAAGTCTTTGGTGGTGATAGCCAAAGCTTCTGGTGGGGATATCCAGAATTTTACAGTTTTAAAAGTGAACAAGTCTTCGGTGGTGATAGCTGAAGCCTCTGGTGGAGATATCCAGGGTTTTATAATTTTAAAACATGAGAAATTTTATTCTGAAGGAGTTACCCAGAATTTTACAATGAGCAAGTCTTTGGTGGTGATAGCCAAAGCTTCTGGTGGGGATATCCAGAATTTTACAGTTTTAAAAGTGAACAAGTCTTCGGTGGTGATAGCTGAAGCCTCTGGTGGAGATATCCAGGGTTTTATAATTTTGAAAACATGAGAAATTTTATTCTGAAGGAGTTACCCAGAATTTTACAATGAGCAAGTCTTTGGTGGTGATAGCCAAAGCTTCTGGTGGTGATATCCAGAATTTTGCAGTTTTAAAAATGAACAAGTCTTCAGTGGTGATAGCTGAAGCCTCTGGTGGAGATATCCAGGGTTTTATAATTTTGAAAAATGAGAAATTTTATTCTGAAGGAGTTACCCAGAATTTTACAATGAGCAAGTCTTTGGTGGTGATAGCCAAAGCTTCTGGTGGGGATATCCAGAATTTTACAATTTTAAAAGTGAACAAGTCTTCGGTGGTGATAGCTGAAGCCTCTGGTGGAGATATCTAGGGTTTTATAATTTTAAAACATGAGAAATTTTATTCTGAAGGAGTTACCCAGAATTTTACAATGAGCAAGTCTTCTGGTGGTGATATCCAGAATTTTGCAGTTTTAAAAGTGAACAAGTCTTCAGTGGTGATAGCTGAAGCCTCTGGTGGAGATATCCAGGGTTTTATAATTTTGAAAAATGAGAAATCTTCTTCTAGATGAGTTATCTAGAATTTTATATTGAGCAAGTCTTTGGTGGTGATAGCCAAAGCTTTTGGTGGGGATATCCAGAATTTTACAGTTTTAAAAATGAAGAAGTCTTCGGTGGTGATAGCTGAAGCCTCTGGTGGAGATATCCAGGGTTTTATAATTTTGAAAAATGAGAAATCTTCTTTTGAAGGAGTTATCCAGAATTTTTTTCAACATGTGCATCTACATCAAGAAGCATTTGCATCAATCTAAGTTAGTTAAATCTGCATCAAGAAAGTTTGCATCAAATCAAGTCATTTACATTTGCATCAAAGATATTTGCACCAATCTAAGACATTTGCATCTACATCAAGAAGCGTTTGCATCAACAAAAGACATTTGCATTTGCATCATGAAGCATTTGCATCATTTCTTAAAGCTTTCAGGTATAATCGATTTCGTTTCCTTAAGGCGAGTCGAGCCCCGAAATCATCGTCGAGGTATTTTTTTTATTTATGAACAAGTCTTCGGTGGTGATAGCTGAAGCCTCTGGTGGAGATATCCAGAGTTTTTTTTAAAGTCCTTTGAAAAGGTAGAAAGTCTTCGATGGTGATAGCTGAAGCTTCTGGAGATGATACCCAGAATTTTACAGTTTTAAAAATGAGCAAGACTTCGGTGGTGATAGCTGAAGCCTCTGGTGGAGATATCTAGAGTTTTAAAATCCTTTGAAAAGATAGAAAGTCTTCGGTGGTGATAGCTGAAGCTTCTGGAGGTGATACCCAGAATTTTTACATTTAAAAAAAAAATGAGCAAGACTTTGGTGGTGATTGCCGAAGCTTCTGGAGGAGATATCCAGAATTTTAAACACAGCTGAGAACAAGACAGGTTAAGGCCCCGAGACCATCGTCGAGGTCATTTCCTTTCTTGCAAATCGAATTCGTTTCCTTAAGACGAATCAAGCCTTGTTTAGGCAGGGAATTCAATTTAAGGACAAATCTTCAATTTACTGTTTTCAAAAAAAAAAAAAATTGAAAAAAAAAGAAAAAAGAGAAAAAATGAAAAAAATGAAAAAAATAGAAAATGAAAAAAGTAAATAAAAAATGCAAAATGCAAAAATGAATGAAGAAATAAAAAAGAAAACCCCTTTCCTTTCCATGTGATTTCACTGACCGTACAAAATTAGTGTTGGTTTATCTTTGCCTGATTCCTGATTCTCAGCAATAGCCAAAGAGGGGCAGCTGTAGACACCTAATTTTGTTCGGGCCACTAAACAGGTATGTTTTCTTCCTATATTGATGTTTTCGAGTATAAAAAGACTGTTTTCATCCTGCAGGTGGTACTCCGAGACTTAGTTTAAGAGGGCGAGCACCAAAAGTCAAACTTGAAAAAAAGTCAACCCCGAAAAAGTCAACCCCAGAAAGTCAACTACTGAAAAAGTCAACCCACTTTCAAAATCAAGATTTTAAGTTCAAGGTCTACATTGAAAGATATGGAGTTCGGAAGTTGGGATTTGGAGATTCAGTAGAAAAGAAATCCTTATCCGAGAAATTTGGGGAAAAGTGCCTAAACGATCAAACTGGTCGAAATTGAAGGTTCCAAATGAAAGATAAGCACTGACTACGGGTAATGGAGAAGTCAATCCGGAAGAAAACCGAGAATTAGGGTTTTTAGTGGATTTCGGTGAAATCGGGAAGAATCACAGAAATGGCCCGACTTGGTAAGACCAAAACCCCCAATGGATGAGGAATGATTAAAAAGGATGGCCCAAGGCTCAGATTGAAGAAAATCTGAAAATCGGACTTGTTTTGAGCAAAACCGGGTTTCGGAGGTTAAAGGGCAAAATTGGAAAATTTTGGGAAAAATAGCAAATGGACTCCGAAAATTATGGAAAATTTTTCAATCTCATTCTTAAATCATTTGAAGGAGAATGGAGAAAGAAAATCTTGATTCCGAGTTCGTTTGCAAAATGGCCTAATCCCGGGCCTTCTATGCAGTAATTCAAAAAGGAAAATCCCGAAAAAATAGCAAATGGACTCCAAAAATTCTGAAATTTGGCAAATCTCATTTTTAAATTATTTGGAAGAGATTGGCGAAAGAAAATCTTGATTCCGAGTTCGTTTGCAAAATGGCCAAATCCCGGGCCTTCTATGTAGTAATTCAAGCCGATAAATCCCGAAAAAATACCAAATGAGCTCCAAAAATTATGAAAACTTCCAGATCACACTTTTTAATTATTTTGAAGAGATTGGTGAAGAAAAATCTTGATTTGGAGCTCGTTTAAAAAATGGTAAAAAGTAGGGGCATAAAAGGACATTTTGGGAAGAAAAAATCCAAATAAATAGCAAACAGACTCGGAAAATTTTGAAAACATCCAGAACTCAATATTTTATTATTTTGGAAGTATTAAAAAAAGAAAAATTGAATTTGGAGTCCGTTTGATATTTATTTGCATCCGGGGGGCAAAATGGTCATTTCACCCAAGCAACCGAAAAGGGCTTCTTTGGGCCTTTCAAAAATCAGAGCTGGGCTGGAAAAGAGAAGTGCTGGCCTGCCCAAGCCCAAAGGAAGGAGGAAGCTTATGATTTTTTCAATCAAGTGGTTAAAAATCAAGAGTTAAGTTAGAGATTTTCTTTGATCAAGCCATGGGTTTTTTTTAGCCTAAGTCCCAATCCCACATCCCTTTGTAATGTCAAGCCAAGAAGATGCTCACCTTATAAATAAGGGGTCTTGGCCTTTGGTTGAAATCATCCATCACCCCTTGTGAGATAGTCTATACACTTGTATTAGGATTATCCGGGTGGTGAGTCATAGTGTTTTTGTTGAGAGGGTTTGTAGCTTAATCCGTTCAAAAGCTACTCTGAGGGTTTGTAGCTTAATCCGTTCAAAAGCTACTCTGAGGGTTTGTAGCTTAATCCGTTCAAAAGCTACTCTGAGGGTTTATAGCTTAATCCGTTCAAAAGCTACTTGGTGAGTTTTCATTTTAAAATAATGTTTCTTGATCTTCCTTCATTTCCTTTCTTAAGTATATTTTTCTTACATTTTGTTTTTACAATAAACTCACCATGGCCAAATGGCCTACATTCTTTATTTTAAGTTGTTGTTTTTGATTCATTTTACCATATTGTTTATGCTATTTTCTTTATTTTTGATGTTTTAAATATTATGTTATTTCATGTTCTTAAGTTATATTTAATTTGGTTGCTTTGTTTGTTGCCATTTATGTCTTAGATATCATGTTTTTGCATTTTTAATTTTCTGTTTTCATGTTGTTTAAATTTGAGCATGTTTTAAAGTTAGCATATTAAGTGTTTGTGAAAATGCTTGTGTGATTCTTTGCATGATTCTTGTTTTATATCTTAGTGAGCATGTTTTAGATTTGGTATATTAGGTGTTTGTGAAAATGCTTGTGTGATTTTTGTGTTATGACTTAGTTTTTCATGCTAGCATACCAAGTGTTTGTGAAAATGCCATGCTTGTTGAAGCTTGGGGCCATTTGGCTACTCCATGTGTTTTGCATTGTGTGTTGTATTTTTGTCATGCTAGTTGTTAGGTTTTTGCATTTGCATGATATTTGGTTGGATTTCTGAATTAAGCATGCCTTGTGTTTGTGAAAATGCCATGCATGTCTTAGGTCTAGGTTACATTAAATGCCATGCAAGTTCATGTTAGGTCTAGGCCATATTATTTATGTCATGCATTTTCCTTACATTTAGGTTTAGATCCATGCATTTCATGCATTATGTTTGCTGCATTGTTTCATGCATTTCATGTTCATGCCACTTGAATAATGACTTGAGCCAATTAATGGTTCAAGATCATGCTCTCTTGAGCACACTTGTGGAAAATTAAGTTTGTCAAATTGATTATTCTACCTTTGTGATTTTTTTTACTTAGCCAATTTTTATCTAACTTTTAAAAAGTCCTAGCTACTGCTTTCAAGTCATTTTATGAGTTTCAAATATTTTTATTTTGATTTTTAAATGATTTTATCAAGGACAAAAAAAAAATGTGTTGGCAAAGCAGTTTTTTTCAGTTTTTTTCAAAAAAGCTCGTACATCTCTGATTTTTCTGGGAATTCATCTTTGATCAGAAAATTAAGAAAATTTTTTCTCGTGTAGTTTTACATGTCCTGAGTCTCCAATATTTTTTTTAGAATTTTTGGAATTTTTAAAAATAGGATAAAAATCATGGATTAAAACTGGACAGTGGAGTCAGAATTGATTTTAAAGAAAAACAAAGCAGTTTTTTTCTCCTCCAAAAACTCGTACATCTCTGGTTTTTCTGGGAATTCATATTTGATCAAAAAATTAAGCCGATTTTTTCTCGTGTAGTTTTACATGTCTTGAGTCTCCAGTATTGTTTTTAGAATTTTTGGAATTTTTAAAAATAGGATAAAAAATCGTGGATTAAAACTGGACAGTGAAGTCAGAATTGATTTTAAAGAAAAACAAAGCAGTTTTTTCTCCTCCAAAAACTCGTACATCTCTGGTTTTTTTGGGAATTCATCTTTGATCAAAAAATTAAGCCGATTTTTTCTCGTGTAGTTTTACATGTCCTGAGTCTCCAGTAATTTTTTCAGAATTTTGGAATTTTTAAAAATAGGGTAAAAAATCGTGGATTAAAACTGGACAATGGAGTCAGAATTGAATTTAAAGAAAAACTAATTTTCTGTTTTGGTTAATCTACTTAGAGTGGGCTGATTAGGAGGGTTAGCTACTGACTTAGGGTGATTTCTAAGCCTTTTAAACTCTAAAAATGGTTTTTGAAGTCCCGGGTTAAGGGTAGTCAAGTCCGGATTTTTTAAACTTAGGAAATTAGAGCCATTTAAAAATTTTTAGTCCAGTTTTTATTGATAATTTAAGTTTTTCAAAATTGTTTTCAAACAATCACAAAGTATTTTGGTTTTAGAATATTTAATTTGACATATTTTCCTAAGATAGCCGGATATCTTTTTAGATATACGGATTTCCTTAATTAAAGGAAAAAATACATTTCATGCATTGCATTTTTATTTTCATGCATATTATATGATAGCATTATTTTATTCCATGTCATTTAAATTATATGCCATACCATTTCTATGTGTCATGACATTTAGGTTGCATTATATTATTTAGACTGTACTATGTCATTTTATTTATGTCATGCCTATACATATTCATTTCTTTTAAATGTTTTCAAAAAGATAAGGGTTTTCAATAAAATAAAGATATTCCCGAGTTAAAATAATTCATGAGTTCTCTACCGGGTTTGCTGGAGGGAATATCATCAATTATTGTTAATAAAGGAATATCTTTCTTTCAAAAAAGAGAATGATTCGGAAAGTTTTCCAAAACTAATAAAAATTTATATATTTTGCCACGTTTGTTGGGGAATATAGGAAAATTTTGAATTTATAAATTCCGAATCATTTTCAAATAAAAAGGGAATTATTTTTCTTTAAATTGGGAATTAACTTAAAATACTAAATTTAAAACCAATTTTTACCGAGACTTGAGATAACACACGATTAATAAGGTACCGATTTATACGGGCGTTGTGGGGGTGCTAATCCTTCCCCACACGTAACCGACTCCCGAACCTGCTTCTTTGATTTCTCTGGTTTTAAAACGCAGACTTGAAATTGGTTTTTAAAATGTTTTAATTAATTTTTAAAATATTTTATAAAACCGGTTTTAATAGGTGGCCGATCACACCTAGCTAAAAAAAGATTGGTGGCGACTCCATGTCTTTTTTTAAGGTCATTTTCAAAACCTTCATTTTTCTAGAGGAATTATGTCGACTTTTCCTCGGGTTTTTTTTTTAATGTCACGCCTAACGAATAATAAAGTCTTGCGATGAGACTCGTCGTTATTTTTTTTTAGGTTGCGACACATTTATCACTACAAAAAAATGCCATTTACTGACGGACAAAAATCCGTCAATATAAACCCAAAATCCGTCGATAAAGATCTGAAAAACTTTTACCAACGGTAGATACAGATATTCCGACAAAAAAATTACTGTCGATATAGGCCTTGTCGGTAAAGACATATAGCAACGGTCATTTTCCGTCGATAAAGATATACTGACCCTATACTGACGGATTTGTCCCGTCAGTAAAATGTTTTCCAAAGACAATCTGTGTAGATATTTACTGACAGTCATTTCCGTAGGTAAAGCATGACCCAATAGTGACAGATGACCTTTTTTTTTTATTCCTCAATCTATCCGTCGATATAGGTTAGTGTCCGTCGGTATAAACTATATTTACCGATGGATTTCCGTAGGTAAAAGTATAATCTGTCAAATCTTAGCCGTCAGTAATGCTCAAATTGACCATAGATATTTGTATACCACTGGTATAAAATTTGGTGTTTAATTGCTAAATAACTTTTCATTTTGTTTATATATTTTACGTTATTAAAATTTATTTTATTATAATTGTAATTATAAATTAAAATATAATTTCTTAAAAAAATAAAGAAGAAAATAATTGTCTTATAATTAATAATATATGAGTCACAAATACTTAAGTTGTCTAATTTTAATTATGACAAAAGTTGTTAGCTTAAAATAAAAATGCACCTACAGCCTTTAAGATCCTGACAAAAGCACTCAGACAACATTAACAAGCAGCCAATTCCCCACCTGTAGACAGGCCTAAATGCAGCTGTTGCTCCTTCCCAACTGTACAAGTTTATTTGAAATACGTGTAACGTGCCCGATGTTTCCTACCCGTGGTGCACGTTTTCTAGCAGCAGGTAAAGGGGTTAAGCTGACTGCATAATCAGGTAGCATTTATAACAGCTTTTAATTATATTAGTTGAACGCCTGCTAGCAAAATAAAAAAATAGCAATATGATTAACATCTACCTGATTATTGTCACCAGAAAGAATTGGATGTTTGTCAGTTTGGAGAAATCTCCCGATCAAATCACATTCTTGAAGAAGATGATCAACTATTGCATCATTCTTGCTCTCCAGACATGATAATATTATACTCTCCACATGACGATGTAATGCATTGTTGTATGGATACCTGCTTAATTCGAAATAAAGAGACGAATCTTAGCCTGCTAACAGAACTGATCCAACACCTCCTCAAGATGACATCAAGCACTTTCTGCTAGATACAAACTTTCAATAAGTTTTCACTTCATTCAAGATTACAGTTTTAAGCAAGAGCTTACTCGAAGAAAGAGCAAGAACTCGTTGAATGGTTCCTGAGCTGACCAATTCCTTCTCTGCAGCTTCATTTCCAGTTCTCAACAGGACGGCAATGAACTCCACAATCTGAAATAAATAACAATATAATACATAAATAACAGAATAAATTTCGACATTGGCCCGCACAAAGTCTGATGTACATTGTGCACGAACACCAAATAAACCGAACAGGTTTCAAGTTGGGTATTCCATGTTGGTTGGCACATAAAACTTATGATGAGAATATAAAATGAACCTTTAGGCGATGCTTCTCAAGAGGCAGCCTCAATTCTCCATACGTGGTAGGCAAAATCTTCTCATCAGATGACACATTCAAAAGCATAAGTCACCTGCACAACAAGATGCAGTCTTGAACACCATGGCTAAAATGAAAGCCAACATGTTACATGCACCTAGGAGTATATGAAAACTATTACATACAACTTTCAGCAAAAGAACTCCACTCACCAAGCTTAGGCAGCATTGCATTGATAGTCTCTGAATTTCGGTGGTCCAAACTCCAAATCTAAAGAGAACAACAAAGACGTGATCTTTGTTTCATAATAATAATTGAAGCCATAACTCAATGAAAATTGAGACGGAATGAAGGAAAGAACATTAATTAATTAATACTTATAAATATAGCTAAGCTAGGTGAGGTAAGGTGAGGTGAGGTCCCAATAATAAACTTCTCTAAATTAAGCATCCATAATGCATTACAATTGCAACTCAAAGGAGATTATATATTAATTAATGTAGTATGCTTGTATAATATATATATATATATATATATATAAATAAAAATGAAATAAACGACTCCAGTTTGCTTAAGCTTTCAAGATCATAATACACCCTAAACACCAAAAGCAGAATAAATGAAACCACATGGAGATCAGATCAGATGACAAACTTTTAAATCATTTGCCCCTCCTATCACAACACAAAAGTGAATAATTATATAGACACGAAAGCAGAATAAAAGTGAATAATTGTTTTAGTTCATGACTTCAGAGCCTACAATCTATAACATCATGATTTTGTTAAAATTCAGCAAATGAGCAACAAAGTAAATTGAGCATACCTAAGTTTTTTGTTTACATAAACAGGTGAGTGCAGTTACAAGAGAGCTGAGGTCGTTTGATAGGAGAGATTATCAGGTTCCTCAAAGTCATTGAAGGATTAGCAGCAGCAATTCCAAAAGCAGGGCGAGAACCAGCCCTTCTATTCCCAACATCAACCGGAATGACTTCTTTTTTGCTGGTGAGCCACTGAATATGTCAAAAAACTGACTGCTACACTATCATATCCCATAATCCTTATCCGGATATGTATAGAAAACAAATGTCGAATACAAATATTTTTAGATGAAAATGAAGAATCTGAGAAAAAATTGACCAAACTGCAACAAATAAGTTAACTGGCTAGGAAAAGTTTAAGCAAAAATGAGTTACTACACACTGGACTCAAATCATGATAGCAGGAACCAAGGAAAAATATAATTGTTTAAAGGCTTTTAGTGCACTTTTTAAGTTGGTTGAATGATACTATTTTAGTATCTGAATCAAGGTAGGCACCTTCACTATCCTGTGATTACTATTATACGAAAATAAGAAAAGAACATGATTACCCTTTCGAATAGGATCTCTGTTATCCATCATGTTAGCTGCTGGATTTGAGAATAAATCAGGCTCATTCCTGGCATAGAAATTGTTTGCAGGTTGCAAACACAAAGAACATTACAAATGACTACTGAAATCCTCTTCTTATTTTATTTTGGCAGCTCTCTACTGCCTGATACAAATGAGGTTTGAGAGCAAAAAGAGCATATAATTGGAAAATCACATGATCCAGATTATGAAGGATACATATCTGTGGAGACACACCAGCCATTGCTATCTGCAGTAAAACACATCATATCACTGAGAAACAAAACAATTAGACAAATAACAAAGCAGCACCACCACCAAAGGAAAAGAAAAACTAGATCATGGTGTAGGTTTAACTAGGGGGTGTTTTAATCAGTATAAACAAGCTGTATACAACAATCCAAGTGAAGCATTTGCTTACATTTATCCATTCATCATTTGGGTTGATATCCACAGGTTTCATAAGACTGAGAATCAAAATTCCCATATTAGGTGAGCATAATTGAAATTAATAAGATACAACGTACAAGTAAATAAAAGTAAAAGCTATGCAGAACAATCCTAACCCTGGTGCTTGATAACAATTTAACAACAACAGGTCATTTGTCACCTATATTCGGTAAGCAGTCTACAAACTAGTGAAAAGTGGAAAGAAATTCAAGCAGACCATTATTACCAAATAGCAATAACTAATATTTTTCATTTAGAAACTAGTTTATATTCAAATATAATAAACTCCAGTTTCTATTTTATTTTTCATTTTGCAATTGTGCTACTCTATTACCTTAGCTTAGAAGCATTACAAAGACCAAGATCCACCAGATAAAATACTTACCTCTTAGAGAGAACTTAATCACAAATGGGACATGCTGCATCGTTGCTAAGGATCTTGCTTGCATCTTCAGTGCCTATTTACAATGTCAAGAAATCTTCTGACAGGGTAATAGTATCGGCCTCTACTTCACACAGTTAAGACCAATAAGCCAAGACCCACTATAAATGGACACTGCTTGAATTAAAGATGGTCTAAAAGCTTCCCGGTTCCAGCTTATGACCTATCAGTTGCCTTTAATTTATATTTGATGTAGACTATTGCAGTTCAGCTATTTATTCAAGTGTAATATAAAAATGTCATTTATATGTATGTTTGATCTGAAGGATAACAAAATCCGTCGGTATATCTTACCACAATATCGACTGTTCCTTGTACTCCGTCAGTAAAGGTAGATATATACCAACGGATATAATGTCGATCGGTATATATTGAATATATAGCAACGGCTTATAAAATCTGTCAAAAAACAATTTATACTGACGATTTTTGTCAATCAGTAAAAGTGGTCATCAGTATATGGCTTTTTTTGGTAGTGTATTAGGATGAATTGATCTATATGTAGGGTAAAAATATACTTACGTGTCATGTGTAACCATTGTTAGAGTCTAAGCTTAATGAGTTTTTCTTCAATTCAATTATCATAGACATATAGTTAATTGGTTAAGAGAGATATTTTTATAAGACCATCGACAGATACTTATAAATAGATTAGAACTTTAGGTTAACAACTCAAGGTCATTAATCAAGTTAAGAGGGTAGGAGAGGTTCAAGCGAAATGTTGAGGAAAATTGTAATCCTAGGCTTTTCTCATTTAATTTAATCCATCTTTTTAATTTACTTGCTTTTATTATTAGTTTCTTATTATTAGTTACTTTTTATTAGTTTGATGAAAGAAGTTATACATAAAAATAATTAAACAAAAAGACTTCATCTGGAAATAATGATAATCTTTTTATTTGAAAGTGATAATTAGGTTGTAAAATCAATTTATTCTCGGAAGAGCAAGAGATCAATATTGATGTTAAAAAATAAAAAAGTTATAAGAAAAATCTAGCCGACTAGCAGGTGATATAGTAAGGTCCAACATGATATTTACCTATTACCTATCCCACATTAGACCTGTCCTAGGGTCGCCCGGCTCGATAGGTTCGACTTGAATTAGGTCGGGCTTGAATAGAGATTTTTATAATTCGAGATAGCTCGGTCCAATCCGAATTATTGTTCATTCAATAAAAAATATTTTTTATTTAAATTTAATTATAAAAATATATTAATATTAATATAATTTTTTTATTTTTTTAATATTTTTGAATAATAAAATAGATTTACGGACAGAGTTTGGGTAAAAAAAAAATTTGAGCCACGACCCAGCCCATGGATACATCCATCCGAACATGTGTGAAGGAAGGTTTGATTAATTGATTTTGTAACCAATCATAATTTTTGTTTTGGTAATTATTTTGTTTATGGTTATTGGATATATATATATATATATATTTCAATGAATGAAAATTTATTAAATTTCAAAACGGCTAATTGAAAATAGAAAGAAATGAGAACAAATCAACAATTAAGTTAATAAGTCTAAGCATATGATAAAAGGAAGAAATGATAAAATTTTATCAAGGTTACAAAGAATTTAGAGATACCATTTGATATTTCATAAACATAAAATATTCTCCTACCTTCTTCTTGAAAGTTTGAACATAAACATTTTTATTCTAAATAGAAACCTTTAAAAATAAGTTATTTGTGTTTTGCAATTAACATCTTCATGATTTAACTTGGAAGCAGAACTAATATCCAAGTTTGCTATTGGTATTGGAAACTAAAAGGAAATTATTGGAACAGACTACAAAACTTTCGTTCCAATTTTCTAATACCAACATAAGTAGTAATAAAAGGTGTAAGCTTACTAGATCTGTCAAATCAAGCTACTCGTCCGGTTTCAAAGATTCGGGCTATCTGCCCGGCTCAAGATTGAATGAGTCTAGATATGGTTTTTTCTATTAGGATCGGCTCGAATTACTGTTAATTTAATAAAATATTATTTTTGTTTAAATTTAATTATAACAATATATAATATTTTTAAATAGTAAAACGAGTCTGGGGTAGCCCGGGCCCGACCTGGACCGGACTTGAATAAGAAAAGAAAAAAAAAATTTTGAACCATGACTCAACTCAATCCATGGACAAGTCTAAAGCTAACTAATAGCTATTTTCATTAGATATTTCAAAAAATTTGATTCAATGTAACTTTCATTTTCATATTTTATCATATGTTTTTTTTTTTTTTTTTTTAATATAAAAAATTACTTTTGAAATCCTATAAAATACTCACAAAAAAATAAACTTCATATCATTTAGACATAGAGTTCATTTTCTATACATTGGGTTTGTAATTTATAAACTCTACAAACAAGTATGAAATATAGAAAAGTGTATTTCTTTTTATTTTTTAAATATATTTTAGACGGATAGTCTCAATTTTTTAATCTAAATTTAAAATTTTCATTAACAATACTTCAAATATATTATACATTTTAAGATTTTGAATATAATTTATCAAACATATTTATTTTTATAAATTTATATATAAAAAAAATATCCCGTGCGTCACACGTAGAGGTACTCATGGGCCGGGCTGAGGCCCGAAATTTTTTTGGGATCCTTGCCCAAGGCCGGCCCGCCGGCCCGTGAACACTGTTCATCCTATATAAAAAATAAAAAAATTTATTTTCTTATTAATATTTTTATAATTAAAATTAAATTAAATAATATTATTTTAATACAAAAAACACTCTGTCGATTTTCACCACGCAAGTGCACGTATCTTAAAAAGTAATATAATGAAAAGTAAAGAGTCGAACCCACGAGAAATTGCTATTAAATTTTCTAAGTACTAAAATTAACACAACTTAATCTTATCTAAACAACTAATTAAAGATGATAATCAAAAACTAAATTAAAAGAAACTAATATTTAAATCAAGTAAATTAAAAAGATGAATTCAATTAATTAATAAAAGCCTAGGATTACAACTTCCCTCAACACTTCGCTTGAATCTCTCTCAACCTCTTCACTTGATTAATGATCCTGAGTTGTTAACCTAGAGTTCTATCTTATTTATAAGTATCTGTCGATGGTCTCATAAAAATATCTCTCTTAATCAATTAACTATATCTATGATAATTGAATTTAAGAGAAACTCATTAAGCTTAGGCTCTAACAATGGTTACACATGACAAGTAAGTATATTTCTACCCTATTTGCAGATCAATTCATCCTAATAAATGAATATGAAACATGTGTCATTCAATCCATGTCTAACACTAAACACCCTATGTCTAGTTGTATTTAGGTTAACAAATCAATCTAATTGGTGGCCAATCAACTAGAAGCATTAAGAACAAGATTGCACAAACAACTCAACAAACCATTAAATCAAGATAGAGAGAAAGTAAATTCAAACTTTGTGATGAGTTCCATTGAAATCCTAGTAAAAGAGATTTAGTTCATGATAATTAATGAAAACAAATAATCAAATAGTTTCACCATCATCAACAACACAAGAAAAATAAAGAAGAGAAAATAAAAGAGAAAACTAAGAGTTGTCAGTTCTTGAATCTTCAATTCTTCCAATCTTCTTGAGAGAGAATTAGGCTTCTAGGTATCCATTCCTCTTTATTCTGACCTAAAAGAGTCCTGTTTAAAGTGTCCAAAGCCTCATGGAGTCCAAAACTTCGTGCCCAAGCAACGGCGTCAAAATCAGGCTTTTTTTATGTTTTTTGCGACTTTATCGTTCATCATTGGCGCCACGGCGCCACCTATTCTGCCTCATTGGGGTTTCACCTCTGTTTGTCCGAATTGGTTTCTGCCGTCTTCTTGTACTTCGTCGGCTGTTTTGATTGGAACATCTTGTCCATTTTGACGAGCCTTACACCGTTGGAAAGGTATGGAAGTCAGCTTCAAAAGTCAAGAGGGAGTTTTCTCAGTTGAAGTCATTAAGATCAAGTTTTTCTTGAAATAAGCTTCGGAGGTCGAATCTTCCTGCTCATTGGTTTGCATCAATTTTCATCGTTTTGCACCACAAAGCTCCAGATCACCTTGGACCTATAAAAACACATAAATAACAACTAAATAACTATTTTAAACATAAAATGAATAATTAAAATAAATATAAAAATATCTAAAACTAATCAAATCCTAATAAAATCCTCAAGGACTTAGCCGATTCAAAAGCATAAAATGTGGGAAAATAACTATATTTCCTAGAGTTATCAGCATAAATGATAGATCCTATTGCCGAAGCATACGGGACCCTATCCATCCATGTCATTTCTTCATAACTTTTAGGACACATCTCTTTCGATAGTTGTACACCATGTACTATAGGAAAGTTACCTATTTTGGAGATATCCATGCTAAACCTTTTTAGCACCTTGTCTATGTAAACGGATTGGGATAATCCAAGCAGCCTTTTCGATCTATTTCTATAGATCTTAATTCCCAGAATATATGCTGTTTCTCCCAAATCCTTCATGGAGAATTGTTTGGACAGCCAGACCTTGGTGGTCTGAAGCATGGGTACATCGTTTCTTATGAGCAATATGTCGTCGACATATAGCAGTAGGAACACAATTGCATGTCCGTTTACCTTCGTGTAAACACATGGTTCGTCAGGATTCTTAATGAAACCATATTATTTAATTTTTTTATCAAACCAAATTCTTTAATTGTTTAATCAAACCTAATGTTCAAACTCCGAGATGCTTACCTTAGTTCATAAATGGACTTTTGCAGCTTGTATACCTTATTAGATGTGGCCTTGGATGAAAACCTTCAGGTTGTGTCATATACACTTCCTCTTGCAAATTCCCGTTAAGGAATGCAATTTTTACATCCATCTGCCATATCTTATAATCATGGTATGCAGCAATAGCAAGCATAATCCTAATGGACTTTACCATGCCAACTGGTGAAAATGTTTCTTCAAAATCAATGCCTTCAACTTGATTATAACCTTTTGCAACCAATCTGGCCTTATACGTTTGTATGTTGCCATCCATGTTTGTCTCTATCTTGTAGACCCATTTACACCCTATGGGTTTTATCCCTTGAGGTCGATCAACTAAAGACCAAACTTGGTTAACTTCCATGGCATCCATTTCGGATTTCATGGCTTCAAGCCATTTCTTGGAATTGATGTCCGACATCGCTTCCTTATAGGTAGTAGGTTCATTATCAATGGGCAAACCATCTCTTTCCAAAAGAAATCCATATCTTATTGGAGTTTGCCTCTCCCTACTAGACCTTCGGAGTACTTGTGTTTCTTGAGCATTAGTCCGAGCATCCAATGCCTCGACCAATGGCTCAGGTTTCGAGGGAATGTTAGGTTGCGGTCCTTGAACTTCTTCAAGATCTACTTTACTCCCACTGAATCCTTCTAGTAGAAACTCTTTTTTCTAGAAAAGCAGCTTGTTTTGACACAAAAACCTTTTGATCAGTAGGACTGTAAAAGTAATATCCCATAGTCTCTTTAGGTTATCCTACAAACTTACATTTTTCTGATCTAGCGCCCAGCTTATCAGATGGTACTTGCTTCACATAAGCAGTACATCCCCAAATCTTTAGATAAGATAAGTATGGCTTCTTGCCATTCCATATCTCATATGGTATCTTATCTACCAATTTGCTTGGAACCCTATTTAGAAGGTAAGCTGCAATTTCTAAGGCATATCCCCAAAAGGATATCGGAAGGTCAGCCTTAGACATCATGGACCGAACCATGTCCAACAAGGTTCGATTTTTCCTCTCAGACACTCCGTTATGCTGAGGAGTTCCAAGTGGAGTCCGTTGCGACAGAATTTCATTTTCCGTCAAATGATCCAAGAAATCATGGGTTTAATATTCTCCTCCTCGAACCGATCTAAGAGCCAGAATATTTTTCCCAGTCTGTTTCTCTACTTCAGCTCTGAACTCTTTGAACTTTTCAAAAGCTTCAGACTTGTATCTCATCAGATACACATAACCATATCTAGAATGATCATCGATAAAGGTTATGAAGTATGAGTAACCACCTCTAGCAGTTGTTGATAACTCGTATAATTATATAGTTTTTAGTTATGTTTTATTATTGTTTTCTGTCAAATACGAGTTATTATTGTTTAGTCTAATTGTGTTTATGATCTTTTATATTTTTATGTAATTTGGTGTTTTTCACAAGTTTCTTTGAGTGATTTCATATTACTAGAATTAAGGGCAAATCCAATTCAGTTCCAGTTCCGACACCTTTTGCCATATCAGCTATATCTGGAGTTTCACTGAAGCATTAAGGCTGAAAGTTTTACAGTGCATAGTTAAGAGGCATATCTATCTTTTTCATGTTTTACACTTCTTGAAACGGAGTCGTTTTCCCTAACGAAATCGACCATCAAGTTGGCTGATGTGCAATGACATCTGTGCTGACCTGTTTTGGTATTTTGACCATATCTTCCGATCCACATGAGCAAATGATCTGATTCCAACGGCTATGGATCCGTAACTGATAGGGGTATATTTTTCTAGAAGACCATTTGATCAGATCGGGCCTCCAACATTGACAAAATCGACCATCAAGCTGGCTGATCAGAATTGTCATACAATATGACGAAAATTGTTAGAAAATGCACCCACCTATTATACCTACCTTTGAAATTTATAAAGCTTGTCTCTTGTCATTTAGCTCTCCAAAATGTGTATAAATAGAGGGCCTTGGATGAGTATTAGGATACATTATACATTGGTAGGATATTAGCCATTGTAATAAAATTCTCTAAGTTTTCTTCTTCTTTCTTTTCTCTAGTTTTCTTTTTTTTTATTTATTTACTTATGCTTCTTACATTTCTTTTCATTTTATTCATATCTAGTATGTGTTGCTAATCATATTGTTGAGGTGATGAGGTGAAGCTCTTGGTAAATGCTAAGGTTAGTCTCTTAAACATGAGCTAAAATGAATCATCATTTATAAACACTAGTATAGATAATATTGTCTTTTGGTTTAAAATCATACTTGCAAAGTAGAGATCTTGATTCATTATTGACAATGAAAATGGCACAGTAAATGCTTGGTTTCATAACCTTGATTTGTTGTAGACATATACCTTGGCATAAGGAATGCTTGGACTCTTTTTATGAGTTTTGAGGACACCAAATAAACATAATATCATATGCTATGGACGTTGGACAATTTGGACTGAATTGTTAAACCTTCTGATTGGAACCTCCCTTATGTGTGGATTTCAATTGTGTAATAAAACAAGATTAATCTTAGCATAACACCAAGAGTGGATTCTCTAACCTCAACATCCTTTCTTATTGTTTTTTATATCTTATTTAATTGCTTTTATGTTATTTTGTTTATTTTGTTCTCTAATATCTTGTTTACTTTCTTTGTTATTGATTCCCTAATATCTTGTTTATTTTCTTTTTCATATATATTTATAAACTTATACTTACTAGTACGCTTCCCTGTGGTTCGACCTCGGACACCCGAGAATTTATTACTTGAACATAACCTGCACTTGGGTTTACAACTCTTAATTGAGTCTCCATCAAGTTTTTGGCGCCGTTGCCGGGGAAGCAATACTAAGTATATAAGTTTATAAGTATATTTATTTTTATTTTTATTGGCTGGTTATACCGCCTAATTTTCTATATATTTATATTTATATTGTATATTAACTTTGTTTTATTTTTATTGGCTGGTTATACCGCCTAATCTGTATATTAACTTTGTTTTATGCTTGTTTGGCAACGTGATTTTAGATCTCGTCATTTAGTTAGATTTTATTGTGAAACTTTTTCAGGTAATCTTTCTAATACAACTCCTACCATGGCTGACAATGAAAGTGTTCATGCTGAAGATGAGAACAGACAAGTACGCACCATGAGTGACTACTTGCAACCAACTCGAAGCTCATCACCCTCTTGTTTTATTTTTCCTCTCAATGCAAACAACTTTCGTTTTAAACCAGGTATGATAGCTTTGCTTCCAAATTTCCATGGGTTAGAATCGGAAAGTGCTTACTCGTTTCTAAAAGACTTCGAAGATGTATGTGTCACCTTTAATGACCAACAATGTACAAATGAAATTGTCAAGCTAAAATTTTTTCCTTTTTCTTTAAAAGATAAAGCAAAAATTTGGCTTCATAATTTAAAACCAAGGTCAATTGGCACATGGCAAGAATTACAAACTGAGTTTCTAAAGAAATTTTTCCCAGCACATAAAACTACTGCTTTGAAAAAACATATTCAAAATTTCAATCAAAATCAAAATGAAGCATTTTTTCAGTGCTGGGAGCGTTTTAAAGATTTGTTAAGTTCTTGTCCACATCATGGTTTTGAAAAATGGCGTCTTATTAGTTTCTTTTATGAAAGTTTAACTCCCGAAACTAAACAATTTGTTGAAACAATGTGTAACGGTGAGTTTCTAGAAAAAGAACCTGAAGAAGACTTTGACTACCTAGACCATTTGGCAGATAACTCTCAAGCCTGGCACACAGATAATTCCTCTGAAAGTTCCAATAGATCTAATGTTGTTTCTAACAGAGGTAAATATCATTTTAGTCAAGAAGATGAGATAAAAGCTAAAGTAGCTAATTTGGCTAGAAAGATTGAAGCCATGGAACTTAGAGAAGTAAAAGAAGTCAAAACGGTTAAAAATGAAGAAAGTTGTGGAATTTGTGAAATTATGGGACACCCCACTTCTGAATGTCCAAACATTCCTATTCTTAAAGAAGCGTTGCATGATCAAGTAAATTCCATAAACACATTTAAAAAGCCTTTTCCTTCTCCTTACTCTGAAACATATAACCCTGAATGGAGAAATCATCCCAACTTCAGTTGGCGAAATAATAATCATGTTCAGGTACCACAATCTCAAAAGTCGAGCAACACTTTTTCCTATCAACCTTCACGTGTACAAACCTTGGAAGAGACATTGCAAGCATTCATGCAAACACAAGCAAATGTGAATAACCAAACTTCACAGGACATCAATGAGATCAAAAACACCTTGTCCACATTGACAGCTTCATTACGCACTCAAGAAAAAGGTAAGTTTCCTGCTCAACCTCAGCCTAACCCTTCTACTCAATGTCTTGTTTCTTGCTCCAATGAAACTCAACAGGAAAATGCCAGTTCTATCACAACTCTTCGAAGTGGAAAGGCAATTGACAAAAACATTCCATCAAAAGACCAAGATCCTCCTTCCCCTCCGAAAAGTAATGGTAAGGATGATGGTAAGTCTGAACTTCTTGAAACTTTGGACAAAGAAAAAGGTATGCATCCTGCTCCTTTTCCTCAAAGGTTGCAAACAATAAAGAATTTGAATCAAAATGCAGAAATTTATGAACTTTTCAAACAAGTTAAGATTAACATTCCTTTATTGGATGCAATCAAACAAGTTCCATCTTATGCTAAATTTTTGAAGGACATGTGCACAGTTAAAAGGAAACATAATGTACAAAAGAAAGCATTTCTGACGGAAAGTGTGAGCTCAATCATTCAGCACCTTACTCCACCAAAATTCAAAGATCCTGGATGTCCAACAATCTCATGCATCATTGGAAACACTAGAATAGAACGTGCATTGCTTGATCTTGGTGCTAGTGTTAATCTTTTGCCTTTTTCTGTTTATCAACAGTTAGGTTTAGGTGAACTCAAGGAAACACCTGTTACACTTCAACTAGCTGATCGTTCTGTAAAATTCCTCGAGGGATAGTTGAAGATGTTTTGGTTCAAATTGATAATTTTACTTCCCTGTTGATTTTATTGTTTTGGACACACATCCTGTTTCAAATCCAAATGTTCAAATTCCTGTTATATTAGGCCGTCCATTTCTTGCAACTTCTAATGCTCTGATAAATTGCAGGAATGGTATTTTGAACATTTCTTTTGGAAATATGACTTTAGAATTAAATGTGTTCAACATTTGCAAGCAACCTGGTGATGATTCAGAAGTACATGAAGTGGATTTCATTGAAGAACTTGTTCATGAACATCTCACCACTACCACATTCCATGATCTTTTAGAAGCTTATTTAATTGAATGTGAGTTTGATAATGCTTCAGAAATTTCACACACTGATTCTTTGTTAAATTCTTTTCAGGTTAAGCATTGTTGGAAACAAAAGTTTGAGAAACTTCCATCACTCACAAATGTCACTGTACCATCAACTATTGAACCGCCCAAGCTGGATTTAAAACCATTGCCATCCGAGCTAAAATATTCCTTTTTGGGAAAAATTCCTTCTCAATGGAGCCCCCAAGATAAAAGGAAGTTTCTGAATGAGGTAAAGAAGTTCTACTGGGATGACCCTTACTTGTTCAAATATTGTCCTGATCAAATTTTTCGAAGATGCATTCCCGACAATGAGGTAAGTAGTGTAATTAAGTTTTGTCATTCCGAGGCATGTGGTGGTCATTTTTCATCAAAGAAAACTGCTACAAAAATTTTACAGTGTGGATTCTACTGGCCAACTTTATTCAATGATGCATATGAGAATTCTAAAATTCATAAAGAAAGAACTAAAGCCTTTCATGACAAGTTAATTTCAAGAAAAACATTTGATGTTGGGCAAAAAGTTCTACTTTATAATTCTAGACTTCACATATTTCCTGGTAAGTTGAGATCAAGATGGACTGGCCCATTTGTGGTTAAGCATGTGTATCATTATGGAGCAGTTGACATTGAGAATCCTCAAAATGGTAACGTATTCAAGGTAAATGGACAAAGACTAAAACTCTTTTTGGAAAATCATGTTACTCAAGAAGAGGTTGTTTTTCTTTCTGATCCTTGTTTTGAAAATAACTAGATGTAAATATAATTTTTACTAATCTTCAAAAAAAAAAATTTCATTTTTTTCCCGGTTAAATGGCGGATAACGGTACTCCGTGATTATTTAAGTCGGTTCCATCAGCTACCCACAAAACTGATATTGTATATAAATTTCTCTTTAAATTTCTTTTTCATTTTTTTTCAGGATGGATGATATTCTCACAAGATTGCAGAAACGATTTCCTCCTTTTCCTCGGAATATTTTACTGAAGCTTTACCAAGTTCGATTTGAAAGATTAAGAATGCTTATGCACAAAGGGATTCCTGGAGACATACGTTGGATAATTGAAGCCAAGGTACGTGAAGATGAATATCTTCCTGTTTTGCATTTACCAGGTACAGGTAGAAGCACTTTTGCAAAGAAGCGACGAGCAAAGCGCATGAGTTCAAATTGCCACAAATGTGCACGATGGACGTGTAACGGTAAATGTCGTTCTATTGGGATTCCGTCCTCTAATCGAGATGATAAAATTGAATTCATTAAGGATGGACTGCGTAAGGAGAATTTGGGTAATATCCAACTTTCTCTTGAGACGCATCCTAGTGGAGACGTACAAAGAGAAATTCTTGATTTATGGCCGCAATTCCAAAGGGAATGGCAACATCTTGGGAATCTGATGTTAAAATACCCTGTTTGCCAGCTTGTAAGAAAACTGGATGGGAAGCATATCCTCGACTCATAGAAGGCGTTTAAGCCGTTTCTGGACGTAAAACCAGAGGAAGATGTGAGCCACAATCACAACTACAATAAATGACTTCTTAGCTTTTGGTTTGATTTGCAATAATTTCATTTCGGTTTAATTTACGTGTTGTTCGATTTGTGTAATTATTCTTTTTTTTTTTGCATTGGTCTTTTACGGTTGATTTTTCTTCTCTTTTTGATTTTCTTCCTGAAATCACGCAAAAATCTTTTGTTAGGTTAACATTTTCTTCTGACAGGTCAAATACACTTTCGGCGACATTATTACTCTTGTCTGATTCATTACTCAGTCCTCTATATATTACACCATGTACTTATTCTCTTTCAGGCACTTGAAAAAAAAAAATGGAAAGCACTTCGTCCCAGTGCATTAAAAAAATTTGTGTCTTTGGAGGTGCTTATCCAGGGAAAAATAACATATTCGCTGATGAAGCCATAAGAGTTGGAGTAATACTTGCCCAGCAAAAGATCTAGTTGATTTATGGAGGCGGTAGTACGGGTCTAATGGGAGCAGTCGCTACAGCAGCACACGCCGGAGGAAGTCCAGTTCTAGGAATCGTGCCAAAACTATTCACAAGTTTTTGTGGACCTACCTTGTGTACGGAAATACAAGTCTGGAGTATCCATGAACGGATAACAATCATGTACCATTCTGCCGATGCATTCATTGCTTTACCAGGAGGTCTGGGTACATTGGAAGAAATAGCTTGCGTGGCTTCTTGGTCAGCTTTGGTCACAAATAAGAAACCCATTGGTTTGCTTAATATTAATGGTTATTTTAGTAATTTGCTTTCATATTTAGATAATGCTGTGGATAATGGATTCATGTTTTCAGAGGCAAGGAGAACCATAATTTCTGCTACAACCATTGAAGATTTACTCAAAAAGCTCCAAGCTTATGAGTATTTACATGCTACGGTTGTTTCGCAAACGCTCGGAAAAAGAAAAAGAGATATGGATGAGCAAGGAGTGGATTGCACTCTGTCTTTGTGACATTATCTAACATTTTGTTTGTTGTGTCTCAGTTATAATAAGTGGTTAGCAACCTCTGCAGGTAATATCTCCTAAATTCTACCTTTAGTAGGGGGTAAGGAACATATTTTGCTAATTTAAAAAAAAAAAAAAACAAAAAAAAAAAACAAAAATTTGATGTATTTTAAGCCATTTAGAAGTATTCATTCTGAACAAGGTCTGAGTAAGGAAGACTTGAGACATACCTTGTCAGTTTGATTTTAATCTTTTTATGTTTACTTGTTAATTTTTGTTTAGTATTTTAGGATTATTTAGGTTGCATTTGTTTTGTTTTGTTTTGAGTCTAGTTATTCCTATTCTTATGTTTTTAGTTATTTTTTCTTACACATGATTCTTTCATTTGGGTTAATAGACTTACATTGAGGACAATGTAAGAATTAAGTGTGGGGGAACGATTTAGGATTTCTTTTATTTTTGTCTACTATTTTTTTATGAGTCTTTATTATTATTATTATTTTTTAGTGTGTTTTAGTTCCTTTTAATACAATGATGAGATATGAATTGCATAAGTCTAAAACAGATTTATTAGTGAGAAGATTTTCATGAGAATTGAGCTTGATGTCAACCTTTTTATGAGCCAATGTTAATATGATATGTTGATTGAGAAAGAAGCATGTTTAGACTTAATCTGACTTGTATAATCATCCTTGTGAGTTTTTGAGCCTATAATGATTGATGCATTATACAAATCAATCTAATTTCTTTCTTGAGTGCTCTTATGATTACATGATTCTCTAGAACTTGCTTTAAACCGTTTGATACTATATTGATACATGTGACAACATGAATATGATAGAGGCATTAGGATTATAACCAGAGCCAAACAGCCATCCCTTATTAATGTTCTAAGAGAACATCCCCACTAGTGAGCCAATTTGAGCCTACATTAAATATGCTGTTTTATTGGTAACCACAACTTACACCTAGCCTAAATATACTTATATCCTTACCCTTGTTCTAAAGATGGATTTTTATATTTTGAGACATATTAAAAAAAAAAATAATAAGGGATATTTTTAGTTGAAAATTTGGGTTAGAAACAAAAGATAAGTGTGGGGGAAGAAAAGAAAAGAAAAAGTCAAGAGAAAAAGAAAGGGATCATTGTCAAATACATTCCCATATTAAAAAAAAAAAAAAAACAAAAGAATCTTCTCTTGAACTTCTAGAAAAAGATGTTACAAAGTTGGTTAGAATGATGCAAAGGCTCAACATGAATATTTAGCCTATGTTATTATGTGCTTTATAAGAGTTTTGAGAAGTTTTATTTGTATGATCTTATTATGTCTCTAAAATCTATGAACTCTTTGGAACCTTTGTGATATCTTTATCCTTTTGTTCTTTAACCACATTATAACCCTTTGGCCCCATTACAACCTTGAATAAAGACCTCTTGATTTATGAAGTTGTATGATCTAAATAGTGGAGAATAGGTGGACAAGCAAGCATATGGTAGAAGTGTTTTCATGAGATTGATTGAGTGTAAACACTTTACCACTACTTTAAAGAGTGAAAATCAAGAGAGTATCCCATGTGAGAAGTTGAGATTAAGTTCGAATATGCACTATTTTGATTGAAATATGTTATGTTAATATTGGCTTAACTCATTTATTTACATTCAAGCAAGATTTTTTGTGAATTTCTTTAAGCTATTGATTAGTTTTTAAGACTTGTCCAATGATTATCTCTAATTTATATTGAAAGGATTAGTTATAATTATTATTTTTAGTTTTTCTTATGTCTTCAATGTTTGTGGGTATCGTCCTAGTAAACCCTCACGAGACTAAACTCGTCCACTAGGGACACCTAGGGGTTTAAAGGCTTGTGTCACATGCTAAGTGCCACCGTGATTTCCTACGAAAATGGATTAGATTAGATTTTCTTATTTTATTTTTATTGAGTCGTTGCTAGGGACTAGCAACAATCTAAGTGTGGGGGTGTGATAACTCGTATAATTATATAGTTTTTAGTTATGTTTTATTATTGTTTTGTGTCAAATACGAGTTATTATTGTTTAGTCTAATTGTGTTTATGATCTTTTATATTTTTATGTAATTTGGTGTTTTTCACAAGTTTCTTTGAGTGATTTCAGATTACTAGAATTAAGGGCAAATCCAATTCAGTTCCAGTTCCGACACCTTTTGCCATATCCGCTATATCTGGAGTTTCACTGAAGCATTAAGGCTGAAAGTTTTACAGTGCATAGTTAAGAGGCATATCTATCTTTTTCATGTTTTACACTACTTGAAACGGAGTCGTTTTCCCTAGCGAAATCGACCATCAAGTTGGCTGATGTGCAATGACGTCTGTGCTGACCTGTTTTCGTATTTTGCCCATATCTGCTTATCCACATCAGCAAATGATCTGATTCCAACGGCTATGGATCCGTAACTGATAGGGGTATATTTTTCTAGAAGACCATTTGATCAGATCGAGCCTCCAACATTGACAAAATCGACCATCAAGCTGGCTGATCAGAATTGTCATACAATATGACGAAAATTGTTAGAAAATGCACCCACCTATTATACCTACCTTTGAAATTTATAAAACTTGTCTCTTGTCATTTAGCTCTCCAAAATGTGTATAAATAGAGGGCCTTGGATGAGTATTAGGATACATTATACATTGGTAGGATATTAGCCATTGTAATAAAATTCTCTAAGTTTTCTTCTTCTTTCTTTTCTCTAGTTTTCTTTTTTTTTTTATTTACTTATGCTTCTTACATTTCTTTTCATTTTATTCATATCTAGTATGTGTTGCTAATCATATTGTTGAGGTGATGAGGTGAAGCTCTTGGTAAATGCTAAGGTTAGTCTCTTAAACATGAGCTAAAATGAATCATCATTTATAAACACTAGTATAGATAATATTGTCTTTTGGTTTAAAATCATACTTGCAAAGTAGAGATCTTGATTCATTATTGACAATGAAAATGGCACAGTAAATGCTTGGTTTCATAACCTTGATTTGTTGTAGACATATACCTTGGCATAAGGAATGCTTGGACTCTTTTTATGAGTTTTGAGGACACCAAATGAACATAATATCATATGCTATGGACGTTGGACAATTTGGACTGAATTGCTAAACCTTCCGATTGGAACCTCCCTTATGTGTGGATTTCAATTGTGTAATAAAACAAGATTAATCTTAGCATAACACCAAGAGTGGATTCTCTAACCTCAACATCCTTTCTTATTGTTTTTTATATCTTATTTAATTGCTTTTATGTTATTTTGTTTATTTTGTTCTCTAATATCTTGTTTACTTTCTTTGTTATTGATTCCCTAATATCTTGTTTATTTTCTTTTTCATATATATTTATAAACTTATACTTACTAGTACGCTTCCCTGTGGTTCGACCTCGGACACCCGAGAATTTATTACTTGAACATAACCTGCACTTGGGTTTACAACTCTTAATTGAGTCTCCATCAGTTGTGTTTAGTGGCCCACATACATCTGTATGTATTAAGACCAATAAAACACCAGCTCTTTCACCCTTTCCTATAAAGGGAGTCTTGGTCATCTTACCAAGGAGACAACAATCACCAGTCCCATATGATTCATAATCAAAGGGTTCCAAATAACCATGTTTATGCAATTTGGAAATCGTTGTCTCATTGATATGACCAAGTCTACAGTGCCAAATGTAAGTCTTACTTGGATCATCCTTTCTTGCTTTCTTGACATTTATATTGAACATAGGCATCATATAATCCATTATGTAATGTTGCTGATCCATAGTGAATGTCTGTAAGAATGATGGAGCAACTATTGCCCTTCATTCTTATCTCGAAACCATCATTAACAGTGAGGTATGAAACCAAAATGATGTTTCTAGACAATATTGGAACAAAGTAACAATCTTTCAGTTCCAATTTCATGCCAGACGGCAAAGACAAAGTACATGTTCCAACGGCCAATGCTGCAACTTTTGCACCATTGCCTGCTCTTAGAACTACTTCATCTTTGCTCAACTTTCTACTTCTTTTCAACATCCTTATGTCATTACATAGATGTGAACTGCATCCTGAATCAATTATCCAGGAATTGGATTTAATAGTAGAAATATTCAGTTCAATCACAAACACAGTTGATAACTCGTATAATTATATAGTTTTTAGTTATGTTTTATTATTGTTTTGTGTCAAATACGAGTTATTATTGTTTAGTCTAATTGTGTTTATGATCTTTTATATTTTTATGTAATTTGGTGTTTTTCACAAGTTTCTTTGAGTGATTTCAGATTACTAGAATTAAGGGCAAATCCAGTTCAGTTCCAGTTCCGACACCTTTTGCCATATCAGCTATATCTCGAGTTTCACTGAAGCAATAAGGCTGAAATTTGTAGCCGTGCAAAGCTAAGAGGCATATCTATCTTTTTCATGTTTTACACTTCTTGAAACGGAGTCGTTTTCCCTAGCGAAATCGACCATCAAGTTGGCTGATGTGCAATGACATCTGTGCTGACCGGTTTTCGTATTTTGCCCATATCTGCTTATCCACATCAGAAAATGAGCTGATTCCAACGGCTATGGATCCGTAACTGATACGGGAACCTTTGTCTAGAAGACCATATGATCAGATCAGGCCTCCAATATTGACGAAATCGACCATCAAGTTGGCTGATGTGCAATGATGTCTGTGCTGACCTGTTTTCGTATTTTGCCCTTATCTGCTTATCCACATCAGAAAATGAACTGATTCCAACGGCTATGGATCCGTAACTGATAGGGGAACCTTTTTCTAGAAGACCATGTGATCAGATCAGGCCTCCAACATTGAAAAAATCGACCATCAAGTTGGCTGATCAAAATTGTCATACAATGTGACGAAAATTGTTAGAAAAATGCACCCACCTATTATACCTACCTTTGAAATTTGTAAAGCTTGTCTCTTGTCATTTAGCCCTCCAAAATGTGTATAAATAGAGGGCCTTGGATGATTGTAGAGGATATATTATACATTGGTAGGATATTAGCCATTGTAATAAAATTCTCTAAGTTTTCTTCTTCTTTCTTTTCTCTAGTTTTCTTTTTCTTTAGAAAGAGCAAGAGGTTGGATAATTAGTATTCTTCTTCTTCTTCTTTCTTTCTTTTATTTTCTTCTTAGATTCTCTTTAATTTTATGTTTATGTTTACAATGCCTATGCTAGGCTAAACTTCTATTTGGTTAAGGGTGATTTCAAAGCCCTAGACATGTTTTGTGATTGATTTTCAGATTCTATCTATCATTAATTTTCTATCAAAGTTGCTTATGTTCTTCTACAAGAATTGTTCATGATGTTGTCTTGATTTGTTTAGGTGTACAACTAGATAGATCTTGATAATTATCTATTGCTAGTTTAGGAGTCTTGATCCGTGTAATTGTCTTGATTTCCTATTCATAAGTGGCAATTTGTGATTAATGATTATAGTCAAGTTTTCAATAATTGCAAAGTGGAACATAACCTAAGTTGAACAATCCGAGCTTATGTGTTTGTTGCTTAGATCAACCTATCTTTCTCATCATAAAGCTGCCATTAAATTGAATTTAGAGAGCTTATTCTAGGTTGTTTAATGGTTAGAGATTAAATAGAGAGCTTGTTCTATTTAACGACAAACTAAGGAAAGATTGGGATAACAAAGCTTGTTGTTATCTACGGTTGTTAACTTTGATAGTTGGTTGATATTGATAGATCTGAAATTGATTCTTAATGATGTCTAGTGGTGGAGAATGAAACCTTAACCATATTTTTCATATTTGATTCTTCTTACTTACTTGTTTTCTTACTTTTCTAGTTTGCTTATTTTTAAAAGTATATTTATTTTTATTGGCTGGTTATACCGCCTAATTTAGTATATATATTTTTATTGGCTGGTTATACCGCCTAATTTAGTATATATATTTTTATTGGCTGGTTATACCGCCTAATTTAGTATATATATTTATTGGCTGGTTATACCGCCTAATTTAGTATATATATTTTTATTGGCTGGTTATACCGCCTTGCATCTTATTCTTATTATTTACTTTAGTTTAAATCTAGCTTCAAAAAAACCCTTTTATTTTATTGTTTTCTTTGAACGTAAGTTATAAACTAATAACTCATAGATTAAAACCCAATCCCTGAGGACTCGACCCTTGCTAATCATTATACTTACAATTGATCTTTTTAGTGCAAGGTTAAATAAGATACACTCTTTTGGGTGCATCAAATTTTTGGCGCCGTTGCCGGGGACTGCTTTCTTTAGTTTATTAGTTTATTGGTTTATTCTTATTTTCTGTTCTAATTATTTACTTTCTTAATTTTTTTTATTAGTGAATGTTCCAAGCTCCTGAAGAAGACTTACGACTTAGGAGAATTCGGGAATTTATAACTTCTCACCAACAACCAGTCGAGGAGTTGATCCAAAACATCCAAGAGGAGCAAGGAGAGATGGCAGCAGCTGACAACCGAACTCTCAAGGAGCTAGCCGCTCCGGACTTGGGTCAACAACCATTATGCATTGAATATGCTAATCTTGAGGTAGCTTTTGAATTAAAATCTGGTTTGATTCATCTTCTCCCAACTTTTCATGGTTTTGCAGGAGAGGATCCAAATAAGCACCTCAAGGAATTCCATGTAGTTTGCTCAAGCATGAGACCAACAGGGGTCACGGAAGAGCAAGTTAAGTTGAGAGCCTTCCCATTCTCTCTAGCTGATTCAGCAAAGGAATGGCTCTACTATCTACCATCCGGGACCATCACTACATGGAATGATTTGAAGAAAGCATTCTTGGAAAGGTATTTCCTAGCATCTAAGGCTGCCAACATTAGGAAAGAGATATGTGGGATTCGGCAATACAACGGAGAGTCCTTATATGAATATTGGGAGAGGTTCAAGAAACTTTGTGCATCATGTCCACACCATCAAATAAGTGAACAACTTCTTATCCAATACTTCTATGAAGGTCTCATGCCCATGGAGAGAAGTATGATAGATGCCGCTAGTGGGGGAGCTCTAGTTGATAAGACTCCCAGGGCTGCTAGAACATTAATCTCCAACATGGCAGCCAATTCTCAACAGTTCTCAATGAGACAAGATCCACCATCACAACCCAAGAGAGTTAATGAGGTAAGTATATCATCCCTTGAACAAAAATTTGATAAACTGACTTCTCTTGTTCAACAATTGGCTGTAGGTAAAATACAACAAATAAAGGCTTGTGGCATATGTTCAAACATAGGGCACCAAACTGATATGTGTCCAACACTTCAAGAGGATACCAATGAACATGTGAATGCCATGGGTGGATTTCAGAACCAATCAAGGAAATATGATCCCTACTCAAACACTTACAATCCAGGATGGAGGGATCATCCAAACTTCAATTATGGAGGGAACCAATCACAAACTATTCCTCCACCATTTGACCACAGGCCACCGGGTTTTCAGCAAAGAGTGCAACAACCATACCAAACCCGACAACAACTACCACCCACCCAAAATTCAGGTACTTCTCTTGAAGATCTTGTTAAAGCTCTTTCTACTAATACAATTCAATTTCAACAGGAAACAAAGACAAGTATTCGAAATTTGGAGACTCAAATAGGGCAATTGGCAACAACCATGAGTCAAATGCAAGCAAGGGATTCTGGGAAATTACCTTCCCAAACCATAGTGAATCCAAGAGAGAATGCCAATGCTATAAATTTAAGAAGTGGGAAACAGCTAGAGACACCACAAAATGATAGTGCTCAAAGGGAGAACAATACCATGGCATCCTCTTCACATCCCAACGAGCCACTAAAAAAGGTAATTCCTAAACCATCATTTCCTTCTTATATAACTCCTCCAGCTTTTCCTAGCAGGTTAGCAAAGTCCAAGAAGGAGGAGCAAGAGAAGGAAATTTTGGAAACCTTCCGGAAAGTAGAGGTGAACATTCCTTTACTAGATGCTATCAAGCAAGTGCCAAGATATGCCAAGTTCCTAAAAGAGTTGTGCACATCTAAACGGAAGTTGAAATGGAATGAAAATGTAAGTGTAGGGGAGAATGTGTCAGCTGTTCTTCAAAAGAAACTCCCACCTAAATGCAAGGATCCAGGTATGTTTACCATTCCTTGTAAGATAGGCAACACTAGGTTTGAGCGTGCTATGCTAGATCTAGGGGCATCTATTAATGTCATGCCATATTCAATTTATGCTTCATTGAATCTAGGACCATTAGAGGAAACCGGTGTTATAATACAACTTGCTGACCGTTCTAACACTTATCCAAGAGGAGTTGTAGAAGACGTTCTTGTACAGGTTAATGAATTGGTTTTTCCCGCTGACTTTTATGTTATTGAGATGGAAGATGAGATGTCTTCTAATCCCACACCTATTCTATTAGGGAGACCATTCTTGAAAACAGCAAGAACTAAAATAGATGTACATGATGGCACTTTAACTATGGAATTTGATGGTGAAATAATTCGCTTTAACATTTTTGAGGCCATGAGATATCCTAGTGATGTGCATTCTGTTTTTAATATTGATATAATTGACTCACTAGTGCAGCAAGCTTATGAGCTAGATGGTGAAGATAGTGTAGAAATAGTCCTTAGCAACCATCTCGGAATGGGGAATGCTAAACTAGCCTTGAGTGACCAGGTGGAAGGGGCACTAGAATCTTTACACTCGCTGCAACCTAAAGATGCAAGGTTTGATGTTTCATTTATTGATTTGCCTTTATCTAATGAGAAACTTCTACCTTCCATTTTGCAGGCACCAACTTTAGAGTTGAAACCACTACCGAACCACTTGAAATATGTGTTCTTAGGTGAAAAGGACACACTACCTGTCATCATTGCCAAAGAGCTCACACCTTTGCAAGAAGAGCGACTTATCCGGGTGCTTAGAGAGCATAAAACAGCAATTGGTTGGACAATTGCCGATATCAAGGGAATAAGCCCATCCATGTGCATGCACCGGATTTTGTTAGAGGAGGGGTCCAAACCAACAAGAGAAGCACAAAGAAGATTGAACCCTCCTATGATGGAGGTTGTGAAAAAGGAGATACTGAAGCTCCTAGATGTTGGAGTGATCTATCCTATCTCGGATAGCAAATGGGTGAGCCCAGTCCAAGTGGTTCCAAAGAAATCAGGTGTAACGGTGGTAACAAATAATGAGAATGAACTTGTTCCTACTAGGATTCAAACAGGATGGCGAGTTTGTATTGATTATCGTAAACTTAATTCCATAACTCGCAAAGACCACTTTCCTTTACCTTTTATTAATCAAATGCTTGAAAGGTTAGCTGGCCATTCTCATTATTGTTTTCTTGATGATTTTTCAGGTTATAATCAGATAGCCATTGCTCCGGAGGACCAAGAGAAAACAACATTCACATGTCCATTTGGTACTTTTGCATACCGGCGTATGCCATTTGGTCTTTGTAATGCACCAGCTACATTCCAAAGGTGTATGGTTAGCATATTTTCAGATTATGTAGAGAACATCATAGAAGTGTTTATGGATGATTTTAGTGTCTATGGTGATTCTTTTGATAGATGTCTAGAGAACCTTACACTTGTACTTGAAAAATGCATGGAAACTAACCTTGTTTTGAATTGGGAAAAATGTCACTTTATGGTAGAACAAGGAATAGTTTTGGGTCATGTTATTTCTTCTAGAGGGATGGAGGTTGATAAATCTAAAATAGATATTATGCATTCTTTACCACCTCCCACAAATGTGAGAGAGGTTCGTTCTTTTCTTGGACATGCAGGTTTCTATAGGAGATTTATCAAAGACTTCTCAAAGATCACATTACCTCTTTGCAAGCTACTACAAAAAGATGTGGTTTTCCACTTTGATGATAAATGCAAAGAGGCGTTTGAAACATTGAAGGGACTCTTGACATCAGCTCCTATCATGCAACCACCAGATTGGAATATACCTTTTGAAATCATGTGTGATGCTAGTGACTATGCCATTGGAGCTGTTTTGGGCCAACGGGTTGGCAAAGCCTCACATGCCATTTATTATGCCTCACGAACTCTTAATGATGCTCAATTGAACTATTCCACTACTGAAAAAGAACTTTTGGCTGTTGTATTTGCTTTAGAAAAATTTCGATCTTATTTAATTGGTACTAAAGTAATTGTATTTTCTGACCATGCAGCCCTTAGGTACTTACTTACTAAGAAGGAGGCCAAACCAAGGTTGATCAGATGGATACTTCTCTTACAAGAGTTTGATTTGGAGATAAAAGATAAGAGAGGTAGTGACAACTTGGTTGCGGACCATCTTAGCCGTTTAGTTCATGAAGAGGATGCACTACCCTTGAATGAGAACTTTCCGGATGAGCAACTTCTTTTTATAAGTACAACAACTCCTTGGTATGCTGATATTGTTAATTACTTAGTTACCAAGAAGTTGCCACAAGAGTTGACACAAGCTCAAAGAAATAAGATCAAGAGTGATGCCAAATACTACATATGGGATGATCCTTACCTTTGGAAGCATTGCTCCGATCAGATTATAAGAAGGTGTGTACTCGAAACTGAATTTCAATCTATTCTCACCTTTTGTCACTCTTATGCATGTGGAGGACACTTTGGATCCAAAAGAACAGCCATGAAAGTTCTTGATTCTGGATTTTATTGGCCTACCATATTCAAAGATGCATACCTCTTTTGCAAGTCATGTGATCGTTGCCAAAGAACAGGTAACTTAGGTGCTAGAAATCAAATGCCTCAAACTCCAATACTTATTGTTGAAATTTTTGATGTATGGGGCATGGATTTCATGGGACCTTTTCCTCCTTCTTTTGGTAATCTTTATATTTTACTTGCCGTTGATTATGTTTCAAAGTGGGTGGAAGCAAAATCCACTAGGACTAATGACTCTAAAGTTGTTTCAGATTTTGTCAAGACTAACATCTTTGCTAGGTTTGGAACGCCAAAGGCCATAATCAGCGATAGAGGTACTCACTTTTGCAATAGGACTATGGAAGCACTTTTGAGGAAGTATAACATCACACACAAGGTCTCCACCTCATATCATCCTCAAACTAGTGGGCAAGCTGAAGTGTCAAACCGAGAAGTTAAGTCCATCCTTGAAAAGACAGTTAATCCAAATAGGAAGGATTGGAGTTCACGACTTGATGATGCACTTTGGGCTTATAGGACAGCATATAAGACACCCATTGGTATGTCTCCTTATCGACTTGTTTATGGTAAGCCTTGTCATCTTCCGGTTGAATTGGAACATAAATCATATTGGGCTATCAAACAATGCAACATGGAGATGGATGAGACAGGAAAGAAAAGAAAACTTGACCTACAAGAATTAGAGGAGATAAGGAATGATGCCTATCAGAATTCTAGGATTTACAAGGAAAAGACTAAGGCATTCCATGACAAGATGATATCAAGAAAGGAATTTGTTGTTGGACAAAAAGTTCTTCTCTTCCATTCACGCCTTAAGTTATATCCAGGTAAGTTACGTTCTCGTTGGGTTGGACCTTTTGTTATTACTAATGTATTTACTCATGGTGCAGTTGAAATCCAAAGCCCAAAAACAGATAAGGCATTCAAAGTGAATGGTCATAGATTGAAGCCTTACTATAAGAACTTTCCAATACAAGATGTGGAGGAGTTTCCACTTTTTGAGCCAAAGTATGTTGAATAATAATGGCATGGGTCTAAGTCAGGCTGAGGACAATAAACCAAGCGCTTCTTGGAGAGGCAACCCAAAAGGATGGAGAGCATCTATTATATCAGATTTGCATATTCCTTACTCTCCATCATTCTATCTTTTATTGTTTTTCTTTTCTTTTGTTTAATAGTTCTTTTCTCTTACATATAATTCTTGCATTGGGGGATAATAGCATTACATTGAGGACAATGTAAAAATTATGTGTGGGGGGAAGAATTTAGGATTTTATTTAGAGTGTTTTGTTTTTGAGTCTTTTTATGTTGTTTTTCTTTCTGATCCTTGTTTTGAAAATAACTAGATGTAAATATAATTTTTTTTAACCCCGGTTAAATGGCGGATAACGGTACTCCGTGATTATTTAAATCGGTTCCATCAGCTACCCACAAAACTGATATTGTATATAAATTTCTCTTCCAATTTCTCTTTCAATTTTTTTCATTTTTTTTCAGGATGGATGATATTCTCACAAGATTGCAGAAACGATTTCCTCCTTTTCCTCGAAATATTTTACTGAAGCTTTACCAAGTTCGACTTGAAAGATTAAGAATGCTTATGCACAAAGGGATTCCTGACGACATACGTTGGATAATTGAAGCCAAGGTACGTGAAGATGAATATCTTCCTGTTTTGCATTTACCAGGTACAGGTAGAAGCACTTTTGCAAAGAAGCGACGAGCAAAGCGCATGAGTTCAAATTGCCACAAATGTGCACGATGGACGTGTAACGGTAAATGTCGTTCTATTGGGATTCCGTCCTCTAATCGAGATGATAAAATTGAATTCATTAAGGATGGACTGAGTAAGGAGAATTTGGGTAATATCCAACTTTCTCTTGAGACGCATCCTAGTGGAGACGTACAAAGAGAAATTCTTGATTTATGGCCGCAATTCCAAAGGGAATGGCAACATCTTGGGAATCTGATGTTAAAAGACCCTGTTTGCCAGCTTGTAAGAAAACTGGATGGGAAGCATATCCTCGACTCATAGAAGGCGTTTAAGCCGTTTCTGGACGTAAAACCAGAGGAACATGTGAGCCACAATCACAACTACAATAAATAACTTCTCAGCTTTTGGTTTGATTTGCAATAACTTCATTTCGGTTTAATTTATGTGTTGTTCGATTTATGTAATTATTCTCGTTTTTTTTTATTGGTCTTTTACGGTTGATTTTTCTTCTCTTTTTGATTTTCTTCCTGAAATCACGCAAAAATCTTTTGTTAGGTTAACATTTTCTTCTGACAGGTCAGATACACTTTCGGCGACATTATTACTCTTGTCTGATTCACTACTCAGTCCTTTATATATTACACCATGTACTCATTCTCTTTCAGGCACTCGAAAAAAAAATGGAAAGTACTTCGTCCCAACGCATTAAAAAAATTTGTGTCTTTGGAGGTGCTTATCCAGGGAAAAATAACATATTCGCTGATGAAGCCATAAGAGTTGGAGTAATACTTGCCCAACAAAAGATCTAGTTGATTTATGGAGGTGGTAGTACGGGTTTAATGGGAGCAGTCGCTACAGCAGCACACGCCGGAGGAAGTCCAGTTCTAGGAATCGTGCCAAAACTATTCACAGATTTTTGTGGACCTACCTTGGGTAAGGAAATACAAGTCTGGAGTATCCCTGAACGGATAACAATCATGTACCATTCTGCCGATGCATTCATTGCTTTACCAGGAGGTCTGGGTACATTGGAAGAAATAGCTTGCGTGGCTTCTTGGTCATCTTTGGTCACAAATAAGAAACCCATTGGTTTGCTTAATATTAATGGTTATTTTAGTAATTTGCTTTCATATTTAGATAATGATGTGGATAATGGATTCATGTTTTCAGAGGCAAGGAGAACCATAATTTCTGCTACAACCATCGAAGATTTACTCAAAAAGCTCCAAGCTTATGAGTGTTTATCTACTACGGTTGTTTCGCAAACGCTCGGAAAAAGAAAAAGAGATATGGACGAGCAAGGAGTGGACTGCACTTTGTCTTTGTGACATTATCTAACATTTTGTTTGTTGTGTCTCAGTTATAATAAGTGGTTAGCAACCTCTGCAGGTAATATCTCCTAAATTCTACCTTTAAAATTTGACATTGGGGACAATGTCATATTTTAGTAGGGGGTAAGAGACATATTTTGCTAATTTAAAAAAAAAAAAGTTTGTTGTGTTTTAAGCAATTTAGAAGTATTCATTCTGAACAAGGTCTGAGTAAGGGAGACTTGAGACATACCTTGCCAGTTTGATTTCTTCTTTTCAAAAAAAAAAAAAAAAAAAAAAGGTTTGTTGTATTTTAAGCAATTTAGAAGTATTCATTCTGAACAAGGTCTAAGTAAGGGAGACTTGAGACGTACCTTGTCAGTTTGATTTCTTCTTTTCAAAAAAAAAAATAAAAAAGGTTTGTTGTATTTTAAGCAATTTAGAAGTATTCATTCTGAACAAGGTCCGAGTAAGGGAGACTTGAGACATACCTTGTCAGTTTGATTTCTTCTTTTCAAAAAAAAAAAAAAAAAAGGTTTGTTGTATTTTAAGCAATTTAGAAGTATTCATTCTGAACAAGGTCTGAGTAAGGGAGACTTGAGACATACCTTGTCAGTTTGATTTTAATCTTTTTATGTTTACTTGTTAATTTTTGTTTAGTATTTTAGGATTATTTAGGTTGCATGAGTTTGTTTTGTTTTGAGTCTTAGTTGTTCCTATTCTTATGTTATTAGTTCTTTTCTCTTACACATGATTCTTTCATTTGGGTTAATAGACTTACATTGAGGACAATGTAAGAATTAAGTGTGGGGGGAATGATTTAGGATTTCTTTTATTTTTGTCTACTATTTTTTTTTATGAGTCTTTATTATTATTATTATTTTTTTTAGTGTGTTTTAGTTCCTTTTTAATACAATGATGAGATATGAATTGCATAAGTCTAAAATAGATTTATTTGTGAGAAGATTTTCATGAGAATTGAGCTTGATGTCAACCTTTTTATGAGCCAATGTTAATATGATATGTTGATTGAGAAAGAAGCATGTTTAGACTTAATCTGACTTGTATAATCATACTTGTGAGTTTTTGAGCCTATAATGATTGATGCATTATACAAATCAATCTAATTTCTTTCTTGAGTGCTCTTATGATTACATGATTCTCTAGAACTTGCTTTAAACCGTTTGAGACTATATTGATACATGTGACAACATGAATATGATAGAGGCATTAGGATTATAACCAGAGCCAGACAGCCATCTATTATTAATGTTCTAAGAGAACATCCCCACTAGTGAGCCAATTTGAGCCTACATTAAATATGATGTTTTATTGGTAACCACAACTTACACCTAGCCTAAATATACTTATATCCTTACCCTTGTTATAAATATGGATTATATATTTTGAGACATATTGCAAAAAAACAAGGGATATTTTTAGTTAAAAATTTGGGTTAGAAACAAGAAATAAGTGTGGGGGGAAAAGAAAAGAAAAGTCAAGAGAAAAAGAAATGGAATACTGGCAAATACATTCCTCTGTAAAAAAAAAAAATATGAATCATCTCTTGAATTTGTGGAAAAAGAAAAAGATGTTACAAAGTTGTTTAGAATGAAGAAAAGGCCCAACATGAATATCCGGCCTAGGTGACTATGTACTTGTAAAGAGTTTTGATAAGTTTCTTTGTATGATCTTATTATGTCTCTAAACTTTATGAACTCTTTGGAACCTTTGTGATATCGTTATCCTTTTGTTCTTCAACCACATTACAAACCCCTTGGCCCCATTACAACCTTGATTAAAGACCTCTTGATTCATGAAGTTGTATGATCTAAATAGTGGAGAATAGGTGGACAAGCAAGAATATGGTAGAACTGTTTTCATGAGATTGATTGAGTGTAAACACTTCACCACTACTTTAAAGAGTGAAAATCATGAGGGTATCCCATGGAAGAAGTTGAGATTAAATTTGAATATGCACTATTTTGATTGAGATATGTTATGCTAATATTGGCTTAACTCAAACAATTTACATTCAAGCATGATTTTTTTGTGAAATTCTTTAAGCTATTGATTAGTTTATAAGACTTGTTCAAAGATTGTCTCTAATTTGTATTGAAAGGATTAGGAATAAATATTTTTAGTATATGTAGTTTATTTATATTTTAGTTTTTCAATGTTTGTGGGTATCGTTCTAGTAAACCCTCACGAGACTAAACTCGTCCACTAGGGACACCTAGGGGTTTAAAGGCTTGTGTCACATGCTAAGTGCCACCGTGATTTCCTACGAAAATGGATTAGATTAGATTTTCTTATTTTATTTTTAATGAGTCGTTGCTAGGGACTAGCAACAATCTAAGTGTGGGGGTGTGATAACTCGTATAATTATATAGTTTTTAGTTATGTTTTATTATTGTTTTGTGTCAAATACGAGTTATTATTGTTTAGTCTAATTGTGTTTATGATCTTTTATATTTTTATGTAATTTGGTGTTTTTCACAAGTTTCTTTGAGTGATTTCAGATTACTAGAATTAAGGGCAAATCCAGTTCAGTTCCAGTTCCGACACCTTTTACCATATCAGCTATATCTCGAGTTTCACTGAAGCAATAAGGCTGAAATTTGTAGCCGTGCAAAGCTAAGAGGCATATCTATCGTTTTCATGTTTTACACTTCTTGAAACGGAGTCGTTTTCCCTAGCGAAATCGACCATCAAGTTGGCTGATGTGCAATGACATCTGTGCTGACCGGTTTTCGTATTTTGCCCATATCTGCTTATCCACATCAGCAAATGAGCTGATTCCAACGGCTATGGATCCGTAACTGATACAGGAACCTTTGTCTAGAATACCATATGATCAGATCAGGCCTCCAATATTGACGAAATCGACCATCAAGTTGGCTGATGTGCAATGATGTCTGTGCTGACCTGTTTTCGTCTTTTGCCCATATCTGCTTATCCACATCAGAAAATGAACTGATTCCAACGGATATGGATCCTTAACTGATAGGGGAACCTTTTTCTAGAAGACCATGTGATCAGATCAGGCCTCCAACATTGAAAAAATCGACCATCAAGTTGGCTGATCAAAATTGTCATACAATGTGACGAAAATTGTTAGAAAAATGCACCCACCTATTATACCTACCTTTGAAATTTGTAAAGCTTGTCTCTTGTCATTTAGCCCTCCAAAATGTGTATAAATAGAGGGTCTTGGATGATTGTAGAGGATATATTATACATTGGTAGGATATTAGCCATTGTAATAAAATTCTCTAAGTTTTCTTCTTCTTTCTTTTCTCTAGTTTTCTTTTTCTTTAGAAAGAGCAAGAGGTTGGATAATTAATATTCTTCTTCTTCTTCTTTCTTTCTTTTATTTTCTTCTTAGATTCTCTTTAATTTTATGTTTATGTTTACAATGCCTATGCTAGGCTAAACTTCTATTTGGTTAAGGGTGATTTCAAAGCCCTAGACATGTTTTGTGATTGATTTTCAGATTTTATATATCATTAATTTTCTATCAAAGTTGCTTATGTTCTTCTACAAGAATTGTTCATGATGTTGTCTTGATTTGTTTAGGTGTACAACTAGATAGATCTTGATAATTATCTATTGCTAGTTTAGGAGTCTTGATCCGTGTAATTGTCTTGATTTCCTATTCATAAGTGGCAATTTGTGATTAATGATTATAGTCAAGTTTTCAATAATTGCAAAGTGGAACATAACCTAAGTTGAACAATCCGAGCTTATGTGTTTGTTGCTTAGATCAACCTATCTTTCTCATCATAAAGCTGCCATTAAATTGAATTTAGAGAGCTTATTCTAGGTTGCTTAATGGTTAGAGATTAAATAGAGAGCTTGTTCTATTTAACGACAAACTAAGGAAAGATTGGGATAACAAAGTTTGTTGTTATCTACGGTTGTTAACTTTGATAGTTGGTTGATATTGATAGATCTGAAATTGATTCTTAATGATGTCTAGTGGTGGAGAATGAAACCTTAACCATATTTTTCATATTTGATTCTTCTTACTTACTTGTTTTCTTACTTTTCTAGTTTGCTTATTTTTAAAAGTATATTTATTTTTATTGGCAGGTTATACCGCCTAATTTAGTATATATATTTTTATTGGCTGGTTATACCGCCTAATTTAGTATATATATTTTTATTGGCTGGTTATACCGCCTAATTTAGTATATATATTTATTGGCTGGTTATACCGCCTAATTTAGTATATATATTTTTATTGGCTGGTTATACCGCCTTGCATCTTATTCTTATTATTTACTTTAGTTTAAATCTAGCTTCAAAAAAAACCCTTTTATTTTATTGTTTTCTTTGAACGTAAGTTATAAACTAATAACTCATAGATTAAAACCCAATCCCTAAGGACTCGACCCTTGCTAATCATTATACTTACAATTGATCTTTTTAGTGCAAGGTTAAATAAGATACACTCTTTTGGGTGCATCAACAGTCAACCTAGAAACTTCTATAAGTTCTTCTTAACTTGTCAAGTGAGCAACCTTCCTTTCATTGAGAATGCTTCTCAATCTTTCGTACCAATCCAAACATTTTGAACTAATGGCATTTATAATGCCGCGCAGTGTAGTTAAAGTATTAACCATTTTCAACAACCTAATATGGAAAAAGTATATATTAGTTATATTCATGCATTTATACTAATTCAAGATGAGGTATTAAATCTCTTATTGGTTCTCCCACTAATTTTTCGAGATAATAGCCCTCACTATTATTTAGAAATCTCATCAAGGTATTTCTAGTGGGCTGGGATCCCTTTCAACACGTTGCAACCTTTAGTGCCTCAACAAATTACAAGAAGCCTAGTTGGTTAGATAACATAGCTTATCAATTGCATCTCTATGCAACTCTCATATTAGTTAGGTGACAACTCTTTGTCTAAGCACATCATATATACTTCGCCTAACTTTGCCTCTAACACCATGCGGTCAAGTTTTGCGCATCCGGACAACATGGCATTAGTTGAGTAAGACCCAACTTCATAACTCAAACATATTCGTATAGTAGTTTTACCCTGAGTGACTCAATAAGTCTCCTACTAGAAGAACTCTGGTTATCTTGTTATGATGATGGAAGGCAACTTTATCATGCGAAACATGTGACTCTATATTATAAAGAGGGATTTCCTTGTTCTTTATAAGTCTCATCATATTAAACATTCATAGCATTTATAATATCGCATAAAATAAATCTATAACATGCTTTCTACTTGGAATAAAATAAATCTATAACATGCTTTCTACTTGGATGATTATGGACTTTTCTAATCTAATTTTCTTAAGCCATCAAAGGAAATTAGTTGGTCAAATTCCTAAGTGATTACATACATACTCTTCAAAGCTTGCTTGTAATCTCCTTATCTTCATGGCGCCTTTGATCTCCATCTTCAAGTTACAAAAATTATTCCTAGCTAATCCTATCTTTACACTTTGATGTAACTAATTACATTTGCAATAAAGAAACCTCAAGTTACATTTGAGGGGAGTTAGGTGAGGAAAGAATATTTACAACTCCAGAAAATGAGAGATAAGGCAGGGCACGCAGTCCCTATTTAATTAATAAAAACCAAAAAATAAATCCAACCAACCACAATCATATTGGGTCTAAGTCCATAATCATCCCATACATTCACAAACAATTTATGAACGTATAAATCATGCTTTAATCTCTAGTTATCATTCAATGATTATATTTGATCCATAGTTTAATTCAAAGAAAATAATAAATATTTATTCTAATCTCATTAGAATAAATCCTAATCCAATTAGGATTATTTCCTTTAATTAAATTATCATCCAATTAAACAATTTAATTGAATATTTATGTAAATTCTTATTTCGGTGATTTAATTAATTTAACAATATTACCATGGTTACTAGTTTTTGGTGTTGTATCTCAACTAGGACACTACAACATTAGTAACTCAATATTGCTAAAATCCATAAGCTGTGAGAATCTGATAGAAGCGAAAACCCTAGCAAAGGAAGGCGTAGGCTTTGGCTATCAGATATCTATCCGCTTTTAACAGCTTCCAGCTTTTCAATGCCAAATCATTTTTATGATTTTTCAGGCTTGCCAAAAACAATTCTTAGCAATTTTAAATCCTAAAATTCATTAAACCATGCATTAAAAATCAGCCAAGAAAATCTACAAGTTTTTCCCACTAATATCACCCAATCTGCGCAAAGTAGGCAAAACAGTTCTCAATTGCAGCCAAACTTTTGCCAGTTGCATTAATTAGTTTAAAATAATTTTAAACCAATAATCAACAAAAATTCACCATGATAACCTGCTGCCTTCACCAAAACACTACAAGTGCAAATTTTCACAATTTCGATTAGTGACAATCGGATCAAAACATCTCAAAGAACAAAACAATTTTGTTAAAGGTAACAATCAAAGCATAGATCATATAGAAATAACATAAGCGGGGCTCTAATACCACGGTTGGGATTCGACTCATGCTCAACAGAGATAATGCATAATTTAATCTACAAGTTAAACATACAACGCAGCAGAATAAAACAAAACAAAGAGAAAACCGAATCCCTCCATGGATCTGCCTATGAATTCAAAACGACCAGCCTGTCAAGAACAGATAACAATGAAAATATCATACCTTTGTATTGGAGATTGTCGAAACCTAAAGATAGATTCTTGACGTACTTGTTCTTGTACACAAAGTTCACTTGTCGAAAACCAAAGCCGTCCAATTGTCCGACCTCTAACAGTAATCCACACAAGTGATCTGCAAACCTTCACAAGGTTGAGATTATGTTTTGCCAAGACGATGCTAGTAGTCTAGGTTGTGAGAAACCTTCCTCCTCTACCTTGGATAGGCAAAAGAAAATGAAAGAATCGTATTCTCTCTTCTCTCTAGCTATTCGGCCGAATCTCACTTGTTAGTGTAAGAGGTACCGATTTAGGTTCTCCTTAGGGGAGAGAGACGGCAACAACATAAGCATATATATATAAGTAGGTTTAGTGTATGCCAACTATTGGACTAACTGCACTAAAGCCCATATACATATTATTAAATATTTGCAATAAGCCCACAACACTTAATGAATATTTAATCTGGCCCAATCTCATTTTAATTTCATTAATCATCTATTGTCTGTGACCCATTAGGCCCTTAACATGTTGGCAATAAATATAATTAATTCAATTAAGAATTTCCTATTTATATTTATAGATCATGAGCGGTATCTAGCAATGCATCATGACCACCCAAATGCCAAGATGGTCATCAAGCTTCAACAAGCCTTTCGTGTACAATATGTCTGTGTAATTCGATCCCTTCATCAAATATCCCGGGATAGGAAAGAGCATGGTTCAGTGTCTACTCTTAATCCCATTCCATATTAGATCTGCAGCTTTAATATTAACTCCTTAAGTATTGTCTTGGTCAAGGACTTCCATAAGTTAATATAATTCAGACACATGTGAGATATGTCCCCTTAAATCACTTGGGGTGATGAATCCTCTCTAGACCACTCATTCATCTTCGTTTGCTTCATGTCATACCCAATAACACCCTACCATAAGCATCCTCGTGATTGGGACCCGTTCGTGATGAAATCTAAGTATGACAGTTCACATACAAGATGACCTGGTGTCACATGTCAAAGGATTACTTACACTATTGACACATGAGAGTATTTACCATAGACACTTGAGTGATGTAACCACCAATTTTTGTCCGGGTCCAGGCCCAATATCTGGCCCAACCCAACCAAGCCCAATCCCCAAACCCAACCCAACCAAGCCCAATCCCCAAACCCAACCCAACCAAGCCCAATCCCCAAACCTAGCCCAGCCAGCCTTTCCCTCCTGCAGCAGCCATCCAATCCTGAAACCCTAGACCTAGGCACCACCACCTACACACGGCACCACCTGCACAACCTCATCTCCATTGCTTGAAGCAATGTCACAAGTCCCAGAAAATCGGGGCTTTCTGGGAATCAACAACGAAAAAGCACTACAAAAACACAATCTTTTTTAGCAAAAAGGGGGGAGGGGCACCAAAAAAAAAATCGAGAGGAGATCCGAATCCCCAACCAATCCCTCCAACAGAGACCCCCATTGAAACACACAGGGAGAACAACAAAAAAATAAGAGAACTATCACAACAACAAAAAAAAAAAAAAGACAAAAAGACAAAAAAATGAAAGGACTCGGGTCTTTTTCTTTGGAAATCGAACGGCGAGAGGCTGGTTTAGGGCAAGGAGAGGCTACGGTGTGATCTCGAGCTTGATCCGGTGGCCGTTCGTGGCAGATCTGAAGGTTTCGATAGTGGGATATTTTCCTAGATCTACGAATTTTGGCTGGGGTTCAGGCAAAAAAGAGGCTAGAATCGGGAAGAGGAGATCGAGACGGTTCAGGAGAAGGAGATTTGGAGTCTATCGTCGGCGGGTGACAACGAGGTACGACGGCCGGCGCGGTGATCGGTCGCTGGTTTCTGGGTTTGGGGGTGGTTTTTTAGGCTGGCTTAGAGAGAGGAGGGAGAAAAGAGAGAAAGAGGGGAAGAAGAGAGAAAAAAAAGGAGAAATGAGGGGAAAAAATAGGCCTTTTATAGCCCCCTACAGCGGGTCGCGCTGACCCGCGGGTCGACCCGGGGTCCGCGCACCCGACCCGCTCCAGAAAAAAAGGGAGGACCCACGTCGAACCGGACCCGGCCCAACGCCAAACCAGGCCCTGGGCCCAGCAGCCCAGGCTCTGATTTTAGGCCAGGGAGAAAAAAAAAGAAAAAAAGGAAAAAAAAAAATTAAAATAAAAAAAAAAGAAAAAAAAAGCAAAATATAAAATAATAGAAAAAGAAGAAAAAAATAAATAAGAAAAATAAAAAAAATTAAGTAAAATAAAAAGAAAAAAATTAAAAATTAAAAATAATAATGATACAAAAAGGAAAAATTAAAAAAAAAAAGGAAAAAAATTAAAAAAGAAAAATTCACGATTATCGATTTCAACATTTTGATTTTTTGGATTTTCGAAATTTTTCAGGTGGTCGAGAAAGAACAAAGAATTTTACGAAGATCAAGTTCGACATTATGATTTTTGGATTCTCGACATTTTTCATGTATGATTTTAATTTCCTTTATTATTTTTTATTATATTACTATTTTTATTTATTTATTTTTGTCCGGCATTCGATATTTTATTATTATTCTATTTCGATTTTCAAATTATAAAATAATAATTCCTCTAATTAATACATGTCTTTTAAATTATTTTTGGTAAATAAAATTCTTTAAAAATGGATTTCTTTCTCGGGATGGTTGGAGCATCAATCGTTTTTTGAAATGGTCCGAGTAAGAATAAAAATCGAAACATTATCGAAAATATCAGAGTGATTCGAGAATTATTCTTACATTGACAATTTCTTTTATTTCAAAAATAATTATTAAAAGCATTTTAATTTACTTCTAAAAAAAAAAAGGTTTTTAAGAAATGTGATATACCGACGACGGAATTCAAAGGATGTTACAGTAGTAATTCCTAAGATATCTTGAGGTGAGAGAATTTCGTTAAATATCACCACGAGTGGTGGGAGTATTTAGCGATATGCTCAACACAAAAATTCATTAAAAAAAATGGAAATAATAAAAATGAATAAATAGTTAATGTTTATGCGCTCAATATTTTTCCATGCTCGTGTTTTTAATATTATGATTTGCATGTTTAATCTTATAGTTTTGTATTTAATCATATGTCTTATATGCTAAGTCGTGTGCATCCGATATTTAAATATTCACATCATACGCATTTAAATAAAAAATGGATGTAAATTACCGACGACGAAATTCGGAGGACATCACAGTTGTGATTCCTAAGATATCTTGAGCTGAGAGAAGATCTCGTTAAATACCACCAAGAGTGTTGGGAATATTTAATGAGTATTTTCGATAATAAATTTATGTTCACTTTCGTTTTCAAAAAATAATAATAATTCAAAAAAATTCAAAAATAATAAACATGTTTTTGTTTTAAAAATAAAATAAAATAATAATAAAAAGAGAAATAATTTTAAATGCCGATATCATGTCCATTAAATCGAGATTTAAGATAACACGTGATTAAATGGTACCGTTTTCTAAACGGGCATTGCGGGGGTGCTAATCCATCCCCGCACGTAACCGATTCCTGAACCCGATTTTGTTTTCTCTCTGGTTCAAAGCGCGGACTTCGAAATTGGTTTTTAAAAAAATATATTTTAATTAATTTTAAAATATTTTACTAAAATCGGTTTTAATAGGTGGCCAATCACACCTAGCAAAAAAGACTGGTGGCGACTCCATTGTGTTTTTAAAATCGTCCTAGCGGTCGAAAAAACCGTTATGATAGCTTGGCGGCTCCACTGAGGACTTTTGAGAGTCGAGCCACAAATTGATTGTGTATTATTTTAAAATCTCGAATTAATGGATTTAATCGGTATTTAATTTTAATTCTCTTTATTTTCTTTCTTTCTTTATTTTTATTTTGCTTGCATTTACATCTTGATATTTATTAATTCTTTATTCATATTTTTATGTCGTTTATTTATTTTTTTATTTTTAATTATGGAATATTTAGAATAAAGGATCGTAAACAAACAGTCAAAGGTTTGTCCGTTCTTTCTCACACACAAACACGTGCATTTCATATGTGAGCTCTATACCCGAGTTATATCCCTGTAGGTGGAAGTAAAGTACCTACGCTCTCGTGAGGTAATAACCTCCGCATGGGCTAGCGAAACACTTCCGGAGTAATAAAGTACCTAAGCTTTCGTGAGGTGGTAACCTCTGCATAAGCCTGGAAAATTTACTCCAACAAATTGAACCCGTTAAATCGGGATGTTTTACTAGCCTTCACGGGCGACAGTGAGGAGCAATTTGGGGCCTTTTAGGACCTAATTCAACCCCATGTAGTGAATTTAGGTAGAGCCATGTCGAATTTTCGATCGGATATCCCCGAAATTAGGAAGGAACATTTGTGATCTTTCGCTATTTGTTTACATTTCGAACAAACACTATAAATTGGGTAATGATGAACGTACATTATGCTACCCGTAATAAGTTTAAATTTTTGTCCAAAAGACACCTAGATGCCTGAATGAGTTGATACTATCGGGGCAAATGTTCGTTAACTTTTTGAATTTGTAAATATGAAAATTCTTTCTTTTCGTACATCTCGTACATTTCATGCATTAATGCACTTGTAAATAAAGCATTTACATTTATAATTGTATTTTTTTATTTTACGGTGATAATAATCTCATTTGATAAATTGCATAAACACTTGTTGTTGATTAAATAAGAATTGCAGACCGGTAGTGTTGAATAAATATTTGGACACCTGTGCCATAATAAGACCCACTATCCCAAAAGTTTTTGATAAAAATTGTTCTTTAAAATAATATTTTGATTTTTGCGAAAAAAAAAAAATTGTGGATTGAATTTGGGGGCAAAGTTTGTGCAATGAAATTGTTGAATAATTAAGTTTAGTCCAAATCATGTTAATCTAATTATCGAATAGTTTTCTGTATATATTCGTGCATTAATTTGTTTATTCTTTAGACAAATCAAATGAGCATCACGTTGCAATTATAACATGCATGGTCATTCGTTGTAGAATACATTTGTAACATACATGATCGTTCTCCGTATATACCAGTATATCAATTTATTTATTCTTTACATGCATCATATCAACATCGTGATTACATTCATAACAATATGGTCATGCATTCGTAACATACATGGTCACTCACTGTACATGTTCACGCATTAATTTGTTTATTCTCTACATGCATCATATGGGCATCGTGTTACATTCACGGCATTCATAGCTCATGCATCATGAAACACACTTGGGGAATAAAAAAGAAGTCGGCTTAGTTTTGAAAACTTTGAAAAGATTTCTCTTACAAATCAGAGGTATAAGAATCACTGCATACCTCTATGACACAGGCCGGAACCATGGAGGATGGACAAAATAGACTAGATAGAGTGGAAAAAGCATAGAGGGAATTCAAGAACAATTAGCCAGATCTCAGCAAGAAGCACGAGAACAGAAAACAAAATCTCAAGAGGAGTCACGCGAGCAAATAGACAAGATGATTGAAATGATGACTAGGCTGACCCGAGGAAAATGGGTTGCTGAAGGGTCGATCATAAGGGGAGAACCTCGACCTCAAGTAAACAACAACGAAGATCCGATTTACCTACCAAGTCAACAAGGCCAAGGACAATTTCAATTGAACTCGGAATTTCACCCCTCAGACCCAGTTATTATTCCAAGCCAAGATGGTTCACTAGAACAAGAAAAGCTGAAAAAATGTGTGGCAAAGCAAGTGGAAGACACAGAAGTGCAACAGAAGTATGATCTGTTTGAAGAGAGACTCAAAGCCATGGAAGGAATAGACGTTTTCGGGAATACGGATCCGAATGAGCTCAGCTTGGTCCCAGATTTGGTGATTCCACTAAAATTCAAGGCCCCTGAATTTGAAAAGTATGACGGGTCGAAATGTCCATCAACCCACGTCACGATGTTTTGTCGAAAAATAGCTGGCTACACCAACAATGACAAGCTGTTAATCCACTGCTTCCAAGACAGTCTAACAGGGTCAGCTGCAAGATGGTATAATCAGTTGGATCGGGGCTGTATCCGTTCTTGGAAAGATCTGGCAAAAGCTTTCAAGACTCAATATAAGCACATGATCGACATGGCACCAGATAGGTTAACATTGCAGAATATGGGAAAGAAGCATACTGAAGGTTTTAAGGAATATGCCCAACGATGGAGAGATATGGCAACACAGGTGCAACCACCACTCACTGAGAAAGAAAATATTGTACTGTTCATCGGTACATTAACGGCACCTTATTATGACAGGATGGTTGGCAATGCCTCAAGAAATTTCGCTAATATGATTATTTCTGGTGAGATGATCGAGAATGCTATCAAGAACGAAAAAACTCGAAGGAGATAAGACATCCAATATCGAGAGAAACGAGGCACCTAAAAGGAAAGAGGAACATGTCCAGGCTATGGGAGAATTCACTCTATATCCCCAGGTCTCTCCATATCAATCATGTTACTCTACCAATGTCTCTCCAAGTCATTATCCTTACCTTCCAAATATTCAAACACCTAATCCTATGTCAGCCCCTGCAACTAGGCTTGCTTCCCAGAAACGATCCCGGGGCAACCAAGAGAAATTTTCAATCCCAATCTCCGACCTGTTGCAATTACTAATGAGGAACCAATACCTCACCCCTGTGCCTTTGAAAATAACTCCAAACCCATCAGCAAGGAGTTATGACCCAAACAGCAAGTGTGAGTATCACATGGGGGCGATTGGACATTCAACTGAAAAATGCAGACAACTGAAGGAAAAGATTGAAGGTCTTATCCACAATGGCATTTTGACTCCAGAGCTATTCGAACAGTGGAAATTCGTATTGCCATAAATCAGTTTCTTCGCCACGGGTTTTGAGGATGAGAATAGTTTACCCTCAAAAGCATGTCAACGAGCATTGAGGAATATGCATGTAGTTCTATGCCTCATCATGAAAGCACTTGTCTTATGTTGGCATCCACATGAAATAAATAAATTCTGAATTTCAAATGCTTTGTGTTTATTATGCTTTAATAATAATTTAAATTTGCAAAAATAAACATTAAGGAAATTCTTGATTTTGGAAGAATGCGTTCTTAAAATAAAAAAATTTATTTCTTCACATTGAGAATATTGATGATCATTGTTAGAAATGACCCAATCCTTCCATCTCTCTTTCGGACTTGCCTATGCTTGAGTCTTTTGAGTTTGAAAAATCAATGCCTCCAGTAATATATTGTTGAATTTCAGAAACCGTAGTCAGTGCAATAAGAAAAATGCAGATCCTAGTTTAGGTTATGAGCAATGGAACAAACTTTTTGAAAAATCCGAGCTCTTTGGTGTCTCAAACAAGTGAAACCTTTTTCAAGAATCTAGATTATGGTAAATTGATGTGTGTCAAGGTTATGCCAAAACCATTCGCATCCCTTTCCGTAACCACAAAACAAGAGTTGCCCAGACGTCACTTCATGATTAACGTCTCAGGTAACAATGACTAAACCTGATTTTCTCATGTTCCTAGAAAAAAGTTATTTTTGAGCCATATTCTTTCTTGTCCCTTCGGAGAGCAAAAAAAAAGACTTGAGGTGTTCCTCGTTATGGTACGAATTCTCATTTGTATGACCAATCAAATGGTGCATCATTTGTAGATACGGAGGACATGTGGTGAATAAAGATGAAATAATTTTCGGGGCATGCATTAAAAACAAAAGAGAAAAAATGAAAAATGAGTGTGACATCATGCATTTATGAAATTCACGATGGTTTCAAGAAATGAAGAAATCTTTTCATTATTTTCCTCTAGGGAATGACTCTTCGATTTACGTGCTTGTGTTTGAGATGAAAAATGGCCATATTTCATCATCCTTTCGCAAATTACGAAATATCCTTTTGCTACCCCTTTTGAGCCTAATGAATACTTTCATTCTTTCAACCCCGATCAAGGATCACCCTCCACACTAGGGGGCAAATGCGAGGAAGGATCTTTTCAAAGGTCACAGATAGTGAAGTCTTGGTTCAAAGACGAAAAAAGAATGCCTTGAATCAAAGAGAAATTTGAACTTCCAAATAACTTCCGGCTCACCTTGTCAAAATAGAAATGCCAAAAAAAAAAAAGAGATAAAAAGAAAAATGAAAGCAAAAAAAATAGAAAAGGAAGAAAAGAACGGATGAAAATCATCGAATAAAGAGAAAGCTCAGAAAAGACAAATGTTTCAAAAAGAATCCTCCTCATGAAATAATCCTTGATTTGATTACCCTTAAACACATTTTTGGGCCTATTTATCTTTTTTTAGAACCTCGAACATTGGCCTACATTACGTACCTGGAAAAGACCATTTTGATCAAGCATGGTCATTTAAATTGATGAGTCTATTCTTAGAGAAATGCATGAGACTTCAGTCTCCTTTCTGGTTAAAAATCCTTTTTGGATAAGTCTTGATTTCTTGAATACGTGGTGAAACATTTAATGAAAAAAATGAAAAAATGGAAAGAAGGAGACTCTAGGGTGAAAACCCAAAATGGGCAGTCTAGAGTAAAATGGGAGAATTTCGGTGCCGCTTATGGTATTGTCAAGGCCATAACAAAAGAAGAGGTCATTTTGAAGAAATCAAGGAACATCTGGGAATTCCAAAATATCCCAAAACTGTCAACTCTCGTTTGGAGGTTTGACTTCAAAAACTGAGACCGTTTTCCTTTCCAGAATTAATTTTCCAGTTTGAACATCCCAGCTAGTCTTGACGTTTGTCAAAACACCATGATTTGGAAACTAAAATAAGGTTACATTTCTTTGATTCCCAAAGAATTCATGTTCTATAAAACCTGTTCTATTTGTGAGTCTAGAAAGGACATATATTTTTCTTGTTGTGAAGTCTCCTTGGATCAATCAAAATCTTGTTGTACCAAGCCTTTAGACCTAATTTGAAAAAGCCTTTAGACCTAATCTTGTTGTACCAAAGTGAAGAAAAGGGCTGATCTCTTACGAGGCACGAGTGTTTCAGGATACACTCTGTTTCGAAGAGGAAAAACGACTTGGAAAAGCTAAACCAAGATCAGGAAAAACAATTGGGAACATTTGCATCATTCATGAACATTCGCATATTTATTGAGTTTTGCATCTGCATCGTGTCGTAAAATGTGTACATTATTCATGGGTACTTGCAAGTGCATCATCAAGGGGCATATGCATTGACTTCGCATGACATTCACATTGCATGCATGACATTGACTATTCGAAATTTTGACGTTTGAATTTGAACCTTCAGTGAGATTTTCTTCAAAATATACTTGTGAAAGATTTTCAGGTATGATCACCAAGACCTCCGGACACCTCTTTTAAAATCTCCGGGTTACCTCTTTTAAGTCCCCCGGGCACAGGAAAATAAAAAGAAAATTAACAAAAAAGAAAACCTCCGGGCATCTATTGTAAAACCTCCGGGTTACCTTTTTAAGACCTCCGGGCACAGTAAAAGAAAAAAAAAATTAGCAAAAAAGAAGACCTTCGAGCACTATTCTCAAAAATCATGGATAAAACCTCTGGGTTACCTTTTTAAGACCTCCGGGCACTATTTTCAATGAAAAGATAATTTTATAAGACCTCTGGGCATCTGTTTCAAGACTTCCGGGCATTATTCTCAAAAGTCATGTTTTCAAGACCTCCGAGCACTATTCTCGAAAATCGTGGATAAGACCTCCGGGCATTATTTTCAGAGAAAAGACATTTTTAATACCTCTGGGCAACTATTTCAAGACCTCCGGGCATTATTCTAAAAAATCATGGATAAAACCTCCGGTTAAGACCTTCGGGCACTATTTTCAAAGAAAAGATAATTTTTTAAGACCTCCGGGCAACTGTTTCAAGACCTCCTGGCATTATTCTCAAAAATCATGGATAAAACCTCCGGGTTACCTTTAAGACCTTCGGGCACTATTTTCAAAGAAAAGATAATTTTATATGACCTCCGGGCAACTGTTTCAAGACCTCCGAGCATTATTCTCAAAAATCATATTTTCAAGGCCTTTGGGCATCTTTAAAAAAAAAAAATCATTAATAAAGACCTCTGGGCATCATTCTCAAAGTCAGGAATAAGACCTCCGGGCACCATTTTCAAAGAAGTAACATTTTTTAGACCTCCGAGCATCTGCTTTCAAAAACCTCCGGGTAACATCTTTCAAAATGATATTTTTCAAGACCTCCAGGTACTATTTTCAATTCTTGCAAAGTCGAACTCGTTTCCTTAAGATAGGTCGAGTCTTGGTATGATTAGTCAAGGTAATCTCTTTAAGGCAAATCGTTTTATCACGTGCTTTCAAAAAAAAAAACTCCTAATCTTTCCTCGGCAATGAACCAAGAGTTTCTTTGAAAATGAACCTCTAAAACCGGACAAAATTGGTTCTATTATCTTTGCCCTATTCCTGATTCTCAGCAATGTGCAAAGAGGGGCAGCTGTAACCACCAATTTTTGTCTGGGTCCAAGCCCAATCTTTGGCCCAACCCAACCAAGCCCAATCCCCAAACCTAGCCCAGCCAGCCTTTCCCTACTGCAGCAGCCATCCAATCCCGAAACCCTAGACCTAGGCACCACCACCTACTCACGGCACCACCTGCACAGCCTCATCTCCATTGCTTGAAGCAATGTCACAAGTCCCAGAAAATCGGGGCTTTCGGGGAATCAACAACGAAAAAACACTACAAAAACACAATTTTTTTAGCAAAAAGGGGGGAGGGGCACCAACAAAAAAAAATCGAGAGGAGATCCGAATCCCCAACCGATCACTTCAACAGAGACCCCCACTGAAACACACAGGCAGAACAAAAAAAAAAAAAGAAAAAGAGCACCATCACAACAACAAAAAAAAAGAAAAAGACAAAAATAAAAACGAAAGGACTCGGGTCTTTTTCTTTGGAAATCGAACGGCGAGAGGCTGGTTTAGGGCAAGGAGAGGCTACGGTGTGATCTCGAGCTTGATCCGATGGCCGTTCGTGGCAGATCTGAAGGTTTCGGTCGTGGAATATTTTCCTAGATCTACGAATTTTGGCTGGGGTTCAGGCAAAAAGGAGGCCAGAATTGAGAAGAGGAGATCGAGACGGTTCAGGAGAAGGAGATTTGGAGTCCATCGGTCGTCGGCGAGCGACGGCCGGCGACGAGGTACGACGGCCGCCGCGGTGACCGGTCGCTAGTTTCTAGGTTTGGGGGTGGTTTTTTGGGCAGGCTTAGAGAGAGGAGGGAGGAAAGAGAGAAAGAGAGGAGGAACAGAGAGAGAAAAAAAAAGGAGAAATGAGGGGAAAAAAGGGGGCTTTTATAGCCCCCTGGAGCGGGTCGCGCTAACCAGCGCGTCGACCCGGGGTCCACGCACCCGATCCGCTCCAGGAAAAAAAAGGGGAGGACCTGTGACCCGCGTCGAACCGAACCCGGCCCAACGCCAAACCAGGCCCTGGGCCCAGCAGCCCAGGCTCTGATTTTGGGCCAGGGAGAAAAAAGAGAAAAAAAAAAGAAAAAAAATTTAAAATAAAAATAAATAAAAAAAAAGAAAAAAAGGAAAATATAAAATAATAGAAAAAGAAAAAAAATAAGAAAAAGAAAAAAATTGAAAATTAAAAATAATAATGATACAAAAAGGAAAAATAAAAAAAAAAAAACAAAGAGGAAAATAAAATTCACGATTATCGATTTCGACGTTTTGATTTTTTGGATTTTCGATATCTTTCAGGTGGTCGAGAAAGAACAAAGAATTTTACGAAGATCAAGTTCGGCATTCTGATTTTCGGATGCTCGACATTTTTCATGTATGATTTTAATTTCCTTTATTAGTTTTTATTATATTACTATTTTTATTTATTTATTTATTTATTTTTGTCCGGCATTCGATATATTATTATTATTCTGTTTCGATTTTAAAATTATAAAATTCCTCTAATTAATACATGTCTTTTAAATTATTTTCGGTAAATAAAATTCTCTAAAAACGGATTTCTTTCTCGGGATGGTTGGTTCATCAATCGTTTTTTGAAATGGTCCGAGTAAGAATAATAATCGAAACATTATTGAAAATATCGGAGTGATTCGAGAATTATTCTTACATTGATAATTTCTTTTATTTCGAAAATAATTATTAAAAGCATTTTAATTTACTTTTCAAAAAAAAAAGGTTTTTCGGAAATGTGATATACCGACGACGGAATTCGAAGGATGTTACAGTAGTAATTCCTAAGATATCTTGAGGTGAGAGAATTTCATTAAATATCACCACGAGTGGTGGGAGTATTTAGCGATATGCTCAACACAAAAATTCATTAAAAAAATGGAAATAATAAAAATGAATAAATAGTGAATGTTTATGCGCTCGATATTTTGCCATGCTCGTGTTTTTAATATTATGATTTGCATGTTTAATCTTATAGTTCTGTATTTAATCATATATCTTATATGCTAAGTCGTGTGCATCCGATATTTAAATATTCGCATCATACACATTTAAATAAAAAAATGGATGTAAATTACCGACGACGGAATTCGGAGGACATCACGGTTGTGATTCCTAAGATATCTTGAGGTGAGAGAAGATCTCATTAAATACCACCAAGAGTGTTGGGAATATTTAATGAGTATTTTCGCTAATAAATTTATGTTCATTTTCGTTTTCAAAAAATAATAATAATTCAAAAAAATTCAAAAATAATAAACATGTTTTTGTTATAAAAATAAAATAAAATAATAATAAAAAGAGAAATAATTTTAAATGCCGATATCATGTCCATTAAATCGAGATTTAAGATAACACGTGATTAAATGGTACCGTTTTCTAAACGGGCGTTGCGGGGGTGCTAATCCTTCCCCGCACGTAACCGACTTCCGAACCCGATTTTGTTTTCTCTCTGGTTCAAAGCGCGGACTTCGAAATTGGTTTTAAAAAAAATGTTTTAATTAATTTTAAAATATTTTACTAAAACCGGTTTTAATAGGTGGCCAATCACACCTAGCAAAAAAGACTGGTGGCGACTCCATTGTGTTTTTAAAATCGTCCTAGCGGTCAAAAAAACCGTTATGACAAGTGAAATACCAAATGGAATTCTCATAGCGGGTCATGTTCAGTGAACTTGTTGAACTAATAAGCACCCATATGTTATCCCTAAGTATCTCTATACTTTCAACCTATGAGACCGGTTGCATGCATCAAATGCATGAAGGCTTAACATATACTAGTCTTTGAGCATTGTCAATGCCCTGTCTTGACAATACAATGACCAGGAACAGTTTTAGAAACACGGCATTGATGCATAAGGATCCTCATAATTGTAACTCCTTACAATCCTTTGCAATGCCATTGTGTTTCATGGGCTTTATCTTCACAAGTTATTTATAACAATTATAACAATACTTATGGATAAAAAAATACCTCAATTATAATTAATAAACTATAATGTGCAATACAAAAATACAAAATGACATTGCAAGCCAACTGAATGAAAACTTGTCAGATCACGAGAATACAGTTATCAGAGAAGCAACATTATCCAAAAAGTGGAGAAAACATGGGAGGTATGTGCTAATAGTGGATAATGTATGGAGCAGCTTTCCTCTTGAGGACGTTGGAATCCTTGAGCCAATAGCAAATAATGGATGCAAATTAGTGTCGACAACACATTCATAAGAGGTTGTTCGATCAATGGGATGTAAGAAAGTTCTAGTGCCTTTTTTTCTATGGATGAGGACATGCACTTATTCTTAAGCAAAGTTGGACAAGACATGTTACCTAATCGAACTTTAGAATCATTTATGGAACGAATTGTAAGGGAATTGATGGACTTGTAATTGTCACAATAACGGGTTGTATGAGGGGCATATCCGATCCTTTTGTGTGGGAAAATGCTGTAGATGAATTGAGAGGTTACATCAGAAACATCCGAGATATGGTGTATGGATGTTTAAAATTCAGCTATGATCGTCTAGAACAAAAAGACCAAGACTGTTTTCTGTACTGTGCATTGTATCCTGAAGATCATAAAATTAAAAAAGAGAAGATAATTGAATATTGGATGGAAGGACTTATAGATGAAATGGGAACTAGAAAAGCGATGGAGGGTAGCAGTCATTCCATTTTACAGAAGCTTGAACAAAATTATTTGCTAGAAAGGGTTGAGTGGCGTGCACGTATAAAGATGCATGACATGGTTAGAGATATGGCGTTGCATATTACAAGAAAAATATTTTTGATAAAAACTGATAAGCAATTGAAAGAGCTACCAAATGAGGAAGAATGCAATGAAGATTTGGAGAAGGTTTCTTGAATGCTGAATTCCATCTCAACAATTTCTCAAAGTATGAAGTCTCCAAAATTGCGAAAGCTCACAACCTTGTTGCTCTCACGTAATAAGTTGAAAGAAATTTGAAAATCTTTCTTTGAGCACATCACTAATCTTAAGATTCTTGATCTTTCTGATAATCCTACTGAGAATTTTCCCAATTCTATTTCTAGTTTGGAAAAACTCCTGCGTTGTTGCTTCGAGATTGTAAGTATGCTTCATTTAACCTACCATCTTCGTTAAAGCTTCAAGCTTTGAAGAAACTGGATCTTGGAAATAGTTTAATTGAAGAAATCCCTCAAGGTTTGGAAATGTTGGTAAATCTTAGATATCTCAATCTTGGACTTACCCGGTATTTAAAAGAGATCCCCAATGGATTATTGTCAAAATTATGCCGGCTTCTGTATTTGGCAATACATCCAGCATCAACAAAACCAGAAGAAATGAGAGTTTTTTCTTGGAGAAATGAGAGAGTTGAACAAGTTGGAGGTGTTTGAAGGTTGCTTCTCTAACGTGCCTGACTTGAGCATGTATGCGAGTCAGAGAAAATTGATTTATAAATACTCCATTTTGTTGTGTCTCGAGTTTCTTGATTGGCCATTTTATTATTATCGCGTGGGTTATAGTAAAATGGTTGCATTTTGGAGGATTGAAATTAATTCTAGAGATGCAATATGATATTCAGCAGTTACATCTCAATGAATGCAAAAGTGTGAGAAGTTTAAACCATATTGGATTGAGAGATGCTGCACCTGATTAGAAGGAATGTAGAATTGAGAAGTGTGTTGAGTTGGAGTCCTTTTTTTCATCCAAGTGTCAGCTCCAAACACTTGAGTCTCTAACACTAGGCTGGTTAGAGAATTTGAAAGTCATAGTTGGAGTTGTAGAGTCATCAGTAGCCACATTTTCCTCTCTCAAAGAAATCAGTCTATGGAAGTGTGGACAAATAGAGAATTTGTTGTCAGCTAATTGGGTTCTACACAACTTGGAAGAGATCAGTGTTGGGTATTGTAAGAAAATGGAAGAAATAATAATAGTATCAGAAGAAGAAGGAATAGGTATCAATAATAATACCATCAAATCAACGTGGATCCAAAGGAATGGTGGGAATCAGTGGAGTGGGACCATCATAATCCTAATGCTAATGTCCTTCTACCCTTCCTCAATTTCTTGGATTAATACCAAGGAATGGAAGCAAGTTGTTTGATGAAGTGTCTTTAACGGCATAATGTGAGTATTTTATTATACAATTGCAAATCTAGTTTCATCTTTCTTTTTTATTTTTATTTCAGTTTTTATATGGTTATAACATAATAAAATTACCAGTCTTATATATGTGGTTTATCTATTTTGCTAGATTCATACAATGGGGAGAAGAAGGTTGCAGGGCCCTAATGCTGAAATAAAATCACAATTCAAACATCTTGCTTTGCTTTTTGATTATGATATTGTTTTTGACTTCGTAATTCTAAAATTTTGTGTTTTTAGATAGTTGTAATTTAAGATTCAATCGCTAAAACTTGGTTTGCTGATTATAAATTATAATGGACAGCTCATATTCTGTACTTTGCTTTTTGATTGTCTATAAATAATTATAATGGACAACTAAAATAAAGATTTTACTTGACATATTACACTGTAAAACTGTTGCATGACTTGAATCAAAATAGTATATTTCCATTTACAAGTTGTTTCCGATTTTATTTAGTGCTTATTATATGTACCTTTCTTTTGCCATTTTGCAAAGTTTCACTTACATGCAATTTAAGAAGTTTATATATATATATATATATATATATATATATATATTCTAATCAAACAACTGACTTTTGAGAGAAAAAATAAATAGCTGACAGGAGACATTACAATTGACCAGATTATTAGAAAAATATATAGTAAAACCTTAATAAATGAATGTTCGATAAATTAATAATCTCGGTTAATTAATAAAATCTTGCAGTCCCGACTCAGGCCAGCGTATTAAAATAATAACCTCACTAAATGTATAAGATAATAAGTGTTTTTACAATTCTTTAGAGCCCACTACAGCAGAATAGGTCTTCAGTGGCGTTTTTTTTAATAATAGCGGCGATTTTAAATGTCGCTAAAAATTTAGCGGCTTTTTCTAAAAACGCTGTTAAAAGTGTAGAGAAAAACTACGTCGTGAATTTTCCCGACGTTTTAAACAAAAAGGTCGCTAATGTAGCAGCGTTTGTAGGGATATTTGTCGGCGTTTATAAACGCCATGTAGGACTGCAGTGGATGGTATTTGAGAATAAATTAACGGCTTTTGTAGAAAAAAAATGCCGCTAAATTGAAACATTTAGCGGAGTTTGTCTCGAGAAACGTCACTAATTTTAGAATTTCGTTCTTTAATATTCACAAATATAGCGGCGTTTGTGTTATGAAAACACCGCTAAATTTTCAGAATTTGGAAAAAGAAATATAATTTCTTTTATTTAAAAATTATAATTAATAATATTATTCAAAATATTTACATTATAGTTTACAATTAATACATAACAGAAATATATTAAAATTTAATAGTATATTATGAAGTATCATTATACAACAATTCTATTAAGAAAGCACAAAATAATCAACATATAACAATTGGAATAAAATTTAAATTAAACAAGACAAGGTAGTATAAAATTTAATTTGTACCTATAAATATATAACAATTGCAAGGTTCAAAACTCCTATTGCCAATCCTGCACTAACATTACAAGTTATTACAATTTTTTTCCAAATTTATAAAACAACCAGTGATTAAAGTTAATGAAAAGCAAAAGTAAAAGAATTGACCTCCAAGCTTCATAATCTGTCAAAATGCCTCTTCCAATTCAATGTTTAGAACCTGAAAAAAAATTCAAAAACTTAAATTAAAATCCCTAATTTGCAAAGTGCAAAAACATAAAATTGTTACATTCAAACAAGAATCTTCTAGGAATGGAAAGAGATTAACAAAATTTTGCTTAAATCTTTGACCTAGAACTGGTGGTTGTGAGAGGATGGAGAGAGAGAGAGAGGGAGAAAAAATAAGTTTTGTGTTTTGGGTAAAGAGGAAGAGGGGTCTGTTATTGATTATACTTTCAGCAAATAGCGGCGTTTGTCGAAACAAACGCCGTTAAATTGTAAATCTGTTCATCTCCTTTTAAAAAAAAAGCGATAAATTTTGCCGCTCAATTTTTTTTTTCAATATTTAGCGGCGTTTGTATACTAGAAACGCCGCTAAATTTATTCATTTAGCGGCGTTTATGGACCCCAATGCCGCTAAATGTTTTCCTCTGATTTTTTTTAAATGTAATACATTTAGCGGCGTTTCTCAGACAAACGCCGCTAAATGAGAACATTAGCGGCGTTTCTAAGACAAACGTCGCTAAATTGCAAAATTTAGCGGCGTTTATGGAGTCAAATGCCGCTAAATGTTCTTCTCTTTTTTTTTTTAAATGTCATACATTTATAAGCGTTTCTAAGACAAACATTGCTAAATTGCAACATTTAGCAGCGTTTATGGAGACAAACGCCGCTAAATGTTTTCCTCTGATTTTTTTAAATGTAATACATTTAGCGGCGTTTCTCAGACAAACACCGCTAAATGAGAACATTAGCGGCATTTCTAAGACAAACGGTACTAAATTGCAACATTTAGCGTCGTTTATGGAGACAAATATCGTTAAATGTTCTCCTCTGATTTTTTTAAATGTCATACATTTAGCGGCGTTTCTCAGACAAACGCCGCTAAATGAGAACATTAGCGGCGTTTCTAAGACAAATGTTGCTAAATTGCAACATTTAGCAGCGTTTATGGAGACAAACGCCGCTAAATGTTCTCCCCTAATTTTTTTACATGTCATACATTTAGCGACGTTTCTCAGACAAACGCCACTAAATGAGAATATTAGCGGCGTTTCTAAGACAAACGTCGCTAAATTGCAACATTTAGCGGCTTTATGGAGACAAATGCTGCTAAATGTTCTCTTCTGAATTTTTTTTAAATATAATACATTTAGCGGCGTTTCTTAGACAACCGCCGCTAAATGAGAACATTAAACGCCGCTAAATACACTAATAAAAATACTGCGTTTCTTTAATAGAAATGGCGGGTAATTTTTTAGCGGTAAAAAAAACTCGCGTAATTTGAGAAACATTTAGAGGCGTTTTTTGTTCTAAACGCCGATAATTGATCTAATTTAGCGGCTTTTCTTCCTTACAAACGCCGCTAAATTAATTTTTAGAGGCGTTTGGGGTAGAAACGCCGCTGTCTTTACAAAAACACGGTACCTGACGGTGTTTTTAAGTAAAACACCGCCAGTAAAATGCCACTAAAATCCAAAATTGCTGTAGTGGCCCAACAAAATATAAATTAATAATTCCTAAAAAAAATTTTAAAAAAATCATCATACTTCATATAATATTATAAGAAAATTTTCATTTAACAACTTTTACCTTCTTATTTAAGCTTTTTTCTCAAAATATGCATCCAAAATTATTAATTTTTTTATTGTACTTAAACCAAACTGAACATCATCTTTAATTTTTTGCAATGCACACACCACATTCAGTACATTCTTTACATAGTTTAGCCAGTAGTTATTTAAGGTGACATTGTTTAAAATATCTTTTTTAGAAAAACAATTAGTAAAGCACAACTTGATCTGGATTTTGATCATCATCTGTAGGCATATTTATCACTCTTCGAATAATTTCTTCATCTGTAAGTTATTCCATCATTATATCTAGTGTTTTTAATTTATAAGTTATTCATATATCCTAGTAAAAGAAAATAATAATATATATGTATAAATATAAGGAAGAAATTGAATAATCTCTTTAAAATAATATTTTTTTTAAATCTCAATAGTATTACTTAATTGAAAATTTACTGTAACAACGCTTCTTTTCTGTTTCAATTTTTAATCAATCTTCGTTTAATCATTTCGTCTCGGCTTTCTTTCTCTCTTTCCTATTCTTTCACTCTCAATCTCTGCTGTTTGAACGTTTCTTAGCTGTTAAGGAGCAATCAACAAGCCCACGATTTCAAAGTGTTTGAATCGTTGCTTCCTATGAAATGGTGTTGATTGATATCCCCATCCCTATAGTTCTTTGAGAAATTTCTCAATCTTCAATAATATCATTTTTCTTGAACCCTAATCCGAATCGAACCCGACGGCCACGTATTTCTTCAAACTTATATTCATGGTATTGAAGCTACAAAGACAGATTCGAATTTATAAATAATTTGTATAGCATTTATGTTTCACAAAAATAGATTTTTGCATTTTAATTTCTTATTTTCCTTGAAAGTTAAATTTAATTTTATACTTTTGCTTTCTATTGATTGGTTTCATTGTATTGTGAATTGATTTCTTTCAAATTCAGGAAATTTTTTGTATTTGTTGGTTTTTAACAAATTAATTAATAATGATACGTAGAAAAAAGTTTATAAACGGTTTGATTAGTTTCACATGCGAAGCTTTTTTCTTGGATAAGTTACACAACTTACATTTAAGTTTCACGTGCCCACTAAATCTGTCAACAACTTGGGCGACCCGTTAAATTAGATTTGTTCAAGGGTATGGCCCAATTTAAATTAAATTAGGTATGGATAAAGATTTTCATAATTCAAATTAATCTTATTCGATTCTAATTTTTATTTATCAAATAAAAAATATTTTTTAATTTAATTTTAATTATAAAATATATATTAATATATTAAAAAATTTAATTTTTTTTAAACAGTAAAATGAAATTTCAGATTGACTAAAAACCGAACATGAATAAAAAATAAATAAAAATTCGGACCGCAAATAGACTCGGCCGGCTCTACGTCAAACCCGCGGCCTTGATTTGAAGTCGATTTTCAAATTTAAACTTGACACGTTTGTAAAAATATTTTATTATAAAATAATTTTTTATTTAAATTTAATTTTAAATTTATTTAAAAATAAAACGTTACTATAAAAAACTATTTTAATAATAAATTAAAATAAAATGACATAAATTGATAAACTGAGCCGAAGTGGACAGGACTCAGGAGTCACAGGACAACTCTAATGCCAATCTTTTTTTTTTGTTGATAAGTTCACATGCAAGGTTCTTTTTTGTTTCTTTGATAATATTAAAATAACAATAGCTAAAAATTATCCAATTATTTATTTATAAAAAAATAATATTTATGAAATATGTTGTTTATTATGCGTATCATTTGCAAGTACTCTGACATCCAAAAGTCGAATAAAGTAATTTCTAATTTCTTTGTTACTTTAGCAATAAAACTTATAAGGTACGTCAATGAAAGTCTAATGTCAAAATATAAAATAAATAAATAAATAAAAAGAAAATATTTAAAAGTAGGTCTCCTACCCTATCAGATCAAACAACCAACGTATCGACAGGAGGAAAGGTAAAATTAGGAATAAAACGAAAGCCAGATGAGAACGAACGATCTCGACAGCTTAGCAGCGAAAACTTGGTATCTATCGCGCGAGTTCGAATAGAAACACGAGTTGGCTTCAAATTATTTGACTGTGACTGAGAGGGAACGTTGTTTTCCGTTTTTCAAATGCATAAATCAATATAGTTGTGAAGTCCGATAAATTAAGCAAATAATGATTTATTAGACAGCTCATGGATCAGATTGAATTGAATCATATTTAGATAGTAAAAATGTTTTTATCTAAGACTCGATTCGATTTGGTTTATCTAATCTGAAAAGCTTTTAAAATATAGTAATATTGAACCGAATTAGTTCAAATTTAAAATATCATATTTCAAGTCTGGTTCAATTCGTAATATGTATTCAGCAACGAAACGATTACATGAACACGATAAAAAAAAAACGTGCAGAAAACAAAACAAGACACGAATACACGAATGTCCCAAAATTTATATAATACGAATTATTAACGTATCAAAAATTATATAAATATAAAAATCTTAAATACGATATGACACGATAAAATACACGAACACGATACGGATAGACGAATTGCCAGTTCTAAGTAACGTTTATATCCACAAAATAAGTCTATTTTGATTTAAATCATTTACTACTATAAATAAATACACACTTAATTTAGATGGCGATAGTAAACTAAAAATGGTTGAAAATTCAAAATAGTAACAAATAAAGTGATAGATTGATAATTAACATTCAATGAGTAATGAATAGATTAATGATAAATATACATAAAAAAGTAATACTTTATGTATACACAAAATTAGTAAATAGTTTATAATCAACAAACAACTTATAATTTTTTACAGAAACACTCATCTAAATAAAATATCAAAACTTGTTACAATTTTCGAATTTTTACATATATGATACGTATGAGTTTTAATGCAAGGTTTCAATCAATTAATTTGGTTTGTATTTAGTCGTTTTTAATTGATAAATTTTTAGAAACATTTTTTTAAAAAGTAAATATGACAATTCGTGTATGCGTATTGTGATTTGTATTTTTTTTCTCATGTCAGTCGTGTAAATATAAATATAATAAAAAATATTAAATGGCTCAAAATCTTAAACACGAGTACAATTTGTGTATTAAACGTATTGTGTTTATTACACTATTTTCATATTTATTAAACGTGGCGTATTTATTTCGTATTTTCATATTATATCCAAAATTATCCGATCTATGTGAAAAGAACTTCTTTTGATATTTGAATTTGTTAGAGATTGAACCTAATCATTGAACCGAACACTCTACCAACAAATCACAAGATTATTGACATAATTTTAACAACTTCACCTAAGCCTTACCTATACAATTATTTATTATCATTTTGAGTTTTTTATAGCTATATCATCACTTTTTTTTTTTCAGTCATATATGCTAGATGGATATGAAACTTCCTATATATATATATATATATATATATATATATATATATATATATATATATATATATATATATAGCTTCTTCATGTATTTGGTAATGCTATTAATTAGATTAAAGAGACCAAGACTTGGCAAAGAATGACTTTGTTTTCCCTCTCTCATTTCCTCTACAAAGAAGAATATCATAAATCTCATAATAAAAAAAATTGGGATTAGGGATCACAATAGATAGTAAAAAATTGGATATTCGATATTTTTTTAGATAATTTGAATATTTGATATTATCCGATTTATTTTGTGAATTTGGATATTGCGGATTCAGATATTTGATTTATTTCGCAACGTATTTTGATATGAACCCTTGGATATCCATGATTAAAATATATTTTGATTTTAGTTCGGATGGTGTAGAATATCCAAATCCGCTTTATTTATATGGATAAAGGATTCTGATATCCGAATCCGATATCCATTTACATATTTAGTTATTGTTTAATTCGAATATTTAACGGATTTGAATATCTGGCGGATATTACTCTTTGAATCGAATGCAAATTCAAATAGAAAGCAGATAATAAACGGATTCAGATTTCGAATAAGTTAAGAGATAGTTAGAAAATTTCGGCCATCTCTAAATGGGATTAGTCTTGAACTTAGCGAAGTAAGGGTTTTACTCTATCTGATATACATGTTTTTTGGATTAGATGTATGAGCCCGCGTTAGAGTACACATTATACTTCTATACCAAATTGGAGATTGAATTAAAAACTATCACCTACCTTATTATATATACTTCTATACCAAGTTCAAGTCGATAGGAAATAGTCTTCTTCCACTCATAATTCATCCCGCTCGTCTTAAAATTCAGATCTGAACTTTCAAGTCCAAGCTAGAGTTTCAAGTCTTAATCGCTCGAGGTCCTCTTGGAGAAATTAAGATTATACCTAATGTTAGGAAAAAGTTTCTTATTTTTAGCTTAAAACATATATATTTAAGAGGAGGGATTCACTTATATTAGTTTAAAATGTTTTTATAATTTTTTTTACGATTTATATTTGTTTAATCCGACAATTATATTTCATATTCTATTCGTGTAGATCGTACACATTAAATTTCAAGTAAATTAAAAATATTTAATTATTTGTTTGATATAAAAAAAAATTTAGACCAACATGATATAAATTTTTTTTTTCTAAATCAAACGATTTTATTAATGAAAAATGGATAACACATCACATTTTGGTCCTCTAAAACACATTGCAAACAACGCAATTGAAATTCCAATTCACCCATCTCCCCCTTCGCAACCAAAAACCAGTCATGGCAGGCACTATTCTCGCACCCAAAACAATTTTTATCCCACACCATCAATAGGCCACCCGACTTGCCTTTAGAGGTGGAGAACACACACTGAAAGTTATTGTGAACCCCAAAAGTTCAATATCTTTGCATCATCAATATTTCTTAATATTGACTCTTCAATCAACATCATTTCAACCTTGAGCTCAAACAAAAGCTTCTTTAAAGTTGCACATTTTGATATACTACCTAATCCACGCTCGTTCCATCTTAATATCTTTCATAATAATTAAACTCCACACCTACAAAAGAAACTACAACAACAAAAACGAAAAACTCATAGGACATAGGACAATCCTTTTTCCTTACCCATACCCAACAGAAACGGCTCCATACATCAATCCGGATCAAAACACTTCACCTAGTCATCCTATCCCCCCCCCCAAAAAAAAAAAAATACACTTCACCCAGTCAAACAAACCGGAAAACACTGCATATGCACGGTTGTGAAACTCTGAGTCTTCACGAGATCACCTTCTTGCATATGCACGGTTGTGAAACACTGCAATGGATCAGGACGGGAGCGGAGATTGCCTTATCCACCTCCGTCACATTCTTGCATGGATGTTGGAACATCCACCTCAATGGATGTCGGTTACATCCATAACCGTTCCACGGTGTTCCACTCTGCTACATCTCAATTTTTTATTAATTATTTTTAATTTAATATTATAAAAATTTGTATTATAATTTATTCATGAACATAATTTTAGTATATAAATTTTTTTTAATGTATATAATATACATATATATATATACTAAAAGTATATATATATAATATTAGTATATATATCTAATATATATACTAACAATATAAGAGAAAATATAAAATATTTTAAGAGATAAAATAGTAATTTCAAAAAATGGGGCATGGCAGAGTGGATCAAACATTTACCAAAACCACTCCGCTCCACCCCACTCCCGCTTTTATTAAAAAAAAAAAAAACTCTTCATTCGGTCGGATCAGATTTTGCTATCCCTAATTGCGGACTCTTTTATGTAAAATATATATATATATATATATATATATATATATATATATGTCAACAAATTGGATGACCCGTCAAACGCGTGGGCTTGATTTGATTTAGATCAAGTCTTGAATAGGGATTTTCAAATTTGAACTTGACACGTTTGTAAAAATATTTTATTATAAAATGATTTTTTAATTTAAAATACATTTAAAAATAAAATGTTACTATAGAAACTTTTTCAAATATTTTAATAATAAATTAAAATAAAATGACTTAAATTGATAAACTGAGCCGACAATCTTTTTTCTTTGATAAGTTCACATGCAAGGTTCTTTTTAGTTTCTTTGATGAGATTCATTTGTTGAAGATGGCTCAAAGATTAACCAAGGCCACCAACCAAGGTCAATAATGGAGGAGCCACCAACCAAGTTGGTGGATGGTAGACCAAGATAATTGGTGGATGGTGGCTACTTTGTTTGCCACTAGCTAGGTGTTCCCACCATGATAGTTGGTGGATGGTGGCTACTTTGTTTGCCACTAGCTATGTGTTCACACCATGGATGGTGGCTATAAAAGGCCATGTAGAGTGAGAGAGAAAAATGTGTGAGTTAAGAGTTTAAGAGTTGAAGCAAATACTCTGAGCTTATTAGAGTTTTCTGGTATTGTTGAGTTGTGAGTTCAGTGCTAGCATAGCACCTTGAATTGTGTATATGTTTGTACTCCATCTCCATTAATACAAAGCTTCAAGCTCCTCCTCCCGTGGATGTAAGCACACTTGCTGAACCACGTAAAATATCGGTGTTATTTCATTGTGTTTAAATCGGTTTTAGTAATCTCGATTTAGTTCCGCACAACAAATTGGTATCAGAGCCAAATTTTACGTAAAACCGAGTTTGTTCGATTCTGTCCGTTTTTCAAAAGTGCTCCAATTTGTGTTTTGAAAATACCAGGTTGAAGAGGTCGTCGAGAGGAGTGCAGCAAAATCAACCGGAGCGCCAGAAGCCGCCGCACGCGCCCACACGCGCCGCCAGAAGAAGCGCCCACGCGCCTCACGCGCCCACGCGCCGCTGGAGGTTGCAGACGCGTGAAGACCACGCGCACCACGCGCCGCACGCGCCATCCAGAGGTTGAAGACGCGTGACCTCACGCGCCCCACGCGCCCCACGCGCCGATCACCAAACAGCCTCCACGCGCCCCACGCGCCGCCACACGCGCCGCCGCACGCGCCCCACGCGCCGCCGTAGCTCCGACCAACTTTTTCGGGCCATTTTTTGAGCTGTTTCCGAACACTATTCCGAGACTTTTCCGAGCCGGTTGAGCTAAACCGAGTCCATTTCGAGCCACTTGTAGCAGAATATTCGTAGAATATTCACCGTGTGTCCAAAATTTACACAGTTGGACCCGTTCCTGGCTATTTCGACTATTCCGGACTCAACCGCGGCATCCGTTTTTCCATACAGGTAACGGAAAAAACTCTGAGTTGGTAATTTTGTTTTATTACCATGGCAGAATCATTAGAGACACATGAAACAACCAGCAGCGCACCATCAAGTTCTTACAACAGAAAGAACTCGATGACCACTGCAAAGTTCGAGGTGGAGAAATTTGATGGCACCAACAACTTTGGCATGTGGCAGTGCGAAGTTCAGGATCTGTTATTCTGAGAGGGGTCATATATCGCTCTGGAAGACAGGCCCAGAGATATTTCGGAAGATGACTGGAAGTTTGTCAACCGTCAGGCTTGTGGCACAATCCGGTTATGCCTAGCCAAGGACCAGAAGTACTTTGTCATGAGAGAGAATAATGCAAAAACTCTCTGGAAACTACTCGAGGACAAGTACATGACAAAATGCATGGAGAACAGACTCTATCTGAAGAAAAAGTTGTTCCGCTTCCAGTATGTGCAAGGTATCACCATGCAGGAACATCTAGTAAGTTTTAACAAAATCCTCGCTGATCTTGAAAATCTAGATGCAAATATCTCTGATGAAGATAAGGCTCTTACTCTGTTAAATTCCTTGCCTGATAGCTATGATCATTTAACCACTACACTGTTATATGGTAAAAATGAGATAGAATATGCTAATGTTAGTAATGCTCTGGTGAATAATGAGTATCGAAAAAAGGATCAGCATGATCACCAGAATACTGCACCAGAAGCTTTAACTGTGTACAGAGGCAGGACGGACAACCGAGGAGCCGGAGAAAACAAGCGAGGTAAATCCCGTTCAAAGAGGGGATCATCAAAAACACGACTCTCAAGGGACGAGTGTGCCTATTGCCATGAGAAAGGGCACTGGAGGAAAAACTGTCCTAACATGAAGAAGTCGACTGTGAATGTAGCTCAAGAATCTGAGGGAGAAGAAGACTCTGCATTTACGATTTCCACAACAACACACTCTTCAAATCGATGGATTCTGGATTCCGGATGTTCCTACCACATGTGTCCGAACCGAGAGTGGTTCTCAAACTTCAAGGAGTTTGATGGAGGGATTGTCCTTATGGGCAATGACAATACTTGTCACACTAGAGGCATCGGAACGATCCGACTAAAAATGCATGACGGTACAATCAGACAACTTACAGATGTAAGGTATGTCCCTGATCTCAAGAAGAACCTCATATCACTAGGGGTCTTAGACTCAAATGGTTACAAGATGACCATTCAGAATGGAGTCCTGAAGGTTGTACGTGGAGCATTCTTAGCAATGAAGGGTTCTATGAAGGGAAATCTGTATCTCCTTGATGGAGAAACTGTGACCGGCAGAGCAGCAGTCTCCCACAACAATGGAGGCGATGAATCTGACACTTCTCGACTTTGGCACATGCGCTTAGGGCATGTTGGAGAGAAGGCCTTGCAAAACCTGATAAAGCAAGGTGTACTGAAGAATGCCAAAACTGGAAAACTTGATTTCTGTGAGCATTGCATCCTAGGCAAGCAAACAAGAGTCAAGTTTGGCACTGCAATTCATCGTACGAGAGCAACATTGGACTACATTCACACTGATGTCTGGGGGCCTTCCAAAAATGCTTCATTGGGAGGTAAACACTATTTTGTGACCTTTATTGATGATTACTCTAGATATGTCTGGGTTTATACTATGAAGCACAAAGATGAAGTTGTAGATATCTTCGTAAAATGGAAGAAGATGATCGAAACCCAGAGCGGGAGAAAGCTCAAGAGACTAAGATCTGACAACGGTGGAGAATACAAATCAGATCCACTGAAGGAAATCTGTCAGAATGATGGGATAATCCGACACTTCACTGTTCCTGGCACTCCCCAGCAGAATGGAGTTGCAGAAAGGATGAACCGAACTTTGGTTGATAAAGTTCGCTGCATGTTATCCCAGTCTGCCTTGAGCAAAGCATTTTGGGCGGAGGCTTTATTGTACTCCGCCCACATTATCAACAGACTACCCTCCACTGCAATTGATGGGAAAACTCCCATAGAGGTGTGGTCCGGACATTCTGCCACTGATTATGATCGGCTTCGTATTTTCGGATGCCCAGCATATTTTCACGTAAGTGAATCAAAACTGGATCCTAGAGCCAAGAAAGCTGTCTTCTTGGGCTTTAGTGAAGGAGTAAAGGCATTCCGACTGTGGAACCCTGAGTCAAAGAAAGTCATCGTAAGCCGAGATGTTACCTTTGACGAATCTGTAATGCTGAAACTGTCAACTCCAGAGAATGAGAACCATGATTCTCTAAAGCAGATGGAGTTTGAATCTGACGATGCTGGTCAAAATTCCGATGAATCTGAACCAGAATCTGATGACACCTTAACTGAAGTGGAGGAGTCATCACCGGAAATCTTTCAGCAACCTGAATCTATTGCCACCAGCAGACCGAAAAGACATATTCGAAAACCTGCTCGGTACACAGACATGGTGGCATTCGCCCTTCCAGTAATTGATGATGATGTCCCGATCAATTACAAAGAAGCTGTAAACAGCCCAGAGCATGCCCAGTGGAAGGAGGCGATGGATGAAGAGATGACATCACTTCATCAGAATCAGACTTGGAAGTTGGTTCCACTTCCAACACTCAAAAGAACAATTGGGTGCAAATGGGTCTTTGCCAAAAAGGAGGGTGCTACCGGCAAAGACAACATCAGATACAAAGCCAGATTGGTAGCCAAAGGTTACGCTCAAAAGGAAGGAATAGACTACAATGAGGTATTTTCACCTGTTGTTAAGCATGCATCTATTCGGATATTATTGGCTTTAGTAGCACAGTATGACCTAGAGTTAGTTCAACTTGATGTAAAAACTGCATTCCTCCATGGTTCCTTAGAGGAGGAAATTTATATGACTCAACCAGATGGTTTTAGAGTCCCCGGTCGTGAAGATTGGGCATGTAAGTTGAATAGGTCTCTATACGGTCTGAAGCAGTCACCGCGACAGTGGTACAAGCGGTTTGACACCTTTATGTTGGATCAGAAGTACACACGCAGTCAATTTGATCACTGTGTTTATTTCCGGAAACTCCAAAATGAATCATTTATCTACTTGCTTTTATATGTTGATGATATGTTAATCGCATCTATAAGCAAGGTGGAGATCGACAGGCTGAAGGCTCAACTGAGCTCAGAGTTCGAGATGAAGGATCTTGGAGAAGCTAAGAAAATTCTTGGGATGGAAATCAGCAGAGATAGAAAAAATGGTGTGATCAAATTGACCCAGGCTCAGTATCTGAGCAAAGTACTTCAGAGATTTGGCATTAATGATAAGACCAAATCTGTAAGTACTCCTTTAGCGGCACATTTCAAACTCAGTGCATTGATGTCACCAAGTACAGATGGTGAGAAGAGACAGATGGATCATGTTCCATATGCCAATGCAGTAGGTGCCCTAATGTATGCAATGGTGTGTACGAGACCTGATATTTCACATGCTGTCAGTATGGTAAGCCGGTACATGCATAATCCTGGTAAAGGCCATTGGCAAGCTGTGAAATGGATTCTACGGTACATTCATGGTACTGTGGAAACAGGCTTAAAATTCGAGAGAAGTAAAACTATTGGCAAGCATCTTGTCGGATATGTGGATTCAGACTATGCTGGAGATCTTGATAAGCGTCGTTCAACTACTGGTTATGTGTTCACCATAACAGGAGGACCAGTAAGTTGGAGATCAACTTTACAGTCAACGGTAGCTCTGTCTACAACAGAAGCAGAGTACATGGCTGTAACGGAAGCTTTCAAGGAAGCAATTTGGCTTCAAGGATTGATTGATGATTTCGGGATAGCACAGGAAAAGGTAGATGTTTTCTGCGATAGCCAGAGTGCCATTTGCCTAGCTAAGAACCAAGTTCATCACAGTCGGACCAAGCATATTGATGTTCGCTACCACTTTATCCGAGAAATAGTAGATGAAGGAAACATTCTACTACAGAAGATCGGGACTGCAGATATGCTAACAAAAATAGTTTCTGGGATCAAGTTTCAACATTGTTTGGACTTGATCAATATCTCTCGAGTTTAAAGCACCTGAAGGAGGAAGGAGGAAGCTCTGATCAGTGAATTCTCTCTGTGGATTCTCGCCAAGGTGGAGATTGTTGAAGATGGCTCAAAGATTAACCAAGGCCACCAACCAAGGTCAATAATGGAGGAGCCACCAACCAAGTTGGTGGATGGTAGACCAAGATAGTTGGTGGATGGTGGCTACTTTGTTTGCCACTAGCTAGGTGTTCCCACCATGATAGTTGGTGGATGGTGGCTACTTTGTTTGCCACTAGCTATGTGTTCACACCATGGATGGTGGCTATAAAAGGCCATGTAGAGTGAGAGAGAAAAATGTGTGAGTTAAGAGTTTAAGAGTTGAAGCAAATACTCTGAGCTTATTAGAGTTTTCTGGTATTGTTGAGTTGTGAGTTCAGTGCTAGCATAGCACCTTGAATTGTGTATATGTTTGTACTCCATCTCCATTAATACAAAGCTTCAAGCTCCTCCTCCCGTGGATGTAAGCACACTTGCTGAACCACGTAAAATATCGGTGTTATTTCATTGTGTTTAAATCGGTTTTAGTAATCTCGATTTAGTTCCGCACAACATCATTAGCCTAACAGTTGCATAATTTTATTATTTTTTTATAATATTAAAATAACTACAGTTAAAAATTATCCAATTATTTTAAATAATATTTATGAAATATATTGTTTATTACGCATATCATTTGCAAGTAATCTGACATCCAAAAGTCGAACAAAGTAATTTCTATTTTCTTTGTTACTTTAGCAATAAAACATTAAAACTTATTAGGTACGTAAATGAAAGTATAATGTCAAAATATTAAATAAATAAAAAAAAAAATAAGTAGGTCTCCTGCCCTATCAGATCAAACAGCCGACGTACCGACAGGAGGAAAGGTAAAATTAAGATTAAAAAGAAAGAAAGACGAGAACGAACGATCTCGACAGCTTAGCAGCGAAAACTTAGTATCTATCGTGCGAGGTCGAATAGAAACACATGTTTGCTTCAAATTATTATATACATATATGGAAAAGTTTATATATACACAAAAATATATAGATAAATATACACATAATTCATTTTTCTCATATTAATTATTTTAATTTAATAAAAAAAATCATTTTATTCTTTTATTTTTCAAAAGTGCCATTACAAACAGTTATGTATTTATTTGTGTGTATGTAACCTTGTTTTATATATATCGATAATACAATTAGTGATACCTAAACCCTTCGCAAAGCTATTATTATTCTATATATTGATTGAAAAGTTTTTAAATTCTATAAGCGAAATTTAAAATATTTTTATGAGCCATTTTAATTATTCTATACATTTATTAATTTTCTAAAATATACCATCCGTTGATGATAATCCTTTACCTTACCTAACTCGTGGGGTTTAAAAACTCCGGTACCCTTGGAGTGATAATTTTCCTATATATAAGAAGGATGTGGATTTCCTACTTATTAGCTGTGCTCCAGGCATTTGGTAACTGCTATTAAGATTAAAGAGACCAAGACTTGGCAAACATAGAAAAGAGAATGACTTTGTTTTCCCTCTCTCATTTGCATCCTGCGCCAACGAGCAAGAAGAGATGCTTCCAATCGAGAAAAAAGCTCAAGGTTTGTTGTTAAAGACTTGTAGTCTTATAAAGTTTTTCAAAAATGTGAACCAACAAGGAATTTCTTAGTTTTTATTGTTGGCATTTTCTTTATGCTTCTTCTTTGTTTTTTGTTTTGATACATATGAACAAAAATAATAGCTTAAAGAACACACACTTTAGGTCGTATTACACCTAACAAATCATATTGTAAATGTCTTACAAGAGAAACAGGTGGATCATTCAACTTGTAATCTCAACATTGACATTGTGATTTGAAGAAACTAAAAATCTGCACAAAAATTTGTCTCCTTATAGATATGTTGTAGCTGACAAATCCAGTCTCGATTCAACTTTTTTTTTTGCAACCATATATTAGTTGATAAAGAAGGTCTTTCTCATGAAGTGGTTGTAAAATCTTTTGAACTGCCAAAAATGAATCTCACTCAACAATCAGATATATGTCTGCAACCATGCTTTTTCTTTGTTCGTTGGTATATATTATAGTTTCATGTAAATGAAAATATTATCTACTGGATTGTTAATTAAAACCCCAAAACATTTAGTTAGTCAAATTAGTGTTTGTTTTTTATATCTCTTGATCATATATTTAATATTAAATTTATTTTCTTTAAGAAAAGAAATTTGGAATTGAATTGGTCAATTGAATTGAACTGATTGAATCGAAACTGATACCACCATCAGTTCAAGCCCTAGTTCGATTTTTAAATCATTGGTTTACCGAGTCCCTTATGGAAGAGAATTGGTATTTAATTTATGTCCTATGAATTTTGTCACAAATGTTATGTGTTTCTTTTTTTAAAAAAAAAAAACAAATATTATTCGATTTTCATCATATTGGTTTTAACTTTCTTTTTTTTTTTTTCTTTTTCTTTCCATATTTGTTTATGAATTTCTAAATCTCACCAAGATATGTAATTTTAATAAATTATATTGCTTTTGGAGAACCCAACCATAAGTTAGAGTTTCAAGTCTTAATAACTCATTACACCAAATTTGACATATAACAATATTTTGAAGTGCTGTGAAAACTAAAAAAACTGCTGTTGTAAGATAAGACAGCATTTTTTCATTTGTTGTATATGTGGCTGCAACCTTTACATATGTATAATAACACTAATTATCAAAATGCTGCTATTTTTACTTTATAACAGTTTTTCAAGATCTTTTGCTTGCATTTTTCAATTGCTGTAAAATATCTCAATGATAGCAATTATAAGTGCTACCAAAAACATTTTTATATGATAACATATATAACAGCACATGTCAAATGCTTCTAAAAATAACTAAAAATGCTGTAATTATTGGCCATTATAATATATAATAGCATTATGCAAAATGCTATCAAAGTATTGTTTTTTATATTTTTAACAACATTTGAGAAATGCTATAAAAAAATGCTATCTAATACTAATTTTGGGGTAGTGGCTAGAGTGTCCTCTTCAAGAACCCAAGATATTGTACCTAATGTTGCAAAAACAAATTCTTAATTTTACCTTAAAATGTATATTCTTAGTGCGCACGAAGTCACAAACAATCTAGATTAGGTAAAAGATGATAAATCTAGCCAAACAAAATAAACAAATAAAAGACTTGAGCCCAATTTAGAGGTTAAGACTTTCATCATTTCAAATCTCACCTATATGTCAAGGTGGCGTTTAGGTGGGTTGGGGCGAGTCCAATTTGGATCATTTTAAATTTAAATGGTTCGAGTTTGGCACTTAAATTATTAGGATTCAAGTCATTTTGATATCAAATTATTATTTTTTAAAATCAAATCAATTTAAAGTTGAATCGTTTTTCAATTTAAGTTAGGCGAGTTCAGATTGTTTACATTTCTAATAAAATCAGATTAAGTTGAGTAATCAAACAATATTTTCAAGTTTGGATCAGTTTTAACAGCTTATCTCCAAGATTTTTCATTCCTTGGTAGGTGCAAATTTGTTTAAATAACAGCATGATGGTTTGAATCTCATTAACTCTTCATTTCATCTTTTCTAACCTTTACCATTAATAATGTTGAGGTAATTAATGAGTCTGTTTCATTCCATTTTTAACTCATTATGGATAGTCATCACATTCAACTATGGTTTCTCGTCGACATGGACTGAAATTACGTTTACAAAAAAAGATTGGAAGGAAAGAGATGAGCACTAGACTTGTGGAGTTGAAAGTGGAGATGGAAGAGATAAGAGAAGAGCAAAAAATCATAAAAGAAGGACAAAGACAAGTTCGAGAAAAATTCGAAGCCATTGAAGCAGAATGCGAGCAACTTAGGCAGGAAACTAATCTAATAATTCAGCAAAGCACACACACTCAACTTCGTCTTGTTCTCATGTTTAAAATTCTCAAGGCAAGAGAGGAAAGTGATTTTACTAAGGCTGCTCACCTCACTCAGTTGCTTCGGTTAGTTCAATCCTTCCTAGCTTTACTTATTATTTGCTTTTGCATAGGAATGATAACGGTTTGGTTTGGTTTCGAATAAAATTACGGTTAATATGCAATATTTTAAAACTTAAACTGAAATCAAATCGAATAATTTTTTTAATCAAACCAATCTAAACCGAATTTTAGCGATTCAGATCGGTTCGGTTAATCAATTTTTAAATTTAAAAAAAAATTATATTATATATATATTTTTTGTTAATTTAGAAGTAAAAATATTTATTTTTATATTATGAAAATAAAAATAATTAAAAAAAAAACTAATTGCGGTATTTAGCTTGTGAATCAAAAACCAAACTGGAACCCAATAAGATTATTACTGTTCGAACCAAAATTGAATCGAATTTAATAAAAACCAAATCGAACCGAACATTATAATTCAAATCAATTTTCAATTTTCTCAGAATTTTTCAGCATGACAATTAGCAAAGAAAAATGAAATGAAGATTAAGTAACGAAAATTTTTAATCTCCTTTTCTCTTCCTTTTTGCAGTGAGATAATAGCAACTACAACATCAAGCATTGAGTGATAAAATTCTCTGTTAATTGAAATCAAAGGATTATTGAGTTCGAAGTCATAAAATTCTGGTTTTCTATTTTGGCCTTCAGTTGTTGTAGTAGTTAAACTATTTTCTTACTTAAGGCATTGTATTTAATTTTGTGTGGCAAACTTAATTCATGGCAAGGAGAGGTTAATGCATGATTTCGTCCACAAATTATGTGCTAATCATTCATCCCTCCAACATTGAGTTTTAACTTTTAATAAGATTAATTATGCTATGAAAAACTGAAAACGTATTAGGACTATTAATGTGTTTATAATAATCTTTTGGTTTAAATATAATAAATCCCTTGTATTTAAATTAAACAATTATCTAAGTTTCAATTATTTTATTGCAATTAATTTAACGTTCAAATGTATATTTTATCCAATTGAATCCTCAAATACCTATTTTCACTCAATTGAATCCTTGATTGTGGTGTAGTTAATGTTCCTCTTGGTTTCATAAATTCCCCGCTAAGTTAAGAGCAGGAGTAGAGTTGACAAAATTGACATGTATATGAAAAACTTGTTTGATTTTTCTAAATTCGAATTCAATCCAATCCAATTTAATCAAAAAAACAAATTTAACAATTTGAGTACTTCTATCTGAATCTGAAATAATGCAAATATAAATGACATCTGAAATAATGCAAATATAAATGACCTGAAAAGATTAATGATTAGACCCGAACTTATTTAAGTCGAGTTGAGTTGACTTTTTGAATTTGATCCGAACTTTTGCTGAAGTTTGACCTTGGGATTTGACCCGGACTAGACTTAAATAATTTCGACATGAGCCACCAAACCGGGGCTTTAGGGTCCGAAAAAAGAATGTCTTAATTAACCAAAACGGACTCAAAATAATTGAGACTTTAAAATTAAACCGAGAAAAATAATTGATTTAAGAACCATGGAATCAGACTAAAGAAATACTGATTCAACCCAAATAAATTGGCTACAATATTTACTAGAAAGTAGCATCAGACGAATTTCAAACATTTACCTTACACCGACCAAATTAAAGTCCAAATTGATTTAAAAAGAAATACTGATCCAAAGTAAAGTTTGGTAAATACAAACATAAGACTTAAATACAACATTAACAACATGACTCCAACTTATCTATGTTTAAAGTTATACCCTAAGAAAACAGAGCTACTAGTTCTTCTTTATTCACTTCAATCAATAAAACAACTTCAGGCTTCAGATTATTCCTGTGCTATTATTCCACTGAAAAAAAAGAAGGAAATTTTAGGTTAATTTCATCTTTCTTTAGGATGCCCAACAAAAAATGATAATCAATTAAACTGACCGAAGCAATTAAGTGAGAAGCCTTAGCAAAATCGCCTTCTTCTCGTGCCTTGAGAATGTTGAACATGAGAGCCAGGCGGGTTTGAGTGTTAGCACTCTGTTGGATTATTTGCTTAGTTTCTTTCCTTAGTTGCTCGCATTCTTCTTCTATTTCTTCGAATTTTCCTCGAACTTGCCTTTGCCCTTCTTTAATAAGTTCTTGCTCTATGCTTATCTCTTCCATCTCAGTTTTCAGCCTTCTAAATCTTACTGTCATACTTTTCTTTGCAATCTTTCTCTGCCAATATTTATCAGTTAGAAACAAGGAAAGCAGTAAGAAACTCTAGAAAACATACGTAATATACAGATATACCTTTAGCTTGAGGCATCTTTGTTTCTTTATTTGGGTCGATTTGGTATTAAGAGAAGCCATGATTATGAATGTGTTCACTTATACCTTTTGCTAGCAGTGGCCAAATGCTTTCAACAAAGCAACATGTCCTTATATACTGTTTCAATGGATTCCGGTGCAAGGAATTAAAGTTTCTGGTTAAAAACTTCGTAAGCACGTACGTTTGTGTTGTGAGCTTTTGACAAGAAATAGAATTTCTCTTTCTTATTGGTTATTGCTAACTTTCTCAACAAGGTTTTGGCCAAACAAAGATTCGTGGAATTGTTGGCTTAATTTCCTTGGATCTTAAAACTTTGAGATACCATTGTTAAGCCTTATTAGATGTAGATTTTTTTTTCCTAAAATACTTCCTCTATTTTTAATTGAATATTAAAATGTTTTTTTTATTAGTTTGTTCGGAGAAAAAAACTATATTCACTTTCTTGACCAAAAAGAAAATCTGTATGGTATCTTGATGCTTTTTAACGTAAGTTTGTGAGAAATTTCTTATTTTTTACTCACTTTTTAATAAAATTCTCAACCGCATAATAGAAAAATTGAGAGAAAAGAAAGGATCTACTATATTTATTTTTGAGTCCTAAGAGACCAAAGAAGTGTTTTTTTAGTTTCTAGAATTATTTTGGTCTATTGCCTATGGGAGGGTAAAAAGTTTTTTTTTTTTTGTTGAAAAGTTTGGAAGAAAAAAGAAACAGAAAACTTCTATCGAGAGAGAAGGAGAAGAGGGGAGAGGAGAGAGAAGAAGAGAGGGGAGAAGAGAGAGGCGGTTGAGGGGAGCCGAGCAGTGATGGAGGAGGAGGAGGAAAGGGAAAAAAATGGAGGAGAGAGAAAGCCACCTGCAATGAAGAAAGAGAGAGGAGGAGAATGATCGAAGGGGCCGGCTACCTCGATGGGCCGGTGACATGGCTAGCAGCCTACTAGTTGGAGAAGGAGGCGGAGGAGAACACTACAAGAGAACGGACTTTTACCAACGGAAATATTCGTCGGTAAAAGTTCAATTTTCGTCGGTAAAGGGTATTATCGATTGAATTTTTCGTCGAAAAATTCCGTCGGTGATACTATTTCCTTCGGTAAAAAATTTCCGTCAGTAATACTTTTACCGACGGAATATTTCGTCGATAATATTTGAATTGGATTAAAAAATAATTTTTCTAAATTTTATATAATATTAATAAAAATATTATTATTTCGCATTAATTTCTATATTATAAATTATCTAATATTATAAATAAATAAAATACTTAATAAATTGCAATATTATTTTCCAAACCAGAATTTAAAACAAGTAGTATTAAACATGAAATTCTCTCACACATCAATAGCACAAGAAAATGTTAAAACTGGGAATCAAGTTCAATGATGAAGATTATATTAACACTTTAACTACAATATCCAACAATCATGCATGGTACACACACACAGAGGGGGGAGAGATTGTTTCAGGGCCATTATGATAGAAAATTTGCCTTGAAATACCTACATAAGGCTAACAAAATAAATAATTACATTTGTATTTGAATAAACATTGGCAATTTTTTTTTTTTTGCTCAGCCAACAAAGTAACTTTATTCATTTAAAGTAGTAGGTTACAGAATATATGATTGCCAGAAAAAAAAACAGACCCATGAAAAGAACCCTCCTCTTGACTGAATACATATATCACATCCTTTAAAAAAACCAAAACATCACCTTACCACCATGCCATGACAGATAAAGCTAGTGTTGAATTCATCTTGCTTTTCCTGCAAAACCCACCCAAGCAACAGAAGACAAACAAACCGACAAAATAATGCTTGCGCGCAGGTCGGACAGCGACGGACCCTGGCGTGCACAGATGGCGGACGGCTGGGGAGGAGGTGGTTGGGTCTCGGGAGGCGCGGGGATGGGGGAGGAGAGGAGAGGAAAGAAAGAAAAATGAAAGAAGAAAGAAGAAGAAGACTCGGGCATTTAATTATGCCTAAGATTTTTACCGACGAAAATTTCGTCGATAAAAAGTTCCTAGAATTTTGAAATAATTTTTTTCGAAAATTCAAAAATTCCGTCGCTAAAAAGTATTAGCGACGGAATTTTTGAATTTTCGAAAAAAATTATTATTCAAATTGATTTATGTGAATAAAAAATAAAATTAATTATGAAAATTAAATTTCGTCGGTAATACTTTTTAGCGACGGAATTTAATTTTTCGGTTTAATTTTTTTCAAATAAAAAAATCCGTGTTTTTTTTTTACCGACGAAATTTTTCGTCGGTAATAATTCTCATTCCGTTAGTATACTTTGGCAGGAACCAATTAGATTTCCGCCAAAGTATTACCGACGGAAAATTTCAGTCGTAAATATTGCGTCAGTAATAGAAAATTTCCGTCGGTAATGTTCAAAAATTCCGTCGATAATAGTCTAAAACATTACCGACGGAGTTTTGTCTGTAATGCTCGAAATTCCGTCGGTGATTCTATTTATTACCCAAGGATTAATTTCGTCGGTAATAAATCCGTCGATAATTCGACGTTCTCTTGTAGTGGAAGAAGAAGAAGAAGAAAAGGAAAAGGAAAAAATAAGAAAAGAAAATGTTTTTTTTTTCTTATTATTGTTTTAATTTTTATAATTTATTATTTTATTAAAAAATTAACAAATATATATTTTGGTTAATTTTTTAAATAACTTTTTGATTTTTGTGTATTAAAAATTATAAATATTTTGCATTATTTTTTATTAATTTTTTAATGAAAAATCATTGTTTAAAAATAATTATAAAAATTGATTTATCACTTTGTAGTTTTAAAATTAAACAAAAATATTAAATAACTTATTAATTATTTTTTTTATTTATTTTAAATAATGTATTTAAAGGGCTTGATCTGCACGTTGACTCGCTGGTTGATTTAGGATTCGTACCTGACCCACATAATGTATTTTTAAATAATGTATTATCTTTACACATAATATTTTTGTAATTTAAAATAAAAATTGGTAAATATAATAAAATGTGTTAAGTCAGAATAATTAGACCTGTCCAAGGGACAGGCTACCCGTCTGATCAAAATTGGGTCGGGCCTGGGCAAGGATTTTTCAATTCAAGCTGGCCCGACTCGAATCACTGTTCATTCAATAAAAAATATTTTTTTATTTAAATTTAATTATAAAAAATATAAAAACTGACTATTTTAATATTTTAACTTTTTTGAACAGTAAAACGAGTTTACGGGCCTGCTCGACCCAAACCTGCTGAATATTACTTTTTAAAAATAATTACATGAACTAATTAATTAAGCTCTAGATTCAATTGCTTCCTCTATTTTTAATTGTATGTTCAAATGTTCTTTTTGATTAGCTTGAAGAAAAAAATTATATTCAGTTTCTTGGCCAAAAAGAAAACCAGGTTGAGAGAAAAGAAAGGATTTTTTTTATTTTTATTTTTATTTTTATGATTAATTGGTAGTTGACGTTGGAAAGCTATGTAGTATGTACAACGTAAGAAAAAAGTAGTATGAATGTGCCTTAGGATTAGGACTTGGGATTACCGACTTCGGATTTTGTCTAATTTTATACTTCCTCTATTTCTAATTGAATGTTCAAATCATCAAATGTTCATATAAATCAGTTTGTTCGAAATATATATATATATATTAATTTTCTTGGCCAAAAAGTAAGATGTGTGCCTTAGGAATTGGGATTACGGACTTCGGACGTACGTCTTCTTAACTACTAAGTATTATTCTGAGACACTTTGAAATTACTGTAATTATTCAAATCTTGTGTTAAGAAGAAGAAGAAAAAAAAAAAAATTTGTCAAACTTGCATGTTGGGTAATTGTCTCCACCTGAACTTATTTTCTTTTTTCAAATGTAGCATTTGTTTATATGAATCTATATATATATATATATATATATATTTAATAAATTATACCCATTATTACAATTATAAAATTTGATCCCAATTTTTTTATCCCAATTTAAATGTAAACAAATAATAATAATAATTCGTGATTTTACAGTAGACTTGTCCAAAAGCCGGGCTATCCTTCTGTTCTGACAAGCCCGATCCAAGTATTTTAATAATTCGGGCTGGTCTAGCCCGAATTACTATTAATTAAATACAAATATATTTTTTTTATTTAAATTTAATTATAAAATATATAAATATTAATATAAAAATAATTTTTAATATTTTTGTGAATAGTAAATAGGTTTTCAGGCAGGCCAAACTCGAACTTGGATAAGAAAATAAAAAAATTCTAGGACTCGTCCTAGCTCGGTTCTTAGACAAATCTACTTTGGAGAGCATAGTACTACTAAATTACCATGTTTTGATTTATTTTTCTTAACTATACTGTTGTCACTACTAGGGGTGTTCAAATAGTTAATAACCGAACCGAAATTTCATTAACCGAATTAATCGATTTTTTATTTATTTTAACCCTTAATCGAACCGAATAGGAAGAGATATAAATTAACCGAACTGAAATTATTTCTGTTAATTCAATCAATTTTTGATTAACCGAAATAAATTTTTATGCATGGGTTACTGCAATATTCTGGCCATTATTCCATCTTTTCTCAAATAACATGCAACTCCTAAGTATTATTCCAGCAATACTCATTGCCTTCTGTATCTAGAAAAGAAGTATTGTACTTTTCATACAATTATAAGCATTAATTCTAGAAAATATTCTTGTAAAAAGGAAAAAAAAATGTTTCAATCAAAAACATAAAAAATAATATTGGGTTAGTTTCAAACAAACAACCAACCCTCAAAAAGGACACTGAAGAAAATTATGATATTCTTACCAAATTTTAACAGAACTTAGCAACCCAAAAAAGTTGCAATGGTGGGTGGGACGGTGGTCGGTGGGTGCAATTGAGAAGTCCAAACTTAAAAGAGAGGATCGAGAAGCCAAGGCTCAAGGGATGATGACTGATTGATGAGACTGAGATGGAGAGTGAGAGAGGAGTGACCAGAGAGAGAAAGGAGGCTGAGACTTAGAGTGAGGGCAGCAGGGTCGGGGTTTGAGTTAACAATAAGGGAAATTGATTTAGGCCTCGTTTAACATTGTTTCTGGCACAGTTTTTGATATCAAAAGTTGTTTTTAACCGCAAACGTAATTCTAAACAGATAAAAAAAAATTGGCTTCTGCTGTTGAAACCATGGTTTGAAAAGTCAAACCAAAAAGCCAAAAAATATAGCTTTTGGGCTTTAAAAGTTGACTTTTGGATAAAATGACTTTATTATCCTCACATCTCTACACTTTTATTATGTTAAACATATCTTTTTTTGACATTTCAATTTCCTACAACACTTTTTCATAGCAATAATAAACACTTAAAAGTTTTTAAACCACACTTTTTCACCACATTTTATAAACACAATTTTTTCAACTCAAGCTTTTTCCAACCAAGCTTTTTCCAACACCAATGGTAAACTAGACCTTAGTGATTTAGGGTTTTCGTTATGTTTTATTTTATTATTTTATAAATTTATTTAATTTAAAAAAAAAGACATACACTATACGGTGGAGGGTATTACCGTTTAGTGTATTTCGATTAATATAGTTAATTTAGTTATTTTTGTTTAACTGGATCAAATTAACCGATAATAAAAATTTATCAAAAGCCTTTACCAATAGCCGAACCAAAATATTTTTGGTTAATCGATTAACCGAACCGAATTCGATTTTGGTCAAATAATTCGGTTAAAATCGAATAATGAATACTCCTGATCACTACAAGAAAAAATACCTTTTAAAGACGATTTTTTACCTGTAGGGGCGGCTTAAACCGCCTCTAAATCTGTAGAGAGGATTTTATAGAACCGCAATCGCTCGTATTCAACCGGTTGTACTTTAATAATATTATTAAAAAAAAATCTGTGTCGGGTCTGGTCAGCTCGCCGGCCCATACTACTGTTAATATATTATTAAAAGATAAAAAAATATTTTTATATTAATATATTTAAATAAAAAATTATTTTTTATTATTTAAACAGTGATCTGGACTAAGTCAACCCGGACCAAATGATTAAAATATATGTCCAAACCTGACTCAATATAGATCAAGCCTTTCGGATTGAACGAGCTATTCAACCCATAAGCAGGTCCAGTTATAAGTTATAATCGCCTCTAGTCCGATCACTTTAAACTAATGAAACATAAATAGTTAGTATTTTGAGGTGGTTTAAACAATCTCTACAGGGGTTTGCTTGTTTCTTTTTTCAAATACATAAATCGAATCAAATTATTAAGTAATAAATATTTAATAATGCCAATCAAATATATCAAATTTGATTCAAAATTTAATTAATTATGAATAATAATCAAATAGAATTTAATGCACAAGAATGAAAGATTAAAATTAATCATTAAGAAAAATTAATTCACAAATATAAGAGAATAGTCCTCAAAATGTAATTTTAAATTCTTAAAGCATGTACAAAGCAATTTATTTAATCTCAAAATGCAATTTTCTATTCTCAAGCATGTATAAGGCAATATCTACAAGGTTATTAAGACAACAATTTATAAAACATCTTTTCAAAATCTCAAATATCATTGAAAGTTCAAGTGAAATAAAGGAACGAAATAAATTTTTCTGGTTCATCAATAGATCTGCTTATGGGCCTGGCTGCGATCAAGACTTTTTTTCAACCTTATTCAAGCTCGGCCAAATTTGTTGGCCCGTTTTACTATTCATTTAATATTAAAAAATTTATTTTTATTTTTATATATTTTATAACTAAACTTAAATAAAAAATTATATTTTATTATTTAAATAGTGATTCGGGCCTGATCAACCCGAATCACAAAAACTCTTATCCAAACCCATTTCAATACGAGTTAAGCCAGGCGGGCTGCCCGACCAAGAGCAAAACAAATTCAATTGAAACCATTAATAAACCTTAACCTCATTTACATCAAATAATCAGTAGTGATAAGCTCAATTTATCAAACAAATGGAGTTCAAAGATCCTACACCATTTATGTTTCTTTGAAAAGTTCCTAACTTGCTAAAACAATGGAAATATGTAGGACGAAAATTCTAACAGAAACTTTTGTCGGAAATATGTAGGTAACCCTACTTATGGGCCGGGCAGTCCACTCAATTCGGTCCGGATAACTATTTAAATAATAAAAAAGTAATTTTTTATTTAAATTTAATTATAAAAATGTATAATTATTAATATAAAAATAATTTTTTAATATTAAATAAACAGTGAAACGAGACAGTGGACCGGGTTTGAATAAAGATGAAAAAAAATCCGACTTACGGCCCGGCCCATGAGCAGGTCTATATGTAGGACGGTAGAAATTTTCCATATACGTATCAACTGAGCTAATATTCAGCTGGAATAAAGTGTCAATTTCTAAACCTCAATTAATGGGCCCTGGCTTTTTGGAAATTAATACATTTTTGGGTCTAAAGAAACCGTATACGTATTAATACATTTTTGGAAATTTATAGAAAAAAGTCTATTATTGTCCCATCCCATGGGCTGACTTACTGGTAGCCCAACCCGTAGAGGCATCCAAAGACTTTGTAGACTTCCATCAATTAATATATTCAGTAAAATCAAATTTGCACATTAGGTAGGTAGCCAGAAAAGTCAAGTGGCATAGGGGTAAATAAAAGCACTTGGATTGATTTTTGGATGCAATTAAGAATTAAGTGCAACGAAGAAATGAAGTCTTTTGCTTCAAACGCGCTTAACCATGAAGTATATAAAAGTTTTACCTTTACAGCTTAATATGTATATATTTATATGGATTTATATTCCCTTTCACAAGAACTATATAAAAAAAAAAAGTACGAATATTTTTTTGATTAATTTATTTTGGTTAGTCTCGAGAAAGACTGAATTAGTCTCGTAATACACACAGTTCAAATTTCAAAGTAATTACTATTTAGTAAATTGTATCATTAATCTTTAACTTTTTCATAACGTTTCATTTTCATATTCATTCATTATTAAAAAATTCAACTTTCTAGCGGAGAGTTCTGAATTTATTTGAAATCCATCTTTGATGCGAAATGTTTTGAATAGATATCCTACATTTGAGTTTATTTGGATTGTTCAAATTTCAAAGTAATTACTATTCATTCATTATTAAATTTATTTGAATTTATTTGGTTGGAATAATTAAATTTGCCACAAAAGTCAAATCTTTGATGCAAAATTTTTTGGATAGATATCCTACATTTGAATTCAATTTTTTTTTTATTAAAAAAATATCTTTCTAATTGCTTTGGAACAATTAAGAAATTCCATCATCTCACAGACTAATATATTGATCTCATAAAAAAAAATTTCCAAGATTAAATTTTGAAACTTTCAATTCATAAATGTGAACTTCTAGTTGTCTGTTACAAATAAGTAGCTATTGCTGTCAAAGACAAGATCTTCTCTGTTCTTGTATGAATTCAAGCTTGCGTTCATTTTCTATATCTCACATATATGTGTACACACAAATTTCGCGACAAAAATATGACAAGGAAAATTTGGAGTCAAATAATAATTTTATTAATCAAACTTTGAGGTTACAATCTCTGAATATTCTTAAAGAAAGAAATCCTTTGATTCTTTTCTTCAGTAAAACTTTGATCCAAGGGTTTTCACGACTTGATCTTGAATTGGTGAGATCTGCTTCAAGGGTCTTCTAGACTTGGTCTTGAAAAACAGGAATTATCTCCTTTCCTTCGATGAACAAGATCGGAGAGCAGCTTCTTTGAGAATTCTCAAGAACAAGCATCGCGTTCTTAGAATTTCTCTAATTTCTTCTTAAGACTTTTGAGAGGATTTGACTCTTCAAAATCTTCTTCTCTTCAGGCTTTCTGAATTATGAATTTGTGTTAAGGGGAGGTCTCTATTTATAGTGGTAGCTAGCCAGGTGAAAGAGAGTTTTAAAAGAACTCATCCTCCTTATTTATCTCTTAATTAATTTAATTTAATTAGAGATAATATCTTCTTATTTATCTCTTAATTAATTTAATTTAATTAGAGATAAAATTTTTATCACTTAATTAATTAATTAAATTAAAGATAAAATATTTATTTATCTCTTAATTAATTTAATTTAATTAAAGATAAAACTTTATTATTTATCTCTTAATTAATTTAATTTAATTAGAGATAGAAATTTATTATTTATCTCTTAATTAATTAATTAAATTAGAGATAACATAATTATGACACATGGGTAAAATTTGATTGGATAACCCATGAATCCTTGCAACTTAATTGGTCAAACCATGTGTACATATTTAATTAATTATAAAATAATTAATTATAATATGATAATATCAATTTCACATGGTAATGTATAATTTAATTGAAAATTTCTTAATTAAAGAAATTCCAATTGACATGTGGCTATTTGTAATTGGTTACAAATTTTCTCCTTCTACAAATGCCCACTCAAGACTTGGTTACGTACACGATTTTTTTTTTTTTTTTAGTGTAGCAAGTGGACAAGTCTTGAAATTTAATTTGCTTTTGATGCCAGAATTTATTTACACCAATTAATTATTCTCATATAATTTTGTATATGAGACGAAAAAATAGATTTAGCAAATATAATTTCCTATGCATCAAAATGGACCATGAATGGAAGATCGGCCCACCTAAATGGTTTAGCAAAAAATGGATATTGGGCCAATATTGGCCTACGTAAAAGAAAATATAGGCCAATGTTGGCCTACGTAACAAAAATGGTTTTAAGCCAAACTTAATTTTTTTTTTCAAAGAGTTTGACTTGGTAAAGGATCCCAACAACTCATGCAAAACATAATTCTCAGTTTGATATATAGAGACGCAGACCTTCTAGAATAGAAACTAGGTCGGTTCCATATCTACTCAAAGTCTAATTGAGATTTGTAGTCCTATTGGGATTTAAACTGATGCACTATATATACTTCCTGGCTCTTTGAATTTTTGTATTTTCAACAAGCATCAGCAATTCTCTTGACCGAGGTTCGTAACTTCTTGAAATCACTTCCCTCTTTATTTTTTTCTGATTTTTTATATTGAAGATTCCAAAGCGTTTGTCTTTTTATACCAGGGATCGAGACGCTACAAACTAAAGCTGCTGTAATCGGATCGAAACTTAACCACTGAAGTATCGTGAGTGCACTAATTCATTTTGTTTCTTTTAGAATAATAGTTCCATTGTTGCCAAAAGGAAACAAAACCGTAAGCGAAACTAACCACGGCAGAAGATCGAAATAATTCCTTTTTTTTTTACCTTTAAACGATGTCTAGCCAGATGATCCCTAGGAACCCAACCTCTATCTATCGCGTTTCCAATTCCCTAATATCAGGTACGGGATTTCGGGACCGGTTTTTTTTTACCTGTTTCAAGGGGATACTGGGGAAGGGTTTCAGTTCCCTAACATGGAGCATCATCATCCGAGTGGGTTTCGGTTCTCGGATTTTGCTGGTGGTGCGAGTGGTGATCTTGGCTGCGGATTCATCAAAGGCCAAAGCTAAACCTCTCATCACTTTAACTCGTGTTTTACTCACGTGACTCAGAACAAAAACATAGGGCTAGCTGTGACTCACAAGAAAACCACCGGCTTTTGGTCCAAAAAAGGAAGAAAAAAAAAAGAGGGAGGCAAAGAATTAATGGAGACAAGTAGAGCAACAACAGGAACCTCCCTAAAGAAGAAAATGAGCAAGTGGTAGCCGGTTCGGATATAATGGAGTTGATTGAGAACGAGGAGGTATTTAGTGGTTTCGTGGATTATAATTTCAAGGAGCTTGATAAGGACATCGATAGTCAGCTTTTTGTGAAAGAGTTACAGCCTGCTGTTGCTGATATTGGTGCTGCTCTTGGCTTGCCTGCTCAGAGTTCTTCTCCTGGTTCTGACAATATTTACTCTGAGGTTTTGAACGAATTCACCCATGGAAAACAAGAAAAAGTGAGCAAGACAGAGTTTAAAGAGGTTCTTTCAGATATTCTACTAGGTATGGCCGCGGATTTGAAGCGAGATCCTATTGTGATCCTCCGTATTGATGGAGAAGACCTCATTGGAGTTCATAATGATCCAAGTTATGAAGCAGAGATGGTGTCCATATTTTCACAGATAAGGTCAGATGATGCATCGCTGCGTGATTGCATTATTAAGACTTTGGAGAAACTTACGGTTGATCAAGGAATGCCCCCTTCTTCAGATTCTTGGGTTATGAGCAACATAGTGGAACCAGCTTTGCAATCATGGGATGGCAATGATCAAGAGAAAACTGTCTCTCAAGAAACATTCTTGGAAGAATTCAAGAAAGTAGCAGAGTGTGTGGCTCAAAATCTCAAGGAGCAGCCTGTAATTATTGCCTATAGTGAAAACACCTTTGATGGAAGTGGCATTAAAAGCTTATTATCCAACAAGTTTGAACTTGACAAATCACTGAATATAGTTTTAGAAAATGTGCCAAAAGATCGCAATGGGAAAATATCAAAGGAGTATTTACGTGTGGTGCTTGATGTAGTGGCTCCATCAGCTGGTCTACCTCCAATCGGGGCAGTTGAACAGATCGACAAGGTTGTTGCTGATGTTTTCAACATGATAAATGCGGATGATGGGAAGATGGTTAAAGGAGACGAGTTCAAGAAACTAATGAGAGAGATCCTGGGGAGCATCATGCTGCAGTTAGAAGGCAATCCCATCTCAGTTTCTTCAAATTCTGTAGTTCATGAGGCCCTTGCATCATCCTCGTCGCTTTTGCAGCCATCATCCTAGTTGCCTGGTGGCTTGTGGGTTAAGACTCTTGAAAATAAGGCCTCGAATCTGGAAAAGCATCTGACACATTGGGCCCACCCATCACCGCTCCGACCAATAAATTGGGGTTGGGATTTGGACTTAGGTAATAGCGAGCCCCCGCTTTGCAGCCGATGCGGGCCGGCTGGGCTTCCACAGATGGCAGTGAGCTGCCCCTGTGATGAATCCTTTGAGGAAAGCGTGAACCGTAGCCAACCATGTAGGACATCTCTAGAGGATTGTCTCCCAGAATATAGTTCACCTAAATTCCTACAAATATCAACAAATATTAATTCGTTCAACAAAAAAAAAGTTTTTTTTTTTTATTTTTTTTTTATTTTTCTACCTACTTTGACATTTTTTTTTGTTTATTTTGTTTTTGTTTTTTGTAGAATCGTCATGGTGTACTTCAAAGATCACAAAGATTATCTTGTGATTCTTTCCAAGGAAGACGAAGACATAAAAGAAGGATTATATCTCTCCACCGACAAGCCCATATCGGGTAGATATAAGTCCGCTTGGAAATCACTTGATTTTCCTACCACTTTGGAAGATTGGTCGATAGAACTTTCTCCAACCTCACAATCTTCTCCAAAGGCGAGATCTCTTCAATCTAATCTTCACGTCAATACTTCTAATCATGAGAAGTTTGACATGTTGGGAAGCCGTATCACTTCCGAAAAGTCCTATTGGGGATTTTCTTTCAAGATTTTTGGAGAGTTTGGTTACATACCAAAGTACTGGGAATGGACTGAAGATGTGTTGTACCACTTCAACAAAAATTTAACGACTGTTAGTATATATGATGCTGTTTATGCATCATTATACACTTATGATCACAACAAGGACGTCATTCACGCTTTTTATAAAGCTTGGTGCCCGGCTACCAACACTCTCCACCTTGCTACTGGGGAAGCTTCCATCTCCTTATGGGATTTGCATAGGCTAGGCGGTTTACCTATTCACGGTATATTTTATGATGAAGTCATTCCTTGTGCTGCCGAATTGACTGGCTTTGATAACAAGGGAAGATTCATCCCGAGATGTTGTGAATATCTATTTGCTGCATTCCATCTTTTGAAGCAAGGCAAGGAGGATAAGGTGTCTATTGAGGATTGGATCAATTTTTGGTTTCAAGGGAAATTGCGTTACACCAAACCACCTGCTCGAAAAGCAAAGAAGCTTGTTCGTCCAAAAGCTACACATAACCCTACTGGGATTCTTCGGAAATACCAAGGTCGGGGAATGGCAGGAGATGGAGTATTCACTACACTTGGAATCAAAGACAGTTTAACAACAGACACTTATTTAGCAGCCTTCATTTCTTGTTGGATTTGTGTTTTCATTTTTCCATGTAAAGATTCAGAATTTGTTCGGCCAGAGACATTTAAGATAGCCAGCCTGATGGCGATTGGGAGAACTGTTAATCTCGCGGTCCCGGTGTTAGCCAATATTTACCATGGACTAAACCGAATTACACTTTCTGCTCAAGCGGGCTCTTCAGATGCGTGTTTTCCAATTCACTATATTTATGGGTGGCTAAGTTATTACTTCCGGACTCACTTTCAAAATCCAGATGATGTATATGGGCCTTTGATGAGCAAGTTTTCAGGAGAAGGTGGAGCCAAATACTTTGAGGATTATGACGCCCGCAAGTTGATTCATAGTGGCATAGTGTGGAGTGCTAACTTATATCTCAGGAATAGAGATGAAGTGATTGTTGATGATGACACTCTTAGTAAGATCAATCATGGCTACCTTGTTAATGTTCGTTCGAGCTATTTGCCTGCCCGATGTAACCAAGCCATCATTGTAGAACCTTACAGTCCTCATCGATTTGGGAGACAATTTGGGTTTTGTCAAGATATTCCCGGAGCTCTTAAGGAAGATATTCGTTCTGGATCTGTGGATGATTTATGTAGGTTTTGGAGAATTTGCACTCGTTCTCATACAAAGTCCAGATTGATCTCTCCAGCTCGTTCTCTAAATCCTAATGATCATGCAACCGCAAGATACATGGAATGGTGGTCGAAAGTTCATGAGCCATATCTTGAGCATTCTATTGATATTTTGATTTCGAGCATCCGTACATCACCGTCAAAGAGAAGAAAACCTCCAAAGGATGTTAAGAAAAAGTCTTTAGAGATTTCGCAAGACAAATCCAATAAAGCCAAAGTCTCGTCCACCATAGATTTAACAGAGGAGCATGTGAAGACTTCACAAGAAGTTCCTCGATCAGTGTCATTAGTTGATGAAGGACAAAGGGTTTTACCGAAAGTCATCGAAGGGAAGCATAATGCGATCGTTGAAGATTCAATTGATGAGAGTGATCATGAAAGACATTGGAAGCGAACCAGGCCAAGGGAATCCTTTCAAGGTGATATATCCCCCGCCAAAAGTGAAGCTTCAGTTTCTAGTTCGCATGAGTTCAACAAACTTGCAGCTAAGATCAGAAATAATGTTTCAAGTACCGTTTCCAACCAAGAAGATGCTTGCCCTAATGTGATTGTTAATAATACTTCCCCTATAGTGAAGACTTCCACAGGCCCTCTTGTTGAAGCTAGTCATCTCGCCCTTCCAGAATTTTCTAAGTTTAGTGCTGAAAAAGTGATATCCGATAGTCAGTTGAAGCTTGCAACTATTTTGTGGGAAAGCATTCAACCAAGGATTATTCGCGCTTCTTTTGATCGGGTTTCTTCACTTACTAGTGATGTCCACAAGATCTTTGATGCAATAGAAGCAATTAAGTCCGTTGATTCATCTTTATTGAAAAGCATGGTGGAAGACTACTTTACACAAGTCCAGAAGTTTAATGAGCTTGAATCTTCCATTTCTTCATCCAAGGATAGAATTGAAAGACTTCAAGCACTTGAGATTCGACTTAAAGATTCAATGCTACTTGAACATAAGACTGTTGAGAACCTTAACACCCTGCAGTCGAACTTGGCAGATATAGAGCAAGAGTTCATTACTTTGCAACGCAAAAAACATAGACTTGAATCTTCGCTCCAAGAAACTGAAGATGAACTGAAAAGAAGAAGAACCGACACCTCCAAGATTCGTGAAGAGATGAATTCTGTTGAGTCTATTACTACCCTTACTGAGGATGAAGCCAAAAACTTAGATTTGTTGCGAAATATGTTGGAAGCCTCTCGAGACGACTTGAAGAATTTCAAATGGAAGCCCTGAATCCCTTTTGATGTAACTTTTTTTTTTTTTTGAAATTTATATTAGTTCTTAGGCTTGCTAGTTTTTTTTTTTTTTTTTTTTTTTTTTATTATTGTAAGTTCTTTTCAAGTTTGAAATGAAGTTAAATTTCTTTTTCTCCATATATCATCTTTCTTTTGCACTTTCTGAAGCATTTTTGCATCATGTATGGACTACAAATTAAATTCCCAAAGATCTTTAATTTGCAAAAGATTTGTTTTACTTGAAAAATAATTTGAATCATGAAATTTGAATGGAGAATTATCATGATACTTTCAAGTGAACAAAAGATAATATTTGAATCAAATTTTTTTTTTTTGTTTGGACTGAACTTGGCAATGAAACCAAGCTGCCTACGTACCCTCGAATTTGAAGGATCAAGTCATAACGTAGTTCATCTTTTTTTTTTTTTTTGTACAGTTTAAGCTCGTGCTTAGGAGCAATATCTTCTTTAAGCATAGTAACGCTTCAAAAACTTTCCATTGATTGGTCCAACTTTGACACCATCTTGATCAACGATCTTATATGCACCATTGGTATAAACTTCTCGAACAACGTATGGTCCATCCCATTTTGAAAGAAACTTGTTGCCAATACGATGTGAAGTATTTATGGGTCTTCTTACAGCAAGGACTAAATCTCCAACTTGGAAAGATCGCTGCTTGACTTTCTTATTAAAAGCTTTGGATAGTCGAGCTTGATAGCACTCCAAGCGTTGTTGGGCTTCCAACCTTTTCTCATCCAGTGCTTCTAATTCTTCCAAACGTAAGCGTACATTGTCTTCACTAGAAAGATCTTCCTGGATTGCAATCCTCAATGATGGAATTTGTCACTCAAGTGGTAGAACAGCTTCTATACCATAAACAAGTGCATAAGGAGTGGCTTGAGTTGGTGTGCAATATGTAGTTCGATAAGCCAACAGAGCTTCTCCTATCCTTTCATGCCAATCTTTCTTTGAACGGTTAACAACTTTCTTGAGGAGATTGCACAAAGTCTTGTTAAAAGCTTCTGCTAATCCGTTTGCTGGAGCACGATACATTGAAGATTTGTACTGCTTGAAGTCAAACTGTGCACATAATTTGCTCATGTCAAACTGCTTCCCATTATCAGTTATGATGTGACGAGGTACACCATACCGATAAATGATGTTTGTTCTGATAAAAGTTGCAACAGTTTCTTTTTTTACTTCCCTGTAAGGTGCCACTTCTGCCCACTTTGAAAAGTAATCCGTAGCGGCAAGTATATACATATGCCCTAGTGAACTCTTAGGTAATGGTCCTACCAAATCAAGTCCCCAAGCATCGAAGGGCCAAGATGTGACTGTCGGATGTAATGGTTCAGGAGGTTGATGGATGAAGTTTGCATGAAACTGACAAGCTTGACATTTCTTAGAGTAGTCCATGCTATCCTTTACCATTGTTGGCCAGAAGTATCCCATTCTTTTAATTTGAAAGTGCAATTTAGCTCCAGACTGATGTGCACCACAAATTCCTGAATGAGCTTCTTGTAAGGTTTTGGATACTTCATCTTCTCCTAAGCATCGAAGGAAGACCCCATCAAAAGAGCGACGATAAAGTGTACCCTTGAAGTAAATAAATCGAGGAGCTCGACGTTTCACTTCTGTTTTATGCCTTGGATCATTGGGTAGCCTCCCATGCTCTAAATAATCAATCAATGATTGTCTCCAATCTTCTTTTTCAACTTCGCAAACTGAAACAACAATGGAATTTGTATTGTTATCTTTAAAATCAACTGGAGGTAAAATCCATCGTTTGCAAAGAGGGACTTTTACTTCTACACTTGGCATGGCAAGAGCTGATGCTAGATTAGCTAGAGAATCTGCTTGCTTGTTCTCTCTTCTTGGTACATGTTCCAATCTTACATTGTCAAACCATTCCAAAATTTTCTTCGCATAGTTGACATATGGTAAGAGGTTTGGCTTCTTAACTTCGTAAAGTGAAAGAAGTTGGTTGATGACCAATTTGGAATCCCCAAACACTTTAAGTTGAGTGATCTTCATATCCACTGCCATTTCCAATCCAATGATCAGAGCTTGGTATTCTGCTACATTGTTGGAACAATTTTCAGTGAGAGTAAATGCGTAAGGCAATACATCTCCTTCTGAAGTGACAAAGACAACACCTGCTCCAGCTCCATCTTGACGGGCAGCCCCATCGAAGAATAGTTTCCATGGCCTGGGAATTTCGATGAAAAGAGCATCTTCATCTGGGAGATCTTCAGAGAATTCCCAATCATCTGGAATCGGATGGTTCGCAAGGAAATCGGCAAGGGCTTGCCCTTTAACGGCCTTTTGTGGAATATAAGTAATATCGAACTCTTGTAGCAAAAGAGCCCATTTTTCCAATCTTCCACTGAGCACAGACTTGGACATGAGATATTTGAGGGGATCTACTCGCGAAATCAAACGAACAGAATGAGCTTGCAAATAATGCCTCAGCTTTTTAACTGCAAACATCAATGACAAGCAAGTCTTTTCAATGGGAGAATAATTTAATTCAGCGCCATTAAGAGTTCTACTAAGGTAGTAGAGTGCAGTTTCTTTTCCTTCATCATTCTCTTGTGCCAACAATGCTCCTAAAGAACGTTCTTGTGCAGCAATATAAAGGATTAACGGCTGTCCTGGTATAGGTGCCTTCAGAATAGGTGGTTGTAACAAAAAGGTCTTATTGCTCTTAAAAGCATTACTGCAGGCCTCATCCCAGACAAAAGGGACATCCTTCTTCATTAGCCGACTAAATGGTTGACATCGACCAGCCAAGTTTGAGATAAAGTGTCGGATATATGCCAATCTTCCTTGCAGACTTTTATGTTCATGCAGATTGCGCGGTTCAGGCATTTTCATGATTGCATCTATTTTTGATTGATCGATCTCAATCCCACGATGTCGTACGATGAACCCCAAAAACTTGCCCGAGGATACTCCGAACCCACACTTGAGCGGATTCATCTTCAATTGGTATCTACGCAATCTTTCAAACACTCGGCGAAGATCAGCAAGATGATCGTATTTTTTCTTTGACTTCACTACCAAGTCATCAACATAACATTCGACATTCTTGTGAAGCATATCATCAAAGATCTTTTGCATTGCTCTTTGATAAGTAGCACCTGCATTCTTTAATCCAAACGGCATAACTTTGTAACAGTATATTCCTTTTGGAGTTCGAAATGCAGTAAGTTCTTCATCTCTTGGAGCCATGCGAATTTGATTATAGCCAGACGATCCATCCATAAATGACAAAGCTTCATGGCCAGTTGTAGCATCAACCATTATTTCTGTTATAGGGAGAGGAAAGTCGTCCTTTGGACAAGCATTGTTCAAATCTCGAAAATCTACACAAACTCGAAGTTGACCATTTTTCTTTCTCACTGGAACAATATTTGAGATCCAAGTGGGATACTTGACTGCTCTAATAAAGCCAGCTTTGATGAGCTTATTGACCTCAGCTTCAATTTGGGGGATCAAGTCAGGATGGAAACGTCGTTGAGCTTGTTTGATAGGTCGGATACTTTTCTTGACAGCCAGATGATGCATAGCTACTTTTGGATCAAGTCCCGGCATTTCTTTGTAAGTCCCAGCAAAGATATCTCGATACTCTATCAAAAGATCAAGATAGGCTTTTTCCTCTTCTGGTGGTAAGAAAGCATTAATAAAGATCGGTCGTGGATCTTCACTAGTGCTGATGTTAACCTCCTTTAGCTCATCAATAGTAGCTTGATTTCCTTCTTCAAAAGACGAAGGGGCTTCTTGGGCTTCTTCTTCTTGAGATTTTTCACCAGTTTCTTTTACAGATACATGGTTAGAAGTAAAGATTTCTGTTTCTTCAAGTTCTTCTTCCTCTGAGGATGAGACTGATTTGGTTATAACCACTGTGTGCTTTCTAGCCTTTAAAACTTCACCAGTAGTTACCTTCCATTCGTTTTGCCTTTTCATTCGAGAAGGAATTTTGCTGTGAAAATCTCTTGATTCCTTTAAAGTGGAAGACTTTCTTTTTTTGGCCACAGTTAACTTCTTCAGAGTACAGACTTCCAAGCCTTGACTGAATGGAAATTGGTTTACTTACAGAAACTTCACTACATTTTTCTCCCATTCGTTCAAAAATTGACCTTTATGATGATTGAATGCTCAAACGATCAAACACTGAACATCGTGTTGAGCGTGCTCCCAAGCAATCAAATACTGAAAGTCCTGGTGGCTTCACTGCATCTTCTTGCTCCTCGGGAACTTCCTCCACATTTATGTACCTCGAAGTTTGTTTATGAATCTTCAATTTTAATGGAGAATATCCAAGCCCCTCTCTAGAAGTTCCGATGTGATCAATCTTCTTTTGCCAGACCTGTCGGATCTTGAATGAACTTTGCGGCTTTTCTTTGCTAGGCTCTTTTATCTCGTGAGCCAATTTTGCAACATCCTCTTGTTTATATCCAGCTTTGACAAGCAACCTATAAGCATTAGGATCAAAATCTTTGGCTCGATGAGTAGGAAGATCCTGATGTTCACAAAGAGGTTATTCTACTGGCCTAACAAATCCTTGCAGTGGAGGTATAAGGCCTATTGATTCTTCCAAGTTAGTGAGGGGAAGAGTCAGATCCTTTAAACCTTGAGCAATTTCATCTTCTCCAACTGTGGAAGAAGCCGAATTCTTTCCCTTTTGCTTTAATTCTTGCATCGGGTTGGGCACTACTTCTTCGATAAATGTATCTTTTAGATAAAACTTTGCATCTGCGAAATGTGCTTCTGCTATAGTAAATGGCTTAGCGTCTGCAAGGATCGTCTTGACTTGACCGTTTCTGCAATACTTGAGACATTGGTGCAGAGTTGAGGAGACTACACCATTTTGATGTATCCACGGTCGTCCTAATAACATGTTGTACGTCGTTTTGGCATCGATTACATGGAAAAGTGGACTTGACTCCATATCTCCAATGAAAAGTTGAAGTCTAAGTTTTCCAAGAGCTCTTTGTCCCCCTTGGTTGAATCCTTGGATCATCAAGCGGCTTTGCATCAATTCATCCAAAGGAACTCCCAATTCTTTCATTGTCATCAACGGGAGTATGTTGACAGCAGAACCATCATCGATCAAGATTCTATTGATCTTCTGTTCCCGAGTATATCCTACGACGAACAACGGCCGATTATGAGGGGTTGACCCCATCAACAGATCTTCATCAGAAAAGTTGATTTTCGTAGCACAAGAATGATCTTCAACTTCAAATGCTACTGAGTCAATGTCGTTTTCATTATCTTCATTGCCACCGTTATGGTAACAAGTCGTGAAAACCAAATCTTCATTTCTAAGCTGAATTGGCATGAATTCGTTTAAAGTGATTGGCCTCCTTGACTTTCCCCCTACTGAATTTTTACCCTGAGATGGCATTTTTGTTTCATGAGGCACATTAGGCTTTGGAGATTTAGATGGTTGTTTGATCATCTTAGCTCTTGTAGGCACTTTCACAACTTTTGGAAGATTTTTCTTTTTGCTTTTACGGCGTCTGACTAGAGTCCAACCATCGTAATCTTGATTTTGTCTTTCAAGCAAATAGTTGCCCCCACTTCCCTGAAGATCCACTATCGTACTTATACTTGGAGCTAGTATGATAGGATCAAAAGAGCCAAATTTTATGGTTCTATCCAGCAAATTGGATTGAGAAACCATATTGACTGATGCCAAATTTGACGACACCGTTTCTTCTTCAAACTCGATTTTCCCCTCTTCATAGAGTCGCATGATTTTATCCTTCAAATAAAGCACTCCTCCAGAGGATGGCTAATCAAGCGATGGTACTTGCAATAATTGGGGTCTTCTACTTTATCAGCTTCTTCAGGTCGCTTCATTTCTGGAACTGAATCAGCTTAGTCTTTAAAAGTTCTTCAAGAATGCTTGAAACATCAGAATCAGGAAAAGGATACTTCTTTTCTTGCCTCTCCTTCAAAGTGATCTTGCCTTTACCTTTGTCTTGGATAGGAGAAGACTTTGTCTCTTGAGATTGTTTTGACTTGGGAGATATCTTAAGAGGCTTGGTAGTCACGGCCATGGACTGTTTGCTTTCTCCCTTGTTGATAAATGTTTTGCCCCCTTTGCGGGTATCTTGTTTTTCCTTACCTTTCTTTGGCTCTTGCACCGGAGGTTCTTGATTTCCAGCAGCTGTCATACTCAACCCCATATCATGAGCACGAGTGGCTAATTCTTCAAAGGTCTTAGGCTTGATGCCTTGAAGAATGTAACGCAAGCCCCAATTCATGCCTTGGATGCACATGTCAAGGGCAGAAGACTCAGACAGTCTTTCTTTGCAGTTAAGGCTCAGATTTCTCCATCTGTGGATGTAATCAATGACTGGCTCATCCTTCCATTGACGTGAGCTTGTGAGTTCGATCATGTTGACTATGCGGCGAGTGCTGTAGAATCGATTAAGGAATTCACGCTCAAGTTGTTCCCAGCTGTCAATCGTCCCAGGCTCAAGATCAGTATACCAATCAAAGGCGTTGCTTTTTAAGGAGCGAACGAACTGCTTCACCATGAGATCCCCATAGGTACCAACATTATTGCAAGTTTCCACGAAATGTGCAACATGTTGGCGTGGATTTCCTTTTCCATCGAACTGCTGAAACTTTGGGGGTTGATAGTTCCCAGGCATCCTCAGACGATCGATCCTTTGAGAATATGGTTTTGCATATGTATATGAAGGTTGAGTGATGCTTTCAACTTGATCTTTGATAGCCTCTTTGATAAGATCCTTGAGCTGACTGGTAGTGACGAGTTCATTGATCTTTTCTTCAGAATCCTTAGCAACTTCCTTGCCAGAGTTCTCACCATCATCTTGAAAGATTGATTGCCAATTTTGGTTTGAAGCTTCGTTCCTTTTTCTAGTGAGACCGGCGATCTTGTCCATCATGGAAGCGATCTGGTTATCATTCTCTTTGATGCTTGCTGAAAGAATTTCAACAGATTTTGCCAGAAGTGCAACTTGTTCTTCTAATGACGTGGTGCCAGTTGTCATGACAGCCATTACTCCAGAACTTGATTTTGGAGTAGATGATGGAATAGGCTTGTTGCTTGAGTAGCTATCTTGTTCTTTGTATGTTAACTGGCGACTTGCACTTGATCCTCGAGGAGAATCAACTTGTCCAGCAGAAACTTCTTCTAAGTCTTGAATTGGGGAAGAAGTGTCATAGAGAGGGTTTTGATTAAGCACCAGAAAAGTTTGCTCATACAATTCAGCAAGAGCTTTGGTCTTCCTCCTAGTGCCATAAGGATGAGCGGGGATATCAATGCTTGATGATGAAGTAGGGTAGACTGCAGGATTAGCTCGAGCAGGCTTGAGAGTTGGTTTGTTAGCAAGGTTCTTCTTGGGAGCCATTGCAACTTGATAACTTGAGTTTTGAAGAAAAGAGATGAAAGGCAGAGATTGTCCCACCGGGCGTGCCAAAATTTGTACACACAAATTTCGCGTCAAAAATATGACAAGGAAAATTTGGAGTCAAATAATAATTTTATTAATCAAACTTTGAGGTTACAATCTCTGAATATTCTTAAAGAAGGAAATCCTTTGATTCTTTTCTTCAGTAAAACTTTGATCCAAGGGTCTTCATGACTTGATCTTGAATCGGTGAGATCTGCTTCAAGGGTCTTCTAGACTTGGTCTTGAAAAACAGGAATTATCTCCTTTCCTTCGATGAACAAGATCGGAGAGCAGCTTCTTTGAGAATTCTCAAGAACAAGCACCACGTTCTTAGAATTTCTCTAATTTCTTCTTAAGACTTTTGAGAGGATTTGGCTCTTCAAAATCTTCTTATCTTCAGGCTTTCTGAATTATGAATTTGTGTTAAGGGGAGGTCTCTATTTATAGTGGTAGCTAGCCAGGTGAAAGAGAGTTTTAAAAGAACTCATCCTCCTTATTTATCTCTTACTTAATTTAATTTAATTATAGATAATATCATCTTATTTATCTCTTAATTAATTTAATTTAATTAGAGATAAAATTTTTATCCCTTAATTAATTAATTAAATTAGAGATAAAATATTTATTTATCTCTTAATTAATTTAATTTAATTAAAGATAAAACTTTATTATTTATCTCTTAATTAATTTAATTTAATTAGAGATGAAAATTTATTATTTATCTCTTAATTAATTAAATTAGAGATAACATAATTATGACACATGGGTAAAATTTGATTGGATAACCCATGAATCCTTGCAATTTAATTGGTCAAACCATGTGTACATATTTAATTAATTATAAAATAATTAATTATAATATGATAATATCAATTTCACATGGTAATGTATAATTTAATTGAAAATTTCTTAATTAAAGAAATTCCAATTGACATGTGGCTATTTGTAATTGGTTACAAATTTTCTCCTTCTACAATGTGAACTGCCCTAATTATGCCGCAACTTGCGATGAGACTCCCTCGCTAATTTCAAATTGTGAACAGGGGCTTAAATAGCGATTATAACGCGACAATATTCATGGCCACTATTTACCATAACAGATCGCGATATCATTTATTACGTCCAGAATCGCAATAAACACAACACGACTAAAAATGCGTTCGTAACCGTAATTTAAATCACTCGTCGTGACCCGAAATCACCATGTAAAAAGAAAATATAACATGAGAAAGCAAGTCAAACTCTCACGATTTCGTATATTTGCGTGCTGAAACCTTCAGAAACTGAACGTTCATCGGGCGACAATAAAAATATATGAACTAGTAAATTTTAAATATATTATATATATATATATATATATATATATATATATATACACGAAAGATGATCGTTTAAGGCTGTGGTCAATTGCTACGATCTGCTAATAATTTAAGTGTTAATATAACTTCGAAGGAGAAAAGAATGACAAAGTTGTGGCTCCGTCATATTCTTCGCACTAGGGTGCTAAGAAAGAGACGTCCCCATTCGCAAAGAAAGCAAAAGGTAAATTCATCTATGATAAATTGATAATTCCGTTTACGTTTTCATTGCTTTGGTTAATAATAAGATTCTCCCATTACTTCTCTATGGCTAGAGAATGATTGCGTTGAAGAATATGAACGTCAGATTTGGGCTGTTGAAAGCTGAAACGGAAAAGATTAGCAGGGAGCAAAAGAGCATCAAAGAAGGACAGTCTCAAGTTCGAGATAAGTTCAAGGCAATTGAAAAGGAATGTGAAGAACTCAAACAGGAAATTAACGTCGTAATGCGGCAAAGTGCGTTCACCCATCTTCGTCTTGGTCTTGTAATTAATATCCTCAAGGCAAGGGAAAATGGCGATTTCGCTAAGGCTGCTCACCTCACTCAGCTGCTACGGTTTGAGTTCATTGATCATATAAAGTTTATTTCATAAATCCTTCAGAAAACTAAGAGCAAAGACTGAACAAAATTTTATTTTTCTGTTTTTGCAGTGAAATAATAGCACGAGATAAAGGGCCGGTTAATGCGATCTTTGCGTAATATATCTGATATGTCATTATCGAGAGGAACTTGATATTCTTAATTTGAATGGTTTAGATTGAAACTTCGATAAAGGGGTAGAGTTTGAGGATCGAGAAAATATTCATCATTTATATCATGAATGTTCGGAGCTTGATTTATTTTGTATTGTTTAGATCGACTTATCCATTTATTACGTAATTGTATCCTTTTTAGTTGGAATTTTTATGGCAATAAATTAGTGAAGGGTATGCAGGACGCATGCAAGCTTTTCAAATTTTTTTTTTAAAAATTTTGTTAACTAATGTTTTTACATCACTTTTTAAGGTTATTAACCTCATGTTTAAAACCATATATTATCAAATTAAAGACTTAAATCGATATCAATTTAAAAGCAAATACCCACGTCATGTTTTTTTTTTTCTGCTAAATCAAAGAAAATTTTATAAATATTCCAAAAGGAATAAAGCTCAACAAGGCTGGCAGCAAGGTTCAATAGCAAGTAAACATAATTCCTAACAACAATCAAACAAAAGACAAGCTCTAAGAACTTTTGTAACACTCACAACCTTAACAAGACATAAAAAAACCAAAAATATCCGGCCCCCACCAAAAACCAAAGAAACATTGAAAACCATAGCCAGCAAGCTTCTAAGAAACATGTCATAAAGATAATCAATGAAAATCTGTAAAAACATTACAAGTATACCAGCTCCACCAAACTCAGCATAAACCAGCGTATCCCTCCAGACATAAGCCAAAGCAAGTCTGATAACATCCAAACAATCCACCAAGCCACAAAAGTATTGTCTTAATTCCATCAACAAAGCTAGAATTCTTTCATTTTGAGAGCATCTTAAAACATTTCACACAATGGAACCCCAACACCTAACAAGCTCATACATAAACATCAATCATTGCACTGAGTGACCCCACAAAAATCATGTAAGCTTCATTTCCTATGGAGTCGTTCATTGGCTTCCGCGCTTTGCTTCCAACTCCATGATTTTTTGAATTACAGATTTCTCATCACCATTCACTGATAGCCCAAGCATTTTCCCGATCTCCCATGTTTCTATAGCCTCCTTACGTAATATTCTTCTCCTATTTTGGAAGTCTCCATCAGATAAAGACTCGTTAACGATTCTCAGATCATCCACTTTTTTCTTGTCAGTTCTTCGATTTTTCCTAGCTTTTCTTCTTCTTGCAATCACCTTTTCAGATAACTGGTTGTGGAATTGAGCCTCAATGTCATCCAGTGTCCTCACACCTCTTTTCTTGATTCTCCTATTAGAGCCCTTGCTAATCAAAACTGTGCTTCGTGGATCACCAAGGGAAGGGGCATTAGGCCTAATATTATCGTCAGGTTCATTTGAACAGTCTGTGTCCGAACAAGATGGATTTACAAAATCCTTTTCATGTGTGGCCTTAGTGGAATCATCTAAACCTATAGACTTGGAAGAAAAAGTCCAATAGAGTTATATTATCATAGGCTTCCTCATTTCTCACACCTTTATCTTTTGCCATGCAATCTCCTTCGGTTCCCACCCCAACCGCCATCATCTGCTTCTCATGTCAGGATGTGATTGCTATCTCCTCAGACAAATTCAAATCTTCTCCATTATTCACTGAACTGTTGTTCCAGTGCAAGCTAAGAAAAGCATTACTTCTTACTTCAGTTACAAGGAAAAATGATAAACAGTTAAAATATATATTTTTACTTTAACCAAATTAAAATATAAGCAAATGATCATTAGATTAAATTATTAAAATACAAAATATGAAATTTAAGTGCAACTCATAATAATAAACAACCTAAAGATAGTACTGCTAACAGCTAACAAGGCATGTAGCAGTTAGCACCATGTAATATATGGCTCACTAATAGTGCAGGGGAGATTTTCCTATTGTAACTCAATATGCACTTGAAGTCACATTCTAATAATTATCTAAATTAATTTATTAATAAGAAAATTTTCTATATTGCCTTGAAACAATGTTATACTACCCTGCCTGCCTCCCTTTCCCACCCTCTGAAACAAAAGGAAAAGAGAGCTGGGGAACTGGAAAGACAACAATATAAAATCACCAAGAAACACAAAGCTTAGATAAGAATCAAAATGATGAAGAATAGAAAAACAAAAATATCATCATAAATATGATAAGGTAAAGAAAATTTTTCTTCAGTGAAACGAATCCTTTCAATTTAAAAGTTTCAAATACGAAATCAAGATAATGGCAGAGGATGAAACCTACAAGACAATGTTTTTAATGGGAACTCTATCAAGGCCATGAAATTTATGTTATTCGTGGTCAAAAGAATGAAAGTAGCAGGCCAACCCCCTCGACTGCTTAAATTATTTGTTGAGTAAAAAAGTAAAATAATAAATCTTAGAGATTTAGGCACTTATGATGTGAGGTCCAGCAAACTGATTTACTGTGAAGTAATGAATAAAAAATAGATGTTAAATTGGTGTGACCTTGGGGTCACCGATTCAACCGGTTAAATCGAATTATTCAATTAAAAAATAAATTAAATATTAAATATGTGATTTTGATATTAAATAAGTATTAAATATAGTAATTAGTTAATAAAAAAATGTATTTATTTTAATGGTATGATCTTTAATATATGATTAAGAGGTTAAAGGTTCAAATCTCATTACTTAAAAAAATAATTTTAATAAAAATAACAAAAAATCAAAATTTTACCCGTTTAATTCGATTTTTTTACCGATTGAACCATTTTTTACCGGTTCATTGAATCCCTAATTCTTTGATATGTATCAGGTCAAATAGACCATCGATTTTCGATTGAACCGGTCTGATGAACTGATTTGATTCGATTTTTTATCAACACTGCTGTGAAGAGTTCATTCTATTAGATTTAAGGATCGTATAGGAGTAGATAAACAGAATGGACATGGAAATGTTTCTTTTTTTTCTTGCCATAGGTTAAACTTGTACTTTTCCCACTTTCTATAAAACAAGTTCTTTTTCGAGTTTTTTTATTAAGATATTGCTAAAAAAAAAAAATTATCAAACTACCAACGTTTTCAAATTATATACCAAAATGCGCTCATTTAAAAATCAGTTAGGAAGTCGTCATATCATATGGCGACTTCCCAACTATTTTTTTTTTAATCTTGCTCGGAAGTCGCCATATGATATGGCGACTTCTGAGCTTTAAATTTTGTAAAATTTAAATAATTGAATTTGGAAGTCGCCATATGATATAGCGACTTCCAAGGGTAATTTGTAATTTTTTTTTATTTTTATAATGTTGGGAAGTCGCCATATGATATGGCGACTTCCCAACACCAATTTTTTTTTTTTTTTTTAAAGTTTAAATTTTGTAATTAAAGTTTATATTTTTATTTTAAAAATTAAATTATTAAAGTATTTTTGTAAAAAAAATAATTTTTTAAAATAATTTTAAAAGCATAAATAATATTTTTTCATAATATTTTTTATATATAATTAATTATTTAATTTTACATTATTTAATTAATTCTAAATATATTTTTTATATTTTGATTAATTAATTAATTATTTAATGAAATGATTATACATTCAAGTACGTTATTGTTTTAAAACGGTAAAAAAAAATTAACTTTGAAATTTAATTTTACAAAATTAAAATTTTAAATAATAAATAACAAAATTAAATAACAAAATTTAAATAACAAAATCAATAAATAATCATTTAAAATTTTAAAATAACGGTTAATTTTTACATTTAATGAAAGAAAAATACAAAAAGTACATGATTATTATACAAAACGTACATTATTAAAAAAATCTTCTAAAAAATACATGATTATTATACAAAAAGTACGTTTATTCTAATTATTTATGGAGGAGCTCCCGTATCGCGTGGTGTTGAGCAACTATGTCGAGCTCTCCTATTGCGTGCTAGTTGCACCCGTCGTTCAGCCTCGTCAGTGAGACGTATTCGTTGTCGACCTCGTCCTCGACCTACCGCCACTGGTTCTGGTTCTATGTGATCCGCATGCTCACCCACATCAGTTGATGGGAACGCACTTCTAGAGGGACCCACATGTTTTGTATCAAAAAATGGAAATCCACTGCTCGAGGAGCTAGCACCCATAAAGGGAACCTGACTACTATATGAACCCATAAGTGATGTAGTACCAAATGCTGACGTAGGGGTTCCAAACTGATACATTGAAGTTAGATATGCTGAACTTGGACCTGGGTGAGGAGCTAGTCATCTAACTTCATCGTTGGCGGTTCTGGTCGGTAAATATCTTCAACATCAAATCCGGGGTGACTGATGGAATGACAATGACTGGATGCTACTCCATGTTCTGGTTGAGGATGACTAAATGACATCCTCGGTGCAGTGAACTTCGCCGCATGTGATGAGGCCGGTTGACGCGTCCATCGACGTTGTCGGCTAGGTGTAGGAACTTCCATTTCGTGTGTAAGACGGACTGGATTTGAAGTCTGTCTGGGAAATGGCATACTCCTAACATCCTCAAACTCCGATGGTGGGCAAACAAAAAGCCGACCTTCATTTTTAAACCATCTTATGTAATCAGCAGATGGGTTGAAATTATTACGAACAATGGGTATACCTGTTGGAATTTGTTCAGAACGTTGATTCCACAAATGGATCCATTGTCGATGCTTTGTAGGCCAAAATACTTCGTGGTGCCCACACATATCAATCTTGTGAACCTTATCAAGGTTCGCTGGTGTTTCGGAATTGGTTGTTGCATCCCAAATTGTCGCAACACCCTGTCAGTAACGTGCCACTCTACATATGCAAAGCATATCAATGCTGTGTTTGCTATCCATATATTGCAATTATTAGTTGTATCCGATGGAAGACATGCCACAATTTGATTTGAAGAATATGGCATCCACACAAACTGCAAATAATTATTACAAATTATTAGTTTCGTATGGATTAAATACAAAAATACTTGAATGTAACAATCGAAACATTTACCTTTTGATATGTTTCTCGATCTAGTCGTGATCTTATAGTTCGAAGGTCGAGCGGAATATCGCTTCAATCTTTAAGATGACTCCACCTATTAAAAAGCATATAAAATCTTAATAGACTTAATAAAAATACAAGTTCGTACAAAATTAATAAAAATAGTCAAGATTATTACATGCTTGCAAGGGGGTATACAGGCGAAAAATTCCCGCGCGGAGTAAGAAATGGCAGTCGATGCGAAGCCCATGACTGCAGAAGCAATAAACATCCACTTATGTCATGGCAGTCGGGAACTGTAGCCCGACACAGTTCTTTATACAAAACCGCCAAACACGCAAAACCTCAACTATAATTTGCAGCATGCTCTAAATCACCAAGCAATGGAAGATACATTAAATGTACCCGACTGCTCGATTTGTCCGACATTAGCATTCCTCCAATTAAACGTAAAATATATGCTCTAGCAGCATATTTTACCTTTTCTTCGCTTGCGTGTTCGGAGAGATTTTGCAATGACTGCAGCCACGTTTTTGTCACCATTGAGCCCTTCAGACACTCTTCTGGAGGTACAACGCCCAATAAATTTTGGAACTCTTCATTCCAATCTAGAAGACTTGCACCTGTAACTATCATGCCATCCACTAGTAGTCCAAGTTGGAGCGCAACATCTTCTAAAGTGATTGTGCATTGACCACACGGCAAATAAAAAGTGTGCGTCTCGGGTCTCCATCGTTCAACCAATGTGCTAATTAAGTCCGGCAGAAGCATACATTGTCGAATTTGACTTGCATAATAAAATCAAGCACTCTTTAAGCGGTTGATAATAGATGGATGCGGATCTTCGAAAACAATTTCCTCGATCGTAAGACGCGAGCAGGGTCTTGTTCGTAATTAATTAAATAAAATAATTATAAAATCATAAAAAAATTAATAATGCAATCTCTTTGAAATATAATTAATTATAAAATTATTATTATAAATAATAATTTTATAAAAATTAATAACAAAATTAATAATGATAAATTATAAAAAAATTATAAAAAAATGTGATAAAAAATTAAAAAAAAATGACTAACCTCTTGATATATAACCGTAGATATGTGCTTATCTTGCAACCTCAATAACGATGAAGCCATTTGAATTCGTACACTAAGAGAAAATTTTAGAGAGAGAGAAAGAGAGTAGTAAATGAAAATTTTAGAGAGAGAGAGTAGTAAATGAAATTTTGTGTGAAAAAATATGAAGGGAAGGGGGTATTTATAGGTGGACCATTGCCAAATTAAATTTTTTTTATCCGTTGTTTACAACGGTTAAATTTAATTTAAATTTTTTCTTTTTTTTTTTTACCGTTACAACATTTAAAATTTTAAATTTTAAACAAATTCAGTTCGGAAGTTGCCATATCATATGGCAACTTCCGAACTAATGTTTTAATTTTTTTTTTTAACAAAAAATAGGTCAGAAGTCGCCATATGATATTGCGACTTTTGACCTATAAAAAACAATTTTTTTAAAAAAAAAAAATTAGAAGGGAAGTCGCCATATGACTAGTTTTTTCCAAAAAAAAATTTAATTAGCCATAGGAAGTTGCCATATCATATGGCGACTTCCCATGGCATTTTTTTTAGCGCATTTTAGTACTTAATTTTGTATTATTGGTAATTTGATAAAAAAAAATTTACAATATTTTGATAATTTTTTCGTTCTTTTTCCCCATTAATTGTAAGGGTTGCATGATTGCACCAAAAAGAGGTTGTTCCTTGGCTTCCTTACACCTAACTTAAGCCTAAAGGTAAAAATAAGTATGTCTCACTACTTTACCCCACTTAGATCACAACATCAAGAAATTTTTTTTTGGGCTAAGTCATGTATTTATTGATGAAACACAGAAGTACATTAATAAAAAAAGCAAGTTCTCATATTACAAAACATAGAGATGTGACCACTACCATAAAACAGATAAAAGCCTCAACAGATGTGATTTTTAAATTATATGTGTAACACCCCCATCCCACATCGGGAAACTTTGAGAATCTGCTATGATATATATGTAGAGAATTAAACCAATACTTGTGAGGCGCCTTTTGTGGGACAAAAAATCGTGAGACTTTCGGGTCGAAGAGAACAATACCTCACAGGTTGGTGCGGGTCTCCACAAATGGTATCAGAGCTTAGGTTTGTGATTCTGTGGATCTTGGGGTTCTTAGTCCGATTGATATTTAGACATCAACTTTAGAGTTTTTGATAAGAAAGAAGTTAGGTGAATTTGTTAAAGGAGTAATGCTAAGTTGCAAGTGATGAATTCTTGCTATGAATTTTGATAAGATAATTACTTTAAGCTCAAGTTTGTTATATAAAATGAATTTGATTTTCATAGATTCTACAGAATTGAGGTTGGATTTTTGATTTTTATTGAATTATTTTGAGTTTTGCTTATGGATCTTTGATGAATCTTTAATAATGATCTTGATTGTATCTATTGGAGCCAAAGTACTAAATTTTGGAATTGTCATGACATGATACGTTTGTACATGAAGCAATTTTGGAGTGAATCTTGATAAGTTAGATATTTTATGATTAATAATTATTGTAAATAATATTTTTGATTGTATGAGGTCTTTGGGCATTAAGGTCAGGTTCTTAACCTATAGTTGTTTTGGAGTTTTGTGATGGATATTGAGCTAATCTTTGATCTCCGATCTAATTATATTTTTGTTGAGATTAAAGTTTAAAATATAGAAGTTGGCAAGAAATGATATTTGGAAATTTAAGATATTTAATGGTGTTCATTTTTGTAAACTTTTCCTTGATGGATTTTGTTTCAAACTTTTACTTGTGATCAATTGGATTTAAGACGCAAATGAGGATTTTCAGTGAAATTGATGTGGTTTTGATTTCAAGAGTTGTACCTAACTTGATGATAAGAATTGATATATTTGGCATTTGTTGAAGTTTGATTTGTGTGAATATTGACTTGTTGAGTTTTGAGTTAAAATTTTATACTTGTGATGAATTAGCATTGTGATGCATAAAGGTGGTTATTTGCTCAATCTGGTGTGGTTTTGTTAATAGAAGAAAAAAAAAGGGTCTAAAGTGATCTGAATTGGTGTTCCATGAAATTGTCCGAAGTTGATCATCTTATTTCTCTTTTGGAGTGCAATGAGTTGAAATGGCCACTGTGATTAGTTTGCTAATATAATTTTAAAGGAGCAATATGGGAATTCTTGATTTGGAGACTATCGATTATCATGTGCAACATGTTGTAATTTTGTGTATAAGAGCTAAAGGCCTAAGCCTATGGTTAAAAAAGAAAAGAAAAAAGGTTTTACTATTGAAATCAATTTGGAATAAGCATTATTATTGACAGTTTTTTATATTTGGTGATTTGAGTATGGATTCAACTTTGAAGAATTTGAGAAAGTCTGTGAGATTACGTTACCTTAACATGGAGTCTATTATTTGAAGTTATATTGATTAACATTTTTGTAAAAAGGAATTCTCTTGTGATACGTGACTTTTGATTTTGACCTGAAGATAATAGTAATATGTTTGCTCAAAGGAAAAAAAAAGTTTGGGATATTACGATGTTTATGAACTTTGTGAATGATGCAATTGTTATATGATATTGATCTATTACGATGTTTATGAACTTTGTGAATGATGCAATTGTTATATGATATTGATCTTTGAAATTTGAAAAGAGATAATATTTGAAATTTGAATATGACTTAGAAATGTGTTTGAATTTGTGAGGTGTGAAACTTATGGATATTATCTATTGTTGGTTGATCCTTGTCATGGGTTATGATGGTTAAGTTGTTAAGAAATATTTCGATTGTCAGTGAAATAAAGATAAATTTTGTATGTGATATTTTTGAGGTGACTAGGTGGTTTGTTGCTATTATAAATTAGATTTAAGTTGTACATGGTTATGATTACTTGATATGAATTGGAAATTTTGTTATAAGAGATGTTGCGGATTTGCAATTATGTTGGTGTAAGAGAATAGCATTAAAATCAATTTTGTTGGTTTTGAGGTTATGTTTAAATGTATATCAGAGAGCTCGGTGGAAGCATGATTTGGGTTCAGTTACGAATTTTTGAATTATTGTTAACTCAGCAAGTAATAAATTCTTTATAAATGGATACTGATTGTGTGATAATAGTGAATAGACTATAGATTTCGATATTTGAAATTTGAGAATGCATGTGAGTTATGAAATTGGGGCAAATTTGTTATATTTGATTTTGGTTAGTAAGGAATTAGTTGAATAAAATTGTTTAGTCTGTCATGATAGAGAATTGTGTATTTGGTATGTTTTGAAATAAATTAAGGGCATAAAAGACTTATACTTTAGTAGCTGCATCCTTGGATAAGAACTTCATATTTGGAATGTCTGATCACTTCGTCACATAAGATATAAGGTGAAATTTATGTCGACTTATCATTGGATGATTGATCATGAAGAGTTTTGACCGAAACTTGATAGATTATCACTTATGGATATTTTTAAGAGGAAAATTTTATATGGCATACGTTTGAAATACGAGTAAACTTTGAGATCATGGAATTTTGAATTTGGAGGACCAAATTCTTTTAAGTTGGGGAGTATGTAATACCCAGCCCAAAAATAAGATCCCAATTTTCTTTTAAAGACTTTTCACTCAAGCCCATTAGCATATATTAAAATATTAGGGTTAAAAGAAATAAAAGGAAAAGAAAAGATAGAAAACCTATTGACAGTTTTCCTCTGACAGTCAAAAAGAAATTGGAGAAAAGAGAAGAGAAACCCTGAGGAGAAGAGAAATGATAAAAATTGAGGTTTTTGTCTTCCAATTGAAAGATTAAGGTAAGTAAAAACCCTCTTTTGATTTGCAAAACAATGTTTTGTTAGAATGTTAGAACTTTGGGAGAAAAACCTAGAAATCTATGAAATTTTCATGATTCTTTTCAACTGATTTGGGTAAAGTTATTAGATTTTATTTTATGATTAATTAAGAGATAATCATGATTTCTATTTGGATTTAAGGGCTGGTAAATGAAGAACCCAAATTGTTATGAATATAAAAAAAATGGGAAATTTTGTTTTGAATGAAAGTGTTGTCTGCAGTTGTGGATTAAAGAAATATTATTATTAATTTGTCAATTTTCAATATGATTATTATATATGGTCGAAAAGATTTTGAATCTATTATCTAAAGTAATAAACGGAAGTGAATTCCGAGTTTCCTACGAAAAGATAATCAGATTTTATCAAGAGGTATGCGTTATGTCTGGAAACAATAGCAGAGATGAATTACGAAAATTACTGCATTTTATCTGAAAAGAATTACAAGTTGGGCCTTATACGATTGAAAAGCTTATCAAGTCTAGTTTTTAATAGGCTAACAAAATTGAAATCCGAGCTTTCTAAGTGGAGATATCTTATTTTTAGTAAACATTGTTTAGGCTGTTTGGAAACTGAGCCAGGGGAAATTTCAGGATTTTTCTGCAAATTATATATGGTGAATTATGATTTGAGATTTATGATGATAGCCTATTAAGTCTAGTTTCAAAAGCTTCAAACGGATTATGATTTCGAATTTTGTAGCTTAAGATATGACTAATTTAGTAAGTGCTACACAAGTTGACAGTTTTGATAATTTGAAGGTTTTGAGATACTTTGGATGATTTTATGGTATAAATGATATTTCAAGAGCATGATTGGTAGAAATGATATTTCAAGAGCATGATTAATTTATTTGCTTATATGATTAAGAATAGGTTTTTGAATATTTTAGAGATGAGCTAAGTTATTGGAAAGATGGAACTTCGAGAGGATTGAGTTCGTTAGTTCATGTTTCGGTTTAGCGAGTTCAGGTAAGTGACTTGATACCTCTTTGGTGTTTTGACACCCTAAAAATCAACCTCGACATGCTTAAATTTTGTACATAATATATATAATGTTTTGTCTTTTGCTTGTGAAATCGGGTTAAGCATGCAAAATAAATACGATATTCTTTGATATGAATTTTAGAATTTGATTTCGTTTTGATGTGATCTTCGAATATGATTTTGTTCAAATATATGTATATTCATATTTGTATATCTATAATTTTGAATGCAATTTACTACGTAAGATACTTTAAAAGAAAATTAAAATTGCTTTGTACGAGATGTATTTTGTAAAATGCATGACTACTGCTTTGTATACTTGGGTAATCCAAAATATGTTTTGTTTTAGTTCTCTCCTATTATGACTATGCTCTGATACCACTCTTTGTCACGTCCCAAACCCGATGATTTAAAACGTGCCCACAAGCATGCCTACAAGCATACAAGGCAACTTATATTTTACTAAATCGAAATCCACAACTCAAAGAGTCTCCAAAATTACAGATTTCAAAACCTCAAGTCTCCAAAAAAATAAATATTACAACTTGATCAAAAATACAAAATATTCTAGCTAACTAAAAAATCAACTAAAACTGATATCAAATTACTCACATCTAAGGTGTCATACAACTTAAAACATATGCTAAACTTGCAAACAAAAGCTCTTGTCAAAACTAAACTTCGAAAATGCATTTTTCGAAGTCTAAGAAAGTAAGAAAAATTAAAGGAGTGAGTACGAATACTCAGCAAGTAACCGACATCCTCTCAGTTGGATTAAGTATGTTAAACATTTAGACCAAAGTTACCAGTACTTATGATTCGAAATTAATAAAGGGTAATCTTATAGTCAAAAGCATATTTCGGCAAAACCAAATTTTTAGATAACAAAGCTTAACAAAAGATCACAAATTTTCGAGTTTATTAGTCTCCTGTAACATACTAAGGCCACACTTAACCCCTGTGACATAGGTTAGAATCAAAACAAAAAACCATAATTAACCCAATGGCAGTGGGTCAAAAGTATATCGGAAGCAACCAATGGCTACGCATATTGAGTATCACAAAAACCACAATTTTAAACCGGTGGCACAGTTGAAATCGATTTCTATCACAAAGTACATGTCGACATGACCAATGTTTAACCCCCGTTGACAGGTTTAATTGTGAGACCTTTGGGTCAAAGCGGACAATACCTTGCAGGTTGGGTGTGGGAATCCACAAATGGTATCAGAGCAATCACCGACCGGAATATGGGAGCTAAGTGCTACACCGTGGGAGCCACCTCTAGAATCCTAAGGGAGCTAAGTGCTACACGGTTGATGGAGACTCAATTAAGAGTTGTAAACCCAAGTGCAGGTTATGTTCAAGTAATAAATTCTCGGGTGTCCGAGGTCGAACCACAGGGAAGCGTATTAGTAAGTATAAGTTTATAAATATATAAGAAAAAGAAAGTAAACAAGATATTAGGGGATCAACAACAAAGAAAGTAAACAAGATATTAGAGAACAAAATAAACAAAATAACATAAAAGAAATTAAACAAGATAAAAAATAATAAGAAAAGATGTTGAGGTTAGAGAATCCACTCTTGGTGTTATGCTAAGATTAATCTTTTTTTATTACACAATTGAAATTCGCACATAAGGGAGATTCCAATCGGAAGGTTTAGCAATTCAGTCCAAATTGTCTAACGTCCATAGCATATGATATTATGTTCATTTGGTGTCCTCAAAACTCATAAAAAGAGTCCAAGCATTCCTTATGCCAAGGTATATGTCTACAACAAATCAAGGTTATGAAATCAAGCATTTACTGTGCCATTTTCATTGTCAATAATGAATCAAGATCCCTACTTTGCAAGTATGATTTTAAACCAAAAGAAAATATTATCTATACTAATGTTTATAAATGATGATTCATTTTAGCTCATGTTTAAGAGACTAACCTTAGCATTTACCAAAAGCTTCACCTCATCACCTCAACAATATGATTAGCAATACATACTAGATATGAATAAAATGAAAAGAAATGTAAGAAGCATAAGTAAATAAAGAAAAAGAAAACTAGAGAAAGGAAAGAAGAAGAAAACTTAGAGAATTTTATTACAATGGCTAATATCCTACTAATGTACCATAATGCTCATCCAAGGCCCTCTATTTATACACATTTTGGAGAGCTAAATGACAAGAGACAAGCTTTATAAATTTCAAAGGTAGGTATAATAGGTGGGTGCATTTTTCTAACAATTTTCGTCATATTGTATGACAATTCTGATCATCCAGCTTGATGGTCGATTTTGTCAATGTTGGAGGCTCGATATGATCAAATGGTCTTCTAGAAAAATATACCCCTATCCGTTACGGATCCATAGCCGTTGGAATCAGATCATTTGCTCATGTGGATCGGAAGATATGGTCAAAATACCAAAACAGGTCAGCACAGACGTCATTGCACATCAGCCAACTTGATGGTCGATTTCGCTAGGGAAAACGACTCCGTTTCAAGAAGTGTAAAACATGAAAAAGATAGATATGCCTCTTAACTTTGCACTGTAAAAATTTTAGCCTTATTGCTTCAGTGAAACTCCAGATATGGCTGATATGGCAAAAGGTGTCGGAACTGGAACTGAACTGGATTTGCCCTTAATTCTTGATTTAACCTAGTAATCTGAAATCACTCAAAGAAACTCGTGAAAAACACCAAATTACATAAAAATATAAAAGATCATAAACACAATTAGACTAAGCAATAATAACTCGTATTTGACACAAAACAATAATAAAACATAACTAAAAACTATATAATTATACGAGTTATCAACGGTGGGAGCCACCTTTAGAATCTTAAGGAAGCTAAGTTCTACACAGTGGAAGCCACTTCTAGAATCCCAACGCCCGATGTGATCCTGGTTTTGTCTGTTCTATGTTGGGCTTGACGAGGGGGGAGTTTGTAACACTCCCATCCCATATCGGGAAACTCTGAGGATCTGCTAAGATATATATGTAGAGACTTAAACCCATACTTGTGAAGTGCCTTTTGTGGGAAAAAATCGTAAGACTTTCGGGTCGAAGCGGACAATACCTCACAGGTTGGGTATGGGTGTCCACAATGTGCTCTGTAAATCTTATAAAATATTCATAGCATTGGCCTCATTATGGAAAATTTTGTGGTTTAATTCTTTAGAAAAGAAAAAGAGAGAAAATAATAATGGCAGAAAACAAGCAAAAGTAGTAAATAAAATATCTTCGAAAGCAGTGTGTTTTCTGGCTACTGCGTGTTTTTTTTTTTGACGAAACTTGTTTTCTTTTGGAAACGGTCGGTTCTTTATCGTTCATCATACCAAAATATTGTTGAAAGAAAATAATACTCTTAATTGACACAAACAGAAGAAGCATAAAAGGTAACTATAAACAACCTGATTACGGGCCGAGCAAATTTTCAATATCCGGTTCGACTCAAATTATTATTAAAGTAGCAAAAATAATTTTTTATTTAAATTTAATTATAAAAATATAAAATTTTAATTTTAAATATTATTTTAATAATAAATTGAATTTTTAAATCAAAATGAATTTGAGCAAGTAAATCTTTTTTTCCAAACCCGACTAGAAACAACTCCAGGCAACTATAATGTAACAAACCAGCTACTACAAAGAAATATTACGGTAATTAATTATTTATTGAAGCACTAACGGAAGTTTATTAATATCATTGGAGCATGACTTTTGTGGGAGTCGCACTTAATATAATTAAATACTCTAATTTAAACGTTTGTTTAAAAAATGAATCTCGAATAATGAAGAAATCTTGATACGCACGCTGAAACTTTTTATTAAATTAAAAAATTAGTATTCAATTTAAAATTAATTAACAAAAAATAAAGAATATTTTTTTTTTAGATTTGGTAATATTAAACATGACACAAAAAATAACTAAATTAAAACAAGATACAAAATATGAAACGACATGAAAAAAATAAATAAAACAAGAAATGACATTAGAAATGTGTCAAAATCTATAAAACACGAATTATTAACGTGTCAAAATTTATATAAATATATATTAAACACTAAAAAAACACAAATACGACACAAATATATGAATTACTAAATCTACTTGTCGGTTAAAAAAAAAACTCTTCTCATTAAACACTTGTCAAGATAATTCATATCAGAGGATACAAGTTCTTTTATCATCGTTTCAACATTTTTCACAAATCCTACTTTTTTTTCTTTAATGGAAATATGAAATCATACGAGAGGATAAATCTATACTTTCTTTTCCAAAGTCAAAACAACATATTTTGGTTATTGAAATAATAGCGAAAATTAATATAAAACTAATAAAAAGTTTGTTCAATGTACAAATTATATAAAATTTATTATTTTTAACTTTCATGTAAAATTAAAATTGCAAATATAAAAAATCAATGTAAACTTAAACATTTTTTATTTATCAAATAAATTTATTTATTTATTAAGATATGAAAAATTAAAATTTTGAGAATAAATCTAAACTTTAATTTTATTTATTATTAAATAAATTTATTTAACGAAAGTTTTTTAATAAAATAAAAAATTTTACTTATAAATTGAATAAATCTTATCATAATAAAAAAATTACAATGACAATTTAGAAATATAATGAACAATAATGACTATTTTTGTCAACTCTAAAGTTTTTCAACATCTAAACTTTTATATATATGTTATAGATTATAAATATAAATATAAATTTTAATATTTTTATTTATTATCATCTCTTATTTAGGATTATGTAAATTGACTCTAATAAAAATCTCTTTCCTAAAAAAAAAAAACACTCTTTCACTTTTTTTTTAATTGATATGCTTATAGCAAGCTTGTTGAGATTGGACAGATGACTCATCCATTGGTCGGCAAAGACCGTGTAAACTTTTGACCATATGAGTCTTCTCATGCATGCATGCATTCACAAAGGTAAAAGTTGGTCTTTTTCAACATTAGATTTTATAATTTTGGACACACGAATATAACAAATTTAACAAATAAAAAATAGTAATAAATATGACGCGATACGTATAAATATAACTAGGATGATACATTAATAAACGTATCGTATTCGTGTTTAGAATTTTGATATATTTAATAATTTATATCGTGTTCATGTTTACACGGTTGACACAAAAAATATGAGACACGATACACATACATAGATTGTCGAATTTTTCGTACATCCAATCAAAACTTAGCCACTTTTGTATTATTTTGTTGCCATCATTTTGGAGGCTTACCAAGATAACTTAGGGTTTATTTGAATGAGCAGTGAGATTAATTTAAATGAAATTAAAAATAGAAAGACACTGACATTAGTTACGGTAACGGTGAGATTGGTTATTATAGTGGTGAAATTAAAACTAGTGATTAAAAGGTCTGATACCTGTTTTTCAGGTTCTTTTTGCAATAAAGAAGAGGTTTGTTTAACCAATTCAGAATAGAAAATAGGTTCCCAATCTTGGTTTTGAGACCTTTGAGATGGAGAATAGGCTGGTGAAGAAGGTTATTGTACTGGAACTGTTTGACCAGTATAAGGAATGGTAATATATTGAATAGTTCTTGGGTCAGGTGTTTGCTGAACCCATTGGGATTTCATTGATAGTATCCTTTTTGGACGTTGATATTACTCCCATCTTTCTTGGATTTGGAACAGTGTAAATTCAGGAAGATCAAAACTATTTAAATTTTTTATTTTTTCAAGAAGATGAATGGCCTCTATATGGGATTCTTCATGTAGTTCTCTTTTTATTTTGGTGGAGAACTGTCTTCCAAATATTTTTCTACCATCTGTTTTTAGAAGATAGAATTCAATATTGGCTAGAATATGCGTAGCTTTTTCTACCATATTTAACTCGATTGTAAAAATGTATAAAGATGAATTTTTATATATTAATGTAAATGGTAAAATTCTTATTTATTTCGTTAATTTCTATTAAAAAATTAACAAAATTAAAAGTATAGAAACAAAATTCAACCACATTGAAATGTTGTGACAAAATTCAATATTAAATCATAACACAATTACAAATTTGACTTCAATCCCATTTTTTACATAAAATTTCGAATAACACTCAAATTTTTTTCTTTCAACCTATCAATCCAATTCACTCACCTGACCTTAATAAGAAATTGAACCTGAGATTTCTGAAAGTTTATTAGAAATTATTATATATATTGCGTTTAATAATGTTTATGAAACTTGATGGAAGACGCGGGATGAGAATTTTAATTAAAAATTTAATTGTGGTAAATTTGTTTTTAATTGCAAAAGCTGAAAGAGAGACGCAAAAGCAAGTAGATTTCCCTTTGACAATTACTTTCTGATTTACTGATGACGAACTTTTATTTTGCAAAAATAATTTGTTGAAAACAATTGTTTTAACTCCACCACTTTCTCTTTCTACCTAAAAGTAACCTATATATAATAGTTTCTTTTGTTTATGGGAAACCATCTGTCATCTGCCTTTATTTTATTTTTTATTTTTGGAATAAGATACATAATTTATCACTTTACTTTTTAAATTTTAATTTAAAAATAATAAAAAGCTAACAATAAAAAAATACTTTCCAAAATACTTTAATTTTTTGAATTTTTAAAACTAAATTAAAAATATAAATGATAAAATTACACCCATTTAAAGATATGTCATACATTCGTGTTAAGCAAACCCATCAACTTGAATATTGTCGCATGTGGAGGTAGCTTACTTTGTTTGCTCTATCGATCATATGCTGAGTGGCGATGACTAGGTTTCCAAAAAAGCAAAAGACTATTGTACCAAAAAAACAAAAGATTATTGTACCAAAAAAACTAAAACAAAAGACTATCGGAAGGTAAATGATATAATTAAAGATTTAAATAGCGGTTGTTGTCTGATGTTACTGTCGTTATTTTATAATTTCGATTTTTTTTTTGCTGTTGATATTTACGATTGATATTTATCGTAATTAATCATAATATCATTGATTATGTCCATAATTACAATAAATACGATGTGATTGAAAATACATCCACAACCATAATTTAAATATTTGATTATAGCTTTGAGGAAAAAGAACAGTTTTATGTTCCTATACAATTTCAAACTAATGCGCCTGAGTCATATACAAGTTAAGAGGAAGAATTTTCTGAGTTCCGACAAAAACAAATAAATTAATAAAACCACCTGTCCATCGCGCGACTAGGTTGATCTTCTTGTACAAACTTGCGAAAATCGAGTAACTCGGCAGAGAACCTTTGACATAAAAGGTTGTACTTGTATGTCTATATATTATATGATTTTTCACATAAAAGATGCCCCTGCTTCATTGTTTTTAACGCTAATTACTTCAAACGGGAGGAAACAATGTCGAGGAATTTCTCCAATCGTCGTCGTCTTTATACGATTTTTCATAGGAAGAATCGTTTCAATATGCAAATTAATCATAAGGTATAGAAGATAAATGTTTTCATATAATATATATATATATATATATATATATATATATATTGTTAAGCCAAACGAGTTTATTTATTTGAAAAGAGATTACAAACATATAAGCAGTATGAAGAAGAGGAAGCCATGCCAATTAAGAATAAAATTCTAGTCCTAATGAGAAAATGTTTTATATATAGATCATTACATTTCTTTAGGAATTTTGTTTATTTTTGCATTGCTGTTGGTTGAAACTTGCATGTTAAGTTTTGATCAAGCTTCTAACAATTCCATCGTAATTTTTCAATTGCTAGAAGAAAAAGGCAACGAGACATGATCTGAAGGCGAAATGTAGACAATTGAAGGAAGAGATGGAAGATATTAGCAAGGAGCAAATAAGCATCAAAGAAGGACAATCAGAAGTTCGAGAGAAACTTAAAGCAATTGAAATGCAGTGTGGACTACTACAAGAAGAAACTAAGTTCATGATCCAGCGAAGTGCCCTTACCCAAGTTCGTTTGGCTCTCATGTTTAATATACTCAAGGCACGGCAAGAAGGTGATTTCGCTAAGGCTGCTCAGATCACTCAATTGCTACGGTTGATTTTATATATCATTGTTTTATTTGGTTTTGCATATGCTTCAAAAAAATTAAGAACAAAAGGTTGACAAAATTTTCCTTCCCTTCTTTTTTTTTTTTTTTTTTTCTAGTGAAATAATAGAAAGGGATAACATGTAGCAGCAAACGTGGAGGAACAAATGATCATCTAAGAGAAGTATCTTGGGTTCAAGTGGTGTATTTTAGTTAATCTTGACAAATCTTATTGCATCAATCTATCGATCAAACAAATCTCAAAGCTGCCAACTGAGCCTTGGCTCAGTGGCACCCTAGTGTTGAAAACAAAGCGTGGATGTGTGGTCTTGTTGCGAGCTTTCGCGTTCTCATTCAGCCAAGGTAAAATAGAGGAGGGTTTAAAGATTGTGTCTCATGTTTTATTCATGTTCGTAGTATAACAAGAATGTAATATAAATTATTAATTATGTCAAAATTTTATATATAATACGATACGTATATTAAACGTATTGTATTAATCATATTAATTATATTCAAATGTATTATATTTATCGTATTTATTATATTATTTTTATATTTATTAAACATGTTATTTTCATTCATTTAACCAAAGAGTTATAGTCTATTGACATAAAATGTTGTTGAGCAGCAGTACATGCATATTTACGTGCTTGCTTGTACGCAAAAACATGCATTGTTCACCACGTTGAACAATTATGCAATTGAAGCCAGGAAATGAAATGCGTGAAGCTATTGGTTATAGCGTTAAATATATTTTAATTGTTGAAATTAGATAAGACTCTTATTCGAAGAAGCAATCTGTTGAATTGTAGAATATGAATGGCAGAAAACATGGAAATGTGGGAAACGTAATATCTGGGAAAGTGACATTGTCATATGAATCTTGCTTTTCTCTCTCTTGGCCTTTTTTTATTATTTATTTTGTTAAGTGTTCCAAAACTATATTCAAGAAATTCAAAATAATTTGAATTTGAAATAATACGATTTATAATGATATGAGTTTTAAAATGACTTAATATGTGTAGTAGATTTGTCCGAGGACCAGACTACCCGTCCAAGCCTGAAGGTCCATCCGATATTTGAGAGGGTTTGGATAAAAATATTATGCTCGAAAAATGGGCTTAGACAAAAAAATAAGACCCGTTTAAAAAATTGGCCTGGCCTTGACTCCAACATTCAGAGCCCGAGTCCGTTTTCCAATTAAATAATATATTATTTTTATTTATATATATATTATGTAATTTATGTCATATAAAAATTAAATATATATAGTATTATAGTGTAAACATTAAAAATATGTTAAGTTGTCCATATTTAAGAACTTAATAAAAAAATTATATAAAATTACTAAAGATTGAATAAAAAATAATATATATATTTTTTAGAAAAAAACTAATATGGATGGGCCTAAACAGGCTTGGGTCATCCATTTATAAATATAGACGGATTTGTGCAAAATTTGAGACTCATATCTTGAGCTGAAGTTTGGCAAACATATATGATTTTGATATCATATATAAGTCCGGCCCGAGCCCGACCTGATCCGATTTAAGAACACTTCTGATGTGTAGTAATCGAAATCCAACTTAACATGATTTGAGACAACACGAAATTCGAGTGCCTCGATAAATGAAACTATCTGAACTCAAACATGACCGACCTAATAAAACTCATGAGAAAAACTAATCCGAACCTGAAAGGAAATAATCGAAACCAACTTAATCCGTCCGTTTGCCACCTATAATATTAACGGTCAATCACATTTATTGAAAATATATTACTATAAATGAAATATTAATAAATTTTAAAAAATAACTTAAAAGTTAAGACACTAGTGACCGAAATCCTTGTTTTATTTATTTTGTTTTTTGGTGCATTCCTTCTCGGCGCTTTATGTGATTCTTGCTTGTTTGCTGCTTTTTTTCGTCTAAACACATTAAATTAAGATATTTTTTTAATAATAAAAAAAAGGCGGTAATGAGAATTGCAAGCCTTATATCTTCATGGAAAACCCTTAATTCTCCAACAGGCGGTGATTTCTTTGTGGAATCACCGACATTTGTCACCACTAATTTTTTTTTTAGTTATAACTCGTAATTAACTCTTTTACGCGATTCTTTCTCTAAAATAATGCTTAAAGTAAAATCAAGCGACTTGAAGTTAATCTGTGAAATATTTCCTCGTTACACTTAGATTAGATTAAGTTTGGGAACTTAGGTTTTAAAAGATAGATTTGGATTTCAAAAATAGTGTAAAATGTGTAATAAAACATGAGTTTGTATTTGATACACTGACAGTGTATAACTTCATACACTGTCAGTAAACAAGATGATGCCACCTCATTAAAAAAATTTAAAAATAAAAATAAATTATTTTATTTCTAATGAGGTGGCATCATCTTGTTCACTGACAGTGTATGAAGTTATACACTGTCAGTGTATCAAATATTAATCCATAAAACATATGTAAATATAACTTTAATTATTATTTTTTAAATCTATGGATTTGTTGGATGCCTATTTAGTGGTGAATTTGAAATACCTATAGCTATTTGTGAATTTGAAATTCATGTTTGTCGCAACCTAAAAAAATAACATAACAAGTCTCATTGCAAGATTTTATTATTCGTTAGGCGTGACTTTAAAAAAATAGAAAAAGTCGACTTAATTCCTCTAGACAAACTAAGGTGTCGATATGTGATCCCGATCGCGGGGACCCGTTCGAGTGAGGGGGAAACAAAAGCAGAGGAGAAGACGACTTAATTCCTTTAGATTGAAATAAAAGGTCGAGGGTATGTAAACGGCCTCGTAAAAATACATGGAGTCGCCACCAATCTTTTTTAGCTAGGTGTGATCGGCCATCTATTAAAACCGATTTTATAAAACACTTTAAAATTAATTAAAACATTTTTAAAACCAATTTCAAGTCTGTGTTATAAACCAGAGAAATCAATGAAGCGGGTTCGGGAGTCGGTTATGTACGGGGAAGGATTAGCATCCCCACAACGCCCATATAAATCGGTACCTTATTAATCGTGTGTTATCTCAATTCTCGGTAAAAAGTTGGTTTTTAATTTAGTATTTCAAGTTAATTCCCAATTTTAAGAAAAATAATTTCATTTTTAATTGAAAATGATCATGAATTTATTAATTCAAGATTTTCCTATATTCCCCGACAAAATCGGCAAAATATAGAAATTTTTATTCATTTGAAAAACTTTCCGAATCATTCTCGTTTTTTGAAACAAAGATATTCCTTTATTAATGATAATTGATGATATTCCCTCCAGCAAACTCGGTAGAGAACTCATGAATTATTTTAACTCGGGAATATCTTTATTTTTATTGAAAATCATTATTTTTTTCAAAACATATAAAAATATGAACATGAACATGTATGACATAAGTAAAATGCCATGGAAAAGTCTAGATAATATAATGCAAACTAAATGATATGACATAATTTAAATGACATAGTATATTCTAGGTAAAATGAAAAAAAAAAAACCTAAGTGTCATGGTATATTCTAAATGAGATAAAATGATTTAAATGACATGGCAATTTAAATGATATGGCATATTTTAAATGACATGGCATATTCTAAATAATTAAACCTAAATGACATGGAATATGATGAATTGACATGAAACCTAAAATAATGCTATCATAAAATATGCATAAAAATAAAATAAAAATGCATGAACATAGTATATGCTAAATAATGTGACAAAAATAAATGACTAAATAAAAAAAATTGGGATATCATGAAACATTCAAAATCATATGGCAAACAATATAAAATCATAAAATGTGAATCAAAATAATAATAATAATACCATGGAAAATAACATAGCAAAAATCACACATTTAAAAAAAATGCATGAACATGAAAAATGCAATGCATGAAAATGTATTTTTTCCTTTAATTAAAAAAACCGTAAATTAAAAAAATATCCGGCTACCTTAGGAAAATATGTCAAATTAGATTTTCTAAAAAAAACAAAACTTTGTGATTGTTTGAAAACGATTTTGAGGAAAAACTTGAATAAAAATTAAAACCCTTACCAAACCCTTTTAAAATGGCTCTAATTTCCTAAGTTTAAAACCCCAAACTTAATCACCCTTAACCCGAGATTTATAAAATTATTTTTAAAGTTTAAAAAGGCTTAGAAACTACCCTAAGACAGTAGCTAAAGCTTCTAACCAACCCCCTCTAAATGTCTTAGCCAAATTCAACCATTATTCCTCTTTTGGTTTCAAATCTGCCTCTACTGTCCGATTTTGACACACGTTTTTTTGCCTATTTTTAAAAATTCAAAAAAATCTAAAAAAAATACTGGAGACTCAAAACATTTAAAAATACACGAGAAAAACTTTTCTTAATTTTTTTATTAAAGATGGCTGCCTAGAAAAATTAGAGAAGTTCAAGTACTGGGTGAAAAAAATTGTTTTGTCAAAACACATTTTTTGCCTTTGATAAATTCATTCAAAAATCAAAGTAAAAATTGTTGGAGATCATCCTAAAGACCTAAGGAAAGTAGCTAAAACATTTTAAAACCTTGAACAAAAATTTTCTAAGTAAAAAAAAATCACAAAGGTAGAATAATCAATTTGACAACCCTTTAATTTTCCATAAGTATGCTCAAGAGAGCATGACTTTGAGCCATTGATTGGCCTAAGTCATAAACCATGTAGCAATGGCATGGAATGCATGAACATACAGCAAATGAAATGTATGAAATGCATGGTCTAAAGCCTAAATGGTAAAGGAAATGCTTGACAATTCAAAATAACCTAAATGCCTAGCATGAGTTTGCATGGCAATAAATGCTATCCTAACTTAACATGCATGCAATGCTTGATAATGCAAATATGTCTTGGACCTAATATGTTATGAATATGCATGAAAATGCTAATGTAACCAATGGCCTAAGTAGCATAGCAATGCATGGCAATACCAATATGATTTAAGACCTAGTATGCATGACAATACCAATATGGCCTAGACCTAACATGTAGTGAAAATGCATAGCAATACTATGAACATACAATGACCAATGAAACTAATGCTAATGCTAGAACAAACAGCAACTAATACACAATTTTAAGATATGATAATGCAAAGCATGTTACCTAAGCAAAATGCAAATGCATGACAAGGCAAGGGATGCATGAAGAGGCCGAATGTAGTTACATGATACTCTAATGCAATCCTATCTAGTAAATGGCACAAGTACATGACAACTCATATCAAGATGCATAATGTCATGACATTTTCACAAGCATATGACATAATAAAATCAAAATGCACAAGCTCATGGCATGGAGATGCAAACAAGTCAAGAGGCAAGATGGAAATGCACATGCAAGGCATACTAAGTGGAATAGCCGAATGGTCATATACCCCAAATGATGGCATTTTATCATAGCATTTTCACAAGCATATGGCATACTAAAATCAAAATGTACAAGCTCATGCATGGAGATGCAAACAAGTCAAGAAGCAAGATGAATGCAAGGCATACTAAATATCAAGATATGCTAACTCATGGCATGGAGATGCAAACAAACCAAGAAGCAAGATGAAAGTGCACATGCAAGGCATACTAAATATCAAGTAGCCGAATGGCCATATGGCAAAATGATGGAGACTCAATTAAGAGTTGTAAACCCAAGTGCAGGTTATGTTCAAGTAATAAATTCTCGGGTGTCCGAGGTCGAACCACAGAGAAACGTATTAGTAAGTATAAGTTTATAAATATATAAGAAAAAGAAAGTAAACAAGATATTAGGGAATCAACAACAAAACAAGATAAACAAGATATTAGAGAACAAAATAAAAAAAATAACATAAAAGAAATTAAACAAGATAAAAAAAAAAACAATAAGAAAAGATGTTGAGGTTAGAGAATCCACTCTTGGTGTTATGCTAAGATTAATCTTGTTTTATTACACAATTGAAATTCACACATAAGGGAGGTTCCAATCGGAAGGTTTAGCAATTCAGTCCAAATTGTCCAACGTCCATAGCATATGATATTATGTTCATTTGGTGTCCTCAAAACTCATAAAAAGAGTCCAAGCATTACTTATGCCAAGGTATATGTCTACAACAAATCAAATTATTATGAAACCAAGCATTTACTGTGCCATTTTCATTGTCAATAATGAATCAAGATCCCTACTTTGCAAGTATGATTTTAAACCAAAAGAAAATATTATCTATACTAGTGTTTATAAATGATGATTCATTTTAGCTCATGTTTAAGAGACTAACCTTAGCATTTACCAAAAGCTTCACCTCAACACCTCAACAATATGAGTAGCAATACATACTATATATGAATAAAATGAAAAGAAATGTAAGAAGCATAAGTAAATAAAGAAAAAGAAAACTAGAGAAAGGAAAGAAGAAGAAAACTTAGAGAATTTTATTACAATGGCTAATATACTACCAATGTACAATGTACTCTTACAATCATCCAAGGCCCTCTATTTATACACATTTTGGAGAGCTAAATGACAAGAGACAAGTTTATAAATTTCAAAGGTAGGTATAATAGGTGGGTGCATTTTTCTAACAATTTTCGTTATATTGTATGACAATTCTGATCAGCCAGCTTGATGGTTGATTTTGTCAATGTTGGAGGCTTGATATGATCAAATGGTCTTCTAGAAAAATATTTCCCTATCAGTTTGTGATCCATAGCCGTTGGAATCAGCTCATTTTCTCATGTGGATCAGAAGATATGGTCAAAATACCAAAACTGGTCAGAACAGACGGCATTGCACATCAGCCAACTTGATACCACATTTCGCTAGGGAAAACGACTCCGTTTCAAGAAGTGTAAAGCATAAAAAAGAAAGATATGCCTCTTAACTTTGTACTGTAAAATTTCAGCCTTAATGCTTCAGTGAAACTCCAGATATAGCTGATATGGCAAAAGGTGTCGGAACTGGAACTGAACTGGATTTGCCCTTAATTTTTGATTTAACCTAGTAATCTGAAATCACTCAAAGAAACTCGTGAAAAACACCAAATTACATAAAAATATAAAAGATCATAAAAAAAAAATTAGACTAAGCAATAATAACTCGTATTTGACACAAAACAATAATAAAACATAACTAAAAACTATATAATTATACGAGTTATCACACCCCCACACTTAGATTGTTGCTAGTCCCTAGCAACGACTCAATCCTAGAAAAATAAAATAAAAAAAAATAAACAGGAAAACAAGTTAAAGGGATCGCAAACAAACAAGCAAGATCAAGTGTAAGAATTGGCAAGGCATCTAATTAAGTATCATTGGCATATTAAGTTCGAGTAAAGGGTCATTGAGATTAAAATTGAAGGCATTACCGTACGATTGAGGAACTTCCTTCTTGGCAAGACTTTAGCTAGCCATGGAGGACTAGGCAAACTATAGCTTCATAAGTACACATGCTAAGATCCTTGTCACCGCAGTTCACAAGTGAACTTGACAAATCTGATCGGTACAGAGATGAATCTGAGGCTTATGGACAAGTGAGGGGTGGAATGTTCAAACATAATCTGAGGTTTATCACAAGTTAGGCTCAAGAAATATAATAATAATGTGATCAATCCTCTAAAAATATTTCCATTCTCACTCATCCTTAGTCCTATGTTCAACATTAATATTTTGAAAAAAAAACAAAAAGCAAGAAAAGACTCGATCCAAAGAAAATAGAAAAGTAAAAACCTCTCTATAATGAAGAACCTCGAATCTTGAATTCTGATTTTTTTTTTTTTTAATAAGTGATTTTCTTTTGATTTGTGCCCTCATTGGGACATCTTTTATGCACAATCACATCTATTCATAATCATCATTCTTGTTTTTTTTTTTTTTTTTTTTTTTTTTTTTTTTTTCAGAAATCACATTGGATTCCATACTTTCTTTTTCTTTCTTTTCATTCAATTGATCAAACAAGACAGATTTTCATCAGCTCTTTTTTTCAGCATCTTTTTCTCAACTCATCACAACATTGTTTTGGCATCAATAAGTTCGAAGTTCACGACTCTAAAAACAGTCACTCATTCTAACTACCCTCTTTTGCATTATTCCCATTTTTTTTTTTTTAGATTTCAAAAGATAACAAAATAAACAAGAAGGAAACACACAATCCCAAACCCAATGATCACAAATATTATCATAAAAGTATAAAGAGGGAATGGGGGTCGGAATCGTATCCGTTCACTTTGGCATAATTTCTGGAGTTCATATCTAGGGATCCAACCCGAAGGTTTACAACCTATGGGCTCCTAATGTAAGGGGGCAAAGATAAGGGGCTTTCTGGATAATGACTTTGTTCTAAGATCAGATCATGTATAGATGCAAGCATCTATGTGATGACCTAAATCTGCATGTGGAATGAAGAGAAAAAGTAAACTTACTATGTCTTCCCAGTTTTCCGTGGCTTTCCAAAGGCTCACCATGAATTCACATTCCAACAAAAATCGAACCGATCTGCCAAAAACAATCTCAAAGACATTTGATCATCAAAAATATTCAATTTTCAGAAAACCAAATTGAAAATAACCTAGATAACTTAATGATAACTCGTATAATTATATAGTTTTTAGTTATGTTTTATTAATGTTTTGTGTCAAATACGAGTTATTATTGTTTAGTCTAATTGTGTTTATGATCTTTTATATTTTTATGTATTTTGGTGTTTTTCACAAGTTTCTTTGAGTGATTTCAGATTACTAAAATTAAGGGCAAATCCAGTTCAGTTTCAGTTCCGACACCTTTTTCCATATCAGCTATATCTCGAGTTTCACTGAAGCAATAAGGCTGAAATTTGTAGCCATGCAAAGCTAAGAGGCATATCTATCTTTTTCATGTTTTACACTTCTTAAAACGGAGTCGTTTTCCCTAGCGAAATCGACCATCAAGTTGGCTGATGTGCAATGACGTCTGTGCTGACATGTTTTCGTATTATGCCCATATCTTCTTATCCACATCAGCAAATGAGCTGATTCCAACGGCTATGGTTCCGTAACTGATAGGGAAACCTTTGTCTAGAAGACCATGTGATCAGATCAGGCCTCCAATATTGAAGAAATCGACCATCAAGGTGGCTGATGTGCAATGACGTCTGTGCTGACATGTTTTCGTATTTTGCCCATATCTGCTTAACCACATCAGCAAATGAGCTGATTCCAACGGCTATGGTTCCGTAACTGATTGGGGAACCTTTTTCTAGAAGACCATATGATCAGATCAGGCCTCCAATATTGACGAAATCGACCATCAAGTTGGCTGATCAAAATCGTCATATACCTACCTTTGAAATTTGTAAAGCTTGTCTCTTGTCATTTAGCCCTCCAAAATGTGTATAAATAGAGGGCCTTGGATGATTGTAGAGGATCATATTGTACATAGGTAGGATATTAGCCATTTTAATAAAATTCTCTAAGTTTTCTTCTTCTTTCTTTTCTCTAGTTTTCTTTCTTTTCTCTAGTTTTCTTTTTCTTTAGAGAGAGCAAGAGGTTGGATAATTTATATTCTTCCTCTTCTTCTTTCTTTCTTTTATTTTCTTCTTAGATTTTCTTTAATTTTATGTTTATGTTTATAATGCCTATGCTAGGCTAAACTTCTATTTGGGTAAGGGTGATTTCAAAGCCCTAGACATGTTTTGTGATTGATTTTCAGATTCTATCTATCATTAATTTTCTATCAAAGTTGCTTATGTTCTTCTACAAGAATTGTTCATGATGTTGTCTTGATTTATTTAGGTGTACAACTAGATAGATCTTGATAATTATCTATTGCTAGTTTAGGAGTCTTGACCCGTGTAATTGTCTTGATATCCTATTCATAAGTGGCAATTTGTGATTAATGATTATGCTCAAGTTTTCAATAATTGCAAAGTGGAACATAACCTAAGTTGAACAATCCGAGCTTATGTGTTTGTTGCTTAGATCAACCTATCTTTCTCATCATAAAGCTGCCATTAAATTGAATTTAGAGAGCTTATTCTAGGTTGTTTAATGGTTAGAGATTAAATAGAGAGCTTGTTCTATTTAACGACAAACTAAGGAAAGATTGGGATAACAGAGCTTGTTGTTATCTACGGTTGTTAACTTTGATAGTTGGTTGATATTGATAGATCTGAAATTGATTCTTAATGATGTCTAGTGGTGGAGAATGAAACCTTAACCATATTTTTCATATTTGATTCTTCTTACTTACTTGTTTTCTTACTTTTAGTTTGCTTATTTTTTATATTTATTTTTATTGGCTGGTTATACCGCCTAATTTGTATATTAACTTTGCTTTATTTTTATTGGCTGGTTATACCGCCTAATTTAGTATATATATTTTTATTGGCTGGTTATACCGCCTAATTTAGTATATATATTTTTATTGGCTGGTTATACCGCCTTGCATCTTATTCTTATTATTTACTTTAGTTTAAATCTGGCTTCAAAAACCCCTTTTCTTTTATTGTTTTCTTTGAACGTAAGTTATAAACTATTAACTTATAAACTTAAAACCCAATCCCTGAGGACTCGACCCTTGCTAACTACTATACTTACAATTGATCTTTTTAGTGCAAGGTTAAATAAGATACACTCTTTTGGGTGCATCACTTAATCAAAGCCTTTGTAACTCTATTGCTTTATCCACACGCTTGCCAAGATTATACTAATACTCAAAAAAAAAATACATACACGAAAGTAGTAAAACACATGCAGATAATAAACGGACCAGATAGTGTTTTTTTTTTTGAAAAGATTAAATCAAACTGACAAGGTATGTCTCAAGTCTCCCTTACTCAGACCTTGTTCAGAATGAATACTTCTAAATGGCTTAAAACACAACAATTTTTTTTTTCTTTTTTTTACAAATTAGCAAAATATGTCCCTTACCCCCTACTAAAATATGACATTGTCCACAATGTCAAATTTTAAAGGTAGAATTTAGGAGATATTACCTGCAGAGGTTGCTAACCACTTATTATAACTGAGACACAACAAACAAAATGTTAGATAATGTCACAAAGACAAAGTGCAATCCACTCCTTGCTTGTCTATATCTCTTTTTCTTTTTTCGAGCGTTTGCGAAACAACCGTAGCAGGTAAATACTCATAAGCTTGGAGCTTTTTGAGTAAATCTTCAATGGTTGTAGCAGAAATTATGGTTCTCCTTGCCTCTGAAAACATGAATCCATTTTCCACAGCATTATCTAAATATGAAAGCAAATTACTAAAATAACCATTAATATTAAGCAAACCAATGGGTTTCTTATTTGTGACCAAAGATGACCAAGAAGCCACGCAAGCTATTTCTTCCAATGTACCCTGACCTCCTGGTAAAGCAATGAATGCATCGGCAGAATGGTACATGATTGTCATCCGTTCAGGGATACTCCAGACTTGTATTTCCTTACCCACGGTAGGTCCACAAAAACCTGTGAATAGTTTTGGCACGATTCCTAGAACTGGACTTCCTCCGGCGTGTGCTGCTGTAGCGACTGCTCCCATTAAACCCGTACTACCGCCTCCATAAATCAACTGGATCTTTTGTTGGGCAAGTATTACTCCAACTCTTATGGCTTCATCAGCTAATATTTTATTTTTCCCTGGATAAGCACCTCCAAAGACACAAATTTTTTCAATGCGCTGGGATGAAGTACTTTCCATTTTTTTTTTCGAGTGCCTGAAAGAGAATGAGTACATGGTGTAATATATAGAGGACTGAGTAGTGAATCAGACAAGAGTAATAATGTCGCCGAAAGTGTATTTGACCTGTCAGAAGAAAATGTTAACCTAACAAAAGATTTTTGCGTGATTTCAGGAAGAAAATCAAAAAGAGAAGAAAAATCAACCGTAAAAGACCAATGCAAAAAAAAAAATGAGAATAATTACACAAATCGAACAACACGTAAATTAAACCGAAATGAAGTTATTGCAAATCAAACCAAAAGCTGAGAAGTCATTTATTGTAGTTGTGATTGTGGCTCACATCTTCCTCTGGTTTTACGTCCAGAAACGGCTTAAACGCCTTCTATGAGTCGAGGATATGCTTCCCATCCAGTTTTCTTACAAGCTGGCAAACAGGGTCTTTTAACATCAGATTCCCAAGATGTTGCCATTCCCTTTGGAATTGCGGCCATAAATCAGGAATTTCTCTTTGTACGTCTCCACTAGGATGCGTCTCAAGAGAAAGTTGGATATTACCCAAATTCTCCTTACTCAGTCCATCCTTAATGAATTCAATTTTATCATCTCGATTAGAGGACGGAATCCCAATAGAACGACATTTACCGTTACACGTCCATCGTGCACATTTGTGGCAATTTGAACTCATGCGCTTTGCTCGTCGCTTCTTTGCAAAAGTGCTTCTACCTGTACCTGGTAAATGCAAAACAGGAAGATATTCATCTTCACGTACCTTGGCTTCAATTATCCAACGTATGTCTTCAGGAATCCCTTTGTACATAAGCATTCTTAATCTTTCAAATCGAACTTGGTAAAGCTTCAGTAAAATATTTCGAGGAAAAGGAGGAAATCGTTTCTGCAATCTTGTGAGAATATCATCCATCCTGAAAAAAAAAATGAAAGAGAAATTGAAAGAGAAATTTATATACAATATCAGTTTTGTGGGTAGCTGATGGAACCGGCTTAAATAATCACGGAGTACCGTTATCCGCCATTTAACCAGGGTTAAAAAAAATTATATTTACATCTAGTTATTTTCAAAACAAGGATCAGAAAGAAAAACAACCTCTTCTTGAGTAACATGATTTTCCAAAAAGAGTTTGAGTCTTTGTCCATTTACCTTGAATACGTTACCATTTTGAGGATTCTCAATGTCAACTGCTCCATAATGATACACATGCTTAACCACAAATGGGCCAGTCCATCTTGATCTCAACTTACCAGGAAATATGTGAAGTCTAGAATTATAAAGTAGAACTTTTTTCCCAACATCAAATGTTTTTCTTGAAATTAACTTGTCATGAAAGGCTTTAGTTCTTTCTTTATGAATTTTAGAATTCTCATATGCATCATTTCTGAGTTCCTCAAGTTCATTTATTTGTAATTTCCGTAAATTAGAAGCGTCATCAAGGTTTGAGTTGAACATTTTAATGGCCCAATTGTTGAGAAAAACTTAGAGTAGATAACTCTAATTTTACCACTCAAAGAAGAAAGTTTAGATTTTAGGAAAACTCACAAATGCTAACACTTCACTCTAGACTACACTCTTTAGAGAAGAACTCCTTAGGAAAACTTAGAACTTTTATTGCTTATTGAAGCTTACTACTTGATGATTTTCAAATGCAAGGGAGGGGGGTATTTATACAATACCAAGACAAACACAAGCCACACAAATATAAAATCTAAATAAATTACAACCACCCATTGTTGTTTAATAACAACCACACATTTAAATCACACAACTACAACCACACATTAAACCACACAATTACAACCACACAGTAAACCACACAACTACAACCACACATTAAACCACACAATTACAACTACACATTAAACCACACAATTGCAACCACACTTTGTTAGGCTTTTATTTTTTCCTTGGGCTGGTATTGGACAATTTAACACTCCCCCTCAATACCAGCTCATCCTCTTTGCACCATGTTGAGTTGACGACGAAACATTTCAAATTTGTTGATACTCAAACCTTTTGTGAATAAATCTGCCATTTGATCATCTGTCTTGATCTGCTTTATCTCAATCTCTTCTTGTAGAACCTTTTCTCTGATAAAGTGATAATGCACTTCTATATGTTTGGTTCTTGCGTGAAAGACTGGATTTTCTGCCAAACGAATTGCTGACTGGTTGTCGCAATACAACGAAACTGCATAATCTACTGGTTGATGTAGATCACTCATTAGTTGTATCAGCCACGTACACTCTTGAGCTTCCATTGCTGCTGCTCGATACTCAGCTTCGGTAGTTGACAATGATACCGTTGGTTGTCTCTTACTGCACCAAGAAATTGTTCCAGAACCAAGTTTAAACATGTACCCAGTTGTTGATCTCCTGGTGTCATGATCTCCTGCATAGTCAGCATCACAATAACCAACTAACTTACAGTCTTCACCTTTCTTGTACAAAAGACCATAATCTATTGTACTTTTCACATATCTCAGTATTCGTCGAACTGCTTCTAAATGAGGCTTCTTCGGATTTTGCATATACCGACTCATCACACCAACTGTATAAGAAATGTTAGGTCGAGTCAAGGTTAAGTAGATCAGGCTACCTACCAATTGTCGATACATAGTTGCATCTTCCAAGTCTTTGCCTTCAAGTGCACACATCTTGCCATTTGGTTCCATCGGTGTTGAAATTGGCTTGCTCTCGAGCATTCCAAACCTTTTTAGCAAATCTTTAGAATATTTTTGTTGACAGAGAAATATTCCTTCTTGTATGTGATCAACCTCTAGACCAAGAAAGTGATTGAGTTGTCCAAGTTCTTTCATTTGGAAACGAACTGATAAATTCTCCTTGGTTTGAAGAATTTCTGCCTCATAATCACCAGTTATGATTAAATCATCCACATATATCAATACGATAGCTAGCTTTCCTCCATTAGCTTTGACAAACAAGCTGGAATCTGCAGGTGTTACTGAATAACCACTATGAGTTAAAAATTCAGCAATCTTACCATACCATGCTCTAGGTGCTTGTTTCAATCCGTAAAGTGCCTTTCGCAGCTTACACACATGCTCAGGATGATTTTGGTTTTGAAATCCCAATGGTTGAATCATGTAGATTTCCCGATCTAGCTCTCCATGAAGGAATGCATTCTTCACATCCATCTGCCACAAGTTCCAGTCTTTGTTGGCTGCAAGGGCAAGTAGGACTCGTACGGTTGTAAGTCTTGCCACCGGACTAAACGTTTCATCATAGTCTAGCTCATACTTCTGAGAGAAACCACGAGCCACCAACCGTGCCTTGTACCTTTCAATCGACCCATCTGGACGATGTTTTATCTTGTAAACCCACTTGCAGGATATGGGTTTCACATCTCTTGGTTTTGGCACTATATCCCAAGTCTGATTCTGCTCAAGCGCAGTGATCTCTTCTTTCATAGCCATAATCCACTCAGAACTCTGTGATGCTTCTTCAAACGTCTCAGGTTCTGTTGCAATTGGTTCTTCCACTATGGCTGCATTAGCATATTTGGGATTTGGCTTCCGTACTCTTGTTGTCCTTCGGATTTGTGATTGTGGAGATGGTTCTTCCACTTCACTCGATCTAACATCTGGTTGATACACACCAGTTTGCCAAGGACTCTGGACTAACACTTGCTCGTCATCGTCATCATCACATAGGTCTTCTACTTCATCTGAAGTTGATTGAAGTTGGACAATATACTCTCCCATTTTCTGTTGTAGCATGTCTTCAAATTCTTTTGAATCTGACAACACCTCCTTTTCTGAGGACCACCAAGAAGTTGCTTCATCGAATACCACATTGCGTGAAGTGTAACATCTTCCACTCGTAGGATCACAACATTTCCACCCTTTCCTTTGGTTGTCGTATCCCACAAAGATACACCTAGTTGCTTTCTTATCAAACTTGCTACGTAAATGATCAGGAACAAATACATAACATACACAACCAAATACTCGAAAGTAGCTGACTGAAGGTTTCATTTTCCACAATTTCTCAAAGGGTGAAACAAACTCTAACCTTGGTTGAGGAAGTTTGTTGATCACATGGGCTGCGGTTCTCATAGCTTCGGCCAAAAATCTTCTGGGTACATTCTTTGCATGCAGCATACTCCGACAAATTTCTGCAAGATGCCGATTCTTTCTCTCTGCTACACCATTCTGTTGTGGTGTATTGACACAAGTATACTGATGACGTATGTTGCATTCTCGTAGGTATTGAGAGAATTCACCTGAGCTATATTCTCCTCCATTGTCTGTGCGCAAGCAACATATCTTCTTTCCCACTTCTCCTTCAACTATCTCTTTGAACTCTTTAAACTTTGAGAAAGTGTCAGACTTTTCTTTCATAAAGAAAACCCACACATACCTGGAGAAATCATCAATAAACGTCACCATGTACCGCATTCCACTAATTGGTGGTTGCTTAACGGGCCCAAATACATCAGAGTGAACTAACTCTAATGGTTCTTTTGCTTTAAACTTTGACTCCTCGTATGGCAATTGGTGTGCTTTACCATATTGGCATCCTGCACAAACTGTGTCTGTTCTTATGTCAAGCTGAGGAAGTCCCTTAAGCATCGACTTCTTCATCATCATACTTAGCTTGGAATAACTAACATGACCTAACCGCATGTGCCATAAATCTGCTGTATCGCTCCTTCTTGTCTTGTCTACATATGCTGACTCTGCTGACATCACGTAGACTGACTCCAGACGTCGTCCTTCCATCATCGGCTGTCCTGAGATTTTGAGATCACGATATACCTTCACATCCCTTGGACCAAACAGAATATGGTGACCTGACGATGTTAATTGTGCCACTGAAAGCAAATTTTTCTTCATGCCTTGGACATGGTAAACATCTTGTAGTGGTACCTGATTATGACTATATCGAGGTGCTACTACCGTCTTACCGATGTGAGTAATCGGTAATCTTGAATTATCAGCTGTCACAACAATGCGATTTCCCTTGTATTCTGACAGGTTCTGCAACTTCTTTTTATCGCCTATCATGTGATTTGAGCAACCTGAATCGACAATCCAGTCATTCTCATAGTCAATTCGGTCAGCCGTTGTTACTGTGAGAGCTAACTCTTCCTCTTCCATAGCAAAAAATGCTTCAGCGTCCCAATCATCTTCGCTTTTCTCCTTTGTACTAGAAGTAGCAGCATTGCTCTCAGCGGGCCTTTTGTTAAACCAACAATCTTTTGCATTGTGACCTTTCTTGTCACAGTCGTAACAGTTACCTTCAAATCTTTTATTGTTGCTACGATTCTTTGAAGCTTCCCCTGGACGAGAGCTCCCTTCTCCTTGATAACTTTTTGTCTTGTCACCATACTTTTTCGATCCACCACCAACGTGCTGTTTGAATTTGCCTTTGCTTTTGTTGGTGTAGAGTGCTTCCTCTTCACTTTTCAACGAGACCCCTCCCATTTGCTTGGCCATAGATTCTTGACCAACAAGCAAATTTTCAAACTCTACAAGTGATGGTTGAGTTGGCCATCCTTGTATAGCGGCAACGAAGCTGCGATATTCGGGCCTCAAACCATGGATAATTATTCTTTTTACCCTGGTATCTCCAATAGCAGCTGTAGGATCTAAATCAGAAATTTCACGGCATAACGTTTTTACCTTGTGAAAGTATTGAGCAATCGGTATATCTCGTTGTGCAACTGATAACAATTCATTCTCAAGAAGTTGAAGTCTTGTGTCATTCTTTCTCGAAAAGAGTGCATCTAAAGTATCCCACGCTTCTTTTGGCGTTTCTAGCTTTTGTATGTGTTCCAACATTTCTTCTTCAACTGTGGTCTTAAGGGCAAACATGGCTTTACCCACTTTAATCTTCCATTTGCGCAAGGTTCCTTGAGCATCTTCTTGCTCGGGCTTCGTAACTTCACTACCACCAACGACTTTCCAAAGGTCTTCCACGTGTTGTAATTTTTGTGATTGAGCTTCTTGATTCCTCAAACTACTTGAAGATCACCCATCGTTTCGGCAAGACTCTAACAATACCGAACAAGCTTGATTTTGAGACACAAACTTGTAGAGTACAAACTCCTCACGACTCAAGAATGCTCAAACCAAAAATAGTACCTGAATAACTATTTCACCGTGAACAGTACCGTATACGTGAATAGTTTCGTATACCATATACTTGAATAAATCTCGTATATGTTAACAATTACTATAAAAGTATATAGTGACATATGTGAATAGTAACTATGGTAGTAACTCACAACCTAGCTCTGATACCAATTGTTGAGAAAAACTTAGAGTAGATAACTCTAATTTTACCACTCAAAGAAGAAAGTTTAGATTTTAGGAAAACTCACAAATGCTAACACTTCACTCTAGACTACACTCTTTAGAGAAGAACTCCTTAGGAAAACTTAGAACTTTTATTGCTTATTGAAGCTTACTACTTGATGATTTTCAAATGCAAGGGAGGGGGGGTATTTATACAATACCAAGACAAACACAAGCCACACAAATATAAAATCTAAATAAATTACAACCACCCATTGTTGTTTAATAAGAACCACACATTTAAATCACACAACTACAACCACACATTAAACCACACAATTACAACCACACATTAAACCACACAACTACAACCACACATTAAACCACACAATTACAACCACACATTAAACCACACAATTGCAACCACACATTGTTAGGCTTTTATTTTTTCCTTGGGCTGGTATTGGACAATTTAACACCAATATGCTTTATGCTCAAGTTCCACAGGTAAATGAAAAGGTTTTCCATAAACTAGCCTATAAGGAGACATGCCCAATGCTGTTTTAAAAGCTGTTCGATAGGCCCATAATGCATCGTTAAGTCTAAGAGACCAATCTTTGCGATTTGGATTAACCATCTTTTCCAAAATTTGTTTAATCTCCCTATTTGCTAATTCTACCTGTCCATTTGTCTGCGGGTGATAAGGGGTTGCAACTTTGTATGTAATGGCATATTTCTTCATTAATGTTTCAAAAACCTTGTTGCAAAAATGTGTTCCCCCATCACTTATGATAGATCGAGGAATTCCAAATCGACTCAAAATATTTTCTTTTAAAAATTTAATCACTGTTTTGTGATCATTATTTCGACATGGAATTGCCTCTATCCACTTTGAAACATAATCTATTGCAACTAAAATGTATAAGAAACCAAAAGATTGTGGAAATGGTCCCATGAAATCAATACTCCAATAGTCAAAATTTTCAATTACAAGAATTGGGTTCAAAGGCATCATGTTTCTTTTCGAAATGGAACCTAATTTTTGACAACTTTCACATGACTTGCAAAAATTATATGCATCTTTGAATAAAGTTGGCCAGTAAAATCCACACTGTAAAATTTTTTCAGTAGTTTTCTTTGATGAAAAATGACCACCACATGCCTCGGAATGACAAAACTTAATTACACTACTTACCTCATTGTAGGGAATGCATCTTCGAAAAATCTGATCAGGACAATATTTGAACAAGTAAGGGTCATCCCAGTAGAACTTCTTTACCTCATTCAGAAACTTCCTTTTATCTTGGGGGCTCCATTGAGAATGAATTTTTCCTTATTGTAGTTCATCAAGATGTGAAGAAATTATGACTGGAAAAGTTTCATTCTCTCCCAAAAAGGAATATTTTAGCTCGGATGGCAATGGTTTTAAATCCAGCTTGGGTGGTTCAGTAGTTGATGGTACAGTGACATTTGTGAGTGATGGAAGTTCCTCAAACTTTTGTTTCCAACAATGCTTATCCTGAAAAGAATTTAACAAAGAATCAGCGTGTGAAATTTCTGAAGCATTATCAAACTCACATTCAATTAAATAAGCCTCTAAAGGATCATGGAATGTGGTAGTGGTGAGATGTTCATGAACAAGTTCTTCAATGAAATCCACTTCATGTACTTCTGAATCATCATCAGGTTGCTTGCAAATGTTGAACACATTTAATTCTAAAGTCATATTTCCAAAAGAAATGTTCAAAATACCATTCCTGCAATTTATCAGAGCATTAGAAGTTGCAAGAAATGGACGACCTAATATAACAGGAATTTGAACATTTGGATTTGAAACAGGATGTGTGTCCAAAACAATAAAATCAATAGGGAAGTAAAAATTATCAATTTGAACCAAAACATCTTCAACTATCCCTCGAGGAATTTTTACAGAATGATCAGCTAGTTGAAGTGTAACAGGTGTTTCCTTGAGTTCACCTAAACCTAACTGTTGATAAACAAAAAAAGGAAAAAGATTAACACTAGCACCAAGATCAAGCAATGCTCGTTCTATTCTAGTGTTTCCAATGATGCATGAGATTGTTGGACATCCAGGATCTTTGAATTTTGGTGGAGTAAGGTGCTGAATAATTGAGCTCACACTTTCCGTCAGAAATGCTTTCTTTTATACATTATGTTTCCTTTTAACTGTGCACATGTCCTTCAAAAATTTAGCATAAGATGGAACTTGTTTGATTGTATCCAATAAAGGAATGTTAATCTTAACTTGTTTGAAAAGTTCATAAATTTCTGCATTTTGATTCAAATTCTTTATTGTTTGCAACCTTTGAGGAAAAGGAGCAGGATGCATACCTTTTTCTTTGTCCAAATTTTCAAGAAGTTCAGACTTACCATCATCCTTACCATTACTTTTCGGAGGGGAAGGAGGATCTTGGTCTTTTGATGGAATGTTTTTGTCAATTTCCTTTCCACTTCGAAGAGTTGTGATAGAACTGGCATTTTCCTGTTGAGTTTCATTGGAGCAAGAAACAAGACATTGAGTAGAAGGGTTAGGCTGAGGTTGAGCAGGAAACTTACCTTTTTCTTGAGTGCGTAATGAAGCTGTCAATGTGGACAAGGTGTTTTTGATCTCATTGATGTCCTGTGAAGTTTGGTTATTCACATTTGCTTGTGTTTGCATGAATGCTTGCAATGTCTCTTCCAAGGATTGTACACGTGAAGGTTGATAGGAAAAAGTGTTGCCCGACTTTTGAGATTGTGGTACCTGAACATGATTATTATTCCGCCAACTGAAGTTGGGATGATTTCTCCATTCAGGGTTATACGTTTCAGAGTAAGGAGAAGGAAAAGGCTTTTTAAATGTGTTTATGGAATTTACTTGATCATGCAACGCTTCTTTAAGAATGGGAATGTTCGGACATTCAGAAGTGGGGTGTCCCATGATTTCACAAATTCCACAACTTTCTTCATTTTTAACCGTTTTGACTTCTTTTACTTCTCTAAGTTCCATGGCTTCAATCTTTCTAGCCAAATTAGCTACTTTAGCTTTTATCTCATCTTCTTGACTAAAATGATATTTACCTCTGTTAGAAACAAGATTAGATCTATTGGAACTTTCAGAGGAATTATCTGTGTGCCAAGCTTGAGAGTTATCTGCCAAATGGTCTAGGTAGTCAAACGCTTCTTCAGGTTCTTTTTCTAGAAACTCACCGTTACACATTGTTTCAACAAATTGTTTAGTTTCGGGAGTTAAACTTTCATAAAAGAAACTAATAAGACGCCATTTTTCAAAACCATGATGTGGACAAGAACTTAACAAATCTTTAAAACGCTCCCAGCACTGAAAAATGCTTCATTTTGATTTTGATTGAAATTTTGAATCTGTATTTTCAAAGCAGTAGTTTTATGTGCTGGGAAAAATTTCTTTAGAAACTCAGTTTGTAATTCTTGCCATGTGCCAATTGACCTTGGTTTTAAATTATGAAGCCAAATTTTTGCTTTATCTTTTAAATAAAAAGGAAATAATTTTAGCTTGACAATTTTATTTGTACATTGTTGGTCATTAAAGGTGACACATACATCTTCGAAGTCTTTTAGAAACGAGTAAGCACTTTCCGATTCTAACCCATGGAAATTTGGAAGCAAAGCTATCATACCTGGTTTAAAACGAAAGTTGTTTGCATTGAGAGGAAAAATAAAACAAGAGGGTGATGAGCTTCGAGTTGGTTGCAAGTAGTCACGCATGGTGCGTACTTGTTTGTTCTCATCTTCAGCATGAACACTTTCATTGTCAGCCATGGTAGGAGTTGTATTAGAAAGATTACCTGAAAAAGTTTCACAATAAAATCTAACTAAACGACGAGATCTAAAATCACGTCGCCAAACAAGCATAAAACAAAGTTAATATACAGATAATATATTTATATAAATATAAACTTTACAATATAAATATAAATATATAGAAAATTAGGCGGTATAACCAGCCAATAAAAATAAATATACTTATAAACTTATATACTTAGTATTGCCTCCCCGGCAACGGCGCCAAAAACTTGATGGAGACTCAATTAAGAGTTGTAAACCCAAGTGCAGGTTATGTTCAAGTAATAAATTCTCGGGTGTCCGAGGTCGAACCACAGGGAAGCGTATTAGTAAGTATAAGTTTATAAATATATAAGAAAAAGAAAGTAAACAAGATATTAGGGAATCAACAACAAAACAAGATAAACAATATATTACAATGGCTAAACAATATGATTAGCAATACATACTAGATGTGAATAAAATGAAAAGAAATGTAAGAAGCATAAGTAAATGAAGAAAAAGAAAACTAGAGAAAGGAAAGAAGAAGAAAACTTAGAGAATTTCATTACAATGGCTAATATCCTACCAATGTACAATGTACTCTTACAATCATCCAAGACCCTCTATTTATACACATTTTGGAGAGCTAAATGACAAGAGACAAGCTTTATAAATTTCAAAGGTAGGTATAATAGGTGGGTGCATTTTTCTAACAATTTTCGTCATATTGTATGACAATTCTGATCAGCCAGCTTGATGGTTGATTTTGTCAATGTTGGAGGCTTGATCTTATCAAATGGTCTTCTAGAAAAATATCCCCCTATCAGTTTTTGATCCATAGCCGTTGGAATCAGCTCAGTTTCTCATGTGGATCAGAAGAAATGGTCAAAATACCAAAACTGGTCAGAACAGACGGCATTGCACATCAGCCAACTTGATACCACATTTCGCTAGGGAAAACGACTCCGTTTCAAGAAGTGTAAAGCATGAAAAAGAAAGATATGCCTCTTAACTTTGTGCTGTAAAAATTTCAGCCTTAATGCTTCAGTGAAACTCCAGATATAGCTGATATGGCAAAAGGTGTCGGAACTGGAACTGAACTGGATTTGCCCTTAATTCTTGATTTAACCTAGTAATCTGAAATCACTCAAAAAAACTCGTGAAAAACACCAAATTACATAAAAATATAAAAGATCATAAAAACAATTAGACTAAGCAATAATAACTCGTATTTGACACAAAACAATAATAAAACATAACTAAAAACTATATAATTATACGAGTTATCACAAAATATGAAAAATGCTAACATGTTTATAATATAAGACATGATACATGAAAAAAAATGCACAATATGAGCATATGACACAATGGCCGAATCTTCAAGGAAACAATATCAAGCATGGAAACGAAATATAAAAATAAATATAACATAGAAAATAATGTAAAGAACATATAAAAAATTAAACATAGACATGCAAAGCAAATAACAAGCAAAACTAGTAAATAAAACAAGGAAAGTTAAGCTCCATGGTTGGTATCAAATGGGCATAGCCTCTCACCTAACCATAATCACTTGGTCTTCCCAAGATCATGAAGCTTTTCCATTTCAAAAAATCAGAAAGTAAACCATGTTAAATAACAAAATTAAGGTGAGCTTCATGGTAGGTAAAAATGGGCATAGCCTCTCCCCTAACCATGGTCATTTGGTCTTGCCAAGATCATGTAGCCATTTCAACCTTTTTGCTTCATCTTTTTGTAAAAAATCAGAATATAAAAACTCTAAGAAACCTTCTAAAAATCATTTTCCACAACATGCAAGGAAGAAAGAAAAAGAAAACCAAGGCAAGCAAACATGCCATATTCGGCCAAGCATAAAACCATGTAAAAAGAAATTTGTTTTCCACCATTTTGATGGAGAAGAAGAGATGAACTTAAGTAAACATTAAAAAACTTTATTTCTATGAAAAATGTAGTAGGAAAACAAGATATAAAATCAAGAAATCAACATAGAAAACAAGAAGAAACCTTGCTAGAGTTTGGTAGAGATGACTACCTTCAAGCTCTTCTATTGAAAACCCTTTTTTTTCTTTCTTTCAAAACCTTTTTCTTGCTAAATTAGCAACTGACTTCAGCCAAAAAACATCTGAAAAAAATGAATTCACCCCCTCTAATGGCTTGGCCGAATGGCCTTCTCACCTTTGGATGAAAATTGCATTTTTTCTCCTCCAATCTTGGCCCTAGGATTAAGATATTTTGTTGACAACATAAAAATGTCATCTTGCCAATTGATAGCAGCCCTTAAGATGTGTACTAATCCCTTGTAGTAACCTCAGCCCTTAGATGCAAAAGAGGACCAATCCCATGCATTCCTTTGCTTGCCACCTTGAGTGCCTACCCTTGGAAGAGTTGGGCTCCTCCATTCTTGGTCATTGGATGAGGGCAACATAAAAATGACATCTTGTAGATTAAATCCAGCTCTCAACATGTGTACTCAGCCCTTGTAGATGGCCTAAGCCATTGGATGAAAAGAACAATCCCATGCACTCCCTTGCTTTACCGAATGGATGCTCACCCTTGGATGAATTGTGCTCATCTTTTTTCTTCCATTATTGGCCATTAGATGAGGGTTCTTTCATGACCAATAAAAATGTCATCTTGGCATTTAAACTTGGCATTTGGATGGTGCATTCAACTTTCCTACAAGGCACCGAAGCCATTGGATGAAGGGGGGACCATTTGCAAGGTGTTAGTGGTAGCATGAGGCTTTATAGTGACTAAGGAATTAAATTGTTCAAGCTTCCTTCTTCTCCTCTATGCTGGCTGAACAAGGGAAGAAAAATTCCAGCAATTCCTTCTTCTTTCATACTTTTCTTAATTACAAATTTGCTCTTTTTGGTTTCTTCGGTGAAATGACCTTTTTGCCCCCTGAACCTAAATTAATAGGAAACAGACTCCAAATTTGAATTTTCTTTTTTCAATACTTCTGAAATAATAAAAAATTGAATTCTGGTAGTTTTCAATATTTTTTGAGTTCATTTGCTATTTGTTTCGGATTTATTTCCGAAATTGCCCCTTTTATGCTCCCGAACTTTACCATTTTCTAAATGAGCTCCGAATCCAGATTTTCCTTCACCAATCTCTTCCAAATAATTTAAAATTTTGATCTGGAAGTTTTCAGAATTTTTGGAGCTCATTTGCTATTTTTTTCGGGATATATCTGCTTGAATTACTACATAAGGACCCGAGATTTGGCTATTTTGCAAACGAACTCCGAATCAAGATTTTCTTTGGCCAACCTCTTCCAAATAATTTAAAAATGAGATTTGCAAATTTTCAGAATTTTTGGAGTTCATGTGCTATTTTTTCGGGATTTATCCTGTTGAATTTTTGCATAATGGGCCCGGTATTTGGCCATTTTGTAAACGAACTTCGAATCAAGATTTTCTTTCGCCAATCTCTTTGAAATTATTTAAGAATGAGATTTGAAAATTTTCAGAATTTTTGGAGTTCATTTGCTATTTTCCCTAAATTTTCCAATTTTGCCCTTTTACCTCCGAAACTCGGTTTTTCTCAAAACAAGTCCGATTTTCAGATTTTCTTCAAACTGAGCCTTGGGCTATCATTGTTTAATTAATCCTCATCAATTAGGGGCTTTATTCCTATCGAATCGGGCCATTTCTGTAATTCTTCCAAATTTTACCGAAATTCACCAAAAACCCTAATTCTCGATTTTCTTTCGAATTGACTTTTCTATCAGTTTTTCTTCCAAGTAGCTTCTCCATTACCCTTAGTTAGTGCTTATCTTTCATTTGAGACCTTCAATTTCAACCAATTTGATCGTTCAAGAACTTTTCTCCAAATTTCCCGAACTATGGTTTTTTTTTTCTACTGAGATTTCGTAACCCAACTTTCGACCTCCATATCTTTCAATGTAGACCTTGGATTATCAAAATTCTTTCAACATTTTTCAATTGAACCTCAAATCTTGATTTTGAAAGTGTGTTGACTTTTATAGTAGTTGACTTTTTTGGGGTTGACTTTGTTAGGGTTGACTTTTTGGGGTTGACTTTGTCGAGTTTGACTTTTTTGTCTGCTTTCTTAGACTAAGTCTCAGAGTACCACCTGCAAGATGAGAAAAGCCTTTTAGCATTTTGAAACTTCAATTTAGGAAGAAAACGTACCTGATTTAAGGGTCCGGACAAAATTAGGTGTCTACAGTTGCCCCTCTTTGGCTATTGTGGAGAATCAGGAATCAGGCAAAGATAAACAAACACTAATTTTGTACGGTTAGTGAAATCACATGTGAAGGAAAGGGAAAGGGTTTTCAATCATCATCATTCATTTTTTCCATTCATTTATTCATCATATTTTTTTTTTGAAAAAGCTGTAAATTGAAGATTTTGTCCTTAAATTAAATTCCCTAACTAATCAAGGCTCGACTCGTCTTAAGAAAACGAGTTCGGTTTGCAAAAGAAAAAATTATGCCCGAAGGTCTTAAAAGTTATGCCCGAAGGTCTTAAAAATGGTGCCCGAAGGTCTTAAAAATGGTGCTCAGAGGCCTTACCCGTGATTTGAAAAATTATGCACAAAGGTCTTAAAAATGGTGCCCGAAGGTCTTTAAAAATGGTGTCCGGAGGTCTTAAAAATGGTGCCCGGAGGCCTTACCTGTGATGAAAATACCTTGACGACGGTCTCAAGGCACGACTTATTTGATAAAACAGAATGAATTCGATTTAAAACGAAAGGAAATACCTCGACGGTGGTCTCAAGGCTCGACTCATTTGATAAAACAGAATGAATTCGATTTAAAACAAAAGGGAATACCTCAACGGTGGTCTCAAGGCTCGATTCATTTGATAAAACAGAATGAATTCGATTTAAAACAAAAGGAAACACCTCGACGGTGGTCTCAGGGTTCGACTCATTTGAGAAGCAGAACGAGTTCGATTTGGGAAGCCAAAGTTTTCTTGATTCCTGCAATGTTAGCTAAATGCAATGATGAGAATGACATACTTTGCAAATGCTTGTATGTTTCCTGAGGATGAATGCAATCAAATGATTGTGTCATGATTTCTAATCCATGGTTTCTTTGAGGTTCACAGATTATCCAACTTCATGATGGAGTCTTCAATTGTTCACTGATGCCCCACTTAAAGAACCCTTTACGCAAGATAATTTGTCAAACAGTTCCAGTTTCTGACTTCGCTGAAATTCACAAATTTTTTACTTCAAGACGGAGTCTCCAATACATTCACTGTTTTCCTTTTCTTGGTGAATTTTCCATCAGGATTAGTGGTTTCCAAACTTTTTCTAAGATTTAGATCTATTCCTTAGTAATACTTTTAAACTCCCTTTTATTTTAAAAATTTATGTTTACTAATCATCATTCAATTTAATAACAAACAAAATGCAATCTCAAAAATGTATGAAAGAAAGTATGAAACAAGCAATTGTCATAAGAGAATAACAAGAATTTATTGCAACAAGTGTTTTAAAATGGTAAAATTGAATATCAAGGATATAAGAAACAAATGTAAAGTAATAGGTTGTTGATGCCCCGGATGCTGAATATCTTGGACCCCTCATTTTTCAAATCATCTAAAATTTCTCTTGAACGGTCAATTTATTTGGGTAATCCCTCGGCTTCCGTAGTTACGTCAGACTGAGTTGTTCCCCTTTTCTTTGATTTTCAAATACTTTTCTCCCCCTTTACACGGAGCATTGACTCAAACCTTAATCAGTACTTGAGCCGCCCTTTGCGGGTTTTCAACTCAGGTGTCCCCCATTCGGTATTAAGTCACCCTTTGCGGGTTTTCGGCTTAAACCTCTCATTTTTTTTTATCATGCATCTGAGAGATTTGAATGCTTCCAAGGTAAAAATATCAATTCAAAAGATGAGATGAATTCTGAGAAAAACCTTTCAAATTAAATATCCATGCTTGATCAAAATGGACTTTTAAAGTACGTAATATAGGCCAAGGTTCGGGTTTAGAAGGAAAGGATAAAATAGGCCCAAAACGTGTTTAAGGGTAATTGGATCAAGGATCATTTCCTGAGGAGAATTCATTCTTGAGACATTTGTCCCCTTTTTGGACTTTTCTTTTTTCTCTTTTTTTTTTAATCTCTTTTCATTTATTGTTGGCTTTCATTTGCCATTCTTTGATTTAACATTTTCCAATGGCTCTCTTTTTTGCCATGATTTTGATTATTTTTCCTCGTATTTGCCCTACACTGTAGAGGGTGATCCTTGATCAGGGTTCAACGAAAGAAATAATTCCTAAGGCTCAAAGGGTGACGAGGGATAATTTCTTCTTAGTGAAGGGAATATGAAAGATGGCCATTTATCACACCAAGCATGAATATTCTCTTTGGAAAACAATTCTCAGGAGAGATAGATATATAGAATTTCCATTTCTACATTTGGAATCATTCGGATTCCCATGTGCCTATATCACATTTTTTTTTCTTTTTTTTTTAAAGCATAATACTTCTTCAATTCATCAGCATTCACGGGATGTCTAAAATCATCCCCGTCCATCCGAGTTAGAATCAATGCTCCTCCAGAAAAAAAAACTCTTTTTACCACATAGGGTCCTTCCCGATTTGGAGCCCATTTTCCTCACGGATCCTTCACTATGGGGAGAATTTTCCTCAGTACCAACTCTCCTTCTCGGAACTGTCTGGGTCGAACCTTCTTGTTATGGGCTCGAATCATCCTTTTCTGATACAACTGCCCATGACAAATTGCCTTCAATCTTTTCTCTTCGATGAGATTCAGCTGTTCATAACGAGCTCTAACCCATTCTGCCTCTTCTAGTCCAACCTCCATCAAAACCCGAAGTGAAGGAATCTCAACTTCAATAGGTAACACTGCTTCCATACCATATACCAAAGAAAAAGGCGTTGCCCCTGTAGATGTGCGAACCGAAGTACGATATGCGTGAAGAGCAAAAGGCAAGATCTCATGCCAATCCTTGTACACATCAGTCATCTTCTCGACAATTTTTTTGATGTTTTTGTTGGCTGCTTCTACTGCCCCATTCATCTTCGGACGATAAGGTGCTGAATTTTGATGCGTGATCTTGAACTGAGTACACACTTTTCTCATCATCTTATTTTTCAATTTGAGAGCATTATCTGAAATAATTTTTGCTGGCAATCCATATCGGCATATGATTTCCTTCTTAACAAATCTGCATACCACTGACTTTATTACATTCGTATAAGAAGCAGCTTCCACCTACTTTGTGAAATAGTCTATGGCCACCAGGATGAAACGATGCCATTTGAAGCTTTCAGGGTAATAGGCCCAATCATATCCATTCCCCACATTGAAAATGGCCATGGTGCGGCCATGACATGCAATGGCGATGACAGTACATGGATCTTATCTGCATATATCTGGCATTTATGGCACTTTCAGGAATAACTGATACAATCTCCTTCCATCGTCAGCCAATAATATCCTGCCCTCATAATCTGTTTAGCAAGCATGTGACCATTAGCATGGTGCCATATATCCCTTCATGGACTTCCGCTATGATTCTTCGAGCTTCGGCAGACCCGACATATCTCAGTAGGACTTGATATTTCCCTTTCTTGTAGAGAATTTCGCTGTCTAGAACAAAACCCATTGCTAGACTTTTCAGAGTTCTCTTGTCATTTTCTGTTGCTCGTTCTGGGTACTGTTGATTCTTGATGTACTGCAAGATGTCGTTATACCGAAGCAGACCATCTGCTTCTTCTTCAATACTCAAGCAATGGGCAAGAGACTCATAAATGCTCGTCTTGATCGCCACAACTTTCGCCCCTTCATTCACTTTAAACATTGATGACAAAGTAGCCAGAGCATCCGCCATCTGGTTTTTCTTCTCGGGGGAAGTAACTGAAACTTACTTCTTCAAACTCCTCCAATAAACTCAGTATGAGTTCTCTATATCTGATTAATTTTGTATCTCGGGTTTCCCATTCCCCGCGCAATTGGTATATCACTAAGGCTGAGTCTCCGAAAACTTCCAAAACTTTGATTTTTCTATCCACTGGTGCACGAAGGCCCATAGTACGTGCTTCATATTCTGTAGTATTGTTTGTACAATCAAAATCCAAACTAGCGGTGAAGGGACAATAATCTTCTTCTGGGGAAATGAGTATTGCACCGATTCTGTGCCTCATGGCATTAGATGCCCAATCAAAGTACATCTTCCATATTTTCTTCTTCAAGGGAACCTCATCTGCTTGCGAAACATACATCAAATCTTCATCTAGGAAATCAAAGTTCAACGGCTCACAATCTTCCACTGCCCGCCTTGCTAAAAATTCAGCCACTGCATTGCCCTTGATAGCCTTCTGACTTACATATACAATATCGTATTCTGACAACAAAACCTGCCATCTTGCCGTCCTCCCTGACAAAGAAGGTTCTTTCAACATGTTCTTGATCGGATCTAGCTTGGCGATCAACCACGTCGTATGGTACAACACGTATTATCTGAGCCTCCGAGCAGTCCAAGCTAAGGCACAGCACAACTTTTCTACTAACGAATATTTCAACTCATAATCTGTGAACTTCTTGCTGAGGTAGTAAAACGCCTGTTCTTTCTTCCCAGTCTCATCAAGTTGCCCTAAAACATAACCCATGGATCTCTCAAATACTGATAGATACAATATCATCGGTTTATCCGAAGCCAGTGGCATTAATACTTGTGCGTTTGATAGATAATGCTTAACCTTTTCAAAAGCAATTTGACACCCTTCATCTCACTCTCCTGGATCACATTTTCGAAGTAACGTGAATATTGGATCACATTTATCGATTAACTGAGAAATAAACCGAGCAATGTAATTCAATCTCCCCAAAAAACCTCTTACTTCTTTTTGAGTACGTGGAGGTGGCAAATTTTGGATTGCCTTTACTCTATCCGGATCAATCTCAATTCCTTTTTGCTAACAACAAAACCCAACAATTTCCCCGAAGTGACTCCGAAAGTGTATTTTTCCGGGTTTAACTTGAGTTGGAACTTTCTTAGTCTTTCAAAGAGTTTCCTAGATTTGCAATATGTTCATCTTCTCCTTGTGACTTTGCAATCATATCATCAACATAAACCTCAATTCCCTTATGCATCATGTCATGAAACAAGGTCACCATGGCTCTCTGATATGTTGCCCCAGCATTCTTCAACCCAAACAGCATTACCTTGTAGCAGAATGTTCCCCACATTGTAACAAATATGGTTTTCTTCATAAATTTCGGTGCCATCTTAATCTGATTATATCCCGAGAATCCATCCATGAAAGAAAACAGGGAACTCTTCACCGTATTATCCACCAAAGTATCAATGTGAGGAAAAGAGAAATTATCTTTGGGACTAGCCTTGTTCAAATCCTTGGAGTAGCATCTGCAGGATGAGAAAAGCCTTTTAGCATTCTGAAACATCAATTTAGGAAGAAAACGTACCTGATTTAGGGGTCCGGATAAAATTAGATGTCTACAATGTTTTTATACCTTTCAAATATATAATTATATTGAATCTTAACTAATTTATACATAATGTATGTATCCTATTCTCACAATTTATATAGCAAATGAAATCCAAATTCAAATTTTCAAATTCATGTTTCCAAATATAACATTATAGTATTTGCAAAACCATATTCCTAGAACGGTAATTATATTAAAAGACAGAAGCGAGGTCCTTCGAAATTTTGTTATATTAATTTTAAGAATTTATATTTGATTTACTATTAGTGTATGCATCTATACACTGATAGTGAATCACATGATGTCACTTGTTAAAAGTTAGGTTTAGGATTTAGATTTAGGGTTTAAGATTTTAGGGTTTATTTTTTAATAAAATGTCATCGTATGATTCACTGTCAGTATATAAATCTATACACTGACAATGCATCAAATACAAACCCTAATTTTAATTATGAATTATTTTTAATATAGCTTACAAGGTACACGTTGTTTTGCTAAATTTGCTGATGAAATTTAGTAAATGGATAATTTTACTTTAAAAAAAAAAAAAAACTTAGGCCGGGCTTTCTACCACTTCAAAAGGAATGAAAGTGTAAAACAAGAGCAAAATGCTTCAGCAGTTGTGATTGTTAATTTATATGCTTTGAAAATCTTATAAAATGTTCACAGCATAGGACTCATTATGAATTTTTTTTGTGTGTAATTCTTTAGAGAAGAAAAAAGAGAAAATAATGGTAGAAAACAAGGAAAAGTAGTAAATAAAAAATCTTCGAAAGCAGTGTGCTTTCTTGCTTACTGTTGTCAGATTTCAATACGCAAGTGCACACTATCGCAAACAAGTAATAAAGTGGAAGTAGAGTGTTGTACCCATGAGGAATTGAATATTAAATTTGTTAAATACTAAAATTGAAATAGCTTAATCTTATCCAAATAATTAATTGAAAATTTGTGAATTGAAACTAAATTAAAGAAAATACTAAAATAAAGAAAAGCAAATAAATATTGGATTAAAATCAATGGAGAAAAGCCTAGGATTACAACTTCCCTCAACACTTTGCTTTAACGTCTTTTACTCTCTTAATTTGATTAATGATCTTGAGTTGCTAATCTAGAGTTCTAATCTATTTATAAGCATCTGTCGATTGTCTTATAAAAATATCTCCCTTAACCAATTAACTATATGCCTATGATTAATTAAATTTAAGAGAAACTCATTAAGCTTAGACTCTAAAAGTGATTACACATGACACGTAAGTGTATGTCTACCCTAAATGTAGATCAATTCATCCTAATAAATGAATATAAAACATGTGTTATGCAATCCATGTCTAACACTAAACTCCCTATGTCTAGTTGTATTTAGGTTAACAAATCAATTTAATTGGTGATCAAGCAATTAAAAGCATTAAGTACAAGAATGCATACACAACTCAAATATCATTAAATCAAATTAGAGAGTAAAATAATCCAAACTATGTGTTGAGTTCCATTGCAATCCTAGAAAAGAAATTTAGTTCATGCTTGACATTGAAAACAATAACCAAAGGTTGTGAGTTCTTCAGTCTTCTAGTCTCCAAAACTGTTCTTGAATTCTTGTAAGATGGTGGTGGCTGCTCTCCTCTTTAAAAACTAAAACTGACTAAAACCACTAAAATAAAGCCTTAGGGTTCCTATTTATAGAGCTTTTGAAAGCCTGAAGAAGGGAAACTTAGTGGCCAAGTAACTACCTTCAGCTTGGACTTTCCATATAGGAGTTGAGATTTTCCTTCTAGCTTTAGGACTCTACAAAATTACAAAAGACATTAATTACAAACTAAAATAAAACATTAAATAAATAAATAAAACTAAATAAGAAATAAATAAAAATAACTAAAAATAGTAAATTAATAGTTTAAACTACAAGGACTTAGCTATTTTAAAAGGCACAAAATAGGATTAAATAACTCTATTTTATAGAGTTATCACACCCCCAAACTTAAGATTTTGCTAGTCCTCAAGCAAAAATAAACTAAACAAAACAAACGAAATGAAACAAAATGAAATAAAGCAAAGCAAAGCTAAAGATGATTGCACTTAACTAATGATTTCCTTAATTTTTCCTCAAAAGCTATATCAGAATCTCCATTCAAAGTAAAACACAAACATAATCCAACTTTATGATTCAATTCAATCGTATGTTTCATACTTGAATGGATTTCCAGTGTGTGTGTGAATAATCTCTTGACAAATCATTGCATGCAATCCGAATAAGTTTATGTCAGTGCAAAATACGAATTATAGTACTAGATTCTCATATGTTTGCTTTTCATCTCTCTCTCCACTAATGTAGACTAACACTTTGTCAAGGATCAAGTAGGTCTTTATTAAGCTTGTAATGAAAGACTAGGGTCAAGGTATGATAAAGGATATATTTCGGTTAAATTCACCCATAGACACTTTACATTTTTATCAGGATTTTTTACAGCCATAGTCTTTTCCTCAAATTACATTCTCCATTCTTTCTTTGAATACACTTCCTTTTTGCTTCACCAATTTATTCACTTTTTTTTCCTGTTCTTCGTTTTCGAAGAACCATAACTCTTTTTTTTTTTACTCACCACCAATTCACCCAAGTTCAGCATGGCTCATAATTGGTTCCTGTAATATCATCACATTCCTATGTTGTGAAGGTTAGTCATGGTTTTTTCTTATTAGGCTAGGCTAAAAGGTGTGGCAATAAAATATATATATATATATATCAATAGGCACAAAGAGGTAGACTAAGGATAATCATATATAAAGGTAGGCTCGAAAGGCTCAAACGATCCAAAGAAGGCCTAAATCACTTCCTCAACTTAGTGTTGTCTAGGATTTCGCCTCGAGAGAGAATCAAACAAATTCTACGGTCCAGACATAATTTGCAATTCACATCAACATAACCAGTCTTTAAATAAGCAATGCAAATCTAAGCCAGAGATTAAGTGCTCAATTCGTTGAAAATCACATCCTAACATGAAACTAACAAAAGAATTTAACAAAAATTCTTCTCATGCTTATGTTGTTCCCAAGAATCAAGATAAATCAATAACTAAAATTTAATCATTGGATAAGGATTTTATCATGTCAAAGTGCATCATATCTAAAAACTTTATTATTATTATTATTATTTTTTTTATGACTCCTAAACACAACATAATAAAACAAAAAACAAATAAAAAGACACACAAAACATAATAACTAAATACAAATAAACACCCCCCAAACTTAAATCAAACATTGCCCTCAATGTTGGAAAAATAAAAAAGCTAGAATAAGAGAACTCCCCTATCCATGAAGAAAATTCGAGAGCACGCTAATCTTCCTCTTCCTCGTCCGCTTCTTCTTCCTCATCATCAAAAAGTGATGGTGGTGGCATAGCGGGGGCTTGGTGCATGTTGGCACCCATATGATGACCAAGGAAATTGAACATTTGCTCAAGAGCCTGAAAGCAGTCATCGTGGTGAGCACTACGAGCTTCCAATCGAGCTATGCATTCCGTCTTGGTTAATTGTCGAGGTTAAGGAGGCCTGGGTAAAGGAGGAGCTTGTGATGAACTCGCACCGGGTCTTGAGGGTGGACCCTCCATGTCTCGTGTCAAGCGATGTATAATAGTGCCATCTATGGGACCCTTCGGATGTAACAATTCTTCACTTTTGCCCATTCGAACCCTTGCCTGGTCACACAGTTAAGTGATTAAAGAAGGAAACCAAAGGCCTTCTTTTGGAGATCGAACACTATGCAAAATGGTTCGATAAATGAGTTAGCCAATGTCAATTGACTTGCCCGTGGTGAGAACATAGAGGAAGATGGCTCGATCTTTGGTTACATCACTAACATGCTTAAAAGGAAGCATATTGGTAGGTAAAAAATGCAACCGAACCGGAATCTCTCAGTTTAAAGTGTTGGCCTTGAATGAAGCAAGTTCCCCATCCCTTGAAGTCTTCCAAATCGTCCTATTGGGGCATAAATATGCTATGATCGCATCCATGTCAATTGGCCTATCCAAATATTGAGTATATTCATCAGTCTCAATATCCGGGATTTGGTAATACTGATTAATGGTCTGCGGATCAAACGGAACTTGGCACCCACGAACAAAAATCGTGTTATCGCTAAGTTCAAAGGCATTGGCATAAAACTCTCTGACAACCGGGAGTACAGAAGATGGCGATGGAGCACAGAATTTCTGCCAATTACGTGAATTTATGACTTGTTGAAACTCAAAATGCTCATGATGGATCAATATGAAACCCCCTCTCCGGAATAGGGCTTTTATGTAGGAGAGAGTGGTTATGCCGTTGAATCGCTGCATTAGGTACAAACTTGCTTCTATCAAAATTAGGTGCACTAGTGCCAGTTCGGGTTCTCTTCCTTGGTCCCATATGCTAGTTCTTGTTCAACAATTGACCCAAATTCAATTATTATCTTCACCAAGCACCCAACCTAAGATAGAATTACAAGCAAAGTTTCCAATTTCTCAAATATACTCAACACAACCCAATCCACAACAAGGAAAGCAAATTATCTTTTAATTTGGACTAATTTTCAAAAAACCACAATAACCCAATCCACAACAAGCAAAGCAAATTCTCCAATTGTCAAATATGCTCAACATAACCCAATCCACAACAAGGAAAGCAAATTAGATTCTAATTTGGACTAATTCTCAAAAACCCACAATAACCCAATCCACAATCAAGAGTAGCTGAAGCAAGAACAACCTTCAATACTAAAAATCAACCAATAACCCTCCAACTAGTATAATCTTTATGGAATTTTGAAAGACTTACTTGAAGAACTTGAGGATGATGGGAGAGTCCCTTCTTGAAGATGATTAAAGAAATTTATAGTTGTGTAGTGGGTTTGTGAAGAAAATTGAGATGAAGGTGTGTAGTTGATTTTTATGGAGATGGATAGTTGAGAGAGAATGAGAGATTTTGAAGAAGAATAAAGAGTTGGTAGTTGAGAGAGAAGAGGGAGAGGGTTTGGGAGAGAAAAAAGTTTTTTTTTTGGTGGCTGCCAAAAAGATGAAAGGGTTTGGGGGATTGTTTTTTTTTTAAACCCTAAAATTAATAAACTTTTTTTTACTAGCTTTGGCGTCGTGGCGCCAACTACACTTACTCTAATTTAATTTTTTTTACGAGGTTTGGCGCCGCAGCGCCAGGTTTCGATGTTGCGGCGCCAACCTCTCTAACTTTAAAAAGAATTTTTTTTTTTACATTTTCAAGTCAGTAGCAGTGGAGCCGCGGTGCCAGAATTCTGCGTCGCGGCGCCGACCTCTTTGCCAATTTTCTTTTTTCTAAAAACCTGCAAAAAAAAAAAAGAGATGAATTGGTAAAATAAAATTGAAATAAAAAATAAAATAAGAAAAATCAAAGAGTAAAGATTAGAACTTGGGTTGCCTCCTAAGAAGCGCTTGATTTATAGTCGTCGGTTTGACTATCTCTAGCTCATTCTGGATTGGCTAAGGTGATGGAGGATGTTTGGCGATCAATATCGCCTCCCCAGTAATGCTTGAGTCGTTGCCCATTCACTTTAAAGTTGAGATTGGCTTTTTCATCGATTAACTCGACTGCTCCATAAGGGAATACTTTTGTGATTTTGAAAAGGCCGGACCATCGAGATCTTAGTTTTCCAGGGAATAGTTTGAGTCGAGAATTGTAGAGTAAAACATATTGGCCTGGTTCAAACTGTTGCTCAATGATCTTCTTGTCATGCCACCTCTTGGTCTTTTCCTTGTAACGCTTGGCATTTTCATAGGCTTGAAGACGGAATTCATCTATCTCATTGAGTTGCAATAGACGCCTCTCTCCTGCTAATTGAAGATCAAATTCAACTTCTTGATGGCCCAATATGCATTGTGTTCTAACTCTACTGGAAAATGGCATGCTTTCCCGAAAACCAATTTGTAAGGAGACATCCCAATTGGAGTTTTATAAGCCGTCCTATATGCCCACAATGCATCATCCAATCTCTTGACCAATCTTTTCTAGTTGGGCTGACAGTCTTCTCCAAAATCCTCTTGATTTCTCTGTTAGAGACTTCAGCTTGACCACTTGTTTGTGGATGGCAGGCAATGGCAATTTTGTGCTTGACTCCACATTTAGCAAGGAGCGTTTCAAAATATGTATTGCAAAAGTGAGACCCCTCATCACTAATAATTGCTCTTGGAGTGCCAAAGCGGGTGAAGATATTCTTTTTCAAGAAGTTTAATACCACCTTGGAATCATTGGTTGGCAAGGCTGTTACTTCCACCCACTTAGATACATAATCAACCGCAATTAGAATGTAAAGATTGTTGTATGTGGAAATAAATGGACCCATGAAATCAATTCCCCATACATCAAAAATATCTACCTCAAGAATGTTGTTTAGAGGCATCTCGTTTCTCATTGAGATGTTACCCACTCTTTGACATCTATCACATCGGATAATAAACTGGTGAGCATCTTTAAAGAGAGTAGGCCAATAAAAACCTGATTGTAGCACTTTTGCTGCAGTCCGTTCTCCTCCAAAATGTCCTCCATAGTACGAAGAATGACAATGTTGCAAAATATCATCAACTTCTTCCTTGGGTACACACTTTCTAATAATCTGATCATTACATTGCTTAAACAAGAAAGGTTCATCCCAGTAATAATGCTTGACATCACGCAAGAACTTCTTCTTTTGTTGAGAATTTAAATCAGGTGGAAAGATTCTACTTACAATATAGTTCACATAGTCGGCATACCATGGTGATTCCTGTTGAAGAACTAGAAAGAGTTGCTCATCAGGAAAAGTCTCATTGATTTGGATTGCATTGCCAACTTGTGCCCCATTATCCAATCTTGATAAATGATCTGCCACTTGATTTTTTGTTCCTTTTTTGTCTATGATCTCTAAATCAAACTCTTGCAAAAGAAGTATCTAACGGATTAAGTGAGGTTTTGCATCCTTCTTACCAATCAAGTACTTGATAGCTGAATGATCGGTGTAAACAATGACTTTGGTGCCCACAAGATAAGATCAGAATTTATCAAAAGCAAATACTATTGCAAGCAATTTTTTTTCAGTGGTGGTGTAATTCAACTGAGCATCGGTAAAAGTTTTGCTTGCATAGTAGATAGAATGAAATATCTTATCTTTTTGGCCTAAGACTGCACCAAATGCAAAGTCACTAGCATCGCACATGAGCTTGAATGGCAGGTTCCAATCTGGAATAATAATGATAGGTGCTGAAATCAGTCTCTCTTTCAATGTCTTAAAAGCTGTTAGACATGTATCATCAAACTTAAAAGGGACATCTTTTTTAAGGAGGTTGCAAAGGGGCTTTAAGATCTTGGAAAAGTCTTTAATGAACCTCCTATAAAACCCGGCATGACCAAGGAAACTCCGAATACCTTTGACAGAGATTGGAGATGGGAGCTTCTCAATTATTTCAATATTTGCTTTATCTACTTCAATCCCTCTACTAGAAACTTCATGTCCTAAAACAATGCCTTCTTGAACCATAAAGTGGCATTTTTCCCAGTTTAACACCAAGTTTGTTTCTTCACATCTCTTAAGCACTCTAGCAAGGTGATGTAGACATTTATCAAAAGAATCTCTAAAAACTGAAAAGTCATCCATAAATACCTCTAAACCTGCTCCACCATGTCGGAGAATATGGCCATCATGCATCTCTGAAAAGTAGTAGGAGCGTTGCAAAGTCCGAATGGCATTCTCCGAAAAGCAAAAGTTCCATAGGAGAAAGTGAAGGTTGTCTTTTCTTGATCTTCAGGAGCTATAGCAATTTGATTGTATCTCGAATATCCATCCAAGAAACAATAAAACTCCTTACTAGCCAATCTGTCTAGCATTTGATCAATGAATGGCAAAGGAAAGTGGTCTTTCCTAGTGGCTTTATTCAACTTTCGATAATCCATGCAAATCTGCCAACCAGTCACTGTTATAGTTGGAATGAGGTCATTATTAGCATTGGCAACCACTGTCATTCCTCCTTTCTTGGGCACACATTGAACTGGACTTACCCATGAATTGTCGGAGATAGGATATATGATGCCTGCATCCAACCACTTAATAATCTCCTTTTTTACCACTTCTTTCATGATGAGATTAAGTCTCTGTTGATGCTCTATGATAGCCTTGTGATTGTCTTCAAGAAGGATTTTGTGCATGCAAATTGAAGGACTAATCCCCTTAATGTCGGCAATCGACCAACCTAAAGCCCTCTTGTGTTCTCTAAGTACTCTAAGGAGTTTATTTTCCTGCTCAACATTAAGAAAACATGAGATAATAACAGGTAATTCAGATTTTGCACCAAGAAAAGTATACCGCAAATGTGAGGGTAACTGCTTAAGCTCCAGGGATGGTGGCTCTTCAATGGATGGCTTGGTAGATGATGTTTCACTTGTCTTAAGTCCCAATGGTTCAAATTGATGAATGGATCTTCCAATGCATGGATGAGCATTCAACAAATTTACACATTCAATAAAATCGCCATCATCCCTTTCTGAAGTACTTATCAAGGATGCCTCAAGTGGATCAACAGGATAGCTATTTTCAAAAATCTTAGTTGTAGCACTATCCACCATATTAACTGCAAAACACTCATCATATTCATTAGGAAATTTCATAGCTTTAAAAACATTAAAAGTTACCTCTTGATCTTGAACTCTCATGGTAAGTTTGCCTTTTTGCACATCGATGAGAGTTCTATCGATAGCTAAGAAAGGTCTCCCAAGATTAATTGGTATTTGGCGATCCTCCTCCATATCCAATACAATGAAATCAACTGGCAAGATAAATTTCTCTACCTTCACTAATATGTCTTCAACATTACCTCTTGGATATGTGTAAGATCTATCTGCCAATTGTAGTGTGACTGTAGTAGGCTTAACTTCCCCCAAACCCATTTTTCAATAGATTGATAAAGGCATAAGTTTAATGCTTGCTCCCAAATCACATAAAGCTCTACCAATGAACTGATTTCCAATTGTGCATGGAATGGTGAAACTTCCCGAATCTTTAAGCTTAGGTGGAAGTTTCTTTTGGAGGATAGCATTGCACTCCTCAGTAAGTGCAAAGTCTCAAATTCACCCAATTTCCTTTTCTTAGACAATATGTCTTTCATAAACTTGACATATTTTGGCATTTGTTCCAAAGCTTCAGCAAAAGGTATATTAATATAAAGCTTTTTAAATACCTCAAGAAATTTCTGGAACTGCTTGTCAAGCTTATTCTTTTAAAGACGCTGAGGAAAATGTGGTGGTGGATAACATTGCTTCTTTTCCTTTTGAGTCTTTTCAACTTCTGTTTCCACCATATCTTTTTCTTTAAGAGGCTTAGGAGGCAATTCTGGCTTCTTGCTCTCCTCTTCTAACTCCCTTCCATTCCTAAGTGTGATGGCTTTGCAATGTTCTTTTCCGTCTCCCCTAGGATTAGTTTCAGTATCACTTGGAAAAAATCCCCTAGGACTATTTTAAGTGCATTAGCAAGCTGGCCCACTTGTGTCTCAAGATTACGAAGTGTTGCTGCTTGAGTCTGATTAGTCACTTCTTGATTAGCCATGAACTTTGTAAACATATTTTCCAATGATATCTTTCTTTATGGAACAGGAGCATGGGCTTGTGATGGAAAACTAGGAGGGTTTGCTGGTTTAACAGAGGATGAAGACCCTTGATTGTTATTCCAAGAAAAGTTTGGGTAATTTCTCTAACACGGATTGTAATTGTTGGAATAAGGATTGTTTTGCTGTCTATTATAGTTTCCAACATATTGCACTGACTCGGCATTGGTTGGACAGCTATTACTAGTGTGTCCTTCTCCACATAATTCACAAGTTACTAATGAGCTTTGGACTTAATGCACACTCATAGCATCAATTTTCTTGGACAAGGCAGCCATCTATGCCGATAAGGCACTGATCTCATTCAACTGATAACTGCCTGGAGCTTTCTTTGGCAAAATTCTCTCAGGGGACCATTGATAATTATTTGAAGCCATCACCTCAATTAAATTCTAAGCCTCATCAATTTCTTTCCCCATGAGTGATCCACTTGCTGCAGCATCTATAGAACTTCTAGTATGACCCATCAACCCATTGTAGAAGGTGTTTACCTGAAGCCAGTCAGGTATCCCATGATGTGGACATCGTCGGAGCAGATCTTTAAAGCTTTCTCAAGCTTCATATAATGAAACTGAGTCATACTGCATGAAAGATGTGATATCATTCCGCATCTTAGCTGTCTTGGCAGGAGGAAAATATTTGGCAAGAAATTTCTGGGCCAAGTCAGCCCAAGTGGTAATGGAGCCAGCAGGAAGAGAGTTCAACCAACTCTTGGCCTTATCTCGAAGTGAGAAAGGGAAGAGTCTCAATCTAATGGCATTATCAATAACACCATTTTGTTTGAAAAGATCGCAAACTTCTAGAAAATTCACGATGTAGAATTCAGATCATCGTTCGGTAAACCGCCGAACTGAACTGAATTTTGGATCATCTGAAGGATGGCTGGCTTTATCTCGAAAGTAATTGCCTGGATGGCAGGCCTCTAAATACTAGTTTGCAGGTCTTGCATTAGAGGAACCCCATACTCTCGCAAAGTCTCTGTCTCATTAGCTTCAGCCATTATATGATTGTTAGTTGTGATTTGTAAATTATCCCTTCGATATCGATGGAAAATTCTTTCTGGTTCTAGATCTCCGCATTCAACAACCAAAATTACCTGAGAATAAGAAAAAGAAAAGAATTAAGACTAAGTATGCTTGGTATTAATATTAACAAAAAATTAATAAAACAATTCCCCGGAAACGGCGCCAAAAACTTGTTGTCAGATTTCAATACGCAAGTGCACGCTATCGTAAACAAGTAATAAAGTGAAGTAGAGTGTCGTACCTACGAGAAATTGAATATTAAATTTGTTAAATACTAAAATTGAAACAGCTTAATCTTATCCAAATAATTAATTGAAAATTTGTGAATTGAAACTAAATTAAAGAAAATACTAAAATAAAGAAAAGCAAATAAAAATTGGATTAAAATCAATGGAGAAAAGCCTAGGATTACAACTTCCCTCAACACTTCACTTGAACGTCTTTTACTCTCTTAATTTGATTAATGATCTTGAGTTGTTAATCTAGAGTTCTAATCTATTTATAAGCATCTGTCATTGTCTTATAAGAATATCTCCCTTAACCAATTAACTATATGTCTATGATAATTGAATTTAAGAGAAACTCATTAAGCTTAGACTCTAAAAGTGATTACACATGACACGTAAGTGTATGTCTACCCTACATGCAGATCAATTCATCCTAATAAATGAATATGAAACATGTGTTATGCAATCTATGTCTAACACTAAACTCCCTATGTCTAGTTGTATTTACGTTAACAAATCAGTTTAATTGATGATAAAGCAATTAAAAGCATTAAGTACAAGAATGCATAAACAACTCAAATATCATTAAATCAAATTAGAGAGTAAAATAATCCAAACTATGTGTTGAGTTTCATTGCAATCCTAGAAAAGAAATTTAGTTCATGTTTGACATTGAAAACAATAACCAAAGGAGTTTCACCAACATCAAATTACAAGAACATAAAAGAAGATTAAGGAAGAAGAAAAAACTAAAAGTTATTAGTTCTTTAGTCTTCTAGTTTCCAAAATTGTTCTTGGCTTCTTGCAAGATGGGGGTGGCTGCTCTCCTCTTTAAAAACTAAAACTAACTAAAACCAGTAAAATAAAGCCTTAGGGTTCTTATTTATAGAGCCTTGAAAGCCTGAAGAAGGGAAACTTAGTGGCCAAGTAACTGCCTCCAGCTTGGACTTTTCATATAGGAGTTGAGCTTTTCCTTCTAGCTTTAGGACTCTACAAAATTACAAAAGACATTAATGAATAACTAAAATAAATAAATAAAACTAAATAAGAAATAAGAAATAAATAAAAATAACTAAAAATAACTAAAAATAGTAAATTAATAGTTTAAACTACAAGGACTTAGCTATTTTAAAAGGCACAAAATAAGATTAAATAACTCTATTTTATAGAGTTATCACTTTCCGCATGTTTTCTTCGACGAAACATGTTTTCTTTTAGAAACGATTCTTTATTGTTCAATGTACCAAAACATTATTCAAAAGAAATTAATACTCATAAACAGAAGAAGCATTTAACGAAACAAACCAACCACTACAACGAAATATTAAGGTAATTAATTATTTATCGAAGGACTAATGGAAGTTTATTAATATCATTGGAGCATGACTTTTGTGGGGATTCACACTTCATATAATTTAAAAAAAAAAAAACTTCTTGTTAAACACATGTCAAGATATTTCAAATTAAAGGATACAATTACAAGATTTCTTTTATCATCAATTTCAAACACCTTTTGCACAAATCCTACTTCTTTCTTTAATGGAAATATGGAAATCATACGAGATGATATATCTAAATTTTCTTTTCCATAGTCAAAATAACATGTTTTGGTTATTGAAATAATAACGAAAATGTAGTAACATAATATTGGCACGATAATATTATTATTATCGCCATATTTTTGGCCATTTATAATTGAGGTGGTGAAACATTGGTTTAGGCTTCATTTAGAGGAACGGTAAAATTAATCTTAGTGAAATTAAAAATAACAGTGACGGTGAGATTAGTTATTGTAGTAGTGAGATTGGTTACTAAAGCAGTCAAATAAAAATCAGTTATTAAATATATATTTGGATTCAAAAACAACGGTGATGGTGAGGAGAATTGTAGTGAAAAGAGAAAATGATCATTAAAACATTAAATTATATAATGAAAATTTTATATTATTTAACATTTATAAAATTAATAAATAATTAAAAATTACTAAAACTTTTTATGACAAATTGTTAATAAATAATTAAAAATTAATATGCTAACAATATATCACATAATATTCTGTTTTTTTACCTAGTTTTTAATTAACTCAACAATAAGATTTATATATTTATTAGTTTAGTGTATAATAATAAAACTTATTTATCATATTAAATTAATAATAAAAAATAAAAAGGCAATAAAAGATAAAAAAAAATAGTCAAGACATTTTAGGAAAAAAATGAAAATTATTTTTCCATCGATTGGGCAAAAAGTTACCCCAACCAGATCGTGTCGTGGGTCAATTTGGATCCAAATGAGGCCTCAATGACAAATCATTTGCTTACTATTTGCGGACTGTTTTTTTCCTTTTCAGACTATAGACATGGTCATCCATAAATTATAAGAAGAAAGGTTTTAAATTGTTTTTTCACATCTATTGATTTAGAGTATTCATATATATATATATATATATATATATATATATATATATATATATATATATATATCCAACTGCTAATCTCTAAGTTTAAATTCCTAAAACATAAAATACCTACAACTAATAGTTATGGATAACTAGTTTACATATTTGAATTTAAATATTTATTTGAAAGATAACAAGAAACAACATAATCTTATCCTCTATTATTTACAGATCCGGCTCCTCTCCAGTCCAATGTTTGGACTGAAGAGACCAGTACATGTTGAGATCTTGCCATGTGTACAAAAGACCAATCAATGCTCCAAATTAAATGTAACCTGCAGATTTTTATTGATCTTTTGTTTCATTCTTCATCTTATATTTTTTTTTTTTTTTTGAAAATAGAAAACACATTCCTTTGACATTGCAAATTTGGGTGGCTCAACAATATTATTTTTGTTATTTTTTAAATTTTGGAGGCTCAAGTTTCGCATTATTCCAGTAATCTCTTTCATGCTTATTATTTAAATTCGCATATGATCATGAAATATAATAAAACAAAAACAAAAAAAGTGGAAAGATTAAGTAAAATAAAATAAAATATTGTTTTGTCGCAAGTAAAAATCTGAAAGACACAAAGATGTAGAAAGGTAATTTTTTTACCATAAAATTGTTTTTTAGTTTGCTAAATAATAAGAAAATAGCAAAAAATAAAATGTCTCGGATCTTAATTTTGTGATGCAATTGGAACCATTGATTTGATCTTTTGTACACATGACAAGATCTCAATATGGACTGGCTTCTTCAGTCCAAACATTGAACTGAAAATGAGTCGGATCCGTTATTTATATATTTGAATTTAAAAAGATAACAAGAAACAATATAATATTATCTTCTGTATAAATGTCCTCTTTTTTTCGAAATTAAAATGAAATTTATGTTCAATATTAAATTTTGTCAATTTATTTTCAATTTTATTGATATTTCATATTTGGATAAAAATAATAAATTTTGTCACTATATTTTTAATTTTATAATTATTTCAAAGAAAATAATTGAATTGAAATATTTAACAAAATATTATATTAATGTAAATGGTAAAATTTTCATTAATTTCGTTATTTTCTATTAAAAAATAAAAAAAATTAAAAGTATAAAAAAAATTCAACGATATTGAAATTTTGTGATAAAATTCAATATTGAATCATAACACAATTACAAATTTGACCTCAATCTCCTTTTTTACGTAAAATTTTGAGTAACGCTCAAAACGTTTTCATTCAAACTTTCAATCCAATCAAGAAATTGAACCTGAGATTTCTAAAAATTTATTAGAAATTATTATATTGCGCTTAATAATGTTTGTGAAACTTGATGGAAGACGCGAGATGAAAATTTTAATTAAAAAATTAATTGTGGTAAATTTAATTATATATAGTTTCTTTTGTTTATGGGAAACCATATGTCATTTGTCTTTTTATTTTTATTTTTATTTTTTGGAATAAGATACATAATTTATCACTTTACTTTTTAAATTTTAATTTAAAAATAATAAAAAGTTAACAGTAAAAAATATTTTTAAAATATATAAAAAATATTTTTACAAAATATTTTAATTTTATGATATTTTTAATTAATTTAAAAATATAATAAAACTACATCCATTGAAAGATATTTCACACATTTTATCTATCATGTTAAGCAAAGTCATCAATTTAAATCTTATCACATATAAATATTTATTTAAGTTTTATATTTAAATTTTATAAAAAATATTTTTTATTAAATGAATAATAATTCGAGTCGGGTTGAATTGGTTCAAATGACAAAATTCTTATTCAAGTCTGAGTTAATTCGAACTGAATCTATCAAATCGAACGAACAAGTATAGTTTAAAGATATTTCATAAATGTGATCCGTCATGTTAAGTAAAGCCATCTTTGAACCTTATCATATTAATTTTTGCTTTTTCTTGAATGTACTTCCGTCTCGCATGTGGATGTAGCTTTACTTTGTTGGTGGATGTAGCTTTACTTTGTTGGCTGTATCGATCTATATAGGCATATATTGCGTGGCGGTGACTAGGTTTCCTCAAAAAATAAAAGACGATAGGAAGGGAAGGTTATAGCCCTGGGGAAAAAGGACAGTATTATGTTCCTATACAAGTTAAAAGCATTAATTTTTGATTTCCGAATAGGCTGCAGCATCCAATAAAAACAAATAAATTAATAAAACCACCTGTTCATCGCGCGACTAGGTTGATTTTCTTGTTCAAACCTTGCGAAAATGGAGTAACTCGGCTGAGCACCTTTAACATAAATGGTTGTACTTGTATGTCTATATATATTATATGATTTTTCACATAAATGATGCCTCTGCTTCATTGTTTTTATCAGGGATTTAAATTGCGGTCGCGGACGCGTTTTCGATCGCGTTGTATTTATCGCGGTTGCGGACGTAATGAATATTACAGCGGTCAATTGCGGTAAATATCGGCCGCGAATATCGGTAATGGAGGGAGCCGCAACCGCTAAATAACGGCCGTAGCGTCGCGTTGCGGCCGCTATTTAAATCCCTGGTTTTTACCGCTAACTTCAAACAAGAGGAAAGAATGTCGAGGATTTTCTCCAGGCGTCGTCGTCTTTATACGATTTTTCATAGGAAGAATCGATTCAATATGCAAATTAATCATACGGTATAGAAGATAAATGTTTTCATACAATATATATATATATATATATTGTTAAGGCAAACGAGTTTATTTATTTGAAAAGAGATTACAAACATATAAGCAGTATGAAGAAGAGGAAGCCATGCCAAGAATAAATTTATAGTCCTAATTAGAAGATGTTTTATATATATCATTACTTTTCTTTAGGAATTTTTTATTTATTTTTTGCATGGCTGCTGGTTGAAACTTGCATGTTAAAGTTTGACCAAGCTTCTAACAATTCCTTCGTAATTTGTCAATGGCTAGAAGGAAAAGGCAACGAGACATGATCTGAAGGCGAAATGTAGACAATTGAAGGAAGAGATGGCAGATATTAGCAAGGAGCAAATAAGAATCAAAGAAGGACAATCAGAAGTTCGAGAGAAACTTAAGGCAATTGAAATGGAGTGTGAACTATTACAAGAAGAAACTAAGTTCATGATCCAGCGAAGTGCCCTTACCCAAGTTCGTTTGGCTCTCATGTTTAATATACTCAAGGCACGACAAGAAGGCGATTTTGCTAAGGCTGCTCAGATCACTCAATTGCTACGGTTGGTTTTATAAATCATTGTTTAATTTGGTTTTGCATATGCTTCAAAAAAATTAAGAACAAAGATTGACAGAATTTTCCTTCCTTTCCTTCTTTTTTTTTCTCCCAGTGAAATAATAGCAAGGGATAACATGTAGAAGCAAACGTGGAGGAACAAATGATCATCTAAGAGAAGTGGTGTATTTTAGTTTATCTTAACAAATCTTATTGCATCAATCGATCGATCAAACAAATCTCAAAGCTGCCAACTAAGCTTTGGCTCAATGGAACCCTAGTGTTGAAAACAAAGCGTGGATGTGTGGTCTTTGTTGTGCGGAAGCGAATTGATATTACTAAAACCGATTTAAACACACTGAAAAAACACCGATATTTTACGTGGTTCGGCAACTGTGCCTACGTCCACGGGAGGAGGAGCTTGAAGCTTTGTATTAATGGAGTTTAGAGTACAAACAAATACAGAATTCAAGGTGCTACACAAGCACTGAACTCACAACTCAACACAATACCGAATTACTCTATAAACACAGAGTATTTGCTTCAACAATTTAGCTCTAACTTACTCAACTCTACTCTACTCACTCATCTTTTCTCTCTTACTCTACATGGCTATTTATAGCCATAATATCAAGGTGTGAACATACATCAAGTGGCAGCCACCATAGCCACCTTCCACCACCTATCTTGGTGTGAACACATTGCAAGTGGTAGCCACCATAGCCACCATCCATTTGCAAGTGGTAGCTTCCATTATTGGTGGTGCAAGTGGTGCAAGTGGTAGCTCCATTATTGGTGCTAAGCCACCAATGTGACTTTGAGCCATACCATATTCCAACAATCTCCACCTTGGCGAGAATCCACAGAGAGAATTCACAGATCAGAGCTTCCTCCTTTCTCCTTCAGGTGTCATATACACCATTACACATATCAGGACACCTACTGCATTGGCATGATCCATCAATGCATTGAGTCTGAGTCAATTTTTCTGTCTACTTCCCAAGAATTTTCTTAGCTTCTCCAAGATCATCTCGAACTCTGAGCTTAGTTGAGCCTTCAGCCTGTCGATCTCCACCTTGCCTTTTTCAGCAGATAGACAAATGATCCATCTTGAAGTTTCCGGAAATAAACACAGTGATCAAATTGACTGTGTGTGTACTTTTCATCCTGTCATGAAACAGTCCAACCGTTTGTACAGCTGTCACGGGATTGTTTCAGACCATACAGTGATCGGTTCAACTTGCTTTTGTAATCTTTGCGACCGGGGACTCCAGAACCATCTGGTTGAGTCATACAAATTTCCTCCTCTACGGAACCATGGAGGAATGCAGTTTTTACATCAAGTTGAACTATCTCTAGGTTATACTGTGCTACTAAAGCCAATAAGATCCGAATAGATGCATGCTTAACAACAGGTGAAAATACCTCATTGTAGTCTATTCCTTCTTTTTGAGCCTAACCTTTGGCTACCAATCTGGCTTTGTATCTGATGCTGTCTTTGCCGGTAGCACCCTCCTTTTTGGCAAAGACCCATTTGCACCCAATTGATATCTTGAGTGTTGGAAGTGGAACCAACTTCCAAGTCTGATCGCCTCCTTCCACTGGGCATGCTCAGGGCTGTTTACAGCTTCTTTGTAATTGATCAGAACATCATCATCAATTACTGGAAGGGCGTATGTCACCACGTCTGTGTATCGAGCAGGTTTCCGAATATGTCTATTCGGTCTACTGGTGACAACTGATTCAAGTTGCTGAAAGATTTCCGGTGATGACTCCTCCACTTCAATTAAGGTGTCATCAGATTCTGGTTCAGATTCATCTGAATTTTGACCAGCATCTTCTGATTCAAACTCCACCTGCTTTAGAGAATCTTGGTTCACATTCTCTGGAGTTGACAGTTTCAGCATTACAGATTCGTCAAAGGCAACATCTCGGCTTACGATGACTCTCTTTGACTCAGGGTTCCACAATCGGACTGCTTTTACTCCTTCACTAAAGCCCATGAAGACAGCTTTCTTGGCTCTAGGATCCAGTTTTGCATCCGTAACTACGAAGCCGATCATATTCAATGGCAGAATATCCGGACTACACCTCTATGGGAGTCTTCCCATCAATTGCGGTGGAGGTTAGTCTGTTGATAATGTGGGAGGCGAACAATAAAGCCTCCACCCAAAATGCTTTGCTCAAGCTCGACTGGGATAACATGCAGCGAACTTTATCAACCAAAGTTCGGTTCATCCTTTCTGCAACTCCATTCTGCTGGGGATTGCTAGGAACAGTGAAGTGTCGGATTATCCCATCATTCTGTGAGAGGCTGCTGCTCTGCCTGTCACGGTTTCTCTGTCAAGGAGATACATATTTCCCTTCATATAACCCTTCATTGCTAAGAATGCTCCACGTACAACTCTCAGGACTCCATTCTGAATGGTCACCTTGTAACCATTTGAGTCTAAGACCCCAGTGATATGAGGTTCTTCTTGAGATCAGGGACATACCTTACGTCTGTAAGTTGTCTGATTGTACCGTCATGCATTTTCAGTCGGATCGTTCCGATGCCTCTAGTGTAACAAGTATTGTCATTGCCCATATGGACAATCCCTCCATCAAACTCTTTGAAGTTTGAGAACCACTTCCGGTTCGGACACATGTGGTAGGAACATCCGGAATCCAGAATCCATTGATCTGAAGAGTGTGTTGTTGTGGAAATCGTAAATGCAGAGTCTTCCTCTCCCTCAGATTCTTGAGCTACACTCACAATCGACCTCTCCATGTTGGGACAGTTATTCCTCCAATGCCCTTTCTCATGGCAAAAGGCACACTCGTCCCTCGAGAGTCGTGTTCTCGATGATCCCCTCTTTGAGCGGGATCTCAATCGACCTTTCTGTCTGGACAGTCTTTCTTCCAGTGTCCAACACTGGGCACACTCGTCCCTTGCAGATTGTCGATGATACTTTTCTTAGACGTGATCTTCATCCATCTATCGGTCCTTCGCGGATTAACATGATTCTTCTCCTGGATAGGATATCCACCGCCTACTGGACGGGATCTGGACATGATCTTCACCGTCTACTGGACTGGACTGGACTGGACAGGATCTTCACCTCCTACTGGACGGGATCTCCACCGTCTACTGGACGGGGTCTTCACCTCCTACTGGACGGGATCTTCACTGTCTACTGGTCCTTCGCGGACTCACAAGTCCAGTACTTCGCACTGCTACATGCCAAAGTTACGTGGTGCCATCAAATTTCTCCACCTCGAACTTTGCAGTGGTCATCGAGTTCTTTCTGATGTAGAACTTGATGGTGCGTTGCTAGTTGTTTCAGTTGTCTCTAATGATTCTGCCATGGTAATAAAACAAAATTACCAACTCAGAGTTTTTTCGTTACCTGTATGGAAAAACGGATGCCGCGGTTGAGTCCGGAATAGTCGAAATAGCCAGGAACGGGTCCAACTGTGTAAATTTTGGACACACGGTGAATATTCTGCGAATATTCTGCTACAAGTGGCGCGTGGGGCGCGTGGGATTCACGCGTCTTCAACCTCTGGAGGCGCGTGTGGCGCGTGCTGCGCTTGGGTGTCACGCGTCTGCAACCTCTGGAGGCGCGTGGGCGCGTGGGCGCGTGGGGCGCGTGGGCGCTTCTTCTGGCGGCGCGTGTGGGCGCGTGCGGCGTCCTCTGGTGCTCCGGTTGATTCTGCTGCACTCCTCTCGACGACCTCTTTAACCTGGTATTTTCAAAACACAAATTGGAGCACTTTTGAAAAACGGACAGAATCGAACAAACTCGGTTTTACGTAAAAATTGGCTCTGATACCAATTTGTTGTGCGGAAGCGAATTGATATTACTAAAACCGATTTAAACACACTGAAAAAACACCGATATTTTACGTGGTTCGGCAACTGTGCCTACGTCCACGGGAGGAGGAGCTTGAAGCTTTGTATTAATGGAGTTTAGAGTACAAACAAATACAGAATTCAAGGTGCTACACAAGCACTGAACTCACAACTCAACACAATACCGAATTACTCTATAAACACAGAGTATTTGCTTCAACAATTTAGCTCTAACTTACTCAACTCTACTCTACTCACTCATCTTTTCTCTCTTACTCTACATGGCTATTTATAGCCATAATATCAAGGTGTGAACATACATCAAGTGGCAGCCACCATAGCCACCTTCCACCACCTATCTTGGTGTGAACACATTGCAAGTGGTAGCCACCATAGCCACCATCCATTTGCAAGTGGTAGCTTCCATTATTGGTGGTGCAAGTGGTAGCTCCATTATTGGTGCTAAGCCACCAATGTGACTTTGAGCCATACCATATTCCAACAGTCTTGTCCGGTTCGGGTGCGAGCTTTCGCGTTGTAATTCAGCCAAGGTAAAATAGAGGAGGGGTGGAGTTTAAGGATTGTGTCTCGTGTTTTATTCATGTCAGTAGTATAACATAAAAGTAACATAAATTATTAAATATTTTAAAATTTTAAATGTAAATATGATATATATATTAAACGTATCATGTTAATCATATTAATTATATTTAAACGTATCGTACATGTCATGTTTATTATATTATTTTTATATTTAATAAACCTGTTATATTTGTATCGTATTTTTATATCGTGTTCAAGATTATGAAAATAAATAGACCTTACATGTGGTAAAAAAAACAAATCTTAAAGCTCAGCTACTATTTATTGGACGACCGGAAAAAATGATATATTAATAGAATTTATATTTGATGCATACAATTAATGAATCAGATGATATCATTTTATTAAAAATAAAGTTATTTGTACTTATTTTTAAATTTTTTTAATGAATTGACATCAGATTCACTAACAATATATAAATTTATACACTGTCAATATATCAAATATAAATTTATATTAAAATTGTAATAAAGAGTTATAGTCCATTGACATAAAATGTTGTTGAGCATCAGTACATGCATGTGCTTGCTTGTACGCATGCTCATGCACTGTTCACCACGCTGAACAATTATGCAATTTGAAGCCAGGAAATTAAATGCGTGAAGCTATTGGTTATAGCGTTAAATATATTTTAATGGTTGAAATTGGATAAGACTCTTATTCGAAGAAGCAATCTGTTGAATAGTAGAATATGAACGGCAGAAAACTTGGAAATGTGGGAAACGGAAATTTCTGAGAAAGTGACATTGATCGTCGTATGAATTTTGCTTTTCTGTCTCTTGGCTTTTTTTTATTATTTATTTTCTTTACTGTCCCAAAACAGTATTCAAGGAAATTGATGCATTACGGATCCGGATACAAAAATAAAATAATTAAGAAAAGCAGCTTCTTTGTTCATGGTTCAGCCAGCCAAGAGTCAATAGGCACAAGCTAATCTGGTTATAACGCAGACCACATCTTCCTTTTCCTGCTGGCATTAGCAATTCAATTACCGATTAAACTCATAAATAATGATGATAATGGATTGAATATTTATAATTTTTTTAAATATTTAAATTATTCAAAATTTAAATTTATTTATTATTTGTTTATTATCCGAATTCGCATTCTATTTAAAGAGTAATATTCGTCGAATATCTGAATTCACTAAATGTCTGAATTTATTAAATTTAAAAATATAAAATTAAACAAGAATTAAATATGTAAACGGATATCGGATTTTGATATCAAATCCGTTATCCGTATAAATAAAGCGGATTTCAATAACGAATTCAAATATCCGACACTATTTGAACCGAAATCAAAACGAATTCGGACAACGGATATCTAAAAGTTTGTATCCGAATCTGCAATATTCAAATAAATAAAAATAATAATGATGAATATCTAATTTTTCAATATTCATAATGATCCTTACTCATAGAAAGATTGGAATCAAAGCCCCGGACATTAGCCAAAAGAGTAGAACTTAATAGAGAAGTCACGGAGAGATAAATACTCCAAAAAACCAAGGAGAGGGGCGCCAAAAACTAGGGTGAGCATTCGGTCGGTTCGGTTTTAAAATTTCGAAAATCGATTAAATCGACTAAATCTATAAAACCGACCGACAAAAATTCTAAAATCGAAAAAACCTAAACCGACTTAAGTCGGTCGGTTTGGTCGGTTTAATCGGTTTTAACTATTTAAAAAATTATTTATTTATTTATTATATTTTATTATATAATATAAATGATATATTATATTATATATAATTTTAAATTATTATGTAAATATATTTTATTTATATTATATTTAAAATAAAATTTAAAAATAAAATTAAAAATGTCAGTTAGTTCGGTGTATTTGGTTATCAATTTAAAAACCGACAATCAACCGAACTAATCGACTAAACCGATTAATTTCAAATTCGAATAAACTAAACCGAATTAATTAAATTTGATCGGTTTGATCGGTTAAATCGATTCAAATCAAGGTAATGCTCACCCCTATCAAAAACCAAATAATAATGGAAGTGGCACTTCTTGGCGTGCAGTGTAACTGAATTGAAGAATGACATCATCAAACAGTCCTGTATTTGATACCAGCTGCCATCAGAAAAGTTTTCAATCGATGAAAGTCGTTCAATCGTTTAATAATTTTCGCTACCATCAACTTCTTTGAAAGATAGTATGTTGTCGTTGTCTTTAATGAATGTGAATTAGAATTTAATGGAAGGTTAATTATATATTTAACATCTGAATTATGCACTTTCTATCAGTTTGATATTTAAATAATAAAAACGATCATTTAAGTACTCGAATTTTCATTTCGGCATACATATTAACTCTCTAAATTAACATCGTTACTTAAATAGCAGACGTCGTAATAAACATCCAATAAAAACATGACACGTGACAAAAAAAAGTCACATCATTAATGTCACAATAACATAAAAAAATAAAATTTTAATTCAAAAAATTTTAAAATATCAAAAATATTTTTAAAATATAATCTAAAAATTTTTAATGCAAAATAAAATAAAAAAGAAAAACCTTTTTTCTATTAAATTATACTTAATTTAAGTTCGAATTATTTCAGGTTAATGTTTCGAGTTATTTCGGGTCTGGATAGTTTCAGATTCGGGTTGGACAGGTTCAGATTGTTGATTTTTTATGGTCAAATCGAGTTGGATCGGATTCGGATTCAGATCGATCGAGTTGGTTTTTCAGGTTCAAATCAGAATTGTCAAGTTTATGTGTGCCCATTAGATGTTTAACCTAATCTAGTTAAAGATTAAATAATTTATATTCAAGATCATGAGTGGAATCTAGTCCTTCATGACCACCCAAATATTAGAAAGTCAGTAATATGACACAACCTTTCAGTGATCAGTTTATCAGTGCAATTCGATTCTTTCACCATATATCTCGGAATGGTCATAAGCATAGTGCAATCTCTACTTATGAAACCTTTCATATTAGTTTTTTTAGCTCTTTGGATAACATTAATGAATTCTAAAATATTCTCAACATTCTAAATTTATCATGCTTTGGCCGAAGACTTAATCATGTTAAGCTAAGCCAAAAACAAATATGATATGTCTCCTCATAATCACTTGGAGTGGTGAATCCTCTCTTGACTACTCATTTACCTTCATATGCCTCATGTCATACCCAAAATTATCCTACCATAGGCATCACTTCTTGTGACTCGTTCGAATGATATCAAAGCATAACAATTCATATATAAGATAACCAGACATCTCAAGTCTGAGGGTTATTTACACAACTGTAACATGAAACGTTTCCATAGACACTTGAGTGAGCTACCAAATGGAGTTTCCATAGCCAGTCATGTTCAGTGAATTTGTTTTTTAACAAGCACTCACATTTTATCCCCAAGTATCTCTATACTTCAATCTATGAGATGATTGCTTACTTCCAAAGTAAAGGTGCTTAACATGTACCAATTTTTTTAGCATTGTCAATGTCCTGTCTTGACAATACAATGACCAAGAACAAATTTAGGTACACGACTTTGATGCATAAAGATTTTATAATTATAATTTTTTTTAATTTTTTTGCAAGACTATTATGTCCTATGAATTTCATCCAACTATTTTATAATAACTCTTTATTGAAATTGATTAATTGATAAATGAAAATCTTTATCACATATATTATAAGTGATTAATATGTATTATTAAAAATAGATTACTTCTAACTTTGATAGGTCAATTGATTGGATCTAAGGCAATATCTCAAACAAGCTAATCCGGTTACGCCACAAACCACACCTTGCTTTTTCTGTTGGCATCATAATGAACCTATTAGAGATTATATATATTCTTTACGTGTCCTTTTCTAAAGAAGTATGGTGTGACATTTTGCAGCCGTCCAAAATTCATAGAGCTTTTGGGGAGATTTGGAATATGAGATTCAGTGGGCAAATTAACTTTGAATTAATGGAAACCTGTTCAGTCTAGGTGCTGAAAGTTGGCATGTTAGCTCCTATCCAAATACAATCGGGAATCTTTCTTCTCAAATTATAGATGTGGTTAGATTAAAATGCAGTAACTAGATAGGTATAGCAGCTTCTTTTACCACTATGATTTTCTTCTTTGTTGACAGTTGAGTTTTTGTCGGTCATGTACAGTGTTTCATATTTGCTAGGAAATGCTTGCTTTTGTACTCTTTGCAATAGGATTCCCCTGCTTCTTACATTTCAACCAGAAAAAAATTACACCAACAATATATGCAATTTGCTGTTCTTGCATAAGATATTTGTTTCTATTTTTAGAGTTTAATATAAATATGGAGTTCTGTTTTTTATTAACTGCATTTACTTAAAATATTGACACAAAGCAGCTGAGTTCTAAAATACAGCATAAAAAGCAGAGAAAATCACAGAAGACATGGTATCACAAAGCAAAAACTTGAAAATTGATAACACACAACTTGGACTTAAAGGTGAGTGTACAATGTAAGTATGAGTTGAACATTGGTCTATTAAATTGTTTTAATTTTTTTTTTTTTTTTTTATATTTGAAAGATCATATTTCTGTTACGATATTCATTGGATATGTGCATGACACAAATACTGTAATATGAAATGCTTCACAGAAGACTAACAGTGGTATTTACAGATCACTCACCAAATGAAAGTTGGTGAGACTCGAACTCTGATACTTATCAAGGTGCTAATGAATATTCAATCAACTGAACCAACCCACATTCATAAATGTCGACTTCTTTGAATAGAAAAAAGTTTTAAGAAATTGAATGTTTACTTTTTTCGAATGGAACAAAGTTTTGAGAATGAGGTATTTTGTTTCTTACTTCTCAAAACGTGAGACGTTTCATACACGAAACTAGTAAACAAAGGAGAGAAACATATCAATTTTTTTTCTGCTTCGTGGCTATCATTTGTTTATGTAGCACTCCCCTTTCAAAATTTAGCCTTGAAATAACATAAAAGTAAGCATTGTTGGTCTAGTATTGACTTTTGACCTTTTCCTTGTTTAATATTTCTCTCTCTAAATCTAAAATGTCTCTCCTTGAGCTCTAGGGTTATCGTGAGTTTACGGATTGCCGTTGTGAATGAGGAATCAAGAAAAAGCGACGCACATAGGCAAGAAAATTGGTTCTCTTCTAGCCATGGATGCAAGCCTTAAGATTAGGGAGATGGACACTTTTTTGAGAATAAGAGTCGAGATAGAGGTTACGAAACCTTAACACATGGCTGCTATGATAGACGGTGGGATAGTTTTAAAATGTGGCCGTTATGCAGCGTAATGATCGTGACGTAATGAAAATTAAGAGCTTCGCATCGCATTTTACTCGTTACGTAACGTCCGCGACATTATCAAATTCATTGAAACACTATTAAATTCACGTCCACGACAACCGTTACGCGTTATGTAACACTCGAGACACCCACAATCGCGACACCACAACCGTGATGAAACTCACGACCGTGATTTAGAACTATGATAAGAGGGAGATATGGGGTTGGTTTGGGTATGAACGCCTTTCTATTTTCTATTACCAGTGTGGTATGTTGGGCCATAAGGACGTTGAATGCGAAAAACCTAAAGGCGTAGTACTAAAATGTGGCCGTTACGTTACGTAACGGTCGCGACGTAACGGAAATAGAGAGTTTCGTATCATATTTTATCCGTTACGTAATGTTCGCGACAATCACAACGCGTTACGTAAAGTAAAGGGAGACGCTGAGCATGTCTGCGATGGCAGGTGGTGTAAAAACAGTTAGAAAACTTGTTTTGGAAACTGATGCAAATTAAATAAGGAAAGAGTGATTGATGGAAAAGAGATATATTTGGGAACGAATCGAGGACCTGCTAATTGCAGTCCGAGTAGCATTAGCTTGACGGTGAAGGAGGGTCAACCGAATCAGAAATTATAGCCAAATTAAATGCAAAGTCAGCACCTATTTCAATCAGGGAAGGAGGAGTGAAAAAATTGAATCTCAAAAGTCAAGCACAGGGCGTCAAAAGTCAACTGCCACAAGGTGCTGACGTGGCAACTCAAAAAGAGCAAACCTGCACTTTTGTCACCAATAGCAGTGGAAACATTTGTAAAGCAAGTGCGAAAAGCCGAAAACAGAGAGCAAGGAGGAGAAGTAAGTAGCATATTCAACGAGCTAAGTAGATGGCCCAAGCTGGGAAAGGTGAACAAAAAGGATAGGTCATTGATATGGGGAAAAGAAAACAAGGTGATCAGGATGTGGTGAGGACCTCATGGACATAGAGTTTCAATTAAAGAGGAGCAAGGATGAAGATGAACCGATGAAGACAAGGGACTTGTGGCATCTCAAAGACTCAAACTCAGGTAATAGCGAAGACTGGTATCCAGTCCCGTCGGCAGCCATGAAAATACTAGCATGGACAAAGTTGTTGACTTGGGCCAAAATTACTTTCTTTTAAGTTTGAAAGGAAGGTAGATTACAACCATGATGGCCATGGATCATAGGAGGGCATTACCTCACAGTGAGACAATGGTCTCCCGATTTCATTCCAGTTAATTACAGGATTAACAAGATTATTGCTTGGATTCGTTTACCGATCCTTCCCATGGAGTATTATAATCAACTTGCTCTCTTCAGAAGGGTGCGATCGTCGGTAGGATGATTAAGATCGATAGAAACACAGAGGATGCCATCCGAGGAAAGTTTGCTAGGTTATGTGTGGAGGTGGATCTCACAGTGCCTTTAATTTCCATGTTTTTTGTTGGTAAACATACTCAACTTGTTGAGTACGAGGGGATACATCTCATCTGAGATGCTTGTTCATCATTGATTCTAGATGCAGCGCCGAGCCAGCTGGGACTGAGGCAGGAAGGTACGAAAAGTTTTAATGAAGGTAATGGTAGTGAGAAGGAGGAGCACAATTTCGGGCCTTGGATGATTGTCCAACGGCGGGGATGGAAGCCACAGTTGGGTAATGCCGTGCAAGGAAGGAATTCGAATGTGAGTAATTCACGAAAAAATTACGTGAACAGGTTTGCAGATTTGGAAAATGAAGAGAGTCCTCAACAAGTTGGACTGGAGTCTATGGTGTAAATAAAAATGGGAAAGCTCAGGATGCCTCAAATCAAGATATGTCTTATCCTAAGGGGGTTGCCAAGTCAACTAAGTTAGTCAAAGGTAAAGGGAAACAAAAACTGGTTGTGGATAAAAATATCTAAAAGGAATCTCCAAGTGGGCCCTGACATGTTTAAGAATATTGCCTTAAGAAAGTTGCTTGATACAACGGCTGTGTCTAGTTTTACTTTCCAAGCTGGCTCATCCTCAGTTGCATTTGATAGGTGCTATAAGGATGGGCCACTAGCTATGAGGGGCCAGAAGATTTCTCTGCCTGTACCTAAAATTGTTGAACCGAGGGTGGACAAGAAGAATATTTTTAATGTCACGGAACTAGGTTGGAGTTGGAACCATTATTGACCCCACTGGTTTCGAAACTGTTGTTGGTAGTGGCCAATTTAGTCCCCACGCCTGGTTTTGAAGCTACTGCATGTTGGAATTGTTTTAAACGATGGTGATGCTTTGATGTCTGGAGCTGTTCCCAATTGGGGTTGATTGTTCATCAAGTGCTGCTACGGCTGACTCCGTGGATATGCAAGATGATTAGCTTTTATTTTGTGCTTTATCCTTATATAAGTTGGTTATTATGTCGATTCTTTTTGGGAACTATAAAGGGCAGGGAATGCGGGGTTCTTGCATCATGCGAGAGAATTCTCTTCCTCACATAACTTAGACATGTTAATTATAGTGGAACCTAAAATCAGTGATAAGGTTGCTGATAGAGTTATTCGAAGACTTTTTTCGGTTTTTCTATCAAGGTGGATGCTAGAGGTTTTTTAAGTGAGATTTGGATTTTATGAAATTCAAGTATGGGAAACGTTCAAGTTTTTTAAAAATGTGGACAATTTATTACCGTAGTTATCACAGATAGTGAGGGCTTTCGTACTGCACTATATGCTAGCCGGATCCTTTTGGTTCGTAACTTTTATTGGAAGTTTCTTCGAGACTTTAATGATTTTGATAACATGCCGTGTGTCATGAGCCAACCTTGTATAGGGCCATGACCGGGTAGAGGTGCTAGGGAAGGGTAGCCATTTTGTCTTAGGAAAAAGTGTCCCCATTTCAAACATTGTAATGGTTCTTGGTAGAAGTCTTGTAAAAGCTTTTAAGCTCTTTATAGGGGGTGAGCAGTCGGCGGATTGTTGGGCTGCCTCACTGGTTAAGGTATGTGTTAGGCCACCATCAAGGGCTGCCCCTATGGCCCGAATGATGGTGGGGAAGACTCGATGATCTTTTGTAATCCTTTGTACTCTTTTCAAAATTAATAAAACATTTTTTTCCTTTGGGGGCATCGGGGGTCGCCGGTGTGCACCCGCTATGCCCCGCGATATGGAGAAGTGGCCTTGAGACTAACTAAGAACTTGTTGTTGTTCAATCAGATAAGCGAGAGATCTTGACTGACTTGTATGGAAGCGTCCATCCAAGTGCCGCACGGACTAAGATTTAACTGAGGCAAAGTTTAGTCCGTGACATGTGGTATCAGAGCACAGTTGAGAAGTGCTAGCGAGAAAGCAAAAAAATGGTTACGACTCGAGGTGGGTCAGAGGACCGAGACAGGATTGAGGAGCTTGAGTCCTCGGTGGCCGCTCTAAAAGCTCATATGGTCACCCATGATCAAGCGAGAGATATCGAGGCAGCCCAGCGGGAGCTGTCCGATACGCTGAACAATCTGGGTGAAGAAACAAGGGATGCCATAAGCATCATCCAAAGAGAGTTTGAGGAACTTAAGGCTCAGGTCAGCATGTTACAGATGGCCATGGGCAGAGTTGGTTCCAGCTCGGTGGACAGGGGAAAAAGGGCCAAGGTGCCAGAACCTCGACGATATGAGAGGGCAAGAGATGCCAAAGAGCTTGAGAATTTCCTGTTTGATATTGAACAATACTTTCGGGCCGTGCGCACAGACTCAGAGGAAGACAAGGTTGCTATGGCCGCAATGTATCTTGCTGGGGATGCCAAGCTATGGTGGCGTTCGAAGTTTGTTAATGATGAATGCCCTATTAAAACTTGGGGCGACCTCAAGCGAGAACTGAAAAGCCAATTCTTTCCTGAGAATGTGGAATACATGGCTCGACGAAGGCTTAGAGAATTGGTGCAAACAGGGACGGTGCGGGAGTTTGTCAGGGGCTTTTCTACCTTGATGCTGGATATAAGGGACATGTCGGAAAAGGATAAAATGTTCTATTTCCTTGAGGGTCTCAAGCCGTGGGCCAGGACTGAGTTACAAAGACAAAAGGTGCAAGATGTGGCCTCTGCCATGGCCGCCGCCGAACGTCTAAATGACTACAACGATGGCCCATCAAAGCGTAAAGCCCCTCCATCAAGTGGCAGTAGCTCTAGCTTTGGAAGTGGGGGAAAAATGGCCAGAGTGGATAGACCCTTTAGTGGGGGAGCAGATAGAAGACCACCTGGTAGAGATACACCTCAACCAAAGACAAACAATGCATCAAATTTCAAGCCGAGACAACCATTAGCTTGCTTCCTGTGTCAGGGACCGCATCGAGTAGCTGAATGTCCACATAGAGGGGCCTTGAATGCCTTAGTTGCCTCGTCACAAGAAGGAGGCCCCTCTCACCAATCAGTTGAAGAAGTCGAGAATGAGCCAGCCAGGATGGGCTCCATACGGTTATTTAATGCCTTGCATACCCAATTGAGCAAGTTGAAGAAGGAACCGGAGCGAGGCCTAATGTATGTTGAAGTAGTGCTGAATGGTAAGACAACGAAGGCAATGGTGGACACAGGTGCGACCGATACCTTCATCTCGCCCGAAGAAGCGAAGAGGTGCGACCTCAAGGTTACCAAGGATTTTGGGCAAATGAAAGCAGTTAACTCACCAGCCTTGGCAATCAGTGGAAGTTCCAAGAATGTGATGACCAAACTTGGACCATGGGAAGGAGGCATTGATTTCACTGTTTCCCCCATGGACGACTTTGATCTTGTCTTAGGACTGGATTTCATGATAGCGGCCCAGGCCATCCCAATTCCCGCTGCTAGTTGCCTATTGTTCTTGGGGGAGCGTCCATGTGTAGTACCAACTACGATTCTTCCGAGAAGTGGAAAGAAGATCATATCATCTCTACAATTCAAGAAAGGAGTAAAAAGGGGCGAACCCTCTTATGTAGTCATGCCGATGTATAAAGGAGAAGCTAACTCAGACTCCGTGCCAGATGGAGTAAAGCGGGTGTTGCAAGAGTTTCAGAGTGTGATGCCAGAACAATTGCCTAAAGTTCTACCACCTAGAAGAACGGTAGACCATGAAGTTGAATTAATGCCAGGAGTGAAACCTCCAGCTAAAGGTCCCTATCGTATGGCTCCCCCGGAATTGGCTGAATTGAGAAAACAGTTGGATGAGCTATTACAAGCTAGCTTCATTAGACCATCAAAGGCACCATTTGGAGCTCCCGTGCTATTTCAAAAGAAGCAAGATGGAAGTTTACGGCTATGTGTTGACTATAGGGCCCTGAACAAGGTCACAGTAAGGAACAAGTACCCGATCCCTCTGATTGCGGACCTATTTGATCAGTTGAGCCACGCCAAGTTCTTCACCAAACTTGATCTTAGGTCTGGTTACCATCAAGTGCGAATCGCGGAAGGGGACGAACCAAAAACGACTTGTGTAACTCGGTATGGTGCTTTTGAATTCCTAGTTATGCCTTTTGGACTAACCAATGCTCCGGCTACGTTTTGTACTCTTATGAACCAGCTGTTCCATGATTACCTTGACAAGTTTGTTGTCATCTACTTAGACGACATCATGGTTTATAGCTCAACATTGGAGGAACATGAGAAACATTTACGACTAGTGTTGGAAAGGCTTCGGGAAAACCAGTTATATGTAAAAAGGGAGAAATGTGCATTTGCTCAAACCCTAATTCATTTCTTGGGTCACATAATCCAGCAGGGACATATTCGGATGGACATGGACAAGGTCAAGGCAATTAGAGAATGGTCGACCCCAAAGAATGTCAGTGAACTACGATCATTTTTGGGTCTGGCAAACTACTATAGAAGATTTGTTGAAGGATATTCCCGTAGGGTAACGGCGCTCACTGATCTATTGAAAAAGGGAGAGAAGTGGAGTTGGTCAAGCCAATGCCAAGAGGCATTTGAGGACCTAAAGGAAGTGATGATGGGGGACCCAGTGTTAGCCCTTCCTGATATTGAAAAGCCTTTTGAAGTTCAAATAGATGCATCAGATTTTGCCATTGGGGGGGGTACTCCTACAAGGGAAACACCCAATCGCTTTTGAGAGCAGGAAGTTGAGTGAGACTGAAAGAAGATACATCGCCCAAGAGAAAGAGCTTCTAGCGGTGATTCATTGTTTAAGGGCATGGCGACACTATCTGTTAGGCTCCACTTTTGTTGTCAAGACTGATAATACAGCAGTTAGCCACTTCCTTACCCAACTTAAGCTAACAGCTAAGCAAGCAAGATGGCAAGAGTTTCTGGCCGAGTTTGATTTCTGTTTTGAACACAAAGCGGTCTAGACCAACCAAGTGGCAGATGCGCTAAGTAGAAGAGCAAAATTTGCAGCACTTAGAAGAGTCGCCCCAATGTCAGCTACTAAGGTAACCACAGATATACGAAAATCAATTGAGGAGAATTTGAAGAAAGACCGGCAGGCCGTTTCCGTTATGAAGTTAGTAGAAGACGGAAAGTCCAAGTACTTTTGGTTGGAGAATGGGGCCCTAGTGACAAAGGGGCCACGTTTGTTTGTGACAAGAGCAGGGGACTTGAGACAAAAACTCATGCGAGAATGTCATGACACACCTTGGGCCGGCCATCCGGGTTGGCAACGGACCTTTGCCCTACTAAAACAAGGTTACTACTGGCCACGAATGCGAGAAGATGTGGCGGCCTACACCAAGACTTGCCTCATTTGCCAACAAGACAAGGTAGAGAAGCGAAAACCCGCAGGCATGCTTGAACCTTTACCAGTGCCTACACGACCTTGGGAAAGTATCTCCCTTGACTTCATTTCTGGCCTCCCAAAAGTTGGCGATCTCGGGTCCATTTTGGTGGTGATTGATCGCTTCTCCAAATATGCCACATTTATTCCAGCTCAAAAGTATTGCACGGCGGAAGACATGGCTCGCCTAATCTTTAAGAATGTGGTCAAGTATTGGGGAGTACCAGAAAGCATCATCAGTGATAGAGACCCAAGATTCACGGGGAGTTTCTGGAGAGAACTCTTCAAACTACTGGGATCACAACTGAACATCTCATCCAGTTATTATCCACAAATAGATGGGCAAATCGAACTATTCAATGGGCTACTAGAGGAGTATCTGAGACATTTTGTGCAAGCAAATCAGAAGAATTAGGCCCCGTTGTTAGATATAGCCCAATTTTGCTTCAATGCTAGAAAGAGTTCCTCCACCAATAAGAGTCCTTTTGAGATTGTTTCCGGACAACAACCCAGTCTACCCCACATATCCACAGAGCCCTATCGAGGGAAAAGCCCTCGAGCCTTCAATCTTAGAAAAGAATGGAGACAGAACACGGAAATTGCCCGAGCTTACTTAGAGAAGGCCTCCAAACGTATGAAGAAGTGGGCAGACAAGGGTCGAAGGGCACAACACTACTCGGTTGGTGATAGTGTGCTTGTCAGACTAGTGCCCGAACAGCTAAGGTTCTTGCGGAAGAGAGATCGAAGATTGGTGCGTAAATATGAAGGTCCAGTGACTACCCTTTCCAAAGTGGGAAATGCTTCCTACAAGATTGATCCACCCAAGTGGATGAAGGTGCATCCGGTATTCCATGTGAGCAATTTGAAACCTTATCATGCAGACCTCTCAGATGCAAGTCGAAGGCAAACAACTAGAGAAGCCATCAGCATGAAGCCTCCATCGGAGCGACGAGTTGAAGAGATCTTAGCCGACAGGGTAACCATAGTGTCTAGGAGGACCATTAAAGAGTATCTAGTCAAATGGGAGGGATTAGGTCCAGAGGAGATTAGTTGGGAGAGAGAGCTTGACTTGCGAGCCTTCAAGCAGAAGATTGAAGAATTCCTAGCAACCAAGTCAACGAGGACGTCGACAAATTGAGTGGGGGAGGATGTCATGAGCCAACCTTGTATAGGGCCATGACCGGGTAGAGGTGCCAGGGAAGGGTAGCCATTTTGTCTTAGGAAAAAGTGTCCCCATTTCAAACATTGTAATGGTTCTTGGTAGAAGTCTTGTAAAAGCTCTTAAGCTCTTTATAGGGGGTGAGCAGTCGACGGATTGTTGGGCTGCCTCACTGGTTAAGGTATGTGTTAGGCCACCATCAAGGGCTGCCCCTATGGCTCGAATGATGGTGGGGAAGACTCGATGATCTTTTATAATCCTTTATACTCTTTTCAAAATTAATAAAACATTTTTTTCCTTTGGGGCATCGGGGGTCGCCGGTGTGCACCCGCTATGCCCCGCGATATGGAGAAGTGGCCTTGAGACTAACTAAGAACTTGTTGTTGTTCAATCAGATAAGCGAGAGATCTTGGCTGACTTGTGTGGAAGCGTCCATCCAAGTGCCGCACAGACTAAGATTTAACTGAGGCAAAGTTTAGTCCGTGACACCGTGGCTGCTAATTGGTGACTTCAACCAAATCCTTTTGGACTTAGAAAAGTAGGGTAGTGCGTAAAGAGTGTTAGAGAGATGGAATTCTTTCGAGAAATCTTATATGTGCAAAATCTACTTGACTTGGGAGCGGTGGGTAGTGCTTTTACATGGTTTAATAAAGACGGAATTTTCGTCGCAAAAAAAAATTAGCCACCTAAAATTTTCGTCTAAAATTTTAAATTTCTGACAAAATATTCCTTATTTCCGTCGAAAATCAGTCAGAAATACTGTATTCTCAAATTGTATTATTTCATAATTTATTTATTTTTTCTACGTCCGTCGCTAATCAAGAAAAATTCCATCGCAAAAAATCTGTCGAGAAGCAATAATCTTCCTACCAAACTTTTAGTGATGAAAAATTCCATCGTTAAAAATCCGTTGCAAAAACTTGATTTCCTTCATTGATAGCCTCAAAGTCCATTGTCAAAAGTCCAAATCTTTTGTAGACATCTAATTTTGTCCGGACCACTAAAATATGCATGTTTTCTTCCTAAATTGATGTTTTAGAATGCAAAAAGGTTGTTCTCGTCTTGCAGGTGGTACTCCGAGACTTAGTCTAAGAAGGCAAGCATAAAAAGTCAACCCCAAAAAAGTCAACCCCAAAAAGTCAACTACTAAAAAAGTCAACCCACTTTCAAAATCAAGATTTGAAGTTCAATTGAAAAATGATGAAAGAATTTTGATAATCCAAGGTCTACATTGAAAGATATGAAGTTTGGAAGTTAAGTTGTGGAGATTCATTAGAAAGGAAACCCTAGTTCGAAAAATTTGGGAAAAAGTGCTTAAACGATCAAACTGGTCAAAATTGAAGGTTCCAAATGAAAAATAAGCACTGACTACGGGTAATGGAGAAGCTACTTGGAAGAAAAACTGAAGGAAAAGTCAATTCGGAAGAAAATCGAGAATTAGGGTTTTTAGTGGATTTTGGTGAAATTGGAGAAGATTGCAGAAATGGCACGATTCGGTAAAATTAAAGCCCCTAATTGATGAGGAATGAGTAAACAAGGATAGCTCAAGGCTCAGTTCGAAGAAGTTTCGAGAAAATAGCCGATTGGAGGAAAAACGAAAAAACGAGAAAATTCCCGATACTGAAAAGAGGAAAAATCAAAATGGAAGGAAATTTGATCGTAAAAATTTGGTGTTTTTGGACCAACTCCAATTCAATATATGACAAAGACACAGAAAAAGAAAATATGGAAATCAGACCTGTTTTGAGCAAAACCGGGCTTTGGAGACAAAAGGGCAAACTTGGAAAATCCCAAAAAAATAGCAAATGAGTTCCAAAATTTTTGAAAATTTGCAGATCTCTTTCTTAATTTATTTGGAAGAGATTGGCGAAAGAAAATCTAGATTCGGAGTTCGTTTGCAAAATGGCAAATCCCGGGCCCACATAAGTTGAATATTCTAGAAGAAAAATCCCGGAAAAATAGCAAATGAGTTTCGAAAATTCTAAAAATTTGCAGATAGCATTATTAAATTATTTGGAATATATTGGCGAATAAAAATCTGGATTCGGAGTTCGTTTGTAAAATGGAAAATCTCGGACCCACTAAGCTGAAATTCAAGCAGATAAATCCCGAAAAAATAGTAAATGATTTTCAGAAATTATGAAAACTTTCAGATCACACTTTTAAATTATTTGGAAGATATAGGTGAAGAAAAATATGAATTCGGAGCTCTTTTAAAAAAGGTAAAAGTTCAGGTGCACAAAAGGGCAATTTTGGAAAACAAATCCAAAAAAATAGCAAAGGGGCTCGAAAAATTTGAAAACTTCCAGAATTCGATTCTTTTATAATTTTAGAAGTATTGAAAAAAAAAATTTGAATTTGGAGTCCGTTTGCTATTTAATTTGGTTTGGGGGTCAAAGAGGTCATTTCACCGAAGAAACCGAAAAAGACTTTTCTTGCAATTAAAAAAATGAAGTGTGAGCTGGGAAGGTGAAGAGGCAGCCGGCCATGGCCCAAAGAAGAGTGGATATTTTTTTATTTTTCATCAAAGGGCCAAGGTTGAAGAGGAAGGTAGTTATTTTTTGTGATCAAGCCTTTAAAATGGTGACACATAAAGAGGAATAATGCCATATTTATGACATCATATTTATGACACCATCTTAATGACATCATAATTCAAGGGCTGATTATTCTATTCTAAGGGTGAGAATTTTACATAGAAAGCATCTTGGATTGAACGCCATTGGATGAAATTTGGCTAAAAAATTCTAGAACCTCCTAGAGAATTCTACCTGCCAACCGGCCACACTAAGAAGGGGAGGGGTCTCTTTCATTTCTCTCACTCTTGCTTGGCTGATTTCTCACCATTATGAAAATCAAAAAGAAAAGTTTAGAAAGGCAAAGAAAGTAAGAAGAGGAAAAGCTTGCAATATAGCTTTTAGAGGTAGCTAAAAGCACCATACTCTTGCACTTTTCTTGCATTTCCATTCTTGATTTGTTGTTTTCATTGATATTTTGGTGAGTTTCTTTTTATTTTGATTTTGAAATAAGTGTTTTTAAGCTTTCTATTCAACCTTCTCTTTGTTGTTTTCTTGAAAGGCTTTGAAAAAAAACCATTTTTTTACTAATTTTAGAAGTGGCCGAATGGTCACTTTTTTTTAATGGTTGCTATTTGGTTTTTTGTTTCATGTTGTTAGTAATGTCTAGCATGTTTTTGATGTTTTATATTTTCTTTAAATAACAAAATATTGAGCTTGCTTTGATCCTTTTACTTACTAACTTCCATTTTTGATTTTATCTACTTGTTTTCATGTTTACTTTCCTTGTTTACATTTTTTTTTTTCTGTTTTCAACATGTTTGAGTTGTTCATGATTTGCATTTCACTATACTATGTGTTGGTAAAAATGTCTAGTCTTATTTCATGCCTTTACTTCATTATTTGCATGGTTTAGCATGTCTTCTTTTTTATTCTTGCATGTTAGTATGTCATGTGTTTGTGAAAATGCCATGCAAAAATACCATCTTCATGAGCTTAAGACCACTCGGCTTCTTCACTTTTTATGCTTTGTATGTGTATTTTCATCATTCTAGTTGATAGGTTTGCATTTCCTTGCTATAATTTCATGTGTCTTGCATGTTAATATGTCATGTGTTTGTGAAAATGCCATGTGAAAATACCATCTTCATGAGCTTAGGACTATTCGGCTACTTCAATTTTTATATTTCCTATGTGCATTTTCATCATGCTAGTTGATAGGTTTGCATTTCCATGTCTTGACTTTGTGTATTTTGGTTTAAAAATGCTATGTGTTTGTGTTATTGTCATGCATTCTTTAGGTCTAGGTTTTGCTTATATTGCCATGCATTTCATGCATGTTTAGACTTAGGTTGCATTAATTGCCATGCAAGTTCATTTTAGGTCTAGGCCATATTCACTATGCCAAGCATTTTTCATGTCATTTAAGTTTTAAATCATACATTTCATACATCATATTTGCTGTTTGCTCATGCATCTCATGCCAGACCACTTGATTTATGACTTAGGCCAATCAATGGTTCAAAGTCATGCTTACTTGAGCATACTTGTGGAAAATTAAAAAGTTGTCAAATTGATTATTCTACCTTTGTGATTTTTTTTACTCAGCCAATTTTTGTCCAAGTTTTTTAGAAGTTTTAACTACTGTTTGTAGGTCCTTAAGAGAGTCTTCAATATTTTTACTTTGTTTTTCTAAATGATTTTATGAAAGTCATAAAAATGTGTTTTATCAAAACAGCTTTCACCCAGTTTTTGAACTTTCTCTATTTTTTTGGGAAGTTAGCTTTATTCAGAAAATTAAGCCATTTTTTCCCGTGTAGTTTTGCATGTTCTGAGTCTCCAGTATTTGTTTTTGATTTTTTTGAAATTGTAAAAATAGGTTAAAAAATCGTGTTTAAAACTGGACAGTAGAGGCAGATTTGAATTCAAAAGAAAAACAATTGTTGAATTTGGCTAAGGCATTTAGAGGGGGTTGGTTAGGAACTTTAGTTACTATCTTAGTTTAGTTTTTAGACCATTTTAATCTTTAAAAATGATTTTATAAAGCTCGGGTTAAGGGTGGTCATGTCCGGGATTTCAAACTTAGGAAATTACAGCTATTTTAAAAAATATGGTTCGGCTAGGGTTTTAATTTTCATTCAAATTTTTTCAAAATAGTTTTCAAACAAATCAAAAAGTATTTTGATTTTAGAAAATTTAATTTGGTATATTTTTCTAAGGTAGCCAGATATCTTTTTAGATATACGAATTTCCTTAGTTAAAGGAAAAAAAATACACTTTCATGCATTGCATTTTCCATGTTCATGCATACTATATAATATGTGATTTTTGCTATGATAATTTCTATGGTATTGTCATTATTTTGATTTATATTTTATGATGTTATATTGTTTGTCATATAGTTTTGAATATTTCATGCTATCCTATGCTTTTTATTTAGTCATTTATTTTTGTGACATGATTTAGCATATACTATGTTCATGCATTATTATTTTCATTTTCATGCATATTTCATGATAACATTATTTTATGTTTCATATCATTTCATGTCATTTAGATTATATTCCATGTCATATAGATTATATTATTTAAAATATGCCATGTCATTTAAATTGGCCATGTCATTTAAATCATATCATTTCATTTAGAATATATTATGCTACCTAGATCATATCATTTCATTTAGAATATATCATGCTATCTAGGTTATTTCATTTCATTTAGAATATATCATGCTATCTAGGTTATTTCATTTCATTTAGAATATATCATGGTACTTAGAATGTTTCGTTTAGAATATGTTATGCCATTTAAATTATATCACATCATTTAGGTTGCATTATATTATCTAGACTTTGCTATGTCATTTTATTTATGTCACACATATTCATATTTTTTTTCTTTTGAAATATTTTCAAAAAGATAATGATTTTCAATAAAATAAAGATATTCCCGAGTTAAAATAATTCATGAGTTCTCTGTCGGGTTTGCTGGGGAGGATATTATCAATTATCATTAATAACGGAATACCTTCTTTAAAATGAGAATGATTCGGAAAATTTTCCACATTAATAAAAATTTCTATTTTTTTTCCACGTTTGTTGGGGAATATAGTAAAATTTTGAATTAATAAATTCTGGATCATTTTCAATTAAAAATGGAATTATTTTTCTTTAAATTGGGAATTAACTTGAAATACTAAATTAAAAACTGACTTTTTATCGAGACTTGAGATAACACACGATTAATAAGGTACCGTTTTATACGGGTGTTGTGGGGGTGCTAATCCTTCCCCGCGCGTAACCGAGTCCTGAACCTAATTCTTAGATTTTCTCTGATTTATAACGCAGACTTGAAATTGGTTTTAAAAAATATTTTAATTAATTTTAAAATGTTTTACAAAACCGGTTTTAATAGGTGGCCGATCACACCTAGCCAAAAAAAGATTGGTGGCGACTCCATGTCTTTTTCGAGGTTGTTTTCAAACTCTTATTTTATTTCAAGAGGAATTAAGTCGACTTTTCCTCTGTTTTCCAATGTCACGCTTAACGAGTAATAAAGTCTCACGATGAGACTCATTATTTTTTAGGTTGCGATAGCTTGGTGACTCCACTGGGGACATTTAGAGAGTCAGGCCTAGAATTAGTCGTGTGTTATCAAAGTCTCGGTTTTGTTAGGTTTAATTGGTATTTAATTTTAATTCCCACATTTTTTTAATAATAAGGAGAATTTTGAAAATAATAATATATATTTTTTAAATATGTTCATATTCACGTGCATATATATTATTATTGTTCTCTGGTTATTTTGGTGCATATATTTATTTATTGCTTAATTGATGATTTATATTGTTTAGTCTTATCGGGGTATTTAGAATCAGGGTAGTAGAATAGGTGGTGAAAGGTTTGTTGTTTCTCCTCACACACTACACTTGCATACATGAGCTCTATTCCCGAGTTCCGTCCCTTTAAGTGGAAGTAAAGTAGCTACGCTCTCGTGATGATCCTCCGCATGGGCTAGCAAAATACTTCCGGAGTATAAATTACCTAAGCTCTCGTGATGATCCTCCGCATGGGCTAAGGAAATATACTTTAACGAATTGAACCCGCTTTTATCGAGGTGCCTTACTAGCCTTCACAGGCGACAATGAGGAACAATTCGGGGCCTTTTAGAATTTCGTTCACCCACATATAGCGAGCCATAGAGCCAACATAGGCAAGGCTCTGCCAAATTTTTGATAAATATACCGGAGTTAGGAACATATGGAGGGATACTTCTAACCTTTTATTACCTATTTTACATCCTAAATAAATTTTGTAAATCGGGCAGTGATGAACATACATCATTTTTCCTGTGATAGATTTGATACCCCGTCCCAAAGGCGTCGTAATGACGAATTTTCATTGGAACATCTTGTTTACTTTATATTATTTGTTATTATTTGATTTCTTCACCTTTATTGACTTGTTTCTTTTTCATGCATTTTTTGTGTCATCATAATGCATAGGGAAAGTTATTGGCCTCAGGATAATCTTCAATCAAAAGGGCTTTCATGGAGGGTCAAGCTAGTTCGATAGTGAAAGAGCATGCAGGGGTACGGCAGTGGTCGGAGTCAGAGCAGTGAAGAGATGTGGATTGTTTAAAAAAAGGATATATATCAATATTACCAGAACGGGTAGATTTAGATATCCGGCAAAGTGATCTCCGAGGGTTGATGGATATTTGGAGTCAATGGGATGTATCAGAAAAGAGGATTTTCACTCAAATATATGGAGACATAGCATTGTTGATACCGGTTAGGATTAATAGTGAGTTGATTCGGGCTATGGTATATTTCTGGAATCCTGCTTATCGATGCTTCACCTACAACAAGGAAGACATGACACCTACCATAGAGGAATATTCGGCTTTGTTGTGTATTGAGGATACCATCTCGGATCGGATTTATTTGAAGGATTCAAAGATGTTAGGATTTAAGAAGAAGTTAGCTAGGATTGTGGGAATGGATAGTAAATGGGTCGATGCTCATGTGGTTAAGAAAGGGAAAAGTGAGTGTATTCCTTGGGATGGCCTCCAATCTTTGATTCGATGTCACCCGAATAGAGAGACTATTAGGGATATTTTTGCTTTAGCTGTATATGGTTTGGTTATCTTCCCGGGGACACTAGGACGTGTAGAGTTAGCCATAGTTGACCTTTTCAAGAAATAACGCCATAAGATAGATCCGTCTCCAGCCATTATAATACAAACTATCCGATCTTTGAATTTTTGCAAAAGGGGAGGAAAAAAGAGATTTAGGGGATGTATTCAACTTCTTTATCTGTGGATTCAGTCAATTTTTGGAAGAGGGAGGATGTTTCTTTCAAACCATATCTGAAAACCCTAGTACTGATCAATGAGTTCTTTAAGATAAATTGGCCCGAAGACAGAAATGAAGAGAAGTGGATCAACCTGTGAAATAATAACTTGGAGAGCTCCATGGATGATTCCTATTCCAATATTGTACAAATATGGAGACAAGTCAGGGGTTCCACTACTCGGGATTTGGGGATCCGTGAGATACGCACCTCTGTTGGTGCAAAGACAGGTTGAGTCTTGGCAGTTCACACCCACAACTCATGGACTAGCTCTATTAAAGTTCACCTATAGAGAAAAAGGTTACTCAGGAAAGGTGCGGGGAATAATTGAAGCATGAAAAAAGACCTATCGGATAAAGGTAGCCAGATATGCTGACATCGTCACACCCGACTACCTAGCATGGAGAGAATGAGTGTTAATGATAGATTATTGGCATCTAATGGGGAAGAAGTTCAATTCTTGAGTTCACCACCAAAGGAAGAACCATCCGAGTTAGAAATTTCAAAGTCTGAATTTGGAAAAGAAAAGGCCCAAATGAGCAAACAGATTGCCCTACTTCAAGAAGAGCTTGAGGACATGAAAAATAGGGAATCAGCCCGGGAAAAAGAAATGGAAAAGATTAAGAGAGAAAGGGACACTGCCAAGGGCGATCTTCAGGAATTACATTTGGAAAACAAAAAGTATCGTTTCGAGCTCAGATTTGAAGGAACCCTCAAGACTTCCGGGGAATGGGAGCAAAAGGTCAAAAACCTCAAGAAGGAGAGTAACTATTGGAAAGAGAGAGTGAAGCATGAAGAAGCCTGAGCCAATCAACTTGAGAAGCAAGCTAAAGAAAGTTTACATAGTGATGTTTCTGCTAACATGTCAAGGGGCCATGAACAAGTAGGGGTCAGATTGAAGAGCAAGGCAATCAAAAGGAGACTGTGAAAGAAAGTCCAAGATCCGAGGGAGTTACTATAGGACTAATATTTTGTAACAGCACTTTGAAGTAGATAGGCGAATCATGAACTTGTCTTAGGTAGTGATCTTTTTATTGTATCTTTGACGTATTTTGTTCTAGGAAATCAATGAAAGACCGTTCAGTTGGAATTATCCCGGGGCCAATACTTTCAAATGCTTTCATATTTTTTATATATTTTGTTTGTTCATTCGTACATTTTTTCATAGTTATAATCATTCATTTTTTATGATTATTTATTCATATTCATATACTTAGCCACTTATTTATTAATTTCACTTGTTCATCCATTTATTCTTTCATATTCATATACTTAGTCATATATTTATTTATTTTATTTGTTCATTCATTCACATTTAGTCATTCATTCATTTTTAATAAAATATAAAAAAATGTGTTAATAAATTCTAACTCATGGTTTTCAAAACTAAAGGTACAATTGGTCGCACTCTGAAAGAATCGGTTTTTGACACCCTTACAACACCCGATCTCAAGCTAGAATTATGGAGAATGATCAGCTTGCTAGAATTGAAAGAATGGAAAGAACTCAAAGGGAACTGCAGGAGCAATTGGTTAAGTCTCAGGAGTAGTCACAGGAATAAATGGCCAAACTCATGGAAATGATGAATACCATTATGAGGCAGAAATGGCCAGAGGAAAATTCTGTTACAGGAATGGGGGCAGTGAACCAGGAAGGCCGACCTGAGGTGGCGCAGCTGAACGGCCAAGCATCCCAGCATGTGGGAAATGAGCTCCCAACTAGGGCAGCTTCCTATGTTTATATCTAACCAGCGGCTGAAGCACAAAATTATGCTCTTGGAAAAGGTAACATTGGGGTTGATCCAATTGGTGTGGACGTTCCAGACTTTGAGGAAATGGCTGAAAAAGAAAAGGCAAAGATGGCTGAGCTGAAGAAGGTTGAAACGACAAAATCCCAGAAAAAATTATCAACTACTGGAGGAGAGGCTGAGGGCAGTTGAAGGGGAAGAGTTATTTGGCAGTCTGGATGCCAAAGAGATGAGTTTAGTACACGGTCTGGTAATTTCTCCACAGTTCAAAGTACCAGACATTGAGAAATATAATGGGACTACCAACCCATCAGCACATCTGACCATGTACTGCAGAAGAATGACAGGGCACGATAATGATGAAAAACTGCTTATCCACTGTTTCCAGGATAGCTTGATGGGGTCTGTAACCCTATGGTATAATCAACTGACTCGTACTAAGATCCGTTCTTGGACGGATTTAGCCAGGGCTTTCATAGAGCATTATAAGTATGTATCTGATATGGAACCTGACAGGTTGTCACTGCAGAACATGGAAAAGAAGACTACTGAGAGTTTCAAGGAATACTCGCAAAGGTGGAGGGATCTGGTTACAGAAGTGCAACCCACTTTAACTAGCAAAGAAACAACGGTGCTTTTCATTAACACTTTAAAGGCACCGTATTATGATAAACTGGTGGGGAATGCCACTAAGAATTTCGCGAATATGGTTATATCCAGTGAAATGATTGAGACCGCTATTAAGAATGGCAAAATAGAAGATGGAGAGGCTGCTATTCTTAAAAAGACATTTCCTACCAAGGAGAAAGAGGAAACCCACGCAGTTAGCATCAACCAATATCCCTATACACCTTCTACACCATATACACCTCCCAGGCCATATATTCCTTCTACATCCTATGCGCCCCCTACACCCTACAAACCTTACCTTGGGTATAATCCTTATTACCCAATGTGAACCACCTTACTCAGAATCTATTCCCATATACCAACATACCACAACAGCCATATCCAACCGGCATATCCCCACAGATAACCCTTCCCCGAAACACTGTCCCAAATACTCAAGATCCCGTGCGCAACGACCAACATTCACCAAGGAATGATCAAATAACCCAGTTTGATCCCATTCCTATCACCTATGGTGAGCTATATCCCAAATTACTGTAGGGCCAACTTGTCGCACCCGTATATCTTAAACCTTTGACCCCACCATACCCAAAATGGTACAATGCAAATGCTAACTGTGCGTATCACGCGGGTATTGAACTGAAGATTGCATTGCTTTTAAAAGGAAAGTCCAGAGTTTGATAAATTTCGGGGTTGTGAAATTTGGGTCAAAGAATAGGCCAAATATAGCAGGAAATCCATTGCCAGATCATGCTGAGAATCGGGTAAATACAGTATTAACAAGGGAAAAGAGAAGGGTGAAAAGGTATATCAGTGAAGTCAAGACTCCAGTGATAAAAGTATGGGTAGAAATGGTGAAAGCAAGAATGGTTGAGGATGGAGACAGTTTAAAAATGGTTGCAAACAAGGTAGAGAATTGGTGCCCGTTCCATGGATGTAAAGGTCATACCATACAAGAATGTATAGGTTTTTTGGCTAAAGTCCAAAGGATGATGGATGAGGGTGAGGCCCAATTTTACGAGGAAACAGAGGAGGAAGTATAGATTATTGAGAATGCAGCTGGCTACGGGGTAGAAATACCTTTGATCATCTATTAAGATGAATAAGAGGAGAAATTTATGCCGATTGTTGAGGAAATTGCACGTAATTTAATCATAGAATTGCCTACTTCCTTTTCATACAAGGAAAACAAAGCTGCACCATAGAAGTATGACTGCAGCACTGTTATGCCAGGGTCTTCGAGTCAACGAGATATCACAGGTGTGGGGCACTTAACATGAAGTGGAAGATGCTGTGCCCCTGAGACGGCTGAGCAAGGTCTACCAGGAAAGAAAGGGGAAGTAGATAAAGGGAAGAAGGTAGTTGAACCGGTCCATATGGAGATGGAACAGTCAAAAAGAATGGAGAAGATTTCAGTCCCGGTGAAAGAGCCGGTAAGTGAAAAAGAAGCTTGTGAGTTTAGGAAGTTTATAAAGCATAGCAAATATAGTGTGGTGGAGCTATTACAGCATCAACCAGCGTGAATTTCGATCCTCTCATTGCTACTGAACTCGGAGCCACACAGAAATGCCTTGTTAAGAGTCCTAAATCAGGCATATGTGACCAACAACATATCGGTGGAGAAATTAGATAGGCTGGTGGGGAATATTGCGACAGACGATCACATATATTTTAGCCATGATGAAATACCACCCAATGTTATTGGGTCAACAAAGGCTCTTCACATAACAACCACTTGCAAGGGGCACATATTACCGAGGGTGCTTTTGGATAATGGTTCTTCGTTAAATGTGATGCATTTGGCAACCCTCTCTAAACTGCCAGTTGATATTTCTTATATGCTGCCAAGTTGCACGGTGGTTAGAGATTTTGATAGAACTAGACGGGAGGTAATGAGAACTATTGAGGTTCCTCTGGAGATAGGTCCATGTACCTATAAGGTCGACTTTCAAATCATGGTTAGTAATCCATCCTACAATTGCTTATTAGGGAGGCCTTAGATACATTTCATTGGGGCGGTACCTTCATCTCTCCATCAAAAGTTAAAGTTTGTAATGGAGGGGCGCTTGGTTAGTGTGTCTGGAGAAGAAGATATCATAGCCACTATGTCCACTGAATCCCCTTACATTGAACCAAACGAAGATGCTGTGAATGCCCCTTCCGATCTTTGGAGTTTGTAAATGCAGTATTCGTCACTGAAGGATGAAAAATTCCAAAACCTAGGTTGTCCAAGAATACAAGGTTGGGAATAAAGACTACTGTGGGAAAAGGCTACCGGGCTGGAAAAGGACTGGGTAAGTATCTTCAGGGAACGACCTGAGCAATTGAAGTGGTTGGAAAGAAGGACCGGTTTGGTCTAGGATATCTTTCGAAGGCTCAGGAGAAGAGGAAACAAGTGGAAAAGAATTGACAAAGGAGGATGGCCCATCTTGCGGGTATGGATATTGAGTGGAGCCTATGACCTTCCCACCAATCCTTTACAGCTTTCGCTCAGCCGGTTTTCTGTTCGGAGAAAAAGATTCTGATGATGTCTTGATAATGATTGAGCAAGCTTTCAAGAAATTCCATATGGATAGGGGTGAGCAAATACAGGATATGATGATTTGCATGGCTGGGGATGAAGGATTTGAGAGTAAGAATGCAAATTGGATGGTGCGACCTTGTCCATCAGGATATAGACTGCAAATTGGAGTGCGACTGAACTGCCTATAGTCTTTAGGTCTACTCCAAAGTAATGCTTTAAAACAATTTTAATTATCTTTTCCCCAGAATATTAAGAATTTTTCTATAATAGGCTTTTGTTTAAAAATCTCCATTCAATAAATAACAAGCACGATGCATTTTCTTCATATTGATCTGTCCATATTCTTTCATTTATGCTATTTATTTTTCTTTCATTGCCTATATATTTCCCTATATTGTTTCTTCCCCTCCTATTTACAGGTGTACAGATACGGAATATGAGGACCTTCCTATCAGTAATTTTGAAATTGATTTTGAAAGACCCATTTGCACGGGTGATTTTGAGGCCCACGAAGATACTGAGGATTATGGTCTACCTCCGGATTTATTAAGAAAAATAGAACAAGAGGAAAACAAGTACTCCCTCATAAGGAGCTACTGGAAATGATAAATTTGGGAATTGGTGAAGAGATAAAGGAGGTTAAAATTGGGACCATATTGTCATCATCAATAAGGGGTGAATTGATAGCCTTGCTCCGGGAATATGTAGATGTATTTGCATGGTCATACCAAGACTTGCCGGGTTTGGATCTAGATATTGTGGTTCATAAGCTCCCTTTAAGGCCAGAGTGCAAGCCAATTCAGTAAAAGTTGAGAAGAATGAGACCGAACATGCTATTAAAGATAAAAGAGAAGGTGAAGAAGCAGTTTGATGCTGGGTTCTTAGAGGTGGCAAAATATCTGGAATGGGTGGCAAATATTGTTCCAGTACCAAAGAAGGATGGCAAGGTGCAAATGTGCGTCGATTATCGAGATTTGAACAAGGCCAGTCCCAAAGATAATTTCCCTTTGCCTTACATCGATACTTTGGTGGATAATATGGCTAATAGTTCCTTGTTTTCTTTTATGGACGGATTCTCAGGATACAATCAGATTAAGATGGCATCGGAAGATATGGAGAAAACCATATTTATTACAATGTGGAGAACATTCTGCGATAAAGTAATATCGTTTGGATTGAAGAATGCTGGGGCAACATATCTGAGAGTCATGGTGACCTTGTTTCATGATATGATGCATAAGGGAATTGAGGTCTATATTGATCATATGATTGCAAAGTCACAAGGAGAAGAGGAACATATTGCGAATCTTAAGAAGCTCTTTGAAAGACTAAGAAAGCTTTGACTCAAGCTAAACCCGGCAAAATGCACTTTTGGAGTCACTTCGGGGAAATTGTTGGGTTTTGTTTTTAGTAAGAGGGGAATTGAGATTGATCAGGATAAAGTGAAGGCCATCCAAAATTTGCCATCACCTCGTACTCAAAAGGAAGTAAGAGGCTTTATGGGAAGACTGAATTACATTGCTCGGTTTATTTCTCAGTTAACCAACAAATGTGATCCAATATTTAAGCTACTTCAAAAACGTGATCCAGGAGAATAGGACGAAGGGTGTCAGATCGCTTTTGAAAAGGTTAAGCATTTTCTATCAAACCCACCAGTATTAATGCCACCTGTTCTGGATAAGCCAATGATATTGTATTTATCAGTATTTGAGAGATCCATGGGTTGTGTCTTGGAGCAACATGATGAGACTGGGAAGAAGGAACAAGCAATTTACTACCTCAGCAAGAAGTTTATAGATTATGAGCTAAAATATTTGTCAGTAGAAAAGTTGTATGTGCCTTAGCTTGGACTGCTCGGAGGCTCAAACAGTACATGTTGTACCACACGACGTGGTTTATTTCCAAGCTAGATCCAATCAAATACATGTTGGAAGCACCTTCTTTGTCAGGGAGGATAGCAAGATGGCAAATTTTGTTGTCAGAGTACGACATTGTATATGTATGTTAGAAAACTATAAAGGGTAGTGCAGTAGCCGAGTTCTTAGCAAGTCGAGCAGTGAAAGATTATGAGCCTCTGAAATTTGATTTCCCGGATGAAGACTTGATGTGCGTCTCGCAAGAAGATGAGATTCCCTCTAAAAAAAGAAAATATGGAAAATGTACTTTGATGGGGCATCCAATGCCATGGGCACAGAATTGGTGCAGTCCTCATATCCTCAAAAGAAGATTATTATCCTTTCACTGCCAGATTGGATTTTGATTGTACAAATAATACTGCGGAACATGAGGCATGTACCATGGGCCTTCGTGCTACCGTAGACAAAAAGATCAAAAAACTTGCGGTTTTTGGAGACTCAGCTTTAGTGATATATCAATTGCGCGGAGAATGGAAAACCCGAGATGCAAAGTTAATCCGATATCGAGAACTCATACTGAGTTTGTTAGAGGAATTTGAAAAAGTAAATTTCAATTACTTCCCCCGAGAAGAAAACCGAATGACGAATGCTCTGGCTACTTTGTCATCAATGTTTAAAGTGAATGAAGAGGCTGAAGTTGTGCCGATCAAGATGAGCATATATGAGTCTCCTGCCCACTGTGAGAGTATTGAAGAAGAAGCAGATGGCCTCCCTTGGTATAACGACATCTTGCAGTACATCAAGATTCAACAGTATCTAGAACGAGCAACAGAAAACGACAAGAGGACTCTGAGAAGGTTAGCAATGGGTTTTGTTCTAGATGGTGAGATTCTCTACAAGAAAGGGAAAGACCAAGTCCTATTGAGATGTGTCAGATCTGTCGAAGCTCGGAGAATCATATAAGAAGTCCATGAAGTAATATGTGGCACCCATGCCAATGGTCACATGCTTGCTAAGTAGATTATGAGGGCCGAATGTTATTGGCTGACGATGGAAGGAGATTGTATCAGTTATTCCTGGAAGTGCCATAAATGCCAGATATATGCAGATAAGATTCATGTGCCGCCATCACCATTACATGTCATGATTGCACCATGGCCATTTTCAATATGGGGAATGGATATGATTGGGCCTATTACCCCGAAAGCTTCAAATAGACATCGTTTCATCCTGGTAGCCATAGATTATCTCACAAAGTTGGTGGAAGTTGCTTCTTATACGAATGTAACAAAGTCGGTGGTATGCAGATTTGTTAAGAAAAAAATCATATACCGATATGGATTGCCAGCAAGAATTATTTCAGATAATGCTCTCAATCTGAATAATAAAATGATGAGAGAAGTTTGTACTGAGTTCAAGATCACACATCATAATTCGGCACCTTACCGTCCGAAGATGAATGGGGCAGTAGAAGCAGCCAATAAAAACATTAAGAAGATTGTCGAGAAAATGACTGATGTGTACAAAGATTGGCATAAGATCTTGTCTTTTGCTCTTCATGCATATCGTACTTCGGTTCGCACATCTACAGGGGCAACACCGTTTTATTTGGTATACGGGATGGAAGCAGTACTACCTATTGAAGTTGAAATCTTTTCACTTCGGGTTTTGATGGAGGTTGGCCTAGAAGAGGCGGAATGGGTTAGAGCTCATTATGAACAGCTGAATCTTATCGAGGAAAAAAGATTGAAGGCAATTTGTCATGGGCAGTTGTATCGAAAAATGATGATTCGAGCCTACAACAAGAAGGTGCGTCCCAGATAGTTCTGAGAAGAGGAGTTGATACTAAGAAAAATTCTCCCTGTCGTGAAGGATCCGCGAGGGAAATGGGCTCCAAATTGGGAAGGACCCTATGTGGTAAAAAGAGCTTTTTCTAGATGAGCATTGATTCTAACTCAGATGGACGGGGATGATTTGAGAAATCCCGTGAATGCTGATGAATTGAATAAGTATTATGCTTGAAGAAAAAAAAAAGAAAGAAAAAAAAAGAAAAAGTGTGATGCTATACACATTGGAAAGTCGAATGATTCCAAGTGTAAAAATGGAAATTCTATATATCTATCTCCCCTGAGAATTGCTTTTCAATGAGAATATTCATGCTTGATATGATGAATGGCCATCTTTCATATTCCCTTCACTAAGAAGGAATTATCCCTAGTCACCCTTTTGAGCCTTAGGAATTATTTCTTTCTTTGAACCTTGATCCAGGATCACCTTCTACACTGGAGGGCAGATGCGAGGAAAATTATTCAAAATCATGGCAAAAAAGAGAGCCATAGAAAAATGGGAAATCAAAGAATGGCAAATGAAAGCCAACAATGAAAAAAAAAAGAGATTGAAAAAGAAAGAAAAAAAAAGTCTAAAAAAGGACAAATGTTTCAAGAATGAATTCTCCTCAGGAAATGATCCTTGATCCAATCACCCTTAAACACACTTTGGGCCTATTTTATCCTTTCTTTTTAAACCCAAACCTTGGCCTAGATTACGTGCTTTAAAAGTCAATTTTGATCAAGCATGGATATTTAATTTGGAAGGTTTTTCTCAGAATGTATCCCATCTTTTGAATTGACATTTTTACTTTAGAAGCATTTAGAATTCTCAGATGCATGGTAAAATACAAAAAAAAAAAAAGAGAAAACAAAAAAAATGAAAAAAGTACGTAAAAGGAGAGGTTTAAGCCGAAAACCCGTAAAGGACGACTTAATACCGAATGGGGGACACTTCAGTTGAAAACCCGCAAAGGGCGGCTCAAGTACAAATGAAGGTTTGAATCAATGCTCCATGTAAAGGGGGAGAAAATATCTGAAAATCAGAGGAAAAGAAAAAAACTCAGTCTGACGTAACTACGAAAGCCGAGGGATTACCCAAGTGAATTACTCGTTCAAGAGAAATTTCAGATGATTTGAAAAGGAGGGGTCCGAGATATTCCGCATCCGGGGCATCTACAACCTATAACTTTACATTTCTTTCTTATATCCTTGATATTCACTTTTATCATTTTAAAACATTTGTTGCAATAAATTTTTGTTATTCCTTTTATGGCATTTGCTCGTTTCATACTTTATTTCATACATTTTTGAGATGCATTTTGTTTGTTATTGAATTGAATGATGATTAGTAAACATAAAAATCTTTAAATAAAAGGATTTTAGAGTATTACGAAGGAGTAGATTTAAATCTTAGAAAAGGTTTGGAAATGTGAGACCCTCGTAAGCCAGAGATGACTCGGGTCTCCTATAACATTCTGATGGCTTGGAACTACACATGTAAAAGCCACTAGGAAGGACGGGCTATCATGTGGTATACATGTTATATGGTAGATTATAGAATTGGAGGTTAAATCAGGTGGTTAAGCGATTTGACCCTAAAATAGTTTAGAATTCAGACTAAAATCGGGAAAGGGAAAATTCCATAAAATATGATAAATTGAGTGGATATGATGAGAATATACGATATAGAACCCATACCTATTATCAGAACAACAATCAACATCAAATTCAAAAAATTATGCATTAGGGGTATTTTGGTCATTTTACACCCCTTTTTCATTTTTAGTCCGAGAAATGGTATAAATGGACTTTTTGACTATATAATATGTTAATATGACATTTGGATCTAATATTTGGCAACAAAAAAAAATAACAAGACTAGAATCGGTAAAATTGGAAAATTGTGACGTTGTCGTACTTTTCCCGAAAAAACGTGATTCAAAAATTCTTGTTACCGATCCGAACACATGGATATTGTTTTAACACCCAAGAAACATGAATATGTTGAGAAAAATGAAAAACAAAATCCCGAACATCACGTTCTGTAGGGCATGTGCAAAAAGTCAAAGTTGGTCAACTCTTTTAACCAAGCTTAGGCAAGATTAGGAACATGAGATAATTTCCCATAAGTTTTCAGCCAACATAAGAAGACACCAAGTCTTCTTCTTACTCTTGATGCCTTTAGGCATTTTCTCACCAAAAACTCCATTAAAGCTTACTAAAGCTTTCTCTCTCCTCCAAATTTCAAGGGAAATCACCAAATTTTGCAAGGATTTCACTAACCTATAGGTAATTTCATGTTCTAAGCTTGATTTTGATATTAGATTTTGAAGAATTTGTCTCTATCTATGAGAAATCATTTTGGCTGAAAATTGGTGGTGATGAATCACCATGTTGCCGCCACATTTTTCATTACGGGAGGTGTTCCTCCACCTCCTTAAACCGTAAATTAGTATCGGATAGCTTTGAATCAAATTTAGAGGCTAAAACAAGCTTGGCTAAAACCCTAGCTTGCCCATGAGGTGGTGCCGCCACCTTCCTTGGTTGTCCGAGGCCACCGTTAGCTTCGTTGTTATTGTGTGAGCAACTTTCCAGTTGATTGTTGCTCTGAATTTTGACTCGAGCTAAGTGTCTGAATTTATTTGTAAAAATTCTTAAGTTGGAAAATTTTGAATAGCAGCTAACTAGAATAAATAGTTAGAATTTGAATGTCCCGTAGTTGAGAAATATTCACAGAATATCCTGATGATGTCATAGGTACTCATATTGCAGAGTTCGCCTGAAATCGCGACAAAGCCACGAAAGTGCCGCTTTAACACTCGGACTAACACAGTGAGTATTTAGGTTAATCTAGGAGGTAGTTGTTGTTTTATATGCATTGTTGATTGATATGGATATTGAAACACGAAAGATTGCTCGGATTACAAAAATGGTAAGTTTCGAACCTTACGCGGATCAAAGGCGTAAGTGTGGAGTTGAATAAGAATGAATGATATTGTATAGGATGGTTGAGTATTTAAGGGTAGTTAGATATTGTAGATTAAAAGGTTATGCATATAAGTTGTCTGATAAAAAAATCTAAGTGAAACTGTAATGCTTTGAGGTGTAGAGATTGTTTCCTAGCATAGTATATATATATATATATATATATATATATATATATATATATATATATACACACACACATATATATATATATTACTCCATGATATTAGAGAATTAATATATCATGCTATTATTGTACGGACAAGGTGATGTCCGGGATGCTATTATTGTACGGACAAGGTGATGTCCGGGATGCTATTATTGTACGGACAGGGTGATGTCCGGGATGCTAATATTGTACGGACAAGGTGAAGTCCGGATGCTATTGTTGTACGGACAAGATGAGTCCGGGATGATATGGACAAGATAGTTCAGGATGACAAATATTACGGACTGGTATAAGTCCGGGATGTTTTGATGATATAGACATGAGAAATTCTTAATTAATAATTGTGGAGGCATACACGTAAAATCAATTGTTAAATATTTTTGGCTATCGATTTAGGCTGGCCAATGGCTTATTTATATTTAGTACTCAGTATAGAAGATTTCATATGGGACAAATAATTTTTATAAGTCCGGGAACAATTTTTAAATATTAATTTTTGGTTAACTAGTCATACTTGATATATCATGTTTATACTTTAATGGTCAAGAAAGGAAGCATGAAATTTCCAAGTACTCTTCCTAGTTACCTTATGCTCACTGAGTTTTTCAACTCATTTCGTTTATTTTCATTTTTTTTTTCAGATTCTAATAGACCCAACTCTTCCCAGATTCCGGATAGCTAGCTGCTCACATACTTGTGGTGAGCGGATTGACCCAAGACGTGGTAAGCAGTGGCAATGGTGGGGTACATTTTGCAGTCACTAGGGTATCATGGGTCCTCTGCATTTTGTGTATGTTGAATATGTACTGTATATTTTGTAAACGGATGTAATTAAGTGATGTATGATGTATATCAGTCTTAGAGGCCTGGTACGACATGGTGATATTCATTTTGTTATGATATATTATAAATGCATGTTTGTATATAAGATGTCATAAAGGTTGAGTCTGTTGCGGGGCATTTCGGTTACTCCCTATCGGAGGCGTCCCAACCGAGATGTCATGTGTTGATGAATTATTACATTGTGAATGTTGATGATTGAGCGGCAAACCCCCATGTAGGGCGAGATTATGCCAAAATTTTCTTTGATTTGGTTTAATAAGTATACTCAGGCTTCGGAGGCAGGGGCATACCTTGTCTCTGGCCGGTCACATGCCCTGAATTTGGGGTGTGACAAAGGTGGTATCAGAGCATGGTCTAGATGTCAGTGACTGCAAAAAGGGATAGGGTAGTAGTGCATTGCTTACAAGTAATCCCGAGATATCGGTAAGTAGTGTACTACCCCTACGGATGTGCATCGTCACATGCTGATACGTCCGGTGATTTTTAAGCTAGCTAGCACATATTGAACTTTATAAATAATATTATGGAGTTACTGACATATGTTTATTTTCTAGATACGATGCCTCCCCAATCAAGAACTCGTAGACCTAGAGATAAATCAAGGGACCGAGAGCTTGAGGTCCCGGATCAGATTTCTGCTGGTCCTGAGATTAGAGGCCAGAGTGGGGAAAGTAGTAGGATTGCTACTAGGGATACTACAGAGACTGAGATGAAATTTGACAGGATAAATGCTTAAATGGATGAGGTATTACACCAGGTAGAGGCTCTGGCGCAGGTTGTGGCAGACCAACAGAGGAAACTAGATCAGGCCCAGCAGGCACAGCCACAGCCACAGCCGGCAGCTGCACCGGTAGAGTCATAGCATGGTCGACCAGAGGGATACCTTTAGGTTTCATTATCTGAGTTTAAGAAGAATCAACCACCTTTGTTTACAGGGAAGGATGTTAATGCAGATCCCAATGACTTTTTGGATCAATGCAGTAGATTGTTCATATCATTGGGATGTTCTCCAGTTCGATCTGTGGAGTTAATTAGTTTCCAGCTTAGGAGTATAGCTGGGACGTGGTATACGACCTTGCTTAAGAGACGACGAGCTACTGATCCTCCATTAGCGTGGCCAGAATTTTGTACTAAGTTTCTTCGTAGGTTCTTACCACGGAGTGTTCGCGAGGCTAAGGCTCGCGAATTCGAGCAGCTAAAGCAGACAGAGACCATGACTGTGACTGATTATGATATTCGATTTTCTGATCTTTCTGTATATGCGCCACAGTTAGTATCCACCGAGTATGATAGAGCTAAAAGGTTTGTGGATGGTCTTCCGGAGTATTTGTTTAGGTCAGTTCAGTTGACAGAGACATCTACATATGCTGAGCTACTAAATTCTGCTCTGAGGTTCGAGCAGCGAGCCCGAGATAGGCAGAGTGATAGGGGCCCACAAAAGAGGCCCAGATTTGGTTATCGGACTAGTCATACTTGATATGTCATCTTTATACTTTAATGGTCAAGAAAGGAAGCACGAAATTTCCAAGTACTCTTCCTAGTTACCTTATGCTCACTGAGTTTTTTGACTCACTTCGTTTATTTTCATTTTTTTTCAGATTCTAATAGACCCAACTCTTCCCAGATTCCGGATAGCTAGCTGCTCACATACTTGTGGTGAGCGGATTAACCCAAGACGTGGTAAGCAGTGGCGATGGTGCGGTACATTTTGCAGTCACTAGGGTATCATGGGTCCTCTGCATTTTGTGTATGTTGAATATGTATTGTATATTTTGTAAACGGATATAGTTAAGTGATGTATGACGTATATCAGTCTTAGAGGCCTGGTATGACATGGTGATATTCATTTTGTTATGATATATTATAAATGTATGTTTGTATATAAGATGTCATAAAGGTTGAGTCTGCTGCGGGGCATTTCGGTTACTCCCTATCGGAGGTGTCCAAACCGAGATGTCATGTGTTGATGAATTATTACATTGTGAATGTTGATGATTGAGCAGCAAACCCCCATGTAGGGCGAGATTATGCCAAAATTTTCTTTGATTTGGTTTAATAAGTATACTGATGGTAACTCAATTAAGAGTTGTAAACCCAAGTGCAGGTTATGTTCAAGTAATAAATTCTCGGGTGTCCGAGGTCGAACCACAGGGAAGCGTATTAATAAGTATAAGTTTATAAATATATAAGACAAAGAAAGTAAACAAGATATTAGGGAATCAACAACAAAATAAAGTAAACAAGATATTAGAGAACAAAATAAACAAAATAACATAAAAAACAATTAAACAAGATATAAAAAACAATAAGAAAGGATGTTGAGGTTAGAGACTCCACTCTTGGTGTTATGCTAAGATTAATCTTGTTTTATTACACAATTGAAATCCACACATAAGGGAGGTTCCAATCGGAAGGTTTAGCAATTCAGTCCAACGTCCATAGCATATGATATTATGTTCATTTGGTGTCCTCAAAACTCATAAAAAGAGTCCAAGCATTCCTTATGCCAAGGTATATGTCTACAACAAATCAAGGTTATGAAACCAAGCATTTACTGTGCCATTTTCATTGTCAATAATGAATCAAGATCTCTACTTTGCAAGTATGATTTTAAACCAAAAGAAAATATTATCTATACTAGTGTTTATAAATGATGATTCATTTTAGCTCATGTTTAAGAGACTAACCTTAGCATTTACCAAGAGCTTCACCTCATCACCTCAACAATATGATTAGCAACACATACTAGATATGAATAAAATGAAAAGAAATGTAAGAAGCATAAGTAAAAAAAGAAAACTAGAGAAAGGAAAGAAGAAGAAAACTTAGAGAATTTTACTACAAAGGCTAATATCCTACCAATGTATAATGTATCCCAATACTCATCCAAGGCCCTCTATTTATACACATTTTGGAGGGCTAAATGACAAGAGACAAGCTTTACAAATTTCAAAGGTAGGTATAATAGGTGGGTGCATTTTTCTAACAATTTTCGTCATATTGTATGACAATTCTGATCAGCCAGCTTGATGGTCGATTTTGTCAATGTTGGAGGCTCGATCTGATAAAATGGTCTTCTAGAAAAATATACCCCTATCAGTTACGGATCTATAGCCGTTGGAATCAGATCATTTGCGCACGTGGATCGGAAGATATGGTCAAAATACCAAAACGGTGCAGAACAGACGTCATTGCACATCAGCCAACTTGATGGTCGATTTCGCTAGGGAAAACGACTCCGTTTCAAGAAGTGTAAAACATGAAAAAGATAGATATGCCTCTTAGCTTTGCAGGGATACAAAGTTCAGCCTTATTTCTTCAGTGAAACTCGAGATATAGCTGATATGGTAAACGGTGTCGGAACTGGAACTGAACTGGATTTGCCCTTAATTCTAGTAATCTGAAATCACTCAAAGAAACTTGTGAAAAACACCAAATTACATAAAAATATAAAAGATCATAAACACAATTAGACTAAACAATAATAACTCGTATTTGACACAAAACAATAATAAAACATAACTAAAAACTATATAATTATACGAGTTATCACACCCCCACACTTAGATTGTTGCTAGTCCCTAGCAACGACTCAATAAAAATAAAATAAGAAAATCTAATCTAATCCATTTTCGTAGGAAATCACGGTGGCACTTAGCATGTGACACAAGCCTTTAAACCCCTAGGTGTCCCTAGTGGACGAGTTTAGTCTCGTGAGGGTTTACTAGGACGATACCCACAAACATTGAAGACATAAGAAAAACTAAAAATAATAATTATAACTAATCCTTCCAATATAAATTAGAGATAATCATTGGACAAGTCTTAAAAACTAATCAATAGCTTAAAGAAATTCACAAAAGATCTTGCTTGAATGTAAATAGTTTGAGTTAAGCCAATAATAACATAACATATTTCAATCAAAATAGTGTATATTCAAACTTAATCTCAACTTCTCACATGGGATACTCTCTTGATTTTCACTCTTTAAAGTAGTGGTAAAGTGTTTACACTCAATCAATCTCATGAAAACACTTCTACCATATGCTTGCTTGTCCACCTATTCTCCACTATTTAGATCATACAACTTCATAAATCAAGAGGTCTTTATTCAAGGTTGTAATGGGGCCAAAGGGTTATAATGTGGTTAAAGAACAAAAGGATAAAGATATCACAAAGGTTCCAAAGAGTTCATAGATTTTAGAGACATAATAAGATCATACAAATAAAACTTCTCAAAACTCTTATAAAGCACATAATAACATAGGCTAAATATTCATGTTGAGCCTTTGCATCATTCTAACCAACTTTGTAACATCTTTTTCTAGAAGTTCAAGAGAAGATTTTTTTTTTTTTTTTTTTTTAATATGGGAATGTATTTGACAATGATCCCTTTCTTTTTCTCTTGACTTTTTCTTTTCTTTTCTTCCCCCACACTTATCTTTTGTTTCTAACCCAAATTTTCAAATAAAAATATCCCTTGTTTTTTTGCAATATGTCTCAAAATATAAAATTCATCTTTAGAACAAGGGTAAGGATATAAGCATATTTAGGCTAGGTGTAAGTTGTGGTTACCAATAAAACATCATATTTAATGTAGGCTCAAATTGGCTCACTAGTGGGGATGTTCTCGTAGAACATTAATAATGGATGGCTGTTTGGCTCTGGTTATAATCCTAATGCCTCTATCATATTCATGTTGTCACATGTATCAATATAGTCTCAAACGGTTTAAAGCAAGTTCTAGAGAATCATGTAATCATAAGAGCACTCAAGAAAGAAATTAGATTGATTTGTATAATGCATCAATGATTATAGGCTCAAAAACTCACAAGGATGATTATACAAGTCAGATTAAGTCTAAACATGCTTCTTTCTCAATCAACATATCATATTAACATTGGCTCATAAAAAGGTTGACATCAAGCTCAATTCTCATGAAAATCTTCTCACTAATAAATCTGTTTTAGACTTATGCAATTCATATCTCATCATTGTATTGAAAGTAACTAAAAAAAAACACACTAAGTCTAAACATGCTTTTTTTTTTTTTTTTTTTGTTTTGTTTTTTTTTTTTTTTTTTTTTTTTTTTTGTTTTTTTGAAGAAGAAGATTAAATCAAACTGACAAGGTATGTCTCAAGTCTCCCTTACTCAGACCTTGTTCAGAATGAATACTTCTAAATGTCTTAAAACACAACAAATTTTTTTTTTTTTTTTTTTTTTAGCAAAATATGTCCCTTACCCCCTACTAAAATATGACATTGTCCCCAATGTCAAATTTTAAAGGTAGAATTTAGGAGATATTACCTGCAGAGGTTGCTAACCACTTATTATAACTGAGACACAACAAACAAAATGTTAGATAATGTCACAAAGACAAAGTGCAATCCACTCCTTGCTCGTCCATATCTCTTTTTCTTTTTCCGAGCGTTTGCGAAACAACCGTAGCAGATAAACACTCATAAGCTTGTAGCTTTTTGAGTAAATCTTCAATGGTTGTAGCAGAAATTATGGTTCTCCTTGCCTCTGAAAACATGAATCCATTATCCACAGCATTATCTAAATATGAAAGCAAATTACTAAAATAACCATTAATATTAAGCAAACCAATGGGTTTCTTATTTGTGACCAAAGATGACCAAGAAGCCACGCAAGCTATTTCTTCCAATGTACCCAGACCTCCTGGTAAAGCAATGAATGCATCGGCAGAATGGTACATGATTGTCATCCGTTCAGGGATACTCCAGACTTGTATTTCCTTACCCACGGTAGGTCCACAAAAATCTGTGAATAGTTTTGGCACGATTCCTAGAACTGGACTTCCTCCGGCGTGTGCTGCTGTAGCGACTGCTCCCATTAAACCCGTACTACCGCCTCCATAAATCAAGTGGATCTTTTGTTGGGCAAGTATTACTCCAACTCTTATGGCTTCATCAGCGAATATGTTATTTTTCCCTGGATAAGCACCTCCAAAGACACAAATTTTTTTAATGCGCTGGGACGAAGTGCTTTCCATTTTTTTTTTTTTCGAGTGCCTGAAAGAGAATGAGTACATGGTGTAATATATAGAGGACTGAGTAGTGAATCAGACAAGAGTAATAATGTCGCCGAAAGTGTATTTGACCTGTCAGAAGAAAATGTTAACCTAACAAAAGATTTTTGCGTGATTTCAGGAAGAAAATCAAAAAGAAAAGAAAAATCAACCGTAAAAGTCAAAAGTAATAATGTCGCCGAAAGTGTATTTGGCATCTTCCTCTGGTTTTACGTCCAGAAACGGCTTAAACGCCTTCTATGAGTCGAGGATATGCTTCCCATCCAGTTTTCTTACAAGCTGGCAAACAGGGTCTTTTAACATCAGATTCCCAAGATGTTGCCATTCCCTTTGGAATTGCGGCCATAAATCAAGAATTTCTCTTTGTACGTCTCCACTAGGATGCGTCTCAAGAGAAAGTTGGATATTACCCAAATTTTCCTTACACAGTCCATCCTTAATGAATTCAATTTTATCATCTCGATTAGAGGACGGAATCCCAATAGAACGACATTTACCGTTACACGTCCATCGTGCACACTTGTGGCAATTTGAACTCATGCGCTTTGCTCGTCGCTTCTTTGCATAAGTGCTTCTACCTGTACCTGGTAAATGCAAAACAGGAAGATATTCATCTTCACGTACCTTGGCTTCAATTATCCAACGTATGTCTTCAGGAATCCCTTTGTTCATAAGCATTCTTAATCTTTCTAATCGAACTTGGTAAAGCTTCAGTAAAATATTCCGAGGAAAAGGAGGAAATCGTTTCTGCAATCTTTTGAGAATATCATCCATCCTGAAAAAAAATGAAATAAAATAAAATGAAAGAGAAATTTATATACAATATCAGTTTTGTGGGTAGCTGATGGAACCGACTTAAATAATCACGGAGTACCGTTATCCGCCATTTAACCGGGGTAAAAAAAATTATATTTACATCTAGTTATTTTCAAAACAAGGATCAGAAAGAAAAACAACCTCTTCTTGAGTAACATGATTTTCCAAAAAGAGTTTGAGTCTTTGTCCATTTACCTTGAATACGTTACCATTTTGAGGATTCTCAATGTCAACTGCTCCATAATGATACACATGCTTAACCACAAATGGGCCAGTCCATCTTGATCTCAACTTACCAGGAAATATGTGAAGTCTAGAATTATAAAGTAGAACTTTTTGCCCAACATTAAATGTTTTTCTTGAAATTAACTTGTCATGAAAGGCTTTAGTTCTTTCTTTATGAATTTTAGAATTCTCATATGCATCATTTCTGAGTTCCTCAAGTTCATTTATGACTGGAAAAGTTTCATTCTCACCCAAAAAGGAATATTTTAGCTCGGATGGCAATGGTTTTAAATCCAACTTGGGTGGTTCAATAGTTGATGGTACAGTGACATTTGTGAGTGATGGAAGTTCCTCAAACTTTTGTTTCCAACAATGCTTAACCTGAAAAGAATTTAATAAAGAATCAGTGTGTGAAATTTCTGAAGCATTATCAAACTCACATTCAATTAAATAAGCTTCTAAAGGATCATGGAATGTGGTAGTGCTGAGATGTTCATGAACAAGTTCTTCAATGAAATCCACTTCATGTACTTCTGAATCATCACCAGGTTGCTTGCAAGTGTTGAACACATTTAATTCTAAAGTCATATTTCCAAAAGAAATGTTCAACATACCATTCCTGCAATTTATCAGAGCATTAGAAGTTGCAAGAAATGGACGGCCTAATATAACAGGAATTTGAACATTTGGATTTGAAACAGGATGTGTGTCCAAAACAATAAAATCAACAGGGAAGTAAAAATTATCAATTTGAACCAAAACATCTTCAACTATCCCTCGAGGAATTTTTACAGAACGATCAGCTAGTTGAAGTGTAACAGGTGTTTCCTTGAGTTCACCTAAACCTAACTGTTGATAAACAGAAAAAGGCAAAAGATTAACACTAGCACCAAGATCAAGCAATGCACGTTCTATTCTAGTGTTTCCAATGATGCATGAGATTGTTGGACAGCCAGGATCTTTGAATTTTGGTGGAGTAAGGTGCTGAATGATTGAGCTCACACTTTCCGTCAGAAATGCTTTCTTTTGTACATTATGTTTCCTTTTAACTGTGCACATGTCTTTCAAAAATTTAGCATAAGATGGAACTTGTTTGATTGCATCCAATAAAGGAATGTTAATCTTAACTTGTTTGAAAAGTTCATAAATTTCTGCATTTTGATTCAAATTCTTTATTGTTTGCAACCTTTGAGGAAAAGGAGCAGGATGCATACCTTTTTCTTTGTCCAAATTTTCAAGAAGTTCAGACTTACCATCATCCTTACCATTACTTTTAGGAGGGAAAGGAGGATCTTGGTCTTTTGATGGAATGTTTTTGTCAATTGCCTTTCCACTTCGAAGAGTTGTGATAGAACTGGCATTTTCCTGTTGAGTTTCATTGGAGCAAGAAACAAGACATTGAGTAGAAGGGTTAGGCTGAGGTTGAGCAGGAAACTTACCTTTTTCTTGAGTGCGTAATGAAGCTGTCAATGTGGACAAGGTGTTTTTGATCTCATTGATGTCCTGTGAAGTTTGGTTATTCACATTTGCTTGTGTTTGCATGAATGCTTGCAATGTCTCTTCCAAGGTTTGTACACGTGAAGGTTGATAGGAAAAAGTGTTGCCCGGCTTTTGAGATTGTGGTACCTGAACATGATTATTATTCCGCCAACTGAAGTTGGGATGATTTCTCCATTCAGGGTTATACGTTTCAGAGTAAGGAGAAGGAAAAGGCTTTTTAAATGTGTTTATGGAATTTACTTGATCATGCAACGCTTCTTTAAGAATGGGAATGTTTGGACATTCAGAAGTGGGGTGTCCTATGATTTCACAAATTCCACAACTTTCTTCATTTTTAACCGTTTTGACTTCTTTTACTTCTCTAAGTTCCATGGCTTCAATTTTTCTAGCCAAATTAGCTACTTTAGCTTTTATCTCATCTTCTTTACTAAAATGATATTTACCTCTGTTAGAAACAATATTAGATCTATTGGAACTTTCAGAGGAATTATCTGTGTGCCAGGCTTGAGAGTTATCTGCCAAATGGTCTAGGTAGTCAAAGGCTTCTTCAGGTTCTTTTTCTAGAAACTCACCGTTACACATTGTTTCAACAAATTGTTTAGTTTCGGGAGTTAAACTTTCATAAAAGAAACTAATAAGACGCCATTTTTCAAAACCATGATGTGGACAAGAACTTAACAAATCTTTAAAACGCTCCCAGCACTGAAAAAATGCTTCATTTTGATTTTGATTGAAATTTTGAATCTGTCTTTTCAAAGCAGTAGTTTTATGTGCTGGGAAAAATTTCTTTAGAAACTCAGTTTGTAATTCTTGCCATGTGCCAATTGACCTTGGTTTTAAATTATGAAGCCAAATTTTTGCTTTATCTTTTAAAGAAAAAGGAAATAATTTTAGCTTGACAATTTCATTTGTGCATTGTTGGTCATTAAAGGTGACACATACATCTTCGAAGTCTTTTAGAAACGAGTAAGCACTTTCCGATTCTAACCCATGGAAATTGGGAAGCAAAGCTATCATACCTGGTTTAAAACGAAAGTTGTTTGCATTGAGAGGAAAAATAAAACAAGAGGGTGATGAGCTTCGAGTTGGTTGCAAGTAGTCACGCATGGTGCGTACTTGTCTGTTCTCATCTTCAGCATGAACACTTTCATTGTCAGCCATGGTAGGAGTTGTATTAGAAAGATTACCTGAAAAAGTTTCACAATAAAATCTAACTAAACGACGAGATCTAAAATCACGTCGCCAAACAAGCATAAAACAAAGTTAATATACAGATTAGGCGGTATAACCAGCCAATAAAAATAAAACAAAGTTAATATACAATATAAATATAAATATATAGAAAATTAGGCGGTATAACCAGCCAATAAAAATAAATATAGGCGGTATAACCAGCCAATAAAAATAAATATACTTATAAACTTATATACTTAGTATTGCCTCCCCGGCAACGGCGCCAAAAACTTGATGGAGACTCAATTAAGAGTTGTAAACCCAAGTGCAGGTTATGTTCAAGTAATAAATTCTCGGGTGTCCGAGGTCGAACCACAGGGAAGCGTATTAATAAGTATAAGTTTATAAATATATAAGACAAAGAAAGTAAACAAGATATTAGGGAATCAACAACAAAATAAAGTAAACAAGATATTAGAGAACAAAATAAACAAAATAACATAAAAAACAATTAAACAAGATATAAAAAACAATAAGAAAGGATGTTGAGGTTAGAGACTCCACTCTTGGTGTTATGCTAAGATTAATCTTGTTTTATTACACAATTGAAATCCACACATAAGGGAGGTTCCAATCGGAAGGTTTAGCAATTCAGTCCAACGTCCATAGCATATGATATTATGTTCATTTGGTGTCCTCAAAACTCATAAAAAGAGTCCAAGCATTCCTTATGCCAAGGTATATGTCTACAACAAATCAAGGTTATGAAACCAAGCATTTACTGTGCCATTTTCATTGTCAATAATGAATCAAGATCTCTACTTTGCAAGTATGATTTTAAACCAAAAGAAAATATTATCTATACTAGTGTTTATAAATGATGATTCATTTTAGCTCATGTTTAAGAGACTAACCTTAGCATTTACCAAGAGCTTCACCTCATCACCTCAACAATATGATTAGCAACACATACTATATATGAATAAAATGAAAAGAAATGTAAGAAGCATAAGTAAAAAAAGAAAACTAGAGAAAGGAAAGAAGAAGAAAACTTAGAGAATTTTACTACAAAGGCTAATATCCTACCAATGTATAATGTATCCCAATACTCATCCAAGGCCCTCTATTTATACACATTTTGGAGGGCTAAATGACAAGAGACAAGCTTTACAAATTTCAAAGGTAGGTATAATAGGTGGGTGCATTTTTCTAACAATTTTCGTCATATTGTATGACAATTCTGATCAGCCAGCTTGATGGTCGATTTTGTCAATGTTGGAGGCTCGATCTGATAAAATGGTCTTCTAGAAAAATATACCCCTATCAGTTACGGATCTATAGCCGTTGGAATCAGATCATTTGCGCACGTGGATCGGAAGATATGGTCAAAATACCAAAACGGTGCAGAACAGACGTCATTGCACATCAGCCAACTTGATGGTCGATTTCGCTAGGGAAAACGACTCCGTTTCAAGAAGTGTAAAACATGAAAAAGATAGATATGCCTCTTAGCTTTGCAGGGATACAAAGTTCAGCCTTATTTCTTCAGTGAAACTCGAGATATAGCTGATATGGTAAACGGTGTCGGAACTGGAACTGAACTGGATTTGCCCTTAATTCTAGTAATCTGAAATCACTCAAAGAAACTTGTGAAAAACACCAAATTACATAAAAATATAAAAGATCATAAACACAATTAGACTAAACAATAATAACTCGTATTTGACACAAAACAATAATAAAACATAACTAAAAACTATATAATTATACGAGTTATCATATACTCAGCTTCGGAGGCAGGGGCATACCTTGTCTCTGGCCGGTCACATGCCCTGAATTTGGGGTGTGACAGGAAACCACTAACCCTGATAGAAAATTCACCAAGTAAAGATAAACAGTGAATATGTTGGGGACTCTATCATGAAATCAAAAAATTTGTGAATTTCAGCGAAGTCAGAAACTGGGACTGTTTGACAATTTATCTTGAGTGAAAGGTTCCTCAAGTGGGGCATCAGTGAACAATTGAAGATTCCATCATGAAGTCAGATAATCTGTGAACCTCAAAGAAACCATGGATTAGAAATCATGACAAAATCATTTGATTGCATTCATCCTTAGGAAACATACAAGCATTTGCAAAACATGTCATTCTTATCATTATTGCATTTAGCTAACATTGCAGGAATCAATAACTTTGCCTTCCCCGAATCGAACTCATTCTGCATCTCAAATAAGTCGAGCCTCGAGACCACCGTCGAAGTATGTTCTTTTTGTTTTTCAAATTAAATTTATTTTCCAAATGAATCAAATCCAGGATCATTCTTAGTATTTCCATTTGTTTTTAAAATCGAATTCATTTTGCTTGTCAAATGAGTCGAGCCCCTAGACCATCGTCGAGGTATTTCCTTTTGTTTTAAATCGAATTCATTTTGCTTGTCAAATGAGTCGAGCCCCGAGACCATCGTCGAGGTATTTCCTTTTGTTTTAAATCGAATTCATTTTGCTTGTCAAATGAGTCGAGCCCCGAGACCATCGTCGAGGTATTTTCCTTTATTTTAAATTGAATTCATTATGCTTCTCAAATGAGTCGAGATTCATTATGCTTCTCAAATGAGTCAAGCCCCGAAACCATCATCGAGGTATTTCCTTTTGTTATAAAATCGAACTCGTTCTGCTTCTCAAATGAGTCGAGCCTTGGGAATGCCGTCAAGGTATTTTCTGTTCAAATCATGGATAAGACATCCGGGCATAGTTTTTCTTTTTAAATCATGGATAAGACCTCCGAGCACCATTCTTAAGACCTACGAGCATAGTTTTTCTTTTTAAATCATGGATAAGACCTCTGGGCATTATTATTAAGACCTCCGGGCATCATTTTTAAAGTCGCATACAGCGCAATTTTCCAAATCATAGATCATACCTCCAGGCATCATTTTTAAAGTCGCATACAGCACAAATTTCCAAATCATAGATCAGACCTCCGGTCATTATTTTTAAAGTCGCATATAGCGCAACTTTCCAAATCATAGATTAGACCTTTGGGCATCAATTTTAAAGTCGCAAACAGCGTAATTTTCAAAAATCATAGATAAGACCTTCGGGCATCATTTTAAGACCTCCGGGCATTATTTTTAAGACATTCGGGAACAATTTTCACTTTGCAAATCGAACTCGATTCCTTAAGACGGGTCGAGCCTTGATTTGTCAGGGAATTCAATTTAAGGATAAAATCTTCAATTTATAGCTTTTTTCAAAAAAAAAATGATGAATGAAAACTCCTTTCTCTTTCCTTCACATGTGATTTTACTAACCAGACAAAATTAATGTTTGTTTATCTTTGCCTGATTCCTGATTCTCAGCAATAGCCAAAGAAGGGCAGCTGTAGACACCTAATTTTGTCCGGATCACTAAAATAGGTATGTTTTCTTCCTAAGTTGATGTTTCAGAATGCAAAAAGGTTGTTCTCATCTTACAGGTGGTACTACGAGACTTAGTCTAAGAAGGCAAGCATAAAAAGTCAAACTTGAAAAAGTCAATCCCAAAAAAGTCAACCTCAAAAAGTCAACTACTTAAAAAGTCAACCTACTTTCAAAATCAGATTTGAAGTTCAATTGAAAAATGGTGAAAGAATTTTGATAATCCGAGGTCTACATTGAATGATATGAAGTTCGGAAGTTGGGTTATGGAGATTGAGTAGAAAGGAAACCCTAGTTCAGAAAATTTAGGGAAAAGTGCTTAAATTATCAAATTGGTCGAAATTGAAGGTTCCAAATGAAAGATAAGCACTGACTACGGGTAATGGAGAAGCTACTTGGAAGAAAAACTGAAGGAAAAGTCAATTCGGAAGAAAACCGAGAATTAGGGTTTTTAATGGATTTTGGTGAAATTGGGGAAAAGTGTAGAGATAGCCCGATTCAAACTAAAGCCCCTAATTGATGAGGAGTGAGTAAACAAGGATAGCCCAAGGCTCAGTTCGAAGAAATTCCGAGAAAAGAGTCGATTTGAGGAAAAACGAAAAAACGAGGAAATTCCTGATACTAAAAAGAGGAAAAATCAAAACGGAAGGGAATTTGATCGTAAAAATTGGGCGTTTTTGGACCAACTCCAATTCAGTATATGAAAAAGACACAAAAAAAGAAAATCTGGAAATCGGACTTGTTTTGAGCCAAACCGGGCTTTGGAGACAAAAGGGAAAACTTGGAAAATCCCAGAAAAATAGCAAATGAGTTCCAAAAATTCTGAAAATTTGCAGATCTCATTCTTAATTTATTTGGAAGAGGTTGGAGAAAAAAAACTGGATTTAGAGTTCGTTTGCAAAATGACAAATCCCGGGCCTACTCAACTGAAAATTCCAGAAGGAAAATCTCGGAAAAATAGCAAATGAGTTCCAAAAATTCTGAAAATTTGCAGATCTCATTCTTAATTTATTTGGAAGAGGTTGGAGAAAAAAAACTGGATTTAGAGTTCGTTTGCAAAATGACAAATCCCGGGCCTACTCAACTGAAAATTCCAGAAGGAAAATCTCGGAAAAATAGCAAATGAGTTCTAAAAATTCTGAAATTTTAAAGATCTCGTTCTTAAATTATTTGGAAGAGATTGGCAAAAGAAAATCTGGATTCGAAGTTCGTTTGCAAAATGGAAAATCTCGGGCCCACTAAGTTGAAATTCAAGCAGATAAATCCTGAATAAATAGTAAATGAGTTCCAAAAATTATGAAAACTTCCATGTCACACTTTTAAATTATTTGGAAGAGATTGGTGAAGAAAAATCTGGATCCGGAGCTCGTTTAAAAAAGGAAAAAGTTTGGGTAAACAATATGGCAATTTTGGAAGAAAAAATCCAATAAAAAAGAAAGCAAATGGGCTCGAAAAATTTTGAAAACTTTCAGAATTCGATCTTTTATCATTTCAGAAGTATTGAAAAAATAAAATTTGAATTTGGAGTCCATTTGCTATTTAATTTGGTTTGGGGGTCAAAAAGGTCATTTCACCGAAGAAATCGAAAAAGGCCTTTGTTGCAATTAAAAAAATGAAGTGTGGGCTGGGAAGGTGAAGAGGCAGCCGGCCAAGGCCCAAAGGAAAGTAGATATTTTCTAATTTTTCATCAAGGGGCCAAGGTTGAAGAGGAAGGTAGTTATTTTTTGTGATCAAGCCTTTGAAATGGTGACACATAGAGAGGAATAATGCCATATTTTTGACACCATCTTCATGACATCATAATTCAAGGGCTGATTATTCTAATCTAAGGGTGAGAATTCTACATAGAAAGAATATTGGATTGAAGGTCAATGGATGAAATTTGGCTAAAAAATTCTAGAACCTCCTAGAGAATTCTACATGCCAACCGGCCACACTAAGAAGGGGAGGGGTCTTTTTCATTTCTCTCACTCTTGCTTGGCTGATTTCTCTCCATTTTTGAAAAGCAAAAAGAAAAGTTTAGAAAGGCAAAGAAAGTAAGAAGAGGAAAAACTTGCAATGTAGCTTTTAGAGGTAGCTAAAAGCACCATACTCTTGCACTTTTCTTGCATTTCCATTCTTGATTTTCTTTTTTCATTGATATTTTGGTGAGTTTCTTTTGATTTTGATTTTGAAATAAGTGTTTTTAAGCTTTCTATTCAACCTTCTCTTTGTTGTTTTCTTGAAAGGCTTTGAAAAAAAACCATTTTTTTACTTATTTTAGATGTGGTCGAATGGTTACTTTTTTTTAATGGTTGCTGTTTGCTTTTTTTGTTTCATGTTCTTAGTATGTCTAGCATGTTTTTTATGTTTTATATTTTCTTTAAATAACAAAATATGGAGCTTGCTTTGATCTTTTTACTTACTAACTTCCATTTTTTATTTTATCAACTTGTTTTCATGTTTACTTTCCTTGTTTACATTTTTTTTATTTTTTGTTTTCAACATGTTTGAGTTGTTCCTGATTTGCATTTCACTATATTATGTGTTTGTGAAAATGTCTAGTCTTATTTCATGCCTTTACTTCATGTTTGCATGGTTTAGCATGTTTTCTTTTTAGTCTTGCATGTTAGTACGTCATGTGTTTGTGAAAATGCCATGCAAAAATACCATCTTCATGAGCTTAAGACCATTCGGCTTCTTCACTTTTTATGCTTTGTATGTGTATTTTCATCATTCTAGTTGATAGGTTTGCATTTCCTTGCTATAATTTCATGTGTCTTGCATGTTAATATGTCATGTGTTTGTGAAAATGCCATGTGACAATACCATCTTCATGAGCTTAAGACTATTCGGCTACTTCAATTTTTATGCTTCCTATGTGCATTTTCATCATGCTAGTTGATAGGTTTGCATTTACATGTCTTGACTTTGTGTATTTTGGTTTAGAATGCTATGTGTTTGTGTTATTGCCATGCATTCTTTAGGTCTAGGTTTTGCTTACATTGCCATGCATTTCATGCATGTTTAGACTTAGGTTGCATTAATTGCCATGCAAGTTCATTTTAGGTCTAGGCCATATTCACTATGCCATGCATTTTTCATGTCATTTAGGTTTTAAATCATACATTTCATACATCATATTTGTTGTTTGCTCATGCATCTCATGCCATACCACTTGATTTATAACTTAGGCCAATCAGTGGCTCAAAGTCATGCTCACTTGAGCATACTTGTGGAAAATTAAGGAGTTGTCAAATTGATTATTCTACCTTTGTGATTTTTTTTACTTTAGCCAATTTTTGTCCAAGTTTTTTAGAAGTTTTAACTACTGTTTGTAAGTCCTTAAGAGAGTCTTCTATATTTTTACTTTGTTTTTTAAATGATTTTATCAAAGGCAAAAAAAAGTGTTTTGTCAAAACAGTTTTCACCCAGTTTTCGAACTTTCCCGATTTTTCTGGGAAGTTATCTTTGATCAGAAAATTAAGCTATTTTTTCCGTGTAGTTTTGCATGTTCTGAGTCTCAAGTACTTTTTTTTCAGATTCGTTTGAAATTGTAAAATTAGGTAAAAAATTTGTGTTTTAAAACTGGACAGTAGAGGCAGATTTGAATTCAAAAGAAAAAACAATTGTTGAATTTGGCTAAGACATTTAGAGGAGGTTGGTTAGGAACTTTAGTTACTGTCTTTGTTTGGGTTTTAGACCATTTTAATCTTTAAAAATGATTTTATAAAGCTCAGATTAAGGGTGGTCAAGTCCGGGATTTCAAACTTAGGAAATTAGAGCTATTTTAAAAAAGGTGTTTCGGCTAGGGTTTTAATTTTCTTTCAAATTTTTTCAAAATTGTTTTCAAACAAATAAAAAAGTATTTTGATTTTAGAAAATTTAATTTGATATATTTTCCTAAGGTAGCCGGATATCTTTTTAGATATACGGATTTCCTTAATTAAAGGAAAAAATACACTTTCATGAATTGCATTTTCCATGTTCATGCATACTATATAATATGTGATTTTTGCTATGATAATTTCTATGGTATTGTTATTATTTTGATTTATATTTTATGATGTTATATTGTTTGTCATATGGTTTTGAATATTTCATGCTATCCTATGCTTTTTATTTAGTCATTTATTTTTTTCATATCATTTAGCATATACTATGTTCATGCATTATTATTTTCATTTTCATGCATATTTCATGATAACATTATTTTATGTTTCATATCATTTCATGTCATTTAGATTATATTCCATGTCATATAGGTTATATTATTTAAAATATGCCATGTCATTTAAATTGGCCATGTCATTTAAATCATATCATTTCATTTAGAATATATTATGCTACCTAGATCATATCATTTCATTTAGAATATATCATGCTATCTAGGTTATTTCATTTCATTTAGAATATATCATGGTACTTAGGATATTTCATTTAGAATATGCTATGCCATTTAAATTATATCACATCATTTAGGTTGCAGTATATTATCTAGACTTTGCTATATCATTTTATTTATGTCACACATATTCATATTCATATCTTTTTTTTGAAATGTTTTGAAAAAGATAATGATTTTTAATAAAATAAAGATATTCCCGAGTTAAAATAATTCATGAGTTCTCTGTCGGGTTTGCTGGGGAGGATATCATCAAATATCATTAATAACGGAATATCTTCTTTAAAATGAGAATGATTCGAAAAAAATTTCACATTAATAAAAATTTCTATATTTTGCCACGTTTGTTAGGGAATATAAGAAAATTTTGAATTAATAAATTTCAGAAAATTTTCAATTAAAAATAGAATTATTTTTCTTTAAATTGGGAATTAACTTGAAATACTAAATTAAAAACCGACTTTTTACTGAGATTTGAGATAACACACGATTAATAAGGTACCGTTTTATACAGGCGTTGTGGGGATGCTAATCGTTCCCTGCACGTAACCGAGTCCCGAACCCGATTCTTAGATTTTCTCTGGTTTATAACGCAGACTTGAAATTGGTTTTAAAAAATATTTTAATTAATTTTAAAATATTTTACAAAACCGGTTTTAATAGGTGGCCTATCACACCTAGCCAAAAAAATATTGGTGACGACTCCATGTCTTTTTCGAGGTTGTTTTCAAACCCTCATTTTATTTCAAGAGAAATTAAGTCGACTTTTGCTCTGTTTTCCAATGTCACGCTTAACGAGTAATAAAGTCTCGCAATGAGACTCGTTATTTTTTAGGTTGCGACACCTTTACTAAAAGAATTTTGTCGGGAAAGGTTCGTCGAAAAAGGCTCACATTCGTCAGAAATAGTAACGTATTTCCAACGAAAACATTCTTTCAAAAATATTTTCGTCGCTAATTATCTTTTCTCTTGTAGTATAACCCAAAATGATTTGTGACGATTTTTTTTTAATTATTTTATATAGAACGTTATTTTCAAAATCCAAAATTTTTTTTAAAAAAAAATTGTTTTCGATGATATCCTTAAGTCATTTCGACGATCGCGAAATCCGTTATGATAGAGTAATTTAAGTGGATCACTTTTGGTTTTAGGATATTTAAAAGTAAAGATAAGTTTGTTAAAAAAAAGTAAAAGGTTGTAAGAAACAAAATATTACCACATTAACCGGTTCAAAAATCAAAAGTATATTCTTAATTTTAAACCAAAAGACTAATCAAATATGAAGTTGCTGGGCAAGCCTAGGGGTATAAAAGCCAAGTTTGGATTACCAATAACCGATCCTTCTAATTAAATCAAGATGACTAAAGAAAAGTAAGAGAACTTCCTAGAACTAAATTGTCATTCTTGTGTATTATATTGTGTTTGTATTATATTGTGTTTGTATTATGTTTAAAATATTGTATATTTATATAATTTTTTTAATTTTAATAATTCGTGTTATATAAATTTTAATACGTTAATATATTTATGTTTTATTTATATTATTTTTTATGTTATATCATATTTTTTTTATCGTATTTTATTTATTTTTGGGTGTCCTGTTTAAAATGTTCAGATTTAGAATCAAAGAACATTAGATTAGTTATGGGCCAACAGAACCTTTACTCCTCGTGACTTGGTCCTTGTCTATGACCTGGTCTTGTTTTAGCTCGTAGTTAAACCCTTTGAACTTAAAAGATAAAGCCATAACTGACGTCACAATCCTTGTCCAAAACCTGAGAGCCGCGCGATTAAAGATAAATTAACCCTTTGAGATTTGTAACTATATATGAACTTGCCGCAAGACCTCCAACTTTCTTTTCTGATCTTCTTCTCATGATTTTTCTAGGCAAAAGCAAGGATATTATCTGCAACAGTTACAAAGCCCACTCTATAAAATGGTTTCGAGCCGTCAAGTGTTCATAGCAATCTTACCTCAGAGATTTCAAGAGTACTACTAAATTTTTCGCTTGCTGCAATTTTATATTGAGTTGAAGAGATCATGGCACCTAATTACCGTAAGCAAAAGGCCGTGAAACCAGAAAGGGATCAGAAGCTGAATCTGAAGATCCAAAGTTTAAAACGAAACATGGCGAAGATAAGCATGGATCAACAACGCATACGAGAGGGACAAAGACATGTGAGACAAAGGTTTGCCAGGCTTAAAAAGGAATCCGATCAACTCAGGGAGGAAACTAATCTAATTTTTAAGCAAGCAACCATCACCAAAATTCGGCTGGCTCTCATGTTCCAAATCTTAAGAGCACGCGAAGATGGAGATTTTTCCAAAGCTTCTAACCTCACTCATTTTCTTCGATCTGTTTTCTAATACTTATATCCTATATTACATGCATTTGTTTGCAGTGTGCTAATTAATTTGAAAGTATAATTAAGACATAAGATGGATTTGTTTGCACTGTGCTAATTAATGGTGAAGGAATGTCTTTATCTAAAAAAATGGTGAAGGAATGTCTCCAAAAAATGAATTATGTTATGGTTCATTGTGAATTTATTTTTTCTAAGCCAAAGAAGTTTATTGAATTAATAAACAAGATTTAAATAGCGATCATATGCGATCTTACGGTTATTATTGTGCGATTTCGGTTATTTCTGTCATCGATATTTACTTTAATTGATTGTGATAACATTCATTAATTTCGCAGCAGCTGTAAACGCAATGCAACTAAAAAGGTATCAGCGATCCTAATTTAAATCTCTATTAATAAAAGAAAAAAAAAAGTCAAGAAAAAGTCTCTCGAAAACCCTAGATTAGACTTGATCACGGGCCGGACAGCCTGCCTGGCCCGGTAGGACCAACCTGTATTGGACCAGGCCTGGGCAAGAATATTTAGGATCTGGGCTGGCCTGACCTGGATCACTGTTTACATAATAAAATAATAATATTTTTTAAAATTTTAATTATAAAAATAATAATAAAATAATAATAAAATAAATTTTTTATATAAACATTACTGTTCATCCGGACCCGTCCAAGGTCGGGTCTGGATAGAGAAATAAAAAAAATTTCGAGCCGTGGCTCGACCGATGAGCAGGTCGACCTTAGATACAGCCAAACACAAAGGAGCCCCAAAAACTAATGCAACTTCCTAGACCAGATTAACATACAAAATAAAAACACAACACTTTTAACATTTGACACAAACAAACGAGGTGCCCACATGAAAAAAGAAGCCTCTTAAACAGGACCTGAAAGAAACCAACATATCAAAGAATCTGAAAAAGTGAAACGTGTTCAAGAAATATAATGGTATTGCCATTTCATCAGTCAATGGTCCATTTGCATAGACATAAAATTGATTCTAATAAAATTAAAAATAGTAATATGCTAAAATTAAATATTATAGTGATGAGATTATATACATGTTCAATAAAACTTGACTTAGCAAAATAAATTGTCAGCTTCTGAACAAGTACCCCAAGCTCCTCAAATGAAAATAAAACAGTGAAAACCATTCCACCCTTACAATTTTCAAGGCAATTATGCCTACACTACTATTTTACCTCTATATGTGTCCTTGGTTTTATTTCTTTCCGGACAGAATCTACAACATCTTATATTAACAAATTTTATTTCGCTTAATGAATTATTGAAACGATATAACAAAAATATAAACCAGCTTTCAAATTGGATATTTTAATTTGTTGTAACTAATAAAATTCTAACTAGTAATTATTAGATAATAAAAATAAAAACATAAATTTTCCTTAAAAATTATTTTTATTTGATTTTTTTTTTCTTTTCAGGGAGATGCATATTTTTTCGAAAAGTAATATTTAATCTTTTCAGATTTGATTAACTCGTTTTCGCTGGGTTAGTTTATTTTTGTTTTTAGTGATTTTTTTATTATTTTTGTTTTAGTTGAATTTTTTTTTTCTGATTGTGGTTTGAAAATGCCACTTAGTCTTAGGGTTCTTAAGATTAACTTCTCTTTTATGGCGGTTGTAGACTTGTTTTAGGGATTCTTTTATTTTATTATTAGAATGTCATCCTCGCTTCTAGGAACTTTTTTTTTTATCAAATTTTAATTATATTAAATAATAATTATTTATTTAAATATTTTTATTTTTTAAGTTTTAAATTTTAATATATTGATATAATTAATTATTTCAAATTACATCTTCTCACAAATAAAAAAAAAAATCTTACTAAACCAATTTCAAATAAAAAACATAAAACTATAAAAAATAAAAATAAAAATAAAAATAAAAACCAAGTGACAAATTAATTAAAAAAATAAACTTACGTCAATTTTTTATCAACCGAATTTTACTTTTTTCCATTGTGAGAGCTCAAACAGATCAATTGCTCCTACTGTTCTTTTTTTTTTTATTCTCTCCTCGTATCGATAGATAAAAAAATAATTGCAGAATCTTTCTTTTACATAAATTTTTTTTCTGTTTCCTTACTAATAATTATTTATTATAATGATAGTAGATAGTAAATATATTTTACTCATTAATCTATTTTGTAATTCTTTGAAAAAAAATTCTCTCTTGCTTACACGTTTCCAATTTTTTTTCTTTGGTTACTAATAATTATTTATTATAATGATAATAAATAATCAATATTTTTGATTTATTGATTTATTTTGTAATTCTTTCAATTTTTTTTCCTTCCTCGTTAGCTAATGGTAAAAAAAATATCTATTTATTTTTAATAATTATTTATTGTAATAATAATAAATAATAAATAATAAATATTTTTTCTCATTAATCCATTTTAAAATTCTCTCCAAACATTTCATAAAGTTAAAAAGTACTCTTGAAAAAGGGGAACAACTGTCATCACTCTATTTATTCCCTAGTTATAGTACTTGATAAGGATATTTTTCATTTAGGGTTTGAATTTGATCCATTGTCCCTATAGGACATCTCATTAAAAATAAACTTTAAACCTTAAAAACTTTAAAATTTAAACCCCAAATCAAATTTTTAACAAGTATCATCATGTGATGCACTGTCAATGTATAAAATTATACCCTGATAATACATGAAATATAAATCTTTTAATTTAATAGGTAAAGATTTATCTGGCTTTTAATTTGTTTATTTTTTGCAAAATTTTCAGGGGACTTCAGTCACCAGGCAACTACTCCGTCCTTCTCCTAGTCTAATTAAAATAAAATAAAATTTTCTATTAGTTAGTACCATGGAAAGAAATAATTTATATAGAAAATGACAATGACAATATATAAAATTAGTAGAGGAAGTGAAAATTACTTGTAGGACCTTAATAATGTTCAATGGTTGTTAACTCACAATTAAAGATCATATGTATATACAACACAATATATGTATAATTACTTTACAACATATGTATATTAATAACTATAATGAGGAACAAGAAACAGATTCACTAGGAAGGGCAAAGCTTTCATTCTTTTCCAACTCTTTCATTCTTTCGGGTAAGTCACCTTTGGCAGAATTGTACCAGCAGAGTTTAGGCGTAGATATATATGTTTCAGTTATGGCGTTCACTGTTTTTGTGAATAATATTCCTCATTCTGTTAATTGGAAATGGTTATGGCATATCTTTCAACACCATGGGGAGGTTCTTGATGTATTTATCCCGAACAAGAGAAGCAATAGAGGAAGAAAGTTCGGACTTGTGAGATACTCTAAGAGAAAAGAAGCAAGAAGAGCAGTTGATAGACTTCATTGGACATGGCTGTTGGACTTTTGGATTGGGGTGAATATGGCTCGGTTCAACACAAGAAGTTCGTATTGGAGAAAGGTCCATCCTTTTAGCAACCAAAGTGGCAAGGTGGTAGCTGGAAACTCTAATCTGCCAAAATCTTGTTGAGTATGGCTCAAAGTTAACCAAGGAAGCTTCCACCAAAGCCACCAACCAAGGTCAATAATGGAGGCTACCACCAACCATAGTTGGTGGATGGTAGACCAAGATAGTTGGTGGATGGTGGCTACTTTGTTTGCCACTAGCTATGTGTTCCCACCATGATAGTTGGTGGATGGTGGCTACTTTGTTTGCCACTAGCTATGTGTTCACACCATGGATGGTGCCTATAAAAGGCCACATAGAGTGAGAGAGAAAAATAGAAGGAGAGTAGAGCAAGAGCTCCATGAGCTAGAGAGCTCCAAGGTGAGCTCCAAGAGCTCCCTCCCGGTAGAGATGTGAGAGCTCTAGAGAGAGCCCCTCCCGGTAGAGGTTGTAGGAAGGCAGAAGCTGCCTGTTAGATGCTTGTGTATTGAGGTGTTGAGTGTGTGCTAGTATAGCACCTTGTATTCTGTATGTGTAATACTCCATCTCCAATAAATACAAAGCTTTGCTCCTCCTCCCGTGGACGTAGGCATATTGGCCGAACCACGTAAGATATCTGTGTTTTTTCAGTGTGTTTTTTATCGGTTTTAGTAATCTCGATTTAGTTCCGCACAACAAATTGGTATCAGAGCCAAATTTTACGTAAAACCGAGTTTGTTCGATTCTGTCCGTTTTTTCAAAAGTGCTCCAATTTGTGTTTTGAAAATACCAGGTTGAAGAGGTCGTTGAGAGGAGTGCAGCAGAATCAACCGGAGCACCAGAGGAGGCCGCACGCGCCCACACGCGCCGCCAGAAGAATCGCGAGTGGGCCTCACTCGCCCACGCGCCTCACGCGCTCCAGAGAGTTGAAAACGCGTGAAGCCCACGCGCCGACGCACGCGCCCCACGCGCCGCCGCCGTTCCGACCAACTTTTCCGGGCCATTTTTGGAGCCGTTTCAGAACACTATTCCAAGACTTTTCCGAGCCGGTTGAGCTAAACCGAGTCCATTTCGAGTCATCTGCAGCTGAATATTCGCAGAATATTCACCGTGTGTCCAAAATTTACACAGTTGGACCCGTTCCTGGCTATTTCGACTATTCCGGACTCAACCGCGGCATCCGTTTTTTCCATACAGATAAGGGAAAAAACTCTGAGTTGGTAATTTTGTTTTATTACCATGGCAGAATCATTAGAGACAACTGAAACAACCAGCAGCGCACCATCAAGTTCTTACATCAGAAAGAACTCGATGACCACTGCAAAGTTCGAGGTGGAGAAATTTGATGGCACCACGTAACTTTGGCATGTGGCTGTGCGAAGTACTGGACCTATGAGTCCGCGAAGGACCAGTAGACAGTGAAGATCCCGTCCAGTAGGAGGTGAAGACCCCGTCTAGTCCAGTAGACGGTGGAGATCCCGTCCAGTAGGAGGTGAAGATCCTGTCCAGTCCAGACCAGTAGACAGTGAAGATCCCGTCCAGTAGGAGGTGAAGACCCCGTCTAGTCCAGTAGACGGTTGAGATCCCGTCCAGTAGGAGGTGAAGATCCAGTCCAGTCCAGTAGGCGGTGGATATCCTATTTAGGAGAAGAATCCTGTTAATCCGCGAAGGACCAGTGGACGGTGAAGATCCTGTCCAGTCCAGTAGGCGGTGGATATCCTATCTAGGAGAAGAATCCTGTTAATCCGCGAAGGACCAGTGGACGGTGAAGATCCTGTCCAGTCCAGTCCAGTAGGCGGTGGATATCCTATCTAGGAGAAGAATCCTGTTAATCCGCGAAGGACCAGTAGACGGTGAAGATCATGTCCAGTCCAGTCCAGTCCAGTAGGCGGTGGATATCCTATCTAGGAGAAGAATCCTGTTAATCCGCGAAAGACCAGTGGACGGTGAAGATCCTGTCCAGTCCAGTCCAGTAGGCGGTGGATATCCTATCTAGGAGAAGAATCCTGTTAATCCGTGAAGGACCAGTGGACGGTGAAGATCCTGTCCAGTCCAGTCCAGTAGGCGGTGGATATCCTATCTAGGAGAAGAATCCTGTTAATCCGCGAAGGACCAGTGGACGGTGAAGATCCTGTCCAGTCCAGTCCAGTAGGCGGTGGATATCCTATCTAGGAGAAGAATCCTGTTAATCCGCGAAGGACCAGTAGACGGTGAAGATCATGTCCGGTCCAGTCTAGTAGGCGGTGGATATCCTATCTAGGAGAAGAATCCTGTTAATCCGCGAAGGACCAGTGGATGGTGAAGATCCTGTCCAGTCCAGTCCAGTAGGCGATGGATATCCTATCTAGGAGAAGAATCCTGTTAATCTGCGAAGGACCAGTGGACGGTGAAGATCCTGTCCAGTCCAGTCCAGTAGGCGGTGGATATCCTATCTAGGAGAAGAATCTTGTTAATCCGCGAAGGACCAGTAGACGGTGAAGATCATGTCCAGTTCAGTCTAGTAGGCGGTGGATATCCTATCTAGGAGAAGAATCCTGTTAATCCGCGAAGGACCGATAGATGGATTAAGATCCTGTCTAGGAAAAGTATCATCGACAATCTGCAAGGGACGAGTGTGCCTAGTGTTGGACACTAGAGGAAAGGCTGTCCTGACAGAGAGGTCGATTGTGATCAAAAGCTCAAAATACTGAGATCTGATATTGGCGATTATCCGTTCCTCAAAGTGAAGATCAGACACTTTGAAGCTCCGGGCACTACACGATAGAATGGAGGTGCAGAACGGATGATTAGAACTTTGGTTGATAGAGTTTGAGTTATCTCAGTGAGGCTTGAGAGAGGCATTTTGAGTAGAGGCTTGGCCTCTTAGAGTATCAACTGACTACCCTCTACAGCATTGGATGCATGGATTGGAAAATCCTTAGAGGTAGAGTCTTAAAACCGGATCGGCTGTTTTTCTGATGCTTAACTGGATCCTAGAGCCATGAAAGCTGTCTTCTTGGGCTTTAGTGAAGGAGTAAAGGCAGTCCGACTATGGAACCCTGAGTCAAAGAAAGTCATCGTAAGCCGAGATGTTGCCTTTGACGAATCTGTAATGCTGAAACTGTCAACTCCAGAGAATGTGAACCATGATTCTCTAAAGCAGGTGGAGTTTGAATTTGAAGATGCTGGTCAAAATTCTGATGAATCTGAACCAGAATCTGATGACACCTTAACTGAAGTGGAGGAGTCATCACCGGAAATCTTTCAACAACCTGAATCAGTTGCCACCAGTAGACCGAATAGACATATTCGGAAACCTGCTCGGTACACAGACATGGTGGCATACGCCCTTCCAGTAATTGATGATGATGTTTCGATCAATTACAAAGAAGCTGTAAACAGCCCTGAGCATGCCTAGTGGAAGGAGGCGATGGATGAAGAGATGACATCACTTCATCAGAATCAGACTTGGAAGTTGGTTCCACTTCCAACACTCAAAAGATCAATTGGGTGCAAATGGGTCTTTGCCAAAAAGGAGGGTGCTACCGGCAAAGACAGCATCAGATACAAAGCCAGATTGGTAGCCAAAGGTTAGGCTCAAAAAGAAGGAATAGACTACAATGAGGTATTTTCACCTGTTGTTAAGCATGCATCTATTCGGATCTTATTGGCTTTAGTAGCACTGTATAACCTAGAGATAGTTCAACTTGATGTAAAAACTGCATTCCTCCATGGTTCCTTAGAGGAGAAAATTTGTATGACTCAACCAGATGGTTTTGGAGTCCCCGGTCGCAAAGATTACAAAAGCAAGTTGAACCGATCACTGTATGGTCTGAAACAATCCCGTGACAGCTGTACAAACGGTTGGACTGTTTCATGACATGATGAAAAGTACACACGCAGTCAATTTTATCACTGTGTTTATTTTCGGAAACTTCAAGATGGATCATTTGTCTATCTGCTGAAAAAAGGCAAGGTGGAGATCGACAGGCTGAAGGCTCAACTGAGCTCAGAGTTCGAGATGAAGGATCTTGGAGAAGCTAAGAAAATTCTTAGGAAGGAGATTAGAATAGACAGAAAAATTGACTCAGGCTCAGTGCATTGATGAATCATGCCAATGCAGTAGGTGCCCTGATATGTGAGTAATGATGTGTACATTTGAAGGAGAAAGGAGGAAGCTCTGATCTGTGAATTCTCTCTGTGGATTCTCGCCAAGGTGGAGATTGTTGAGTATGGCTCAAAGTTAACCAAGGAAGCTTCCACCAAAGCCACCAACCAAGGTCAATAATGGAGGCTACCACCAACCATAGTTGGTGGATGGTAGACCAAGATAGTTGGTGGATGGTGGCTACTTTGTTTGCCACTAGCTATGTGTTCCCACCATGATAGTTGGTGGATGGTGGCTACTTTGTTTGCCACTAGCTATGTGTTCACACCATGGATGGTGCCTATAAAAGGCCACATAGAGTGAGAGAGAAAAATAGAAGGAGAGTAGAGCAAGAGCTCCATGAGCTAGAGAGCTCCAAGGTGAGCTCCAAGAGCTCCCTCCCGGTAGAGATGTGAGAGCTCTAGAGAGAGCCCCTCCCGGTAGAGGTTGTAGGAAGGCAGAAGCTGCCTGTTAGATGCTTGTGTATTGAGGTGTTGAGTGTGTGCTAGTATAGCACCTTGTATTCTGTATGTGTAATACTCCATCTCCAATAAATACAAAGCTTTGCTCCTCCTCCCGTGGACGTAGGCATATTGGCCGAACCACGTAAAATATCTGTGTTTCTTTTGTGTGTTTTTTATCGGTTTTCGTAATCTCGATCTAGTTTCGCACAACAAATCTTATGTACAAGCGGTGGTCCATGATGATAGTACAGTTAAAAAGAAGGACAAGACAGTGGATGTGGCTTCTTGCAAGTTTGATAGTCCATTTGGTGAGGACGATTCTGAGATTAAGGAGGGCTCTTACATAGAGGGAACTAAATCCTGTTTAGGCATGGTGGAGGAAGAAGCAATTTATAAGCTTGAAAAGTGCCTGGTTGGAGTTGCTAGAGATTATTATGATACTGAAAGACTCTTGGAAAATTTGAGGATGGAAGGTGTTCTTGATGTTAACATTAAAAGAATCTCGGGGAAACAGTTCCTCATTGAATTTGAAGAAGAGGAAACTAGAGTTAAAATGGAAGAGCAGGGTTGGATTTGGCTCAAAGAATGGTTTCATGAGTTAGAACCTTGGTCTATATATGTTTATCCTAAGTTCAGAAACACTTGGGTTACTGTCTATGGGTGTGCCATTACATGCCTAGAATTATTCTTCCTTCCAGAACATTGCTAACATATGGGGTGATTTAATATTTATGGATAGCAAAACACTGAGTTTTCAAGATTTTAGTAGGGGAGCAATGCTAATCTCAACAAATCAACTGAAACGAATTGATGAGGTCATTATTCTGAGATGTGGAGGTGAAGAATTTCCTGTCAGGGTCTCTGAAGTGGGAGATGATGTTATCTCCCTCTTCCATGGTTGTTCCAAAAAATATAATAAAGTAGTAGTTGATATTAGTGTTTTTACTCCAGTTGATTATAGCTCCGATAATGGGGAAAAAAATCTGGTCGAGTGTTCTGCAGCTGAGGATCAAGTTCTATCTCAGAAAAAAGAAGACGAACAGTTAATGGATAGGGATGATAGGGACAAAAGTGATAATGCTTCTGTTGAGAATAATGAGGACAATGGAATTAATGAAGCCAATGAGATTAATGGATGTAGGTTGGAGTCCTCGGATGTGGAGAGGCCATCTCCTGAGGATATTTACATGAACATTGAGGGGCGTGCAAATGAGGTGGATGTTTCATGTCATAATTCAATAGAATCTGCAGTAAGAGATGTGAGAGATGACCATGTTATAGCTGTAAATAGGAATGTGGAGGGTATGGATGTTGACTTAATTTTAAACAATGGATTGGGTAATGTTGGCGGTTGGGCCTTTTCTAATGGATGAATTTGATTGAAACTTTGAATGGATGTGATGGGCCAACAGGTGGTGTTCAAATCCAATTGGAATTAGAAGGAAGTTAGTGGGCTGAAGAATCAAAGGGGACTTGTGTTAAGTAATAATAGGGGAAAGGTTAAAACCCTCGAGGATATAGAGGAGACTATGTTGTCCAAGCTGTCCCACAAAGCCAAAAAGAGAGGAAAAAAGGCAAGAAAGACTAAGAAAGTGCAAAAGTCAGCAGAGAGTAGGAGCTCAATAGCCAACGCGTCTATGTCAGATGGGGATTTTCAGAGTATTAAGGATTTTAAGAAAAGATGCTATGGAGACTTGGGAACTTGGTAAAATGTTAGGGCTATCTGCATCGTGCGATGATGAATTGGTAATAGAGAAGTTGATAGAGCTGGAAACAAGGGAGGAAGAGTAAGCATAAGTGGGAGGTATGTATCACGATTAAGGCGAGTTTGTGGATCTTATCTGTGAGTAGCTATCTAAAGGCAGCTTGGAGAATCATATTGTTATAAGGGATGATCGACCACTTTCGTGGGCAATAAAGGATCAGAGTTTGCTTTTGATGCTAATAGAGAGTTGGTGATTTTTTATGACTTTGATCAATCTGTTTTTACGGGGATTTTAAGCATCATGGCTAAACTGGAGCTCAATGCAGAATTTCAGAGTTTGGATTGGCAAAAGCAAGCCCTCCTGATGATCATTATCATGTCTCTACTCAACTCCTGGATACTCAACAGGTGTAAGCATTCATGTTTTAAACAAGACCCTTCTTACAAGTCGAATTGTTTTATTAGTTCATTCCTGTAGGTTCCAAAAATGTGAAGAGAATGGAAGAAGAAATAGATAGTAGCTAACAACAAAGCATAGACAGAGTTATGCTAGAGCTTTCGATGCAGTAACATGAAGCAACCTATTCGCTAGGCCTTTTGCTAGAAACAAAAAAAAAATAAATAAATAAAATAAAATATAGAGTTATGCCTCACGTTTTTTCAAAATTGATGGAACATTTGCAATGTCACATTCTTGGTCTCCACCTACAACATGATGATTCATGAATCTTCTTTACTGCAGTCAGTTTGGTATGAGTGGACTGGTTTGGTTGGACGACTACTTCAGAGGTGGGGCAGAGTATGGCTTCTTTAAGTGGCTTTGTACATTTGCTGGATATGCAATTGCTTGTTGGTTTATAGCTTTTAATCTTTTTAGCAAGAGTTTATTGGAGTTCTTTCCTTTTGTTAATTATGATAATGAGGTGTCTAGGTGTATGGTGTTGTATCCATATGTTTTTGGGTGTTTTTGTTAGTTATTTGGTGTTTTGATGTGATATGCTTCTTTAAGAGGTATTTTGTTAGGGTATTTGATCTTGCATAGAACTATGTCTTTGCTTAACTAGCTCTTTGCTAATCTTGTAATCTTTTGATTACTTAATAAATTCCATTGGTTTAGCAAAACAAAAAAATATTAATAATTAAAAAAAAAATTTTAATTGCATTTTTAAAAAAATATTATGCATATTAATTCATTTTAAACAAGATCTTATATTTTGAAAAATATTATCTAAACCCTAAATCAAGCACTCTAACCAAAAAAACCTAAATTATGAAATACACACACTATTGTCCATTATATAATCTATTGTCTAAAATATTATGGAAACGAAATTTTATAGTTATACATATTTTAATGTATTTTTCTTTCCATATTCGTCAATCAACATAAAGTTCTAAATATTTATTGATGTACACTGATTTTCAATTAATTGTATCATATTCTTTGATTAAATGTACATATTATGTCTTTAGACTTTAAAGTACATATGACAATGGCTTGTATTTGTGATTTTACATCATTGGATATCGGGATCATAAAGCTAATTTTAATATCTTTTTATTACATATAGTCATTTCCTTCTTACTAATTATTTTTGGTTATGGTGCCAACTACCAAATATCTATGGTGGACCACCCCATTTTGTAATTCGCCAAAACTTTAAAATATAGTTATTGATTAGCCACAGCTTGTTAGCATTTTAAGAACGAATAATTTTAGAACTTATTTAATATTTTTGTAGTTCAATTTGTTCTTTCTTTGTCATCCGAAACTAAAAGTAAGGATTCTCTAAAAGAGAATACTGAAAGTACTTAATTTATTCATAAAAATTAGTTCAATTGATAAAAATTATTTATTTTCAATCAAGTTCGATTTTGAAAGTAAAATCTTTAAATGCATTACGCATATTTGTGAAAATGTGCTATTTAAATCATCTAAAGAAAATATTAGGTCCAAACAAAAGTTGAAAACACCTCTGATTATCAATATTAATCTAAAATATATATAAAAACATGAATGTAGAGAATCTTTAAACTGACAAAAATAATCATAATTGTTGATTATATTTTTAAACGATCATTATAAATATATTTCGTTATTATTAAGATTGATCTAATTTATAAGTAAAAATTTTAATTTGTTAAAAGATTTTCATTAAATGAATTTATTTTATAATAAATAAAATTAAATCTTAATAATTTTAATTTTATATTAATATTAAAAGTAATAAATTTATTTAATTTGATATAATTTACATAAAAACAAACTTTGCATGATAATAAATAACGAATATTCACATGTATATAAAAACAAAAACTAATATAATAAAGGGCATATATATAATTTTGACACCCTAATATTCGATCTATTCAAGTTTCACTTATATTTTCGGTAAACAATAAATTGAATAAAGTACGTAGTTTAAGGACAACGCTGCCTTCAGCATATATTATAAGTTTAGAACTGCTCTTTCTTCCTCCCTTCATTCAGCTTTCTCTTCATCTTCTTAATTCTATTTTTTTCCAACTTCAAATCCCAGACGCGATTTTGCTAAAATTAACTTCTTATATAATCCAGAGTTCAAGGCATTTCACTCAATACAATCTAAGATTATATCTCAATATATTTCAGTTTTAGTTGAGCACTTAAGCTTCAAATTTAAGCTGCTAACATGGCGGTGAACATGATCATGGTCGGGAAGAAGGCAATTTGAAACCAAAAATGAAGAGTTTGAAAGTGAGGGTCCAAAGAGTAAAAGCAGATACGGGAACGATAAGGGAAGATCAAAAGTGCATAAGAGAGGAGCAAAGAATTATAGGACAGGTTTAAAGAGGTCAAACGCCAATGCGATCAACTAAGAGAGCAAACTGAAGTGGTTATGAAGCAATCAGCCTGCAATCAGATTCGGCTTCGTCTTATGTTCGATATCTTAGGAGCCCGCAAAGATGGGGACTTTGATAAAGTCGCTATATTTACGCACTTCCTTAAGTTGGTTTCTGATAGAGCAAGGTTATGATTTCAGTGATCGGATTTGCTGCAAAACGAAAACCGAATACAAGCTTAGCTAACTAAAAATGGAACAGTAATAATCAGGGACGTGCATCGTGTTTGTGAACGTATCAGATGCAATCACGGTATATATCGGCAATAAATATCGACAAAAAAATATTGTTAAATAGGAATTAAAGCATAATTGGAGACCACTGCAACCAAATATGCAGTGTAATAGACTGGAGTTATTTAGAAGTTTGAATGCAATGCCAAATTGCCATTAATTCGGCTGCAAAAGAGTTAAAATCTAGCAATGTTGCTCAAATAGTACAAAATGTTGCTCAAAATAAACATTCTTTTAAATTAATACCCCTATGAATTGTTTTTTTGTGTGTAAATCCAGGGTGTCCTTCCATCTCCATTTTATGGTTGATGGAAACCTAATCCTTGTCGGGCCGGAAGTGTAATGGTAAAGCCCTCCCAACATTGAAGACTCTCAAGATTCGAACCCCTATGAATTTCACTACCAGAATGTCTCTGTTTTATCACAAAATTGTCACTATTACATCTTCTCTGTGATAGAATCATATTCAAAACATCATAATCAAACAATTCTCGACAAATATGACATTAATGCTATGCTCAAGAACCTCTGGCTCATCCATCCCTCTTAAGAAGTAGATTATTACAAGATTAGGTTGGATCCCAACACTTCGCAAATTCTCTTCTTTTATTCTCCTTAAATTTTGATTTTTTTATAAATAAAAAAAAAATTAATGTTACATTTAGACCTACTCATGGGTCAGGTCGCGGTCGAATTTTCTTTTTCATCTTACCCAGACTCGGTCCTAGTTGGCTCGGTTCACAATTCATAATAATAATAAAAAATTATTTTTACATTAATATTAATATATTTTTATAATTAAATTTAAATAAAAAATTAATTTTTTAATAGATAAACAGTGATCTGGGTCGAGCCTGCCCGAATCACCAAAACTCCTGTCCAAACCCGATCAATACGGATCGGACGGGTTACCCAATTTATGAACAAATGTAGTTACATTCAATTAATATTAAAAACAATTAATAAACATATCATGCTAACAAATTAATATAAAATTAAATCAAACCTAAATTATGAAAGGATGAATCTAAAACTAATAATCCGAAGATATCCTCCTTGCCACTGAGATCAATGTAAAAAATTTAAAATTTTAAGATGTGGATGAAAATGATATAATTTTTAGCCAAATTGATAATTCTTTTTGAAAAAGTATAATAATTTATTATCCTAAAGTAGTAAATATTGCTACTAGTAAAAACAGGTATAGAGTTATTTACTCCCTAGGCATTCATAGCTCCCTATTTGCATAATCATAAGCAATATTCTTCGGGCCATATAGGCGCATTCGATTGGTATCTACAATGGAGCAAAAATCTTTATCTACTGGTGACCCAACTTGTCTTCTCATTAGTTTTCTCTCCAATGTTACCTCTTGGCACTCAAAAAACTCCTTGTCAATATATATAAATATATATATATATATATATATATATATATATATCGCCACATATCTTTTATTGTTATTTACTGGGATAAGATTAGAGGTGCTCATGGGCTGGGTCGCGGTCTTAGTTTTTTTAAAGTTTCTTGCCCAGACCAGTCTCTGGATGGGCTTGGGTAGGCCCGCGGGCTTGAATCACTTTTCATTTATATTAAAAAAATATATTTTTTATTCTTTTATTAATTTTTATATATTTTTATAATTAAATGTTTCAAAAATATTATTATTTTATTATGTGAACAGTAATCAGAGCCGGGCCGGTCAGGATTACAAATATTCTTGCCCAAGCCGATCCGTGAGCAGATCTAGATAAGATATAAATTTATCGACTTTTGTAAATGATTCAAATTTATCATTAAACTTTTAATTAGTGTAATTTTATAATCATATTTCTAATTTTGATGCAATTTATCATAATACTTTTAATTTTTGAGCAAATTAATTGAGATGTAACATTTGAGAAATATTTGAAAATAACATGACATAAAAAAAAAAAAAGGCCAAATGAAAAGTATGAAGTTGTATTGCATTTAGTGCAAAATGCTATGATGAAAGAAGAGAAATAAAATTTGGGTTTTAGCTTCATCTAAAGAGACAAAAAGAACTAATTAGAGAAAGAAAATTTTAATTATTTGGCAGTAGGTGAAAGAGAAAAACGACTTGGATCTTTTCATATATTTGGAATGCAATGAAATTATTCATTATATCATGTTAAATAAAAAAATGAAAAACAAAAAATTTTAAATACACGAAGTATGATGCATGTGTCACGGACTCGGAACTTTAACCCTACGAACCGTGCGACCTTAGGCTGGAAGTCGCTTTCCTGGATGCCTAAGTCAGCCTGTTAACACTCAAGAAAGGCACTGGTAACTAAAAGTTACTAGGGCTAAGCAGAAAAACTGAACAAGAGAGAGTAGAGAAGAATGCTCTTATATATTACTCAAATGAGTTGAATGATACAAATGAGGCTGGAGGAGGCCTCTATTTATAGTTGAATCCCCATTACATCAACGGTTCAGATTTAAACAAATGAACGGCTAAGATTACATTATCTAGAGGCCTAAAGGAATTTAAACTCTATCTCTTAGAGTTCTAGATAAGCTGGAACTGCTGGGCAGTAACTATCTTTTACTGCTTCTAGAATCTCTAGGTAAAATCTGTCTTCCAGGGCTTTCTAGAATGTTCCAGGGATTGGGCCTATTCTGATGGGTCAAGATACTCTTTGTAACTCAGATCCTGGGCCTGAACCTGTTGTGTGCGAACTGGGCCTGGACCTATTGTGTGCATAACGGACCCGAACGAGATCATGCGGGCCGTGACATTCTCCCCCACTTGTTCCAGCGACGCCCTCGTCGCGTCCTCTGCATGGAACTGCTCAATCTTATCCTGGAACTGCCACAATGCCTCGGCTGGTTCCCAACTTGCCTCACTGTCGGGTAGTCCCTTCCATCGGACAAAGTACTCATGCCTTGGCCTGTAATTCTTTCGCCGTACTACTCGATCTGTAAGTATACACTGTATATCTCTATCGTAGGAGGCTTTCACTCTTACTGGTGCGCGTTGAGACTCGCCCATGTCTGGATCCTCCTGGTCTACCTGAAAAGGATTAACAAACATGTATGTTGCTGGATTTGGTCCAGTGTAACCTGTTGCAACAACTATAAGTGGTTGTTGCCCGATCACCATCTCGAACGGACTCCTGTTTGTGGCCTCGCTCCGCTACAACTTGTAAGAAAATTGCACCACATCTAACAGTTTTGGCCAATCTCGCTGCATTGCACTCACATAGTGCTTGAGATATACTTCCCGTAAAGCATTCACTCTTTCGGTTTGCCAATCTGTTTGGGGATGCACACTGGTGGAATAGTTCAAGTCTGACCCCAGCAGCTTGAACAACTTAGTCCACGCCACTACTATAGTGCTTCCAAACTCATCCGCCTTAGGCAAACCTGCAATAAAATCAATGGAGTCGCTCTCACCTTGGCGCTCCGGTATGGACAATGGCTGTAAGAGTCTAGCTGGTGTCTTGAGCTCAACCTTGTCTTGTTGGTACACTAGACAAGTTTCCATATACGCCTCAACATCTTCCTGCATGTGTGGCCAATTATAACGGTCCTCCAACAGGGCTCTCTCCTGGACCGTGCAGCAAAGCTCTGTCTCATCGAGCTTTTGACTCCCTAACATCACTGTTTGTCCATCTTGCATCAGCACTTCTCCACTAGCAAAGTCTAATGCATCATTTTTATCCACCCCTCTCTTTGATGGCTGCCCTCAGGCAACTCGGCAGGCATCACATCCTTAAAGGATTGCTGCACCTCTAGCACCTTCATGGGGGTCTCATCCGTGGGCTCCTGAGGCTCATCAAACTTCAGGGCCGCCAAGTAGGTGTTTTCATTTCTGCTCACACCCTTGGCAAGCTGGATTGCGGACAATACCTTGGCTCCGACACCCATCTCCTGATTCACCGGCACAATGCATTGACATCGGGCATCCAAGATACATATGCAATCAGCAAATGGAACAACAAGACCATTAATCCGATCAATGAAATTTAAACCAAGAACAAAGTCATAGTCATCCAATGGGATTACCTCAATAGTTTCCTTGCCCTTCCAGTCCCCAAGTTGTAACTCCACTCCATTTGTCACACCCATGGTTGGGACCTCCTTTGAGTTAACAGTCTTGATCCAACTGGCTGTCCTCTCAACCTTGAGACCAAGTTTCTTAGCAGCCTCCTCGGACATGAACATATATGATGCTCCTGTGTCAACTAGAGCACTCATTTTTTTGCCTGCAATGGTAATGTCTACAAACATCAGTCCCTTATGCTTTTGGCCCCTCATGGCCTTGACAGAACTCATAATAGAACCAAGCTTCAGAGTCTCTTTCTCTGGCTCATCATCTTCCCTGTTGATGGTAGAAAGCTTGGCTCGTTTCGGGCAGTCTCGCATCCGATGTGGACCGTCATATAAGAAGCACAGCAATGGCTCCCTGTCTTTCTTGTTTTCTTAATTTTTTTTTGGACTTCCACTTCCCTGTCAATGGCTTCCCATTACCATTCTTGGACTGTCGATCCTTATCTCCCCCACCATTGCCCTTGCCCTTGGGTTTAGGCTTGGAATACTCGAACTTATCCGGCTTTTTAGAACTGAGGTCGAGTAAGGACTCAGCTGTGGCCATGGCTTTGGTCAGATCCTGGACACTTCTCCGCTGAAACTCTTGCTTTGCCCAGGGTTTGAGTCCATCCATGAATGAGAAGAATGCCTCCTTCTCACTGAGATCAGAAATCTGGAGCATGAGTTCACTAAACTCCCGCACATACTCCCGAACTGTGCCTTGTTGCGTAAGTCGTCACAACTTGGCACGCGCCTCATCCTCGGCATGTTCTGGGTAAAACTGCTGCCTGAATTCACTTTGGAACTCTTCCCAGGTTTCAATGGCAGTGCAACCACGCCTGTCATCACTGCACCTACAACGCCACCATAAAAGAGCAACATCAGTAAAATAGATTGAGGTAGTGTTTACCTTAGTGGCATCATCATCAATGCCCATTGCACGAAAGTACTGTTCCATCCCCCACAAGAAGTTGTCAACATCCTTCGCCGATCTGGTTCCCTTGAACTCCTTTGGCTTAGGGATCTCCATCCTGTGTTTGGGTGTCACAGCTAGCACGCCACCCCCTATGGCTGCTTTGCATGAAGTGAGCTCTCTCTTGAGCTCCTCCATCTCATTTCGCATAGCCACCATCATGGCTTCTAGAGTATCGTTCTTTTGAGTCATCATGTCTATCGCCTCATTGAGAGCCCCCTGCATCCTGTCCTTGAGCTCCTCCCCTGCGGAGTCTAGCTCTTCGATGCGGCCCTCAACAATCTCCAGGTTCTCCCGCATGTCTCCAACGGTCACCTCGAGCTTGGCCACCCTGTCATCCATAGACGATAGAACATCCTTCGAACTGGCCTTCGAACTAGCCTTCTTACTCCTCCCACGAGTCTCTAGGACCTCCTATGTCTGGTTATCTGCCTGAGACGCCATCCCTATGATCAGCACCTTTCACGAACCACGAGCTCTGATACCAACTGTCACGGACTCAAAACTTTAACCCTGCGAACCGTGCGGCCTTAGGCTGGAAGTCCTTTTCCTGGATGCCTAAGTCAGCCTGTTAACACTCAAGAAAGGCACTGGTAACTAAAAGTTACTAGGGGTAAGCAGAAAAACTGAACAAGAGAGAGTAGAGAAGAATGCTCTAATATATTACTCAAATGAGTTGAATGATACAAAAGAGGCTGGAGGAGACCTCTATTTATAGTTGAATCCCCCTTACATCAACGGTTCAGATTTAAACAAATGAACAGCTAAAATTACATTATCTAGAGGCCTAAAGGAATTTAAACTCTATCTCTTAGAGTTCTAGATAAGCTGGAACTTTTGGGCAGTAACTATCTTTTACTGCTTCTAGAACCTCTAGGTAAAATCTGCCTGCCAGGGCCTTCTAGAATCTAGAATGCTCCAAGGATTGGTCCTATTCTGGTGGGTCAAGATACTCTTTGTAACTCAGATCCTGGGCCTGGACCTATTTTGTGCGAACTGGGCCTGAACATGTTGTGTGCATAACGGACCCGAACGAGATCGTGCAGGCCGTGACACATGCTCCTCCCTCTCAAAGAGCATGGTTCAATTTCCCCCTTCTTCAAATTATCAACAAAAAAAAAAAATTGATATAGATCAATAAAAAATCTTAATCAAATTTCACCTAAATTAAAAGTATTATGATAAAATTGTAATCACAGTAAAAAAAAAAAATAGCGATAAAGTTGAACCAAGCACATAAAAAATAGTAAATTTGCATCTTATCCATTTTTTATTTTTGGAAATATTTTCTCATTGTAATAGGAATATTAGTTATTTTTTTTTTTTGTTGCTAAGTCAACAATTTTATTAAAATATAAGGATAAAACACCATCATATTAGCATACAAGCCAGTCGGCAAAAGACAATCAAGTATCAAACATTAAACAACATATAACCACCATTAAATAACCGTCAAAGAACACCTCAGGAGCAACTGACATTAAAGAAGATTACAACCACGTAATAAATTCTTAGTTCAATCTACCTAGACAGCCTGATTTTTTCCAATTCTAAGCCCAGGCCCGACCCTGGACGGGTTCGGCCAGACCCATAAATCTGAATTCACTGTTTATTTTAATAAAATATTATTTTTTATAAGTAAAATTAAATAAAATAATATTATTATAATAAAAAATATTGTTTCGGGCCGGGCCAGATAAAAAATATCCTGTCCAGACCTGACTCAATACGGACAGGGCCTGCCAGGCTGGACGGGCTACTCGGCCCGTGAGCAGGTCTAAATCTACCCCAGCCTTGGCTAAATATCAACCAAACCATTAGCTTCTTGAAAATCTTCATCATCTTAACATTCTTGACCTTCCCCAGTAATACAAAGCATTCAAAGTATTCCATAGATTCCAAGGTTGGGCCTCTTTCTTTAAACACCATGATAATGCAGTAATAGAGTCCGAGTCAATAATTAATCCCGAGCTCAAAAATTTCTCAGAATCCACAAATATTTATAATGCAAATTTCATAGCCGTATAAGGCAACCCATAGTTCGGCTTTTCTTTCTTCAATTTCGCCGGGTTCTAAATCCCTTCTATCTCCTAAATCCTCGAATTAATCCATCTTCTCTTCAAGTGCAGCAACTTTCTTATCAATATTCCCAGATTCATCCTTATTCCAATTTTTTTAAAAAAATTTCAATATTTGTAGCTTTAGTTTGACACGATGCCCTGCCTTCCCAAAAACCTCCATACTATCCATTCATTATTTCTTTGCAGCAGCAAAAAAACTTTAAACAATCTGGGGCCCCAATCATTGTCTTCAATAGCTAAGAGGATCGGGCGTAATTGCCTACCGGAGTTACCCAGGGATGGTGAGAAACACCACCCGAAATTACTGTGGCCCCAGAGATTAAGGATTTTTGTTTCCGGAATATCCTTTAACACCACCCGACTTACCTCTAACAGGTCCATCACCGTTGAATTTCGTACAACCTGGAAGGGGAGTAGACCACCATATAATAGGCCGATTAAGAAAGGACTTAAGACCTAAGAACAGTCCCTTGATATCGTAAATCGTAAACTACAACACCATATTAGTTATTAAATTGATATGGTATTAGAATGGAAAAGATTAGTACATAGGTCAAGTTCACGAGATTCACAATTAAAATTGTTTCAATAAAACCTAAAATCATTGAAATCTAAATGATATATTAAAAGTGTACCTGTTTATGTGTCGGATTTAGGTAGGGTACAAAAGAAGTTTTGTGATTGTCCAAGCTCAGCTCAAAATATGAGCAGAATTTTATGCCTAAGTTTAGCCCGACTATATAAGGCATTGCTCAGTCCCACACAAATCCGTCCAAATTTTACATAGAAGGACCGATTCCTCTTAAAAAATGATCGATCTTTTTTAAAAAGGGACCGATCCCTCATAAAAAAGAGAAATCCCTCTAAAAAATTTATATAACTAATAAAAAACGGGTCAAAGGTATGCGCATAAAAAATATTATGCCTAAGACTCGATTTATTTTTAAAACGGAACTTAGTTTTTTTCCTAAACCCGTTTTTCGAGCCTAATATTTTTGTTCAAACCTTCTTAAATATCGGTTGAATCTTCAGGCTTGGACGAGTAACCCATGGACATTTTTAATTAAAAGATCTTGTTTTATATATATATATATATATATATATATATTTACACCATGTGTACAAAATTATTTAAGAAAATGGATAAGTTTTGATACCTTATTGAATCAGGTATTTTTGTTGAAAATTATGATAATAATTTTAACATTCAACGAGGTATTAATTTCTTTTTTACATATTAGTATCTTCTAATTGAATTCAATCAGACCTATTGATTTTACTTTTATTTTTTGTCTAAATTCAAGGTGTCTCTCATCCCCATTTTATAATTGATGAAAGACCAAATTTAATTTTTATTCTGTGGTTCTTAATTAATAAAAAAAGGCTCATGAACCTGAACGAACTTGTCCTAGAGAATCTAATCTATATTAGTTCTACCCATTAAAATGCGCTATATGATTTGATTCGTTTATAACAATATATATTATTTACTAAATATTTTGAAGTTATAACAATATATATTATTTACTAAACATTTTGAAGTTATACATTTTAATTTTTAATGGTTACTTTTTAACTTTGTTCAAATATTTTCCCATACAGTATATGCATGGTTTGGATATAGAACAATGGCATATAATTTTTTATCTAATAATGAAATTAATGATATATATGTTAATCAACTTCTACATTTCATTTTCACTAATTAAAAATAATATTCCATAAGAATCAGAGGGCTGTGAACTTAATTAAAATTGCAATCATTCACTGTGTGCAGTGTGTTTGAGTTGATTAATTACCAAAATTGGTGACTTTTTTTTTTCTTTTCTTTAACCACAATCTGAATTTCATTATCATAAAAATAAATAAATAAATAAAATTTTAAAATATTATAAAATAATGCACTTGAGAATTTAGCTCAAGATTAATAAGTGCATACATAACATACTGAAAGAGCTGGTTCAAATTTCCTTTCTTCAAATAAAAGAAAATCATAAAGTACTTATATTTTAATCTCTAACGCTGCTAAATAACTCAATCTTTTTATTCTTGTTTATATGATTAATATTATAATTTTAAGTCTTTATAACTACATAAAAATTTACTATTACAATCTATGCTTAAATACCAATTTAAAAAAAGTTTATATTTGATGCACTCACAATGTATACACTGTCAATGAATCAGATAATACCACCTCATTTAAAGTCTTTAATATATTAAAAACTTTATTAAAAACTTATTAAAAGTTTTTTAAAATAAATACAAATAACTTTATTTTTAATGAGGTGGCACCATCTGATCACTGATAGTGTATAGATTTATACACTGATATATATCAAATATAAATCTTTTAAAAAAGTTTAAATGCTAAAAATAACAATAAAACCAAGAGTGTAATAATTTTAACCGCCACAAAATACTTCGAATTATGCGTTTTTTCCCACTATGAGTTCACTGCAAGGAAAGAGATGAACAAAAAAAAGAGAGTAATATTAGTTTTGAAATCAATTGCATTTATAATATCTGTTACTTCTCTTTTTTTCGGTACTTTTACACAAAGATCTAAGAACAACATCCTTTTGATTATACTTCTGGATTGGCAAGAAATTAAACATCAATTCGAAGTATATTGAGAGAGAGATAAAAACAGATGTAAGGTTAATTAAAAGATTTAAGCCCAATTTTAAAAACTAATTTATAAGGTGAAGAGCCTAACATGGTATATAAGTCATACTTAGTACAAGAGATAGGTAATGTTAAACCTTTAATATCTCTATGTAGATACCTAGTGAAACAAGAAACCCTACGAAACCAGCGAGCAACCTAACTCTGATTCCAAATTGAAAGAGCCAAGACCAACCTGAAGAGCTAGCTTATAAGATAAAAAGCCCAATATGGTATACAAGACACACTCAATACAAGAGGTAGGCGATTAGGGGCGAAATTAGAAAAATTGACGAGGAAAGGTCGGAATATACATATAAACATTTAAAGTATAAATTAAAATCATCTATGAAATAAAGCTGTCCAATGATAGAGTTATTCGTTAACTCGAATTGGATCGAGCCTTAGACAAGTAAAATTTTTTGCTATATGAGCCTGACTCGACCTAGTCCATTAACAACTCTAGTATAAAAATATTAAATTTAAATATAATATATGATATTAAATTTGCTAACAATATATAAATTCTTTATAATGAAATAAATTTTTTTTTTTGTTTTTTTAAATATTATAATTCATGTTACATATGAAAAAAAAAATTAATAAGAAATAAAGTCTCAACATCAAAAAACTTTATTGGCTAATTAAAAGATGTATAAAATTATTTCATATTATAAATAAAAAAAAATCATAAGATTACAATATTTAGAAAAAGCAAAATAAGTTAAATGCACAATTCGTATTAGATATTGTAATTGTTTAAATTTATTTATTTTTTCCTCACGAGCATAGAATGAAAAATATTAAATAAAATAATTAATGTAAATGTATCTATTTAATTGATTGAAAAGGTAAATAGAGAAAATTAAGCTAATAATAATGAATGGGGTTTAAATTAGTAAGTGTTACCAAATTTATTATATCAAACAAATTCTACAAATAGGGAACCAAATTGAAAGGCCAAACAAAATTTAGAAGGACCAAACATAATTTTACTTTATTTAAAAATATTTAAAGAGGGCCAATGCCTCAGCCTGCCCCCTCCTTCGCCCCCTGTAGGGGATGTCAGACTTTTGACAAAGTTCAAAAAATCAAGTTCATGAAATTTTCCTTAAAATCATTTGAATAAGAATTGAATTTTAAAATCTAAGCAGAAGATTATAGGTTTTAATTACATATAAGTAGATCAATAGTACATGAGCAATTAATTACAAATAGCATCTAAACATACAATTTTATATCAATAGTTATTGAAAGGTGAAAATTTTATTATTATTTCTGAATAATAAAAAGAAAAAATGTCTACTCAAAAGAAGTATACCGAAGAGCCAGAGCAAGTTGAGCTGCTTTGGTAAAGTCATTATTTTCTCTAGCTTTTAAGATTTGAAACATCAAAGCAAGCCGGATTTGGGTGTTGGCACTTTGCTGTATGATGAGGGCAGTCTCTTTTCGGAGTTCCTCACATTCAGCTTCGATGGCTTTAACTTTGTCTTCGATTTGTGTTTGCCCCTCTTTCACTCTTTTTTGTTCCAAACTTACCTCTTCTATCTCTGCTGTCAACCCTTCGATGCGACTGCTGTATTTTGTCAACTTCCTTCTTTTCTGTGAAACCATGTTTGCTTGCTTATAAGCCCTGGTTTAGTTGATGGACTGTACGTTAATCAATTTAGAAATTGTCCATGGATTTTCCTCCTATTATAAGCCTATTTATATAGTACTTCAAACTTCAATAAATTCCAATGATGCGGCAGGGAATCGAACGATCGATCGATCGCTCGAACGATTAGTTGAATTAAATGTTAAGGAAATGAGGTGTATTAATTATTATTAGGAAACACTTGTCCTGGTTGTTACGCCAAATTGTTTGACCTTTCTAAAAACATTTCCAACGGATAGTCGACACGCTTGAGTCGGTGATTTTGAGATGAAATTTTTCTACTAAAATTAGTTATGATTGAAAGCATTACAAGTAAGACTTACATGTGGATGCACTATGATAACATATGAAAAGATTTAAGATGTGAATCCCACTTTTGAAAAAAAAAAAAAGAGTGTACATTACTTCTCTTTTGTTTACACAAAGAGGTTCCCTAAAATTACTTTTGTTTACATAAAATTAAATAATGTAACCTATTAATTCTTTTGTCAAAAGAACAAGTAATAGAAATAAAATTTTAGTGACAATGACAAAATTCACTATTAAACCATAAATATAATGATAAATTGGATTAATTTTAACAAAAATTTGAAAAACATTATTAAAAAAATACGATCAACCGAGCAAATTTTGATAAATCTATAGTCTAAATCATCTAGTAATTCCCGTCAAGATCTCGAAAGAAAAAAAATTAAGAAGCTTAAGAGGATCGAAATTGATGAAACCAAGGAGTTCTAGGCTTTAGATAGAGGGAAAAAAAAAGGGGGAAAAGAAAGGTGGGAGGAAAACAAAGTATTGAATAAGAATGAATGACATATATATATGTCGTAGAGTGTTATGTGATCCATTGATTTGTGGTAATTAGGCTCCAATTAATAGACGGAAAAAGAACTCATAAAGTTATAGATATATATATATATATATATATATATATATATATATATATATATATGAATGAAGATTAGATTTGTTCAAGAATCGAATAATCCGTTCAGCCCGGTTTATATTGAACTGAACTTGGACAATGTTATTTTTGATTCGAGCCAATCTAGCTCAACCTGATCTGAATCATTATTTAACTAATAAAAAAAATTATTTAAATTTAATTATAAAAATATATAAATATTAATAAAAAATTTAATTTTTTTATTATTTAAACAATAAACAAGATCGACGGACCAATCCGGATCCGTCCATGATCGAGCCGGATAAAAGAAATGAAAATTTTTCGAGTTACAATCCAACCTGATCCAATCCATAAGCAAGTCTAACCAAGATTAGAGTTTCGCTTTCAAAAACTAAGGATGGTAAGAAAAACTTACATATATCTGTCTATTCTCGCGCCGACTAAACCATGTTGGTTTATGAGAACCAACGGAACACTGTGCGTCCCTTCCGATTTGTTAACTGAAATAACTTATAAAACAGAAATGTAAGAAATGTCAAAGTATCTTATCATTCCACACCACTACGACAAACGAAAAGCGTCCGATTCTAACTTTTGTGTTTATTCCACCGATTTATTCGATTTTTTTTTTTTGTTAAAAATTAATTATTATCTTAAAAGGATTAATTTTGGACTAAGAAAAGTGTTTGAGACAAAAATATACGCTTTACGTGTGAAACTTTATTATTAGATCTATCCATGGGAGTGTGACCTGACCCGATACAGGTCTTGAATATGATTTTTCAAGTTCAGATTCAGTTCGGCTTGTAAAATATTTTATTATTTAATTTAATTTTAAAAGACATTTTTAATATTAAATTATTAGTATAATACCATTACTAAATTAAAAAGCTTAAGAGGATCGAAATTGATGAAAACAAGGAGAAGAAAGTTAAGTGGACGGGGGAATTTTCAAAGTATTCAATAAGAATGAATGTTAATCTCCAATTAGAGTTGTTCATGGGTCGAGTTCGAACCGAGTTTAAGTATGTTATCAATATTATATATATTTGTCTAAACTTAGCCCAACCTGAAATATGAATCTCAAATTTTGTCCAAACTCGTTCATATTTATAAATGGGTAGTCCAAACTCATTTAGACTTATCTATATTATTTTTTTCTAAAAACATTTAAACAAATATGTTATTTTTTATTTAATTTTTAATAATTTTATCATTTTTTTTAATTAAATTCTAAAACATAGATACTTAATATATTTTTAAATGTTTACACTATAATATTATATATATATATTTATATGATATAAATTGCACAATATACATAAATATAAATAAAAAATGGGCGGGTAGAGCAGGGCTCGAGTCTTGATAGTTGAAGCCAAGGCCCGATCTATTTTCTAAATGGGTCTCATTTTTTTATTCAAACCCCTATTTCGAGCTTAATATTTTTGTTCAAACCCTTTTAAATATTGAACGAATTTTCAAACTCGAACGAATAATCTGACACTTGAACATGTCTAGTTCCAATTAATAGAAAGATAATAACTCATGAAGTTAATCTGAGAAGGTTACAACTAAGAGGAAGGAGTTAGAGGATGTCCAAGTAGATCTACTCAGCCATCCTTCTGATGAATTGGTAGAAAAGGAAAAGATGTTAGCTCAAGAGTATAATGAACTGAGGAAAGCTGAAGAGAGTCACTTCAGGCAGAAGTCAAGGGTTCAATGGCTTCAAGAAGGAGATCAGAATACGAGATTCTTTCACAAGATGGTTGCAGCTAGGCAGAATAGGGGCACAATGAGAGTACTGTATGATGATAGTGGAAATAGGCTTGAAACCTTTTCACAGATATCTCAGGCAGCAATCTCTCATTTCCAGAAAATTATTGGCACTAAGGACTATAATGTTGAGGGATGTACAAGGGAGTTTCTACGAGAACTTTTGCAGTTCTCCTTCTCGGATGCAGAAAAGTTTGAACTCTCAAAGCCAATATCCAGGGAGGAAGTCAAGGAGTCCATTTTTGCCATCAAGGGGGACAAGGCTCCAGGGCCAGATGGTTTCACATCTCACTTCTTTAAGGAAGCTTGGACAGTAGTAGGGGAAGAGTACATTGATGCCATTCTTCATTTCTTCCAGACAGGAGATTTGCTAGCAGGCTTTAATTCCACAATTGTAGCTCTAGTGCCAAAAAACCAAAATCCTACTTGTATTAAAGACTACAGGCCTATTTCCTGTTGTTCAGTAGTCTACAAAAGTATTACATCTGTGATGGCTAGAAGACTCAAAAAATTCCTGCCAACAATCATCAGCAAAAGTCAAAGTGCCTTTGTGGAAGGAAGGAATATCTCAGATAATGTCCTAATGGCACAGGAGTTAGTAAGAGGCTATGCCAGGAAAACTCTGTCACCTAGAAGTGCTATAAAGGTTGACCTTCAAAAGGCTTTTGATACACTTGACTGGGACTTCATGTTGCTGGTTCTTGCAGCTTTGAATTTTCCAACAGAATTTATAACATGGATCAAGAGTTGCATCACTGGTCCTAGGTTCTCTCTATCAATTAATGGAGGCTTGGTGGGCTACTTTAAGGGAGAAAGGGGTATAAGGCAAGGAGATCCTATCTCCCCCTATCTGTTTGTGCTTGCTATGAATGCACTTTCTAAGCTTTTGGATGCTGCTGCACAGCATAAAGTCTTTGATTTCCATCCTAAGTGCAAAAGGATTGGGCTCACTCACCTATGTTTTGCTGATGACTTGATGATTTTCACTAAAGGGCACCTGAAATCCATCCAAGGAGTGCAGGATATCCTGGAAAGTTTTTATAAACTTTCTGGTTTGCAGCTCAACTGTGCCAAAAGTGAACTTTATTCTTCTGGAATCAGTAGAGCTCAGCTTCAGGAAATCCAGGGGGTGACAGGCTTCAAGCTAGGAGAGCTTCCAGTGAGGTACTTGGGGGTTCCTTTAGTAACAAAGAAGCTGACAGAAAAAGACTGTGTCCCACTTATCTCAAAGATTACTGCTAGGATCACTCACTGGACATCAAAGATTCTATCCTATGCTGGAAGATTTCAGCTTATTCAATCAGTTTTGTTCAATATACAAAACTATTGGTGTAGAATCTTTATTCTACCTAAGACAGTGCTCTCCAGAATTAATCAACTATGTTCTCGATTCTATTGGTTAGGGAAAGATGTAGAAGCCAGAGGAGCAAGGGTGAGCTGGCAGAAAATTTGTTGTCCAAGATCAGAGGGGGGACTTGGCCTGAAGGATCTAGTTTCTTGGAACAGGGCAAGCATAATGCAGATAATATGGACATTGCTTTTTAAGGCAGGTTCATGGTGGATTGCTTGGATCCACAACTATGTTCTAAAAGGCACCTCATTCTGGCAGTTCCCAATCACCCAGGGAAGTAGCTGGATTTGGAGGAAACTCCTACAATTGAGACCATTAGCAGCTCAATTTACCTATCAGAATAATGGAAGATTAGTTTGGAAATTTCCTGGGGACAGGTTTTCAGTGGCTAAAGTGTGGCAGCAAATCAGGCCAAGGCAGCCAAAGGTGGATTGGGATAGATTGGTATGGTATGCCTACCACATTCCAAGGCATTCCCAAATATCATGGATGGCAATTCAGAACAAGCTCCCTACAAAAGATCGCTTGATGGAATGGGGAATGGAACTAAATGGAACTTGTGATATGTGCAGTCAACAAATGGAGACTCGAGACCATTTATTCTTTGAGTGTGAGTATTCTAAGGCAGTATGGAGGGAGATTCTGCACCTATGTAAGCTTCATAGAGTCATCAGAAGCTGGGACTTTGAAGTTCAATGGGCAAAGAGGAAGCTAAAGGGTAAATCTCTTATTGCTACAGTGCTTCGAATTGCTTGGAATGCTCTCATATATCATGTATGGAGGGAGAGGAATAACCGCAGGTTTGGTAAACAATCTCAGCAATGTATGCAAATGCTTGAGAAAATCAAGGAGGAGGTTAGCTATAGACTAGGGGGGATGAAAACCATAAAGGATGATACTGTTAATAGAGATTTGCATGTTGCATGGGGGTTAAAAAGCTCACTGATAGCATAATTGGTTCTTAGCTATGTAAAGAAGACATTGTAAAATAGTACATTTGTTTGCCAGCTATGCTGGTTGTATTGATGTAGCAGTGCATGCTGCTTTTGGATAAATAAAAACTTTGCTTATCCAAAAAAAAAGTTACATATATGAAGATTAGAGTTTCGCTTTCAAAAACTAAGAATGGTAAAAAAAAACTTATATATATATATATATCTGTCTGTTCTCGGCCGACTAAACCATGTTCGTTTTTGACAACCAACGAAAAACCGCGCGTCCCTTCCGATTTGTTAATTGAAATAACTTAATAAAAAAAATGATGTAAGAAATGTCAAAGTATCTTATCATTCCACACCAGTACCACAAACCAAAATCGTACGATTCTAACGTTTGTGTTTATTCCATGGATTTACGAATATTTTTTTTTATTTTTTATAAATATATATTTATTTTTATATAATATAAATTATATAATATATACTATACAATAAAAAAAAAGATCGAATCGAATTCGGATTTCAAATGTTAGAATTAAAATTCGATTCATTTTCTAAACATGATTTATTTTTTATTTATATATATTTTTTTCAAAATTAATATTTTTATTTAAACTTTTTAAATATTAAACAAATTTTTGAATTTAAACAAATAATTTAATTCTTAAACAGATTTTTTTTAAAAGCAGAGCTTGGTTAAAGACTTAAAGTTATTATTTTTATGTGAACCGCCCATAATGGCGCGTTGTTCTCAAAATATTCATGATCGGCCGAGAATGCACCGCCGCCGAACAAAAAATAGTTCATGGAAATTTATGATGTCCAAATCCCGAGGCAAGAAGTTTCTTCGAAACTTCCTCGACGTACAAACTAAAGTGTTGCGATAAACTATATAACTATCCATCTTTTTATCTCTCACTATCTTCATTTTGTTTTTCACTCAATTGCAAAAATTTAAGGTATGCTCTCGCTTATCAATTTACTACATTTGTTTGCTATCATTTTTTTTTGTTTTCTTCCAGTTTTTAGCTCTTTATTATTATCAATATTATTATATTTTTCAGATAAATTTCATGAACATGTAATTTTCTTATACTTGAAATACAATATTATATTTTTGCTGTTTTTGTACTTAAAAAATAACAAAAAGACAATTTGAAAATTACCTCGTTGAAGCAATGGTTGTCACATGGAATGATTAGAACAAAGACAATTTGACAGACTTTTCCCTCTGGTTGGTTTCTTTGTACTCTTACCTTTTTATTGATTTTATGCTAATATTCAAGACCTTAGCCAACTGTTGTGCGAAAATAAATCAAAGATAGTAAAACCGATAAAAACACACTGAAAAACACATATGTTTTACGTGGTTCAGTAAGTGTGCTTACATCCACGGGAAGAGGAGCTTGAAAGCTTTGTATTAATGGAGATGGAGTACAAACATAAACCGAATTCAAGGTGCTATGCTAGCATTGAACTCACAACTCATACAATACCAGAAATCTCTATAAATTTCAGAGAATTTGCTCAACTTTAATCACTCACACATTTTTCTCTCTCTCTACACATGGCCTTTTATAGGCAACCACCATTGGTGTGAACACCTTTAATGTGGCAGCTACAAGCAGCCACCATCCAGCAGCCAACCACCATGGTTAAATGCATGGTGTTGAACTTTGGTGCCATGGTAGCAAAAGTCATGGAAGCTTCCATGACTTTGGTGGATAAGCCTCCATGGAAGCTTCTTTGACTTTGGTGGTTCATTTGAGCCAATATTCAACAATCTCCCCCTTGGCGAGAATCCACAGAGAGAATTCACTGATCAGAGCTTCCTCCATTCCTCCTTCAGGTGCTTTAAACTCGAGAGATATTGATCAAGTCCAAACAATGTTGAAACTTGATCCCAGAAACTATTTTGGTTAGCATATCTGCGGGATTATCTGCAGTCCCGATCTTCTGTAGTAGGATGTTTCCTTCATCTACTATTTCTCGGATAAAGTGGTAGCGAACATCAATATGCTTGGTCCGACCGTGATGAACTTGGTTCTTTGCTAGGCAAATGGCACTCTGGCTATCGCAGAAAACATCTACCTTTTCCTGTGCTATCCCTAAATCATCAATCAATCCTTGAAGCCAAATTGCTTCCTTGAAAGCTTCCGTTACAGCCATGTACTCTGCTTCTGTTGTAGACAAAGCTATCATTGACTGTAAAGTTGATCTCCAACTTACTGGTCCTCCTGTTATGGTGAATACATAACCAGTAGTTGAACGACGCTTATCAAGATCTCCAGCATAGTCTGAATCCACATATCCAACAAAATGCTTACCAATAGTTTTACTTCTCTCGAATTTTAAGCCCGTTTCCACAGTACCATGAATGTACCGTAGAATCCATTTCACAGCTTGCTAGTGGCCTTTACCAAGATTATGCATGCACCGGCTTACCATACTTACAGCATGTGAAATATCAGGTCTCGTACACACCATTGCATACATTAGGGCACCTACTGCATTGGCATATGGAACATGATCCATCTGTCTCTTCTCACCATCTGTACTTGGTGACATCAATGCACTGAGTTTGAAATGTGCTGCCAAAGGAGTACTTACAGATTTGGTCTTATCATTAATGCCAAATCGCTGAAGTACTTTGCTCAGATACTGAGCCTGGGTCAATTTGATTATACCATTTATTCTATCTCTGCTGATTTCCATCCCAAGAATTTTCTTGGCTTCTCCAAGATCCTTCATCTCGAACTCTGAGCTCAATTGAGGCTTCAGCCTGTCGATCTTCATCTTGCTTTTAGATGCGATTAGCATATCATCAACATATAAAAGCAAATAGATAAATGATTCATTTTGGAGTTTTCGAAAATAAACACAGCGATCAAATTGACTGCGTGTATACTTCTGATCCATCATAAAGGTGTCAAACCGCTTGTACCACTGTCGCGGTGACTACTTCAGACCATATAGAGACCTGTTCAACTTACATGCCCAACCTTCACGATCGGGGACTCTAAAACCATCTGGTTGAGTCATATAAATTTCCTCCTCTAAGGAACCATGGAGGAATGCAGTTTTTACATCAAGTTGAACTAACTCTAGGTCATACTGTGCTACTAAAGCCAATAATATCCGAATAGATGCATGCTTAACAACAGGTGAAAATACCTCATTGTAGTCTATTCCTTCTTTTTGAGCGTAACCTTTGGCTAGCAGTCTGGCTTTGTACCTGATACTGTCTTTGCCGGTAGCACCCTCCTTTTTTGCAAAGACCCATTTGCACCCAATTGTTCTTTTGAGTGTTGGAAGTGGAACCAACTTCCAACTTCCAAGTCTGATTCTGATGAAGTGATGTCATCTCTTCATCCATCGTTTTTTTCCACTGGGCATGCTCGGGGTTGTTTACAACTTCTTTGTAATTGGCCGGGACATCATCGTCAATTACTGGAAGGGCGAATGCCACCATGTCTGTGTACCGGGCAGGTTTCTGAATATGTCTTTTCGGTCTGCTGGTGGCAATAGATTCAGGTTGCTGAAAGATTTCCGGTGATGACTCCTCCACTTTAGTTAAGGTGTCATCAGATTCTGGTTCAGATTCATCAGAATTTTGACCAGCATCTTCAGATTCAAACTCCACTTGCTTTAGAGAATCATGGTTCTCATTCTCTGGAGTTGACAGTTTCAGCATACAGATTCGTCAAAGGTAACATCTCGGCTTACGATGACTTTCTTTGACTCAGGGTTCCACAGTCGAAATGCCTTTACTCCTTCACTAAAGCCCAAGAAGACAGCTTTCTTGGCTCTAGGATCCAGTTTTGATTCACTAACGTGAAAATATGCTGGGCATCCAAAAATACGAAGCCGATCATAATCAGTGGCAGAATGTCCGGACCACACCTCTATGGGAGTTTTCCCATCAATTGCAGTGGAGGGTAGTCTGTTGATAATGTGGGAGGCGTACTTTAAAGCCTCCGCCCAAAATGCTTTGCTCAAGCCCGACTGGGATAACATGCAGCGAACTTTATCAACCAAAGTTCTGTTCATCCTTTCTGCAACTCCATTCTGCTGGGGAATGCCAGGAACAGTGAAGTGTCGGATTATCCCATCATTCTGACAGATTTCCTTCAGTGGATTTGACTTGTATTCTCCACCGTTGTCAGATCTCAGTCTCTTGAGCTTTCTCCCGCTCTGGGTTTCGATCATCTTCTTCCATTTTACGAAGATATCTAGAACTTCATCTTTATGCTTCATAGTATAAACCCAGACATATCTAGAGTAGTCATCAATAAAGGTCACAAAATAGTGTTTACCTCCCAATGAAGCATTTTTGGAAGGCCCCCAGACATCAATGTGAATATAGTCTAATGTTGCTCTCGTACGATGAACTGCAGTGCCAAACTTGACTCTTGTTTGCTTGCCTAGGACGCAATGCTCACAGAAATCAAGTTTTCCAGTTTTGGCATTTTTCAGTACACCTTGCTTTATCAGGTTTTGCATGGCCTTTTCTCCAACATGCCCTAAGCGCATGTGCCAAAGTCGAGAAGTGTCAGATTCATCGTCTCCATTGTTGTGGGAGACTGCTGCTCTGCCTGTCACAGTTTCTCCATCAAGGAGATACAGATTTCCCTTCATAGAACCCTTCATTGTTAAGAATGCTCCACGTACAACCTTCAGGACTCCATTCTGAATGGTCATCTTGTAACCATTTGAATCTAAGACCCCCAGTGATATGAGGTTCTTCTTTAGATCAGGGACATACCTTACATCTGTAAGTTGTCTGATTGTACCGTCATGCATTTTTAGTCGGATCGTTCCAATACCTCTAGTGTGACAAGTATTATCATTGCCCATAAGGACAATCCCTCCATCAAACTCCTTGAAGCTTGAGAACCACTTCCGATTCGGACACATGTGGTAGGAACATCCAGAATCCAGAATCCTTTGATTTGAAGAGTTTGTTGTTGTGGAAATCGTAAATGCAGAGTCTTCCTCTCTCTCAGATTCTTGAGCTACGTTCACAGTCGACTTCTTCATGTTAGGATAGTTTTTCCTCCAGTGCCCTTTCTCATGGCAATAGGCACACTCGTCCTTTGAGAGTCGTGTTCTTGATGATCCCCTCTTTGAACGGGATTTACCTCGCTTGTTTCCTCCGACTCCTCTTTTTGTCGTCCTGCCTCTGAACACAGTTAAAGCTTCTGTGTAGTATTCTGGTGATCATGCTGATCTTTTTTCCGATACTCATTATTCACCAGAGCATTACTAACATCAACAAATTCAACCTCATTTTTACCATATAACAGTGTAGTGGTTAAATGATCATAGCTATCAGGCAAGAAATTTAACAAAGTAAGAGTCTTATCTTCATCAGAGATATTTGCATCTAGATTTTCAAGATCAGCGAGGATTTTGTTGAAACTTACTAGATGCTCTTGCATGGTGATACCTTGCTTATACTGGAAGTGAAACAACTTTTTCTTCAGATAGAGTCTGTTCTCCATGCTCTTTGTCATGTACTTGTCCTCGAGTTGTTTCCAGAGAGTTTTTGCATTAGTCTCTCTCATGACAAAGTACTTCTGGTCATTGGCTAGGCATAACCGGATTGTGCCACAAGCCTGGCGGTTGACAAAGTTCTAGTCATCTTCCGACATATCTCTGGGCATGTCTTCCAGAGCGATATGTGACCCCTCTCGGAATAACAGATCCTGAACTTCGCACTGCCACATGCCAAAGTTGTTGGTGCCGTCATATTTCTCCACCTCGAACTTTGCAGTGGTCATTGAGTTCTTTCTGACGTAAGAACTTGATGGTGCGCTGCTGGTTGTTTAAGTTGTCTCTAATGATTCTGCCATGGTAATGAAACAAAATTACCAACTCAAAGTTTTTTCGCTACTTGTATGAAAAAACGGATGCCGCGATTGAGTTCGGAATAGTCGAAATAGCCAGGAACGGGTCCAACTGAGTAAATTTTGGACACACGGAGAATATTCTGCTGCAGGTGGCTCGAAATGGACTCGGTTTAGCTCAACCGGCTCGAAAAAGGCTCGGAATAGTATTCTGAACCGGCTCAAAAAATGGCCCGAAAAAGTTGGTCGGAGCGGCGGCGACGCGTGGGCGCGTACGAAGGTGCGTGGGGCGCGTGCAGGCTGGATGGTCACCGGCGCGTGGGGCGCGTGAGGCCCACTCGTCTTCAACCTCTGGATGGCGCGTGCAACGGGTGTGCGCGTGGGATTCACGCGTCTTCAACCTCTAGCGGCGCGTGGGCGAGTGAGGACCACTCGCGGTCCTTCTGGCGGTGCTTGTGGGCGCGTGTGGGCTCCGTTGGCGCTCTGGTTGATTCTGATGCACTCCTCTCGACGACCTCTTCAACCTGGTATTTTCAAAACACAAATTGGAGCACTTTTGGCAAACGGACAGAATCAAACAAACTCGGTTTTACGTAAAATTTGGCTCTGATACCAATTTGTTTGCCGAAATAAATCAAAGATAGTAAAACCGATAAAAACACACTGAAAAACACAGATGTTTTACGTGGTTCAGTAAGTGTGCTTACATCCACGGGAGGAGGAGCTTGAAAGCTTTGTATTAATGGAGATGTAGTACAAACATAAACTGAATTCAAGGTGCTATGCTAGCACTGAACTCACAACTCACGCAATACCAGAAATCTCTATAAATTTCAAAGAATTTGCTCAACTCTAATCACTCACACATTTTTCTCTCTCTCTACACATGGCCTTTTATAGGAATCACCATTGGTGTGAACACTTTTAATGTGGCAGCTACAAGCAGCCACCATCTAGCAGCCAACCACCATGGTTAAATGCATGGTGTTGAACTTTGGTGCCATGGTAGCAAAAGTCATGGTAGCAAAAGTCATGGAAGCTTCCATGACTTTGGTGGATAAGCCTTCATGGAAGCTTATTTGACTTTAGTGGTTCATTTGAGCCAATATTCAACACCAACATCGACGGTAAGCTTTCTTAATTCTTCTACTTTATATATATATATATATTTTACATTTTTTATTATTCCTTTTCTCAGAAAGTTTCTCTATTGCTTCAATCTCGCCAGTGATATTGATAATCAAAAGGAAGAAAAAATGAAATGCAAAGAAAAAACAATAAAAGCCAAATTGGAAGGGAAACAAAAAGGAAAAAGAAAAAAGAAAAAGAGAGAGAGAGAGAGAGAGAAAAGTAGAAATGAAAAAAGAAAAGAGTAAAAGAAAGAAAATTTTGTCATGGAAAACAAAAAAAAAAAAAAAATTGACTATGAACAGTGAAAAAGGGAAGGTTTTATCATAAAAGATAAATCCAATTCTTCAATGTTCAAAGAAGAAGAGACAGAGAGAGTACAAAAAGAAAAAGAAGTAATAAAAACAACTTTGGTTGTATGTGGAGAATTCTCTTACCCTCCATAAACTTGTCCATAAGTTGGATTGCTATTTAAAATATTTTTACTTTCTTTATTTGAGCTCAGATCGGATTGAACCCAGGTTAATTGAGAATTCATATCACTGTTCAAAATAATATTAAAAAAATATTTTTATAATAATATTTATAATTAAATTTAAATAAAAAAAATATATTTATGAACAACAATTTAGATCGGATCAATCCAAATTAGAAAAATTTCTGTCCAAGTTTGGTCCAATAAGGACCCTTGAACAGGTCTCCCTATGGGATTCACATGTGAACAACTAGTTTATGAAGGTGTGAAATTGACTAAAGCTTCATTGAAATGGGTAGTTCAGTCGAGTGAGGTTCTATTGCTTTTGGGGTTGTTGTGCTGTGTCTTTACTACACTGCAATGTCTTCATTATGTTTCATGGTTATGTTATCTAGATTCAAGTGAATGTAGGATGTGAATATGTGTTCGTCGATATTGATATATTCAATTTTTTAAAATTTTTTTTTTATTTTATATATTTCAAAAATTATATCTTCATACTCACATCTAAATATGTGTCAGATATAGATATTAGATACGAATTTTTTAAAAAATAAAGAATTTGTATAATATAATTACACCTGTAAGGAAATTTTTATAGTGTTTTCTTTTATAATTTGAAAACTAATTATGACTGATTTGAGTATTTATGATTATGTTATTTGCTAATCATGTGTAATTTCTTGCTAGTGTACCTATTTAATTTTGATTCGTCAACTAGTTTTTATCATACATAACATTTTTTTTTATTTGTCAATTTTTATTATGTTTTAAGAGCTTTCTTTAATAACATTTTTTTCTTCCAATTTTACATTCTTTTATTACATTTTAAATATGCACTGCTTTATGTACTCTTGCTTGGAGTTGCAGGTTTAGTCACTGAGATGAGACAACTTTTGAAGTGTATGCAATACAATTATCCTAGAAATCATCACTGTACCATATATATATATATATATTTATATATATGGTCCATGTTGTAAACTCTCTCTCATCATATAAATAATTATTAATGAGCATTTAATGAGATTGCGCAATTTTTTTATTTTATAGTTTTTTAAAGACTAAAATATGTATAAAAATCAATAAAACGGTTATAAAAAAAGCAAAAAAATGACATAGAAAATTACAACCAATTGATCAACAGTCATATAATCTATTGATAAAATGTTAAATTCTTAATTTCAATAATCAAAAATTAAACTCTAATAATCTCAAATAAAAAAAAATAAAATTACAACAAACCACTTGTATCGTGGTCTCTATAAACATTTTGTTTTGCAATTAGAGCATCTGCCGGATGATTGGAATTCCGATTCGTTTGAATAAATTAAAACTTCCCTTGGATATAGCTTAAAGATTGGATATGGAGTTCAAAATGACAACTTTCCAATCATTTTCAACAATAAGGTTTAAATTAAGCTGACTAATTATGCTATCAGTCCTTGTACTGATTTAAAATTTGAAGTTTAGTTCATCTATTATAATTTATATAAATTGAATCATTTTACTATATTATATTAAAAATTTTGGTCCAATTAGTAACGATATTACTTTTCTTCCGTTAAAAATGCTGACGTGGCGTTGACTTTGCTGATGTGACGAGCTTAGTCAGCAATTTTTTTGGCCAATTGATGACGTGGACTTTTTTTGCCATGTGGCTTACTAATAAATAGTGGTATTAGTCACTGTACTTATGCAAAAGTTCAGATTTAGCCCCTCTACATTAATTTTAAGAAAATTTTGCACCTATATTTTTCGATATTTCAAATTTCGATCCAATCTTAAAAATTTCACATTATTAAAAAAATTATTATTAATATAATAATATTATTATATTAAATAATATTTATTATTTAAATAATAAAAGATATTATTTTTTGTTAGTATTAATAATTATATATTTTTATAATTAAATTTTTATATTTTTATAATTAAATTTATAGATTTTTATAAAAAATTATTTTTATTTTTATATTAATATTTATATTTATAATTAAATTTAAATATTTTATATTTTATAAAAAATACTTTTATATTAATATTTATATATTTTCAAAAATAATTAGTCTCTTGATAATGATTTAAATTATTTAAATTTAATTATAATATATATAAATATTAATATCAAAACAAATTTTTTAATATTTTTTAAATAGTATTTTGAGCTTACAGGCCAATCCGAGCTGAGCTTGGGTAGTTATAAAAAATTTTGGGTCTCGGCCTGGCCCGATCCATGAACACCTCTAACGCCAACACATTTAACAATGAAAAATGGACTTTGTTTAAGGCTCCATCTGTTTCCTAATCAATTACCTTTCATAATTTTTAGAAGAAAAATGTTAACCAGTGCCTAGTGGCAATAGTTAAAGTGATATATATAAAAATAAAAGTGTAATTAATGCATCACTTTTTTTTAATTCAATTAAAGTTATGTATTTAATGCAAAAAAAAATTCCTCAAAAAGTAAATAAATAATCTTATAGGCATAGGTTAAGTGGACTTTTTTTTAGAAAAGAGCTATAAGGTACTCACTAAACCCATGAATTTAATTTGACTCGAACCATATCTTGAACATGATTTTTATACCTGAACTTAACTTAATCCGACATGATATATTATTATATTAATAAAAACTACTTTATTTAATTTTAATTAAAAAACATTTAAAAATTTTAAAATAAAAAGTCTTTAATATTTTAATTTTAAATATTTCTTGAATATTATTAAACATAAATATTTTATATTTTAATAATAAATATTAATACTAGCAAAAAATAGTATCTTTTATTATTTAAATAATAAATACTATTTAATATAACAATATTATTATTTCAATAATAATTTTTTTTTATAATATGAATATTTTAAATATTTCTAAGATTGCAGCGAAATTTGAAATCTCGAAAAGTATAGGTACAAAATTTTTTAAAAATCATTGTAGAAAGACTAAATCTGTATTTTTTCATAAGTACAGGGACTAATAACATCATTTATTAGTAACTGACGTGGCAAAAAAAGTTCACGTCATCAATTGACCAAAATTTTTACTGACTAAGTACGCCACGTCAGCAAGTTAACGTCCACGTCAGCATTTTAACAGAAGAAAAATAACACCGTTATTAATTGGACCAAATTTTTTTAAAATAATATAGTAAGAGGATTCAATTTATATAAATTATAGTAAAGGGATTAAACTTCAAATTTTGAATAAGTACAAGGACTAATAGCATAATTAGTCCAAATTAAGCATGTCAATTCTAGAGTCAAATATATATATATATATATATATACATATATATAAATATATATATATATATATATATATATTTATATAAGATTAGAGTCAGAAATACCAACATTCTTAGAGAAGAGGAGAATTGAACATAGCCTTCGATATCACGTAAAAGTCCTCCAATACTTGTTAGACCAGATTTCCCTAAACAAGAACCGTCTGTGTTGAATTTAACAAGGAAATGCAGGAGTGCATTCCAAGGCAAAGAATTTAAGATTTTGGTAGAAAAATGGCTAGAGGAGATCATCCAGCAATATTATAGAGGCAGTTATTAATGGTGTAACACCTAGAAGGCCATTTTGCCTTGAACAACCAGCGAAACCTTGTTTTAAACAAATCATAGAGTTGGTCTTCAGAAATTCTATCTCCATTGAACCTTAAATCATTCCTAGCAAGCCATAATGACCAAATAATTGCATAAAAGGCCATCATCCACACATCATTCTTGGAACCCAAAATTGATTAAGAATGGCAAGAGCTAGTGTTGGAATATGGCTTGAATATGGCTCAAAGTCACCATAGGTAGCTTAGCACCAATAATGGAAGCTACCACTTGCAAATGGATGGTGGCTATGGTGGCTACCACTTACAATGTGTTCACACCAAGATAGGTGGTGGATGGTGGCTATGGTGGCTGCCACTTGATGTATGTTCACACCTTGATATTATGGCTATAAATAGCCATGTATAGTAAGAGAGAAAATGAGTTGAGTTGAGTGAGTGTGAGTTTAAGAGTTGAAGCAATTACTCTGTGTTTATAGAGTAAATTCGGTATTGTGTGAGTTGTGAGTTCAGTGCTTGTATTGCACCTTGAATTCTGTATTTGTTTGTACTCCATCTCCACTAATACAAAGCTTCAAGCTCCTCCCCCGTGGATGTAAGCACACTTGCTGAACCACGTAAAAATCTGTGTTATTTCAGTGTGTTTAAATCAGTTTTAGTAATCTCGATTTGCTTCCGCACAACAAATTGGTATCAGAGCCAATTTTTACGTCACTATTCACTCACATACACCATAATATCCTATACTCATATACACCTAATTATTTCTCACATCTTCATCTTCCTAATCTCTTATTTTCTCTGCATATTTTCTTTCACCATGCTCTGCCTCTCAATACTCACTCTTTTTATCACACCCACTACATAATTCTTTTCTTAACTCACTTCACCACACTTGCTCTCTTCTTTTTCTCTACTCTTCACACCCACACATCACACACAACACTTATCTCTATTTATAGGCTTTGTTAAACCGACTTAGTATTGTTGGTTGTAGTGGTAGAGAAAGGTCTAAAGAATTTGAGAAAGGCCTAGAGAGAAGACTAAGGAAATATTCAACAAAGACGGCTTAAAGAGAATTCTAGACAAAGCTAGAGAGAAGATTGAAGAACACTCTAGAGGGAGAGAGAGGAGTCGGTGGAATCTTAACACTCCCCCTCAACGACTACTCTCTCTTGATGCTGGCTTGATTGTCATTCCAGACTGTCTTCTAGACTTATCAAATCTTGCATCAAATATCTTCTCTTTTTCTTTCTCTTCTTAAAATTCATCAGCATCATTAGTTCTGCTTCATCCATCGTTGATTGCTCTCTTCTCTTTTGATCCTTGATTTTATTCACTTCTGTCTTTGCTTCAACACCATTGTTATCTTCTTTCTTCTTGATTTTCTCTGCTAGCCTGTCTCTGACTTTGGCATACTCGACTTTGTCAACTACTATTAATTTATTGACTCCACAATCGATATCTTCCATGCCTTTAGAAGGCTTATCAATGTCGATGACCTCGTTGTCATCTTTCTCAATGTTGACATCATCTTCAAGCTTCTTCGCCTCTTCGTGAAATAACCTTTCATCTTCAAAAATCTTTTCTTGTGATTGAAACAGAGACTCGTTCTCTTCTTTTGAAGGCTCTTCAATTGTCTCTTGTCTTGGTTGAATATTCTCAAAATCAATTTCTTCTTCGTCTTCATGAACATTTTCTTCTAACTCGGTGGTGCAACCAGATACGAGTTCTTCGCATTCTTCAATAGTAAATGCTGTCTCAAAATCCCATTCTTCTTCATAGTTATGCTCCTGTCGTGAGAACACTGTTGCATAGCCTTGCACTTGTCTATATCGACAATCTCGAGCATAGTGGCCAAGCTTGCCACACTTGAAACACTTAATATTTCGACAATGAGACCTCACATTTTCGCTATCGTCTCTATCTCGAATAATTTGAGCTCCCCCTCGCTGAAAGCTCCTCCGTTGCCAAGCTTCTTGTTTGTTTTGAACTTCAATGTCTTCTATTCCTTGGCTCATAGCAACTTTACCTCTTCTATTGCTAAAGAGGGCTTTCTCATAATCTTTTATCATGACTTTAGACATTTGGTTATCTAAAGCCTCTTGATTGGCTAGGATATTTTCCAACTCAGTTAAAGTTGATTCTTTGCTCCATCCACGAGTTGTAGTAACAATCCCGTTGTATTTAGGTCGCAAGCCATGGATGACAATTCTTCTCATCCTTGTTTCGGTAATGGCATTTTCTGGATCTAATTTTGAAATTTCATCACAAAGAGTTTTAACTTTAGAGAAATATTCGCTTACCGACATATTTTGCTGCGACATTGACAGAAGTTCATTCTCCAATTGTTGGAGCCTAGCATCATTTTTCTTCGCGAACAGCATTGTGAGTGTGTCCCAAGCTTCCTTCGGTGTCTTTGCATCCTTGATGCGTTGTAATAAATCATCCTCAATGGTGACTGATAACACGTACATGGCCTTACCGGCTTTGATCTTCCATTTTCTTAGTTCTCCGGCATCAGTTGGTGGTGTTGAAGCTTCACCGTTAACAATATCCCATAAATCTTGCCCGAGCATGTAATATTGCATGCGAATACTCCACGTATTATAATTGCTGTTATTGAGCTTCTCGAGCTTACCAATTGGACTTGAAAAATCTTCCATTCTGACTTGAAAGTGCCTCACTTTTCTCAAGGTTGTATTCTTTCAGTCTCTATATCCTCACGAACTACGATCCCTGATCGTCTTGGTCCCAGACCAATAATCTTCACAGTCCCAGACTGTCTTTCTCCGATATGCGTACTCCGGTCCCTGACCGTCTAGCTCTGTCTTCTCGCGGTGGCTTTCACTCTGATAGTAGGTAGCCCTTTTCACTTCTTCTTGTGACAGCTCTCACTCTACTCCAAGTAGGTAGCCCTTTTCACCTGTTCTCGTGATGGCTCTCACACTACTTCAGATAGCCCTTTCCGCGACTCGATCTATTACAATTCTCGATCATCTGATTTCAAGAAACTTCTGACTTCTTGTCTTTTCTCCGATGAGCATACTACGATCCCTGACCATCCTGATATGATATTCCAATCCTCTGGATCATACCGCTCTTTACGCTGGTCCTCTGGATCGTCCCGTTCTGGTCGTCCAACTCTGATACTCTGGTCCTCAAGATCGTCCAACTCTGATACTCCGGTCCTCAGGATTGTCTAGCTCTGATACCAATTTGTTGATTTTTGACTCTCGATACCGATTGTAGTTTTGTGCTACAGTATCGATTTGCTACAGTAACTTTCTCGATACGCTACAGTAACTTTATCTCGGGAAGCTACAGTAACTTTCGAAATACAACTCTTTTATTAATATGAGAAAAGACCAAATACAATTGGTGTGAACACCAACTAACAATAGACATAATCTTAAACAAACTCTCTCACGTTACTATTCACTCACTATTCACTCACATACACCATAATATCCTATACTCATATACACCTAATTATTTCTCACATCTTCATCTTCCTAATCTCTTATTTTCTCTGCATATTTTCTTTCACCATGCTCTGCCTCTCAATACTCACTCTTTTTATCACACCCACTACATAATTCTTTTCTTAACTCACTTCACCACACTTGCTCTCTTCTTTTTCTCTACTCTTCACACTCACACATCACACACAACACTTATCTCTATTTATAGGCTTTGTTAAACCGACTTAGTATTGTTGGTTGTAGTGGTAGAGAAAGGTCTAAAGAATTTGAGAAAGGCCTAGAGAGAAGACTAAGGAAATATTCAACAAAGACGGCTTAAAGAGAATTCTAGACAAAGCTAGAGAGAAGATTGAAGAACACTCTAGAGGGAGAGAGAGGAGTCGGTGGAATCTTAACAAGATTAACATACAATAAAACCACAACACTTTGAACATCTGACACAAATAAACAAGGTGCCCACATGAAAAAAAAAAAAAAAAGCCTCTTAAACAGGACCTGAAAACAACTAACATATCAAAGAATCTGAAAAATTAAGTGAAACATGTTCAGGAAATCGAATGGTATGGCCAGTTCATCAGTCAAAGGTCCATTTGCATAAACGATAAAATTGATTCTGATAAAATTCAAATAATAATGATGCTAAAATTAAATATTATAAGTTATAACGATGGGATTATATACATGTCCTATAAAACTTGACTAAGCAAAAAAAAAAAAATGTCAGTTCCTGAACAAGTACCCCAAGCTCCTATTTTACTTCTATATGTGTCCTTGGTTTTATTTCTCTTCGGACAGAATCTACAAGATCTTATATTAACAAATTTTATTTCGCTTAATGAATTATTGAAATGATATAACAAAAATATAAACCAGCTTTCAAATTCGATATTTTAATTTGTTGTAACTAGTAAATAACGTAAATCTTAATAAAGTTCTAACTAGTAATTATTAGATAATAAAAATAAAAACAAAATTATCCTTAAAAATTATTATTATTTTTTTTTTTAGGGAGATGCATATTTTTTCAAAAAAAAATATTCAAAAATTTCAGATTTGATTAACTCATTTTTCGCTGGGTTAGTTTATTTTTGTTTTTAGTGATTTTTTTATTATTTTTGTTTTATTTGATTTATTTGATTTATTTTTTATTTTCTGATTGTGGTTTGAAAATGCCACTTAGTCTTAGGGTTCTTAAGATTAACTTCTCTTTTATGGCGGTTGTAGTGTAGATTTTAGGGATTCTTTTATTTTATTATTAGAATGTCCTCCTCGCTTTTAGGAACTTTTTTTTTTTTATCTAATTTTAATTATATTAAATAATAATTATTTATTTTAATATTTTTATTTTAAAGTTTTAAATTTTAATATATTGATATATTAAAATAATTATATTTTTAATATAAAAATTAATTATTTCAAATTACATCTTTTTCACAAATAAAAAAAATTTCTTACTAAACCAATTTCAAATATAAAACATAAAACTTTAAAATTTAATTTTTTAAAAACAAGGTGACAAATTAATCAAAAAATAAACTTAAGTCGATTTTTTACCAACCGAATTTTATTTTCTATCGTTGTGAGAGCTCAAATAGATCAATTGCTCCTGTTATTTTTTCTTTTTCTCTCCACATATCGATAGATAAGAAAATAATTGTAGAATCTTTCTTTTACATAATTTTTTTTCTATTTCCTTACTAATAATTATTTATTATAATGATAGTAGATAGTAAATATTTTTTATTCATCAATCTATTTTGTAACTCTTTGAAAAAGAAAAAAAAATTCTCTCTTGCATACACGTTTCCCAATTTTTTTCTCTTTGGTTCTTAATAATTATTTATTATAATGATAATAAATAATAAATATTTTTGATTTATTGATTTATATTGTAATTCTTTCATTTTTTTTCCTTCCTCCTTAGCTAAAGGTAACTTTTATTTATTTATTTATTGTAATAATAATAAATAATTAATATTTTTTTCTTAGTAATCCATTTTATAATTCTCTCGAAACATTTCAGAAAGTTAAAAAGTGGTTGAAAAAGGGGGACAACTGTCATCACTTTATTTATTCCCTAGTTATAGTACCTAATAAGGATATTTTTAATCTAGGGTTTGTATTTCATGCATTGTCCCTACGGTGACACCTCATTAAAAATAAAGGATTTTGGCCCCAGTACTATACCATTTTTTATCATTTGGTACCTAAAGAAAAAAATTCATGATTAAGCTTCTGAATTTGTATTCCGTCACACACGTTGATCCAATGCCTAATAGCATGCTGACATATACATTTTTACCCAATAAAAATGTGACACATGGCAATTTTGCCACGTCAGCATTTCAAAAAAAAAATTTAAAAGTTTTTATTTCTTTTTTTTTTTTTTTTGAAATTAAATTTTTTTAATTTTTTGAAATTTCAAATAAAAAAACATCTCTCTTCCTCTCTTTTCCCCTCCCTTCCCCGGCCTGCAACCGACTGGCCCTTCCTCTCTCTTCCTTGTCCTTCTTTCTTTTCTCTCTTCCTTCTCTTCCTCTCTCTTCCTTCTTGTCCTCTCTCTTTTCGGCCTGCAATCGATGTCGTCGGCCCGAGGCAGTCCGATGATCGGTCGGCCCATCCTCACTCTTCCTCTCCCTTCTTCCCATTCTCTCTCTTCCTTCTCTTCCTCCCTCTTACTTTTTTTTTCTAGTTTTTTTTTCCTCAGAAAATTTTTTATTTCCAAGATTTTTTCCCATAATTCTTTTATTTAATTTTAAGTTTTTAATTTTTATTTTAAAAATGAAAAAATTGCAAAATTTTTTTATTTTAAAAAATGAAAAACAAATTCATATTTTTTATTTTCCAGAATTTTATTTCATTTTCCAAATTTTTTTATTTTTTATTAAAATTTTAATTTTAATTTTTTTATTTTAAAAAATGAAAAAAAAAATCAGATTTTTTTCAGGTTATTTTATTTTCTAGAATTTTGTTTTATTTTTTTGATTTTTTTTCCAGAATTTTTTATTTTTTAATTTCAAGTTTTTAATTTTTATTTTAAAAAATGAAAAAAAAATGCTGACGTGGAAATGCTGACATGGCATTGATTGAGACATGTGTTGACTTTCTATTCGTCAAATTAGGCCACATCAGCACCGTTAATCATTTGGAGTAACAGGATTGACGGAATACAAGTTCAAGTACTTAATTACGAACTTTTTTTCTTTAGATGCCAAATTGTAAAAAGAGATATAGTACTTGGTTCAATTTTTGCATTAACCCAAAAATAAACCTTAAACCTTAAAAACCCTAAATCTAATTTTTAACAAGTATCATCATGTAATGCACTGTCAATGTATAAAATTATACATTGACAATGTATGAAATATAAATCCTTTAATTCAATTGGTATAGATTTATCTGGCTTTTAATTTGTTTGTTTTTTGCAAAATTTTCAGGGGACTTCAATCACCACAGGCAACTCCTTCTCCGAGTCTAATTAAAATAAAATAAATAAAATTTTCTATTAGTTAGTACCATGGCTAGAAATAATTAAAAAAAAAGAAGAAAGAAACTGACAATATATAAAATTAGTAGAGGAAGTGAAAATTACTAGTAGGACCTTAATAATGTTCAATGGTTGTTAACTCACAATTAAAGATCATATGTATAACACAATATATGTATAATTACTTTACAACATATGTATATTAGTAACTATAACAAACAAAATTAATTGCATTTTTAAAAAAATATTATGCATGTTAATTCATTTTAAACAAGATCTTATATTTTGAAAAATATTATCTAAACCATAAATCAAGCACTCTAAAAAAAAAAAAATCCTAAATTATGAAACACACACTATTGTCCATTATATAATCTATTGTCTAAAATATTATGAAAACGGAATTTTTATAGTTATACATATTTTAATGTATTTTTCTTTCCATATTCGTCAATCAACATAAAGTTCTAAATTTTTTTGATGTACACTGATTTTCAATTAATTGTATCATATTCTTTGATTAAATGTACATATAATGTCTTTAAAGTACATATGACAATGGCTTGTATTTTTGATTTTACATCATTGTACATTGGGATCATAAAATCTAATTTTAATATCTTTCTATTACATAAAGTCATTTCCTTTTCACAAATTATTTTTGGTTATGGTGTCAACCATCAAATACCTATGGTGGACCACCCCATTTTGTAATTCCCCAAAAATTTAAAATATAGTTATTGATTAGCCACAGCTTGTTAGCATTTTAAGAACGAATAATTTTAGAACTTATTTAATATTTTGTGTTGATTTTTGACTCTCGATACCAATTGTAGTTTTGTGCTACAGTACCGATTTGCTACAGTAACTTTATCTCGGGATGCTACAGTAACTTTCGAAAAACAACTCTTTTATTAATATGAGAAAAGACCAAATACAATTGGTGTGAACAGCAACTAACAATAGAGACAACCTCACACAAGCTCTTTCTCACTTTACTATTCACTCATTTTTATTTTTTTATTTTCTCTCTACGTGTTCTTCCCTTCACCTCCTCTGCACTAGCACACACTACATATGTCTATTTATATAGACATCTAAACCGACTTTTATGCTACATTAAGTAGAGGAAAAATCTAGAACTAAAAGATTGGAGAAACATCTAGATAGAAAACTAAATAATAATCTAGGAAGAGAAAACTGGAGAGATTTCTAGACTAGAAGACTAAGGAAAAATTCTAGAGAAAGAAAAAATTTAGAGAAAGAACAAAGAAGAGAAACCTAGAAAACTTGGGTAGAAGAAAGATAGAGATGATTCTAGAGATAAGAGAGAGGAGTCGGTGTAACTTTCAACACTCCCCCTCAACGACTACTCTCTCTTGATGCTCGCTTGGTTGTCATTCCATACTGTCTTCTGGACTTATCAAATCTTGCATCAAATATCTTCTCTTTTTCTTTCTCTTCTTAAAATTCATCAGCATCATTAGTTCTACTTCATCCATCGTTGATTGCTCTCTTCTCTTTTGATCCTTGATTTTATTCACTTCCGTCTTTGCTTCAACACTATTTCTATCTTCGTTCTTCTTTATTCTCTCTGCTAGCCTGTCTCTGACTTTGGCATACTCGACTTTGTCAACTACTATTAATTTGTTGACTCCACAATCGATATCTTCCATGCCTTTAGAAGGCTTATCAATGTCGATGACCTCGTTGTCATATTTCTCAATGTTGACATCATCTTCAAGCTTCTTCTCGACTTCTTGAAACAGTCTTTCCTCCTCGAAAGTCTTTTCTGAAGACTGAAACATCGACTCGTTCTTTTCCTTTGACGTTCCTTCAATTACCTCTTGTCTTGGAAGAGTATTCTCAAAATCAATTTCTTCTTCCATGTCATCATAAACATTTTCTTCTAACTCGGTGGTGCAAGTAGCTACGAGTTCTTCGCATTCTTCAATAGTAAATGCAGTTTCAAAATCCCATTCTTCTTCATAGTTATTCTCCTGTCGTGAGAACACTGTTGCATAGCCTTGCACTTGTCTATATCGACAATCTCGAGCATAGTGGCCAAGCTTGCCACACTTGAAACACTGAACGTTTCGACGATGAGACCTCACATTTTCGCTATCGTCTCTATCTCGAACAATTTGAGCTCCCCCTCGCTGAAAGCTCCTCCGTTGCCAAGCTTCTTGTTTGTTTTGAACTTCAATGTCTTTTATTCCTTGCCTCATAGCAATTTTACCTCTTCTATTGCTAAAGAGGGCTTTCTCATAATCTTTTATCACGACTTTAGACATTTGGTTATCTAAAGCCTCTTGATTTGCAAGGATATTTTCCAACTCAGTTAAAGTTGGTTCTTTGCTCCATCCACGAGTTGCAGTAACAATCCCGTTGTAATCAGGTCGCAAGCCATGGATGATAATTCTTCTCATCCTCGTTTCAGTAATGGCATTTTCTGGATCTAATTTTGAAATCTCATCACAAAGAGTTTTAACTTTAGAGAAATATTCGCTTACCGACATATTTTGCTGCGAGATTGACAGGAGTTCATTCTCCAATTGTTGGAGCCTAGCATCATTTTTCCTCGCGAACAGCATTGTGAGTGTGTCCCAAGCTTCTTTCGGTGTCTTTGCATCCTTGATGCGTTGTAATAAACCATCCTCAATGGTGACTGATAACACGTACATGGCCTTACCGGCTTTGATCTTCCATTTTCTTAGTTCTCCGGCATCAGTTGGTGGTGTTGAAGCTTCACCGTTAACAATATCCCATAAATCTTGCCCGAGCATGTAATATTGCATGCGAATACTCCACGTATTATAATTGCTGTTATTGAGCTTTTCGAGCTTACCAACTGGACTTGAAAAATCTTCCATTCTGACTTGAGAGTGCCTCACTTTTCTCAAGGTTGTATTCTGTCAGTCTCTATATCTTCACGAACTACGATCCCCGATCGTCTTGGTCCCAGACCGATTAACTTCACAGTCCTATACTGTGTACTGACAGAATTTTCACGTCTTTATAGACTACGATCCTCGATCGTCTTGGTCCCAGACCAATTAACTTCACAGTCCCAGACTGTCTTTCTCCGATATGCGTACTTCGGTCCCTGACTGTCTTGCTCTTTCTTCTCGCGGTGGCTTTCACTCTGATAGTAGGTAGCCTTTTTCACCTCTTTTGTGACGGCTCTCACTCTACTCCAGGTAGGTAGCCCTTTTTCACCTATTCTCGTGATGGCTCTCACACTACTTTAGGTAAGTAGGTAGCCCTTTTCACCTGTTCTCGTGATGGCTCTCACACTACTTCAGGTAGCCCTTTCCGCGACTCGATCTATCATCGATAATTACAATTCTCGATCATCTGATTTCGAGAAACTTCTGGCTTCTTGTCTTTTCTCCGATAAGCATACTACCATCCCTGACCATCCTGATCTGATATTTCAATCCTCTGGATCATACCGCTCTTTTACGCTGGTCCTCTGGATCGTCCCGTTCTAGTCGTCCAACTCTGATACTCTGGTCCTTAGGATCGTCTAGCTCTGATACCACTTTGTTGATTTTTGACTCTCGGTACCAATTGTAGTTCTGTGCTACAGTACCGATTTGCTACAGTAACTTTATCTCGGGATGCTACAGTAACTTTCGAAAAACAACTCTTTTATTAATATGAGAAAAGACCAAATACAATTGGTGTGAACAGCAACTAACAATAGAGACAACCTCACACAAGCTCTTTCTCACTTTACTATTCACTCATTTTTTTTTATTTTCTCTCTACGTGTTCTTCCCTTCACCTCCTCTGCACTAGCACACACTACATATGTCTATTTATATAGACATCTAAACCGACTTTTATGCTACATTAAGTAGAGGAAAAATCTAGAACTAAAAGATTGGAGAAACATCTAGATAGAAAACTAAAGAATAATCTAGGAAGAGAAAACTGGAGAGATTTCTAGACTAGAAGACTAAGGAAAAATTCTAGAGAAAGAAAAAATTTAGAGAAAGAACAAAGAAGAGAAACCTAGAAAACTTGGGTAGAAGAAAGATAGAGATGATTCTAGAGATAAGAGAGAGGAGTCGGTGTAACTTTCAACATTTTGTAGTTCAATTTGTTCTTTCTTTGTCATCCAAAACTAAAAGTAAGGATTCTCTAAAATAGAATACTGAAAGTACTTAATTTATTCATAAAAAGTGGTTCAGTTTATAAAAAATATTTATTTTCAATCAAGTTCGATTTTGAAAGTAAAATCTTTAAATGCATCACGTATATTTGTGAAAATGTGCTATTTAAATCATCTGAAGAAAATATTAGGTCCAAACAAAAGTTGAAAACACCTCTAATTATTTATATTAATCTATAATATATATAAAAATACGAATATAGAGAATTTTTGAACTGGCAAAAATAATTATAATTGTTAATTATATTTTTAAATTATCATTATAAATATATTTAATTATTAATAACATTGATCCAATTTACAAGTAAGAATTTTAATTTTGTTAAAAAAATTTCATTAAATGAATTTATTTTATAATAAAAAAATTAAATTTTAATAATTTTAATTTTATATTAATATTAAAAATAATAAATTTATATAATTGATATAATATACATAAAAACAAACATTGCGTGATAATAAACAACGATGTATATAAAAAACAAAAACTAATATAATATATATAATTTTGATACCCTAATATTTGATCTAATGACCGTTATGCTAAAAGGTGTCTATTCAAGTTTCACTTTTATTTTCGATAAACAATAAATTGAATAAAGTACATAGTTTAAGCAAACAGAATAAAAAAAAAAATTGTATTTGATAGATTGACAGTATATAACATTCATACACTTTTATTGAATTATAATGAGACACTTCATTAATTAATAATAAAAAAAACAAGAAAAAACTAAAAAAATTTCCTGGAAAAATACGAGGAGAGCAAACAAAGCAAAAACATCTCAAAGGAAAACAATTAATAATCAGGGACGTGCGTCGTGCTTGTCAACGTATCAGATGCAATCACGGTATATATGGGCAATAAATATCGACAAAAAAATGTTGTTAAATAGGAATTAAAGCATAATTGGAGACCACTGCAACCAAATATGCAGTGTAATAGACTGGAGTTATTTAGAAGTTTGAATGCAATGCCAAATTGCCATTAATTCGGCTGCAAAAGAGTTAAAATCTAGCAATGTTGCTCAAATAGTACAAAATGTTGCTCAAAATAAACATTCTTTTAAATTAATACCCCTATGAATTTCACTACCAGAATGTCTCTGTTTTATCACAAAATTGTCACTATTACATCTTCTCTGTAATAGAATCATATTCAAAACATCACAATCAAACAATTCTCGACAAATATGACATTAATGTTATGCTCAAGAACCTCTGGCTCATCCATCCCTCTTAAGAAGTAGATTATTACAAGATTAGGATCGATCCCAACACTTCGCAAATTCTCTTCCTTTATTCTCCTTAAATTTTGATTTTTTTGTAAAAAAAAAAAAAAATTAATGTTACATTTAGACCTACTTATGGGTCAGGTTGCGGTCTAGATTTTTTTTTTTCATCTTACCCAGACTCGGTCCTGGGTTGGCTCGGTTCACAATTCAAAATAATAATAAAAAATTAAAAAATTATTTTTATATTAATATTAATATATTTTTTTAATTATATTTTTATATTAATATTAATAGATGAACAATGATCTGGGTCGAGCCGACCTGACTCACCAAAACTCCTGTCCAAACCCGGCCCATACGAACCGGACGGGCTACCCGATCCATGAACAGATCTAGTTACATTCAATTAATAAACATAACATGCTAACAAATTAATATAAAATTAAATCAAACTTAAATTATGGAAGGATGAATCTAAAACTAATAATTCGAAGATGTCCTCCTTGCCACCGAGATCAATGTAAAAAATTTAAAATTTTAAGGTGTGAATGAAAATGATATAATTTTTAGCCAAATTGATCATTCTTTTTGAAAAAGTATAATAATTTATTATCCTAAAGTAGTAAATATTGCTGGTTTTTTTTATTGAGATATAGCACAAAAAAAAATATCAAAATACCGTTGTTTTTTGATTAATTTCCAAAATTCGCTTTTTATTTTTCCTAGCTGGGAAATCGCCACCCCCCATGGCGATTTCCCAGTGTAAAAATTTCAAAATTTGTAAAAAACACCAAGGGAAATCGCCATGGGGGGTGGGGATTTCCTTGGTGTATTTTGCAAATTTTGCAAAATTAACCAAGGAAAATCGCCACCCCCCATAGCGATTTTCCTTGGTTAAATTTGCAAAATTTGATGGTGGCGATTTCCCTTCACGTATATTTTTTTTTTAATTCTTGGGAAACTATGAAAAACATGCACCAATAGTGAACTTATTGTGAAATGGTATAATGAATAAAAGTTATTTTAAAAAGAGAAATAAATAATTAGAAATTATTATAAAGGATATTGTAAAGACAAAATTACCATTAATGAAAAAACTTATTTTTCTTTTTTCTTTCATTACGGAAATATTATTTTTTTAAAATTTTAATTGAAAATAAATTTAAAAAATAAAATATTTAAATAAATATTTTTTTTTTTAAATTTAAAAAAAATAAATAAAAATTAATTTTAGGCATATTATTTTTATTTTTTAAAATTTTTTAATTAAAAAAAGTAAATAAAAAATAAAAAATTTCTTTTTTTTAAAATTAAAAAGTATTTATTTTCAGAATATTTATTTTTTAATTAAAAATTAAATTAAAAAAGAAAAGAAAAAGGGACGAGAAGGTTTTTTTATCGAGGATAATTTTGTCTTTACAATATCCTTTATAGAGGTGCTCATGGGCCGGGCCGCAGCCCGTTTTTTTTTTCTGCCCAGGCCCGCCCGTTTAGGCCCGAATCACTGTTCATTGGAATAAATTTTTTTTTTTTTATTTTTTAATTAAAATTAAATAAAATAATATTATTATAATAAAAATCACTGTTCCGGGCAGGGCCGGCCCGGAACATAAATTATCCTGCCCAGGCCCGGCCCAGTACGGGCCGGGCCGGGCGGGCTGCCCGGCCCGTGAGCAGGTCTAATCCTTTATAATAATTTCTAATTATTCATTTCTCTTTTTCAAATAACTTTTATTCATTATACCAGTTCACAATAAGTTTACTATTGGTGCATGTTTTTCATATTTTCTCAAGAATTTAAAAAATAAAAAATAAAATAAAATAAAGCCCTTCGGAAATCGCCACCGTGGGTGGCGATTTCCCAATGGGAAAAAAAAAGATTGAAAATTTTTAGTTGGGAAATCGCCATGGGCCATGCCGATTTCCCAACTGATTTAAAAAAAACGAATTTTGAGAATTAATCTGAAAAGAACGGTATTTTGATAAATAATTTTTTTTTAACTATATTAAAATAAAGAAACCAAATATTGCTACTAGTAAAAACAGGTATAGAGTTATTTAGTCCCTAGGCATTCATTAGCTCCCTATTTGCAAAATCATAAGCAATATTCTTCGGGCCATATAGGCGCATTCGATTGGTATCTACAATGGAGCACAAATCTTTATCTACTGGTGACCCAACTTGTCTTCTCATTAGTTTTCTCTCCAATGTTACCTCTTGGCACTCAAAAAACTCCTTGTCAAATATATATATATATATATATATATATATTTATATCGTTACATATCTTTTATTGTTATTTACTGAGATAAGATTAAAGATGCTCATGGATTGGGCCGCGGTTCTAATTATATTTAAATTTCTTGTCTAAAACAGGTTTTGGACGGGCCCGAATCACTTTTCATTTATATTAAAAAAATAAATATTTTTTATATTTTTTATTAATTTTTATAATTAAATTTAAAAAAATATTATTATTTTATTATGTGAACAATAATCAAGGTCGGACCGACCAAAATTACAAATATTTTTGCCCAGGCCCAGCCCATGAGCAAGTCTAGATAAGATATAAATTTATCGACTTTTGTAAATGATTCAAATTTATCATTAAACTTTTAATTAGTGTAATTTTATAATCATATTTCTAATTTTGATGCAATTTATCCTAATACTTTTAATTTTGGAGCAAATTAATTGAGATGTAACATTTGAGAAATATTTGAAAATAACATGACATTAAAAAAAAAAAAAAAAAAAAGGCCAAATGAAAAGTATGAAGTTGTATTGCATTTAGTGCAAAATGCTATGATGAAAGAAGAGAAATAAACTTTGGGTTTTAGCTTCATCTAAAGAGACAAAAAGAACTAATTAGAGAAAGAAAATTTTAATTATTTGGCAGTAGGTGAAAGAGAAAAACGACTTGGATCTTTTCATATATTTGGAATGCAATGAAATTATTCATTATATCATGTTAAATAGAAAAATGAAAAACAAAATATTTTAAATACATGAAGTATGATGCATGCTCCCCTCTCTCAAAGAGCATGGTTCAATTTCCTCCCTCAAATTATAAAAAAAAAAAAAAAAATGATATAGATCAATAAAAAATCTTTAATCAAATTTCTCCTAAATTAAAAGTATTATGATAAAATTGTAATCACAGTAAAAAAAAAAAAAATAGCAATAAAGTTGAACCAAGCACATAAAAAATAGTAAATTTGCATCTTATCCATTTTTTATTTTTGGAAATATTCTCATTGTACTAGGAATATTAGTTATTAATTTTTTTTTGCTAAGTCAACAATTTTATTAAAATATAAGAATAAAACACCATCATATTAGCATACAAGTCAGTCGACAAAAGACAACCAAGTATCAAACATTAAACAACAACAGATAACCACCATTAATTAACCGTCAAAGAACACCTAAGGAGCAACTGACATTAAAGAATATTACAACCACGTAATAAATTCTTAGTTCAATATACCTAGAGGTGCTCATGGGCTGGGCCGAGCCTTGGCCCGATTTTTTTTCAAATTCTAAGTCCAGGCCCGGCCCATAAGCTCGAATTCACTGTTCATTTTAATAAAATATTATTTTTAAAATTTTTTTAATATATTTTTATAAATAAAATAACATTACTATAATAAAAAAATACTGTTTCGGGTTGGGTCGGACCGGCCCGGATCAAAAATATCTTGTCCAAGTTCGGCCTAATACGGGTCGGACGGGCTGCCCGACCCGTGAGCAGGTCTAAATCTACCCCAGCCTTGGCTAAATATCTTCATCATCTTAACATTCTTGACCTTCCCCACTAATACAAAGCATTCAAAGTATTCCATAGATTCCAAGTATTCCATAGTATGCCTAAGACTCGACTTATTTTTAAAATGGATTTTTTTTTCTTTTTCTAAATTTGTTTTTCGAGCCTAATATTTCTGTTCAAACATTCCTAAATATCGGTTGGATCTTCAGGCTTGGAGGAGTAACCCATGGACATTTTTAATTAAAAGATCTTGTGATATATATATATATATATATATTTACACCATGTGTACAAAATTATTTAAGAAAATGGATAAGTTTTGATACCTTATTGAAACAGGTATTTTTGTTGAAAATTATGATAATAAATTTAACATTCAACGAGGTATTAATTTCTTTTTTACATATTAGTATCTTCTAATTGGATTCAATCAGACCTATTGATTTTACTTTTATTTTTTGTCTAAATCCAGGGTGTCTCTCATCTCCATTTTATGATTGATGAAAGACCAAATTTAATTTTTATTCTATGGTTCTTAATTAGGAAAAAAACGCTCATGAACCTGAACGAACTTGACCTAGAGAATCTAATCTATATTAGTTGTACCCATTAAAATGCGCTATATGATTTGGTTCGACTATAACAATATATATTATTTACTAAATATTTTGAAGTTATACATTTTAATGGTTACTTTTTAACTTTGTTCAAATATTTTCCCATACAATATATGCATGGTTTGGATATAGAATAATGGCATATAATTTTTTATCTAATAATGAAATTAATGATATATATGTTAATCAACTTCTAAATTTCATTTTCACTAATTAAATATAATATTCCATAAGAATTAGAGGGCTGCGAACTTAATTAAAATTGCAATCATTCACTGTGTGCGGTGTGTTTGAGTTGATTAATTACCAAAATTGGTGACTTTTTTTTTTCTTTTCTTTAACCACAATCTGAATTTCATTATCATAAAAATTAAATAAATAAAATTTTAAAATATTATAAAATAATGCAATTGAGCATTTAGCTCAAGATTAATAAGTGCATACATAACATACTGAAAGAGCTGGTTAAAATTTCCTTTCTTCAAACAAAAGAAAATCATAAAGTACTTATATTTTAATCTCTAATGCTGCTAAATAACTCAATCTTTTTATTCTTGTTTATATGATTAATATTATAATTTTAAGTCTTTATAACTACATAAAAAATTACTATTACAATCTTATATGCTTAAATACCAATTTAAAAAAAGTTTCTATTTGATACACTCACAATGCATACACTGTCAATGAATCAGATAATACCACCTCATTAAAAGTCATTAATATATTAAAAACTAAAAAAAAATTAAAAACTTTATTAAAAACATATTAAAAGTTTTTAAAAATAAATACAAATAACTTTATTTTTAATGAGGTGGCACCATCTGATCACTGATAGTGTATAGATTTATGCACTGATATATATCAAATATAAATCTTTTAAAAAAGTTTAAATGCTAAAAATAACAATAAAACCAAGAGTGTAATAATTTTAACCGCCACAAAATACTTCGAATTATGCGTTTTTTCCCACTATGAGTTCACTGCAAGGAAAGAGATGAAAGAAAAAAAGAGTAATATTAGTTTTGAAATCAATTGCATTTATAATATCTGTTACTTCTCTTTTTTTTTTTTTTTGGGTACTTTTACACACAAAGATCTAAGAACAACATCCTTTTGATTATACTTCTGGATTGGCATGAAATTAAACATCAATTCGAAGTATATTCAGAGAGAGATAAAAACAGATGTAAGGTTAATTAAAAGATTTAAGCCCAATTTTAAAAACTAATTTATAAGATGAAGAGCCTGTATATAAGTCAACACTTAGTACAAGAGATAGGTAATCTTAAACTTTTAATATCTCTATGTAGATACCTAGTGAAACAAGAAACCCTACGAAACAAGCGAGCAACCTAACTTTGATTCCAAATTGAAAGATCCAAGACCAACCTTAAGAGCTAGCTTATAAGATAAAAAGCCCAATATGATACATAAGACACACTCAATACAAAGAGGTAGGCGATTAGGGGCAAAACTAAAAAAATTGACGAGGAAAGGTCGGAATATATATATAAAGATTTAAAGTATAAATTAAAATTATGTATGAAATAAAATTGTCTAAGGAAAGAGTTATTCATCAACTCGAATTGGATCGAGTCTTGGACAAATAAAAATTTTTGCTATATGAGCTTGACTCGATCCAGTCCATTAACAACTCTAGTATAAAAATATTAAATTTAAATATAATATATGATATTAAATTTGCTAACAATATATAAATTCTTTATAATGAAATATTTTTTTTAAAATATTATAATTCATGTTACATATGAAAAAAAAAATTAATAAGAAATAAAGTCTCAACATCAAAAAACTTTATTGTCTAATTAAAAGATGTATAAAATTATTTCATATTATAAATAAAAAAAAATCATAAGATTACAATATTTAGAAAAAGCAAAATAAGTTAAATGCACAATTCGTATTAGATATTGTAATTGTTTAAATTTATTTATTTTTTCCTCACGAGCATAGAATGAAAAATATTAAATAAAATAATTAATGTAAATGTATCTATTTAATTGATTGAAAAGGTAAATAGAGAAAATTAAGCTAATAATAATGAATGGGGTTTAAATTAGTAAGTGTTACCAAATTTATTATATCAAACAAATTCTACAAATAGGGAACCAAATTGAAAGGCCAAACAAAATTTAGAAGGACCAAACATAATTTTACTTTATTTAAAAATATTTAAAGAGGGCCAATGCCTCAGCCTGCCCCCTCCTTCGCCCCCTGTAGGGGATGTCAGACTTTTGACAAAGTTCAAAAAATCAAGTTCATGAAATTTTCCTTAAAATCATTTGAATAAGAATTGAATTTTAAAATCTAAGCAGAAGATTATAGGTTTTAATTACATATAAGTAGATCAATAGTACATGAACAATTAATTACAAATAGCATCTAAACATACAATTTTATATCAATAGTTATTGAAAGGTGAAAATTTTATTATTATTTCTGAATAATAAAAAGAAAAAATGTCTACTCAAAAGAAGTATACCGAAGAGCCAGAGCAAGTTGAGCTGCTTTGGTAAAGTCATTATTTTCTCTAGCTTTTAAGATTTGAAACATCAAAGCAAGCCGGATTTGGGTGTTGGCACTTTGCTGTATGATGAGGGCAGTCTCTTTTCGGAGTTCCTCACATTCAGCTTCGATGGCTTTAACTTTGTCTTCGATTTGTGTTTGCCCCTCTTTCACTCTTTTTTGTTCCAAACTTACCTCTTCTATCTCTGCTGTCAACCCTTCGATGCGACTGCTGTATTTTGTCAACTTCCTTCTTTTCTGTGAAACCATGTTTGCTTGCTTATAAGCCCTGGTTTAGTTGATGGACTGTACGTTAATCAATTTAGAAATTGTCCATGGATTTTCCTCCTATTATAAGCCTATTTATATAGTACTTCAAACTTCAATAAATTCCAATGATGCGGCAGGGAATCGAACGATCGATCGATCGCTCGAACGATTAGTTGAATTAAATGTTAAGGAAATGAGGTGTATTAATTATTATTAGGAAACACTTGTCCTGGTTGTTACGCCAAATTGTTTGACCTTTCTAAAAACATTTCCAACGGATAGTCGACACGCTTGAGTCGGTGATTTTGAGATGAAATTTTTCTACTAAAATTAGTTATGATTGAAAGCATTACAAGTAAGACTTACATGTGGATGCACTATGATAACATATGAAAAGATTTAAGATGTGAATCCCACTTTTGAAAAAAAAAAAAAGAGTGTACATTACTTCTCTTTTGTTTACACAAAGAGGTTCCCTAAAATTACTTTTGTTTACATAAAATTAAATAATGTAACCTATTAATTCTTTTGTCAAAAGAACAAGTAATAGAAATAAAATTTTAGTGACAATGACAAAATTCACTATTAAACCATAAATATAATGATAAATTGGATTAATTTTAACAAAAATTTGAAAAACATTATTAAAAAAATACGATCAACCGAGCAAATTTTGATAAATCTATAGTCTAAATCATCTAGTAATTCCCGTCAAGATCTCGAAAGAAAAAAAATTAAGAAGCTTAAGAGGATCGAAATTGATGAAACCAAGGAGTTCTAGGCTTTAGATAGAGGGAAAAAAAAAGGGGGAAAAGAAAGGTGGGAGGAAAACAAAGTATTGAATAAGAATGAATTGTTAGGTACCAGAGTGACGGAATAGTGTCTCACAACTAAAATAAGAGATGAGAAAATAGGAACTGAACACACAAAAGAAACACAGATATTTTACGTGGTTCGGCCAATATACCTACGTCCACGGGAGGAGGAGCAAAGCTTTGTATTTAATCGGAGATGGAGTACAAACCGGATACAAACCGGCTACATATTACAAGTGCTCTTTCTAGCACACACTCAACACCTCAATACACAAGCATCTAACAGGCAGCTACTGCCTCTAAACTCTCTCATCACCTCTACCGGGAGGGGCTCCCTCTGGAGCTCTCACTATGCCTCAACCGGGAGGGAGCTCATGGAGCTCACCTTTGGAGCTCTAGCTCATTTCTCCTCTGCTCCTCTCTTCCAAAAACCCAATGCCTTTATATAGGCATTTCATCAAGGTGTGAACACTGTAAATATGGTGGCTTCTTGAATTTTCCAAAAACATATCAATATGGTTTTGAATTCGGCTATGCAATATTACGTGAAGAATTTGGTTTTGGCTATTGAGAGTGGGAGCCGTCAAAGTTGAATTTGCAAAGCCACCTTTTCCAACAATCTCCCACTTGAAGATTTGATTAAACCAATCATATCTTCACACCACTCTTTCTGTCTTGCCATTCCATGTTGCTTACGTTTCTGATAGACCATAGGAGGATCGACACCAAATAAACTTGTCAGTGTTGATTGGCTTTGTCATAACATCTGCTAGGTTGTCTTTGGTGTGAATCTTTTGCATATCCACACTTCCTTCTTCTACTACTTCTCGAACAAAGTGATACTGTATACCTATATGCTTTGTCCTGGAACGAAAGGCTGGATTCCTTGCAATGTGCAAGGCACTCTGACTGTCACAATACACAATAATCTTCTGCTGCTTGTGCCCGAGTTCTTCCATTAACCTTTGTATCCATATTGCTTCCTTGCATGCTTGGGTAGCTGCCATGTACTCAGCTTCTGTAGTAGACAAAGCTACAACAGTCTGTAACTTAGATAACCAGCTTACCGCTCCTCCTGCAAGTGTGAACACATAGCCAGTAGTGGATTTCCTTTTATTAAGATCACCTGCAAAATCTGAATCAACATAACCCCTGACAACAAGTTCTGATCCTCCAAAACATAATGCAACATCTGAGGTTCCTTTAATGTATCTAAGGATCCTCTTAACAACATTCCAATGCTCTCTACCAGGATCTGCCATAAATCGACTGACCGCTCCCACTGCTTGTGCAATGTCTGGTCTTGTACATATCATAGCATACATAAGGCTTCCCACCGCTGATGCATACGGTACTCGAGACATTTCCATCCTCTCTGCTTCATTGCTAGGACTCATACCTGAGGATAATTTACAATTGACAGGAAGTGGGGTAGATATTGGCTTACAGTCTTGCATGTTGAAGCGTCGCAAGACCTTCCTCAGATAATTCTTTTGAGAAAGCCAAATTTTCCTGTCTTTTCTGTCTCGGTGAATTTGCATCCCTAAAATCTTGTTTGCGGGTCCCAAGTCCTTCATATCGAACTCCCTAGCCAACTGTGCCTTCAATTCTTGGATTCGATCTTTGTTGGGGCCTACCACCAACATGTCATCCACATACAACAGCAAAATAATGAAATCATTATCATCAAACCTCTTGTAGTACGTACAATGGTCTGAACTCAGTCTGTTGTATTCAAGGCTAATTATGAAAGAATCAAATCTCTTGTACCAACATCTGGGCGCCTGCTTTAGACCGTACAGAGATTTGGTCAACCTGCAAACCAAGTTTTCTTTGCCTGTTTCAACAAAACCTTCTGGTTGGAGCATATAAGTTTCTTCTTCAAGCTTTCCATGTAGAAAAGCCGTCTTTACATCTAGTTGTTCAAGATGTAAATCAAATGCAGCACACATAGCCAACACTACTCTGATAGTAGTAAGTCTGACAACTGGAGAAAATATCTCGTTGAAGTCAATACCTTCTTTCTGAGCATATCCTTTTACAACCAATCTAGCACGATATCGTTCTACTTGATCATTGCTATCCCGCTTGATCTTGTAGACCCATTTGTTACCAATGGCTTTTCTGCCACGTGGTAATTCCACCAGTTCCCATGTCTCGTTCTTGTGAAGAGCTTCAATTTCTTCCTGCATTGCTGTCATCCACAGAGAAGCATCTGGGCTACTAGTAGCTTCATGAAAAGTTGATGGCTCTCCATCCTCTGTTAAAAGACAGTATGCAACATTGCTCTCCGTAACATACTCCGTGTGCCAATTTGGAGGCCTTCTCTCACGAGTTGACCGTCGAACTTCTACAGCCTCGGACTCAACTGGTTCTGGTACCTCATGCTCTGGTTCTGCTTCAGAAGAATCATCTTCTTGAGAATTTCTATCCATCTGCACTGTAGCAGTCTCTTTTGAAGTGCTGTCATTTGTTTGCTCACTTTGCAGTTCATTTTCTGCAAAAACTACATCTCTGCTGACAACAACCTTGCGGGCAGTGGGATCCCACAGGCGATACCCCTTAACACCGTCAGCATAACCCAAGAATATACATTTTCTGGATTTTGGGTCCAGCTTTGTTCTTTCTTGGGAGTTGTACATCACGTACACAGGACATCCAAACACATGTAGAGAAGAATAATCAGCTGGCTTTCCTTTCCACATCTCCATAGGCGTCTTCAAACCAATCGCCGTTGATGGTGATCGATTTATCACATAACAGGTGGTTTTGACTGCTTCTGCCCAGAAAGATTTGGCCAATCCCGCTGTTCTCAGCATGGCTCTTGTTCTATCTAGGAGAGTTCTGTTCATCCGCTCTGCTACACCATTCTGTTGAGGCGTATGTGCAACCGTGAATTGTCTCATAATACCCTCTTTCTTACAGAATGCTAGAAAGTTACCGTCTACATATTCTCCTCCATTGTCTGTCCTCAAGCACTTGATTCTTTTCCCAGTTTCAAGCTCTACTTGTGCTTTGAACTCCTTGAATACTGGAAACACATCTGACTTCTTCTTGATTGGGTACACCCATAATCTCCTGGAATAGTCATCAATGAATGATACAAAATACTTTGCTCCACCCAGGGATATTTCTGGTGACTCCCACACATCAGAATGGATTAAGTCCAGTATGTGTTTGCTTCTTGTAGTTACTTTAGCAAACTTCAATCTATGCTGCTTGCTTATCACACAGTGCTCACAGAAAGGTAAATTGACCATCTTGAGCCCGGGCAGGAGATTGCGTTCTGCAAGGACTTTCAAGCCTCGCTCTGACATATGGCCTAATCTGCGATGCCACATCATCGTCGTTTCTTCTTGGCTGGCTGCTGCAACTGATGCATCTGCCTCTTGCAACGTCTCTCCCAAAAGCATGTATAGATTGCTTGTGATCTTCTCTGCTTTCATCACCACAAGGTTTCCTTTCACTACTTTCAATATTCCACAAGGAGAAATTTCTCCCACTGAACTTCTCTATCTCGAATTTTGCTGCCATGGTTGTACACGAACTGAAGCGAGTTACACTATTTCACCGTGAATAGTACCGTATACGTGAACAGTATTGTACGTATGTCGTACACTAGAACAAATCCAGTATACGTTAACAATTACTGCAAAAGTATACAACCACACGTATGAATAGTAACCGTATACGTGAATAGTGACCGTATACTGGAACAGTGACCGTAGCCCGTGAATAGTGCACCAGGTAGGTTCCCAGGAAAGAGAGGTGGGTCACTGATAGACACACTTAAATACCAAGTCTTTCCTAGCCAGAACTTCCCTAGACACTTTCACACTACCACACTTTATTTCCAGCAACAAGAATAATTCTTTTCTGATGTGGAAGATCAGACAATACTGCAACCACAGAGCATACTAAGAACCAACACTTTCACTGCAGCGGAATAAGGACCACGAACCAATGGCTCTGATACCACTGTTAGGTACCAGAGTGACGGAATAGTGTCTCACAACTAAAATAAGAGATGAGAAAATAGGAACTGAACACACAAAAGAAACACAGATATTTTACGTGGTTCGGCCAATATACCTACGTCCACGGGAGGAGGAGCAAAGCTTTGTATTTAATCGGAGATGGAGTACAAACCGGATACAAACCGGCTACATATTACAAGTGCTCTTTCTAGCACACACTCAACACCTCAATACACAAGCATCTAACAGGCAGCTACTGCCTCTAAACTCTCTCATCACCTCTACCGGGAGGGGCTCCCTCTGGAGCTCTCACTATGCCTCAACCGGGAGGGAGCTCATGGAGCTCACCTTTGGAGCTCTAGCTCATTTCTCCTCTGCTCCTCTCTTCCAAAAACCCAATGCCTTTATATAGGCATTTCATCAAGGTGTGAACACTGTAAATATGGTGGCTTCTTGAATTTTCCAAAAACATATCAATATGGTTTTGAATTCGGCTATGCAATATTACGTGAAGAATTTGGTTTTGGCTATTGAGAGTGGGAGCCGTCAAAGTTGAATTTGCAAAGCCACCTTTTCCAACATGAATGACATATATATATGTCGTAGAGTGTTATGTGATCCATTGATTTGTGGTAATTAGGCTCCAATTAATAGACGGAAAAAGAACTCATAAAGTTATAGATATATATATATATATATATATATATATATATATGAATGAAGATTAGATTTGTTCAAGAATCGAATAATCCGTTCAGCCCGGTTTATATTGAACTGAACTTGGACAATGTTATTTTTGATTCGAGCCAATCTAGCTCAACCTGATCTGAATCATTATTTAACTAATAAAAAAAATTATTTAAATTTAATTATAAAAATATATAAATATTAATAAAAAATTTAATTTTTTTATTATTTAAACAATAAACAAGATCGACGGACCAATCCGGATCCGTCCATGATCGAGCCGGATAAAAGAAATGAAAATTTTTCGAGTTACAATCCAACCTGATCCAATCCATAAGCAAGTCTAACCAAGATTAGAGTTTCGCTTTCAAAAACTAAGGATGGTAAGAAAAACTTACATATATCTGTCTATTCTCGCGCCGACTAAACCATGTTGGTTTATGAGAACCAACGGAACACTGTGCGTCCCTTCCGATTTGTTAACTGAAATAACTTATAAAACAGAAATGTAAGAAATGTCAAAGTATCTTATCATTCCACACCACTACGACAAACGAAAAGCGTCCGATTCTAACTTTTGTGTTTATTCCACCGATTTATTCCATTTTTTTTTTGTTAAAAATTAATTATTATCTTAAAAGGATTAATTTTGGACTAAGAAAAGTGTTTGAGACAAAAATATACGCTTTACGTGTGAAACTTTATTATTAGATCTATCCATGGGAGTGTGACCTGACCCGATACAGGTCTTGAATATGATTTTTCAAGTTCAGATTCAGTTCGGCTTGTAAAATATTTTATTATTTAATTTAATTTTAAAAGACATTTTTAATATTAAATTATTAGTATAATACTATTACTAAATTAAAAAGCTTAAAAGGATCGAAATTGATGAAAACAAGGAGAATAAAGTTAAGTGGACGGGGGAATTTTCAAAGTATTCAATAAGAATGAATGTTAATCTCCGATTAGAGTTGTTCATGGGTCGAGTTCAGACCGAGTTTAAGTATGTTATCAATATTACATATATTTGTCTAAACTTGGCCCAACCTGAAATATGAATCTCAAATTTTGTCCAAACTCGTTCATATTTATAAATGGGTAGTCCAAACTCATTTAGACTTATCTATATTATTTTTTTCTAAAAAAATTTAAACAAATATGTTATTTTTTATTTAATTTTTAATAATTTTATCATTTTTTTAATTAAATTCTAAAACATAGATACTTAATATATTTTTAAATGTTTACACTATAATATTATATATATATATATATTTATATGATATAAATTGCACAATATACATAAATATAAATAAAAAATGGGCGGGTCGAGCAGGGCTCGAATCTTGATAGTTGAAGCCAAGGCCCGATCTATTTTCTAAATGGGTCTCATTTTTTTATTCAAACCCCTATTTCGAGCTTAATATTTTTGTTCAAACCCTTTTAAATATTGAACGAATTTTCAAACTTGAACGAATAATCTGACACTTGAACATGTCTAGTTCCAATTAATAGAAAGATAATAACTCATGAAGTTACATATATGAAGATTAGAGTTTCGCTTTCAAAAACTAAGAATGGTAAAAAAAACTTATATATATATATATATATATCTATCTGTTCTCGGCCGACTAAACCATGTTCGTTTTTGACAACCAACGAAAAACCGCGCGTCCCTTCCGATTTGTTAATTGAAATAACTTAATAAAAAAAATGATGTAAGAAATGTCAAAGTATCTTATCATTCCACACCAGTACCACAAACCAAAATCGTACGATTCTAACGTTTGTGTTTATTCCATGGATTTACGAATATTTTTTTTATTTTTTATAAATATATATTTATTTTTATATAATATAAATTATATAATATATACTATACAATAAAAAAAAAAGATCGAATCGAATTCGGATTTCAAATGTTAGAATTAAAATTCGATTCATTTTCTAAACGTGATTTATTTTTTTATTTATATATATTTTTTTCAAAATTAATATTTTTATTTAAACTTTTTTAAATATTAAATAAATTTTTGAATTTAAACAAATAATTTAATTCTTAAACAGATTTGTTTTAAAAGCAGAGCTTGGTTAAAAACTTAAAGTTATTATTTTTATGTGAACCGCCAATAATGGCGCGTTGTTCTCAAAATATTCATGATCGGCCGAGAATGCGCCGCCGCCGAAAAAAAAATAGTTCATGGAAATTTATGATGTCCAAATCCCGAGGCAAGAAGTTTCTTCGAAACTTCCTCGACGTACAAACTAAAGTGTTGCGATAAACTATATAACTATCCATCTTTTTATGTCTCACTATCTTCATTTTGTTTTTCACTCAATTGCAAAAATTTAAGGTATGCTCTCGCTTATCAATTTACTACATTTGTTTGCTATCATTTTTTTTTGTTTTCTTCCAGTTTTTAGCTCTTTATTGATTATCAATATTATTATATTTTTCCGATAAATTTCATGAACATGAAATTTTCTTATACCTGAAATACAATATTATATTTTTGCTGTTTTTGTACTTAAAAAATAACAAAAAGATAAGTTGACTTTCACATAGATATATTGAGGGAGAACTGAATGGTTCCAACTCCAAGACAAATGGAAAGAGGACGGAAATAGACCTGCTCACGGGCCGGGCAGCCCGCCCGGCAGGCCAGGCCCGTAACGGGTCGGGCTTGGGCAGGATATTTTATGTTTCGGGCCGGTCCGGTTCGGCTCGGAACAGTGATTTTTATTATAAATAATATTATTTTATTTAATTTTAATTATAAAAAAAATTATTTTTTTATTCCAATGAACAGTGTTTCGGACCTAAACGGGCGGGCTTGGGCTACCCAGGGCCGGGCCTGGGCAGAGGAAAAAAAACCGGGCCGCGGCCCGGCCCATGACCACCTCTAGACGGAAAGTTCCCATAAAGAAAATTCTGGTTCAGGTAATTTTCTTTGAAATTTTTAGCGTTTTGTTTTCTTATCTTTAATTCTTTATCCTTTATTCTACCATTATTATTCAATGAATTGCTTTCTTATGATTCCAAAAAGTAAAAAGAGAAGGAAGTGAGGAGGTTGAAAGCAGAGTTAGTGGAGCTGAGAGAGGAAATTCAGCGCAAGAATTTAGAGGTTGCAAGGCTTCTTCAGGAAATTCTCCAAATTAAAGAATTGATTGGGCGGTGGCAAAGACAAATACTTTGGCCAATTACCTCGTTCAAGCAATGGTTGCCACATGGAATGATTAGAACAAAGACAATTTGACAGACTTTTCCCTCTGGTTGGTTTCTTTGTACTCTTACCTTTTTATTGATTTTATGATAATATTCAAGACCTTAGCCGACGTCGACGGTAAGCTTTCTTAATTCTTCTACTTGATTTTTTTTTTTACATTTTTTATTATTCCTTTTCTCAGAAAGTTTCTCTATTGCTTCAATCTCGCCAGTGATATTGATAATCAAAAGGAAGAAAAAATGAAATGCAAAGAAAAAACAATAAAAGCCAAATTGGAAGGGAAAGAAAAAGGAAAAAGAAAAAAGAAAGAGAGAGAGAGAAGAAGTAGCAGTGAAAAAAGAAAAGAGTAAAAGAAAGAAAATTTTGTCATGGAAAAAAAAAAAAAAAAAGACTATGAACAGTGAAAAAGGGAAGGTTTTATCATAAAAGATAAATCTAATTCTTCAATGTTCAAAGAAGAAGAGATAAAGAGAGAGTACAAAAAAAAAAAAATCTTTGGTTGTATGTGGAGAATTCTCTTACCCTCCTCGCTCCATAAACCTTTTCATAACTTGGATCGCAATTCAAAATATTATTATTATTTTTTTTTTTTGTGTTCAGATCGAATTGGACCGATCTAGAATTCATATCATTGTTCAAAATAATATTAATATATATATATATATATATTGGTATATTCATGGTTATGTTATTTAGATTCAGGTGAATGTAGAATGTGAATATGTGTTCGTCAATATTAGTATATTCAATTTTTTTAAAGTTTTTTTTTATATATTTCAAAAATTATATCTTCATACTCACATCTGAATATGTGTCAGACACAGATATTAGATACGAATATTTTTAAAAAAATAAAGAATTTGTATAATATAATTACACCTATAATGAAATTTTTATAGTGTTTTCTTTTATAATTGAAAACTAATTATGACTGATTTGAGTATTTATGATTATGTTATTTGCTAATAATGTGTAATTTTTTGCTAGTGTACATATTTAATTTTGATTCGTCAACTAGTTTTTATCATATATAACATTTTTTTTTATTTGTCAATTTTTATTATATTTTAAGAGCTTTCTTTAATAACATTTTTTTTCTTCCAATTTTACATTTCTTTGATTACATTTTAAATAATGCACTGCTTTATGTAATCTTGCTTGCAGTTGCAGGTTTAATTACTGAGATGAGACAACTTTTGAAGTGTATGCAGTACAACCACCCTAGAAATAATCACTGTACCATATATATATATATATATTCCATGTTGTAAACTCTCTCTCATCATATAAATAATTATTAATGAGCATTTAATGAGATTGCGCAATTTATTTTTATTTTATATTTTTTTAAAGACTAAAATACGTATAAAAATCAATAAAAGGGTTATATAAAAAAAGCAAAAAAATGACATAGAAAATTACAACCAATTGATCAACAATCATGTAATCTATTGATAAAATGTTAAATTTTTAATTTCAATAATCAAAAATTAAACTCTGACAATCTCAAATAAAAAAATAAAATTAGAACAAACCACTTGTATCTTGGTCTCTATAAACATCTTGTTTTGCAATTAGAGCATCTGCCGGATGATTGGAATTCCGATTCGTTTGAATAAATTAAAACTTCCCTTGGATATAGCTTAAAGATTGGATATGGAGTTCAAAATGACAACTTTCCAATCATTTTCAACAATAAGGTTTAAATTAAGCATGTCAATTCTAGAGTCAAATATATATATATATATATACATATATAAATATATATATATATTTATATAAGATTAGAGTCAGAAATACCAACATTCTTAGAGAAGAGGAGAATTGAACATAGCCTTCGATATCACGTAAAAGTCCTCCAATACTTGTTAGACCAGGTTTCCCTAAACAAGAACCGTCTGTGTTGAATTTAACAAGGAAATGCAGGAGTGCATTCCAAGGCAAAGAATTTAAGATTTTGGTAGAAAAATGGCTAGAGGAGATCATCCAGCAATATTATAGAGGCAGTTATTAATGGTGTAACACCTAGAAGGCCATTTTGCCTTGAACAACCAGCGAAACCTTGTTTTAAACAAATCATAGAGTTGGTCTTCAGAAATTCTATCTCCATTGAACCTTAAATCATTCCTAGCAAGCCATAATGACCAATAATTGCATAAAAAGCCATCATCCACACATCATTCTTGGACCCCAAAATTGATTAAGAATGGCAAGAGCTAGAACTGAGAGGATAAATTCTTAGGGAGAAGTGAGAACACAACAAATAATTCAAACACCTAGACCAAATTTCCATGCAATTTTGGAATAAGAAAGATTTGATTGACCGATTCAGCATCCTACTAACCACACCAAAAGCATAGATTATAAAAGTTGCGTTAACAGCCTCTCTTATGGAGTTCATCGATGACATCCAACTTTCTTTTTAAAGCTACGCAGCAAAAGCTTTCAATTTTTGGAGAGAGCAAGGGCTTCTCATATAAGACTTTTAGTCGTTCGCTGAGTGTTAGGGATGATCTTGAACCACTCAACATGTCCCATAAAGCCCAAACATATCGTCCAGCCGATCACTATTAGTCATTGAGCCGAATCCTATAGGCACTTGGACATGCTTGGGCCGACCTCATGGCCTGAGTTGGGCCCAAATCTATACCAAATACTAGGAGTAATGAGATCATGACACATAACAACACCTCCATGTTAATATGCATTTATAAGGAAACTCAGTTGACCATCAGTCCAGATCCATCAATCTTTAACTAGATTTATTCTATCCAATCTCCAACTCTTTACATTTTAAGCCTACATTCATTCTCTTATATCCATCAATACAATTCTGACTTGAGCATCAAAATATGTTCCGAAGGAATACCTCCAGTGTCCCTTGACCTTGGTCTTAATTTTGTAGGTTTGTATATACTAAATAGAGGAGATCACTTCAGCACCCGACGTACCAATATTAGTCGGATACTTCCACCATCTTCAGCACTCTCTTCACAAATGGATTCTTTCATTTGGTGAACGCTTAGTTTCACCTCCGCAATAATTGATGTTTTTGTTGAGAGAAGAATTTAAGTATGCCTCCTAAAAAGATAATATATATAAAAAGAGGGAGGACCTAGCCGACCCCCAGAAGTGACCTACCTCCTCAAAGAGGAAGAAGACCCGATGTGACAACAAACCAAAGACTCACACACCCGTGCTTCATAGTCAACCAGTTGAAGCTCAGGTCTGCAGAAAATGGTGGTATCACCATCAAACTGAAGGTGTGAGACAACAATGCTCTCATTTCCGAAATTAATACCTTGTATCAGACTATTGCACTTAAACCTTCAAAGGCAATATTAAACAAAACAGGGGGAGAAAGGAGTCCCTTGTCGCAAGCTCCATTGCGTAATAAATTGATTTGATGGAGAATCATTGACAAGAACAGAAACAACTGACTGAAAAATATAATTATCACTCTGGAATTAGATGGATGAGTATGATTAAGGCACAATTGAACCAACAAAATTAAAATGCTTTACCGTTTGTTTTTTCTAGCACACTTTGTTTTCCCCATTTACAGAGAAGCTCAATGAATTCGGATTTCAAGCACAAGGATACTGGAGAAGCTCTATGGGTCGAAGGTAGGAATAATCCACACTAGGTGAAGTCCCAATTGGCAATACTACATTCTAGAATCAGCTCTTTCCAAGGATGAGGATGAAATGATGCATGCTTCAATGGCTGGTGATAATTAATCTCATGCCTTTTTAATGGTTTATACTACTTTGTTTATGATGTTGCTATACGTTGATTACCCTTGATATGGTGCTAACATTTTGCATGAGAAAGTTTTTGTGATAGTCTTCTGTTTTTTAAATAATCAAATACTAGGTGTGGTAAAGCTGCATATATTCTAAGTTAATTGGAAGAGGAATTAATCTAGGCATGTTGAACTGATACTTGCCACAAGTTACAATCTATTATTGCCCATAGATGTGCTATGATGGGTTTTTTTTTTTTTTTTTTTAAACTTTAATTTTATTTCGGTTACAATGCTTTTTTTTTCGCATTTGTTCTTTAAAAGTTACAATCACCACTAATTAAACAAACCATCTTTAAAAAAAATGAAGACCATCTCTCATTTGTTTTGATTATCTTTTTAAATTTCAATTATAGGAATTGCTTAATTAATAGTCGACCATGGATAAAATGATTAGGGGTTTTTAGCACAACAAACTATTTGCTTTCCTCGTTGTTATTTGATGAAAAGTAATTATAAAGTCAAAGCAAATATATAAAAAGTAAAATTACAACTGATTTAAAATAAATAATTAATTAAAATGTAACACCATTTATAATATAATCAGTCTATATAGAAGTAAAATAATATATTTTACCATCTAGAATATATTAAAATATATGATTATATATATGTTGTGTATGATCTTTCAAAATATTTAAGCATCTGCTTTGTGTCCAAACACTTCCATATACAATTCATCCTGTATAAAATGATTTTCATGTAATTAATGATTCTTTAATTGACTTTTTTTGTTGTCTTGAATTTTGAAAATAAATTGAAAGATTGCAGGGAAAGTGGCAAATGAGTATGAAAGTGAAGAACTCTTTGCCCCTAATATGTAAAATAAAAAAGCTAAGAAGTGGAAATTTCCACGAGATTATTCAATCTCAATTGTTGGATTGGATTATGTAACGTCGATTATAAGATACTTTTCAAGATTATGGCTAATGACCACAGAAACATTTGCTTAATTACTTTATATCTCCTTATTAATATGCTCAATCTCGGAAGTAGATTGATTGAGGCCTTTTCATGCTTACCAGAGGTAGCCATTCTTTTCTTGGGACACAATCCTATGATTTTTCTAATTTTTGGGTGCAAAGAAAATAATGACAACAATGTTGTATCTTCTTAAAATCATTAAGACAATGCTCCTACAACATATGTTTAAACTTAAAAGGATAACGTAGAGACATGTGAAATATCAAATAGATATTTTTTTTTTTTTGAAAAGCATGATTTATTGCAATTAAGAAGATGTCTTTTTTACAAACCAGAAAACAGCATGCTGTAGACAAAACTAAGGACTATAAGACAACAAATCTGACACCCTGTTTACACCAGATTTGGCTAGCTTATCAGCTTCACCATTAGCCTCCCTCAAAATATGAACAATTTCCCAGTTCTGAACCGCAGTTCGTACAAACTCTATAGCCCTTATACTTCGCGAAATCCGCCATGGGGCTCTACTCGGATTCTTAACCCAAGCAACAATCATCTGGCAATCACATTCAATTATAAGTTTATGCGATAGCGCCCAAGACGAAGCACCAAAAATGAGGAAGGCTTCTTTGACAGCCCTTAATTCAGCCTCATATGCCTTAGCAAAGCCGATAGATTTAGAAAAAACTGCTTTCACCATACCTTGATTGTCGCGCATAATACCGCCAATCCCCGCAGGACCGGGATTACCACGCGCCGAACCATCGACGTTGAACTTAAGGCAGCCGGCTGGTGGCTTATTCCAAGTCATGTCAATGCCAACTTTCATTTCCCTCTTCAATCGACAAATAGCAGGTGACCACTTGAACTGCGAAAACAGCCCTTCCTCAGAAGGCCACTTAGCCTTGGACCACAAAGCGAGTCTGAGTCTAATAGAGTCCAGTAACTGCCAAACAGCAACATTTTTCCTATTAAAGACAATATCATTCCTGTGCAACCAAATAGACCATAGTGCAACAAAAAAAATCATTCTCCACAATTTGCTGCAATGATTCGCTGGGAATGCATGCTGCCACGCAAGAAAAAAACCCACGGCACTCCTTGGCGTGGACCAAGATATGCCCCAAGAAAGACAACAATGGGCCCACACAAACCATGAGACTCTGCATGTGAAAAACAGATGCTCAATAGTTTCAGGCATCAGATTGCATAGTGGACACAACGTCGAACCATTAACAATAAGACCTCTCTTGCTGAGTTCAACTTTGGTAGCTACGCTGCCTCTCAAAACTAGCCAGCAAAAGATTTCCACCTTCGGAGGCGCATAACCGGCCCATATAAATTTCCAATGATCCCATTTTGACGAGGACTCACTCAACACAGAATGGCAAAAAGAGTTAGACGAATAAACGCCACTATGGGTGTGCTTCCAAACAACTGAGTCAAAGGAGTTTCTGAAGAGCACTTGTTTTCCCAGCAGATCCAACATGGATTCCCACTGCTGAAGCTCCCAATCAAACAATCTTCTTCGGAGGTTAACCTCCCAGTGCCATTGATTATTCTGCCATTTGCCAAAATCCGCTACTTTCCAGTTTTTAGAAACAGCAACCGCAAAAACTCTTGGAAACTGCTCTTTAAGGATAACGCCTTCGATCCATTCATCCTGCCAAAAATTTATGGAGCTGCCATCACCTGGAAGAAAACACAACCCAGCATACAAAAAAGGATGAAAATGATTTGAAGGCATAAGGGGTCGAATAATGTTTTTCCAGGTTGGGGACATTTTCCGATACCGACTGCATGAAGGAAGCAGATTACCCACCGATGACTCATATTTCTCGGCAATGACTGATCTCCATAAAGAGGAACGCTCATTTCCAAATCTCCAGATCCATTTATTGAGCAGCGCTCTATTCTTAAGCCTTAAATCAACTAGACCGAGTCCTCCAAATTCCTTGGTATTACAGACAGACTTCCAATTAACCATATGCATCTTCTTCACCGACGAAGAACCACCCCAAAGGAATCTTCTGACCATTCTATCCAGCTCATCAGATACGGTACGAGGGATTTGAAGTAGGGACATAAAATAAATGGGCAGAGAAGACAACACCGATTTAATAAGAGTCAATCTGCCCCCAATGGAGAGTAGATTGCCTTTCCAGCCGGCAAGCCTCTTGTTGAAATTATCGATGATAGGCCTCCACAGTGAGATAGAGTTCGCTCCGTGCCCCAAAGGAAGACCGAGATAAAGGGATGGGAGACGACTGCTCAGACAACGGATATCCGAAGCCCACCGATCAGTGACACTTTGCTCTACCCCAACTCCAAAAAGACTGCTCTTTTTCAAATTAACTTTGAGGCCAGATAACAACTGAAAGCACTTTAGAATTCTTTTAACATTCCTAACCTGCTCCACCACAGGCTCACAGAAGATAATTGTGTCATCCGCAAACTGAAGATGAGATATAGACACAGACCCTGGATCAATAGTCATACCCCTGAAAAGGCCGGTTGAAGTAGCCTTATTAAGAAATAAGCTCAAAACTTCAGCAACCAGATTAAACAATAAGGGGGAAAGGGGACAGCCTTGTCTCAACCCTCTGCTCATCCTGAACTGTTCCGTTGGCACCCCATTAACTAGGACTGATAAAGAAGCTGAAGATAAACACGACTGAATCCAAGTCCTCCACTTATCCCCAAAGCCCATTCTACCCATAACAAAATCAAGAAAGGACCAATCCACACAATCATAGGCTTTTTCGAAATCAACCTTAAATATCATACCACCCTCTCCATTAGTCTTCATGGAATGAATAACCTCATTGGCAATTAAGGAACAGTCCAGAATTTGACGCCCCGGGATAAACGCGAACTGGTTTTGCCCAACAATATCCCCCACCGATTTCTTCAGGCGATTAGCAAGAACTTTGGCTAGAATTTTATAAACACTGCCCACCAAGCTGATAGGGCGGTAATCGCTAATGGAGCACGGAGAATCACATTTAGGTATAAGAGCAATAAAAGACGCATTTAGACAGTTATCAATACAACCAGTGCTATGGAAATTATTCATGAACGACATAACCTCACCCTTCACCGTGGCCCAGAAGGACTTGAAGAAATTCAGATTAAAACCATCCGGCCCCGGAGCTTTGTTGCCATCGCAGTCTTGGATGACACCCCAAACCTCTTCCTCCGAAAAAGGCCGCTCAAGATTAGACGAACTTTGCGCTGATAATGACTTAAAACTGCACTTGAGATCTTTGAGTCTGGCTACCTTTGTAGAGTTAAAGCGGTTTTTGAAATACGACCCAATGGCCTTCATGAGAGCCCTAGGTTCATCTAACACCTTCCCATCAATCAACAATTTCCCAATATGGTTCTTGCGACTCCTAGCTGTAGCGACAATATGGAAGAATTTAGTATTCCTATCACCCTCTTGCGCCCATTTTAATCTCGATTTCTGGAGCCAAGTTTGTTCTTCGATACGATACAGTGACCATAAATCCGCCTTCTTATTCCATAACTCTTCTCGCAGCTGGTTCCCCACCTGCCCCTGTTGTACACTCTGTTCGAGGCCAGCAATCTCCTTTTCAAGTTCCACAATGTTGTAGAAATCAGCCTTATGGTACCTAACAGACCAGTCTTTAATGGCTGGTTTGAGATTTTTCAGCTTGAACCATAAACCCCACCCCGAAGGCCGAGAACATCCTATAGAATTCCAAGTAGTCTGGATAACAGAATGAAAGCTTCTATCATCCAACCAGTTGTTGAAGAACCGAAAAGGCTTGGGCCCCCAGTTGACGCTCTCTTCAACAATCATTACTGGATTATGATCGGAAAGAGAACGGGGAAGAGCATTTTGTTTGATCGAAGGCCATAAAGCAACCAGACCAGGCGATAAAAGGAACCTATCCAATCTGCTGAAGGACGGAACGGCCCTATTACTGGTCCAAGTGTATTTTTCTCCTGACATTGGCAGATCCATGAGTTCAGCTTGATTAATAAAGTTTGAAAATAGCAACATAGGAGTAGTGCTGAACACTGATCCGATTTTCTCATCAGGGCTTCTAACCACATTGAAATCACCCCCTAGACACCAAAAACAATCATAGCCCTGTAACACACTCAGAAGCTCATCCCAAAAGGCAGCTCTTTCACCATCCTCATTTGGAGCATAGATATTCACAAACCCACATCTTATGTTGTTCACCTTTAGCGAACCAAACAGAAGAATGAAACGAGGTGAAATAATTTTCGACTCGACTAAGAAAAAATCCTTCCGCCAGAAGATAATGAGACCCCCAGCGGATCCCGCCGACGCCGAGAATTCCATCTCAACAGGGGAGCGTCCCCAGACCTTTCTAATAAACTTTGGATCAATAGACTTTAGCTTTGATTCCTGAATAAGAACCATCTCTGGCCTCCAATTCGAAACCAGATTCCTCAAGGCCATAACCTTAATACTACCTCCCAGTCCCCTAACATTCCATGAGATAATCTTCATTAAGAAAAGAAACACACCTGATAACGAACCAAAGACGCAGTGAACTGTTACTCATTTGCCTCTCGATCTTCCTTTTCCAGTTGAGCAAAACCATCGATGATATCCTGCTTCTCCCCATGGAATTCGATCCCCAGCTCAGTACTGACTAGCCATGTCGCCTCAGCCTCCTTCAAGATATTCTTATTCCTTACGGTATTAAGAAATGCAAATAAAATGACTTAATAATGGTTTAAATATGGATTGGAACTTGGAAGGGGACTACTACATATGTTCCTGCAAATTAATCGAGAATTGTAAATAAACCATCAATTCATGTAAATAAAAAGCAATGACTTAATAATGGTTTAAATATGGATTGGAACTTGGAAGGGGACTACTACATATGTTCCTGCAAATTAATCGAGAATTGTAAATAAACCATCAATTCATGTAAATAAAAAGCAATGACTTAATAATGGTTTAACTATGGATTGGAACTTGGAAGGGGACTACTACATATGTTCCTGCAAAGTAATCGAGAACTGTAAATAAACCATCAATTCATGTAAATAAAAAAAAAAAACGAAAAGAATGGTTCTAAATTAATTTAGAAATAAACTAATCTGTGTAAATAATTGAAAAATAAAATGAAATTGAATGGGTAATTGAACTAACTTGTATAAAATCTTTTTAAAAAAAGGACTTTGGGGAGGAGGATAGATTTCTCAAGAGAGAAAAAAAAAATCTTTATTTAAATGTTTGCGGTATTTATAAATGTTCATAGTACAATAAATATTCGAGTAATTGTATACAAATTATACTTTATTTAAAAAATTATTATCTTTTAAATTAGGAATGCAGAGATCATTTTTAATTTTAATGAATTAATATTATTTCATTTTTGTTCTCATTGCAGTTAAGAAAAATGAAAAATTCAAATTTAATACATCTAATAGATTTTAAAGAGTTTTTACTTAGATTCTCGATCAAATCATTTTAATTCAGCAAATGAATATATACCATAATCTTTAATAGCAGTGTGAAGTTTTAGAGAACGAGTTTTGCTTATTATATTTCAAGGGAGTGAGAAAATGATTTTGCATTATTATAGTTAACATGCTCAAATGAAAATAATCTCAACATTCTGCTGAAAAAAAAAAAAAAAGCTATCAACTGTGCAAAGTGTATTATTTGAAGTAAATGATATAAATTTTGAAAGACTAAAAATTATTGAAGATACTTTTTATAGACAATCATATATTCGTGAGATAAAATAATTAAAAACATATTATTATAGGACGGTGTATACTATTATAAAAGAAAACAATTTAAAAAAAAATGATAATAAAGATTATAATAAAATTTTAAAGCTGTAGATTCTTGCTAAAATGATTTTTTTTTTTAAACATGCTTTTCACTTTTAATATTATAAAATAAATCTATGTAATTTTATTTTCAATTATGATTATTCACCAACCGTGTATCGCGCGGAAGCTAGTTGGATTATATTTCTCCCTTCCAAAAGTTATACCAATCGATAGAAAAAATATTTGTATTGAAAAAAATAACAATCATGTAGAAAAAGAAAATTTTAAAATTTATATTACAAAATCCAAGCAATTTTTGGAGAGAAAAAAAGAATTTTCTTTTAAACAACATATATTAAATTAAAATTTTGAGTAACATATAAATTGGAATGAAAATTAAAAAAAAAAATAAAATTAGAAGGGCCAAGGAAAGAATAAAATGAGATGTAAATAAAACTTGTTAGGGCTAAGGGTGGTTTTGTGAAAACCAATGGCCATGGCCCCCTTCGCCAACCCTGTCTTTGTCGATTTGAATTGAATTGAATTTGAGTAAGTTTTTTAGTAATTCGGTCAGTTCGATTTGATTTGAATTATTATTTATTAACAAGTTCGATTTAAATTGGATCGGGCTTGGATAAATTTTTTAGTAATTCAGTCAGTTCGGTTCCGTCTGAATTATTATTTATTAAATAAAAAATATTTTTTATTTAAATTTAATTATAAAATATATAAATATTAATATAAAAATAAATAATATTTATATATTTTGTGAATAGTAAAATGAACTTTCGAGCCAGTCCAAACCCCATCCAACCCAAACTTGAGTAAAAAAAAAATTCGAACCGCAACTCGATCAAACCCGATCTATGGAAAGTCTAATCCGTACCATCTTTACATCAAATATGATACAAAACTAAACAAGTCAGAAGTCATAACTAAATTGTGTTTTAAACTAAACAAATAAACTTCACAAAAAGGATCATATTATATATATATTATACATACAAATAATATATTAATGTTCAGCTCCTAGCTAGAATTATCAGTAATTAATCTAACTACATATATGATACTAAAAGAGCTCGTCCTCCCCACCCTTTATTTAGTAGAACATGTCTGGTCAGCGATTGATGCCATAATCTACTTTTGCTGATTCTCTCTCGCTATCAGCTCGCTGCAACAAATAGCAAGCGAAAATGTAATGTAATTAGCAATTAATTAATGGAATCAAAAATTTTGAGAACAACAAGAAATAATTATGAATTTAGCAGCTTCTTCAACAAATTGTACTAACGAAAATTGTCAAGTACCGGAGAACAATAGTGAGTTTTGTTGCTTTGTCGAACTCTTGGTTTTCTCTTGCTTTCAAGATTTGGAACACGAAAGCAAGACGGATTTGGGAGTTCATACTCTGCTGCATTATTTGATTAGTCTCCTTTCGTAGTTGGTCACATTCCAACTCAATGGCTTCAAAATTTTCTTTTACTTCTCTTTGCCCTTCTTTGATCCTTTTTTGTTCCTCACTTATTTGTTCCATCTCTGATCGTAGCCTTTTCATGCGGTTGCTTAGGTGTTTCGACTTTCCTCTCTTTTCCTGGTGCAAAATAAATTTTCATGTTACAAATATTATTTCTACATAACAAGGTAATATAAAGGTCAAGGTCAAAAAATATGTTGTAATTTATAATATATGCATATGGTCTCTTATATATGTTTCAAAATATATATCGAAAACCAGCAACATTTAAAGGACTAAATTAATTTGTGTAAGAAAGAACTTACCATTTTCAAATCAATAATCTCTAATCTAGAGTACTATACAAGAAATTTTGATAAATATTTAAATAACTACTAAATTGAAAAGTTGTTAATTAGATAGAATTTGAAATGTTTAACACAGAGAAAATGCGAAAAATATAAAACAAGTGGAAGTCTATGTTATTCAGACTTTTCATTTTTTTTTTTATAAAATATTCGTGTTCAACACTTGTGTTTGACACATATTAAAATATGAGTATGAAGATGTGATTCTCCAAATATTAAAAAAAAAAAATTAAAAAAGAGCATACTCTTGTCGGATACATATCTGTATCTGACACTTATCTCGAAACCAGATAATATAGATGAAAATCTTTCATAAAGTCTAATAGGAACTCAAATAAGAGTTCATAAATATGGTTGTTCATGTTTTTATATATAACAAGATAGGCTAAAGTTTTACTTTTATCTAAGTTTGAACTGACCCCGATGAAGAGAAAAAAGGGCCATTTTAAATTGATTGTTATGAAGTCCATTATCAAAAAAAGAATATTAGTATGAATAGGTTTTTGGCAGAATTGTCTTCAGCTTTCTCTTCCCCTCAAAAAAATAAAAAATTAAAACTATCGAATTCAACTATGAAAGACATATAAAAGACAAACTCGATCATTAAAAGAGACAAACTCCTTCAGCTAAATTTCCGAAAATACCTGTTGTTGATTTCTGAGGGAATTCGGACAATGGGGCTTTACAGTTGGAAGCGCAAGAGGAGACTTTTGCCTACTCAGGGTCAGAGACATCAACATGGTATTCATTGTTATTTTGTTGCTGAGTCTTAGAGTAATACTTTTATTCCTTGCCTTTTCCTCCTGGCTCCCCCGCCTACTTTATAGAAACTAGCTGAGACACTCGAATACCGTAAGGAGTCGCGCGATTTTGATTGTTTTCTTTACTATTAGCGCCACTCAACGGTCGATTCGGATCGATTGATTTTTTTTCTTTTTTAAAAAAAAAAAAAAATTATTTTATAGAGGTATCTTATATAAAAATACGAGGTTGTCAACAGTTGTATGATTTCTTGTAAAAAAAAAATAGTAATATGGAATAAGAAAATGGATTATAAATATTGAAATTTAACTTAAACATGTTAGATATATTTTTTTTAAATGACTCGAGTTTAATTGTATGATTTAAGTATAAGGTTTTCGATAATTATATGATTTACTGATAAAATATTAAAATTTTAAATTTTCATAATTTTAAATATTAAAAAATTTTAAATATGAAATTACCTTTCTCATTTTAAAAAATAATGTTTTTTTTTGGACATTATGATTTATTGATGAATGTACAACTACAAATCACGTGCGTGTGTTAGAAATCACATGGATTGAAAGTTTAGCGACCGAGATATTTAACAATTCACTGCGCATGTATTTTTGGCTCAAAAATCAAATTTAAATTTTCATTTTTCCAAAATCCTAAAAAAAACTCTACATTTTATTCGATCATTGATATATGTCTTTTTCTGTTCAAAAACTTAACTTGTAAATCTTTCATTTTTAATAAAAAAATTGAAACAATCAAGCATAAACAAGTTAATTTCGTATAGATCTATTTATGAATGGATTCAAATTAAATCGAATCAATTATTATCGGATAACTAAAAGGTTTACTTGTTCAAACACTGAGCTATTAAACTTGAAAAATCCAAATTATTCAAGATATATTAAAAATATTTAAATTAAATAAAAAAATATTTCTTATTTTTTAAATATTAATTTGAGTAAGATCAAATTCGTTCAAATTTAAAATATTCATTTTTTTACGTGTTTCCTTTTTTGTTTTTCAATTTTTAAATCAAAAGGTTGCGCTATACCTTTTCTTTGTTGTCCATCTCCTTTACTCTTCAGCGTTTCAAAATTCTAACTGCTGCAATTATGCATAACCGGATGAATCGAAAAAAAAACCCAAAGGAAGCATTTGAAAACTCTTCTCTCTCTCTCTTAAATAAAAAGCAAAGCCCATCAATAATGAATGCACCGCAAGAGAGCGAATCGAGAAAGTGTCTTGAGGAGAGGGAAAGCAATCTAAAAAGAAGAAAAGAGGAATTATCTTGGATTTTAATGATGATATATTTGTTATGGTTGTGCAACCAAGTGTCGGGCCACACCACCATCGTTCAAGTACCGGTTAGGTCGGAAATGGCCTCGAAAGGACGGTTTTCGCCTCTTCAGACTAAAATTGATCTGCCGTCGGAAGCTGACGCTGCTCCGCTCCTACTGGTGGCTACATAAAAAGAGAAGAAGGGACTAAGAAATTATTTACCTAAACTTATATTTATTTTTTTTTTCGAGAAAAATGAAATGATAAAAGGACAACCATTTTATAGCGGTCTCCATCCAAATGGACCTTAGTGGTCGATTGGCTAAACTTGTGAAATAGGAAGAGAAGGGAGAGGTTGCGTCAATTACAAACTTATCAAAGTTATTCTGACGATTATATTATTTTATGAAATGAAAAACACCTAATAACATATATTATCATATCTTTTCGGCCAACAAACGACAGAAAATCGAGCGATTGCTTATTGTTTATGGCAGTCAATATCAGCTTGATCGACCGATAATCGTCGGTCTTCATGACGTAACTTTCGCTCATATTTCCAGATTGCATTTTGATGATGATGTGAATCTTTGTAATTTTTTAATCTCCCACGCGCAGACTTTTGAGTGTTATTCACCCTCACTAGATTTTTTTTTCTTTTATCCCCTACCTGTTCAAAGTTAGGTTTGGTATATTTTTTAGTAATCCGGATCGGACCGACCCGAATCATTATTTAAATAATATAAAAAATTAATTTTTATTTAAATTTAATTATAAAAATATATTAATATTAATATAAAAATATTTTTTAAAATTTTTAATAATATATGAACAATATTATGGGTCGACAAATCGACTCGGTCCATAGTCGAGCTTGAATAAGATAAAAAAAATCCGGATCATGACCTAATCCGACCCGACCCATGAGTAGGTATATCCCTTACATAGTGGTTATAAATATCCAAATTCAAAAATCCACCTATATTCGCTTGATATTCAAAGCATATCGTACTCTCATACACGTAATGATGATTTATTTTTATAAATATAAAATTAATTAACTTTATATGTTTTTTATAATTTTATATATGATTAATATTTTAATAAATCGTCCGTTAGATTTAGTAATATAATCGTACTAATCGTACACGTAAAGTTTAGAATCGATTCAATCAAAAATATTGTTTTTTCAATATATATTTAACAATTAATTTTTTTTTCATCGAATAAATAGTTAAGACATTTTTGATTTATTTGAAACTTGACATGCATGATCTACGTGAAAGGAGTATGAAATAGACCTGCTTAAGGGCCGGGCTACTCGTCCAAACCCAAAGGGCCGACCATATTTTGGAGGGTTTTGACAAAAATATTAAGTCCGAAATATGGGATTGGGCAAAAAAATGAGGCCCATTTAGAAACTAGGCCGGGCCTTGGCTCCAACAATCAAGGCCCTAGCCGAACCCGACCCGGCTCATTTTTTATTTATATAATATATTATTTTTACATTTTATATATTATGTAATTTATATTATATAAAAAACAAATATATAATATTATAGATTAATCATTTAAAAATATGTTAAGTTATCCATGTTTTAGAACTTAATAAAAGAAAAAAAGATATAAAATTATTAAAAAGTAAATAATAAAAAATTTTTGTTTAAATTGTTTTAGGAAAAAAAAAATATGGGCGGGCCTAAACAGGTTTGGACTACCCATTTACAAATATGGACGGGTTTGGACAGAATTTGAGGCTCATATTTCGGGCCCTGTCGGGCTTGGGTAAGTATTTATGGTGTTAATACCATACCTAAGCCGGCCCGACCCATGAGCACCTCTAGTATGAAATACTACAATAAGATTAAACAAATATAAATTATATAAAAAATTATGAAAGCGTGTAGAATTAATTTAAATTTATATTACTGTAAGTAAATCTCTCCTTAATTATTATCTAACATATATATATTTTTGACTACACAAACTTCTCACATTTTGACATTTGTTTTTTTTTTTTTTTAAGTAAAGAAAGAAAAGAAAGAAAAGAGAATGAAAAAGAAAAAGGAAGAAAGGAAAGAGAAAAAAATGAGAAAAATTTATCTGTTCGAGTTATTTTTTCGTGTGTTTAAAATATTATAAATTTATATAAATTTACATTAGCATTCATTAATGCATCCATCACATTAAGGAAGAATGTAATTGACTTCTTCTAATTAGAAAGCTGTTGATTTTCAAGAAGACATGAGAGATCAATTGGAAGCACGGATCAATGCTTTAGAGGAAAATCAAGGGGAATTTGGACATGATATTCAAGAGATAAAGGGCCAACTTTCCAAGTTGATGAAGATGGTTGAAAGTCTTAATCAAACTAGGTTGGTTCATTCTAAAGGACCTTTATCGCTTGTGGCCCAACCAAATGTCGAGCAACCAATTTTCACGGGATTAATGCTTGTCAAAGGCATAATGATATATCATTGGTCCAAGTAACAATCTATATAAGGTTAGGGAAAGGATGCAAGTGAATGAACTTGAAAACCAGATTCCTAAAACAATATCTCTTGATCCCACCCCAGCATCTAAAATTAATCTGTACTTGAAATCATATTTTCATCCTGCCATTTTTAACCACTCTTTCAGATGGGACCTACTAGTACTAAGTATCCTCGATTGACTACCATTCAATAATCCTTCATATTACCAATTTAGTATGCCATTCAGAAGCAATCCAAGAAGATGAAGTATACACAGCTTGATCCAATCCCTATGTTGTACTCTGAGTTACTTCTTTTGCTTATCCAAGCTCATCTAGTTGAACCAGTCTACTTAGAGCCTCTAAAGCCTCCGTACCCTAGGTGGTATAATGTCAAAACTACTTGTGACTATCATTTTGGGATCTCGGGCATTCCACAGAAGGCTGCATGGCCCTGAAGCATAAGGTATAGAGTTTGATCAAAGCAGGTTTGCTGAAGTTTGAAGGGACAAAGCTAAGTGTTGAAAGGAACCCTTATCAGTCAGTACTTTTCTCTCTGTTTGTACATACCGTTAGATGTATTCAGGAGAAAATGCCAATCTCCGATTTGTTGGCTTTGCTGATAAAGTATCAGTACCTCACCCCCGTTCCTTTCAAAATAACTCCAAATCCATCAACAATGAGTTATGATCCTTGTCATAACCATTTTTCGACCGCTAGACGATTTTAAGAAACACATGGAGTTGCCACCAATACTTTGTTTAGGTGTGATTGGTCACCTATTAAAAATCGGTTTTTATAAAATATTTTAAAATTAATTAAAACATTTTAAGAAAACCAATTTTGAAGTCTACATTTTAACCCAGAGAGAAAGCAAAAATGGGTTCGGGAGCCGGTTACATGTGGGGAAGGATTAACACCCCCACAACGACCTCATAAAATAGTACCTTATTGATCACTTATTATCTTAAGTCTCGGTAAACTTTGGTTTTAGGTTCGGCATTTAAAATTAATTTCCTTTTAAAAATAATCATGTTATTTGAGAATGATCTGAAATTTATTAATGCAAAATGTTTCCATGTTTCCCGACAGACCCGGCAAAAAATAAATATTTTTATTTATTTTTGGAATTATCAGGACCATTTTTAAAGAAGGATATTCCGTTGTTAATGATAATTGATGATATACTCCCCGCCAGACTCAGCAGAGAACTCATGAATTATTTTAACTCGAGAACAACCCTTATTTGTGAAAGTGAATGTGAATCCTTTGTTAAAAACACTCGTTAAATACTCCCAATACTTTTGGTCATATTTTAATGAAATTTTCTCACCTCAAGACATCTTAGGAATCACTAATGTGACATTCTTCGAATTCCATCGTCGGTCAATCACATTTCTTAAAATATTTTTATATTTGCTTGAAAAATAAATTAAAATGCCTTTTATAATTATTTTTGAAGTAAAAGAAATTATCTAAAAAGACATTATATATGTAAAAATAATTCTCGAATCACTCGAATACTTTTGATAATGTTTCGATAACTATTTTTACTCGGACTATTTTGAGGAACAATTGATACTCCGACCATCTCAAGAAAAATCCTTTTATAGAGAATTTCCTTTACCTAAAATAATCTAAAAGACATTTTTTATTCGTGTGCATTGAAATGTCACCTATAATTTTTTGTTTTTTTAAAGTAACAACACGTTCAATAAAAATAATAATAATAAACCAATGAAATTTATATATAAAGGAAAATAACATATAAAAATAAAATAAAATAAAAAACTAAAGTAATAATATATAATAATAATGATAACTACTATAATAAAAAGTAAAAATATATATACATATATAAAATATGAACTAGAATTATCAAAGCATTAAAAAACCTAATAATAAAGTGAGATAAAAATAGATAATAAATAAAAATGAACATAACGAAAATAAAAACTTACTTTTGCAAATATCTGAAGGTCGAATGCTCGGATTAATTCCTGAAAGAAAAAAAAAACTTTTTTTCTTTTCTTTTTTTCTTTCTTTTTTTATTCTTTTCTTTTTCTTTTTATTTTTATTTTTCTTTCTTTTCTTTTTCTTTTTCTTTTTATTTTTCTTTCTTTTCTTTTTATTTTTCTTTCTTTTTCTTTTTCTTTTTATTTTTCTTTTTCTTTTTTTCTTTTCTTTTCTTTTTCTTTTTCTTTTTCTTTTTCTTTCTTTCTTTCTTTCTTTCTTTCTTTCTTTCTTTCTTCCTTTTCTTTTCTTTTCTTTCTCTTTTTCTTTTTCTTTTTCTTTTCTTTTTCTTTTCTTTTTCTCTCCTTTTCTTTTTTTTTTTCTTTTTTTTCTCTTCTTTCTGCCTGGACCCAGGTCAAGCGCATGGACCCTGGGGCGGATCCGGGTTCGCGAGCGGACCCTGGCTCCTAATGAAATGGCACCGTTTGGTGCCACCTATATAAACCCAATATTTTTTTTTTAATTTCGTTTTCATTCTTCCCTCTCTCTCTCTACTCCTCCCTCTCTCAAATTCTCTCACTTCTCTCTAAAAAAACAAATCCCAAAAACCCTAAATGCCTAAAAATCGACGGTCGTGCCATCGTGCCGGCTGTCGCTCGTCGACCGTCGATGACCATCCGTCTTCGGTGGCCGATCACTTCCAAAATACACCGAGACTCTCCTATTCTTCTCATCTCTTCAGATCCAAACTTAGATTCTCCTAAAACCCTGTCATAACGGTTTTTTCGACCGCTACGACGTTGTTTTATGAAAACACAAAAAATGGAGTCGCCACCAATCTTTTTTGCTAGGTGTGATTGGCCACCTATTAAAACCGATTTTAGCAAAATATTTTAAAATTAATTAAAACATTTTTTAAAACCAATTTCGAAGTCCGCGCTTTGAACCAGAGTAAAAACAAAATTGGGTTCGGGAGTCGGTTACGTACGGGGAAGGATTAGCACCCCCGCAACGCCCGTTAGAAAACGGTACCATTTAATCACGTGTTATCTTTAATCTCGATTTAATGAATTTAACATCGGTATTTAAAACTAATTCTCTTTTTTATTTTCAAAAACATGTTTATTATTTTTTTTGAATTTTTTTATTATTATTTTTTTGAAAATGAAAATGGACACAGATTTATTATCAAAAATACTCATTAAATATTCCCGACACTCTCGATGGTATTTAACGAGATCTTCTCAGCTCAAGACATCTCAGGAATCACAACCGTGATATCCTTCGAATTCCGTCGTCGGCAATTTACATCCATTTTTATTTAAATGGTATGATGCGGATATTTAAATATCGGACGCATACGGCTTAACATATAACTATAAAATTAAACATGCGAATCGTAATATTAAAAACACATGCATGGCAAAATATTGAGCGCAATAAACATTCGCTCTTTATTCATTTTTTTATTTAGATTATTTCCATTTTTTTTAAAACGAAAACGAATTTTTGTATCGAGCTTGTCGCTAAATACTCCCACCACTCGTGGTGATATTTAACGAAATTGTCGCACCTCAAGATATCTTAAGAATCACTACCGTGACGTCCTTCGAATTCCGTCGTCGGTTATTCGCATTTATTAAAAATCCTTTTTTTTAAGTTAAATTAAAATGCTTTTAATAATTATTTCCAAAATAAAAGAAATTATCTATGTAAGAATAATTCTCAAACCATTCCAATACTTTCGATAATGTTTCGATTATTATTCTTACTCGGACCATTTCAAAGAACGATTGATACTCCGACCATCCCGAGAAAGAAATTCGTTTTTAGAAAAATTTATTTATCGAAAATAATTTTAAAAGACATGTATTACAAGAATTATTATTTTAATATTTTAAAATTGAAACAGAATAATAAAAATATATCGAATAAAAGACATGTATTACAAGAATTATTATTTTAATATTTTAAAATTGAAACAGAATAATAAAAATATATCGAATGCCGGACGAAAATAAATAAATACAAATAGTAATGAAAATAAATAAGAAAAATTAAAATCATACCTGTCAAATGTCGAGAATCCGAAATTTAAAATGCCGGACTTTATCTTCACAAAATCACCTGAAAAATGTCAAAAATAAAAAAAAAAATCAAAACTTCGAAAATCGATAATCGTAAAAATATTTTTAATATTTTTCTTCTTTTTTTTAAAAATTTTTTTTTTTTTTTGATTTGATTTGATTTTAATTTATTTTTTAATTTTTCTTTTTCTTTTTCTTTTTTTTTTATATTTTTATATTATTATTATTATTATTATTTTAATTTTTAATTTTTTTCTTTCTCTTTCTCTTTCTTTTTTTCTTTTCTTTTTTTTTCTTTTTCTTTTTTTCTTTTTCTTTCTTTTTTTTTCCTGGCCCAAAACTCCTGGTTTTGGGCTGCTGAGCCCAAAGCCAGGCCTGGCCTGCTGAGGCCTAGGCCTGGGCCGGATCCGGTTTGGGCCTGATATCTTCTTCTTCTTTTTTTTTTTTGAGGGGGCACCGTGCGGACCCGGGTCGGTTCCGGGTCCAGGCGCGGACCCCTCTTGCTTCAAACGGCGCCGTTTAGGCGCTAAACAGTTATTTTTTTCTTTTTTTTTCGGGTCGGGCGCGCGGACCCTGGGTCCAAAACGGCGTCGTTTTGACGCCGAAAAGTTTTTTTTTTTTTAAAATAAGCGGGTGACCCGCGCGGACCCCGGGTCGACCCGCGGGTCGACGTGCGGGTCACCTTGACCCGCACCGGGGGCTATAAATAGCCTCCTTTTTATTTTTTTTCCATTTTTTCCATTTTTTTTTTGAATTCTCTCTCTCTCTTCCCCTTCGGCCAGAAACAACCCAGCTACCCCGAACCCAGAATCCGGCGGCCGGACCACCGTGCCGGCCACCGTCCACCGTCGCCGGCCAGACCATCGTGCCGGCCGCCGTCCACCGTCGCCGGCCGCCGCTCGCCGGCTGCCGGTAACTCCAAATTTCAGATCCGAGGGGGTTTCGACCCCCTCGTCACGGATCCGGGCTCCGTTTTGCCCGGATCTTCCCAGAAATACCTAGATCTAGGTTTCGAAGCTTTTTTTTTTGGCTGCTGTGGTTTTTTTTTGCTTGTGGTTTGTTGTTTTTTCTTTTTTTTTTTGCAGGGTTGGTTTCGGAGAGGGGGGCCGGTCTGGTTTTTTTGCTAAAGGGAGAGTCCGAACCAGTGAAGGCTCGGATCTGGGGGGTTTCGGTTTTTTTTTTCGAGGACCCAGATCTGGGGTTTTTTTGGTGAAAGGGGGGTTTCCGATCTGGATCCCCTTGCTCAGAGGGAGTCCGAACGGTTGTGGGGGTCCTCCCTGGTTTTCTTTCGAATCTAGGGCCGCCTCCGGGAGGGGTCCGAATCGGTGGGGTCTCCTCCCCTCTCCTTTTGTTAGTCCGGATCTCTGGGTTTTTATGGGGGATGGTTGAGTGTTTGGGGGTTGAGGGGTTGGTGGAGGGTAGAGGGTTGGCAGGGGTAGGTCGGCTTCCGTGTCTGGTGGCTGGCGTGTGGCAGAGGGCTGTCAGGGGTAGGGTTTCTGCTGCCTAGGGGTTCCTAGGGTTAGGTTTGGGTTGGGAGATGAGCCAGTGGGCAGGCCCGAAAATTGGGCCTGAAAATTGGGCCTGGTGCTTGGGCCTGATTGGGCCTGTGTTTGGGCCTAAATCGGGCTGGGTTTGTAGATTGGGCCTGCTGAATAGCAGGCCCGATTCGCACTTGGTCCGGGTTGGATTCGAATCCGACCCGGACGAAAATTGGTTATTACAGCTGCCCCTCTTTGCACATTGCTGGGAATCAGGAATAGGGCAAAGACAGTATAACCAATTTTGTCCGGTTATTGAGATCCATTTTTTGTGAGCCTCTATCTTTTTGAAAAATAAATTGCTCCTCTAATCAGAGGCTCTATCTTTTTGAAAAATAAATTGCTCCTCTAATCAGAGGCTCTATCACTTGGAAAAATAAATTGCTCCTCTAATCAGAGGCTCTATCACTTGGAAAATAAATTGCTCCTCTCATCAGAGGCTCCACAACTTTGAAATTTAAATTGCTCCTCTCATCAGAGGCTCTATCACTTGGAAAAATAAATTGCTCCTATTGCTCCTCTAATCAGAGGCTCCACAACTTTGAAAATAAATTGCTCCTCTAGTCAGAGGCTCTATCACTTGGAAAAATAAAAATTGCTCCTATTGCTCCTCTAATCAGAGGCTCCACAACTTTGAGAATAAATTGCTCCTCTAATCAGAGGCTCTATCACTTGGAAAAATAAATGGATCCTCTCTTCAGAGGCTCCATGACTTTGAAAATAAATTGCTCCTCTCATCAGAGGCTCGACAACTTTGAAATTTAAATTGCTCCTCTCATCAGAGGCTCGACAACTTTGAAATTTAAATTGCTCTTCTCATCAGAGGCTCCACCACTTGGAAAATAAATTGCTCCTCTAATCAGAGGCTTCACAACTTTGAAAATAAATTGCTCCTCTCATCAGAGGCTCCACAACTTTGAAAATAAATTGCTCCTCTCATCAGAGGCTTTATCACTTGGAAAAATAAATTGCTCCTCTCATCAGAGGCTCTATCACTTGGAAAAATAAATTGCTCCTCTAATCAGAGGCTTCACAACTTTGAAAATAAATTCCTCCTCTAATCAGAGGCTCTATCCTTTTAAAAATAAATTGCTCCTCTCATCAGAGGCTCCACAACTTTGAAAATAAATTGCTCCTCTCATCAGAGGCTCCACGACTTTGAAAATAAATTGCTCCTCTCATCAGAGGCTCTACAACTTTGAAAATAAATTGCTCCTCTAATCAGAGGCTCCACGACTTTGAAAATAAATTGCTCCTCTCATCAGAGGCTCTACAACTTTGAAAATAAACTGCTCCTCTCATCAGAGGCTCCACAACTTTGAAAATTTAAAAATGAACTTCGAATTTTTTTTGACAATGAGTTTGAACACAACTTAGATCATCACCTCACTTACTACCTTAGTCTTACGAAAGTGAAGACTCATTCTGGATATCCCATCTCTTTCTCGTTTTGTTTTGAAATTCCTTGTCAGATTCTTCAGATATCGCCACTTGACTAATCATACCGAGGCTCGACCTTTCTTAAAGTAACGAGTTTGACTTCGCAAGAATTGAAAATGGTACCCGGAGATTTTTTAAAAAAATGTCATTTTGAAAGATGTTACCCGGGGGTTTTTGAAAGCAGATACTTGGAGATCTAAAAACGTTACTTCTTTGAAAGTGGTGCCCGAAGGTCTTATTCTTGACTTTGAGAATGATGCTCAGAGGTCTTTGTCAATGATTTTTTTTTAGAAAGGTGCCCGGAGGTCTTGAAAGCATGATTTTTGAGGATAATGCCCGGAGATCTTGAAACAGGTGCCCGGAGGTCTTAAAAGAGGTTTTTTCATTGAAAATGGTGCCCGGAGGTCTTATCCATGATTCTTGAGAATAATGCTCGGAGGTCTTGAAACAGGTGCCCGGAGGTCTTGAAACAGGTGCCCGGAGGTCTTTTAAAAATGTCTTTTCTTTGAAAATGGTACCCGGAGGTCTTATCCGTGATTTTTGAGAATAGTGTCCGGAGGTCTTGAAGACATGACTTTTCTTTGAAAATGGTGCCCGGAGGTCTTATCCATGATTTTCGAGAATAGTGCTCGGAGGTCTTGAGAACAGATGCCCGGAGGTCTTATAAAAATTATCTTTTCTTTGAAAATGGTGCCCGGAGATCTTAAAAGAGATGCCCGGAGGTCTGTAAAAATGTCTTTTCATTGAAAATGGCGCCCGGAGGTCTTATCCATGGATTTTTGAGACTAGTGCCCTGAGGTCTTAAAAATGTAACCCGGAGGTTTTAAAACAGATGCCCCTAGGTCTTTTTTTTTTTTAATTTTCTATCATTTTGAAAAAATAAATTGCTCCTCTAATCAGAGGCTCCACAACTTTGAAAATAAATTGCTCCTCTCATCAGAGGCTCCACAACTTAGAAAATAAATTGCTCCTCTCATCAGAGGCTCCACAACTTTGAAAATAAATTGCTCCTCTCATCAGAGGCTCCACAACTTTGAAAATAAATTGCTCCTCTCATCAGAGGCTCCACAACTTTGAAAATAAATTGCTCCTCTCATCAGAGGCTTCACAACTTTGAAAATAAATTGCTCCTCTCATCAGAGGCTTCACAACTTTGAAAATAAATTCTTTTCCTGTGCCCGGAGGACTTAAAAGAGGTAACCCGGAGGTTTTAAAAGAGATGCCCGGAGGTCTTGGTGATCATACCTGAAGATCATATCTTGGAAGAAAATCTCACTGAATGTTCGAATTCAAATGTCAAAATTTCAAATAGTCAATGTCATGCATGAAATATGAATGTCATGCGATGTCAATGCGTATGCCCCTGATGATGCATGTGCAAGTATCTTCGGATACTGTACACATTTTACGACACGATGTAGATGCAAAACTTAACAAATATGCGAATGTTCATGAATGATGCGAATGTTCCCCATTTTTTTTCTGATCTTGGTTCAGCTTTTCAAATTGTTTTTCCTCTTCGAAACAGAGTGTATCCTGAAACGCTCGTGCCTCGTACGAGATCAACCCTTTTCTTCACTTTGGAACTATCGCTTTGCCCCGATAGTTTTTCAAAATTTTATCAACTGGAGTCCGAGTCAAATGTTCATTTCTTCTACCTTACTAGTTCCATACCTCTGGGCCAGAAGTGCCTTCGTCTTATGCCAACATCGGAAATGGTTTCTTCCAAAAGTATTTTCATTTATCTGCTTTTGCTTGCTTCCTTTTTTTTGAAAAATATTTGCTTATTTACTGAAAACTTTTGAGCTAAAAATGTCATCATCTGATATTGTGATATCCACATCTCTTGAAGATTGATGATCACTGTTAGAAGTTTTTCTGAGTGTCCATTCGGCTTTTTTCAAATTAAGTCGGAAGGCTTGGTACCGCAAGATTTTGGTTGATCCAAGGAGACTTCACAACAGGAAAAATGTATATCCTTTCTAGACTCACAAATGGAACAGATTTTATAGAACATGATTTTTTGGACTCAAACAAATTCAACCTTTTTTTTAGTTTCCAAATCATGGCGTTTTGACATACATCAAGGCTAGCTGGGGTGTTCAAACTGGAGAATTAATTCTGGAAAGGAAAACGGTCTCAGTTTTTTAAAGTCAAACCTCCAAACGAGAGTTGACAGTTTTGGAATATTTTGGAATTCCCAGATGTTCCTTAACTTCTTCAAAATGACGACTTCTTTTGTTATGGCCTCGACGATACCATAAGCAGCACCGAAATTCTCCCATTTTACTCTAGACTGCCCATGTCGGGTTTTCACCCTAGAGTCTCCTTCTTTCCATTTTTCATTTTTTTTCTTAAATGTTTCACCATGCATTCAAGAAATCAAGACTTATCCAAAAAGATTTTTAACCAAAAAGGAGACCGAAGTCTCATGCATTTCTCTAAGAATAGACTCATCAATTTAAATGACCATGCTCGATCAAAATGGTCTTTTTCAAGTACGTAATGTAGGCCGAGGTTCGAGGTTCTGAAAAAAAGATAGATAGGCCCAAACATGTGTTCAAGGTGATCAAATCAAGGATCATTTCATGAGGAGGATTCTCTTCGAAACATTTGTCTTTTCTGAGCTTTTCTCTTCATCCGATGATTTTCATTCGTTCTTTTCTTCTTTTTCTATTTTTTTTTGCTTTCATTTTTCTTTTTATCTCCCTTTTTTTTTTTTTTTTTTGCATTTCTATTTTGACAAGTTGAACCCGTAGTCATTTGGAAGCTCAAATTTCTCTTTGATTCAAGACATTCTTTTTTTTCGTTTTTGAACCAAGACTTCACTATCTGTGACCTTTAAAAAAAATCCTTCCTCGTATTTGCCCACTAATGTGGAGGGTGATCCTTGATCGGGGTTGAAAGAACGAAAGTATTCATTAGGCTCAAAAGGGGTAGCAAAAGGATATTTTATAATTTGTGAAAGGATGATGAAAGATGGCCATTTTTCATCCCGAACACAAGTACGTAAATCGAAGAGTCATTCCCTAGAGGAAAATAGTGAAAATGTTTTTTTCTTTCTTGAAACCATCTTGAATTTTATAAATGCATGATGTCACACTCATTTTTCATTTTTTCTTTTCTTTTTTTTTTTCATTTTTTTTCATTTTTTTTTGCATGCTCCGAAAATTACTTCATCTTTATTCACCACCTGTCCTCCATATCTCCGCATGATGCACCAGGATTGGTCATACAAATGAGAATTCGTATCATAACGAGGAACACCTCGAGTCTTTTTTTTTTTGCTCTCCGAAGGGACAAGAAGAAATATGGCTCGAAAACAGCTTTTTTCTAGGAACACGAGAAAATCAGGTTTAATCATTGTTACCCGAGATGTTAATCATGATGTGACGTCTGGGCAACTCTTGTTTTGTGGTTACGGAAAGGGATGTGAATGGTTTTGGCATAACCTTGACACACATCAATTTACCATAATTCAGATTCTTGAAAAAGGTTTGACTTGTTTGAGACACAAAAAGCTCGGATTTTCTTAAAAAGTTTGTTCCATTGCTCATAACCTAAACTAGGATCTGCATTTTCCTTATTGCACTGACTATGGTCTTGAAATTCAACAATATATTACTGGAAGCATTGACTGTTTCAAACTCAAAGGATTCAAGCATAGGCAAGTCCGAAAGAGAGGGGAAGGGTGTTGGGTCATTTCTAACAATGATCACCAATAATCTCGAGATATTTCATCATTTCTTAGCGTGAAGGAAGATTTTTTTCTTTTAAGAATGCGCTCTTCAAAATCAAGAATTTCCTTAATGTTTATTTTTGCAAATTCAAATTAAAGCACAATAAACACAAAGCCTTTGAAATTCAAAATTTATTTATTTCATGAGGATGCCAACATAAGACAAGTGCTTTCATGATGAGGCATAGAACTACATGCATATTCCTCAATGCTTGTTGACATGCTTTCAAAGGTAACCATTCTCATCCTCAAAACCCGCGGTGAAGAAACCGATTTCTGGCAATGCGGATTTCCACAGTTCGACTAGCTCTGGAGTCAAAATGCCATTGTGGACAAGACCTTCGATCTTTTCCTTCAGTCGTCTGCATTTTTCAGTTGAATGTCCGATTGCCCCTATGTGATACTCACACTTGCTGTTCGGGTCATAACTCCGTGCTGATGGATTTGGAGCTGTTTCCAAAGGCACAGGGGTGAGATATCGGTTCCTTATTAGTAATTGCAACAGGTCAGAGATTGGGACTGAAAATTTCTCTTGGTTGCCCCTCGGTCGTTTCTGGGAAGCATGCCTAGTTGCAAGGGCTGGCATAGTTGCAAGGACATTGGTAGAGTAACACGATTGATATGGAGAGACCCGGGGATACGGAATGAATTCACCCATAGCCTGGACATGCTCCTCCTTCCTTTCAGGTGTCTCGTTTCCCTCGGCATTGGATGTCTCATTTCCCTCGAGTTTTCCGTTCTTGATAGCATTCTCAATCATCTCTCCTGAGGCCACCATATCTGCAAAATTCTTTGTGGCATTTCCAACGAGTCTATCATAGTACGGAGCATGCAGTGTACTCACAAAAAGGACAGTAATTTCCTTTTGAGTCAGAGCCGGTCGTACTTGGGTGGCCATGTCCATCCACCTCTGAGCATATTCTTTGAAGCTCTCAGTGGCCTCTTTCTCCATATTTTGCAAGGTCAACCTATCTGGTGCCATGTCGATCATGTGCTTATACTGAGTCTTGAAAGATTTTGCCAAATCTTTCCAAGAACGGATATGGTCCCGATCCAACTGATAATACCATCTCGCAGCCGACCCTGTTAGACTGTCTTAGAAGTAGTGGATTAACAGCTTGTCATTGTTGGTGTAGCCAGCCATTTTCTGACAAAACATCATGATGTGGATTGATGGACATTTCGATTCGTCATACTTTTCAAATTCAGGGACCTTGAATTTTGGCGGAATCACCAAATCCGGGACCAAGCTGAGCTCATTCGGATCCGTATTCCTGAAAACGTCTATTCCTTCTATGGCTTTGAGTCTCTCTTCAAACAGATCATACTTCTGTTGCACCTCTGTGTCTTCCACTTCCTTTGCCACACGTTTTTTCAGCTTTTCTTGTTCCAATGAACCATCTTGGCTTGGAATAATAACTGGGTATGAGGGGTGAAATTTTGAGTTCAATTGAAATTGTCCTCGGCCTTGTTGACTTGGTGGGTAAATCGGATCTTCGTTGTTGTTTACTTGAGGTCGAGGTTCTCTTCCTATGATCGATCCTTCAGCAACCCATTTTCCTCGAGTCAGCCTAGTCATCATTTCAATCATCTTGTCTATTTGCTCGCGTGACTCCTCTCGAGATTTTGTTATCTGTTCTCGTACTTCTTGCTGAGATCTGGCTAACTGTTCTTGTAGTTCTCTCTGTGCTCTTTCCACTCTATCCAGTCTATTTTGCTCATCCTCCATGGTTCCGGCCTGTGTCATAGAGGTACGCAGTGATTCTTATACCTCTGATTTGGAAGAGAAATCCTTTCAAACTTTTCAAAGCTAAACCGACTTCTTTTTTTATTCCTCAAGTGTGCTTCATGATGCATGAGCTATGAATGTCGTGAATGTAACACGATGCCCATATGATGCATGTAAAGAATAAACAAATTAATGCATGAGTATGTACAATGAGTGACCATGTATGTCACGAATGCAAGACCTTATTGTTATGAATGCAATCACAATGTCGATATGATGCATGTAAAGAATATATAAAATGATATACTGGTATATACAGAGAACGATCAAGTATGTCACTAATGTATTCTACAATGAATGACCGTGCATGTTATGGGTCTTATTATGACACAAATGTCCGAGTATTTATTCAACACTACCGGTTTGCAATTCTCATTTAATCAACAACAAGTGTTTATGCAATTTATCAAATGAGATTATTATCACCGTGAAATCAAAAAATACAACTATAAATGTACGTGCTTTATTTACAAGTGCATCAATGCATGAAATGTATGAGATGTATGAAAAAAAAAATTCATATTTACAAATTCAAAAAGTTAACGAACATTTGCTCCGACAGTATCGACTTATTTAAGCATCACAGTGCCTTCGGAGCGAAAAATGAAACTTATTGCGGGTAGCACGATGTACGTTCATCATTACCCGATTTACAGTTTGTTCGGAGTGCAAACAAATAGCGAAAGATCACCATGTTCCTTCCAAATTTCAAGGATATCCGATCGGAAATTCGATATGGCTCTACTCAAGTTCACTACATGAGGTTGAGTTAGGTTCTAAAAGGCTCCAAATTGCTCCATACTGTCGTCCGTGAAGGCTAGTAAGGCATCCCGATTTAAAACGGGTTCAATTTGTTGGAGTATATTTTCCAGGCTTATGCGGAGGTTATTGCCTCACGAAAGCGTAGGTACTTTACTTTCACCTAAAGGGATAAAGCTCGGGTATAGAGCTTATGTATGAAATGTATGTGCTCGTGTGTGAGAAGGAACAAGCAAACCTTCGACTATTTGTCTACGACTCTTTATTCTAAACATTCCACGATTTAAAAAAAATAAACGACATAAAAAAATATGAATCAAGAATTAACGAATATCAAAGTGTAATTGCAAGCAAAATAAAAATAAAGAAAGAAAGAAAGTAAAGAGAATTAAAATTAAATACCGATTAAATCCTTTAATTCGAGAAATTAAAACAACACATGATCAATTTGTGGCTCGACTCTCAAAAGGGTCCCCAGCGGAGTCGCCAAGCTGTCATAACGGTTTTTTCGACCGCTACGACGTTGTTTTATGAAAACACAAAAAATGGAGTCGCCACCAATCTTTTTTGCTAGGTGTGATTGGCCACCTATTAAAACCGATTTTAACAAAATATTTTAAAATTAATTAAAACATTTTTTAAAACCAATTTCGAAGTCCGCGCTTTGAACCAGAGTAAAAACAAAATTGGGTTCGGGAGTCGGTTACGTACGGGGAAGGATTAGCACCCCCGCAACGCCCGTTAGAAAACGGTACCATTTAATCACGTGTTATCTTTAATCTCGATTTAATGAATTTAACATCGGTATTTAAAACTAATTCTCTTTTTTATTTTCAAAAACATGTTTATTATTTTTTTTGAATTTTTTTATTATTATTTTTTTGAAAATGAAAATGGACACAGATTTATTATCGAAAATACTCATTAAATATTCTCGACACTCTCGGTGGTATTTAACGAGATCTTCTCAGCTCAAGACATCTCAGGAATCACAACCGTGATATCCTTCGAATTCCGTCGTCGGCAATTTACATCCATTTTTATTTAAATGCGTATGATGCGGATATTTAAATATCGGACGCATACGGCTTAACATATAACTATAAAATTAAACATGCGAATCGTAATATTAAAAACACATGCATGGCAAAATATCGAGCGCAATAAACATTCGCTCTTTATTCATTTTTTTATTTAGATTATTTCCATTTTTTTTAAAACGAAAACGAATTTTTGTATCGAGCTTGTCGCTAAATACTCCCACCACTCGTGGTGATATTTAACGAAATTCTCGCACCTCAAGATATCTTAAGAATCACTACAGTGACGTCCTTCGAATTCCGTCGTCGGTTATTCGCATTTATTAAAAATCCTTTTTTTTGAAAGTTAAATTAAAATGCTTTTAATAATTATTTCCGAAATAAAAGAAATTATCTATGTAAGAATAATTCTCGAACCATTCTGATACTTTCGATAATGTTTCGATTATTATTCTTACTCGGACCATTTCAAAGAACGATTGATACTCCGACCATCCCGAGAAAGAAATCCGTTTTTAGAAAATTTTATTTATCGAAAATAATTTTAAAAGACATGTATTAAGAGAATTATTATTTTAATATTTTAAAATTGAAACAGAATAATAAAAATATATCGAATGCCGGACGAAAATAAATAAATACAAATAGTATTGAAAATAAATAAGAAAAATTAAAATCATACCTGTCAAATGTCGAGAATCCGAAATTTAAAATGCCAGACTTTATCTTCACAAAATCACCTGAAAATGTCAAAAATAAAAAAAATCAAAACTTCGAAAATCGATAATCGTAAAAATATTTTTAATTTTTTTCTTCTTTTTTTTTTTAAATTTTTTTATTATTTTTTTTATTTGGTTCCGGGTCCAGGCGCGGACCCCTCTTGCTTCAAACGGCGCCGCTTCGGCGCCACAAAAACGGCACTATTTCGGCGCCATACAGTTTTTTTTTTTTGGTCGGGGCGCGCGGACCCCGGGTCGACCCGCGTGTCCACGCGCGGACCCTATGTCCAAAACGGCGTCGTTTTGAGGCCGAAAAGTTTTTTTTTTAAAAATAAGCGGGTGACCCGCGCGGACCCCGGGTCGACCCGCGGGTCGACGCGCGGGTCACCTTGACCCGCACCGGGGGCTATAAATATCCCCCTTTTATTTTTTTTTCCATTTTTTCCTTTTTTTTTTGAATTCTCTCTCTCTCTCTTCCCCTTCGGCCAGAAACAACCCAGCCACCCCGAACCCAGAATCTGGCGGCCGGACCACCGTCGCCGGCCGCCGCTCGCCGACTGCCGGCAAACTCTAAATTTCATATCCGAGGGGGTTTCGACCCCCTCGTCACGGATCCGGGCTCCGTTTTGCCCGAATCTTCCCAGAAATACCTAGATCTAGGTTTCGAAGCTTTTTTTTTTTTTTTGGCTGCTGTGGTTTTTTTTTTCTTGTGGTTTGTTGTTTTTTCTTTTTTTTTTGCAGGGTTGGTTTCGGAGACGGGGGCCGGTCTGGTTTTTTTGCTAAAGAGAGAGTCCGAACCAGTGAAGGCTCGGATCTGGGGGTTTCGGTTTTTTTTTCTTCGAGGACCCAGATCTAGGGTTTTTTGGTGAAAGAGGGGTTTCCGATCTGGATCCCCTTGCTCAGGGGGAGTCCGAACGGTGGGGGGGGTCCTCCCTGGTTTCTTTCGAATCTGGGGCCGCCTCCGGGAGGGGTCCGAATCGGTGGGGTCTCCTCCCCTCTCCTTTTGTTAGTCCGGATCTCTGGGTTTTTATGGGGGATGGTTGAGTGTTTGGGGGTTGAGGGGTTGGTGGAGGGTAGAGGGTTGGCAGGGGTACGTCGATTGCCGTGTCTGGTGGCTGGCGTGTGGCAGAGGGCTGTCAGGGGTAGGGTTTCTGCTGCCTAGGGGTTCCTAGGGTTAGGGTTAGGTTTGGGTTGGGAGATGAGCCAGTGGGCAGGCCCGAAAATTGGGCCTGAAAATTGGGCCTGGTGCTTGGGCCTGATTGGGCCTGTGTTTGGGCCCAAATTGGGCTGGGTTTGTAGATTGGGCCTGCTGAATAGGAGGCCCGGTTCGCACTTGGTCCGGGTCGGATTCGAATCCGACCCGGACGAAAATTGGTTATTACAAACCCTAGATTTTTTCTAGATCTACGCCTAAAGGTCGCAGCTTCAACTTCCCGATCTGGCGTCGTCCACCGTTGAATGGGGCTAAAAATCCGGTCGAGCCTTCTTCTGCCCTTCTCCTACATTTTCCCTGTTGGAAATCTCCCTAAACCCCTCTCAAACCGAAATAAACCCGAAATAAAAGTTTTTTTATATCACTGTTGGGATGTGTTTGGGGTTATGGCTTTTTTTGGATGAGTTTGGTAGGTCTCGGATATGGTTTTATTTTTGGTGTTGATTGTTGCTGCTAGTTTTTTTTCTTTGGGTTGCTGTCTTTTTTATTGTTGCGGGGTGGGTTAGTGTTTTGTGGGTAATGGGTCTTGGGTTTGGTCGTGTTTTGTGCTTGATGATCTTGGTTTTTACCAAGTGATAGTTTGAGCTGGATTTAGCATCCAAGAGGCCAAACTTTGAGCCAACCTTATTTTCATGTTTGTTTACATTTTCTTGCTTATATATTGTCATTCTCATATATTTGTCTTGCTGATTGTTCATGCATTCATTTCATCCCCACTTGATTTTTGACTTAAGCCAATCAATGGCTTAAAGCCAAGCTCTCATGAGCATGCTTGTGGAAAATTAATAGTCTAGAATGGGTTTTCTGGCTTTGTGATTTTTTTTACTACTCATCCTTGATCAAAATAAATTGATTTTTTAACTACATCCAGTAGTCATTTGAGAAATACCATGATATTTTTTTCATGATTTATAGAATTACTTATCATGGTTAAAAAAAATGGATTTTGCAAAGCAGTTTTTTACTCACTGTTTTGACTTTGGTAAAATTTTGATCTTGGTTCTTTTGCTCCAAAAATTAAGCTGATTTGTTTCTATGCAGATAAACATGTCCTAGGTCTACCCTAACTTTTACATATTTTTTTGAAGATTTTTAGAAAGGAAAAAAAAAAAAGGTTTTCAATACTACCTGTGAGAGACAGTGTTGTTTTTTTTAGAATTGGTAACTTTTTGTTTTGGTGAATTCGGTCATAGCATCCCTTGCTCCAAAAATTAAGCTGATTTTTTCCATCTATATCAACATGTTATAGATTTCCCCTAATTTTTTTAGATTTGTTGAAATTTTCTAGAAGGGTGGAAAAATCGGGTTTCAAAACTGGTTGTGAGAGTCTGATTTGTTGTTAAGAAATAATAAATTTATGTTTTTATTGGTACATTAAGAGGGGGCTGATTTAGAACAATAGCTACTGTCCTAGGTTAATTTCTAAGTCATTTTAATCATAAAATTTGATTTTCTAAAAGTCGGGTCAAGGGTGGTCAAACCCAGGTTTTCAAAGTTAAGAAAATAGAGCCTTTTTAAAGGGGAGTTTTCGGCCATGGTGCCATTTTCATCCAAAAATTTTCAAATTGTTTTCAAATTCAATCACAAAGTATTTTTGATTTAGAAAATTTGATTTAAAATCTTTTCCTAAGGTAGTCGATAATCTTTTTAAGTATACGGATATCCTTATTTAAAGCAAAAAATACACTTTCATGCATTACATTTTTCATATTCATGCATATTCTATGATATATAATTTTTGCTATGAATATTCTATGTTGATGTTATCGTTATTGTTTTGATTTAGATTTCATGGTGTTTTCATAGTGGTTATATGGTTATGGAAATTATATGTTATTCTATGCTTTTTGCTTAGACCTGCTCACGGGCCGAGCAGCCCGCCCGGCAGGCCCAGCCCGTATTGGGCCGGCCCTGGGCAAGATATTTTGTGTCCCGGCCCGGAATAGTAATTTTTATTATAATAATATTATTTTATTTAATTTTAATTATAAAAAAATAAAAAAAATAAAAAAATTATTTTTTTATTCCAATGAACAGTGTTTCGGGCCTAAACGGGTGGGCCGGGCCGACCCAGGGCCGAGCCTGGGCAGAGAAAATAAAAAAAAACCGGGCCGCGGCCCGGCCCGGCCCATGAGCAGCTCTATTTTTGCTTAGTCATTAATTATTTTGCCATATATTTAGGGTTTATTATGTTCATGCATTATTTTTTATTTACATGCATGTTTTATGATAATGTTATTTTATGTTTCATAACATGTCATGTTATTAATTCTATTGCTATGTCATTTAAACTATGCCATCTCATTTAGATTATGCCATGTCATTTAGATTATATCATGTCATTTAGATTTTACCATGTTATTTAGATTATGTTATGCCATCTAGATTTTGCTATGTCATCTTTTGCCATGTCATTAATAATGATTTGCATATTCATCTTTTTAAAATGTTTTTAATAAAGATAATGATTTTCAATAAAAAATAAATATATTTCCAGTTAGAATAATTCATGAGTTCTCTGCCGGGTTTGCTAAGGAGGATATCATCAATTATCATTAATAAAGGAATATCTTTCTTTCAAAAATGAAAATGATTCGAAAATTTTCCAAATAAATAAAAATTTCTATATTTTACCGGGTTTGCTAGAAAATATAGGAAAATTTTGAATTGATAAATTTTGGATTATTTTCAATTAAAAGTGGAATTATTTTTCTTTAAATTGGGAATTATTTTAAAATGCCAAATCTAAAACCAACTTTTACTGAAACTTGAGATAACACATGATTAATAAGGTACCATTTTATAAGGGCGTTGTGGGGGTGCTAATCCTTCCCCGCACATAACCGATTCCCTAACTCGCTTCTTTGATTTCTCTGGTTTAAAAGCGCAGACTTCGAAATTGGTTTTAAAATTGTTTTAATTAATTTTAAAATGTTTAACAAAACCGGTTTTAATAGGTGGCCGATCACACCTAGCTAAAAAAGATTGGTGGCAACTCCATTTCTTTTTCGAGATTGTTTTCAAACCCTCATTTTATTTCAAAAAGAATTAAGTCGTCTTTTTCTCTGTTTTTCTCCAATGTCACACTTAACGAGTAATGTCTTGTGATGAGACTTGTTATCTTTTAGATTGCGACAAGGGCTATATTAGGAAAAAATCCAGGGTTAGGTGGATTCATGAAGGTGATCAAAACACTGAGTTTTTTCACAAAATGATGACTACTAAGCTAAGTAGCAACTCTATAAAGTCCTAACTGATGCTAATGGCAACAAGCTAGACATTTTCCCACTAATCTCCAATAAGGCGGTTTCCTTTTCAAGAACTTATTTGGTACACCTGATCCTAAGGTCACTAGATGCTCTCAAAACATATTGGCTAAGCTTTCTAAGTCTCAATAACCGATGAGGACAAAGAATCTCTAATTATACATGTCTCAAGAGAGGAAATCAAAGAAACCATGTTTTCCCAAAATGGTGAGAAAGTAGCAGGCCCTGATGGATACACAATAAAATTCTTTAAAGCAGCCTGGGCTATAATCGGTGATGATATCGTTGATGCAATCCAATATTGCTTTAAGTCTGGGAATATGCTACCTGCCTTTAACTCAACCATCATTACTTTAGTCCCAAAATGCAGTAATCCTAGCACTCTTAGAGACTTTAGGCCCATAGCTTGCTGTTTTGTGGTTTACAAATGCATCACCAAGTTATTATCCAATATACTCAACAAATGCCTCCCCTCCATAGTCAGTAGCTATCAAAGTGCTTTTATCTAGGGATGGCAAAACCCGATCCGACCGATGGATTTCGAACCGATCCGATCCGAATGGAGAGGTTTTTTTTTTGAACAATGGAGGCGGGGCGGGGCGGGGCCGTTTTTTTTGTCTGAAAGGCGGGGATGGAGCAGTTGTGGTAATTGCCTGCTCCGCCCCGCCTCGAATAGTGAAATTACAATTTTACCCTTACATATTTAGCTTTTAAATGAATAATAAAATAATATAATTAAACTTATTATTTTTATGTTTATATTTAATTTATTTTTAAAATGCTTTATTATTTGAAAAAAATAAAAATAATTAATAAATATCAAATGGGGCGGAGCGGGGCGGGGCGGTTATGGATGTAACCGACATCCATGGAGGTGGTAGTGGTATTGAAATTTCAACATCCATGGCGGAGCGGGGCGGGGCGCGGAGCAGTACAATGGCGGGGCGGGGGCGGATACTGCAAAATCCGCCCCCGCCCCGCTCCATTGCCATCCCTACTTTTATCCCAAGAAGAAGCATAACTAAAAATATGATGTTGGCTTAAGAGCTGGTAAGAGGGTATTGTCGAACATCTTTATGACTTAGATGTGCTATTAAATAGACCTACAAAAGGATTTTGACTCTTTGAGTTGGAGCGTTATCTTTATTGTATATCAGCCCTGAAAATTCCTGAGGAATTCATCTGTTAGATTAGAAATTGACTTACTACTCCCATGTTCTCAATCTCTATAAATGGTGGACTTGTAGGATAATTTAAAGTGAAGTATTTCAACAAATATATAAACAACGAGGAAGCGATTATTACTTAGTTGTTTTCCTATGCAAGGATCCTTTAAAGAATGAGAAAATAATCACAATTAGGTGACTAAGGCAACCTTGTAATAAACTTGATGAAGTAACTCCAAGGAACAATTCCATAACCTTCCTTGCTTTCCAAACCAGAATGCTATAGTCTTTCATTTCTCTTGATTTCTCACTAATATTTAAGATCTCTCTACTCTCTTAATTCTTTAGTATTTTGTTCTCACAAAATACTCCAAAAAACTCTTAATATTTCACACACACTTAGAGATCTCTGGCCTTTCATTACAAGCTTAATAAAGTCCTCCATGATCTTTGATAAAGTGTTAGTCTACATTAGTGGAGAGAGAGATGAAAAGCAAACATATGAGAATCTAGTACTAATTCGTATTTTGCATTCGCATAAACTTATTTGGATTGCATGCAACGATTTGCAAAGAGATTATACATACACATATTGGAAATCTATTCGAGCATGAGGCATACGATTGAATTGAATCATAAATTTGGATTATGTTTGTGTTCTACTTTGAGTCGGGATTCTGAGATAACTTTTGAGGACAATTAAGGGAATCATTGTTTAAGTGCATCCATCTCTAGTTATGCTTTGTTTCGTTTGTTTTGCTCGAGGACTAACAAAATCTTAAGTTTCGGAGTGTGATAACTCTATGAAATAAAGTTATTTTATCATATTTTGTACATTTAAATTAGCTAAGTCCTTGTAGTTTAAACTCTTAATTAATTATTTCTAGTTGTTTTTAGATTATTTTTATTTATTTATTTTATGTTTAAATTAGTTATAAATTTAATGTCTTTTGTATCTTTGCAGAATCCTAAAGCAAGAAGGAGAAAATCAGTTTATATATGGAAAGTCCAAGCTGGAAGCTGTTACTTGCCCACAAAGTTTTCCTTCTTCAGGCTTTTGGAGCTCTATAAATAGGAACCATTTAGGATTTAATTATACATTCCTTCTTAGCTTTTATAATTTCTTAGTTTTCTTAAACCTAGTTTTCTTAAGAGGAGAGCAGCCACCACAAGTCTGCAAGGAGCTAAAGAGATTTTGGAGGATTGAAGAATGAAGACTTGACAAACCTTAGTTTTCTCTTTTCCCTTAATCTTCTTTATTTTTCTTGTAATATTTATGATGGTGAAACTCTTTTGTTTTATGTTTTAATTATTTAGCATGAACTAATTTACTTTTTCTAGGATTGCAATGGAACTCAACATGTAGTTTGAATTATTTTACTCTCTTGCTTGATTTAATGATATTTGATGTTGTTTATTCAATCTTGTGCTTAATGCTTCTAATTGTTTGGCCACCAATTAGATTGATTTGGTAAGCTAAATACAACTTGACAAAGGTAGTTTAGTGTTAGACATAGATTGAATAACACATGTTTCAGATTCATTTATTATAATGAATTGAGTTGCATGCAGGGTAGAAATATACTTACGTATCATGTGTAACCAATGTTAGAGTCTAAACTTAATGAGTTTCTTTTTAATTCAATTATCATATAGTTAATTGGTTAAAAGATATATTTTTATAAGACCATCTATAGATACTTAAAAATAGATTAGAACTCTAGGTTAACAACTCATTGTCATTAATCAAGTTAAGAGAGTATGAGAGATTCATACGAAGTGTTGAGGGAAATTGTAATCCTAGGTTTTTCTCAATTTATTTAATCCAAGTTTTAATTTACTTTCTTTTGTTATTATCTTTTATTAGCTTCTTTTTAAATAATAATCTTTAATTAATTATTTGGATAAAATTAAGTTGTTTTAATTTTAGTACTTAACGAATTTGGTAATAATTTCTCGTAAGATCGATACTCTACAATTCATTATATTACTTGTTAATGATATGTGCACTTGCGTGGTTAAATCCGACAATAACTATAAAACAATATAGCTCGCCCACAACATTTTTATTTTACTTAAACCTGGTAAGATTGGACACGACACACAAAAATAATTAAAATATGACACGAAACACGACAAAAAAAAAAAAAAAGACACGAACATAACACGAATACACGAACATGTCAAAATGTATATAATACAAATTATTAATACGTCAAAATTTATATAAATGTAAAACACCTTAAACACGATTACGACACTATAAAATATATGAACACGACATGAATACATGAATTACCAAGTCTAACTTTTACGAAGCATTCCTTTGTTGGTTCTCTCTCGCTATCACTTCACTGCAAAAATAGTCAAGGAAACGAGAAAAAGATAATGTTACCTGCAACTTTACAAAGTATTCACAACAGCGTACATGCAGAGTAAAATTGAAGTAAATTCTTCCAAATGTGACGAAGCTTAGTACCGGAGAGCACAGGTGAGTTTGGCTGCCTTGTCGAACTCTTGGTTCTCTCTTGCTTTCAAGATTTGGAACATCAAAGCAAGGCGGATTTGGGTGTTCACACTCTGCTGCATTATTAGGTTAGTCTCGTTCCGAAGTTGCTCACATTCCAATTCAATGGCTTCAAATTTTTCTCTTACTTGTCTTTGCCCCTCTTTGATCTTCTTTTGTTCCTCACTTATTTCTTCCATATCCGATTTTAGTTTTCTCAGGCTGCCATTTAGTTTTTTCAACCTTTTTCTTTTCTGGTACAAAAGTTCCATTATTTTTACATAACAAGGTAATAGGCGAAGATAATAAGCTATCAAGGCCTTAGCATAATTGGATTTGGAAGAAGAGACATTCTAAGGTGATAAACAATCAAGAATGAAAACCTGAGAAGAGAAGCGATTGAGACTTGGGATGTTGGCAAATTACTTGAATTGTTCTTTGAGGGAGATTATGAATTGATTATTAAATTTAGGAAAAACAAACTTCATCCTAATCCTAATTAATCTCAATCAAAATTAATTAAATTGAAAAAATCACTTTTTGATATAGTTTTTATTGAGTTGTTATAATTGATAAAATTTAAAAGTGTAATTGTAATAATTTTAAAATATTTAGAAATTAAAAATATAAAATTTCAAACTGTTGAATTTAAACAAGTATATATAATACTATAGCCTCAAAAAAGAACAAACATATACTTGCAATTTGAGGTGGTAATTGAATTGTTTCGGATCTTCTTATTTCAGGTTCGGATTATATTGGATTTAGATTTTTCGAATTCGAGTCATTTTGGGTACAAACTATTTTCAATTCGAACTTTTTTGGGTTTTTATTTTTATTAATTAAAAATTATTTAATTACAATTCGAACATTCTTATTTTTAGTATTAAATTCGAGTTATTACAAGTTTATGATCGGATCGGTTTTGAGTTTGTATCATTTCGGATTCTAGTCATTTCAGGTTCAGATCATTTCGGACTTAGGTAATTTTGGGTTTAGATTTTCTCAGGTTTGAGTTTTTAACTTTTTTGATCAAATCGAGTTTAAATTGACTCGGGTTTGGACTTTTTTAAAGAGATTTTTCAATTCATGTTCATTTTGTAACCTCTACTTGTAATGTAAATGAAGACAAATGCTAATTAGCTAAAATAAAAATAAATAAATAAATAAATACAATATAAATAAAATATACAAAATAAAAGTCAGAATTTTTTTTTTAAAAAATAAACTTAAAATGTACCTGATTGCCTATCGCGCGAGTTGTAAGGAGTGCTTTTGGAAAAGCAAGGGGACGACAATATTTCCTCCTACACAAAAACATGGGATGCATTATTTTCATTCCTTTGAGTAATCTAATTTTCCTCCCAAATACCCATTTATACTATACTCCTGATGCGCGCGAGATCGCAAGGCTTCCGGTGGATTGTCGAACGATTCGTTTATACGCACGCGACTCAACCCCACAGCATCGGCCGTCCTTCATTTTTGCCTTTTGATTGGTCAATTCCAATTACTAAAATACAAAGAGACAAAAAGACTGACTCCACTATTAGTTTGGCTCCAACAAAGTCCACCAATCAAATAAATAATAGAAAAGGACCTTATGAGTAGAACTGATAATTCAATTAGTATATTCGTATTTGTGTATTTTTTTCATATTTAAAGTGTTTTATTTTTATATAAATTTTGATGTGTTATATAAATTTTGACATATTTATATATTCGGGTTGTATCTGTATTTTTTTTCGTGTCATGTCGTATTCTAATTTTTTTTATATCATATTTATATAGTGTAATCGTGTCGTGTTCAATATTATCAAATCTATTTACGAGACAACATTGCAATAACACTGTATTCTTTCTTTTTCAAATTAATCTATCATAACTGTGCAGTTTTTAAACTCTCTCAAAGGTTGTTAAAATATTATCATGTATTTTTTTTATTTTTAATATATTTTAAAGGGGTGTGTAACAATCCTTTAAATTCGTTAATAAAATCTAAAATTTTATCGATCTTACATGAGGTAATTTTTTTTTTTTTTAAGTTTACTTTTTCTTTGGAAGGTCTTGAAATAATGTTTATTTTCTCAAAATAAAAGCATTTTTAAAATATTTTGTCATTTATTATAATTTTAATTTATGTAAATCTGTCTAACTAAAAAAAATTATAAAGTAAAGAACAAAATTTTTATTTTTATTTCATTTAGAAGTTTGACATTCAATTTTGAGATGAAAACAATGCTTTTTTATTAAAAATGTGATTATGCGTCGGGTTGCGGTCCGATTTTTTTTTTTTAATCCAGACTCAATCTTGGACGGACCCAAACTGACCTACCGACCCGATTTACTATTCACATAATAATAAAAATTAAAAAATATATATTTTTATATTAATATTTAGATATTATATAATTAAATTTAAATATTTTTTTTAATAGTTAACAGTGATTCGGACCGAGTCGGATCGAACCAGACCAATCCGAATCAAGAATATCTCCACCAAGCTGAGTTCAATATGGACTGAACGAACTATCCGACCCTTGAACAAATTTGCTGTTTCATATGATCCGTTGATCCGACTAATATTATTGTTTGACTACGTCAGAAGTCATTATTAAACTCTACCAAATATCACCAATCCCATTTGGAAAATGTTAGGAAAGTGGCAAATCATGAGACAAATGAATAATGTAAAAAAAAAAAAAAAATTGGTTAATAATCAATTAGTTTGTTGGTAAAAGGTTAAATTTTTAATTTTAATAATCAGAATTTTATGATTAATATTTGATAATCTCAATTATCAAAAATTAAACAAGTAAACCTCGTATTCGTACCTGCAGGTTATCTTGTTTTACTTTAAACTTTTTTAGTGTCTCAAAATTCCAATCGCCCCGATCAAGCATCGTCATCAGCTAAAATAACCCAAAATTTCTTCTGTTTTGTTAACCCCCCAAATAGCCCTTTTTCTCTTTTCCTGGGAAACAAAAGAAAAAGAAAAAGAAGAAGAATTATCTAATGGGCGGCTTTTGATAAAGAGATAGAATCCAGGATAAGTAATCTTAGGAACAAGGAAACAGGAAAAAGAGAATAACAATGAAAAAGTGAAGAAAAAAAATGTGAGGTAGCGAATTTAATGATCCAGAAAACTTCTGAAGGAAGGCCAAGGTTGCTTAACAATTAAGTACACCTATTAATTTCGATTCTAACCCGAAAAATTCGATCAACATATCCAAATTCGTTCCCGATTCAACCTAATTTGATCAGAAAATTCAACAACTCGAACCCGATCCAACTCGAAACAAAAAATAATCTAAATCCGAAATAATCCGAATCTAAATTGATATAAACCCGAATTGACCCAAACTCGAAATGAGCCGAACACAAATTGACCCGAATAATTAACCTCAAATGATCCGAACTTAAATTAAGTATAATTCTAGTTTAAAACATTAATTTAATAAAAATAATAACTATAACATAAATTATTAATTTTATAACTTGTAATTACTATTTTTTAATATGATAAAGTATTCATTATGCTATCAATGGCTGTGCAAAAAATTTGAAAATGAAAAAAAAAATAGATATTATTATATATAATGTTAGGATATTAGGAATTAAAATTTTAATCAATCGGGTATAAATCAATCTTAATATCTTTATTTTAAATCAAACTGTTTGATTAGATAAATAATGAGTTTGTTGTATTTTTTTTATAAGTAAGTTTGTTATATTATTAACACAAAAACCTTCTTAAATTAATTGTTCAAGACTAGACCTGTTCAAGGGCCAAGTAACCCGCCCGGCCCGATCCGGGCCGGGCCGGGCTTGGGTATGATTATTTGTAATTCGGGTCGATCAGTACGAATTACTATTCAACAATTAAAAAATATTTTTTGATTTAAATTTAATTATAAAAATATATAAATATTAATATAAATATAGTTTTTTAATATTTTAATAATTTATGAATAGTAAAATGGGCTTATGGCCCAGCCTGAAATGGGCTTGGGCAAGAAAAAATATTTATTCCCGAAACCTAGGCCCGGCCCGACCCATGAGCACCTCTATTTAAGACTTCAAAATAATTGTTCAAATACTAAAATAGTCTTTTAAATATATAGTAATCTCTTAAATAAATAATAAAATATTATATCAATTATGATAATTTTATAATAAAATTTTAAATAAATTATATATTTTAATTATTATGTATATACTTATGATAATCTCATATCATTTTTTCTCGTTATACATATTATTTAAAATAAAAGTATTATTTTTATTTTAAAAGTATAATTCATTCTCATGTAATTTAGAATAAAGTACATAAAATAGGGTGTTAATAATGAAACGTATATTTTATCATAATGATTTGTATGCTATGTTATAATAATATCTTATCATGTAATTTAGATCAAATTATATAATTTCTTATCATTATATATTTTATTTTTAGAGTAAATATGTTGTTTTTATTTTAAATGTATTAAGTTTTATCATGTAATTTTCTAAAAATATATAAAATAGATTATTGATATGTGTATTATTATAATGATTTGTATATTATGTTATAACAATATATTTACAAATATATAAATGGATTGGTTTAACGATTTCAGGTATACAATAATACTTTTTTAAGTAAAACAGATACTCGACATAAAAATTGTTGGATTATGCTTCAATAAAAAAAAAAAATTGAGTTAGATAAATATTTATTTTTAAATTAAAAATTACAATATCTATATTTATTGTTAAATATTATTTATTATTTATATTTTATATTTTAATAAAATTTTAATATTAATTGAATTTACATTGAATTTATGTATTTATTGAACGAGTTTTATTGACACTTAAAACTGAAAGCAGTTAGGCTAATAATTGAAATCCAGTCATTTCTCATTACAGAGACCAGTTTGAAATCCATTCATTTCTCATATACCTGCCTAATTATTGAAAGTAGGGTGCAAACATGCTGGAAAAATACTACCTTAATATGTTGCATATTGGCAAAATTAGTTCAACATCTCCTCATTCGGTAACAAAGCAAGTAATCAAAGTACATCTCAGATAGTGTGACAAAATAAGAGAAAGATGTAAATATCACTTCTGCATAATTGCAAGATAAATATATATAGTATTATAACAATGTGCAGCAAAGTTATAACTTGAACTCAATTTACCCTATTTTGATTGTTACAATCACAGATACAATAATAGAACAGACTTTACAAGAGACATAAGCCCCAACCTGAATTTGTCCCAACTCTCAGCTACATCCCCAATTGATGGTGACCATAACATCCTGTTCGGATCTTATCTTACAGACACCAAAGAAGAGAAGATAAGTTCTAATAATCATCTGAAAATGCATGTCATACTTTCCTTTTTTTAATCTCCAAGTCAGCTTCAAAGCAATCTTCCCTCCTATCCAGGATTTAATTATATTCTTCAGTGTTGTCAAGGGCGCAAGGCACACTCTAGGCGCTAGAACCTTTATATTGCCTCAGGCGCAAAGCGCAAAAAAAAAAAAAAAAAACGCTCGCCTGAGTGTATTAAGGTGCAATATGTATATGTGTGTTTTTATATATGTGTCTGTATATATAATAAGCTTAAGATATATAATTATGATAATAAACTCTAAAGAGTTGTTCAGTTTATATACAAAACATGCAAATTTTTTTGTTGCCAAATATGCATGATTTCCTTATGGTCTCGTGTCTGTTGTTGAATACTCAAATATTGTGAAGTAGAGAGTTTGATAATATCCCTTTTATTACTAGTAAAGGTATATCTAATGAAAAAAGTTAAAATTAAAGAGAACTTCAATCAGGCGGGCTTTTTTTACGCCTATCGCCTTACAAAAAAACGCGCCTAAGCGCACCAAATGTGTGCTTGATCAAATGCGCCTCGCTCGAAAAGATTTGAGGTTTTTTTGTTATCTAACGCTAAGACGCAAGGCGTAGGCCCGCCTAGGCGCACATCTTGACAACACTGATATTCTTACATCCTCACCGACAAAGTAAGACATTCTTCTTTAACTAATAAATCATCAAATAAGTAGAAATATAAAGAACGACTACCAAGAGTCTAGAGCACTACCTTCAACATGAGAAAAGAACCATCATGCGTGTCTTGATGCATAATCCTGTAACTGTGCAGCTATTACGTTGGGGTCATCATGTCAGGGGAAGACGAAAAGATGGTAAGTCCTGAAAACAAAATTGACTTGGTTTTACCAGGTTATGTTAGCAACATATGTGGAAGACTGACCCGAATGTAAAAACTAGGTGCTCGAAAGAAATCTATCTGTCCCTTTATGAACAAAACAGAATAAGCGCAATGTCACCATCTGAACTTAGTAATACAAAGAATTACAAATAGCATCTAGTGATACTATACCATCCCAGGCATGGTTTGCAGAGTGCCATAGTAACCATCATGGCTTGTTGCTATGGTGTTCAACTGTCCCTGTGAATGCAAAACCCCACATTGCAAATTTAGTTTCCATAATATGGCAGTTTACTGGATAAATAGAGCTATCTAATTCACTCATTATGGTTCGATAATAAGAGACATACCAGCCCCTGACAGAGATTAAAACTTTATATCATCCAGAATAATATGCTTGCATTCATTCTATTTATGGTGGGTGCTTGCGGTTTCTTGGGTGCCCACAAACTTCTATTTTGAGGGCTGAAGTACTGACCTCTAATTTTGTCGTCCCTGCAGTTTTAACGTGTTCAAATATATCATCCGGTTGCTTATATTCCAATTTTAGTTTCTGCTTATTTGGGACTCATGATACAGATCAACATTTCTGCTTTCCATTAACTTTACAAAGTTAAATTCAAACTTATCCAAAAAACAAAAAAAAAAAAAGTTGAATATTTCAATCATGTGAATAAAGTGATAGCCTAATGGACCCTAACTTACATCCATAAAAAGAGGTCCCAAGTTCAAATCCCCTCCCCTGATTCAACTATTAAAAAGAAAAAAATTGCCAGATAACTGTTCAATATCATACAAGCAGATATAATATTTATATAGAAAAATAAAATGATCATTCACCTAGATCAGGATTGTATCTTATGTATAGTTGTTTAACTTTTAAGTTTACATTAATTATGTGTAAAGCTGGCAAGCCTATTCCCAGCGAAAAAGGAAAAAGGAAAGACAAAGTATACATTAAACTGTAACATAATAATCATAATATTTTTGTTTTTCCCCCTAAAGAAAATTTGATAAAAATCATTGTTTAATAAAAACTGTAAGCAGAGTGCACCTAGACTAAAACATACATGCAGTATCGAAATCACTACAAATTCCTCAGCCATGGCTGAATCTGCCTGGCCATCATCATTTCATGTCTAGACCATATTAAATATTAGAGATGAAGATACTTTTCCAATACTCATTTTCAGGTTTTGTATAAGAAGTTAGCCTAATAGGAGTAATAGTATTACCTTGTAGACAGGTCCATATCCACCCTCCCCCGGCTTATTCTTACTTGAAAAGTTATTTGTGGCTGCTTTAATGCTAGAGAAACTGAAAACTTGCAGATTAGGAGCACTATTTTTCATGCTTTCCCTCAGCTGATATTTTGGTTCATATCCAAGATACTGACTCTTTCACAGTACCCAAAAGCCCTGCAGTCAAAACCTTGTGGAATTAATGTATGATTATCATCTCTAATCATTGCAAATTCTCACATGTCCAACAAGTTACCTGTGACTTGAATATTTTTGTTTGCAGGTAACAAATGATAGTCCCCATCAGGAGAATCACTGCAGCAATTGTAACAAAAACAATCACTAAAATATAGCGAAGTCAAATAGTGAAACAAAAGGCAAAATAAAAATAAATAAAAAAAATGAAATCCAAAGATATTGCAACGTTAAAGACCATAAACCAATTTAAGCCATCAATGAGTTATGGTTGTTATAGAACGATAGTACTTGAGATGATAAGTTTGTCTTCCCAAATTTGGATTTGTCTACTTTATATAAATAGAATCATGCATTTATACTCAGATGATCAAAATTCCATAAAACAAGCATTATCCAGACCTTTCTAATTAGCACTGCAAATGTATGAACAGATTGGATTAAAGTATAAATACATCAACAACAAACAAATAAGAGTGAGCAGAGCTTTGAATATGGATAATCTCTACAAGCCACCTAACCGACATCAACAAGAAATTAAAATGAAAAAGACAAGAGCATTGTTGTTAGTAAATAATGTACTTCTCTGGCTCGATTCTAGGTAAAATATCAATATCCATGCAACTAAATTAAACTACTTTCTAAGTTCTTGTCCAATTCCAAACATGTTTTGAAATGTCATTTTCCTCAGCAACTAAACAAAAGCATGTTTGCAAGAAATTGAATTTAAAGAACAACATATATATATATATATATATATATATAGCAAAAGAATTGGAGAAAAACCTGGCCATTCTCAGCGACGACGGAGAGATTAACACCGTCGCCGTCGTTGGTGACGAGAAGCTTGGCAATGTCAATGGAATCAAAAGGGTTAAAATCAAGAATAAAGCAATCCTCTGTCTCCTCAATGAGATTCATGTCCACGATCTTTTTCAGACAAAATATTGATCTCAAAGGACTCCCATCCTCTGGATCTTCCTCACTCTTAGGTTAGGTTTTGGTTTTCAATTTAAAGAAAATATGATTTGGAAAAAAGTAATTTGAGAGACTTTTATTTTGATATGAGATGGGAAGAAAAGAAACAAATTTTGAGAAAAAAATGAGAGAGCAAAAGGGAACCGAGGGTTCCCTTCTTTCTATCCGAATAGGGAGAAGCAAAGCTCATTTGTGCCATTGTTAGTTTTATTAATAGCGGCGGGTTGTTTGTGTCAGTAAAACCCAATTAAAAAATGAAATTGCAGGCGGTTTAATTAAGCCTCAGTATTTTAGTGCCCTTAAAAATGCCATTTTTTGTAGTGAATTAAATTTGACTCGATCAAATAATTTGTTTAAATTTAATCTGATTTTATTTTAAATTAAAAAATTAAACCCGAATTACTTGAACTCGAATAACTTGAATGTCAAACCCGAATGATACGAATCTGAAATAACCTGAATCAGAATGATTCAAACCCGAACAACTCGAGAGTCAAACTCGAATAACCTGAACCTGAAATGATCCGAATTTTAAATGATCCGAACCTAAAATCATTTGAACTCGAAAATAATTCAAAAATTTTAAAACCCGAATTAATCCAATCCAAAACCAATCCAAATTGATTCGACCCAAAACCAACTCGATCCGTCCAATTAAAAGTTCTACAATTAAGGCTTAAGGCGTACCTCACTTTGTTTAATTTATTAGGCATTATTAGGTTCGAACTTCTAGGCAACCCGTTGCTAAAAGTCCATTTTAGATCTTAAATTAGGTTCAAACTTGGCAGTTGGCACCTTACCGGTTGACATTCTATCAAAAAAAAAATTACTTTTTTAATTTAATGAAAAAGAGATTTTAGCAATACTTCTTTTCGAAATTTCTGTTTTTTCTTATATAATTTATTGTAAGAAAAAAAAACTTTTTCTTGTAATGTATATTATCGCATATAAATGGAAATTCAACCAAAAACTTTCGAGTTCAATTTTTTTTTTTTTTTTTTTCTAGTTAATAATTGAAGAATTGAATTTAATGACAAGATATGACTTTTTTATGTAATACGCTAGGGGGTATCCTTAAGTTTTAGGTTTTGTTTAAAGTTAATTCTCTCCCTTAGGATTTTAAAAGTGCACATTACGTCAAAATTAATTTTAGACAGCATTTTTATTATAATATTTTTTAAATATTGTTAAAAATAACAAAGGCAACACTTTGATAGCATTTTTGCATATTGCTGTTATATATTGTAATGATCAATAATTACAGCATTTTTAAAACTTTTAGAAGCATTTGACATATGCTGTTATATATATTATCATATAAAAATGCTTTTGATAACACTTATAATTGCTATTGTTGAGATCTTTTGCGGCAATTGAAAAATACATGCAAAAGGTCTTAAAAAACTGTTATAAAGTATAAATAGCAGTATTTTTATAAGTGTTATTATACATATGTAAAAATATTACTATAGACATAAGGCTGCGGTCACATATAGAACACATGAAAAAATATTGTCTTATCTTACAGTAGCAGTTTTTTTAGTTTTCACAAAATTTCAAAATGTTTTTATATATCAAATTTAGTGTAGTGGCATTTTCGCATATCAATTTAGTATACTCAAGATTTTATTTCTAAATTATTTTTCATAAGTATTAAACTCTTACCTTTAGCAATTGTACAATAAGATATGACTATTATCAAAGTAATAGTTGACTTTTGTCTCACTACATCTGGAACTCAAAATAAATTTTGGGCAGTGAAAAATTCTAAAGAAATAAAATTCGAAGAAAATGAAATAATAAATTAAAGAATAAGAGATCTAAAATAAATATTGATACTCCTTAGTATTCGAAAGGAGGAAAATGGTTAGCTATTACTTTTATTATTTTTCTCCCAACCCAAAATTTAACCATTCAATTGTTGTTCTTGTTAGAAAATCGTGTGTTCCAAATGATAATTTTGTTAAGTAAGACAAATGTTTAATTAGCTAATTATTATTTTAGTAATATTATCTCAATTAATTTTATTCAAGTTAAACTGCTCTAATAATAATCGAGAAAAAAGATAATTGTCCACTATCTCAATAATTGATGAAGATAAGGGTTCCTTAATAGTATGAACAAGTTTTGACTAGTTTATATATTGCTTATGAACAATCTCATTAGGATAAACAGAAATAGATTAAAAGAAACATATCAAAGTAAAAGACTGTTTTTTGTGTGATTGGAGTAAGGTCATTTTCTTGAACAATTATAGTCGGAGGTAAGCAAATAACTGTTTAATTTTAACATATGATATCAAAGGCGCATGTTCTTGACTTTCTTGTTCAGATCATAAGTACATGTTTTCTTATTTCTTCTTAAATGTGTGATTAAGAATGTATGAATTTGCTTTTGTATTATGCTTTGTGAAAAATATGCATGAATTTCTAAATATGTATTTTTCTTAATATGAAATTTTTTAGTTAAAGCATGATTTTGGTATCCCGTAAATACATCACATGAATATTGATGATGGATTTGGTAAATATTCAAATTAGAGAATCATGTATCTAACATTGATAGAGAATCATGCATCGTAATACGTATAAGAAAATATTTGAGTTTGAATGTTACCATCACGTTTTGTCTTATATGACTTTTTAATTGAGCCGTAGTTATATGACTTTTGTTTACCATCCCTATGTCAAAATTAGGGCTTTTTTATACTAATATAGCTAAAAAAAAATTTAAACCCTAAATTACCTATACTTTTAGATTATTTCCCAAAATACGCTTGTTTTAAAATTAGCTGGGAAATCGCCACCCCCCATGGCGATTTCCCAGCATGAAAATATTGATTTTGGCTAAAAATACCAAGGGAAATCGCCATGGGGGGTGGCGATTTCCCTTGGTATTTTTTTCAAAATTTGATAAAAATACCAAGGGAAATCGCCACCCCCCATGGCGATTTCCCTTGGTATTTTTAACCAAATTTGTAAAAAGAATGAAGGGAAATCGCCATGGGGGGTGGCGATTTCCCTTCATGTAATTTTTTTTTTTTTTTAATAAATCAACAAATTTTAATTTTTTTTAATTTGTAAATTTTATTTTTTAAATTTAAAAATTATAAATTAAATTAAGTTTCTTATTAAATTTAAATATGGAAAATTTTTTTTCTTATAAAAATGAAAAAAACAAAATAATATTTCTTCTTAAATTAAAAAAATCAAAAATTATATTTGTAAGTTTTGTTTAAATTTTAAAATTTTGTAAGTTTTAAAATTTTGTAAGTTTTGTTTTTTAATTTTAAATTTTATAAATTAAATTAAAATAATTTTTTATAATTAAAAAAAAAAAATCGTAAGGTAAATTTTATTATTTAAAATTTATGAACAAATTTTTTTAAATTTTGTTAATTGATTTGTATTAGATAAAAACAAAAAACAAACAAAAAAAACTTGCATTACATTTTCCCTTATAATCCAAAGTACATGATAAGTTGAGAAAAACATGTAATTCATTTATTGTTGATGCGAAGTCTCCCCCAATGTGCCAAATCGTTGCGGACAATTTCGACGGTTATGACCTCCGTTTCTGCATAATCCACAACGTTTTGGTTGGCCTTTCTCCCTGAGGTCCATTTCATTACGAATACGACTTGATTTTGGCCGACCATGTGGATTTCTCCGCATTTCTTGATTGGGACACACTTCTGGACCATCATATTGAGGCCAGTAACCTTCATTTCCAACAGCTTCGAACTCATGTCTATAAACATTCAATATATTTTCCAGTTTATAGACTTTGTCCACATATTGCATGCAATCTACATGGACATGTGCACAGGCAGCAACTACATGTGAACAAGGGAACCTTTGTGCTTGAAACTTTCCACAATCACACCACATGTCACTGAGGTTGACTTTGTACTTCATTGCAGAAACACCCTCTTGTGGAGCAACTAACTCTTCAACCAGAAAAGATTGATTTGCTCGCGTAAAATTACGAACAATGTGGGAGTTAGCTTTCGTGCGATTTTCTTGCATAGCTTGTGTGACTGTTTCACAATATGTGTGCCCTCCCTCCATCATGGCAATTTGTTTGTTCCCCATCTTAACAAAAAGTGCAGCCAACCTATAATATGTTGATTGCACTAAAGCAGTAATGGGAAGATGACGCGTTCCCTTCAACACCGAATTGATAGATTCAGCTAGGTTGGTTGTCATATGGCCATAACGCCTTCCTTGATCATATGACTGCGCCCACTTCTCCTTGGGGATCCTATCAAGCCAGTTAGCCGCCTCTGCATTTTCTCCACGAAGATTGTCATACATGAAATGAAAATTCGGTCGCCTCAACTCGTATCCTAATAAATTTAAAAACAAAAAACTTTTGAATTTCAATATTATTTTATATGCTAAACGAAATATAAGAGATAAAATAACTATGATTTGATTCCATACCCATGTTAACAATTTGTCGACGCAATTCCTTATTGTTAAACTTTTTCATAAAGTTCGCTGCAATGTGTCGAATGCAGTACACTGAATATGCATGTGGAGGATTCCATCCACCATTGCGTCTAATCGCAGCTTTGATGGCTTCATGTCGATCAGACAGCAAGCAAATGCCAGGCTGTTTTGTCACGTGTCTGCGCAAGTTACTGAGAAAGAATGACCAACCCTCTGTTGTCTCACCCTCCACAATGGCAAAGGCAATTGGCAGTATGTTTCGATTGCCATCTTGTGCAATAGCTAACAATAATGTGCCTTTGTATTTTCCATATAAGAAAGTACCGTCTATTTGCACAATTGGTTTACAATACGGATACCCTTCAATGCACGACTTAAATGTCCAAAATAGTCGATGGAATATTCTCTTACCTTGGACCAATCGATCACCGTGATATGCAGGTATCGTTTGCAATTCCACAATTGTACCAGGCACGAAATGTTGCATTGCACCTAACCATTTAGGTAGCTCATTGTACGATCTTTCCCAATCGCCAAATACTCGAACAATTGCCTTTTGCTTTGCTTGCCATGTTTTCTTGTAGGAGGTCATGTATCCATACCGGATTCGCATCTCAGCGATCAAAACTGAAACGGAAATCTCCGGATTTGCTTGGACCAATGACAAAATGCATGAGCAGATCATGTTACAATCTAACTTGCAATGATCTTGTGAAATACTCGCCGATGTGCAAGTATGAGGCCCTTCATATTTTCTAATCTCCCATAGATGTTTCTTCTTCATAAAAGTTGCCCTTATTCTCCAATTACACCCATTCCCATACATTAAGCACTTGGCATAATATTTCGTCGGCTCAGATTCAATTACTCTGTAATCTACAGAGTTTTTGATGTTATAGTGCTTGATAGCTGAAACCACAGCCTCTTTCGTTGGGAATTGTAACCCAACACACAGATCAAGTGCAGATGGATCAAATGTCAGAGGCGTAGCTAATGTATGAACATACTCTGGAAATTCCGGCACATGCATTGCCTCCAGATCCAGTGTATGCATATGGGATGCAGCCTGATATGGGGGAATATCTCGATGAGTGTTGATATCTCCATGAGTGTTGATCTCAGCAGGGACGACGTCTGGGTCAGAATCAGTATTGTCATCACTTGCGAATTCAGCATCCTCTTCTTGCTCACTAAATTCACCAACATCTTCACCATGGACTCCACGTGGACGAACAGGATCAACACCAGCTGGCTCATCTTCAAGGGTAGTAGGAATTAGGGTTTGTGAGACTAATGAAGTCTGAAAAGTTGTAGCTTGAGATAAGGGCACGACTTCTTCTGTGGGAACGTCGTATGTAGTGTGAACATAGAACGACCCAGAATCATAATCTTCTATGGGAAAGTTTTCTGTTGTGCGAACATTTGAAGGGCCGCAATCATCGTCAACATTATCTATGTCAGCATATAACTCAAGGACACCAACATTTGCAAATGTCTCATGAGCATAAAACATGCATCTGACATCATCATCATCTTCAAGTGGAAATGTTCTATATCGGACACATCCTTCACCAATAGAAAGAGGATGCCTGTACTTAACCTCTGAAACTCTTTTTCTAGTTCCAGCTTTAATTTTTGTATGAATTTGCAGCTTCAGTTCCTCTAATGTGACGTCGTCTTCAACACGAAAACTTTTTGGACGTTCACAATCAAAGGTAGCACCTTCGTCAGTATTATGAATTTGGCCATTATAGTAGACCAATGCGATCACTCTATTGCTCATGTTGTGTAGCAAAAGAAAGAAGAAATATAGAAGGATGAGAATGAGAATGAGGAGGTTTTAGCACTCAGGAAAAATCTGATTGAAAAACTGTTGTATGGGGGTATTGTAAACCTTCATAAGTATTATGAATTTATAATGGTTCATTATGTTGTACCAGATAACAAATCCCATCCTTTGACTATTTGACTGAAAAAGTTATAACTTATTCAATGCAAAATGTCATTGATAAATCCCATCATTTGTCTCATCCATTGCAGAAAGAATCAAGTTCCAATATTTTCTCCAGCATTTGATGGACTGGAAAATAGCTGAAACCTGTCTAAAAACCTATATCATCAGTCTTATCCATTGCAGAAAGAATCAAGTTCCAATATTTTCTCCAGCATTTGATGGACTGGAAAATAGCTGAAACCTGTCTAAAAACCTATATCATCAGTCTTATCCATTGCAGAAAAAATCAAGTTCCAATATTTTCTCCAGCATTTGATGGACTGGAAAATAGCTGAAACCTGTCTAAAAACCTATATCATCAGTCTTATCCATTGCAGAAAGAATCAAGTTCCAATATTTTCTCCAGCATTTGATGGACTGGAAAATAGCTGAAACCTGTCTAAAAACCTATATCATCAGTCTTATCCATTGCAGAAAAAATCAAGTTCCAATATTTTATCCAGCATTTAATGGACTGGAAAATAGCTGAAACCTGTCTAAAAACCTATATCATCAGTCTTATCCATTGCAGAAAGAATCAAGTTCCAATATTTTCTCCAGCATTTGATGGACATGAAAATGTAATGCAAGTTTTTTTGTTTGTTTTTTGTTTTTATCTAATACAAATCAATTAACAAAATTTAAAAAAATTTGTTCATAAATTTTAAATAATAAAATTTACCTTACGATTTTTTTTTTTAATTATAAAAAATTATTTTAATTTAATTTATAAAATTTAAAATTAAAAAACAAAACTTACAAAATTTTAAAACTTACAAAATTTTAAAATTTAAACAAAACTTACAAATATAATTTTTGATTTTTTTAATTTAAGAAGAAATATTATTTTGTTTTTTTCATTTTTATAAGAAATTTTTTTTTCCATATTTAAATTTAATAAGAAACTTAATTTAATTTATAATTTTTAAATTTAAAAAATAAAATTTACAAATTAAAAAAAATTAAAATTTGTTGATTTATTAAAAAAAAAAAAATTACATGAAGGGAAATCGCCACCCCCCATGGCGATTTCCCTTCATTCTTTTTACAAATTTGGTTAAAAATACCAAGGGAAATCGCCATGGGGGGTGGCGATTTCCCTTGGTATTTTTATCAAATTTTGAAAAAAATACCAAGGGAAATCGCCACCCCCCATAGCGATTTCCCTTGGTATTTTTAGCCAAAATCAATATTTTCATGCTGGGAAATCGCCATGGGGGGTGGCGATTTCCCAGCTAATTTTAAAACAAGCGTATTTTGGGAAATAATCTAAAAGTATAGGTAATTTGGGGTTTAATTTTTTTTTTAGCTATATTAGTATAAAAAAGCCTAAAAATTAGTGTTAGACAACATTTTTGTTATAGCATTTCTCAAATGTTGTTAAAAATAATAGAGGCAACACTTTGACAGCATTTTAAAAAAATTTAGAAGCATTTGACATGTGATGTTATATATGTTATTATATTAAAATGTTTTTGATAGCACTTATAATTGCTATTATTGAGATCTTTTGCAGCAATTGAAAAATGTATGCAAAAAGTCTTGAAAAACTGTTATAAAGTAGAAATAGGAGCATTTTGATAAGTGTTATTATACATATGTAAAAATTCTACTAAAGACATAAGGCTGCAGCTACATATCCAACACATGAAAAAATGTTGTCTTAAGGCTGCGGCTACATATCCAACACATGAAAAAAATGCTGTCTTATCTTATAGCAGCATTTTTTTTTAGTTTTCATAACATTTCAAAATATTGTTATATGTAAAATTTGGCGTAGTGCATCACGTTTTGTGTTATATGATTTTAGTTTGGTTACTTATAGCTATACAAAATTTGAAGAGGAGGGATCCACTTATATTAGTATAAAATTAAATTAGTCTTACACACTTTCATAAATTTTTATACGATTTATATTTTAATAAATCGACCGTTGGATTTAACAATATAATTGTACTCATTGTGCATGTAAAGTTTCGAATCGTTCTGATACTCTATCATATCAATTGAGAATACTGTGTTTTCAATATATATTTAACGATTGAACTTTTTTACATCGAACAAATAGTTATATATTTTTAATTTACTCGAAACTCGACGTGCATGATCTACATGAATAGAAAATGAAATACGATGGTCGGATTAAACAAATATAAATCGTATAAAAAATTATAAAAGTGTGTAAAATTTTTACTTTTACACTAATGTAAGTGATCACTCCTCAAATTTGGATATATATATATATATATATATATCACCTATCATTACGCCAAATTTAACATGTAACAACATTTGTGAAATGCTGTGAAAACTAAAAAAAAAAAATGCTTTTGCAAGATAAAACAGTATTTTGTCATGTGATGTGTATGTGGCCGAAGTCTTATGTATTTAGCAGCATTTTTATATATGTATAATAACATTTATCAAAATACTGCTATTTTTACTTTTTAACAGCTTTTCAAGACTTTTTACATGCATTTTTCAATTGCTGCAAAAGATCTCAATTATAGCAATTATAACTGCTAGTAAAAACATTTTTATATGATAACATATATAATAGCACATGTCAAATGCTTCTAAATATTTTAAAAATGCTATAATTATTGGCCATTATAATATATAACAGCAATATGCAAAATGCTGTCAAAGTGTTGCCTTTACTATTTTTAACAACATTTGAGAAATACTATAAAAACAAATGCTGTCTAAGACTAATTTATCGTAGTGTATCAAGTTCTTATTATATCATGCATGATAAATGAGATAATATTATAAAATAATGTAACACATTGATAATTCAATTAACTAAGATAAATATTTAATTATCTAAATTTTTTAGGTGTGATATTATTTTAATAAATTTTATCAAATTAAATTATTTAAATGATAGTGGAGATAAAAACAATTATTGTCCAATACATATATATATATATATATAAATGTTCCATGATAGTAGTAAAATGAAATTTATTGACGCGTCATAATAACGTTTGTCGTTATGTGTGCCACTTAAAGTTTTAATAGTGAAAATGAATTAACAAAAAAATCAACAAAAAAATCAACAAAATCCTAAACACTTAAAGTTTTAATAGTGAAAATGAATTAACAAAAAAATCAAAAAAATCCTTTATATAGATAATGAACTGATGTATCTTTCAATGAGATTCTCTTTTGTAAGAGTTGTGTTGTTTTACAAGACAACCTTTATAATACAAGAGTTGTGTCTTTATAAGACAACTACTCATTATAATTTTAAGAATAATTATAATTTTCATAATTTAATTATTCTAAAATTAAAAATTATAATAAAATTAATTATTTTATATGCTCTGTAAGCTTGACTTTTTTAGATAATTTTAGATTGGTTACCTACCAACATTATAAACTACTAACAATTCTCCACTAGTTTAGAATGTTGGTGTCGCAACCTAAAAAATAACTAACGTCTCATCGCAAGACTTTATTATTCGTTAAGTGTGACATTAAAAAAAACCGAGGAAAAGTCGACTTAATTCCTCTAGAAAAATGAAGGTTTTGAAAATGACCTTAAAAAAAGACATGAAGTCGCCACCAATCTTTTTTAGCTAGGTGTGATCGGCCACCTATTAAAACCGGTTTTATAAAATATTTTAAAAATTAATTAAAACATTTTAAAAACCAATTTCAAGTCTGCGTTTTAAACCAGAGAAATCAAAGAAGCGGGTTCGGGAGTCGGTTACGTGTGGGGAAGGATTAGCACCCCCACAACGCCCGTATAAATCGGTACCTTATTAATCGTGTGTTATCTCAAATCTCGGTAAAAGTTGGTTTTAAATTTAATATTTCAAATTAATTCCCAATTTAAAGAAAAATAATTTCATTTTTTATTGACAATGATCCGAAATTTATAAATTCAAAATTTTCCTATATTCCCCAACAAACGTGGCAAAATATAGAAATTTTTATTATTTTTGGAAAACTTTCCGAATCATTCTCTTTTTTTGAAAGAAAGTTATTCCTTTATTAATAATAATTGATGATATTCCCTCCAGCAAACCCGGTAGAGAACTCATGAATTATTTTAAATCGGGAATATCTTTATTTTTATTGAAAACCATTATCTTTTTTGAAAACATTTAAAAGAAATGAATATGTATAGGCATGACATAAATAAAATGACATAGCAAAATCTAAATAATATAATGCAACCTAAATGTCATGACACATAGAAATTATTATGGCAAGAATCACATATTATATAAAATGCATGAATATAAAAATGAAATGCATGAAATGTATTTTTTCCTTTAACTAAGGAAATCTGTATATCTAAAAAGATATCCGGCTACCTTAGGAAAATATGTCAAATTAAATATTCTAAAACCAAAATACTTTGTGATTGTTTGAAAACAATTTTGAAAAGCTTGAATTAAAAATAAAAACTGGGCTAAAATTTTTAAAATGACTCTAATTTCCTAAGTTCAAAAATCCGGATTTTACTACCCTTAACCCGAGACTTGAAAACCATTTTTAGAGTTTGAAAAGGCTTAGAAACCACCCTAAGTCAGTAGCTAACTCTCCTAATCAGCCCACTCTAAGTAAATTAACCAAATCAGAAAAATGGTTTTTCTTTTTAAATTCAATTATGACTCCACTTTCCAGTTTTAATCCCCGATTTTTTACCCTATTTTTAAAAATCCCAAAAATTCTAAAAAAAATACTGGAGACTCAGGACATGTAAAACTACACGAGAAAAAATTGGATTAATTTTTTGATCAAAGATGAATTCCCAGAAAAACCAGAGATGTACGAGTTTTTGGAGGAGAAAAAAACTGCTTTGTTTTTCTTTAAATTCAATTCTGACTCCACTGTCCAGTTTTAATCCACGATTTTTTACCCTATTTTTAAAAATTCCAAAAATTCTGAAACAATTATTGGAGACTCAGGACATGTAAAACGACACGAAACAAAATCGGCTTAATTTTCTGATCAAAGATGAATTCCCAGAAAAATCAGAGATGTACGAGTTTTGGGTGGAAAAAAACTGCTTTGCCAACACATTTTTTTTCTTTGATAAAATCATTTAAAAACCAAAATAAAAATATTTGAAACTCATAGAATGACTTGAAGACAGTAGCTAGGACTTTTTGAAAGTTAGATAAAAATTGGCTAAGTAAAAAAAATCACAAAGGTAGAATAATCGATTTGACAAACTTAATTTTCCACAAGTGTGCTCAAGAGAGCATGACCTTGAACCATTAATTGGCTCAAGTCATTATTCAAGTGGCATGGTCATGAAATGCATGAAACAATGCAGCAAACATAATGCATGAAATGCATGGATCTAAACCTAAATGTAAGGAAAATGCATGACATAAATAATATGGCCTAGACCTAACATGAACTTGCATGGCATTTAATGTAACCTAGACCTAAGATATGCATGGCATTTTCACAAACACAAGGCATGCTTAATTCAAAAATCCAACCAAATATCATGCAAATGCAAAAACCTAACAACTAGCATGACAAAAAATGCAACACATAATGCAAAACACATGGAGTAGCCAAATGGCCTCAAGCTCCAACAAGCATGGCATTTTCACAAACACTTGGCATACAAACATGAAAAACTAAGTCATAATACTTAAATCATGCAAAAATCACACAAGCATTTCCACAAACACTTAATATACTAAATCTAAAACATTATCAACTAGGATATAAAACAAGAATCATGCAAAGAATCACACAAGCATTTTCACAAACACCTAATATGCTAACTCTAAAACCTGCTCAACTAAGATATAAAACAAGAATCATGCAAAGAATCACACAAGCATTCGAACAAGAAGAGAAAAAGAGACAATATTTTACGTGGTTCGACCCTCTTGGTCTACATCCACGATCCCATAAGGATACAAGCTTTTGTACGGATAAAGCTACAAACCTTCTTACAACATACTTGTAACTTTTGCACGGATTAAGTTACAAACCCTCTCACAAGTAGCTTTTGAACGGATTAAGCTATAAACCTTCTTACAACATACTTGTAACTTTTGCACGGATTAAGTTACAAACCCTCTCACAAGTAGCTTTTGAACGGATTAAGCTATAAACCTTCTCACAAGTAGCTTTTGAACGGATTAAGCTATAAACCTTCTCACAAGTAGCTTTTGAACGGATTAAGCTATAAACCTTCTCACAAGTAGCTTTTGAACGGATTAAGATATAAACCTTCTCACAAGTAGCTTTTGAACGGATTAAGCTATAAACCTTCTCACAAGTAGCTTTTGAACGGATTAAGCTATAAACCTTCTCAACAAAAACACTATGACTCACCACCCGGATAGTCCTAATACAAGTGTATAGACTATCTCTCACAAGGGGTGATGGGTGATTTCAACCAAAGGCCAAGACCCCTTATTTATAAGGTGAGCACCTCCTTGGCTTGACATTACAAAGGGATGTGGGATTGGGACTTAGGCTCAAAAATACCCATGGCTTGATCAAAGAAAATCTCTAACTTAACTCTTGATTTTTAACCACTTGATTGAAAAAATCATAAGCTTCCTCCTTCCTTTGGGCTTGGGCAGGCCAGCACTTCTCTTTTCAGCCCAACTCTGATTTTTGAAAGGCCCAAAGAAGCCCTTTTCGGTTGCTTGGGTGAAATGACCATTTTGCCCCCAGGATGCAAATAAATATCAAACGGACTCCAAATTCAATTTTTCTTTTTTTAAATACTTCCAAAATAATAAAATATTGAGTTCTGGAAGTTTTCAAAATTATCCGAGTCCGTTTGCTATTTATTTGGATTTTTTCTTCCCAAAATGTCCTTTTATGCCCCTACTTTTTACCATTTTTTAAAAGAGCTCCAAATCAAGATTTTTCTTCACCAATCTCTTCAAAATAATTAAAAAGTGTGATCTGGAAGTTTTCATAATTTTTGGAGCTCATTTGGTATTTTTTCGGGATTTATCGGCTTGAATTACTGCATAGGAGGCTCGGGATTTAGCCATTTTGCAAACGAACTCGGAATCAAGATTTTCTTTCGCCAATCTCTTCCAAATAATTTAAAAAATGAGATCTGCAAAATTTCAAAAGATTTGGAGCTCATTTGCTATTTTTCCGGGATTTTCCTTTTTGAATTACTGCATAAGAAGCCCGGGATTTGGCCATTTTGCAAACGAACTCCGAATCAAGATTTTCTTTTACCAATCTCCTTCAAATGATTTAAGAATGAGATTGACAAATTTTTCAGAATTTTCGGAGTCCATTTGCTATTTTTTCCAAATTTTTCCAATTTTGCCCTTTAACCTCCGAAACCCGGTTTTGCTCAAAACAAGTCCGATTTTCAGATTTTCTTCAATCTAAGCCTTGGGCCATCCTTTTTAATCATTCCTCATCCATTGGGGGCTTTGGTCTTACCAAGTCGGGCCATTTCTGTGATTTTTCCCGATTTCACCGAAATCCACTAAAAACCCTAATTCTCGGTTTTCTCCCGGATTGACTTTCTTTTCGGTTTTTCTTGCAAGTGACTTCTCCATTCCCCGTAGTCAGTGCTTATCTTTCATTTGGAACCTTCAATTTCGACCAGTTTGATCGTTTAAGCACTTTTCCCCAAATTTCTTGGATTAGGGTTTCTTTTCTACTGAATCTCCAAATCCCAACTTCCGAACTCCATATCTTTCAATGTAGACCTCGGATTATCAAAATTCTTTCTCCATTTTTCAATTGAACTTAAAATCTTGATTTTGAAAGTGGGTTGACTTTTTCAGTAGTTGACTTTCTGTGGTTGACTTTTTCGGGTTTGACTTTTTCGGGTTGACTTTTTTCAAGTTTGACTTTTTGTGCTCGCCCTCTTAAACTAAGTCTCGGAGTACCACCTGCAGGATGAAAACAGTCTTTTTACACTCGGGAATATCAATATGGGAAGAAAACATACCTGTTTAGTGATCCGGACAAAATTAGGTGTCTACAGCTGGTAATTTGTAGTCTTTCACACAAATAAATATTATGCATACAAGAAGGTATCTCTCTATTTGAACCATCAATTAGCGGATGTATCTTAGAATTCTAATGAAGTTGTTGGTATCCGTAGATTGAACCACAACTCCTATTATTAAAATTGGAGATACACCACACATAATATTCATTTATATTTTTGTCAAAGGTTGTTCACTTTTAGTATTATTATAGCCATGTGCTTATCTTGTTCATAATAAATACTTACAAGAGAGACCTCAATTCTTCTTGTTGAAGTGACACCACTTCTTATATTTATATAGGTAGAGTTTCTATAATGTCCCCATTACTTTAGACAAATGAACAATAATAAACTCTATTAAGAGTATAAAACTCATTCTCTATACACAATGGATCGCACTAGTCTCTAATTAACTTCTTTTGGAATGAGTTTTACTAGTGCATCACAAACACATAACAATAACTTGTTTTTACCCATTGAACGTGCATCACAAACACATAACAATAACTTGTTTTTACCCATTGAACTTTAAAATTAGAGGTTACTAATTAAAAGTTGAATTCCCATTATTGGTGTCTAATAATAGGGTTTAAATTCATTCTACTCGTAGTACTACTAATCAATTTATAGAAATTTATTTCCTTTCACGGTAATTACATTAAATTAGAGATTGAATCTCTAATATAATCATTTCATAAGCTAAGAGGTCCAAACTTTGTGTTTTACATATTACTACATGCTTTTAGACATCGTTGTCTCTTTCTTTCAATTGTAGGAAATAATTGGCATGGGTTGTGACCACAATTCATATTCATTAAAATAAATTTTAACCATTCTAGTTTCATAATTTTTATCCAACTTGAATACAATTATACTTCGAGTACAATCGGATAAAATAAATAAAGAAGCCAATCATTTTAATCCTGTAAGATTAAGAGTCTCTTCTATGGCTCTTCTTTAATAAGTTGTGCTAACTTATTAGCTTGTATAATGATAACTCGTATAATTATATAGTTTTTAGTTATGTTTTATTATTGTTTTGTGTCAAATACGAGTTATTATTGCTTAGTCTACTTGTGTTTATGATCTTTTATATTTTTATGTAATTTGGTGTTTTTCACGAGTTTCTTTGAGTGATTTCAGATTACTAGGTTAAATCAAGAATTAAGGGCAAATCCAATTCAGTTCCGACACCTTTTGCCATATCAGCTATATCTGGAGGTTCACTAAAGCATTAAGGCTGAAATTTTTACAGTGCACAGTTAAGAGGCATATCTATCTTTTTCATGTTTTACACTTCTTGAAACGGAGTCGTTTTCCCTAGCGAAATCAACCATCAAGTTGGCTGATGTGCAATGACGTCTGTGCTGACCAGTTTTGGTATTGTGACCATATCTTCTGATCCACATGAGCAAATGATCTGATTCCAACGGCTATGGATCAGTAACTGATAGGGGAATATTTTTCTAGAAGACCATTTGATCAGATCAAGCCTCCAACATTGACAAAATCAACCATCAAGCTGGCTGATCAGAATTGTCATACAATATGACGAAAATTGTTAGAAAAATGCACCCACCTATTATACCTACCTTTGAAATTTATAAAGCTTGTCTCTTGTCATTTAGCTCTCCAAAATGTGTATAAATAGAGGGCCTTGGATGAGGAACATTGTACATTGGTAGGATATTAGCCATTGTAATAAAATTCTCTAAGTTTTCTTCTTCTTTCCTTTCTCTAGTTTACTTATGCTTCTTACATTTCTTTTCATTCATATCTAGTATGTGTTGCTAATCATATTGTTGAGGTGATGAGGTGAAGCTTTTGGTAAATGCTAAGGTTAGTCTCTTAAACATGAGCTAAAATGAATTATCATTTAGTATAGATAATATTTTCTTTTGGTTTAAAATCATACTTGTAAAGTAGGGATCTTGATTCATTATTGACAATGAAAATGGCACAGTAAATGCTTGGTTTCATAACCTTGATTTGTTGTAGACATATACCTTGGCATAATGAATGCTTGGACTCTTTTTATGAGTTTTGAGGACACCAAATGAACATAATATCATATGCTATGGACGTTGGACAATTTGGACTGAATTGCTAAACCTTCCGATTGGAACCTCCCTTATGTGTGGATTTCAATTGTGTAATAAAACAAGATTAATCTTAGTATAACACCAAGAGTGGATTCTCTAACCTCAACATCTTTTCTTATTGTTTTTTATATCTTGTTTAATTTCTTTTATTTTATTTTGTTTATGTTGATTCCCTAATATCTTGTTTACTTTATTTTTCTTATATATTTAATAAACTTATACTTACTAATACGCTTCCCTGTGGTTCGACCTCGGACACCCGAGAATTTATTACTTGAACATAACCTGCACTTGGGTTTACAACTAATAATTGAGTCTCCATCAAGTTTTTGGCGCCGTTGCCGGGGAAGCAATACTAAGTATATAAGTTTATAAGTATATTTATTTTTATTGGCTGGTTATACCGCCTAATTTGTATATTAACTTTGTTTTATTTTTATTGGCTGGTTATACCGCCTAATTTGTATATTGACTTTGTTTTATTTTGATTGGCTGGTTATACCGCCTAATCTGTATATTAACTTTGTTTTATGCTTGTTTGGCGACGTGATTTTAGATCTCGTCGTTTAGTTAGATTTTATTGTGAAACTTTTTCAGGTAATCTTTCTAATACAACTCCTACCATGGCTGACAATGAAAGTGTTCATGCTGAAGATGAGAACAGACAAGTACGCACCATGCGTGACTACTTGCAACCAACTCGAAGCTCATCACCCTCTTGTTTTATTTTTCCTCTCAATGCAAACAACTTTCGTTTTAAACCAGGTATGATAGCTTTGCTTCCAAATTTCCATGGGTTAGAATCGGAAAGTGCTTACTCGTTTCTAAAAGACTTCGAAGATGTATGTGTCACCTTTAATGACCAACAATGTACAAATGAAATTGTCAAGCTAAAATTATTTCCTTTTTCTTTAAAAGATAAAGCAAAAATTTGGCTTCATAATTTAAAACCAAGGTCAATTGGCACATGGCAAGAATTACAAACTGAGTTTCTAAAGAAATTTTTCCCAGCACATAAAACTACTGCTTTGAAAAGACAGATTCAAAATTTCAATCAAAATCAAAATGCAGCATTTTTTCAGTGCTGGGAGCGTTTTAAAGATTTGTTAAGTTCTTGTCCACATCATGGTTTTGAAAAATGGCATCTTATTAGTTTCTTTTATGAAAGTTTAACTCCCGAAACTAAACAATTTGTTAAAACAATGTGTAACGGTGAGTTTCTAGAAAAAGAACCTGAAGAAGCCTTTGACTACCTAGACCATTTGGCAGATAACTCTCAAGCCTGGCACACAGATAATTCCTCTGAAAGTTCCAATAGATCTAATCTTGTTTCTAACAGAGGTAAATATCATTTTAGTCAAGAAGATGAGATAAAAGCTAAAGTAGCTAATTTGGCTAGAAAGATTGAAGCCATGGAACTTAGAGAAGTAAAAGAAGTCAAAACGGTTAAAAATGAAGAAAGTTGTGGAATTTGTGAAATCATGGGACACCCCACTTCTGAATGTCCAAACATTCCCATTTTTAAAGAAGCGTTGCATGATCAAGTAAATTCCATAAACACATTTAAAAAGCTTTTTCCTTCTCCTTACTCTAAAACGTATAACCCTGAATGGAGAAATCATCCCAACTTCAGTTGGCGGAATAATAATCATGTTCAGGTACCACAATCTCAAAAGCCGGGCAACACTTTTTCCTATCAACCTTCATTACGCACTCAAGAAAAAGGTAAGTTTCCTGCTCAACCTCAGCCTAACCCTTCTACTCAATGTCTTGTTTCTTGCTCCAATGAAACTCAATAGGAAAATGCCAGTTCTATCACAACTCTTCGAAGTGGAAAGGCAATTGACAAAAACATTCCATCAAAAGACCAAGATCCTCCTTCCCCTCCGAAAAGTAATGGTAAGGATGATGGTAAGTCTGAACTTCTTGAAAATTTGGACAAAGAAAAAGGTATGCATCCTGCTCCTTTTCCTCAAAGGTTGCAAACAATAAAGAATTTGAATCAAAATGAAGAAATTTATGAACTTTTCAAACAAGTTAAAATTAACATTCCTTTATTGGATGCAATCAAACAAGTTCCATCTTATGCTAAATTTTTGAAGGACATGTGCACAGTTAAAAGGAAACATAATGTACAAAAGAAAGCATTTCTGACGGAAAGTGTGAGCTCAATCATTCAGCACCTTACTCCACCAAAATTCAAAGATCCTGGATGTCCAACAATCTCATGCATCATTGGAAACACTAGAATAGAACGTGCATTGCTTGATCTTGGTGCTAGTGTTAATCTTTTGCCTTTTTCTGTTTATCAACAGTTAGGTTTAGGTGAACTCAAGGAAACACCTGTTACACTTCAACTAGCTGATCGTTCTGTAAAAATTCCTCGAGGGATAGTTGAAGATGTTTTGGTTCAAATTGATAATTTTTACTTCCCTGTTGATTTTATTGTTTTGGACACACATCCTGTTTCAAATCCAAATGTTCAAATTCCTGTTATATTAGGCCGTCCATTTCTTGCAACTTCTAATGCTCTGATAAATTGCAGGAATGGTATGTTGAACATTTCTTTTGGAAATATGACTTTAGAAATAAATGTGTTCAACATTTGCAAGCAATCTGGTGATGATTCAGAAGTACATGAAGTGGATTTCATTGAAGAACTTGTTCATGAACATCTCACCACTACCATATTCCATGATCCTTTAGAAGCTTATTTAATTGAATGTGAGTTTGATAATGCTTCAGAAATTTCACACACTGATTCTTTGTTAAATTCTTTTCAGGATAAGCATTGTTGGAAACAAATGTTTGAGGAACTTCCATCACTCACAAATGTCACTGTAACATCAACTATTGAACCACCCAAGCTGGATTTAAAACCATTTCCATCCGAGCTAAAATATTCCTTTTTGGGAAAAATTCCTTCTCAATGGAGCCCCCAAGATAAAAGGAAGTTTCTGAATGAGGAAAAGAAGTTCTACTGGGATGACCCTTACTTGTTCAAATATTGTCCTGATCAGATTTTTCGAAGATGCATTTCCGACAATGAGGTAAGTAGTGTAATTAAGTTTTGTCATTCCGAGGCATGTGGTGGTCATTTTTCATCAAAGAAACCCCGGTTAAATGGCGGATAACGGTACTCCGTGATTATTTAAGACGGTCCCATCAGCTACCCACAAAACTGATATTGTATATAAATTTCTCTTTCAATTTTTTTTTTCATTTTTTTTCAAGATGGATGATATTCTCACAAGATTGCAGAAACGATTTCCTCCTTTTCCTTGAAATATTTTACTGAAGCTTTACCAAGTTCGATTTGAAAGATTAAGAATGCTTATGCACAAAGGGATTCCTGAAGACATACGTTGGATAATTGAAGCCAAGGTACGTGAAGATGAATATCTTCCTGTTTTGCATTTACCAGGTACAGGTAGAAGCACTTTTGCAAAGAAGCGACGAGCAAAGCGCATGAGTTCAAATTGCCACAAATGTGCACGATGGACGTGTAACGGTAAATGTCGTTCTATTGGGATTCCGTCCTCTAATCGAGACGATAAAATTGAATTCATTAAGGATGGACTGAGTAAGGAGAATTTGGGTAATATCCAACTTTCTCTTGAGACGCATCCTAGTGGAGACGTACAAAGAGAAATTCTTGATTTATGGCCGTAATTCCAAAGGGAATGGCAACATCTTGGGAATCTGATGTTAAAAGACCCTGTTTGCCAGCTTGTAAGAAAACTGGATGGGAAGCATATCCTCGACTCATAGAAGGCGTTTAAGCCGTTTCTGGACGTAAAACCAGAGGAAGATGTGAGCCACAATCACAACTACAATAAATGACTTCTCAGCTTTTGGTTTGATTTGCAATAACTTCATTTCCGTTTAATTTACGTGTTGTTCGATTTGTGTAATTATTCTCGGTTTTTTTTTGCATTGGTCTTTTACGGTTGATTTTTCTTCTCTTTTTGATTTTCTTCCTGAAATCACGCAAAAATCTTTTGTTAGGTTAACATTTTCTTCTGACAGGTCAAATACACTTTTCGGCGACATTATTACTCTTGTCTGATTCACTACTCAGTCCTCTATATATTACACCATGTACTCATTCTCTTTCAGGCACTCGGAAAAAAAAATGGAAAGTACTTCGTCCCAGCGCATTGAAAAAATTTGTGTCTTTGGAGGTGCTTATCCAGGGAAAAATAAAATATTCGCTGATGAAGCCATAAGAGTTGGAGTAATACTTGCCCAACAAAAGATCCAGTTGATTTATGGAGGCGGTAGTACGGGTTTAATGGGAGCAGTCGCTACAGCAGCACACGCCGGAAGAAGTCCAGTTCTAGGAATCGTGCCAAAACTATTCACAGATTTTTGTGGACCTACCTTGGGTAAGGAAATACAAGTCTGGAGTATCCCTGAACAGATGACAATCATGTACCATTCTGCCGATGCATTCATTGCTTTACCAGGAGGTCTGGGTACATTGGAAGAAATAGCTTGCGTGGCTTCTTGGTTATCTTTGGTCACAAATAAGAAACCCATTGGTTTGCTTAATATTAATGGTTATTTTAGTAATTTGCTTTCATATTTAGATAATGCTGTGGAAAATGGATTCATGTTTTCAGAGGCAAGGAGAACCATAATTTCTGCTACAACCATTGAAGATTTACTCAAAAAGCTCCAAGCTTATGAGTATTTACCTGCTACGGTTGTTTCGCAAACGCTCGGAAAAAGAACAAGAGATATGGACAAGCAAGGAGTAGATTGCACTTTGTCTTTGTGACATTATCTAACATTTTGTTTGTTGTGTCTCAGTTATAATAAGTGGTTAGCAACCTCTGCAGGTAATATCTCCTAAATTCTACCTTTAAAATTTGACATTGGGGACAATGTCATATTTTAGTAGGGGGTAAGGGACATATTTTGCTAATTTGTAAAAAAAAAAAAAAAAAAAAAAAAATTTGTTGTGTTTTAAGCCATTTAGAAGTATTCATTCTGAACAAGGTCTGAGTAAGGGAGACTTGAGACATACCTTGTCAGTTTGATTTAATCTTTTCAAAAAAAAAAAAAAAAACTATCTGGTCCGTTTATTATCTGCATGTGTTTTACTACTTTCGTGTATGTATTTTATTTTTTTGAGTATTAGTATAATCTTGGCAAGCATGTGGATAAAGCAATAGAGTTACAAAGGCTTTGATTAAGTTATCTAGGTTATTTTCAATTTGGTTTTCTGAAAATTGAATATTTTTGATGATCAAATGTCTTTGAGATTGTTTTTGGCAGATCGGTTCGATTTTTGTTGGAATGTGAATTCATGGTGAGCCTTTGGAAAGCCACGGAAAACTGGAAAGACATAGTAAGTTTTCTTTTTCTCTTCATTCCACATGCAGATTTAAGTCATCACATAGATGCTTGCATCTATACATGATCTGATCTTAGAACAAAGTCACTATCCAGAAAGCCCCTTATCTTTGCCCCCCTTACATTAGGAGCCCATAGGTTGTAAACCTTCGGGTTGGATCCCTAGATATGAACTCCAGAAATTATGCCAAAGTGAACGGATACGATTCCGACCCCCATTCCCTCTTTATACTTTTATGATAATATTTGTGATCATTGGGTTTGGGATTGTGTGTTTCCTTCTTGTTTATTTTGTTATCTTTTGAAATATGAAAAAAAAAATTGGGAATAATGCAAAATAGGGTAGTTAGAATGAGTGACTGTTTTTAGAGTCGTGAACTTCGAACTTATTGATGCCAAAACAATGTTGTGATGAGTTGAGAAAAAGATGCTGAAAAAAAAGTGCTGATGAAAATCTGTCTTGTTTGATCAATTGAATGAAAAGAAAGAAAAAGAAAGTATGGAATCCAATGTGATTTCTGAAGAAAAAAAAAAAAAACAAGAATGATGATTATGAATAGATGTGATTGTGCATAAAAGATGTTCCAATGAGGGCACAAATCAAAAGAAAATCAGTTGTGCTTAAAAAAAATCAGAATTCAAGATTCGAGGTTCTTCATTATAGAGAGGTTTTTACTTTTCTATTTTCTTTGGATCGAGTCTTTTCTTGCTTTTTGTTTTCTTTTCAAAATATTTATGTTGAACATAGGACTAAGGATGAGTGAGAATGGAAATATTTTGAGAGGATTGATCACATTATTATTATATTTCTTGAGCCTAACTTGTGATAAACCTCAGATTATGTTTGAACATTCCACCCCTCACTTGTCCATAAGCCTCAGATTCATTTCTGTACCGATCAGATTTGTCAAGTTCACTTGTGAACTGCGGTGACAAGAATCTTAGCATGTGTACTTATGAAGCTATAGTTTGCCTAGTCCTCCATGGCTAGCTAAAGTCTCGCCAAGAAGGAAGTTCCTCAATCGTACGGTACTGCCTTCAATTTTAATCTCATTGACCCTTTACTCGAACTTAATATGCCAATGATACTTAATTAGATGCCTTGCCAATTCTTACGCTTGATCTTGCTTGTTTGTTTGAGATCCCTTTAACTTGTTTCCTGTTTAATTTTTCTAGGATTGAGTCGTTGCTAGGGACTAGCAACAATCTAAGTGTGGGGGTGTGATAACTCGTATAATTATATAGTTTTTAGTTATGTTTTATTATTATTTTGTTTCAAATACGAGTTATTATTGCTTAGTCTACTTGTGTTTATGATCTATTATATTTTTATGTAATTTGGTGTTTTTCACGAGTTTCTTTGAGTGATTTCAGATTACTAGGTTAAATCAAGAATTAAGGGCAAATCCAATTCAGTTCCAGTTCCGACACCTTTTGCCATATCAGCTATATATGGAGTTTCACTGAAGCATTAAGGCTGAAATTTTTACAGTGCACATTTAAGAGGCATATCTATCTTTTTCATGTTTTACACTTCTTGAAACGGAGTCGTTTTCCCTAGCGAAATCAACCATCAAGTTGGCTGATGTGCAATGACGTCTGTGCTGACCAGTTTTGGTATTTTGACCATATCGTCTGATCCACATGAGCAAATGATCTGATTCCAATGGCTATGGATCAGTAACTGATAGGGAAATATTTTTCTAGAAGACCATTTGATCAGATCAAGCCTCCAACATTGACAAAATCAACCATCAAGCTGGCTGATCAGAATTGTCATATAATATGACGAAAATTGTTAGAAAAATGCACCCACCTATTATACCTACCTTTGAAATTTATAAAGCTTGTCTCTTGTCATTTAGCTCTCCAAAATGTGTATAAATAGAGGGCCTTGGATGAGGAACATTGTACATTGGTAGGATATTAGCCATTGTAATAAAATTCTCTAACTTTTCTTCTTCTTTCCTTTCTCTAGTTTTCTTTTTTTTTTTTTTTATTTACTTATGCTTCTTACATTTCTTTTCATTCATATCTAGTATGTGTTGCTAATCATATTGTTGAGGTGATGAGGTGAAGCTTTTGGTAAATGCTAAGGTTAGTCTCTTAAACATGAGCTAAAATGAATTATCATTTAGTATAGATAATATTTTCTTTTGGTTTAAAATCATACTTGTAAAGTAGGGATCTTGATTCATTATTGACAATGAAAATGGCACAGTAAATGCTTGGTTTCATAACCTTGATTTGTTGTAGACATATACCTTGGCATAAGGAATGCTTGGACTCTTTTTATGAGTTTTGAGGACACCAAATGAACATAATATCATATGCTATGGACGTTGGACAATTTGGACTGAATTGCTAAACCTTCCGATTGGAACCTCCCTTATGTGTGGATTTCAATTGTGTAATAAAACAAGATTAATCTTAGCATAACACCAAGAGTGGATTCTCTAACCTCAACATCTTTTCTTATTGTTTTTTATATCTTGTTTAATTTCTTTTATTTTATTTTGTTTATGTTGATTCCCTAATATCTTGTTTACTTTATTTTTCTTATATATTTATAAACTTATACTTACTAATACGCTTCCCTGTGGTTCGACCTCGGACACCCGAGAATTTATTACTTGAACATAACCTGTACTTGGGTTTACAACTCTTAATTGAGTCTCCATCATATAATTTAAGCATAATAAAATTATACCAAAACTTAGTACACAATAGTGGTTTTTTTTATTTCTTAACAATTTATAAGAAATCACTCCCACACCATGTGTAAGATATCCACTATTTTCTTAAAGAACGTCCCATTTAATTCAATTATCAATATATATATATATATATATCAATTTGCTCTTTCATTTATCTTTTCACTATTTGGTGATTTTTCTTTATTACTAGGAGGCCTCCAACTATCCACCCTTATTTTAAGCATTCAATATATTGAAATTTTCTTTTCTAAAAAGTTCCAAAACTTTTACTTAATTCAACGTAAGAGCGCACATCAATAAGTATATGTCAAAATAGAGGTGGCAAAACGAACCCAAAAACCCGCCCAGAGAAACCCAAACCCGTCCAAACCTGATTGGACCAAAAAGTCAAAAACCCGAACCCGAAAAATCCGAACCCGAAATGGCTCAAGCCTGAAATTACCCGAACCCGAAATGACTGGAAGAAAAAACCCGAACCCGAAAAATTGGAACCCGAAAATACCCGAGCCCGAGACTGACCTAAACCCGAACCCGAATTTAATACTAAAAATAAAAATGATCAAATTGTAATTAAATAATTTTTTTATAAAGCAAAAACTTTATTTATCAATTTTATTCTAATCCTTTTTTTTAATAATTTAATTAAAATTTAAAATTTAATTTATATTTTATATATATGATAAGATAATAATTTTATCAAAAATAAAATTATATTTTGTACTTATAACTTTAATGTCCCATATTTTGATGAATCCACCATCTAAAGATTATAAACTCATAAAGATTTTAGAGATGTGAATTTTTTTGACATAAAATATAACTTGTCATTTGTTTATATTATTTTAAGAGCATCCTTATAATAGTATAATAGTGTTTTCTATATATTAAAATTAATTAACAGCAATTCATTCATTTTAACTTATCTATAGTATAATAGTATTTATTATATTAAAAAATAGATAAAAACTACTTTAAAAAAATGTGTTGCTCTTTTCAATATATATATAGTTTTCTTAGGCACATTATTAAATTAAGTAATCAAAATATTGATTTATAAAAGTCTTTTTAGAATTTAAAAGTATTTAACATAATTAGCTAATTTAATTTTGTAATTAATTTATTATTTATTTATTTTGGATAAGTATTTTTAAATTTTTATTATTTTATTACACTTGATATAATTTAAGATATAATTATTTTTAGTAACATATCATATCAAAATTCAAGATTGATTCACTTGGTAATATCCTTACTAATAAGCATTAAATATTAGGCTCGATTCTTTACATAAGCATAAAATTTTACATTTTACAAATATATAAACAGATAGTTGAGTGCGAGGATTCGTCCCTAAAAGTCTCTTATTTTATAGTGAATATAAATTATAATGTATTTACATGTTGAAATTCGAGTTCATCAATTATTTTAAATATTAATATGATTAATTTATAATATATCATTTTTTATAATAAATTATTTTAAAAAATTATTTTATATAAAAAATTAATTTTATATTTTTTGGTGCTAACAAATATTGATTTTGATAAATAAATATAATTAAAAACATTATATTATAATAAAAGGTTACTTTTAAAAATAATAATTTATTTAATTTATTTTTAAAAGTAAATATTTAAATTACGTAAAAATTATTACATCTAACATAAAATAAAAATGATGTAAAACATACCCGAATCCGTATGGACCCTAACCCAAAAAGACCCAAACCCGAATGGGCCCAACCTAAACTCGCCGAATTGCCACCTCTATTGTCAAATACAATTACTCTCAAATTAATTTTCTTTTAGTAAGCTCATGCTTTTTTTTCCCTCAGTCAAGAGAATTAAATTAATAAAGCATACAGAATGCCAATCTTAGTACTGAACATTTAGGTTTCAGTACTTGAGAAGATATTAAAACATCATAACATGTCATTTTTAAACAGCCCCTAAACACAAATGACTTAATACATAAAACCACTAGTTACAACCATGCATAAAATAACTCTGATCTATCCACTCCCAATTTTGCAAGAGAATCTGCCATTAAATTCGCTTCTATGTAGATATGAACAAACTCAACCCTCCCAATTTTGTTTCTCAGACAATCAATCTCATTAAAAATCATCCATTCCTTCCACGGACAGATCTCCTTGTTGGACACCCAAGATATAGCCACCATTGAATCAGGCTCAATGACGAGATCATGTCCATGAATCCAAGGTGACATTGAAAAGTCCATAAGAGGGGTCTTTATAGCCATAATTTCTGCAATATTCGAGTCTTGTATGCCAATAGGTCCATAGAACATACCTCTAATACATCCATTCTCGTCCCTTAGAACACCCCCACATCCTGCCTTTCCTGGTTTTCCTCTTGCTGCACCATCTACATTAAATTTCATCTTTTTACCTTCTGGGCTACTCCATTCAACTCCTGTTCTTGTATTTTTCTGTTTTTTACTCATTCTGCATTCCTTTGGATTCTCCCACCACCCTGTATCATTCGTTGTTTCCTCACCTTCAATTGCATTGATCCAATGATATGATCTAAGTTTGATTAAAAACAGAATTTTATCTTCATTCCACTCTTTCTTGTCAAAAGCCAATTTGTTTCGAGCCAACCACAAGGTCCACAACGTTGCACCACAGACCGTTAGCCATCTCTTCTTCAACCATCCACTAAATAAAGCTTCACCGAATTGACGAATGGAATCTGTCACCCCATTTGACATCACCCACTTCACTCCCCACCACTGAAATACTTTGCCCCCAATCGCCCAAGAACATGGACATAGAAGAAGAATATGGTCACAATCTTCCTCTGTTTGACCACACCAACCACACAATATCTGCCCTTCTTCAAATAAGACTCCTCTGTCTCTCAAAAAACATATCTTCTTCAAATAAGCTCATGCTTATATAGTCTCTTTTTTAGATTTGCACGTAAATTCATATGATGAATAAATCATTAAGAACTTTATTTCATCATGGGCACCAAAACCATTTTCACCAACAAAATTGGTCAAATAACCTTATTTTGCTATTTTAAATGTTTTTCAAATTCACAAAATCTTTGAATCATAGCTTCCAAAGTAAATATAATTTAAACTTTCATTACATCTCAAGACTTTTAATAGAACCATGAGATGATAGATCATTTATACAAGCCATGAATAAGAACATGTGAGCTATCATAAATTTGCACAATATTATAATCAAAATTGTGGCCAACACATTGATGGTGCAAAACTACTGCATATTCTTGCCTTTAAACTTTAGAAAACCATGGAGACTTGTGCATTTTTCTTTTCAATTCTATGCACATAGATGCTATTTATCCTTGGAATTGGATATTCTTTGTTTGCATTAAATACAAACTTCATTCAATTTTTTGTTATGATTGGCAAATTTTGCCCATATTCTCCATGATATTACAAAATATAATTTAACACCCTTCTTTGCCCATGTTCTCCATGGCATTACTTTCTTTCTTTTCCGGTTCATAAACATGGTAAGTTGGCATTCAAAGCTTATATATATGATTTATTTCAAAACAACCATCCACCTTGAATATATATATCATAGTCATAATGATTAATTGTATTAATAAGACAAACACTTACCAAATGTAAAGTAATCATATTCTAGATAAATCACATATGGGCAAATTATATTGAAAAAGTAAATATATACTACTTCTCTAGCTTTTTCCATCTTAAAAAAATTCTCTCCTGAATGACGTTCAAATGTCATTAATATCATGATTTAAACAAAACAGACCATGTATCATGTCTAAATGCAAGCTTTCATCATATATATATATATATATATATATATATATATATATATATATATATATATATATATAGCCCATTTGTTCTGGCTATAATTCTAAGCCAACCATAATTATTCTCGTTATATGATCATGCATATAATAAATTTGCATTTTGTTTATTATCTAGCAACTAATCCATGAAATGCTAGTATTTTATTAAAATATTCATGCACATGTATCAATTTATTTCCAATTGATTTTCATGAAAATCACAATGGCCCTATATATAAAATAGAACCTTACAGAATGAACATTGGACCATCTTTAATATATGTACTAATGACATATAATTATGGAAACCTGCAAAGATATTGGCCATTTCTCATTCATTCTTTTCAAATAATTAGAGTTGAATTCATTATGGCAATTACAATCACCATTCGGCACATGTCTAATAATTTTAAAATTGACCGCCAATTAATTGTTCAAGAACTAAATATGATCATTGATGCATGTGGTGTTACCAATAAACAAAAGTTAATTTTAAGAAATCTAATAAAAAAAACATATTTAGTCCTTGGCTTATCATAAAAAATTGAATCTTCAAATAAAACATACCTAAATAAAACTTTGCTTCAACTCCGAACTTCGAGTATGATAAATCATGATTTTGTTCTTGTTTTTCACTCACGTCTATCAAAATTTCTCATAAAATTGTGATATTAAAGATTTAAGATTGTTGAAAAAAATTAGAGAATGAAACAAGAATGTAGACACCTAATTTTGTTCAGGCCCCTAAACAAAGTGAGTTCTCCTTTCAACTTCTCGGAATGCAAAGAATCCTCCTTCATTTCACAGACAGGTCTCCAAGACTTTGATTCGGAGGTAAAAACGAAAAAGTCAACTCCAAAAAAGTCAACCCAAAAAAGTCATCCTCTGAAAAGTCAACTCTCAATCAAAATCAAGATTCGAAGGTGAATTGAACAATGGTTAAGGAATTTTGATGATCAGAGATCTACAACTGAAACTAGAGAGTTTGAAAGACAAATTGCAAAATTCAATGTAGGAGAAAAGCATGTAATTTCAAATTTGAAAAAAAGTACGTAAATGATCAAATTGAATGAAATTGAAACCTCAAATTGAATGAAATTGGAACCTCAAATTGAAAGATGATAAAAAAGAAAGGATATCTCGAGGTCCAATTTCACCAAGGGGAATCAATCGAAAGAAGAAGTGGACAAAATTGAAAATAGTCATTTTTGGAAAAATGAGAAATTTTGCAAATTTGAAGAAAAATGCGTAAACGATCAAATTGGACAAAATTGGAAGTCCAAAATGAAATAAGATCAATAAATATGGATATTGGAAGGTCCAATTTTAAAACGGAGTTGAAGGAAGAATTGGTTTGAAGAAAAAAAGGAAAATAAAGATTTAATGAATAAATAGAAAATTCACAAATTTGGGAAAAACTACAGAGATGGTCCGATTCGGTAAAATTGAAATCCCTAGTTGATAAATTATAAATAAATAAAAATATACCAAGTCCCAATTTGAAGTGCATCCAAAGGAAGAGCCAATTGGAGGAGAAACGGGAAAATCGAGAAAATTCCCAATTTTGATGAAAAAAAAGAAAAATTCTATCGGAGAGGAATTCGGATGTAAAAAATGAGCATTTTCGATCAAAATCAAATTCAATATATGAAAAAGGCAGTGGGAAAATAAAATCTAAAAATTTGGCTCGTTTCGAGTAAAACCAAGGTTTCAGGGGTTAAAAAAAATTTTGGAAAATCCGAGAAAAATATAATCCGAGCTCGAAAAATTGTGAAACTTTCCAAAACTGAGTTTTATATTGGATGGAATGGATTGGAGAAGAAAAATCCGGAATCAGAGCTCAAATGAAAATAGACAAAGTTCGGGGGCACTAAACCAAAATTTTAGAGAAAAAATCCGAGAAAAATGGAAAACGAGCTCGGAGAATTATGAAAACCTCCAGAATTGAGTTTTATATTGTATGGAATGGATTGGAGAAGAAGAATCAAGAATCGGAGCTCAAATGGAAATAGACAAAGTTTGGGAGGCACTAAACCGAAATTTTAGAGAAAAATTTGGGGAAAAATGCAAAACGAGCTCGAAAAATTATGAAAACCTCCAGAACTGAGTTTTATATTGGATGGGATGGATTAAAAAAGAAAAATCCAAAATTGGGGTTCTTTTAAAATAAATTAAGTTTAGGAGCCAAAATGCAATTTTATCGAAAAAACCGAAAAGCATAATTTTGCAAATAAAAAAAGAGGAATAGCTTGGAAAATTCAAGGCCATTTTCGGCTAGCTCATGGGGAAAAATATGGGAGTGTGATCATCTTAATCAAATGGCCAAGATTGAATAGAAAGATGGCATTTTTAAGAGAGGACAATATTCTCCATTACTTGCCTACATGGCATTTTTGGCCAATGGGAGGCCTCAAACTTGCAAAGCCATGTGAAGAGCATGTGAAGGCTATGTGGTGATGCCAAATGGATTAAAAATGCCACCTAGGAAGCTATTTTGATAGTATGCCATATGATCATGACAAGTAGCTTAGATATTTTGTAGAGATATGAGACAAGAATAATCTAGGTGGCATTATTGGCCAATGAGAGGTTATAAAACCCTTAATTTAAGGAAAGCATCATGCAAAAAAGGGACAAGAACCCTTAATTTAAGGAAAGCATCATACAAAAAGGGGAAAAGAATTAGCCATGTGGCAAAGATGTTGGGAGAGCATGCAAAGCATGACTAAGGCTAAAAAAGAAAGGATGAGCACTCTCATATACAAGGGGAATTCGGCCAGCCTATAGGGAGAGGGATTTTCATTTTTTTTAGGAGGCATTCACTACATTCATAAGAGAAAGAAGAGAATAGAAAAGAAAAAAACTCTTAAGGAGAAAAAGAAAAAGAGAAGAAGCTTGGAAGGAAAAGCTTAGCTAGGTAACTATTTCTTCTTTTCTTTTTCAATTATTTACTTGGATTTCATGTTCTCTTTCCCTTCTTTTTCATGTGATTGGTAACTTTCTTTGTTGAATAAAAATGTTTTCAAAATAAAATTCCTAAAAGGTTTTTCCCTTTCTTTTTATTCTTTACAAAATAACAAAGTTGACAAAATTTTCCTACACATTTTCTTGCTTTAGCCGAAACCTTGTGGCTCATTGTGCTTGTCTTTTGCTTGATTTTCTTGCTTGCATGTTGATTGTGGGTTTCACCATTGTGGTAGGATAGATTTTCTCCTTTGGTTTTCTTTTAAAAAAAATGAAATAAAAGGTTTGAGAAGGTTGAGGATCTTGATTTTTATCAAGTGATTTTGGTTAGGTGGAATTATGTCCAAGGAACCAACCATTGAGCCAACCTTGATTTTTCTTTCTTTGTTTGTTTATTTTTTTTTAGCTCATGGTTGATCATTTTTGTATGTTTGTTTTGCTGTAAAATCATGCATTCATATCATTTTCAACTTGATTTTTGGTTAAGACCAATCAATGGTCTCTAATCAAAGTCTCTTGTGCAAACTAGTTGAAAGAATAATAGTTTTTAAGTTGGATATTATGACTTTGGGTAATATTTTCACAAAGTTTCTTTTGTCAACATAAAAATATTTTTTTACCACATTTAGTAGACCCTTAGAGGAGCCTCTGATATTTTTTCCAAGATATTTAGAATTTTTTATCAAGGTTAGAAAAATGGTTTTCGGTAAAACAGATTTTAGTTTACTGTTCTGATTTTGAGACAATTTTCGTCAAGGAATTTTTAGTCCGATTTTTAAAACTGATTGTTTTTCATAAAGACCTTCATGTCTCTAGTCAAAATTGATTTTTTCAGATGTTTTTGAATTTTTTTTATAAGGGGTAGAAAAATAGTTTTCTAAAACTGGTTGTTGGAATTAAAATCTCTAAACTAATAATTTTCTATTTTCTATTTGTAAAAAAGGAGGGGCTAATTGGAGTCCTTAGCTATTGTTAGGTTGTTTTCCATGTCATCTCAAGAATAAAAATTGATTTTACAAAGATCGGGTCAGGGGTAGTTAACCCGAGTTTTAAAAATAGGAAAACTAGAGCCGTTTTAGAGGGGGGTTTGGCCAAGGCCCTTTTTCATCCAAAAATTCCATTTTTTTTTTAATCCGAGCCCAAAGTCATTCGGTTTTAAAAAATCCAATTTAAGTTTCTTTCAAATGTAGTCGAACACCTTTTTAGGTATACGGATGTCCTTATTTCAAGGAGAAGTACATCTTCATAAATTACATATTTTAAAATGTTTTTATTAAATTTGGCATAAAAACGTATTTTTCGATTTCCTAAACATTTGGCGAGAATTAGTTCCTAATCTTTGTCGGGTTGTCGGGGGAGGTTAGGAAATTATTCAATGCACGTGTTTATGGAATCGAAAGGTATGGTTTTTTTTTTTTTTTATTCTGAATCATATAAATGTCATAGGAAAGAATTATTTACCAAGCTTTGCCGGGTTTGCCAGGGAGTACGGTAATATTTTCCGACATATGCCATTTGTGTGATTCCTCACATGAAAAATCCATGAAAATGAATTTTGAAATAATGATGTGAGCATATTTCATGATATCTAGATTTACCATCTTAATCATGATATGTTTGTGAATATTCTATGATGATGTCATTTTTATGATTGAATACTTAATTCATATGCCATGTCATTTAGATTTTGCCATGTCAAGTATGCCATGCCATGTCATTCATTCATATGCTATGTCATGTAGATTTTGCCATGTCAAGCATGCCATGTCATTCATTCATATGCTATGTAATTTAGATTTTGTCATGTCAAGCATGTCATGTCATTAATTCATATGCCATGCCATGTAGATTTTGCCATGTCAAGCATGCCATGCCATGTCATTCATTCATATGCTATGTCATTTAGATTTTGCCATGTCAAGCATTTCATGTCATTCATTCATATGCCATGTCATTTAGATTTTGCCATGTCAAGCATGCCATGCCATGTCATTCATAAGCCATGTCATTTAGATTTTTCCATGTCAAGCATACCATACCATACCATGCCATTCATTCATATGCTATGTCATTTAGATTTTACCATGTCAAACATGCCATGTCTTTGATTCATATGCCATGCATTCATTCTTTTGACCATGTCATTTAGATTTTGCCATGTCAAGCATGCCATGTCATTAATTCTTTTGCCATATTATAATAAAATGCTTGTCATGCCATGCTAATTATGCATGTTTTATATTCATGTTTTAATGATAATTTATACATTCATGATCTTTTAAATTTTTGAAGATTGATATTTTTTTTAATAAATAAGGCAATATCCCTAAGTTAATATAATTCATGGATCCTCCTCCAGGTTACCGGGGAGTCTTCATCAATTATTATTAACGAAGGAATATCCTTATAAAAGAGGATGATGTGGAGATTTTCAAAAACAATAAATTTTTTTACATTTTGCCGATTTGCTGGGGAATATAGAAATTTTTTGCAATAACAAATTCCGGATCATTTCCAAACAAAAATAGGATTTTGTTTAAAAAAAAAATGGAAATTATCTTCAAATACCAAATCTAAAACCAACTTTTCATTGAGACTCGAGATAATACATGATTAATAAGGTACCGTCTTATACGGGCATTGTGGGGTAGACCTGCTCGCAGGCTCGGCCCGTACTGTTCATATATTAAAAAAATAATATTTTTTTAAAATTTAATTATAAAAATATATTAAAAAAATATTTTTTTTATTAAGATGTGAACAGTAATTTGGGCCCGTGGGCTTGCCCAGGGCTAGGCCTGGACAAAGAAAATAAAAATGTTTCGGGCCGCAACTCGGCCCATGAGCACCTCTATTGTGGGGGGTGATAATCCTTCCCCACACGTAACCGACTCCCGAACCCGCACTTGTTTTATCTGGTTCAAAACGCAGACTTCGAAATTGATTTTAAAATGTTTTAATTAATTTTAAAATATTTTTCAAAACCGGTTTTAATAGGTGGTTGATCACACCTAGCCAAAAAAGATTGGTGGCGACAACATTTCTTTTTTCGAGGTCGTTTTTATACCCTCAACCTTTATTTCAAGAGGAATTAAGTCGTCTTTTCCTCTATTTTTTCCAATGTCACACTTAATGATGCCGATTGTCCTGCGACGGGGGAGTTTTTCTATTCGGACTTTCTTTTTAAGGGTTGCGACAAAGAAAGAAAAAAATTAGTAAAGTAAAATGGCTTTGAGGCATGTACAACACTTTCCTTAAGGCTTTAACATGCCTCAACACTCCAAGAAAAATAGTGAAAATGACTGAACAGAAAAGTCTTTTATATAGATAACGAACAGATGTATCTTTCAATGAGATACCCTTTTGTATGAGTTGTGTCATTTTACAAGACAACTTTACATGTAAAAGTTATGTCTTTACAAGATAACTTTACATGTAAAAATTATGTCTTTACAAGACAACTTTTACAATACAAGAGTTGTGTCTTTATAAGACAACTAATCATGAACAATTATAATTTTCAGAATTTAATTATTTTGAAAATTAATTATAATAATAAAATTAATTGTTTTATATGCTCTATAAGCTTAACTTTTTTAGATAATATAAGATTAGTTACCTGCCAACATTATAAACTACTAACATCTATGAAGCATAGACACGGGAGAACCCTTCATACCGGTGTCATACCGATGTTGGACACGGACTCGCCGTCGACACAGTGGAATGCTTACGGGACACGTGAAGACACGGAAAAAATCAACTTGGGCACGATCCGACACAGTCAAGACACTCAAGGACGACGGAAGAGGGGGAAGGTCTTGGGTTAAAACCTAGATCTAGGTTTTTCTGTGAAGATTTTCGAAAATCTAATATGGTAAATCTTTTAAGGAGGTTGAAAGGAATCAGAGAAGATTTTTTCTAATTTTTCCAGCATTATTAGACGGTGTCCGACGACAATCACGGGTGGTGACAACGGCGGAGCTTTGCCTGATTCTGGGTTTATAAGTAGGTTGAAGAAAAAGAGAAATAAAGAGAAGATAAAATTTCTAGTGAGTATAATGCGTATAAAAAGTAAAAAGCATAAAATTCTATAAACAAAATACTTGATTGGCTGAGCAGGCTTGGAGGGGATTGGTCAAAGCGACATAAACATTTGCAGCACAATGAAAACGATCCTAAACCCATATCCTAAAATTTGAAGCACCAAATTATTTCGGTTAGCCTAATACATCTTGGGCCTACATTGCCAGGCCGAGGGAGGTCTATGGCTGATGCCCAATATGAATTTCTTTTTTTAATTAATGTATTATATGGCCTACATCTATATATTATCCTCTTTGAATTAATGGACTGATTTGCCATAGCATTTAAAGCTCAAATTAGTCCAGTGCTCTTTGTCCTAAAATAATATATGTTCAAACAATAAAAACACTGAATATGAATAATTTTGTGCAATGACAAGAGAATTTCATAAAAAAAAAATGATTATATATTAATAAAAAGTATCAATATTTATATTTACATTTAATACTTTACATAAAAATATATATAAAAAATATTTTTATTGTTATGTCTTATCGTACCCGTGACCTCACTTTTTAAAAATTATCATATTATCCTGTCGTGTCGTACCCGTATTATGGGTCCGTGTCTGTGTCTCATAGCAATACATCTCTTTGTTATTTATCCCAAAAAAAATACATTGCTTTGTTTAGCAGTTCATGCTAATATTTATAAAGCACCAAGGCTTGCCATTTCTTGATGTTTGGTTTATTTTTGAAACTTCAAATATTTGATTTAAAAAAAAATTGTGAATAAATAACCAAAATAAAAGCATTGGATTAGATATTAAAATTTCCTTATAAAACAAGTTGTTGGTTACAAATACACAGAAACACACAGCCGCTTTCATGGATTAATAATAATATTTGAAGCGGCAGTCCAAACTATGACATGAAATACAAATTAAAAATGGGCCAAACCCAAGAAAAGGTTTATTTGCCTCAACAAGTTGCGGCCCAAGCGTTCTTCTCATTGTTCTGCTCCACTATTAGTTCACTGCAATTAAGAGGAAAAAGCAAAAATAAAAAAATAAAAAAAAAATTGTCAAATTACTTTGAATGTGCGTATATATTTCTGATCGAGCTTCAGGCTATGTGTCATGGTCTTAGAATGGAGTCATGAATTTCACATCGACTGTGTACTAGAGTTCGATTGGGTATATAAGTGTTCACACCATCTTCAACCTGTGAGGTGCCTTTTGTGGACAAAACCGTGAGGCCCAATGGGCTGAAGCGGACAATAACTTGCAGGTTGGTGTGGACCATGACATTTGGTATCAGATAGGGATGGCAATCTAAAATGCAGATTCGGATATCAGCGGATATCCGATCCGTTTTTTACGGATTCGGATAAAAGTCTGATTCGGATATTGTAATTACTATCCGCAGCGGATTCGGAGCAGATGCGGATATAAAACCTCGGATATCCATTATTAGAATCCACATTACTTCTGCAGATTTGGACAGCGGATTAGGATATCCGAATCCGTATCCGCTTATTTGTAAAATACATAAATTTTGTTTGATTTTATATTTTTATTTTTAAAAAATTGATTTATTGAATTCGGATTTTTAGCGGATTTGGTTATCCGATGGATAATGTTATTTAATTTGAATTCGGATAGTAATATGCGGATTAAATGCGGATAATTTGCGGATTCTGATTTTAAAATAATTTTTCGGATTCGGATAGTACAAACAATGTAGATATCCAACCCGCTACCATCCCTAGTGTCATAACGGTTTTTCGGATCGTTAGACGATTTTGAAAACAAAATGGAGTCGCCACCAATTTTTTTTGTTAAGTGTGATTGGCCACCTATTAAAACCGATTTTAGTAAAATATTTTAAAATTAATTAAAACATTTTAAAACCAATTTTAAAGTCTGCGTTTTAAATCAGAGAGAAAGCAAAATCAGGTTCGGGAGTCTGTTCGGGGAAGGATTAGCACCCCCGCGACACCCGTTTAGAAAACGGTACCATTTAATCATGTATTATCTTAAATCCCTATTTAATTGACTTAATATCGGTATTTAAAACTAATTCTCTTTTATTTTATTTTATTTTTTCAAAACATGTTTATTTTTTGAAATTTTCAAAAATTGTTATTATTTTTTTGAAAACGAAAGTGAACGTAAACTTATTATCAAGAACACTCATTAAATATTCTCAACACTCTTGGTGGTATTTAACGAGATCCTCTCACCTCAAGATATCTTAAGAATCACCACTGTGACATCTTTCGAATTTCATCGCCGGCAATTTACATCCATTTTTATTTAAATACGTATGATGCAAATATTTAAACATGGAATGCACACGGCTAAGCATATAAGACATATAATTAAATATATAATTTCACAATTAAACATACGAAGCGTAGTATTTGACGCAAGCATGGCAAAATATCAAGCGCGTAAATATTCATTATTTATCCATTATTTATTTTGATTATTTCCATTTTGAAATGAAAACAACATATTACTAAATACTTTCACCACTTGTGGTGATATTTAACGAAATTCTCTCACCTCAAGATATCTTAGGAATCACTAGTGTGACGTCCTTCGAATTCCGATGTTGGTAAATCCGTATTCTTTTTTTATTATATGGATGCACGTGATGCGAACAAATAAAAAAGCAACATGCATGAAATTAATTTATCTTGAAAATTCATTTTTTATTATTTTTCTACAAGCTTGTTTTGATTTCTTAAATGTGCTCGTGTCTTAAATGATCATTTATATATAAAAAATCATTTATGTAAAAATAAATTTTGGACCACTAATTTAACTTTCTTTGAGAACAAATTTCTTTTTAGAAAATTTTTCTTTAAAAAAAAAAACCATGTAACTAGTTTAATCCCAAATTTCATTTATTTATATATTTTTAAATAATAATTTTTGTTTTAATATTTAAATCTTAAAATTAGTTTGTATTTTTTAGAGTTTTGTTTTTTAAACAAATTTAATTAAGAAAAAATAAATAAATAATAAAAAAGTAATAAAAATAAATACAAAACAAAGTAGATAAAACAAATAGAGGGAAGTACCAAAGACAAATTTGGGCTTGCCCCAAAACAATGGCTGCACTTGGGCTCAAGAGGGGCCTGGGTGAGCGAGTGGGCCTGGGTTTGGTGCAAAGGGCATGGGTGGGTCGACGGTTGGGCACGGGTCGGGTATGTTGGACAGACCCGAATGCTTTCCCTCATTTTTTTCTTTTCTTTTTCGGGTTGGGTCACACGTATCCCGGGTTGCCTGGCGGGGCAACGCGCGGATCCCTTGGGCTAAATGAAACGGTGCGTTTTGCACCATTATAAAAAGCCCCCCCTTTCTTTTTCAGTTCTCTCCCTTTCCTCTCTCTCTCTTCCTAATCTTTTTCTCTCCTTTCTCTCTAACATTTCCCAAAAATCAGCAGCTGAGCCATCGTGCCGGCCGTCGTCAGTCGCCGCTCACTAGTGGCTTATCCGACGCCGGATCACCTCGAAATGCCCCGTTGGTGTAAGCCCTACAAGCCAATCTAGTTAGGCTTGTAAAAACACTATTTATATATTCATGTATTGCACATTATAGTTTATTAATTATAATTGAGGTATTTCTTTATCCATAAGTATTATTATAATTGTTATAAATGACTTGTGAAGATAAAGCCCATTTGACACAATGGCATTGCAAAGGAATTGTAAGGTGTTACAATTATGAGGATCCTTATGCATCAATGCCGTGTTTCTAAACTGTTCCTGGTCATTGTATTGTCAAGACGGGGCATTGACAATGCTCAAAGACTGGCATATGTTAAGCCTTCATGCACTTGATGCATGCAACTGATCTCATAGGTTGAAAGTATAGAGATACTTGGGGATAACATATGGGTGCTTGTTAGTTGAACAAGTTCACTGAACATGATCCGCTATGAGAGTTCCATTTGGTATTTCACTCAAGTGTCTATGGTAATTACTCTCATGTGTCAATAGTGTGAGTAATCCTTTGACTTGTGACACCAGGTCATCTTATATCACTACAAACAAATTGTCATATAATGACGGTCAAAAAAGCGTTGGTAAAACTCCAAAATCCGTCGCTAAAAGTCCTAAAACCCTATATCGACGGTCAAAATGACTATTCCGACAAAAAATTAAGCGACGGTAAAACCCTCATCAGTATAGACCTGTACCGACGAAAAAGGTGACCGTCGGAATAGGATGTATAACCTATACCGACGGTTTTAGGCGTCACTAATGTTACTAACGTTGGTATAACCTATGTTGGGATAGCCCCTTTTGCTTTTACCTATACCGATGGATTTTTTATCCGTCGGTATAGATACCGCATCTATACAGACAACTTTTGTATCCGTAGGTATAGATATCGTATCTATACCGACAGCTTTTGTATCCGTCAGTATAGATACTGCATCTATACCGACGGCTTTTGTATCAGTGGGTATAGATATCGTATCTATACCGACGACTTTTGAATCCGTCGGTATAGATACCATAGATATACATATAACGACGATTTTTTTTTTGCGTCTATCGGTATAGATTAAACTGTAAAATATACAATTAACCTATAGCTACAATTTGTTGTAAATTTACTGATGGTTTACTCCGTCAGTATACTATACATTTTTTGTTGTTATATGAATTGTCAGTATAGAGGTCAGAGCGTCGGTAAAAATAAAATTTTATCATATTTTCAATTACTAATATTGATATATTTGTAATTTAATCCAAGATATTTCATATAAAAAAAACTATTATAATAAAGTAAAAAATATTTCATAATATTAAAAATAAAATTACAAATAAATTGTCTTAATTATATAACTTTTACAAGCTAAATAGAAGTCGCAAACTAAAGTCATAACACAAAGTCTTAATAAAAAAATCATTAAAATTGAAAATAAGTATTCCAAATACATGAAGTAAATAAGCATTTTTCTAAAAGTACATGATCCCATGCATATATCTCAGAAGCAGTGATAACTCGTATAATTATATAGTTTTTAGTTATGTTTTATTATTGTTTTGTGTCAAATACGAGTTATTATTGTTTAGTCTAATTGTGTTTATGATCTTTTATATTTTTATGTATTTTGGTGTTTTTCACAAGTTTCTTTGAGTGATTTCAGATTACTAGAATTAAGGGCAAATCCAGTTCAGTTCCAGTTCCGACACCTTTTGCCATATCAGCTATATCTCGAGTTTCACTGAAGCAATAAGGCTGAAATTTGTAGCCATGCAAAGCTAAGAGGCATATCTATCTTTTTCATGTTTTACACTTCTTGAAACGGAGTCGTTTTCCCTAGCGAAATCGACCATCAAGTTGGCTGATGTGCAATGACGTCTGTGCTGACCTGTTTTCGTATTATGCTCATATCTTCTTATCCACATCAGCAAATGAGCTGATTCCAACGGCTATGGATCAGTAACTGATAGGGTAACATTTTTCTAGAAGACCATGTGATCAGATAAGGCCTTCAAAATTGACAAAATCGACCATCAAGTTGGCTGATCAAAATCGTCATATATGACGAAAATTGTTAGAAAATGCACCCACCTATTATACCTACCTTTGAAATTTGTAAAGCTTGTCTCTTGTCATTTAGCCCTCCAAAATGTGTATAAATAGAGGGCCTTGGATGATTGTAAGAGATCATATTGGAGATAGGTAGGATATTAGCCATTGTAATAAAATTCTCTAAGTTTTCTTCTTCTTTCTTTTCTCTAGTTTTCTTTTTCTTTAGAAAGAGCAAGAGGTTGGATAATTAATATTCTTCTTCTTCTTCTTTCTTTCTTTTATTTTCTTCTTAGATTCTATTTAATTTTATGTTTATAATGCCTATGCTAGGCTAAACTTCTATTTGGTTAAGGGTGATTTCAAAGCCCTAGACATGTTTTATAATTGATTTTCAGATTCTATCTATCATTAATTTTTTATCAAAGTTGCTTATGTTCTTCTACAAGAATTGTTCATGATGTTGTCTAGATTTATTTAGGTGTACAACTAGATAGATCTTGATAATTATCTATTGCTAGTTTAGGAGTCTTGATCCGTGTAATTGTCTTGATTTCCTATTCATAAGTGGCAATTTGTGATTAATGATTATGGTCAAGTTTTCAATAATTGCAAAGTGGAACATAACCTAAGTTGAACAATCCGAGCTTATGTGTTTGTTGCTTAGATCAACCTATCTTTCTCATCATAAAGCTGCCATTAAATTGAATTTAGAGAGCTTATTCTAGGTTGTTTAATGGTTAGAGATTAAATAGAGAGCTTGTTCTATTTAACGACAAACTAAGGAAAGATTGGGGTAACAGAGCTTGTTGTTATCTACGGTTGTTAACTTTGATAGTTGGTTGATATTGATAGATCTGAAATTGATTCTTAATGATGTCTAGTGGTGGAGAATGAAACCTTAACCATATTTTTCATATTTGATTCTTCTTACTTACTTGTTTTCTTACTTTTAGTTTGCTTATTTTTAAAAAAGTATATTTATTTTTATTGGCTGGTTATACCGCCTAATTTGTATATTAACTTTGTTTTATTTTTATTGGCTGGTTATACCGCCTAATTTAGTATATATATTTTTATTGGCTGGTTATACCGCCTAATTTAGTATATATATTTTTATTGGCTGGTTATACCGCCTAATTTAGTATATATATTTTTATTGGCTGGTTATACCGCCTTGCATCTCATTCTTATTATTTACTTTAGTTTAAATCTGATTTCAAAAACCCCTTTTCTTTTATTGTTCTTGAATTTAAGTTTTAAACTATTAACTTATAAACTAAAACCAAATCCCTGAGGACTCGACCCTTGCTAACTACTATACTTACAATTGATCTTTTTAGTGCAAGGTTAAATAAGATACACTCTTTTGGGTGCATCAAATTTTTGGCGCCGTTGTCGGGGATTGTTTTCTTTAGTTTATTTGTTACTTGGTTTATTCTTATTTTCAGTTCTAATTAGTTCTATTTTCTTGTACATACAAGTTTTTCTTATCAAATTTTTTTAAAAAAAAAAAGAAAAAGAAAACGATGGAATTGAGCAATCTAACACTTGAAGAGTTGGTGGCATACATGAACATGGAGAATCAACAAGCCAATCTCACCTCCCCAGTTCAACAATTGGCCATGGGAGGATGTCAAGGCCATCAAGTGTTCCAAGACCAACAGTATGATCATTACTCAAACACTTACCATGAGGGATGGTGGGATCATACTAATTATGGCTACTCGAAAAATTACCAAGAAGTAGATCCTTATGCCAATTACACTCATCCATCTAGATTTAATCAATCATGGTCTCAAGAACCAGATCTTTTTCAGCCACTACATATGACTCAAAACTCAGGTACTTCTTTAGAAGATCTTGTCGATTCTCTTGTTACTAATACTTTGCAATTTCAACAGGAAACAAGGGCAAGTATCCAGAGTTTGGAAAGGCAAATGAGCCTATTGGCTAGTAGTATGGTGGTATGGGTAGCACAAAGATCTGAAGAACTCCCTGCCCAAACGATGATTAACCCAAAGGAGAATGCTACTATTGTGACCTTGAGGAATGAGGAACAAGATGAGGATGAGACAAAATTAGAGATGAATTCTATTCTTGAGGATAATGAAGCCAATGATCCAAATAAGAGTATTTCGGCACTTGAGGTAACGTTTGAGATTCCAATTTTTACTAATGTTTCTTCTCCACCTTTTCCTAGTAGATTCGCAAAGTTTAAGGAGGATGAACATGAACAAGACACGCTGGAAACCTTAAACAGTTTGTTTGTGGATGTCGTTCAACAAGTACCAAAAGATGCACCATTCCTCGATGAGATATGCACCACCAAGGATGATGGAATAATACTTGTAATGGAGAATGCATCCACTGTTGTGCAAAGAAAGCTTCCTCTCAAACGCATAAATTTGGGAAATTTCATGTATGAGCCTGACAAGCCTAAAAAGCCAAGAAGGGGTGTTGGTTAGATTCAAAACACTAACTCAAGTGTTAATTGGGAAGGCAGCCCAATTAAAGATGAAATTGCCAACCTTCCATATTCAGATTTGCTTTCTCTTTCTTTTCCTTTTTCTTTTATTATTTTTATTGTTTTTATTTTTATTTCTTATGTTTCTTTGTTAATTGTGTTTACTGTTTTTAAGTTCATTTAGGCTGCATAAGTTTCTTTTGTTTAATAGTTCTTTTCTCTTACATATAATTCTTGCATTTGGGATTAATAGCATTACATTAATGATAATCTAAGAATTATGTGTGGGGGGAAGAATTTAGGATTTTATTTAGAGTGTTTTGTTTTTGAGTCCTTTTATGTTGTTTTTCTTTCTGATCCTTGTTTTGAAAATAACTAGATGTAAATATAATTTTTATTTTATTTTTTTTTAACCCCGGTTAAATGGCGGATAACGGTACTCCGTGATTATTTAAATCGGTTCCATCAGCTACCCACAAAACTGATATTGTATATAAATTTCTCTTCCAATTTCTCTTTCAATTTTTTTTTCATTCTTTTTTTTCAGGATGGATGATATTCTCACAAGATTGCAGAAACGATTTCCTCCTTTTCCTCGAAATATTTTACTGAAGCTTTACCAAGTTCGACTTGAAAGATTAAGAATGCTGATGCACCCAAAAGAGTGTATCTTATTTAACCTTGCACTAAAAAGATCAATTGTAAGTATAATGATTAGCAAGGGTCGAGTCCTCAGGGATTGGGTTTTAGTTTATAAGTTAATAGTTTAAAACTTAAATTCAAGAACAATAAAAGAAAAGGGGTTTTTGAAGCCAGATTTAAACTAAAGTAAATAATAAGAATAAGATGCAAGGCGGTATAACCAGCCAATAAAAATATATATACTAAATTAGGCGGTATAACCAGCCAATATATATACTAAATTAGGCGGTATAACCAGCCAATAAAAATAAAACAAAGTTAATATACAAATTAGGCGGTATAACCAGCCAATAAAAATAAATATACTTTTAAAAATAAGCAAACTAGAAAAGTAAGAAAACAAGTAAGTAAGAAGAATCAAATATGAAAAATATGGTTAAGGTTTCATTCTCCACCACTAGAAATCATTAAGAATCAATTTCAGATCTATCAATATCAACCAACTATCAAAGTTAACAACCGTAGATAACAACAAGCTCTGTTATCCCAATCTTTCCTTAGTCTGTCGTTAAATAGAACAAGCTCTCTATTTAATCTCTAACCATTAAACAACTTAGAATAAGCTCTCTAAATTCAATTTAATGACAGCTTTATGATGAGAAAGATAGGTTGATCTAAGCAACAAACCCATAAGCTCGGATTGTTCAACTTAGGTTATGTTCCACTTTGCAATTATTGAAAACTTGACCATAATCATTAATCACAAATTGCCACTTATGAGTAGGAAATCAAGACAATTACACGGATCAAGATTCCTAAACTAGCAATAGATAATTATCAAGATCTATCTAGTTGTACACCTAAATAAATCAAGACAACATCATGAACAATTCTTGTAGAAGAACATAAGCAACTTTGATAGAAAATTCATGATAGATAGAATCTAAAAATCAATCACAAAACATGTCTAGGGCTTTGAAATCACCCTTAACCAAATAGAAGTTTAGCCTAGCATAGGCATTATAAACATAAACATAAAATTAAAGAAAATATAAGAAGAAAATAAAAGAAAGAAAGAAGAAGAAGAAGGATATTAATTATCCAACCTCTTGCTCTCTCTAAGGAAAAAGAAAACTAGAGAAAAGAAAGAAGAATAAAACTTAGAGAATTTTATTAAAATGGCTAATATCCTACCTATGTACAATATGATCCTCTACAATCATCCAAGGCCCTCTATTTATACACATTTTGGAGGGCTAAATGACAAGAGACAAGCTTTACAAATTTCAAAGGTAGCTATAATAGGTGGGTGCATTTTTCTAACAATTTTCGTCATATTGTATGACAATTTTGATCAGCCAACTTGATGGTCGATTTCGTCAATGTTACAGGCCTGATCTGATCACATGGTCTTCTAGAAAAAGTTTCCCCTATCAGTTACGGATCCATAGCCGTTGGAATCAGCTCATTTTCTGATGTGGATAAGCAGATATGGGCAAAATACGAAAACAGGTCAGCACAGACGTCATTGCACATCAGCCAACTTGATAGTCGATTTCGTCAATATTAGAGGCCTGATCTGATCATATGGTCTTCTAGACAAAGGTTCCCGTATCAGTTACGGATCCATAGCCATTGGAATCAGCTCATTTTCTGATGTGGATAAGCAGATATGGGCAGAATACGAAAACAGGTCAGCACAGACGTCATTGCACATCAGCCAACTTGATGGTCGATTTCGCTAGGGAAAACGACTCCGTTTCAAGAAGTGTAAAACATGAAAAAGATAGATATGCCTCTTAGCTTTGCACGGATACAAATTTCAGCCTTATTGCTTCAGTGAAACTCCAGATATAGCTGATATGGCAAAAGGTGTCGGAACTGGAACTGAACTGGATTTGCCCTTAATTCTAGTAATCTGAAATCACTTAAAGAAACTTGTGAAAAACACCAAATTACATAAAAATATAAAAGATCATAAACACAATTAGACTAAACAATAATAACTCGTATTTGACACAAAACAATAATAAAACATAACTAAAAACTATATAATTATACGAGTTATCACACCCCCACACTTAGATTGTTGCTAGTCCCTAGCAACGACTCAATAAAAATAAAATAAGAAAATCTAATCTAATCCACTTTCGTAGGAAATCACGGTGGCACTTAGCATGTGACACAAGCCTTTAAACCCCTAGGTGTCCCTAGTGGACGAGTTTAGTCTCGTGAGGGTTTACTAGAACGATACCCACAAACATTAAAAAACTACAATATAAATAAACTACATATACTAAAAATATTTATTCCTAATCCTTTCAATACAAATTAGAGACAATCTTTGAACAAGTCTTATAAACTAATCAATAGCTTAAAGAAATTCACAAAAAATCTTGCTTGAATGTAAATTGTTTGAGTTAAGCCAATATTAACATAACATATTTCAATCAAAATAGTGCATATTCAAACTTAATCTCAACTTCTCACATGGGATACTCTCTTGATTTTCACTTTTTAAAGTAGTGGTAAAGTGTTTACACTCAATCAATCTCATGAAAACACTTCTACCATATGCTTGCTTGTCCACCTATTATCCACTATTTAGATCATACAACTTCATAAATCAAGAGGTCTTTATTCAAGGTTGTAATGGGGCCAAAGGGTTATAATGTGGTTAAAGAACAAAAGGATAAAGATATCACAAAGGTTCCAAAGAGTTCATAGAGTTTAGAGACATAATAAGATCATACAAATAAAACTTCTCAAAACTCTTATAAAGCACATAATAACATAGGCTAAATATTCATGTTGAGCCTTTGCATCATTCTAACCAACTTTGTAACATCTTTTTCTTTACTTTAACTAGAAGTTCAAGAGAAGATTTTTTTTTTTTAATATGGGAATGTATTTGACAATGATCCCTTTCTTTTTCTCTTGACTTTTTTTCTTTTCTTTTCCCCCCACACTTATTTCTTGTTTCTAACCCAAATTTTCAATAAATCTTCCTTGTCTTTGCAACTTGTCTCAAAACATGCTAATTCATCTTTGGAACAAAGGTAAAGATATAAGTATATTTAGGTTAGGGACAAGTTGTGGTTACCAAAGAGATAGCTTATTCAATGTAGGCTCAAATTGGTTCACTAAGGGTGTGTTCTCTTGGAACATTAATAATGGATGGCTGTTTGGCTCTGGTTATTATCCTAATGCCTCTATCATATTCATGTTGTCACATGCATCATTATAGTCTCAACAAGGTCTAAAGCAAGTTCTAGAGAATCATGTAATCATAAGAGCACTCAAGAAAGAAATTAGATTGATTTGTATAATGCATCAATCATTATAGGCTCAAAAACTCACAAGGATGATTATACAAGTCAGATTAAGTCTAAACATGCTTCTTTCTCAATCAACATATCATATTAACATTGGCTCATAAAAAGGTTGACATCAAGCTCAATTCTCATGAAAATCTTCTCACTAATAAATCTGTTTTAGACTTATGCAATTCATATCTCATCATTGTATTAAAAGGGAACTAAAACACACTAAAAAAAAATAATAATAATAAAGACTCATAAAAAAATAGTAGACAAAAATAAACGAAATCCTAAATCATTCCCCCCACACTTAATTCTTACATTGTCCTCAATGTAAGTCTATTAACCCAAATGAAAGAATCATGTGTAAGAGAAAAGAAGTAATAACATAAGAATAGGAACAACTAAGACTCAAAACAAAACAAACTCATGCAACCTAAATAATCCTAAAATACTAAACAAAAATTAACAAGTAAACATAAAAAGATTAAAATCAAACTGACAAGGTATGTCTCAAGTCTCCCTTACTCAGACCTTGTTCAGAATGAATACTTCTAAATTGCTTAAAATACAACAAACTTTTTTTTTTTTAAATTAGAAAAAGATTAAAATCAAACTGACAAGGTATGTCTCAAGTCTCCCTTACTCAGACCTTGTTCAGAATGAATACTTCTAAATTGCTTAAAATACAACAAACTTTTTTTTTTTTTTAAATTAGCAAAATATGTCTCTTACCCCCTACTAAAATATGACATTGTCCCCAATGTCAAATTTTAAAGGTAGAATTTAGGAGATATTACCTGCAGAGGTTGCTAACCACTTATTACAACTGAGACACAACAAACAAAATGTTAGATAATGTCACAAAGACAAAGTGCAATCCACTCCTTGCTCGTCCATATCTCTTTTTCTTTTTCCGAGCGTTTGCGAAACAACCGTAGCAGATAAATACTCATAAGCTTGGAGCTTTTTGAGTAAATCTTCAATGGTTGTAGCAGAAATTATGGTTCTCCTTGCCTCTGAAAACATGAATCCATTATCCACAGCATTATCTAAATATGAAAGCAAATTACTAAAATAACCATTAATATTAAGCAAACCAATGGGTTTCTTATTTGTGACCAAAGATGACCAAGAAGCCACGCAAGATATTTCTTCCAATGTACCCAAACCTCCTGGTAAAGCAATGAATGCATCGGCAGAATGGTACATGATTGTCATCCGTTCAGGGATACTCCAGACTTGTATTTCCTTACCCACGGTAGGTCCACAAAAACTTGTGAATAGTTTTGGCACGATTCCTAGAACTGGACTTCCTCCGGCGTGTGCTGCTGTAACGACTGCTCCCATTAAACCCGTACTACCGCCTCCATAAATCAAGTGGATCTTTTGTTGGGCAAGTATTACTCCAACTCTTATGGCTTCATCAGCGAATATGTTATTTTTCCCTGGATAAGCACCTCCAAAGACACAAATTTTTTTAATGCGCTGGGATGAAGTACTTTCCATTTTTTTTTTCGAGTGCCTGAAAGAGAATGAGTACATGGTGTAATATATAGAGGACTGAGTAGTGAATCAGACAAGAGTAATAATGTCGCCGAAAGTGTATCTGACCTGTCAGAAGAAAATGTTAACCTAACAAAAGATTTTTGCGTGATTTCAGGAAGAAAATCAAAAAGAGAAGAAAAAATCAACCGTAAAAGACAAATAAAAAAAACGAGAATAATTACACAAATCGAACAACACGTAAATTAAAACAAAATAAAGTTATTGCAAATCAAACCAAAAGCTGAGAAGTCATTTATTGTAGTTGTGATTGTGGCTCACATCTTCCTCTGGTTTTACGTCCAGAAACGGCTTAAACGCCTTCTATGAGTCGAGGATATGCTTCCCATCCAGTTTTCTTACAAGCTGGCAAACAGGGTCTTTTAACATCAGATTCCCAAGATGTTGCCATTCCCTTTTGAATTGCGGCCATAAATCAAGAATTTCTCTTTGTACGTCTCCACTAGGATGCGTCTCAAGAGAAAGTTGGATATTACCCAAATTCTCCTTACTCAGTCCATCCTTAATGAATTCAATTTTATCATCTCGATTAGAGGACGGAATCCCAATAGAACGACATTTACCGTTACACGTCCATCGTGCACATTTGTGGCAATTTGAATTCATGCGCTTTGCTCGTCGCTTCTTTGCAAAAGTGCTTCTACCTGTACCTGGTAAATGCAAAACAGGAAGATATTCATCTTCACGTACCTTGGCTTCAATTATCCAACGTATGTCTCCAGGAATCCCTTTGTGCATAAGCATTCTTAATCTTTCAAATCGAACTTGGTAAAGCTTCAGTAAAATATTTCGAGGAAAATGAGGAAATCGTTTCTGCAATCTTGTGAGAATATCATCCATCCTGAAAAAAAATGAAAAAAATTGAAAGAGAAATTGGAAGAGAAATTTATATACAATATCAGTTTTGTGGGTAGCTGATGGAACCGATTTAAATAATCACGGAGTACCGTTATCCGCCATTTAACCGGGGTTAAAAAAAATTATATTTACATCTAGTTATTTTCAGAACAAGGATCAGAAAGAAAAACAACATAAAAAGACTCAAAAACAAAACACTCTAAATAAAATCCTAAATTCTTCCCCCCACACATAATTCTTACATTGTCATTAATGTAATGCTATTAATCCCCCAATGCAAGAATTATATGTAAGAGAAAAGAACTATTAAATAAAAGAAACTTATGCAGCCTAAATGAACTTAAAAACAGTAAACACAATTAACAAAGAAACATAAGAAATAAAAATAAAAACAATAAAAATAATAAAAGGAAAAGGAAAAGGAAAAGAAGGAGAAAGCAAATCTGAATATGGAAGGTTGGCAATTTCATCTTTAATTGGGCTGCCTTCCCAATTAACACTTGAGTTAGTGTTTTGAATCTAACCAACACCCCTTCTTGGCTTTTTAGGCTTGTCAGGCTCATACATGAAATTTCCCAAATTTATGCTTTTGAGAGGAAGCTTTCTTTGCACAACAGTGGATGCATTCTCCATTACAAGTATTATTCCATCATCCTTGGTGGTGCATATCTCATCGAGGAATGGTGCATCTTTTGGTACTTGTTGAATGACATCCACAAACAAACTATTTAAGGTTTCCAGCGTGTCTTGTTCATGTTCATCCTCCTTGAACTTTGCGAATCTACTAGGAAAAGATGGATAAGAAACATTAGTAAAAATTGGAATCTCAAACGTTACCTCAGGTGCCGAAATACAAAGATCATTGGCTTCATTATCCTCAAGAATAGAATTCATCTCTAATTTTGTCTCATCCTCATCTTGTTCCTCATTCCTCAAGGTCACAATAGTAGCATTCTCCTTTAGGTTAATCATCGTTTGGGCAGGGAGTTCTTCAGATCTTTGTGCTACCCATACCACCATACTACTAGCCAATTGGCTCATTTGCTTTTCCAAACTCTGGATGCTTGCCCTTGTTTCCTGTTGAAATTGCAAAGTATTAGTAACAAGAGAATTGACAAGATCTTCTAAAGAAGTACCTGAGTTTTGAGTCATATGTAGTGGCTGAAAAAGATCTGATTCTTGAGACCATGATTGATTAAATCTAGATGGATGAGTGTAATTGGCATAAGGATCTACTTCTTGGTAATTTTTCGAGTAGCCATAATTAGTATGATCCCACCATCCCTCATGGTAAGTGTTTGAGTAATGATCATACTGTTGGTCTTGGAACACTTGATGGCCTTGACATCCTCCCATGGCCAATTGTTGAACTGGGTAGGTGAGATTGGCTTGTTGATTTTCCATGTTCATGTATGCCACCAACTCTTCAAGTGTTAGATTGCTCAATTCCATTGTTTTTTTTTTTTTTTTCAAAATTTGAAAAGAAAAACTTGTATGTACAAGAAAATAAAACTAATTAGAACTGAAAATAAGAATAAACCAAGTAACAAATAAACTAAAGAAAGCAATCCCCGGCAACTGCGCCAAAAATTTGATGCACCCAAAAGAGTGTATCTTATTTAACCTTGCACTAAAAAGATCAATTGTAAGTATAATGATTAGCAAGGGTCGAGTCCTCAGGGATTGGGTTTTAGTTTATAAGTTAATAGTTTAAAACTTAAATTCAAGAACAATAAAAGAAAAGGGGTTTTTGAAGCCAGATTTAAACTAAAGTAAATAATAAGAATAAGATGCAAGGCGGTATAACCAGCCAATAAAAATATATATACTAAATTAGGCGGTATAACCAGCCAATATATATACTAAATTAGGCGGTATAACCAGCCAATAAAAATAAAACAAAGTTAATATACAAATTAGGCGGTATAACCAGCCAATAAAAATAAATATACTTTTAAAAATAAGCAAACTAGAAAAGTAAGAAAACAAGTAAGTAAGAAGAATCAAATATGAAAAATATGGTTAAGGTTTCATTCTCCACCACTAGACATCATTAAGAATCAATTTCAGATCTATCAATATCAACCAACTATCAAAGTTAACAACCGTAGATAACAACAAGCTCTGTTATCCCAATCTTTCCTTAGTCTGTCGTTAAATAGAACAAGCTCTCTATTTAATCTCTAACCATTAAACAACTTAGAATAAGCTCTCTAAATTCAATTTAATGGCAGCTTTATGATGAGAAAGATAGGTTGATCTAAGCAACAAACCCATAAGCTCGGATTGTTCAACTTAGGTTATGTTCCACTTTGCAATTATTGAAAACTTGACCATAATCATTAATCACAAATTGCCACTTATGAGTAGGAAATCAAGACAATTACACGGATCAAGATTCCTAAACTAGCAATAGATAATTATCAAGATCTATCTAGTTGTACACCTAAATAAATCAAGACAACATCATGAACAATTCTTGTAGAAGAACATAAGCAACTTTGATAGAAAATTCATGATAGATAGAATCTAAAAATCAATCACAAAACATGTCTAGGGCTTTGAAATCACCCTTAACCAAATAGAAGTTTAGCCTAGCATAGGCATTATAAACATAAACATAAAATTAAAGAAAATATAAGAAGAAAATAAAAGAAAGAAAGAAGAAGAAGAAGGATATTAATTATCCAACCTCTTGCTCTCTCTAAGGAAAAAGAAAACTAGAGAAAAGAAAGAAGAATAAAACTTAGAGAATTTTATTAAAATGGCTAATATCCTACCTATGTACAATATGATCCTCTACAATCATCCAAGGCCCTCTATTTATACACATTTTGGAGGGCTAAATGACAAGAGACAAGCTTTACAAATTTCAAAGGTAGCTATAATAGGTGGGTGCATTTTTCTAACAATTTTCGTCATATTGTATGACAATTTTGATCAGCCAACTTGATGGTCGATTTCGTCAATGTTACAGGCCTGATCTGATCACATGGTCTTCTAGAAAAAGTTTCCCCTATCAGTTACGGATCCATAGCCGTTGGAATCAGCTCATTTTCTGATGTGGATAAGCAGATATGGGCAAAATACGAAAACAGGTCAGCACAGACGTCATTGCACATCAGCCAACTTGATAGTCGATTTCGTCAATATTAGAGGCCTGATCTGATCATATGGTCTTCTAGACAAAGGTTCCCGTATCAGTTACGGATCCATAGCCATTGGAATCAGCTCATTTTCTGATGTGGATAAGCAGATATGGGCAGAATACGAAAACAGGTCAGCACAGACGTCATTGCACATCAGCCAACTTGATGGTCGATTTCGCTAGGGAAAACGACTCCGTTTCAAGAAGTGTAAAACATGAAAAAGATAGATATGCCTCTTAGCTTTGCACGGATACAAATTTCAGCCTTATTGCTTCAGTGAAACTCCAGATATAGCTGATATGGCAAAAGGTGTCGGAACTGGAACTGAACTGGATTTGCCCTTAATTCTAGTAATCTGAAATCACTTAAAGAAACTTGTGAAAAACACCAAATTACATAAAAATATAAAAGATCATAAACACAATTAGACTAAACAATAATAACTCGTATTTGACACAAAACAATAATAAAACATAACTAAAAACTATATAATTATACGAGTTATCAAATGCTTATGCACAAAGGGATTCCTGACGACATACGTTGGATAATTGAAGCCAAGGTACGTGAAGATGAATATCTTCCTGTTTTGCATTTACCAGGTACAGGTAGAAGCACTTTTGCAAAGAAGCGACGAGCAAAGCGCATGAGTTCAAATTGCCACAAATGTGCACGATGGACGTGTAACGGTAAATGTCATTCTATTGGGATTCCGTCCTCTAATCGAGATGATAAAATTGAATTCATTAAGGATGGACTGAGTAAGGAGAATTTGGGTAATATCCAACTTTCTCTTGAGACGCATCCTAGTGGAGACGTACAAAGAGAAATTCTTGATTTATGGCCGCAATTCCAAAGGGAATGGCAACATCTTGGGAATCTGATGTTAAAAGACCCTGTTTGCCAGCTTGTAAGAAAACTGGATGGGAAGCATATCCTCGACTCATAGAAGGCGTTTAAGCCGTTTCTGGACGTAAAACCAGAGGAAGATGTGAGCCACAATCACAACTACAATAAATGACTTCTCAGCTTTTGGTTTGATTTGCAATAACTTTATTTTGGTTTAATTTACGTGTTGTTCGATTTGTGTAATTATTCTCGTTTTTTTTTATTTGTCTTTTACGGTTGATTTTTTCTTCTCTTTTTGATTTTCTTTCTGAAATCACGCAAAAATCTTTTGTTAGGTTAACATTTTCTTCTGACAGGTCAGATACACTTTCGGCGACATTATTACTCTTGTCTGATTCACTACTCAGTCCTCTATATATTACACCATGTACTCATTCTCTTTCAGGCACTCGAAAAAGAAAAAAAATGGAAAGTACTTCGTCCCAACGCATTAAAAAAATTTGTGTCTTTGGAGGTGCTTATCCAGGGAAAAATAACATATTCGCTGATGAAGCCATAAGAGTTGGAGTAATACTTGCCCAACAAAAGATTCAATTGATTTATGGAGGCGGTAGTACGGGTTTAATGGGAGCAGTCGCTACAGCAGCACACGCCGGAGGAAGTCCAGTTCTAGGAATCGTGCCAAAACTATTCACAAGTTTTTGTGGACCTACCGTGGGTAAGGAAATACAAGTCTGGAGTATCCCTGAACGGATGACAATCATGTACCATTCTGCCGATGCATTCATTGCTTTACCAGGAGGTCTGGGTACATTGGAAGAAATAGCTTGCGTGGCTTCTTGGTCATCTTTGGTCACAAATAAGAAACCCATTGGTTTGCTTAATATTAATGGTTATTTTAGTAATTTGCTTTTATATTTAGATAATGCTGTGGATAATGGATTCATGTTTTCAGAGGCAAGGAGAACCATAATTTCTGCTACAACCATTGAAGATTTACTTAAAAAGCTCCAAGCTTATGAGTGTTTATCTGCTACGGTTGTTTCGCAAACGCTCGGAAAAAGAAAAAGAGATATGGACGAGCAAGGACTGGATTGCACTTTGTCTTTGTGACATTATCTAACATTTTGCTTGTTGTGTCTCAGTTATAATAAGTGGTTAGCAACCTCTGCAGGTAATATCTCCTAAATTCTACCTTTAAAATTTGACATTGGGGACAATGTCATATTTTAGTAGGGGGTAAGGGACATATTTTGCTAATTTAAAAAAAAAAAAAAAAAAAAATTAAGAAGTATTCATTCTGAACAAGGTCTGAGTAAGGGAGACTTGAAACATACCTTGTCAGTTTGATTTCTTCTTTTCAAAAAAAAAAAAAAAAAAAGAGTTTGTTGTGTTTTAAGCAATTTAGAAGTATTCATTCTGAACAAGGTCTGAGTAAGGGAGACTTGAGACATACCTTGTCAGTTTGATTTTAATCTTTTTATGTTTACTTGTTAATTTTTGTTTAGTATTTTAGGATTATTTAGGTTGCATGGTTTTGTTTTGTTTTGAGTCTTAGTTGTTCCTATTCTTATGTTATTAGTTCTTTTCTCTTACACATGATTCTTTCATTTGAGTTAATAGACTTACATTGAGGACAATGTAAGAATTAAGTGTGGGGGGGAATGATTTAGGATTTCTTTTATTTTTGTCTACTATTTTTTTTTCTTTATTATTATTATTATTTTTTTTTTGTGAGTTTTAGTTCCTTTTTAATACAATGATGAGATATGAATTGCATAAGTCTAAAACAGATTTATTAGTGAGAAGATTTTCATGAGAATTGAGCTTGATGTCAACCTTTTTATGAGCCAATGTTAATATAATATGTTGATTGAGAAAGAAGCATGTTTAGACTTAATCTGACTTGTATAATCATCCTTGTGAGTTTTTGAGCCTATAATGATTGATGCATTATACAAATCAATCTAATTTCTTTCTTGAGTGCTCTTATGATTACATGATTCTCTAGAACTTGCTTTAAACCGTTTGAGACTATATTGATACATGTGACAACATGAATATGATAGAGGCATTAGGATTTTTAGCCAGGGCCAAACAGCCATCCCTTATTGATGTTCCAAGAGAACACACCCTTAGTGAACCAATTTGAGCCTACATTGAATAAGCTATCTCTTTGGTAACCATAACTTGTCCCTAACCTAAATATACTTATATCTTTACCTTTGTTCCAAAGATGAATTAGCATGTTTTGAGACAAGTTGCAAAGACAAGGGATATTTTTAGTTAAAAATTTGGGTTAGAAACAAGAAATAAGTGTGGGGGAAAAAGAAAAGAAAAGTCAAGAGAAAAAGAAATGGAATACTGGCAAATACATTCCTATGTAAAAAAAAAATATATGAATCATCTCTTGAATTTGTGGAAAAAGAAAAAGATGTTACAAAGTCGTTTAGAATGAAGAAAAGGCCCAACATGAATATCCGGCCTAGGTGACTATGTACTTGTAAAGAGTTTTGAGAAGTTTCTTTGTATGATCTTTTTATGTCTCTAAACTTTATGAACTCTTTGGAACCTTTGTGATATCTTTATCCTTTTGTTCTTCAACCACATTACAAACCCCTTGGCCCCATTACAACCTTGATTAAAGAGCTCTTGATTCATGAAGTTGTATGATCTAAATAGTGGAGAATAGGTGGACAAGCAAGAATATGGTAGAACTGTTTTCATGAGATTGATTGAGTGTAAACACTTCACCACTACTTTAAAGAGTGAAAATCATGAAGGTATCCCATGTGAGAAGTTGAGATTAAATTTGAACATGCAATATTTTGATTGAGATATGTTATGCTAATATTGGCTTAACTCAAACAATTTACATTCAAGCATGATTTTTTGTGAAATTCTTTAAGCTATTGATTAGTTTATAAGACTTGTTCAAATATTATCTCTAATTTGTATTGAAATGATTAGGAGTAAATATTTTTAGTATATGCAGTTTATTTATATTTTAGTTTTTCAATGTTTGTGGGTATCGTTCTAGTAAACCCTCACGAGACTAAACTCGTCCACTAGGGACACCTAGGGATTTAAAGGCTTGTGTCACATGCTAAGTGCCACCGTGATTTCCTACGAAAATGGATTAGATTAGATTTTCTTATTTTATTTTTATTGAGTCGTTGCTAGGGACTAGCAACAATCTAAGTGTGGGGGTGTGATAACTCGTATAATTATATAGTTTTTAGTTATGTTTTATTATTGTTTTGTGTCAAATACGAGTTATTATTGTTTAGTCTAATTGTGTTTATGATCTTTTATATTTTTATGTATTTTGGTGTTTTTCACAAGTTTCTTTGAGTGATTTCAGATTACTAGAATTAAGGGCAAATCCAGTTCAGTTCCAGTTCCGACACCTTTTGCCATATGAGCTATATCTCGAGTTTCACTGAAGCAATAAGGCTGAAATTTGTAGCCATGCAAAGCTAAGAGGCATATCTATCTTTTTCATGTTTTACACTTCTTGAAACGGAGTCGTTTTCCCTAGCGAAATCGACCATCAAGTTGGCTGATGTGCAATGACGTCTGTGCTGACCTGTTTTCGTATTATGCCCATATCTTCTTATCCACATCAGCAAATGAGCTGATTCCAACGGCTATGGATCAGTAACTGATAGGGTAACATTTTTCTAGAAGACCATGTGATCAGATAAGGCCTCCAAAATTGACAAAATCGACCATCAAGTTGGCTGATCAAAATCGTCATATATGACGAAAATTGTTAGAAAATGCACCCACCTATTATACCTACCTTTGAAATTTGTAAAGCTTGTCTCTTGTCATTTAGCCCTCCAAAACGTGTATAAATAGAGGGCCTTGGATGATTGTAAGAGATCATATTGGAGATAGGTAGGATATTAGCCATTGTAATAAAATTCTCTAAGTTTTATTCTTCTTTCTTTTCTCTAGTTTTCTTTTTCTTTAGAAAGAGCAAGAGGTTGGATAATTAATATTCTTCTTCTTCTTTCTTTCTTTTATTTTCTTCTTAGATTCTATTTAATTTTATGTTTATAATGCCTATGCTGGGCTAAACTTCTATTTGGTTAAGGGTGATTTCAAAGCCCTAGACATGTTTTATAATTGATTTTCAGATTCTATCTATCATTAATTTTCTATCAAAGTTGCTTATGTTCTTCTACAAGAATTGTTCATGATGTTGTCTAGATTTATTTAGGTGTACAACTAGATAGATCTTGATAATTATCTATTGCTAGTTTAGGAGTCTTGATCCGTGTAATTGTCTTGATTTCCTATTCATAAGTGGCAATTTGTGATTAATGATTATGGTCAAGTTTTCAATAATTGCAAAGTGGAACATAACCTAAGTTGAACAATCCGAGCTTATGTGTTTGTTGCTTAGATCAACCTATCTTTCTCATCATAAAGCTGCCATTAAATTGAATTTAGAGAGCTTATTCTAGGTTGTTTAATGGTTAGAGATTAAATAGAGAGCTTGTTCTATTTAACGACAAACTAAGGAAAGATTGGGGTAACAGAGCTTGTTGTTATCTACGGTTGTTAACTTTGATAGTTGGTTGATATTGATAGATCTGAAATTGATTCTTAATGATGTCTAGTGGTGGAGAATGAAACCTTAACCATATTTTTCATATTTGATTCTTCTTACTTACTTGTTTTCTTACTTTTAGTTTGCTTATTTTTAAAAAAGTATATTTATTTTTATTGGCTGGTTATACCGCCTAATTTGTATATTAACTTTGTTTTATTTTTATTGGCTGGTTATACCGCCTAATTTAGTATATATATTTTTATTGGCTGGTTATACCGCCTAATTTAGTATATATATTTTTATTGGCTGGTTATACCGCCTAATTTAGTATATATATTTTTATTGGCTGGTTATACCGCCTTGCATCTCATTCTTATTATTTACTTTAGTTTAAATCTGATTTCAAAAACCCTTTTTCTTTTATTGTTCTTGAATTTAAGTTTTAAACTATTAACTTATAAACTAAAACCCAATCCCTGAGGACTCGACCCTTGCTAACTACTATACTTACAATTGATCTTTTTAGTGCAAGGTTAAATAAGATACACTTTTTTGGGTGCATCAAGCAGCATCTGCATAAAATTGACAAATATTATACAATTAAAAGCAATTAAATAATGAAGTCAATATAGAAAAAATACTACAGAATTATTAAAATGTTGTATGAAACACTAAAATTGATTACATTAATAAATAATAGTATGGATGTCATGCCAATTGCCATGAATGAAGTTTTAGCTTCTAGTCCTTTCTTGTTTTAATGATTTATATAGAAATTGATATTTGAATTTATAATGTAGATCAAACAACTCAGCAAGCCCAGGTTTCATGAAAGGTTCATCCTAATGCAACACTGTTTATGAACAATTATGTACTAACTTAAGGGTGGTTTTCATGTGGTTGATTGAATTTGAGATTAAAAAGTTTGTAAAATCACCTCAAAGACATCAAAACCAACTCGAAACATAGGATTTTGCTTCAGATGCTCCACAAGAGCTACTTCATCTACCACTGGGCCCCTGCTACAGTTTACAAGCATTGCATCCTGCAAAAATAAAATCCAACTCATATTTCCTTAAGCCTTGATACTCATAGCATTCAGCCAAGCTCCAAAGGTGCATCACAGCATTCTCTAACTCCAAGGAATTACCAGTAACATAAGCAAGCAATTGTAGCTCAATTTCAAATTACTAATGCATACACTTATTTGGCTTTCCTTAAAAGCATGACTACCAACTTAGCTGTCATGACCTTTTAGGTCAAGAAAACCACATTTGATTATCAATGGCTACTAGTCATGTCACTGCAACTCGTTTCCATTGTTCTTACCTTATTCATCATCTTGTCTCTCAAGAAAGTATACAAACTACCATTGTTAACAATAGAATAGCAACAAAAATAAAGGAAAAAAGATTTACATCAAAAGTTTTAAGAAATAAAGACAGATAAAGAAAAGCTGAGGAATGCATAAAGCATTTAAACATAAGCCAAAAGGTGGATATTATTTGTACAAATTCATAGAAAACAGTCTGAGGTAAATTCAATACCTCATTGCAATGAAAATCCACGAAAGTCTTTAGCTCTGCTCTCCGAATGAGGACAGCATGTCCCTTACCCAACATCCAGTCCAAAACCTAGAAAAGTACATGACCTTTATTAAGAAAATGTAAAACATAAAATCCAGTTTCAGGAAAATAATACTAGCAAATTTAGTTGCCAAATTCAACTATGTCTAGTAAACAACTTGTAGAAAGCACAAGTTACAGCGAATACCAATATTCACAACAGCATAATAGAAAATTCATATATGACTATACCTTGCTAATTGGATAAGAAATTGGTAAGAAAAGAAAAAAAAGAACACGGACAAAAGGTGCCATTGCCGCTCCAACTTTCAAGCCATAACGAGTACAAACAGCTTGTAGCAATGGCTACAGTCAGACATACAAGCATTTATTAACAAGAATACCAGTGGAGCAACTTCTTCATAATCTTTTTCCAGTGCGGCAAGATCCTCACGAGCCTCTGAGAACTCTTCTTCCTCCATGCCCTCACCAACATACCAGTGCACAATGGCACGCTTGGCATACATGAGATCAAACTTGTGGTCAATGCGGGAAAACACTTCCGCAACGCTGGTTGAGTTAGAGATCATGCAGACAGCTCTCTGCACCTTGGCAAGGTCTCCTCTTGGAATTATTTTGTTTGATGGCAAAGAAAATCCATCAAACAAAATAATTCCCATTAATGCAGCAAAGTTAGACCTAAAAGAAGAAGATGCCTTCAAAAAGATGATCTTCATAGCAATATTATGTGGTTTAATGCATATCTTAGGACCTAGGATTTTGCATAACATCAAAATCTGCTTCAATTTCATATTAAGCAACAGAACCTCACTAATCCAAACAATCATGTCTACTTATATTCAAGGCTACTAAGTTCAATGTGTTGCAAACATTTTTCAAGGTCAATGCCTTTCGTTAGTGTCCTCATAAAACCTCCAATTTGGGCCAGAGAGCATCACTGAGAACATAGAGAAATGGCTAGGTCTTCATGTTAGTTTCAAGGTGAATAACGGTCATGGTTGAGCTAGAAATATAACCAGGTATAAGACAGAACAACATTACCTAACCTACATTACTAGAGAACAATAGATAGATAGATAAGAAAGATGACAGTACCTTGAGAACCTTTGCCGCTGTCAAAGCTGATGCACCTCTGATGTCAAAATTACCCTATTGGCAATCAACAATCATAGTGTACAAAATTACCATAAATTTTGACATGAAAGCACTATCAATCATATTAGCTCAGAACATTATAGGAGAAAAGGTGCATCACAGCATAATTTTTACAATTTCTATACCTGAAGATAACGACTTGGAGGTGAATGACCAATTGCTCTTCTATAAACATATGATATCTCATATCGCTTGAATGAAAATTTCCATGACAGAAAAATGGAAAATCAAATTATTTCAAACAAATATCCACTAAGGAGAGCAGATCAGAGACAATAAGATAAGCATGTATATATATATATATATATAAAACAAATGAGAGAAAAAGCAGTTATCTTCTTTTGCAAACAGTCAGCTTCAACAACACTAAACATACAGATAAAATATCCCTTGTTTGATGCAACACTTTGTTTCAAAGCAATCTCCAACAAAAAGAAAAGGAAGAAGTTTTTATAATAATTATTTTATTTATTTATTGTTAATCTTTCATTTGAGTTGACACAAACTCGAATATTTTATATATAGTGTATATAAATAAATAAATAACTCAACAGATAAGAGAAAGGGAAGAGAAGAAGAACCTTACTATTCCAAAGCCCAAGTAACAACCAAAAAGAAAGGGAAGAGAAGAAGAAGAAGCATTTTTCAAATTCAAGAAAGGGTAAAAGAAAGAGATACTTTTATGTAAGTTTGAACAAAAGTATTGGTAGTTCCAAAGAGTTTGACCATGGTTTCAGCTGGTTTTTTGACAAGATTCAGATTTTACTAGTCATTGTCAAATTCTTCAAAGGAATAAACAATTCTTCCATTTTCAAGCTGATTTTACTTTTTTCCAATGTTCAGATCAGATCTTTTAGTTAGATAAGAAAACAAAAGAAAATCTGAGATCAGTTGAAGTTTGCTTACAGTAACTCTTGAGGCTTCCAGAGCCATAATGTTTCTGCAGATAGTAATTAACCAAAAAAAATCAGAATGTGAGAATTAACTTCTTGTCAAAAGCTTTAAAAAAAAAAACATGTCAAGGCTTTAATAAGAGATAAAAAATGTAGCATTACTTAATCATAATGGTGACCTCCATGTCCATGTGATGCCATGACCTACAATGAAGAGAAACCAAAGGAAAACTGTCAGTTCCTGGAAATTGCTATAAACTACTATTTTTTTCACTTCTCTAACTCACATGATGTAAGCAAATTTCTCTCAAACATTCCATCAAACACCTTAAAAGCATCATTAAAACACCAAATACAAATCAAATCCAAAACTCATTTTCACATAAATACAATGAATAATTTTGCAAGCTCTACATTAGCATCAATGGACAAAACCACTATTAATTATTGAAAACCTAAACCCAAGGAGAACGGGAGAGTGGGCGGGTAAGATTGTGAGTTGAAAAGTGTTTCACATGATGGAACCTTATTGAAAAGAATTGAAGAGATAATATGGGTTTCACGGGTGTCATGGGTAAGAAGAAATTGAAAAGAATATAAGGGTTTCACTTGGGTGAGTAAGGTTGAAGAGAAGGAATATTTGATTAAAAAGGATGCCTTCTTGATTTTGGAAGATCTTTGAGTGTAAAAACGAGACAAGGAAGCTTTTGGAAATTAGGAACTATTAGCCAATAATTATGAATTTGTTCTAAATAAATCAAACAAAAAAATTCAAATGTAGGACAAAAAATACAAGCTTACATTCTTTTGCAAACTAAAATATAAGGGAGTAACGGAGATGGACATGGCAGCAACAGAGTCAAGGATTTGAAGAGGAGCTTCGTTTGTAACGGTGGCAGCCAAGATAAGGAGGAGAGGGGCTTGACTTTCATTTGGTAAAAGATAGTATCCAAAATGAAAAAATGCTTAGATTACCCTAGCCTCCCCTTTTAGTCAAAACCTGACTTTTACCAACGGTCAACAATAAATAGACCGTTGGTATATCCTTACTTTAATTTTTTTTTTTTTGAAAAAGAAATTAACTAAGAAAAAATTAAAGTACCCGCCATACAAAAGAGGCGGGGTTTTTTTTCTTTTTTTCATTTGGAACATATACTAACACTTAAAACACTTACCGTTAGTATATAACATATTTATAGTGACGGATAATTCAAGCGTTGGTATAAATTATGTACCTATATCAACGATTTTTATTAACCGTCGGTATAAATTATGTACCTATACCAACGATTTTTCATTAACCGTCGGTATAGGTGTATCTATAATGACGGATAATTAAAGCGTCAGTATATATTATGTACCTATACCGACTGTTTTTCATTAACTGTCGGTATAGGTATATCTATAATGACAAACAATTAAATCGTCGGTATATGTTATGTACCTATACCAATGGTTTCTCATTAACTGTCGGTATAGGTGTATCTATAATGACGGATTATTAAAGCGTCGGTATATGTTATGTACTTATACCGATGGTTTCTCATTAACCGTCGATATAGGTATATCTATAGCGACGGATAAATAAAGTGTCGGTATATGTTATGTATATTCCGACGATAACAAAAATCCGTCACAATAGATCATTTTTACCTACGGATTTCTAGCGTCGGTATAGGTAAGCGTCAGTATATGGCAATTTGTTTGTAGTGTATGTGAACTGTCATACTTAGATTTCATCACGAACGGGTCCCAATTACGAGGATGCTTAAAGGAGGGTGTTATTGGGTATGACATGAACCATACGAAGATGAATGAGTGGTCCAGAGAGGATTCATCACACCAAGTGATTAAGGGGACATATCTCACATGTATCTGGCTTATATTAACTTATTGAAGTCCTTAGCCAAGGCAATACTTAAGGAGTTAATATAAAGCTGCAGATCTAATATGGAATAGGTTAAGAGTAGACACTGAACCGTGCTCTTTCCTATCCCTAGATATTTGTTGAAGGGATCGAATTACACAGACATATTGTACACAAAAGGCTAGTTGAAGCTGGATGACTCTCTTGGCATTTGGGTGGTCATGATGCATTGTTAGATGCCGCTCATGATCTATAAATATAAAGAAGAAATTCTTAATTGAATTTATTATATTTATTGCCAACATGTTAAGGGCCTAATGGGTCACACACAAAAGGTGATTATTGAAATTAAAATGAGATTGGGCCAGATTAAATATTCATTAAGTGTTGTGGGCTTATTGTGAATATTTAGTAATATATGTATAAGGGCTTTAGTGCAATAAGTCCAAGAGTTGGCATACACTAAACCTGATAATATATATATGCCTTATGTTGTTGCCGCCTCCCTGAAGGAAAAACCCTGGTAGTCGCATTCTCTCACCTCCCTATGAGAATCGACGCATAGAGAAAAGAGGAGAAGGAATCAGTTTTCTTCTTGCCTGCTTCTTTTCAGCTAACTAGAGTAAGAGGAGGAAGGTTTCTCACAACCTAGACCACTAGCATCGTCTTGGAAAAACATAATCTCAACCTTGTGAAGGCTTTCAGATCACCTGTGTGGATTACCTTTAGAGGTCGGACAATTGGACGACTTTGGTCTTCGACAAGCTAGCATTGTGTACAAGAGCAAGAACATCAAGAATCTATGATGTGGTTTTGGTAATCTCCATTACAGAGGTATGAGATTTTGATTGTTATCTGTTCTTGATAGCTTGATCATTTTGAATTCATAGGCAGATTCATGGAGGGATTCGGTGTCTCTTTGTTTTATTTTATTCCACTGCGTGATTAAATTATATATTATCTCTGTTTGAGCATGAGCCGAATGCCAACAGAATCTTCCCAACTTGACAAGGGAAAAAAGGTGAAAGCCCCTTTATGTCAGCTCACGAGTAAGTTTTCTCAAAACATGAATTCTTTAAAACCAAACCTTTTTCGGAAAAAGCTTTAAAGTACAATTAAACCTCAACAATCTTCCTATCTCTAAATATGGCATCCTGATAGGTGTTAACCTTAGCCATAATATTTTCATTGTTGGAAGATCAATTTGGATAGAAAAACAAGTTTAACTTTCAGAGTCAATTCTCGAAAAGAGCGGTGGGATATCTAGGAGTTTCTTGATATCCCTTGATTTCTTCAAGATGATTTCCTCTTTTATTATTGCTTCAGCAATACCATGAGTGGCATCAAAATTTCTTCTCATTTTGCCCTAGACTGCCCATTTTTGGGTTTTCACCCTAGAGCTTTATCATTTCTTCTTTTTTTTTTCTTTTTTTTTTATTATTCTACCATGCATCTGAGAATTCTAAATTCTTCCATAATGAAATGATAATTCACAAATGTGGGATAAAATCTGAGGAAAACTCTTCTAGTTAAATATTCATGCTTGATCAAAATGGACTTTTAAAACATGTAATGTAGGCTGAGGTTCGGGGTTCAGAAAGAAAGGATAAATAGGCCCAAAACATGTGTTTGAGGGTAATCAGATCAAGGATCATTTCCTGAGGAAGATTCTCCTTTTGAATATTTGTCCTTCTTGGACTTTTCTTTCGTTTTTCTAACTTTTGCTTTTTTCTTCTTTATTTTTGGCTTTCATTTCACTATCCTTTTCTCATTTTTTTTTTTTTGTATTTCCACTTTGACTTTGTGAGCTTGTACTTTTTTGGGAGCTCAATTTGCTCTTGTATCTATATTTGAGTCAGGACTCGTTCCTCCATGATCTTTGAAAATTTTCCTTCCTCACATTTGCCCTCCAGTGTGGAGGGTGATCCTTCATCAGGGTTTAAAGAAAAAGAATTCTTTAGACTCAAAAGAGGTAACTATGGATAATTTCTTCTTCTTTTTTGTTTTTGTTTGTGAAAGTGAGATGAAAAATGGTCATTTCTCATATCAAGTATGAATATTCTCATTGAAAAGCAATCTTTAGGGGAATAGATAATCAGAATTTCATTTTACACTTGAAATCATTCAAATTTTCATATGCATGATATCACAATATATTTTTTTTGCTGCATGCCCCAATGATTCATCTTCAACCACAAATGATGCCCCATTTTGATTTGCCATTCAAATGAAAATCCTTTGGTTTATGGGAATCTTGTTTTGAAGGAATATCTCATGTTTCATCTTTGAGCTCTTTGTTAAAAGAGCTCATTTGGATTTCAATCTCCTCAAAGTGTTTCCAACAAATGGAGAAAGAACAGGTGTTCTGGTTCATTCTTTGGTTCTCTCCTTTTTTCAGGACTGAAGAAAGGGGTCTGGGAATTTGGCATTTCGGAATCTTTCAAAGGGATTCCAGAAGTTTTTTTTTTTTTTTTTTGGCTAAGCTTAATGGTATGGCATAGTCTTAAGACGTTTCAAACTACCAAATCTAGATCAATTGGAAGAGCGCCATATTTGCTTGTCTTTCAAAGATTTCCACAAAAAGATTTTTTTTCCAAATTTTCCATTACTCACACCCTCGATAAAGGTTACTTTTTGGGGAATTTTGAATAATCTTTAATCAACTGGTATATGATCTGGGTGCATGTGGAGATGAGGTATTTCCTAGGATTAGTTCATTCTTTATGATGATCACCTATTCTTTCGAAACTCTTTTCACTTTTCAAAGAAGTACCTTTTTTATTCTCAAAAAAAAAAATATCTGTATGAATTTTTATTTCCAATTTTGTTTTTTGTTGTTTGTTTTTTTTTTCTTTTAAAAATACTAAAAATGAAGCTCAAGAAGAAACCCAAACTTCGAATGAGGTATGATGTACGATGCTTGCAATTTAAAGTTCATTCATTTCAACCAAAGTGAAAATATGTACAAAATTTAAAACAAGGTTAAGGATTGCCCTTGACTGGCATGCTACCCTGAGAACAAATGGTTCTTAGCCCTGTCGTCCCTAATATCAACGAACTCTTTGAACTTTGCCGGGTTTGCATCAACTATCGCTTGAACTTTATTCTTGAATGCAGTGTAATTCTCTGTGGAATGCCCTTTAACCCCATTATGATATTCGCATGTGGCATTGGGATCATACCATTTCGGGAAAGGAGATTTTCTGGGCTTTGCGGGTTCAATGGAGATCATATAACTTTGGACAAGCAATGGAAGAAGTTCTGTGTAGGTCATCGGGAGCGAATGGTACACTTTTACCTTGTTTCTCTTATTGCCCTGAGAATAGACTGAATCAACCTCTGGGTCATTTGGCATAGTGAAAGCTTGGGGTGGTGTGAAAAACATTGAAGCATGATGTTGACCGTGCTGAGGCCAATAGCCAATATAGGGTCGGGGATGTAGATAACCACCGAAAGGATCTTCTTGCATTGCACTGAACTTTCTTTTATCTTTGCCTTCGACAGTTAGGACTTGATAATGCTCACTGGCAACACTATCCATTTTCTTGATAGCAATTCTTGCATCAGTATTCACAATTTTCCTCTTTTTTATACCATCCTCGATCCTACCCGCAGAAAACAATATGTCTGCGAACTCTGAGAAAGCATTGCCGATCAACGTGTCATAGTATGGATATGGGAGAGTATCCACAAATAGAGCATTCATTTCTCTATTGGTAAGAGGTGGTTGGACTTGCGAGGCTATATCTTTCCATCTACAAGCATATTCTTTGTAGCTCTCATTGGGTTCCTTTTTCATGTTTTGGAGGGTCAATCGATCTGGAGCTGTTTTCAACAAATGCTTGAACTGTTTCAAAAATGCCCGAAATAGGTCTCTCTATGTGCACACTTGGTCTCTTTTCAATTGAAAATACCACGTGGATGCTGCCCCTATCAGACTATCTTGAAAGACATGGATAAGCAATTTCTCATTACGAGCATGCCCAGCCATCTTGTGACAATATGTGGCCAAATGTGTTTTAGGGCATTTAAGTCCATCATATTTCTCAAACTCCGGAACTTTGAACTTTGATGGAATAACCACATCCGGAATTATGAGAAACTCTTTTCCACTGCTAAATCTGTCTCCACCTTCAACAGCTCGACTCCTCTCCTCCAATAGGGCATACTCTGGTCGTATCTCTGCTTTTTGAATCTGAACTGACTGTGAATAAACCTGATCATAAATCTGGTCATGAGCATTCTTTCTCGAATTGCCACACTCTTGAGGTTGATTATTTTTCTGTGTGAAATGTTCTCCCACAATTTCTCTCATTTTTCCAATTTCTTGAGTCATCTGCATCGTTTGCGATGCTTGTTCAGCTCTCTCCTTCTGCACTTGTTCCATTTGATCTAGTCGGATAGCAGAATCTTCTCCCATTTTACTTTTTGGTGTTATCTTACAGAAACAAAAAACCAAAGCTATCTTTAGAGAGCATACATGAACTCTATCAACATTCATTCTCATCACGACTCTTTATTTTAGGGGATTGAGAAAAATCCCCTTTTTATTTGCCTCTAGAGATTCGAAATTATTGATGGAAATATTGACTTCTCTATCATTGGCATTGACGATGCCATTGTTATGAGCAAATGAACTTAATGTCAATGAATGGATGGATGAGATGCGTGGTATGACAAGTAATTGATCGAATGCGAATGCAGGGGAAGATACTACAGAGGAAATAAGAATCGGAAGAACTTAATCATCAACATCTCGTAAATTCAAAGCATAATTGATTCAATTCCATGCCATTTTTCCAAAGACATAACCCATATTTACAAAACCTGGAAAGTGGTTGAAATTGTCTTTGCAATCATTTTATTTTTTCCTATCCTACGGACATAAAAGCTGGCTACTAAAAAGATCAATGTCCTACTACATCATAAAACACCAAAGTCCTACTACATCATCACCATCAATCTCCCAATCCTAAACGACCCTTAGTGTCGTTGGGTCGAACCACTTGGCATCTATAAGAGATTGCACTTTGTGCTTGAAAGCCTCACAGTTTTTCAATGTTATGTCCAGCAACTCCACCGTGAGAGTCACATCTTGTGTTCGGGTTGTACCATTTAGGATATGGTGGGCGCAGAGGTTCTATAGGCACACAAGCAATAAGATGGCCTTGGATCAATCTAGGAAGGAGTTCTTTATAACTGATGGGAATAGGATCAAAATGCTTCTGTGTCTTTCCCTTGGGTTGTTTCTGGCTGACATACCGGCTAGGAGTCGGGGTGTCGCTGCGAAGGTTTGAATTGATAGGGTTGGATGAAAAGATGGTCAGATGATAACAGGTTGAGGATATGGATTTGGATATTGGGCCCTTTAAGATTGCGCAAAGCTCGAGGTTCCTATCCCATGAACCTGATGTTGTGATCGAAAGTTGGCAGGACGAGGGCACGGGTATGAATTTGAGCCCATTTGTGGTGGTAGGGATGGACCCAAAGGCCTCTTGTTGGTTGTCTGAGAATAAGGTTGGATGTTAGCAGAAAAAAGACATGAGTTCAGATTTGGAACAGTTTGCAAGGGTCGGGTGGAGTTCGAAGATCCTACCTTGAACTGTGAGTCTTCGAATTCGACCATTCGCACGATACTATCCATAACTTTGTCCATACTTAACTCCTTACGTGGATGGCGTTGACCAATGCAGGATTCAACAGAGATCCTTCGATCTGGGCTCGATTGTTTCTCAAGATTTGGTTGCACCGAAGGCGACGAAGACCTTTGAGAGGATTCCCCTTTGGCTTTGTAAAGATCTTCAACCATTCTCATCAACTTGGAGAGTTTCTCTTTCACATCTCGTATATCATGGCCAAATTCTTCCTGATTGCGCTCCAACACATCAATTCGTTCCTCCAATCCATTCCCCAAATTTTGGACTTCTTTGATGCAACTAATAAATGAGTTCAATGTTATCACACTTTATTTATTAATAGAAATAAAATCAAACATACGATGATAACTGTTCATGACATATTCAGAAATGCATGCATGTGATGGTGATTGATTAATGAAATGTATGAAATGAAAAGATGTTTGAAGAAATGAATTTTCATACGTACAATGCCTCAAATGATATGAAGCCTATGCAAAATGCAACAAAAAGATTAAGGAAAACCTTTTTTATGTTTCCTTTGATTCCTTTTTTTTAGCTATATGTTTTTTCTAGAATTTTCCAATAGTATATTCTTTTGACATCTTCACTAAATCACATAAACGATCAAAAATTTATTTTTTCCTTGACTCTTTTCTGATGCATTTTTCCATGGAACCCAATGACTTTTTTCCTAAGCCTCGGAAAGAGATCTTAAAAATTATTCCTTCTCAAATTTTTTTATTTTTTCATATTTTCTCAAAGATCAAGACTAAAAGAATATATATATATATATTTTTTACAACTCGAGTAAAAACTCTCTTTTCTCATTATTCTTTTACTATCATTTTTTTTTAAAAGAAAACAAAAACTTTTCCCCTTTTTATTAAAGAAAAATAACTAAAAAAATTTTCTAATTTTTTTATTAAAAAAATGTATAACAAAGACAAGAGTATGAAACAATTTTTAATTTATTGTCAAAATAATAGGGGAAGAAAAAAACTTCTAAAAATAAATAAACGAAGAATGCTAATTTCCTGTTTTATTGGCCTTATCCATAAGTTTTCACAACAAGAAGTTCCTTCGTGTTCTTAATTTTTGGTAATTTCTACAAAAGACGGGAATGGCCCTACCTATGGTTGGCTTCATATGGTTCACTATATGAGGTTGAATCGGGTTCTAAAAGGCCCCAAGTTGCTCCTTACTGTCACCCGTGAAGGCTAATAAAGCCCCCGATTTAAACGGATTCAATTTGTTGGAGTATATTTTCCAGGCTTATGCGGAGGTTATCACCTCACGAAAGCGTAGGTACTTTATTTCTCCAAAAGTGTTTCGCTAGCCCGTGCGGAGGTTATTACCTCACGTAGGTACTTTACTTCCACCTAAAAGTACGAAAACCCGGGTATAAGGGCTTCATGTTTATGTAAATGCGAGTGTTAAGTGTGTGAGAATGAGCAAACAAACCTTTGACTATTTATTTACGACCCTTTATTTTACACGTCCCATAATTATTAGAATCAATAATGTATGAAAAATAATAATAATAATAAATAAATGTCATAATAAAAATATGAATAAAGAATTAACAAATATCAAGACGTAAACGCAAGAAAAATAAAAAAATAAAAAAAGGAAAAAAATATAGAAAATAAAAGTTAAGAGAATTAAAACAAAATATCGATTAAATCCATTAAATCGAGATTTTAAGATAACACATGGCTCGACTCTCAAAAGTCCCCAGCAGAGTCGCCAAGTTGTCATAACGGTTTTTCGGACCGCTAGACGATTTTGAAAACAAAATGGAGTCGCCACCAATTTTTGTTTGTTAGGTGTGATTGGCCACCTATTAAAACCGATTTTAGTAAAATATTTTAAAACATTTTAAAACCAATTTTAAAGTTTGCGTTTTAAACCAAAGAGAAAGCAAAATCAGGTTCAGGAGTCGGTTACGCACGGGGAAGGATTAGCACCCCCGTGACGCCCGTGTAGAAAACGGTACCATTTAATCACGTGTTATCTTAAATCTCGATTTAATTGACTTAATATCGGTATTTAAAACTAATTCTCTTTTATTTTATTTTTTAAAAACATGTTTATTTTTTGAATTTTTCAAGAATTGTTATTATTTTTTTGAAAACGAAAGTGAACGTAAACTTAATATTGAGAACACTCATTAAATATTTCCAACACTCTTGGTGGCATTTAACGAGATCCTCTCACCTCAAGATTAAGAATCACCACTGTGACATCTTTCGAATTCCATCGTTGGCAATTTACATCCATTTTTATTTAAATACGTATGATGTGAATATTTAAACATGGAATGCACACGGTTAAGCATATAAGACATATGATTAAATACATAATTTCACGATTAAACATACGAAGCGTAGTATTTGACGCAAGCATGGCAAAATATCAAGCACGTAAATATTCATTCTTTATCCATTTTTTATTTTGATTATTTCCATTTTTGAAATGAATACAGATTTTTGTATTGAGCATATCGCTAAATACTCTCACCACTCGTGGTGATATTTAATGAAATTCTCTCACCTCAAGATATCTTAGGAATCACTACTATGACGTCCTTCGAATTCCGTCGTCGGTAAATCCGTATTCTTTTTTTATTATATGGATGCACGTGATGCGAACAAATAAAAATGCAAGGTGCATGAAATTAATTTATCTTGAAAATTCATTTTTTATTATTTTTCTACAAGCCTGTTTTGATTTCTTAAATGTGCTCGTGTCTTAAATGATCATTTATATATAAAAAAATCATCTATGTAAAATTAAAATTTGGACCACTAATTTAACTTTCTTTGAGAACAAATTTCTTTTTAGAAAATTTTTCTTTAAAAAAAAAAAACCATGAAACCAGTTTAATCCCAAATTTCATTTATTTATATATTTTTAAATAATATGTTTTTTAATATTTAAATCTTAAAATTATTTTTTATTTTTTAGAGTTTTTTTTTTTAAAAAAATTAATTAAGCAAAAAAAAATAATAAAAAAGTAATAAAAAATAAAAATAAATACAAAACAAAGTAGATGAAACAAATAGAAGGAAGTACCAAAAACAAATTTGGGCTTGCCCCAAAACAATGGCTGCACTTGGGCTCAAGATGGGCCTGGGTGAGAGAGTGGGCCTGGGTCTGGTGCAAAAGGCGTGGGTGGGTCGACGGTTGGGCACGGGTCGAGTCTGTTGGACAGACCCGAAAGCTTTCCCTCTTTTTTTTTCTTTTTTCGGGTCGGGTTGCGCGGATCCCGGGTTGCTTGGTAGGACAACGCGCGGATCCCTTGGGCTAAATGAACCGGTGCATTTTGCACCGTTATAAAAAGCCCCTTTTTTATTTCAATTCTCTCCCTTTCCTCTCTCTCTCTTCCTTATCTTTTCTCTCCCTTCTCTCTAACATTTCCCAAAAATTGGCAGCTGAACCACCGTGCTGGCCGCCACTCACCAGTGGCTTTTTCGACGTCGGATCACCCCGAAATGCCCCACTTCCCTTCCTCTCTCTGAATCCCTAGTTTTTTTTTGTTTTTTTCTAAAAATGCCCTAAACACCGTAGATCTAGGATTTTAGAACCCTAATTGCCCATCCCGAATTCGCCACTTCCCATCATTGGATGAGCCTCAGGCAAAACAAGTCTTCACCATGTCTTGAAAAGCCTCTCCACTGTTCGAATTGGCAAAAAAAAAACCCTAGTCCCGTGAATCTCACAAAACCGAGACCCAAACTGTTTTTTTTTTTTTTCCTGAGTTGCTTGCCATGGCTGTTTGTTGTTGTTGCTGACCGAATGGTGGTGTGGGAACATGGTTTTTGGTTGGGAAGGGCCTGTGAGAGGGTGTTGTGGTGATGGGTTTTTGGTCAGGTGGGGGTCCGAATGGGGGGTTTCGAATGGGGTCCCTCCCTCCTGGTGACTGTGTTGGGGTTTGTTTTATGGTGGGTTGAGTGTTGGGGGTCTGGTTGCGTGGAGTGGAGCTTGGTTGCAGAGGGGGTGGCATGTGGGCAAGGTTCGGGCAGGATGATGGCTGGCAAGGGGTAGGGTTTCAGCAGCTAGGGTGCAGCAGGGGTAAGGGCGTGGGCACAGTAAGAGGAGTGGCCTACGATGGCTGCCTGGGGAAGGGTGGCTACTAGGGCTAGGGTTTGCTAGGGTTAGGGTTGGGATTGGGCCAGGCAGCAGGGGTGACAGCAGGCCTGGATGGCCTACTGGTGGTGTTCGGGCCTGGGGCCTGTTGGGTGGCTTGCCACTCGGTTGGGCCAGGCTTGGTTGTTGGGCCGACAAGTGGGCCCGTTATGTTGGGTCCGAATCGGGCTTACCCAGACAAAAACTTATTGCTACACCTAGTATCAGAGCCGGCTCTGGGGGTACTAGCGATGTGCCACTGAGGACAGTGGGCCCTCGTTGGGGTGGGGGAGGATGTCATGGTCATAGAGTGAAGCCATGAATCCCACATCGGCTGTGTACTAGAGTTCGAATGGGTATATAAGTGTTCACACCATCTTCAACCTATGAGGCGCTTTTTGTGGACAAAACCGTGAGACCCAATGGGTCGAAGCGGACAATACCTTGCAGATTGATGTGGACCGTGACACTGCCAGTGAAATATTTTGGATAGAAACATCTAAGTATATGCTATTTGCTAGGAAGGAAAGAAAGAAAGAAAAAGAGCAAGTAAAAATAATATTAAGCATGCTTAAAATGAAATAGTAAAAAACTATTAGATTAAAAGTTTTTGCATTCTTATTCTTTTTTATTTTTCTTATCAAGCAAAATCAAAATTTTATCACGTGTGTTCGTTTAATTTTGTGTTCATTAATCAATAAATATTTATTGGTTTGTTTGCATTTGGTTTGTTAATTGGGTATATAGTTTATCTCCTCGATGTATGTTAAAGATTGGTATTGGTTGTTAAAATTTTAAGGTTTTAACTTATGTGGGAAGCAGATTTGCGGTTTTATACGAAATTATAAATCAAAACTTCTTCGAGAAGTATTTATTTTAATAACAAGTATATAGTGAATTTTTTATATTCTTACTTTATTCTTGAATAATTCAAAAAATTTATAAGGAAATTATATGATTTGATAATCATTTTTTTTATTTTATTCAAATTTTTTTATTGATTTCATTTTTTTTTTCTTAATTAACAAAAATGTCTTTATATTATTTATTTCTTTCACGTAAAAATTTATGATATAATTTAATAAATTTGAGTATTTTATGTTTTTCATTTATTAAAAATATAAAAAAAGATCATCAAATAATTTTCAGCATTTTACAACATTTCTATATTAAATTTGTATTTAGCTCCTCTTTATAACATTTTTAGAATCGTTCTACTCGAGCAACACTTTTATAAAAGCTCTAGCCGGACCAAATAGATCCTTACTTTGATTATAAAGTAGTTTTACGACTATATGTAATTAAAAAATATATATAGTTGGGATTATGAAAAGAGATTATGAAAGAGCAATAGAAAAGAGATTATGAAAATACAAACCGTAGAGCATGAGTAAGTTGGGATGCTTTTGTGAAGTCTTTGTTTTCCCTTGCTTTCAAGATTTGAAACATGAGGGCTATGCGAACTTGAGTGCTCGCACTTTGCTGAACTATACTTTTACTCTCCTTTCTCACTTGTTCACATTCTGATTCTATGATTTCGAGTTTTTCTATCAATTGCCTTTGCCCTTCTTTGATTCCTTTTTGTTCCTCTCTTATTTCCTCAATCTCTTTTCTTAGCCCTTCTATGCGGATTCGTAATTTCGCCGGCCATCCTTTCTTCTGCGGTGAAATTAAATAGCATATAACTATGAGACATTGAAATTTCTCTTTTGTAACAACAATGCTAATAATGATTCTAATTTGTAGTTATTGTTGATAGTATGAAATTATTAGTTTAAACGTTTACGTGCAAGATCAGGTTTGGCTCAACACTTTTTAATAAAAGCAGCGTGTCCATGAGCCAAACTACTTGCCAAGTGGCGCAAAAGCTTTTACATATGTAAGGTGTGTCTTCGGATCGAATCACCTGACTAAGTTCATAGGTCCTGACCAAATTTGCATCGGGTCTATACATTAATTTTTAGGCTATTGTTTAGTTGAACTCGACTTCATTATATTATTTTAATAACAAAATAATGGATTTAGTTTACGAATGTTTATAGTATTGTTTAAGGATAAATAAAATACTAATTAATTTTTTTTTTTTTGGGATAAAATGCATTGTTTTTATTGAATTAAAAAAAATAATTATACTTTTTTTTTTTACTAATACCATTAAATATTGATTAATATTTTTCTAAAACAATATATAAATAAATGTGTCAAGTAGACTCGAGTTTGACTTTTGAAAAAGCATGCCGATTAAGCCCAATCAAACCTTTGGCTCAAAGCATTAACACCTCTACCGCAAATTAATCTAGTCATGAGAGTAAAGCCCTAGAACTTGGACAGTTAAGTTTGGAAGTATGAACGAGAACAATTTCTCATTTGAATTTAGACTATTAGATTGAAAGGCTTTAGTAGCATGGTTTATTTTTTTAATTTTACAAGCGAGATTAAAAGATTGTCATATATTTTATTTTTTTATTATACCTTAAAAAATATGTATTATTTTTTTAACTCTGCTTGAAAAATCTAAAAATTTTACTGACAATTTATTGAATAATTTCTTTTAGCAGCGTATTATATGCTAAGGACCATTCAGTGCTCTTTACATTAATTTATACTTTATTTCGTCAGTACTTTATTAGACTGACTAATGCATATTGTCTCTAAATCTTCTACTATTTTGAGTAAATTATTTTTTGTCACCTAATTTTTTGAAATATTCTATTTTGTCCCCCAACTTAATTTGAAAATAACGTTTTGGTCTCCAATATTTATAATTCTTATTGTTTTGGTAACTCATATGTTAAAAGATAGTTGACATGTCACTTCACATTTCACATCAATATACCTTGATTAAGTATCATATTCACTTCAAAGGTGATCATAATATATCTTTTAACATACGTAATTAATTAATAAAAATAATGAAAACCCTAATTTAAGAATAAAGAAAACAGTTGTAAGTATTGAGATTTAAAATTTAAATTTATTAAATATTATTTTTTTAAAATAATTGTATGAATCAATTGATTTAAATTTTGAGTACGACAATTTAAAGTGTTTATACTATAACAAACTTAGACATCAACTTAAGGTGATTGCGAATTCGAAATGTTCTAAAATATTTTGCCAAAACAATAAAAAAAACACATTAATAATACCTGAGCCCTCTTTTTGATGATCTTGAAGGCTTTTTCCCATTTGCTAGTGGGTACTTCATCTACCTTAAAAAAACTTGGCACTATATTTTTTTTTTGTGTGTGAGCTTGGCTATCAAAACTTGTTAGGATATGAGAAAAAGTACCTTCTTTTTTTTTTTCATTAAGAAAAAGTACCTTGATGGCCCTAAATATATATAGAAAGAAAAAAAAAAAAAAAAAAAAACATAGCAACAACTCTTCCTAGAAAAGTTAAGAATGTTTAAGATTTTTCAGAAAAAAAAAAAAAAGAATTCGATAGTAAAAAAATATTACTTAGTGGTAGATTTAAAAAAATAAAAATACAAAATTATTTTTCTAATAAAAATAATACATTAAATATAAAAAAATTAAATAATAATTTTATCTATAAACATCAATTAATCGAGCCTTCTATAAGATTACCGCAACTTGTCGGCGGTGCTAGAAATTAGAAGTCGAAAGATTGTTGGTTGGTCAATCCTGTTGATTGATAAATCATCTCTCGCGACTTTATATGAACTTTATTTGGCAGATAGCATCTTCTCGTTTAAAGAGCCCCTTGGATTACGCCAAACTGGGGTTTGCCCATAATTTTCCAAGACTTTTTAAAGTTCTACCCCCCAACAACATTTAAATCAATTTTTATTCTTTTTTTTTTTTTTTGTTGAAAAGTTGAGTTTTTATCTCGTTCACATTTGTTTGATATCATACATTGAAATAATTAAAATTTATTTAATAAGTTTTTACAGACACTAGTTAAAGATTATTTTTTTATCATTTTAAGAAAGCATTGTGCATTTAATATTTTACTTTTACTGAATTAAAAAAAAAGTAAAACATTAATTTCATTTTTATTTTTATATATATATATATATATATATTACCTTAACCAGTGCCATTAGACACTAGTTAGCATTTCTCAAATAATAATTCTATCAGAGTTATTAATTATCTTTTCTATAGATTTCACCGAGTGATTATATATATTATTGTGTAATCAAATTATATTAATATAAAATTAATTAATTTTATATTTTTAAAATTTTGAGATATAATTAATATTTTAATAAATTTATCATTAAATTTAATAATATAATCGTATTTGTTTTGCATGCAAAATTTTAAATCAATTTAATAGAGAATATTATTTTTTTAATATATATATTTAACGGTTAAATTTTTTTATATTAAATAAATAATTAAATATTTTTAATTAATTCAAAATTCGATAAACATGATTTATATAAATAGAAAATCATAAATAGAGCATAAAATATATTATTGGATTAAATAAAAACTAAATCGTATAAAAATAAAATTAAATAATTTTTTATATTGATGTAAGTGATTAACTCGTGGTAAGTTTAATTTCTAAAAATCTCTCTTCTAGTCTAATTAGAGGTCTCTAAGGTTCTATTTGGATGGACGGTGAGATTGGCTCCGGTGAGATTAAAAATAGCGATCTAGGTGAGATTAGTTACTATAGGGTGAGATTAGAAACAATGGTAAGATATGTGTTTATATTCAAACGCAGCAGTGACGGTGACATGAATAATAGTGGGAAAGAATAATAACCATTAAGGACATTAGATTAAAATATGTATATATATATATATAATAAATAATTAAAAATATATTTATATTAAATAATAATTTAAAAATATATTTATGTTAAAAAGTTAATTATCATTAAAGTTATTAGATTAAAATATGTATATATATAATAAATAATTAACAATTATTAAAATTTTATTTATATTAAATAATAATAATTAAAAATTATATTTATATTTATATTAAATAATAATTTAAAAAATTAAAATTAAAATAATAAAAAACATTAGAGGGGGGTAAAAGGGGAATTACCCCCCTCCACCAAAGGTCCAATCTGTGACTGGACCTCCGGTCTAGTGGAGCACCTCCACTGGAGGTAATCCAAAGGCACCTCCGGTGGAGGTGCAGTCAGTGAGAGGGTTTTCCCCCTCACAAAATCAAAAGGATTCCAACGCACCAGAGATGCGTCGGAATCCAAAAGAGCTCTAAGTGTCTGCATATTCGCCTAAGCTCATAAGCTCAAGTTTAGGTATGGTTTATCATAAATATTAATATAATTGTTTTTGTTTTAAACTAATAATATGCAACTTTTATTAGTTTGATATTATTTTTTAGTAAAATTTAATTTAAATAGGTCATAATTAAAAAGCTCAAATTAGAGGTGGTTGTGGCAAAAAAAAACTCAAACTTAAAAACTTGCTCAAAAAACATCTAATAAATTATCAAACTCACATAGACCAAAAAGTTAAATTCCCAAATTTAAAGAAACTTGAACCTAAAATTAGCCGAACCCAAAACAATAAAAATTTCAAAAAATCTAAGTCATCCGTCGCTCTTAAACTCAGTTGTTCATTCTAATTGTTACTTCAGCTATAAATAGTTAGCTCTCTCTCATCTATCATTTTCAACACTGCCGGTATATTTTGAAAACTTTGGGTAAATTTGAAAAACATGCTTTTTAAAAAAAAATTTATTGTTCAATGGTTTAATATGTAAAAACAATTTGTAGAAAGGAAATCTAAAATTTTAAAATTTTTAATAAAGAAATGGGAAGACTTAATTACCCTTAATGAAATAAACAAATTTCTCTTTACCTTTCATTACTTTACCATTTTTATTTTAAGGATTCTTTTCATCTGTATATTAAAAAAAAAATTATTTGTGAATAAATTTGGAAAAGATTTATTTGTAAAAAAAAATTATAAAAAAAAATATGAGATAAATAATAAGAAAAAGAAAAAGGGTTGTTATTAAGGGTATTTAAATTTTTGCAATTTCCTTCCTAATAATTTTTTAATTCTTCATTTCTCTTTTTCATATTACTTTTATCCATTAGACCATTGAGCAATTATTTTAAAATAGATTTGATGTTTTTCATATTTTCCCTAGCAAAATTAGAAGTCTATCCTATTTTCTTAATATATATTCTTAAAATAATATTAAGAAATTCTAAAGGCTAGCCCATGGATGGAGCCCAAAGCGTACAAGAAGTCTAAGAAACCCAAGGAGCCCAAAGAATCCAAAAGCCCAAGAATGATAAACTACCATTTAGCTAATTCAGCTCAATCGACCAAAATTCAATCTCGAGGTAATTTTCTAAACTACGATTTAGCTAATGAACTACCTATGTAGATTTTATTACTTTTTATTTATGATAGCATATATTCTTATATTAAAATTTTAGTCTTCCATGATAATATTTAAAAGACTACCATGATGCTCAAAGTATGCCATATATATAGACCTATTGGCATTTCCATATCTTTGCATGAGACACTAATCCATGTTTTCTTTGCTTGGATGATCACAAAACAAAATTAATTTAAACAACAAAAGCATGAAATGGACTGAATATATATATTTAATTTGGAATAAAAATCCTAAAATCATTTCTTAAAAAAAAAACTAAAACCTCTGAATAATTATTTTTCTTAATTTTGAATTAACAAAAAATTATTCTTTTTATTTCCTTTCCTTTTCTCTTTTCTTTTCTTCTCTTCCTTTTCCTTTTGTTTCTTCTTCTCTTCTCTACTGATGAAATTGTCGACCTAGCTATTGGAAAAATAAGAGAATGAAACAAGAAAAAGAAAAATAATGTTAGTAAAGTAAATGGCTTTGAGACGTGTAGCACACTTTCCTTAAGGCATTAATATGCCTCCAAGATAGAACAAAGCCTTCAACACTCCAAGCATAATAGTGAAAATGACTGAACAGAAAAGTCGTTTATATAGATAACGAATAGATGTATCTTTTAATGAGATACCTTTTTGTAAGAGTTGTGTTGTTTACAAAACAACTTTACATGTAAAAGTTATGCTTTTATAAGACAACTCTACAATATAAAAGTTGTGTCTTAATAAGACAACTAACCATAAAACAATTAATTATTTTATATGCTTTATAAGCTTGACTTTTCTAGATAATATAAGATTGGTTACCTACCAACATTTTAAACTACCAACAATCTCCCATTAATTTAGAATGTTGGTAATTTAATTTATAGTCTTTCACACAAACAAATATTATCCATACAAGAAGGTATCTCTCGATCTGAACCGTCAATTAGCGGTTATATCTTAGAATTCTAATGAAGTTGTCGGTGTTCGCAGATTGAACCACAACTCCAAGTATTAGAATTGGAGATACACCACACATAATATTCATTTATATTTCTGTCAGAGGTTGTTTACTTTTAGCACCATTATGGCCATGTGCTTATCTTGTTCGTAATAAACATTTACAAGAGAGACCCCAATTTTTCTTGTTGAAGTGGCACCACTTCTTATGTTTATATAGGTAGAGTTTTCATAATGTCCCCATTGCTTTAGACATTTAGCTATAATAAACTCCATTAAGAGTATAAAATTCATCCTCTATACGCAATGGACCGCACTAGTCTCTAATCAATTTTTTTGGAATGAGTTTTACTAGTGCATCAAAGACACATAACAATAACTTGTTTTTACCCATTGAACTTTAAAATTAGAGGTTACTAATTAAAAGTTGGGTTCTCATTATTGGTTTCTAATAATAAGGTTTAAACTCATTCCCTTCGTAGTACTATTGATCAAATTTCTAAGAATCAATTTTCTTTTACGGTAATTACCTCAAATTAGAGATTGAATCTCTAATATAATCAATTCATAGGCTAATATGTCCAAATTTTCTATTTTACATATTACTATATGTTAGACATTGTTGCCTCATTCTTGCAGTTGTATGAAATAGTTGGTTTTGGTTGTGGCCACAATGTTGGCAAATCCAGGCTCATGCTAATACATTAATATCAAAATAAGTGCAGTGGAAGGTAAACATAGAAGCACCCGGATACCACATGATCTATGGATTGTGATTTACATGAGTTTAATGGCTAATAAAACAATTTAAATCAATCATATGTTTAGAGATTACCTACTTAAGATCTTGTAATCTTAAGTTGCAGATCCAAACAGCACAGACTCAAATCTTTGAGATCTCCTTCGAGTTCCACAAGATCACAAGAAGCACAATTGTCCTTCCTCTAAAGCTAGTCCACAAAAACAGGTGATGGATCCTTCTCCAAGGTATGGTGATTCACTTGTGCTAGCAAGTTTATCCTCAGATCAAAATAAAAGATCTATCACTTAGTGTTTTATCTCTCACTGCCTATATCACAAAGAAACAGTAATGACTCGACAAGAACAAAGACAAAGACAGAAGTTGCGACAACAAGAAGAAAAGGCCATAGGGAGGTGGCAGCTAGGTTTTTTTGCTAGGAAAAACCTCTTTCTTTCGAAACCAACTTTCGCCCTTAGCAAAATCAGAATGTTCAAGGTCTGATGATCACTTGCTTAGGCGGCTAGGGCCTGAATATATAATATATATTCAAGTGCAAACCCTAATGATAACTCGTATAATTATATAGTTTTTAGTTATGTTTTATTATTGTTTTGTGTCAAATACGAGTTATTATTGCTTAGTCTAATTGTGTTTATGATCTTTTATATTTTTATGTAATTTGGTGTTTTTCACGAGTTTCTTTGAGTGATTTCAGATTACTAGGTTAAATCAAGTATTAAGGGCAAATCCAGTTCAGTTCCAGTTCCGACACCTTTTGCCATATCAGCTATATCTGGAGTTTCACTGAAGCATTAAGGCTGAAATTTTTACAGTGCAAAGTTAAGAGGCATATCTATCTTTTTCATGCTTTACACTTCTTGAAACGGAGTCGTTTTCCCTAGCGAAATGTGGTATCAAGTTGGCTGATGTGCAATGCCGTCTGTTCTGACCAGGTTTGGTATTTTGATCATATCTTCTGATCCACATGGGAAAATGAGCTGATTCCAACGGCTATGGATCAAAAACTGATAGGGGAATATTTTTCTAGAAGACCATTTGATCAGATCAAGCCTCCAACATTGACAAAATCAACCATCAAGCTGGCTGATCAGAATTGTCATAAATATGACGAAAATTGTTAGAAAAATGCACCCACCTATTATACCTACCTTTGAAATTTATAAAGCTTGTCTCTTGTCATTTAGCTCTCCAAAATGTGTATAAATAGAGGGCCTTGGATGATTGTAAGATATTTTGTACATTGGTAGGATATTAGCCATTGTAATAAAATTCTCTAAGTTTTCTTCTTCTTTCCTTTCTCTAGTTTTCTTTTTCTTTATTTACTTATGCTTCTTACATTTCTTTTCATTTTATTCATATCTAGTATGTGTTGCTAATCATATTGTTGAGGTGATGAGGTGAAGCTTTTGGTAAATGCTAAGGTTAGTCTCTTAAACATGAGCTAAAATGAATCATCATTTATAAACACTAGTATAGATAATATTTTCTTTTGGTTTAAAATCATACTTGCAAAGTAGGGATCTTGATTCATTATTGACAATGAAAATGGCACAGTAAATGCTTGGTTTCATAACCTTGATTTGTTGTAGACATATACCTTGGCATAAAGAATGCTTGGACTCTTTTTATGAGTTTTGAGGACACCAAATGAACATAATATCATATGCTATGGACGTTGGACAATTTGGACTGAATTGCTAAACCTTTCGATTGGAACCTCCCTTATGTGTGAATTTCAATTGTGTAATAAAACAAGATTAATCTTAGCATAACACCAAGAGTGGATTCTCTAACCTCAACATCTTTTCTTATTGTTTTTTATATCTTGTTTAATTTCTTTTATGTTATTTTGTTTATTTTGTTCTCTAATATCTTGTTTATTTTCTTTTTCTTATATATTTATAAACTTATACTTACTAATACGCTTCCCTGTGGTTCGATCTCGGACACCCGAGAATTTATTACTTGAACATAACCTGCACTTGGGTTTACAACTCTTAATTGAGTCTCCATCAAGTTTTTGGCGCCGTTGCCGGGGAGGCAATACTAAGTATATAAGTTTATAAGTATATTTATTTTTATTGGCTGGTTATACCGCCTAATTTTCTATATATTTATATTTATATTGTAAAGTTTATATTTATATAAATATATTATCTGTATATTAACTTTGTTTTATGCTTGTTTGGCGACGTGATTTTAGATCTCGTCGTTTAGTTTGATTTTATTGTGAAACTTTTTCAGGTAATCTTTCTAATACAACTCCTACCATGGCTGACAATGAAAGTGTTCATGCTGAAGATGAGAACAGACAAGTACGCACCATGCGTGACTACTTGCAACCAACTCGAAGCTCATCGCCCTCTTGTTTTATTTTTCCTCTCAATGCAAACAACTTTCGTTTTAAACCAGGTATGATAGCTTTGCTTCCAAATTTCCATGGGTTAGAATCGGAAAGTGCTTACTCGTTTCTAAAAGACTTCGAAGATGTATGTGTCACCTTTAATGACCAACAATGTACAAATGAAATTGTCAAGCTAAAATTATTTCCTTTTTCTTTAAAAGATAAAGCAAAAATTTGGCTTCATAATTTAAAACCAAGGTCAATTGGCACATGGCAAGAATTACAAGCTGAGTTTCTAAAGAAATTTTTCGCAGCACATAAAACTACTGCTTTGAAAAGACAGATTCAAAATTTCAATCCAAATCAAAATGAAGCATTTTTTCAGTGCTGGGAGCGTTTTAAAGATTTGTTAAGTTCTTGTCCACATCATGGTTTTGAAAAATGGCGTCTTATTAGTTTCTTTTATGAAAGTTTAACTCCCGAAACTAAACAATTTGTTGAAACAATGTGTAACGGTGAGTTTCTAGAAAAAGAACCTGAAGAAGCCTTTGGCTACCTAGACCATTTGGCAGATAACTCTCAAGCCTGGCACACAGATAATTGCTCTGAAAGTTCCAATAGATCTAATCTTGTTTCTAACAGAGGTAAATATCATTTTAGTCAAGAAGATGAGATAAAAGCTAAAGTAGCTAATTTGGCTAGAAAGATTGAAGCCATGGAACTTAGAGAAGTAAAAGAAGTCAAAACGGTTAAAAATGAAGAAAGTTGTGGAATTTGTGAAATCATGGGACACCCCACTTTTGAAAGTCCAAACATTCCCATTCTTAAAGAAGCGTTGCATGATCAAGTAAATTCCATAAACACATTTAAAAAGCCTTTTCCTTCTCCTTACTCTGAAACGTATAACCCTGAATAGAGAAATCATCCCAACTTCAGTTGGCGGAATAATAATCATGTTCAGGTACCACAATCTCAAAAGTCGGGCAACACTTTTTCCTATCAACCTTCACGTGTACAAACCTTGGAAGAGACAATGCAAGCATTCATGCAAACACAAGCAAATGTGAATAACCAAACTTCACAGGACATCAATGAGATCAAAAACACCTTGTCCACATTGACAGCTTCATTACGCACTCAAGAAAAAGGTAAGTTTCCTGCTCAACCTCAGCCTAACCCTTCTACTCAATGTCTTGTTTCTTGCTCCAATGAAACTCAACAGGAAAATGCCAGTTCTATCACAACTCTTCGAAGTGGAAGGCAATTGACAAAAACATTCCATCAAAAGACCAAGATCCTCCTTCCCCTCCGAAAAGTAATGGTAAGGATGATGGTAAGTCTGAACTTCTCGAAAATTTGGACAAAGAAAAAGGTATGCATCCTGCTCATTTTCCTCAAAGGTTGCAAACAATAAAGAATTTGAATCAAAATGCAGAAATTTATGAACTTTTCAAACAAGTTAAGATTAACATTCCTTTATTGGATGCAATCAAACAAGTTCCATATTATGCTAAATTTTTGAAGGACATGTGCACAGTTAAAAGGAAACATAATGTACAAAAGAAAGCATTTCTGACGGAAAGTGTGAGCTCAATCATTCAGCACCTTACTCCACCAAAATTCAAAGATCCTGGATGTCCAACAATCTCATGCATCATTGGAAACACTAGAATAGAACGTGCATTGCTTGATCTTGGTGCTAGTGTTAATCTTTTGCCTTTTTCTGTTTATCAACAGTTAGGTTTAGGTGAACTCAAGGAAACACCTGTTACACTTCAACTAGCTGATCGTTCTGTAAAAATTCCTCGAGGGATAGTTGAAGATGTTTTGGTTCAAATTGATAATTTTTACTTCCCTGTTGATTTTATTGTTTTGGACACACATCCTGTTTCAAATCCAAATGTTCAAATTCCTGTTATATTAGGCCGTCCATTTCTTGCAACTTCTAATGCTCTGATAAATTGCAGGAATGGTATTTTGAACATTTGTTTTGGAAATATGACTTTAGAATTAAATGTGTTCAACATTTGCAAGCAACCTGGTGATGATTCAGAAGTACATGAAGTGGATTTCATTGAAGAACTTGTTCATGAACAGCTCACCACTACCACATTCCATGATCCTTTAGAAGCTTATTTAATTGAATGTGAGTTTGATAATGCTTCAGAAATTTCACACACTGATTCTTTGTTAAATTCTTTTCAGGATAAGCATTGTTGGAAACAAAAGTTTGAGGAACTTCCATCACTCACAAATGTCACTGTACCATCAACTATTGAACCACCCAAGCTGGATTTAAAACCATTGCCATCCGAGCTAAAATATTCCTTTTTGGGAAAAAATCCTTCTCAATGGAGCCCCCAAGATAAAAGGAAGTTTCTGAATGAGGTAAAGAAGTTCTACTGGGATGACCCTTACTTGTTCAAATATTGTCCTGATCAGATTTTTCGAAGATGCATTCCCGACAATAAGGTAAGTAGTGTAATTAAGTTTTGTCATTCCGAGGCATGTGGTGGTCATTTTTCATCAAAGAAAACTGCTGCAAAAATTTTACAGTGGGGATTTTACTGGCCAACTTTATTCAAAGATGCATATAATTTTTGCAAGTCATGTGAAAGTTGTCAAAAATTAGGTTCCATTTCGAAAAGAAACATGACGCCTTTGAACCCAATTCTTGTAATTGAAATTTTTGACTGTTGGGGTATTGATTTCATGGGACCATTTCCACCATCTTTTGGTTTCTTATATATTTTAGTTGCAATAGATTATGTTTCAAAGTGGATAGAGGCAATTCCATGTCGAAATAATGATCACAAAACAGTGATTAAATTTTTAAAAGAAAATATTTTGAGTCGATTTGGAATTCCTCGATCTATCATAAGTGATGGGGGAACACATTTTTGCAACAAGGTTTTTGAAACATTAATGAAGAAATATGCCATTACACACAAAGTTGCAACCCCTTATCACCCGCAGACAAATGGACAGGTAGAATTAGCAAATAGGGAGATTAAACAAATTTTGGAAAATACGGTTAATCCAAATCGCAAAGATTGGTCTCTTAAACTTAACGATGCATTATGGGCCTATCGAACAGCTTTTAAAACAGCATTGGGCATGTCTCCTTATAGGCTAGTTTATGGAAAACCTTGTCATTTACCTGTGGAACTTGAGCATAAAGCATATTGGGCCATTAAAATGTTCAACTCAAACCTTGATGACGCTTCTAATTTACGGAAATTACAAATAAATGAACTTGAGGAACTCAGAAATGATGCATATGAGAATTCTAAAATTCATAAAGAAAGAACTAAAGCCTTTCATGACAAGTTAATTTCAAGAAAAACATTTGATGTTGGGCAAAAAGTTCTACTTTATAATTCTAGACTTCACATATTTCCTGGTAAGTTGAGATCAAGATGGACTGGCCCATTTGTGGTTAAGCAGGTGTATCATTATGGAGCAGTTGACATTGAGAATCCTAAAAATGGTAACGTATTCAAGGTAAATGGACAAAGACTCAAACTCTTTTTGGAAAATCATGTTACTCAAGAAGAGGTTGTTTTTCTTTCTGATCCTTGTTTTGAAAATAACTAGATGTAAATATAATTTTTTTTAACCCCGGTTAAATGGCGGATAACGGTACTCTGTGATTATTTAAGTCGGTTCCATCAGCTACCCACAAAACTGATATTGTATATAAATTTCTCTTTCATTTTTTTTTCAGGATGAATGATATTCTCACAAGATTGCAGAAACGATTTCCTCCTTTTCCTCGAAATATTTTACTGAAGCTTTACCAAGTTCGATTTGAAAGATTAAGAATGCTTGTGCACAAAGGGATTCCTGAAGATATACGTTGGATAATTGAAGCCAAGGTACGTGAAGATGAATATCTTTCTGTTTTGCATTTATCAGGTACAGGTAGAAGCACTTTTGCAAAGAAGCGACGAGCAAAGCGCATGAGTTCAAATTGCCACAAAAGTGCACGATGGACGTGTAACGGTAAATGTCATTCTATTGGGATTCCGTCCTCTAATCGAGATGATAAAATTGAATTCATTAAGGATGGACTGAGTAAGGAGAATTTGGGTAATATCCAACTTTCTCTTGAGACGCATCCTAGTGGAGACGTACAAAGAGAAATTCTTGATTTATGGCCGCAATTCCAAAGGGAATGGCAACATCTTGGGAATTTGATGTTAAAAGACCCTGTTTGCCAGCTTGTAAGAAAACTGGATGGGAAGCATATCCTCGACTCATAGAAGGCGTTTAAGCCGTTTCTGGACGTAAAACCAGAGAAAGATGTGAGCCACAATCACAACTACAATAAATGACTTCTCAGCTTTTGGTTTGATTTGCAATAACTTCATTTCGGTTTAATTTACGTGTTGTTCGATTTGTGTAATTATTCTCGTTTTTTTTTTGCATTGGTCTTTTACGGTTGATTTTTCTTCTCTTTTTGATTTTCTTCCTGAAATCACGCAAAAATCTTTTGTTAGGTTAACATTTTCTTCTGACAGGCCAAATACACTTTCGGCGACATTATTACTCTTGTCTGATTCACTACTCAGTCCTCTATATATTACACCATGTACTCATTCTCTTTCAGGCACTCGAAAAAAAAAATGGAAAGTACTTCGTCCCAGCGCATTGAAAAAATTTGTGTCTTTGGAGGTGCTTATCCAGGGAAAAATAAAATATTAGCTGATGAAGCCATAAGAGTTGGAGTAATACTTGCCCAACAAAAGATCCAGTTGATTTATGGAGGCGGTAGTACGGGTTTAATGGGAGCAGTCGCTACAGCAGCACACGCCGGAGGAAGTCCAGTTCTAGGAATCGTGCCAAAACTATTCACAGGTTTTTGTGGACTTACCGTGGGTAAGGAAATACAAGTCTGGAGTATCCCTGAACGGATGACAATCATGTACCATTCTGCCGATGCATTCATTGCTTTACCAGGAGGTCTGGGTAGATTGGAAGAAATAGCTTGCGTGGCTTCTTGGTCATCTTTGGTCACAAATAAGAAACCCATTGGTTTGCTTAATATTAATGGTTATTTTAGTAATTTGCTTTCATATTTAGATAATGCTGTGGAAAATGGATTCATGTTTTCAGAGGCAAGGAGAACCATAATTTCTGCTACAACCATTGAAGATTTACTCAAAAAGCTCCAAGCTTATGAGTATTTACCTACTACGGTTGTTTCGCAAACGCTCGGAAAAAGAAAAAGAGATATAGACAAGCAAGGAGTGGATTGCACTTTGTCTTTGTGACATTATCTAACATTTTGTTTGTTGTGTCTCAGTTATAATAAGTGGTTAGCAACCTCTGCAGGTAATATCTCCTAAATTCTACCTTTAAAATTTGACATTGGGGACAATGTCATATTTTAGTAGGGGGTAAGCGACATATTTTGCTAATTTGTAAAAAAAAAAAATAAAAAAAAAAAATTGTTGTATTTTAAGCCATTTAGAAGTATTCATTTTGAACAAGGTCTGAGTAAGGGAGACTTGAGACATACCTTGTCAGTTTGATTTAATCTTTTCAAAAAAAACAAAAAAACACTATCTGGTCCGTTTATTATCTGCATGTGTTTTACTACTTTCGTGTATGTATTTTTTTTTTAGTATTAGTATAATCTTGGCAAGCATGTGTGTTGCAACCTAAAAAATAACGAGTCTCATCGCAAGACTTTATTATTCGTTAAGCGTGACATTAAAAAAAAATCGAGGAAAAGTCGACTTAATTCCTCTAGAAAAATGAAGGTTTTGAAAATGACCTTAAAAAAAAGACATGGAGTCGCCACCAATCTTTTTTAGCTAGGTGTGATCGGTCACCTATTAAAACCGGTTTTATAAAATATTTTAAAAATTAATTAAAACATTTTAAAAACCAATTTCAAGTCTGCGTTTTAAACCAGAGAAATCAAAGAAACGGGTTCGGGAGTCGGTTACGTGTGGGGACAGCACCCCCACAACGCCCGTATAAATCGGTACCTTATTAATCGTGTGTTATCTCAAATCTCGGTAAAAATTGGTTTTAAATTTAGTATTTCAAGTTAATTCCCAATTTAAAGAAAAATAATTCCATTTTTATTGAAAATGATTCGGAATTTATAAATTCAAAATTTTCCTATATTCCCCAACAAACGTGGCAAAATATAGAAATTTTTATTAATTTGGAAAAACTTTCCGAACCATTCTCGTTTTTGAAAGAAAGATATTCCTTTATTAATTATAATTGATGATATTCCCTCCAGCAAACCCGGTAGAGAACTCATGAATTATTTTAACTCGAGAATATCTTTATTTTTTATTGAAAAATCATTATCCTTTTGAAAAACATTTTAAAAGATATGAATATGTATATGCATGACATAAATATAATGACATTGTAAAGTCTAAATAATATAATGCAACCTAAATGACATGACAAATATGAATGGTATGGCATATAATTTAAATGACATGGAATAAAATAATGCTATCATATAATATGCATGAAAATAATAATGCATGAACATAGTATATACTAAATAAAAATAACTAAATAAAAGCATAGGATATCATGAAATATTCAAAACCATATAATAAACCATGTAACATCAAAAAATATAAATCAAAATAACAACAATATCATAGAAATTATTATGGCAAGAATCACATATTATATAAAATGCATGAATATAAAAATGCAATGTATGAAATGTATTTTTTCCTTTAATTAAGGAAATCCGTATATCTAAAAAGATATCCCGCTACCTTAGAAAAATATGTCAAATTAAATATTCCAAAACCAAAATACTTTGTGATTGTTTGAAAACAATTTTGAGAAGCTTGAATAAAAACTGGGCTAAAATTTTTTAAATGGCTCTAATTTCCTAAGTTTAAAAAATCCGGACTTGACTACCCTTAATCCGAGACTTAAAAAACATTTTTAGAGTTTAAAAAGGCTTAGAAATTATCCTAAGACAGTAGCTAACCCTCCTAATCAGCCCACTCTAAGTAAATTAATCAAAACAGAAAAATGGGTTCTCTTTAAATTCAATTCTGACTCCACTGTCCAGTTTTAATCCACGATTTTTACCCTATTTTTAAAAATTCCAAAAATTCTGAAAAAAATAATGGAGACTCAAGACATGTAAAACTACACGAGAAAAAATAGGCTTAATTTTCTGATCAAAGATGAATTCCCAGAAAAATCAGAGATGTACGAGTTTTTGGAGGAGAAAAAACTGCTTTGTTTTTCTTTAAATTCAATTCTGACTCCACTGTTCAGTTTTAATCCACGATTTTTTACCCTATTTTAAAAAATTCCAAAAATTCTGAAAAAAATACTGGAGACGCAGGACATATAAAACTACACAAGAAAAAATTGGCTTAATTTTCTGATCAAAGATGAATTCCCAGAAAAATCAGAGATGTACGAGTTTTTGGAGGAAAAAAAAAACTGTTTTGCCAACACATTTTTGCCTTTGATAAAATCATTTAAAAACCAAAGTAAAAATATTTGAAACTCATAGAATGACTTGAAAACAGTAGCTAGGACTTTTTGAAAGTTAGATAAAAATGGGCTAAGTAAAAAAAAAAATCACAAAGGTAGAATAATCAATTTGACAAACTTAATTTTCCACAAGTGCGCTCAAGAGAGCATGACTTTGAACCATTAATTGGCTCAAGTCATTATTCAAGTGGCATGAACATGAAATGTGCAAAGTGGAACATAACCTAAGTTGAACAATCCGAGCTTATGTGTTTGTTGCTTAGATCAACCTATCTTTCTCATCATAAAGCTGCCATTAAATTGAATCTAGAGAGCTTATTCTAGGTTGTTTGATGGTTAGAGATTAAATAGAGAGCTTGTTCTATTTAACGACAAACTAAGGAAAGATTGGGATAACAGAGCTTGTTGTTATCTACGGTTGTTAACTTTGATAGTTGGTTGATATTGATAGATCTGAAATTGATTCTTAATGATGTCTAGTGGTGGAGAATGAAACCTTAACCATATTTTTCATTTTTGATTCTTCTTACTTGTTTTCTTACTTTTCTAGTTTGCTTATTTTTAAAAGTATATTTATTTTTATTGGCTGGTTATACCGCCTAATTTGTATATTAATTTTGTTTTATTTTTATTGGCTGGTTATACCGCCTAATTTAGTATATATATTTTTATTAGCTGGTTATACCGCCTTGCATCTTATTCTTATTATTTACTTTAGTTTAAATCTGGCTTCAAAAACCCCTTTTCTTTTATTGTTCTTGAATTTAAGTTTTAAACTATCAACTTATAAACTAAAACCCAATCCCTGAGGACTCGACCCTTGCTAACTACTATACTTACAATTGATCTTTTTAGTGCAAGGTTAAATAAGATACACTCTTTTGGGTGCATCAAGTTTTTGGCGCCGTTGCCGGGGATTGCTTTCTTTAGTTTATTAGTTTATTGGTTTATTCTTATTTTCTGTTCTAATTATTTACTTTCTTATTTTTTTTATTAGTGAATGTTCCAAGCTCCCGAAGAAGACTTACGACTTAGGAAAATTCGGGAATTTATAACTTCTCACCAACAACCAATCGAGGAGTTGATCCAAAACATCCAAGAGGAGCAAGGAGAGATGGCAGCAGCTGACAACCGAACTCTCAAGGAGCTAGCCGCTCCGGACTTGGGTCAACAACCATTATGCATTGAATATGCTAATCTTGAGGTAGCTTTTGAATTAAAATCTGGTTTGATTCACCTTCTCCCAACTTTTCATGGTTTTGCAGGAGATGATCCAAATAAGCACCTCAAGGAATTCCATGTAGTTTGCTCAAGCATGAGACCAACAGGGGTCACGGAAGAGCAAGTTAAGTTGAGAGCCTTCCCATTCTCTCTAGCTGATTCAGCAAAGGAATGGCTCTACTATCTACCATCCGGGACCATCACTACATGGAATGATTTGAAGAAAGCATTCTTGGAAAGGTATTTCCCAGCATCTAAGGCTGCCAACATTAGGAAAGAGATATGTGGGATTCGGCAATACAACGGAGAGTCCTTATATGAATATTGGGAGAGGTTCAAGAAACTTTGTGCATCATGTCCACACCATCAGATAAGTGAACAACTTCTCATCCAATACTTCTATGAAGGTCTCATGCCCATGGAGAGAAGTATGATAGATGCCGCTAGTGGGGGAGCTCTAGTTGATAAGACTCCCAGGGCTGCTAGAACATTAATCTCCAACATGGCAGCCAATTCTCAACAGTTCTCAATGAGACAAGATCCACCACCACAACCCAAGAGAGTTAATGAGGTAAGTATATCATCCCTTGAACAAAAATTTGATAAACTGACTTCTCTTGTTCAACAATTGGCTGTAGGTAAAATACAACAAATAAAGGCTTGTGGCATATGTTCAAACATAGGGCACCAAACTGATATGTGTCCAACACTTCAAGAGGATACCAATGAACATGTGAATGCCATGGGTGGATTTCAGAACCAATCAAGGAAATATGATCCCTACTCAAACACTTACAATCCAGGATGGAGGGATCATCCAAACTTCAATTATGGAGGGAACCAATCACAAACTATTCCTCCACCATTTGACCACAGGCCACCGGGTTTTCAGCAAAGAGTGCAACAACCATACCAAACCCGACAACAACTACCACCCACCCAAAATTCAGGTACTTCTCTTGAAGATCTTGTTAAAGCTCTTTCTACTAATACAATTCAATTTCAACAGGAAACAAAGACAAGTATTCGAAATTTGGAGACTCAAATAGGGCAATTGGCAACAACCATGAGTCAAATGCAAGCAAGGGATTCTGGGAAATTACCTTCCCAAACCATAGTGAATCCAAGAGAGAATGCCAATGCTATAAATTTAAGAAGTGGGAAACAGCTAGAGAAACCACAAAATGATAGTGCTCAAGGGGAGAACAATACCATGGCATCCTCTTCACATCCCAACGAGCCACTAAAAAAGGTAATTCCTAAACCATCCTTTCCTTCTTATATAACTCCTCCACCTTTTCCTAGCAGGTTAGCAAAGTCCAAGAAGGAGGAGCAAGAGAAGGAAATTTTGGAAACCTTCCGGAAAGTAGAGGTGAACATTCCTTTACTAGATGCTATCAAGCAAGTGCCAAGATATGCCAAGTTCCTAAAAGAGTTGTGCACATCTAAACGGAAGTTGAAATGGAATGAAAAGGTAAGTGTAGGGGAGAATGTGTCAGCTGTTCTTCAAAAGAAACTCCCACCTAAATGCAAGGATCCAGGTATGTTTACCATTCCTTGTAAGATAGGCAACACCAGGTTTGAGCGTGCTATGCTAGATCTAGGGGCATCTATTAATGTCATGCCATATTCAATTTATGCTTCATTGAATCTAGGACCATTAGAGGAAACCGGTGTTATAATACAACTTGCTGACCGTTCTAACACTTATCCAAGAGGAGTTGTAGAAGACGTTCTTGTACAGGTTAATGAATTGGTTTTTCCCGCTGAATTTTATGTTATTGAGATGGAAGATGAGATGTCTTCTAATCCCACACCTATTCTATTAGGGAGACCATTCTTGAAAACAGCAAGAACTAAAATAGATGTACATGATGGCACTTTAACTATGGAATTTGATGGTGAAATAATTCGCTTTAACATTTTTGAGGCCATGAGATATCCTAGTGATGTGCATTCTGTTTTTAATATTGATATAATTGACTCACTAGTGCAGCAAGCTTATGAGCTAGATGGTGAAGATAGTGTGGAAATAATCCTTAGCAACCATCTCGGAATGGGGAATGCTAAACTAGCCTTGAGTGACCATGTGGAAGGGGCACTAGAATCTTTACACTCGCTGCAACCTAAAGATGCAAGGTTTGATGTTTCATTTATTAATTTGCCTTTATCTAATGAGAAACTTCTACCTTCCATTTTGCAGGCACCAACTTTAGAGTTGAAACCACTACCGAACCACTTGAAATATTTGTTCTTAGGGGAAAAGGACACACTACCTGTCATCATTGCCAAAGAGCTCACACCTTTGCAAGAAGAGCGACTTATCCGGGTACTTAGAGAGCATAAAACAGCAATTGGTTGGACAATTGCCGATATCAAGGGAATAAGCCCATCCATGTGCATGCACCGGATTTTGTTAGAGGAAGGGTCTAAACCAACAAGAGAAGCACAAAGAAGATTGAACCCTCCTATGATGGAGGTTGTGAAAAAGGAGATACTGAAGCTCCTAGATGTTGGAGTGATCTATCCTATCTCGGATAGCAAATGGGTGAGCCCAGTCCAAGTGGTTCCAAAGAAATCAGGTGTAACGGTGGTAACAAATAATGAGAATGAACTTGTTCCTACTAGGATTCAAACAGGATGGCGAGTTTGTATTGATTATCGTAAACTTAATTCCACAACTCGCAAAGACCACTTTCCTTTACCTTTTATTGATCAAATGCTTGAAAGGTTAGCTGGCCATTCTCATTATTGTTTTCTTGATGGTTTTTCAGGTTATAATCAGATAGCCATTGCTCCGGAGGACCAAGAGAAAACAACATTCACATGTCCATTTGGTACTTTTGCATACCGGCGTATGCCATTTGGTCTTTGTAATGCACCAGCTACATTCCAAAGGTGTATGGTTAGCATATTTTCAGATTATGTAGAGAATATCATAGAAGTGTTTATGGATGATTTTAGTGTCTATGGTGATTCTTTTGATAGATGTCTAGAGAACCTTACACTTGTACTTGAAAGATGCATGGAAACTAACCTTGTTTTGAATTGGGAAAAATGTCACTTTATGGTAGAACAAGGAATAGTTTTGGGCCATGTTATTTCTTCTAGAGGGATAGAGGTTGATAAGTCTAAAATAGATATTATGCATTCTTTACCACCTCCCACAAATGTGAGAGAGGTTCGTTCTTTTCTTGGACATGCAGGTTTCTATAGGAGATTTATCAAAGACTTCTCAAAGATCACATTACCTCTTTGCAAGCTACTACAAAAAGATGTGGTTTTCCACTTTGATGATAAATGCAAAGAGGCGTTTGAAACATTGAAGGGACTCTTGACATCAGCTCCTATCATCCAACCACCAGATTGGAATGTACCTTTTGAAATCATGTGTGATGCTAGTGACTATGCCATTGGAGCTGTTTTGGGCCAACGGGTTGGCAAAGCCTCACATGCCATTTATTATGCCTCAAGAACTCTTAATGATGCTCAATTGAACTATTCCACTACTGAAAAAGAACTTTTGGCTGTTGTATTTGCTTTAGAAAAATTTCGATCTTATTTAATTGGTACTAAAGTAATTGTATTTTCTGACCATGCAGCCCTTAAGTACTTACTCACTAAAAAGGAGGCCAAACCAAGGTTGATTAGATGGATACTTCTCTTACAAGAGTTTGATTTGGAGATAAAAGATAAGAGAGGTAGTGACAACCTGGTTGCGGACCATCTTAGCCGTTTAGTTCATGAAGATGATGCACTACCCTTGAATGAGAACTTTCCGGATGAGCAACTTCTTTTTATAAGAACAACAACTCCTTGGTATGCTGATATTGTTAATTACTTAGTTACCAAGAAGTTGCCACAAGAGTTGACACAAGCTCAAAGAAATAAGATCAAGAGTGATGCCAAATACTACATATGGGATGATCCTTACCTTTGGAAACATTGCTCCGATCAGATTATAAGAAGGTGTGTACTCGAAACTGAATTTCAATCTATTCTCACCTTTTGTCACTCTTATGCATGTGGAGGACACTTTGGATCCAAAAGAACAGCCATGAAAGTTCTTGATTCTGGATTTTATTGGCCTACCATATTCAAAGATGCATACCTCTTTTGCAAGTCATGTGATCGTTGCCAAAGAACTGGTAACTTAGGTGCTAGAAATCAAATGCCTCAAACTCCAATACTTATTGTTGAAATTTTTGATGTATGGGGCATGGATTTCATGGGACCTTTTCCTCCTTCTTTTGGTAATCTTTATATTTTACTTGCCGTTGATTATGTTTCAAAGTGGGTGGAAGCAAAATCCACTAGGACTAATGACTCTAAAGTTGTTTCAGATTTTGTCAAGACTAACATCTTTGCTAGGTTTGGAACGCCAAAGGCCATAATCAGCGATAGAGGTACTCACTTTTGCAATAGGACTATGGAAGCACTTTTGAGGAAGTATAACATCACACACAAGGTCTCCACCTCATATCATCCTCAAACTAGTGGGCAAGCTGAAGTGTCAAACCGAGAAGTTAAGTCCATCCTTGAAAAGACAGTTAATCCAAATAGGAAGGATTGGAGTTCACGACTTGATGATGCACTTTGGGCTTATAGGACAGCATATAAGACACCCATTGGTATGTCTCCTTATCGACTTGTTTATGGTAAGCCTTGTCATCTTCCGGTTGAATTGGAACATAAATCATATTGGGCTATCAAACAATGCAACATGGAGATGGATGAGATAGGAAAGAAAAGAAAATTTGACCTACAAGAATTAGAGGAGATAAGGAATGATGCCTATCAGAATTCTAGGATTTACAAGGAAAAGACTAAGGCATTCCATGACAAGATGATATCAAGAAAAGAATTTGTTGTTGGACAAAAAGTTCTTCTCTTCCATTCACGCCTTAAGTTATATCCAGGTAAGTTACGTTCTCGTTGGGTTGGACCTTTTGTTATTACTAATGTATTTACTCATGGTGCAGTTGAAATCCAAAGCCCAAAAACAGATAAGGCATTCAAAGTGAATGGTCATAGATTGAAGCCTTACTATGAGAACTTTCCAATACAAGATGTGGAGGAGTTTCCACTTTTTGAGCCAAAGTATGTTGAATAATAATGGCATGGGTCTAAGTTAGGCTGAGGACAATAAACCAAGCGCTTCTTGGGAGGCAACCCAAAAGGATGGAGAGCATCTATTATATCAGATTTGCATATTCCTTACTCTCCATCATTCTATCTTTTATTGTTTTTCTTTTCTTTTGTTTAATAGTTCTTTTCTCTTACAAAGATGTAAATATAATTTTTAATTTATTTTTTTAACCCCGGTTAAATGGCGGATAACGGTACTCCGTGATTATTTAAATCGGTTCCATCAGCTACCCACAAAACTGATATTGTATATAAATTTCTCTTCCAATTTCTCTTTCATTTTTTTCATTTTTTTTCAGGATGGATGATATTCTCACAAGATTGCAGAAACGATTTCCTCCTTTTCCTCGAAATATTTTACTGAAGCTTTACCAAGTTCGACTTGAAAGATTAAGAATGCTTATGCACAAAGGGATTCCTGACGACATACGTTGGATAATTGAAGCCAAGGTACGTGAAGATGAATATCTTCCTGTTTTGCATTTACCAGGTACAGGTAGAAGCACTTTTGCAAAGAAGCGACGAGCAAAGCGCATGAGTTCAAATTGCCACAAATGTGCACGATGGACGTGTAACGGTAAATGTCGTTCTATTGGGATTCCGTCCTCTAATCGAGATGATAAAATTGAATTCATTAAGGATGGACTGAGTAAGGAGAATTTGGGTAATATCCAACTTTCTCTTGAGACGCATCCTAGTGGAGACGTACAAAGAGAAATTCTTGATTTATGGCCGCAATTCCAAAGGGAATGGCAACATCTTGGGAATCTGATGTTAAAAGACCCTGTTTGCCAGCTTGTAAGAAAACTGGATGGGAAGCATATCCTCGACTCATAGAAGGCGTTTAAGCCGTTTCTGGACGTAAAACCAGAGGAAGATGTGAGCCACAATCACAACTACAATAAATGACTTCTCAGCTTTTGGTTTGATTTGCAATAACTTTATTTTGTTTTAATTTACGTGTTGTTCGATTTGTGTAATTATTCTCGTTTTTTTTTTTGTCTTTTACGGTTGATTTTTTCTTCTCTTTTTGATTTTCTTCCTGAAATCACGCAAAAATCTTTTGTTAGGTTAACATTTTCTTCTGACAGGTCAGATACACTTTCGGCGACATTATTACTCTTGTCTGATTCACTACTCAGTCCTCTATATATTACACCATGTACTCATTCTCTTTCAGGCACTCGAAAAAAAAAAAAAAATGGAAAGTACTTCATCCCAGCGCATTAAAAAAATTTGTGTCTTTGGAGGAGCTTATCCAGGGAAAAATAACATATTCGCTGATGAAGCCATAAGAGTTGGAGTAATACTTGCCCAACAAAAGATCCACTTGATTTATGGAGGCGGTAGTACGGGTTTAATGGGAGCAGTCGCTACAGCAGCACACGCCGGAGGAAGTCCAGTTCTAGGAATCGTGCCAAAACTATTCACAAGTTTTTGTGGACCTACCGTGGGTAAGGAAATACAAGTCTGGAGTGTCCCTGAACGGATAACAATCATGTACCATTCTGCCGATGCATTCATTGCTTTACCAGGAGGTCTGGGTACATTGGAAGAAATAGCTTGCGTGGCTTCTTGGTCATCTTTGGTCACAAATAAGAAACCCATTGGTTTGCTTAATATTAATGGTTATTTTAGTAATTTGCTTTTATATTTAGATAATGCTGTGGATAATGGATTCATGTTTTCAGAGGCAAGGAGAACCATGATTTCTGCTACAACCATTGAAGATTTACTTAAAAAGCTCCAAGCTTATGAGTGTTTATCTGCTACGGTTGTTTCGCAAACGCTCGGAAAAAGAAAAAGAGATATGGACGAGCAAGGAGTGGATTGCACTTTGTCTTTGTGACATTATCTAACATTTTGCTTGTTGTGTCTCAGTTATAATAAGTGGTTAGCAACCTCTGCAGGTAATATCTCCTAAATTCTACCTTTAAAATTTGACATTGGGGACAATGTCATATGTTAGTAGGGGGTAAGGGACATATTTTGCTAATTTAAAAAAAAAAAAAAAAAATTTAAGAAGTATTCATTCTGAACAAGGTCTGAGTAAGGGAGACTTGAGACATACCTTGTCAGTTTGATTTCTTCTTTTCAAAAAAAAAAAAAAAAAAAAAAAAAAGAGTTTGTTGTGTTTTAAGCAATTTAGAAGTATTCATTCTGAACAAGGTCTGAGTAAGGGAGACTTGAGACATACCTTGTCAGTTTGATTTTAATCTTTTTATGTTTACTTGTTAATTTTTGTTTAGTATTTTAGGATTATTTAGGTTGCATGAGTTTGTTTTGTTTTGAGTCTTAGTTGTTCCTATTCTTATGTTATTAGTTCTTTTCTCTTACACATGATTCTTTCATTTGTGTTAATAGACTTACATTGAGGACAATGTAAGAATTAAGTGTGGGGGGAATGATTTAGGATTTCTTTTATTTTTGTCTACTATTTTTTTTTTTATGAGTCTTTATTATTATTATTATTTTTAGTGTGTTTTAGTTCCTTTTTAATACAATGATGAGATATGAATTGCATAGGTCTAAACTGGTTATTAGTGAGAAGATTTTCATGAGAATTGAGCTTGATGTCAACCTTTTTATGAGCCAATGTTAATATAATATGTTGATTGAGAAAGAAGCATGTTTAGACTTAATCTGACTTGTATAATCATCCTTGTGAGTTTTTGAGCCTATAATGATTGATGCATTATACAAAACAATCTAATTTCTTTCTTGAGTGCTCTTATGATTACAGGATTCTCTAGAACTTGCTTTAAACCGTTTGAGACTATATTGATACATGTGACAACATGAATATGATAGAGGCATTAGGATTTTTAGCCAGAGCCAAACAGCCATCCCTTATTGATGTTCCAAGAGAACACACCCTTAGTGAACCAATTTGAGCCTACATTGAATAAGCTATCTCTTTGGTAACCATAACTTGTCCCTAACCTAAATATACTTATATCTTTACCTTTGTTCCAAAGATGAATTAGCATGTTTTGAAACAAGTTGCAAAGACAAGGGATATTTTTAGTTAAAAATTTGGGTTAGAAACAAGAAATAAGTGTGGGGGGGAAAGAAAAGAAAAGTCAAGAGAAAAAGAAATGAAATACTGGCAAATACATTCCTATGTAAAAAAAAAAAATATATATGAATCATCTCTTGAATTTGTGGAAAAAGAAAAAGATGTTACAAAGTCGTTTAGAATGAAGAAAAGGCCCAACATAAATATCCGGCCTAGGTGACTATGTACTTGTAAAGAGTTTTGAGAAGTTTCTTTGTATGATCTTTTTATGTCTCTAAACTTTATGAACTCTTTGGAACCTTTGTGATATCTTTATCCTTTTGTTCTTCAACCACATTACAAACCCCTTGGCCCCATTACAACCTTGATTAAAGACCTCTTGATTCATGAAGTTGTATGATCTAAATAGTGGAGAATAGGTGGACAAGCAAGAATATGGTAGAACTGTTTTCATGAGATTGATTGAGTGTAAACACTTCACCACTACTTTAAAGAGTGAAAATCATGAGGGTATCCCATGTGAGAAGTTGAGATTAAATTTGAACATGCAATATTTTGATTGAGATATGTTATGCTAATATTGGCTTAACTCAAACAATTTACATTCAAGCATGATTTTTTGTGAAATTCTTTAAGCTATTGATTAGTTTATAAGACTTGTTCAAATATTGTATCTAATTTGTATTGAAAGGATTAGGAGTAAATATTTTTAGTATATGCAGTTTATTTATATTTTAGTTTTTCAATGTTTGTGGGTATCGTTCTAGTAAACCCTCACGAGACTAAACTCGTCCACTAGGGACACCTAGGGGTTTAAAGGCTTGTGTCACATGCTAAGTGCCACCGTGATTTCCTACGAAAATGGATTAGATTAGATTTTCTTATTTTATTTTTATTGAGTCGTTGCTAGGGACTAGCAACAATCTAAGTGTGGGGGTGTGATAACTCGTATAATTATATAGTTTTTAGTTATGTTTTATTAATGTTTTGTGTCAAATACGAGTTATTATTGTTTAGTCTAATTGTGTTTATGATCTTTTATATTTTTATGTATTTTGGTGTTTTTCACAAGTTTCTTTGAGTGATTTCAGATTACTAGAATTAAGGGCAAATCCAGTTCAGTTTCAGTTCCGACACCTTTTGCCATATCAGCTATATCTCGAGTTTCACTGAAGCAATAAGGCTGAAATTTGTAGCCATGCAAAGCTAAGAGGCATATCTATCTTTTTCATGTTTTACACTTCTTAAAACGGAGTCGTTTTCCCTAGCGAAATCGACCATCAAGGTGGCTGATGTGCAATGACGTCTGTGCTGACATGTTTTCGTATTTTGCCCATATCTGCTTAACCACACCAGCAAATGAGCTGATTCCAACGGCTATGGTTCCGTAACTGATAGGGGAACCTTTTTCTAGAAGACCATGTGATCAGATCAGGCCTCCAATATTGACGAAATCGACCATCAAGTTGGCTGATCAAAATCGTCATATACCTACCTTTGAAATTTGTAAAGCTTGTCTCTTGTCATTTAGCCCTCCAAAATGTGTATAAATAGAGGGCCTTGGATGATTGTAAGGGGTCATATTGGAGATTGGTAGGATATTAGCCATTTTAACAAAATTCTCTAAGTTTTCTTCTTCTTTCTTTTCTCTAGTTTTCTTTTTCTTTAGAAAGAGCAAGAGGTTGGATAATTAATATTCTTCTTCTTTTTCTTTCTTTCTTTTATTTTCTTCTTAGATTCTATTTAATTTTATGTTTATAATGCCTATGCTAGGCTAAACTTCTATTTGGTTAAGGGTGATTTCAAAGCCCTAGACATGTTTTGTGATTGATTTTCAGATTCTATCTATCATTAATTTTCTATCAAAGTTGCTTATGTTCTTCTACAAGAATTGTTCATGATGTTGTCTTGATTTGTTTAGGTGTACAACTAGATAAATCTTGATAATTATCTATTGCTAGTTTAGGAGTCTTGATCCGTGTAATTGTCTTGATTTCCTATTCATAAGTGGCAATTTGTGATTAATGATTATGGTCAAGTTTTCAATAATTGCAAATTGCCACTTATGAATAGGAAATCAAGACAATTACACGGATCAAGACTCCTAAACTAGCAATAGATAATTATCAAGATTTATCTAGTTGTACACCTAAACAAATCAAGACAACATCATGAACAATTCTTGTAGAAGAACATAAGCAACTTTGATAGAAAATTAATGATAGATAGAATCTGAAAATCAATCACAAAACATGTCTAGGGCTTTGAAATCACCCTTAACCAAATAGAAGTTTAGCCTAGCATAGGCATTATAAACATAAAATTAAATAGAATCTAAGAAGAAAATAAAAGAAAGAAAGAAAAAGAAGAAGAATATTAATTATCCAACCTCTTGCTCTTTCTAAAGAAAAAGAAAACTAGAGAAAAGAAAGAAGAAGAAAACTTAGAGAATTTTGTTAAAATGGCTAATATCCTACCAATCTCCAATATGACCCCTTACAATCATCCAAGGCCCTCTATTTATACACATTTTGGAGGGCTAAATGACAAGAGACAAGCTTTACAAATTTCAAAGGTAGGTATATGACGATTTTGATCATCCAACTTGATGGTCGATTTCGTCAATATTGGAGGCCTGATCTGATCACATGGTCTTCTAGAAAAAGGTTCCCCTATCAGTTACGGAACCATAGCCGTTGGAATCAGCTCATTTGCTGGTGTGGTTAAGCAGATATGGGCAAAATACGAAAACATGTCAGCACAGACGTCATTGCACATCAGCCACCTTGATGGTCGATTTCGCTAGGGAAAACGACTCCGTTTTAAGAAGTGTAAAACATGAAAAAGATAGATATGCCTCTTAGCTTTGCATGGCTACAAATTTCAGCCTTAATGCTTTAGTGAAACTCGAGATATAGCTGATATGGCAAAAGGTGTCGGAACTGAAACTGAACTGGATTTGCCCTTAATTCTAGTAATCTGAAATCACTCAAAGAAACTTGTGAAAAACACCAAAATACATAAAAATATAAAAGATCATAAACACAATTAGACTAAACAATAATAACTCGTATTTGACACAAAACATTAATAAAACATAACTAAAAACTATATAATTATACGAGTTATCAAAATGCATGAAAATACAGCAAATTTGATGTATGAAATGCATGATCTAAAGCCTAAATGACATAAGAAATGCATGACATAAAGAATGTGACCTAGACCTAACATGAGTTTGCATTGCAATAAATGCTTCCTAAACCTAATATGCATGAGATGCATGGTAATACAAATGTAACTTAGACCTAAAATGTCATGAAAATGCATGGTAATACTAAGATGACCTAATGCCTACTATATCATAAAAAATATGCATGGCATGAAAATATGATTTCCTAGACTAAAATGATAGACATAAGAATCATAATGACCTAAAATCTATTATGGGAAATAAAACATGCATGAAAAGCAAATGAAGGCCTCCAAAATGACCTAGACTATGTATGGCCGAATGGTCCTAGAGTTCTAAATGTCATGAGCAATATGTATGACATGAAATGGAAACATGGAAACCTAATAAAATAACATACAAAATATGCATGAAATGAAAACATAGCAACCTAACAACTAACATGTCATTTAAGATAATGCATGAATACCAAATAAAGACCTATAATGACCTAGAATGCCTATATAACCGAATGTCCCCCTAATACTTTAAATGTTAATAAAAACATGTATAGCACGAAATGAATGCATGAAAACCTAGTAAAATAAACATGCAAATACACAAGGGAGCATGGGAACCAAATGACCTCTAAATAACATAGGGAAAACTTAGCTAGGCAATTTCACAAACACATGGCAACCTAAATATGCAAAGTCTAAATGGAAGCATGTTAAACTAATAAACATAATAAAAAAATGCAAACATGGTAACCTAAGTCAAAATGGCCGAATGATAGTATTAATATGGCATGACATTATCACAAACACGTGGCATGGTGTAGACCTACCACAATCAAGCTAATCTATCACAAGAGGAAAATCATCAAACACAAAACATGCACCACAATATATCATAGCCGAGGCATGCGATTTAAAAGAAAATTCTTCAATCCGATCCGAGAAGACAAATGGCGCATGAGAGGTTTTGTACGATTTCTTGCTATAAAGGAGGAAAACATGCGTATGGCTAGAAAGCCTAACTTGGAATTTGGGAGATAATGACCTAACTTTGTTTAAGCAAGGTGTCATGGTGGCAAGAAAAATAAGGTGTCAACATGCATGGCAACAAGACTTTAAAATGATACATGGCTTGGAGGAATAAATTCTTTGTTGGAAAGAAAGCACCTCTCCAATCTCCCATTACTAAAAGATCTTTTTATTAAATTAGACAAATCAATTACTATAGTAAAGTGTAAAGAATCTGATGTAATTGCCAAAAAGAATGAAATTCAAAGCAAAAACTTTTAATTAATTCAAAGAATAGTTAAAGTTAAATACATAAAACAAAGAAACCCCAAAGAATTTCTCCTGATTAACACATTATCAAACAAAACTCTAAATGGAATAAAAAAAATCATGCCACCTAAATCAACAAAAGTAATATCATTAAAACCCCACATCAATGTAACGACAAACTCTAAGGCAATAACATATTTTCTAACATAACAAAGATTTTAAATGCATAAAATATAGAAAAAAGATAGTGCTATAAGTGTTGGCATACCGCGGCAGGCCAAGCATGGAAACCTTTGACTTTAGCGAGGACAAGATTGCCAACCTTCCATTGGTGATGGGCGGCTGAGGGGAACCTGACAACTGGAGCTCTGGTCGTACTGTCCCTCAAGATGGTGCTGGTGACCATGCAATCCTCCGTGGTAGCCATGGGGACAGAGTGCTCGAAACCATCAAGGAGCAATGGCCCTGCAATCCCCACCGGTATCTGCACGTAACCTACAGGCATTACGCAGCACTGCTTGAGAATAGACTCATAATCGAAGCCATCCAAAGGTAAGTCCTGCAATGACCTCGCAGTTATCCTCTGCGAAGCCTCTCTTCGAATGCGTACTGCTCTCTTGCAGTCTCCAAGTTCTTCTTCGAGCGCGTGTGAGGGGATTGTTCCCTTCATAACCCATTCTACGATTTCTTCATCTTCGGCAGAGGAAACCGCCGGAATCAGACGGTCAGAAATAGAGGGAGGGCAGGTCAGCAGCCGGTGTCGGGCTCGGTGAGGATGAGATAGAATATTATCTAGGCTGCAACCGTGGTGCAACAGCTGCAAAAAAAGATGCCAAGGGGAGGTTTAGCTGAAGGAAATTCAACCATGACCTCAAGGAGGCTTCTCTGACTTGCAACCATCCATTGTGCATATTCATCCTTTCCAGCAGGTGACGCAAGGTGTCTTAGTCGATCGACTTCAGTTGGATAAAAGGCATGAGCAGCCAAAGCAAGTAAGGCAGACTTTTTTGGCGAGCTCGAAAGATCAGCATATCGTGCCAGTGCTGTCCTTAGAGTGCAAGGTGGGAAAAGAGGAGGCAAAGAGCTTCCACCAAGTGAAGTCTCATCCATTTATCAGTATGAACAGAGAAATAGGTGTCTGGTGATAGCCCCAACAATCTCAATGCTTCCTCTACAACTTCATCTAGATTCTCACAGTAAACACCAACATGATCCCCTGTTTCATATGAAAGTCCAGTGCCAGCAATGTCAAATTCAAGATGGGTGCAAGAACGATCAGATGCAGGAGTATGAAGCTCCTTCCTCACAGCCACATCAGACCTGCATGGATGTTGAGCATCATAAATAGTATGACTATTTGCATTGCTCCAGTTCTCATCCTCAAGAGGTGTATCCGCAGGATCATAAAATACAACACGGTACTCCAACACAGCAGCAGTGTATGGGGTAGAAACAGTTGTTGCATCATCTTCATCACGCAGAAGCTGATCTAACTCGGGCCACACTAATTCACGCCATGCAGTAAAGTCATCTTCAATGCATTGATCATCATCTCCGAGACCCATAGGAACTAGGCACTTTGCTCCCTGCTCCGTAAGGATGTCATCAACCACCTTTGCAACCTTGTTAAAATGTTCATACTGTCTGTTACCGAGGCCAAAAATTCCGTACTTCATGTTTTGAAGCCATTCTCCCCTCTCTTTTCCCTCAGTGAACCATTTATAGAACCTAGCTGCATTATGTGGCTAAGAAGAAAAAGGCCAAACTCTCTTTCTTCATCTTCTCCTCGTATTCATCATCATCCGCTGCATAATCATCCAAATCTACAATTATAAACGTCGTCTTGTCATAGCGTGCTTTCGCCTCCTCAGCTAGAGCCCTGGCGAAGCCTTCGGCGGTGCCGGTTTGAGTACCGAAGAAGATGGTGACTTTTTTCTTGCCATCATCCACTTCGGATTCGGGTTCTTTAACGATCAAAGGTTTAGGAGGGTCAATTTGCTTAGGTTTTTGAGAACCGGATCTACGCCAGACTAAAACGACGACGCATCCAATGAGCACCGCGATGGAGGTAGTTAAAATCATAACGAACTCTCTGTTCTCGAGAAGGACGGTGGCCACCTCAGCAGCTGAGAAGAAAGAGGCGTTGGAAGGGTCCATTTTCGCCTTGATTATTGCTGACATCAGATCGAGCGGCGAAACTTTCATTGAACTAGAAGAAGAAGAAGAAGACGAGGGTTCCATTGGATTTTCAAATTGAGGAACCGTAAATGCAGAAATGGAGGAGACTTGGAGCTGAAGAAGATCTCTCAGTTTTATGAAAATTTGGTATCGTTGGGATTTTGGTGGTAGTTGAGAGTTGCGAGAGAGAGAGAGAGAGAGAGAGAGAGGCATTCAAAAGGGTGGCAAAGCTTGTGAAGGAGATGGAGGCGTGGATTATGGGAAGGAAAACGCAGCATGACTCTGTTATTTCCCTCTGTTTTTGGTGTTTTCTCAACAATCAAAACAATGGCTTAGGTTCCAACTTCCAACCCATGGCTTCCTGCTTTTTCTTCTTCCAATACGTATAACAAGAGAAAAGGACTGAGGAGATTTTCTAGGAGGAGAAGCCCTGAGCTATAGCGTTTTTGCCCTTTTTTTTTTCTATAGCCGCCAGCTTGATCCCCCAACCAAAGCTTTTTTTACAAAATGATCCATTTTATATCTCAATTTCTAACCTAAAAAAATGAGTAATGTATAAGTTACCCCTCCTTTATTTTTTTAAGTTTTTTTATTTTTTTTCAAATATTTTCAATTAAAAAATTTATTTTAAAAATATAATAAAACTCAAGATTAAACTTTTCACTTCGGGTTTAAATTGAATTTTAAAATTGGTAATTTTACGGTCCGATTTTATTTGAACAATTAAAGCTAAAAAGAATATATATAATTTAGAACATTTTAAAAATCTAAAATCGCGACCGTGACTTTTACAAAAATATTAAACCCAAGAGATGGACAAATCAAAATTGGTTTTAAAAGGCCCGGACAAAATTAGGTGTCTACAGCTGTCCATCTTTGGCTATTGCTGAGAATCAGTGATCAGGCAAAGATAAAATAGACAACAATTTTGTCCGATCTGTGAAATCACATGTGAAGGAAAGGAAAGGGGTTTTCTTTTCATTTCTTCATTCATTTTTGCATTTTTCATTTTCTTCTTTTTTCTTTTTTTTTTCCTTTTTTCTATTTTTTTCTTTTTTCTTTTTTCAAATTTTCATTTTTTTTTATTTTTTTGATTTTTTTTTGATTTTTTTTTTTTTAACAATAAATTGAAGATTTTGTCCTTAAATTGAATTCCCTGACTAATCAAGGCTCGATCCGTCTTAAGAAAACGAATTCGATTTTCAAAAGAAAAATGGTGCCCGGAGGTCTTAAAAAAACTGGTGGCCGGAGGTCTTTGAAACTAGCGAAAATACATTGACGACAGTCTCAAGGTTAGACTCATTTGATAAAACAGAATGAATTCGATTTAAAACAAAAGAAAATACCTCGACGGTGGTCTCAAGGCTCGACTCATTTGATGAAACAGAATGAATTCGATTTAAAACAAAAGGAAATACCTCGACGGTGGTCTCAAGGCTCGACTCATTTGATGAAACAGAATGAATTCGATTTAAAACAATAGGAAATACCTCGACGGTGGTCTCGAGGCTCGACTCATTTGATAAAACAGAATGAATTCGATTTAAAACAAAAGGAAATACCTCGACGGTGGTCTCGAGGCTTGACTCATTCGATAAAACATAATGAGTTCGACTTAAAACAAAAGGAAATACCTCGACGGTGGTCTCGAGGCTCGACTCATTTGATAAAACAGAATGAATTCGATTTAAAACAAAAGGAAATACCTCGACGATGGTCTCAAGGCTCGACTCATTTGATAAAACAGAATGAATTCGATTTAAAACAAAAGGAAATACCTTGACGGCGGTCTCAAGGCTCGACTCATTTGATAAAACAGAATGAATTCGATTTAAAACAAAAGGAAATACCTTGACGGCGGTCTCAAGGCTCGACTCATTTGATAAAACAGAATGAATTCGATTTAAAACAAAAGGAAATACCTCGACGGTGGTCTCAAGGCTCGACTCATTTGATAAAACAGAATGAATTCGATTTAAAACAAAAGGAAATACCTTGACGGCGGTCTCAAGGCTCGACTCATTTGATAAAACAGAATGAATTCGATTTAAAACAAAAGGGAATACCTTGACGGTGGTCTCAAGGCTCGACTCATTTGATAAAACAGGATGAATTCGATTTAAAACAAAAGGAAATACCTCGACGGTGGTCTCAAGGCTCGACTCATTTGATAAAACATAATGAATTCGATTTAAAACAAAAGGAAATACCTAGACGGTGGTCTCAAGGCTCGACTCATTTGATAAAACAGAATGAATTCGATTTAAAACAAAAGGAAATACCTCGATGGTGGTCTCAAGGCTCGACTCATTTGATAAAACAGAATGAATTCGATTTAAAACAAAAGGAAATACCTTGACGGCGGTCTCAAGGCTCGACTCATTTGATAAAACAGAATGAATTCGATTTAAAACAAAATGAAATACCTTGACGGCGGTCTCAAGGCTCGACTCATTTGATAAAACAGAATGAATTCGATTTAAAACAAAAGGAAATACCTTGACGGCGGTCTCAAGGCTCGACTCATTTGATAAAACAGAATGAATTCGATTTAAAACAAAAGGAAATACCTCGACGGTGGTCTCAAGGCTCGACTCATTTGATAAAACAGAATGAATTCGATTTAAAACAAAAGGAAATACCTCGACGGTGGTCTCGAGGCTCGACTCATTTGATAAAACAGAATGAATTCAATTTAAAACAAAATGAAATACCTTGACGGCGGTCTCAAGGCTCGACTCGTCTTAAGAAAACGAATTCGACTTGCAAGAAAGGAAATGACCTCGACGATGGTCTCGGGGCCTTAACCTGTCTTGTTCTCAGCTGTGTTTAAAATTCTGGGTATCTCCTCCAAAAGCTTCGGCTATCACCACCAAAGTCTTGCTCATTTTTAAAACTGTAAAAAATTCTGGGTATCACCTCCAGAAGCTTCGGCTATCACCACCAAAGTCTTGCTCATTTTTAAAACTGTAAAAAATTCTGGGTATCACCTCCAGAAGCTTCAGTTATCACCACCGAAGACTTTTTCATTTTTAAAACTGTAAAAAATTATGGGTATCACCTCCAGAAGCTTCAGTTATCACGACCGAAGACTTTTTACCTTTTCAAAGGATTTTAAAACTCTGGATATCTCCACCAGAAGCTTTGAGAAATGATGCGAATGCACATGTCTTTTAACAAGGTGCTCATGCTTCATGGTGCAAATGTAAAATATTTCTTAGTGCAAATGCAAATGGCCTGGATTGATGCCCATGTTTCATGATGCAGATGCCCCTACTAATTGTGTTCATGTAATTGGTTTATGAATGGTGTAACTACAATTACCACACATTAATGAAAATGCAATGATTCTAGAAATGATGCAATTGCTTGAGATGACACAAATGTGAATTCCATGAAGAATGTAAATGTAAAGGTAAAATGCAGATGCTTGTGGAATAATGCCAATGCAAATACCCATGAATGATGCAAATGCTTACCGATACTGTGCAGATGTAAAAGCTCGATAAAGAGATGAATGCTCATGAGTGATGCAAATGCCCCCGGTTGTTTTTCTAGACTTTGGCTTAGCCTTTCAAATTCATTTTTCCTCTTCAAATCAGAGTATATCTTCAATTCATTTTGGCTATTCTCTTTGCCCCAAAAGTTTTCAAACTTTCATCAATAGAGATCTGAACTGAGTTCGATTTCTTCTTCTCATATCTGGAAGTCAGGACCTATCCTGGCAGTTCTATACCTTTGGGTTAGAAAAAATCTTTGTCTCATGTCAACATCAAAATGGGTATTTCAAAAATCTCTTTATTTGTTTTCGCATTTTGAAAACTTCTGAACAAAAAATATTAACCCCACAATGTGTGATGTACAAATCTTTTGAAGACTGATGATCATTGTTAGAAATTTCTCTAAGTGTCAATCTGGTTTTTTTCAACTGGGATTGGGAAGGCTTGGTATAACAAGATTCTGGCTTTTGCAGGAAAACTTCATGACAAAAATGTATATCCCTTCTAGGCTCACAAATGGAACAGGTTTTATAAATCATGAATTCATTGAGAACCAAACAAATTCAACATTCTTTTAGTTTCCATATCAAGGCATTTTGACAAGCATCAAGATTGGCTGGGATGTTTAAACCGGAAAGTTTAATCTTGGGAACAAAGTTTCAGTTTTTGAAGACAATCCTCCGAATGAGAGCTGACAATTTGGGGGGTTCAGGAATTCCTAGATGTTCCTCGATGACCACTCCTTTAATAAGATCTTTTCTTTTGGGGTATCGGCACTATCATGGATGGCATCGAAAATTCCCATTCTACTCTAGACCGCCCGTTTTTTGGGTTTTCGCCCTAGAGTCCCATTCTTTTCAATTTTTCTCTTTTTTTTTTCATTGTTTTACCATGCACTTGAGAATTCTAAATTCTTCCTTAGTGAAATGATAATTCGATGAGATGGGATAAAATCCGAGAAAAAACCCTTCAAATTAAATATTCATGCTTGATCAAAATGGACTTTTAAAGCACGTAATGTAGGCCATGGTTCGGGGTTCAAAAAAGAAAGGATAAATAAGCCCAAAATATGTGTTTGAGGGTAATCAGATCAAGGATCATTTCTTGAAGAGGATTTTCTTTGAAGCATTTGTCTCTTCTTGGACATTTCTTTCCTTTTGACTTTTGCGTCTTTTCTTCTTCGCTTTTGGCTTTCATTTGCCATCACTTTTTCACACACTTTTTTTGTGTGTTTTTCTTGGCTTTCATTTTGCCATCTTTTCCTCTTCTTTTTCTTTGACAGAGTGAGCCCGTATTTATTCGGTGTTCCATTTGCTTTGTATCTGTCTTTGAGCTAGGACTCATTTCTCAATGATCTTTAAAAAGATCTTTCCTCGCATTTGCCCCCCAGTGTAGAGGGTGATCCTTGATCAGGGTTCGCAGAAGAAAAATTCTTTTGGCTCAAAAGGGGTGGCTATGGATAATTTCTTTTTGTGCGAAAGGGATATGAAAGATGGCCATTTCTCATGTCAAGCACAAATATTCACATTGAAAAGCAATCCCAGGGGAAATAGATATTCAAAATTTCATTTTGCACTTTGGAATCATCTGAATTCTCATATGTATGATACCACAAAATTATTTTTTTTTCGTTGCATGCCCCCAATGATTCATGCGTTAGTCCTATCCTTTTTTTACCATATAACCATCATTTCCATATATGATGCCCCAATTTGATTAACCATGAGAATTTGTATCAACGAGGAACATAGCAAGTCCAGGTCTGTACTGAAAAGGATGAATTTCAAATCTGAGTTCTTTGAAGAGACAAGGAAAATATGACCTAAAAAACGGGTTTTCTCATGGGACAAGGGATAATCTAGTTTAATCATTGTGCCCTAGGGTGTCAATCATGAAGTGATATTTGGGCAATTAGTGTTTTGTGGTTATTGGGAAAGGTCATGAATGGTTTTAGCACAATCTTGACACACATCAAATTACCAAAATTTGGATTCTTGAAAGAATGTCTCATTTGTTTGATTTTCAAGGAATTTGAAAATTTTCAAAAAGTTCGTTCCTTTGTTCATAGCCTAGACTAAGATCTACGTCTTTGCTTATTCTGTGATGACAATGGTTTTATGAAGTCAAATCATTCATATTCCTTGAAGCATTAGGTCTTTCAAGTGGTCTCGGTTCAAAAGATTTAGGCTTAGGAAAACCTAAAAGAGAGGGCTAAAGGTATTGGGTCATTTCTAACAATGATCATCAATATTCTCAAGATTGTTCATTATTTCATGTGAAAACCACTTATTTATTGTTTACCACAAATTTTCTCAAAGTTTCATTTGTTTTTGCAAATTCAAATTTATTGCTAAAATAAAATGAACACAAAATATTTAAATTCAAAATTTATTTATTTCATGTAGATGTCATCATGAGACAAGAGCTTTCATCATCAAAGTGTATAGAAAAATATGCATCAGAATGCTCCTATTGACATGCTTTCAAAGATAACAATTCTCATCCTTAAAATTCTTCAAGAGGAAATCAATCTATGGTAAAATAGATTTCCAATGTTCGATAAGCTCTGGAATCAAAATGCCATCATGGACAAGACCCTCAATTCTTTCCTTCAGTTTTCTACATTTTTTAGTCGAATGCCCAATTGCCCCAATATTATACTTGCACTTGCTGTTGGGGTCATAGCTTTTAGTTAACGAAGAAAACTCTTCAAAGCTAAGCCAATTTCTATTTCATCTTATTAATGTGTTTCATGATGAATGAACTATGAATGTCATGAGTACAATTTGATGCATGTGAAGGATAAACAAAGTTATGTGTGGTCATATACTGTGGAAACATATTGACGATGTATGCTATAAATGCAACACGATGCCAACATGATGCATTTAAAGAATAAGAAAAATCAATGCATGGATATATACAATGAATGACCATGTATGTTTCAAATGCATTTCCCAATGAATGATCATATACACTATGAATGCCACACAATGTCAATTATGATGCATGTGAAGAATAAATGACTGACACAGAGTATATACAAAGAAAATCATGCTGACCGTGTATGTCATGAATGCAACCTGATGCCAATATGGCAAATTAATGCGTGAGCATATACGGAGAACTCATGATGACTGTGTATGCCATGAATGCAACCTGATGCCAACATGATGCATGTAAAGAAAGAATAAATTGATACATGGATATATACAAATAATGACCATGCATGTCATAAACGTATCTTACAATGAATGACCATGCATGCTATGATGTCAAAATGATACATGCTAAGAATAAATGAACTAATACAAATGTAGGTACAAAGAATGTCCATGTAATCACAAATGTATTCTATAATGAAGAACCATGCATGCTATGATTGTAACACGATGTCAAAATGATACAAATAAAGAATAAATGAATTAACACCAAGGTATATACAAAGAAATCAATGATTACACGAAATTGATGGGACCTAAATCTTGATTATTCAAAAATCTCATTATGCAAGATTTGCCTCCAAATTCATGATTTTTGAGACATATATTTTTTTTTTTTGAAAAACCAATCACATTATTTTAAAAAAAATTCAGGGTGGATCCTACTATGGTACAATATGCAAATGTTCATATGACACTATCGGTTTTATGAAATCATCAAATGAAATTACCAACTGTTTATTGCAAAGAATGAGATCAATAATACAACCGAAAATGTACATGCTCCATTCACACATGCATGAAATGTGCAACATGCAAAAATGCTTGAAAAAGGAATTTTTTTTTTATTTAAAAAAAACAGCTAATGAACATCTGCCCCAACAATATCTGTTTATTTAGGCATCACGATGCCTTCGAGGCGGAGTATCACATTTATTACGGGCGATGTACGTACATCGTTGCCCGATCTACCACACTTATTCGGAGTGTAAAATAGGTAACAAAAAGTTTAGAAATGTCCCTCCATGTGTTCCTATTTTCGGTATATCTAATGAAAATCCGGCATGGCTTCGCCTAGGTTCACTATATGAGGGTGAATTGGTTCTAAGGCCCCGAATTGTTCCTCACTGTCGCCGGTGAAGGCTAGTAAGGCACCCCGATAAAAGCGGGTTCAATTCGTTAGAGTATATTTTCCTATGCCCATGCGGAGGATCATCACGAAGGCATTAGGTACTTTATACTCCGAAAGTGTTTCACTAGCCCATACGGAAGATCAATCACGAAGGCTTAGTTACTTTACTCCCACTTAAAAGGACGGAACCCGGGTAGATGATTCATGTTATGCAAATGCACGTGTAGTGTGTGTGGAGGAATAACAAACCTTTCACTACCTATTCTACAAACCTTATTCTAAATGCCCTAGCAATTAAAACATTCAAGAATAGTGTAACGCATTAACCAACAAGAAATTATAATATACAACCTTAAATAACTAGAGAACAATAATAAAATGCATGCACATGAGAATGAACATATTTAAAAACATTTTATTATTTTCAAAATTCTCCTTATTAAAAAATGTGGGAATTAAAATTAAATACCAATTAAACCAACAAAACCGATACTTTGATAACACACGACTAATTCTAGGCCTGACTCTCTAATAGTCCCCAGTGGAGTCGCCAAGCTGTCGCAACCTATAAAATAACGAGTCTCATCGCAAGACTTTATTATTCGTTAAGCGTGACATTAAAAAAAAATCGAGGAAAAGTCGACTTAATTCCTCTAGAAAAATGAAGGTTTTGAAAATGACCTTAAAAAAAAGACATGGAGTCGCCACCAATCTTTTTTAGCTAGGTGTGATCGGTCACCTATTAAAACCAGTTTTATAAAATATTTTAAAAATTAATTAAAACATTTTAAAAACCAATTTCAAGTCTGCGTTTTAAACCAGAGAAATCAAAGAAACGGGTTCGGGAGTCGGTTACGTGTGGGGAAGGATTAGCACCCCCACAACGCCCGTATAAATCGATACCTTATTAATCGTGTGTTATCTCAAATCTCGGTAAAAATTGGTTTTAAATTTAGTATTTCAAGTTAATTCCCAATTTAAAGAAAAATAATTCCATTTTTATTGAAAATGATCCGGAATTTATAAATTCAAAATTTTCCTATATTCCCCAACAAACGTGGCAAAATATAGAAATTTTTATTAATTTGGAAAAACTTTCCAAATCATTCTCGTTTTTGAAAGAAAGATATTCCTTTATTAATTATAATTGATGATATTCCCTCCAGCAAACCCGGTAGAGAACTCATGAATTATTTTAACTCGGGAATATCTTTATTTTTTATTGAAAAATCATTATCCTTTTGAAAAACATTTTAAAAGATATGAATATGTATATGCATGACATAAATAAAATGACATTGTAAAGTCTAAATAATATAATGCAACCTAAATGACATGACAAATATGAATGGTATGGCATATAATTTAAATGACATGGAATAAAATAATGCTATCATATAATATGCATGAAAATAATAATGCATGAACATAGTATGTACTAAATAAAAATAACTAAATAAAAGCATAGGATATCATGAAATATTCAAAACCATATAATAAACCATGTAACATCAAAAAATATAAATCAAAATAACAACAATATCATAGAAATTATTATGGCAAGAATCACATATTATATAAAATGCATGAATATAAAAATGCAATGCATGAAAGGTATTTTTTCCTTTAATTAAGGAAATCCGTATATCTAAAAAGATATCCGGCTACCTTAGAAAAATACGTCAAATTAAATATTCTAAAACCAAAATACTTTGTGATTGTTTGAAAACAATTTTGAGAAGCTTGAATAAAAACTGGGCTAAAATTTTTTAAATGGCTCTAATTTCCTAAGTTTAAAAAATCCAGACTTGACTACCCTTAATCCGAGACTTAAAAAACATTTTTAGAGTTTAAAAAAGCTTAGAAATTATCCTAAGTCAGTAGCTAACCCTCCTAATCAGCCCACTCTAAGTAAATTAGTCAAAACAGAAAAATGGGTTCTCTTTAAATTCAATTCTGACTCCACTGTCCAGTTTTAATCCACGATTTTTTACCCTATTTTTAAAAATTCCAAAAATTCTGAACAAAATAATGGAGACTCAAGACATGTAAAACTACACGAGAAAAAATAGGCTTAATTTTCTGATCAAAGATGAATTCCCAAAAAAATCAGAGATGTACGAGTTTTTGGAGGAGAAAAAATTGCTTTGTTTTTCTTTAAATTCAATTCTGACTCCACTGTTCAGTTTTAATCCACGATTTTTTACCCTATTTTTAAAAATTCCAAAAATTCTGAAAACAATACTGGAGACGCAGGACATATAAAACTACACAAGAAAAAATTGGCTTAATTTTCTGATCAAAGATGAATTCCCAGAAAAATCAGAGATGTACGAGTTTTTGGAGGAAAAAAAAAAACTGTTTTGCCAACACATTTTTGCCTTTGATAAAATCATTTAAAAACCAAAGTAAAAATATTTGAAACTCATAGAATGACTTGAAAACAGTAGCTAGGACTTTTTGAAAGTTAGATAAAAATTGGCTAAGTAAAAAAAAAAATCACAAAGGTAGAATAATCAATTTGACAAACTTAATTTTCCACAAGTGCGCTCAAGAGAGCATGACTTTGAACCATTAATTGGCTCAAGTCATTATTCAAGTGGCATGAACATGAAATGCATGAAAATACAGCAAATTTGATGTATGAAATGCATGATCTAAAGCCTAAATGACATAAGAAATGCATGACATAAAGAATGTGACCTAGACCTAACATGAGTTTGCATTGCAATAAATGCTTCCTAAACCTAATATGCATGAGATGCATGGTAATACAAATGTAACTTAGACCTAAAATGTCATGAAAATGCATGGTAATACTAAGATGACCTAATGCCTACTATATCATAAAAAATATGCATGGCATGAAAATATGATTTCCTAGACTAAAATGATAGACATAAGAATCATAATGACCTAAAATCTATTATGGGAAATAAAACATGCATGAAAACCAAATGAAGGCCTCCAAAATGACCTAGACTATGTATGGCCGAATGGTCCTAGAGTTCTAAATGTCATGAGCAATATGTATGACATGAAATGGAAACATGGAAACCTAATAAAATAACATACAAAATATGCATGAAATGAAAACATAGCAACCTAACAACTAACATGTCATTTAAGATAATGCATGAATACCAAATAAAGACCTATAATGACCTAGAATGCCTATATAACCGAATGTCCCCCTAATACTTTAAATGTTAATAAAAACATGTATAGCACGAAATGAATGCATGAAAACCTAGTAAAATAAACATGCAAATACACAAGGGAGCATGGGAACCAAATGACCTCTAAATAACATAGGGAAAACTTAGCTAGGCAATTTCACAAACACATGGCAACCTAAATATGCAAAGTCTAAATGGAAGCATGTTAAACTAATAAACATAATAAAAAAATGCAAACATGGTAACCTAAGTCAAAATGGCCGAATGATAGTATTAATATGGCATGACATTATCACAAACACATGGCATGGTGTAGACCTACCACAATCAAGCTAATCTATCACAAGAGGAAAATCATCAAACACAAAACATGCACCACAATATATCATAGCCAAGGCATGCAATTTAAAAGAAAATTCTTCAATCCGATCCGAGAAGACAAATGGTGCATGAGAGGTTTTGTACGATTTCTTGCTATAAAGGAGGAAAACATGCGTATGGCTAGAAAGTCTAACTTGGAATTTGGGAGATAATGACCTAACTTTGTTTAAGCAAGGTGTCATGGTGGCAAGAAAAATAAGGTGTCAACATGCATGGCAACAAGACTTTAAAATGACACATGGCTTGGAGGAATAAATTCTTTGTTGGAAAGAAAGCACCTCTCCAATCTCCCATTACTAAAAGATCTTTTTATTAAATTAGACAAATCAATTACTATAGTAAAGTGTAAAGAATCTGATGTAATTGCCAAAAAGAATGAAATTCAAAGCAAAAACTTTTAATTAATTCAAAGAATAGTTAAAGTTAAATACATAAAACAAAGAAACCCCAAAGAATTTCTCCTGATTAACACATTATCAAACAAAACTCTAAATGGAATAAAAAAAATCATGCCACCTAAATCAACAAAAGTAATATCATTAAAACCCCACATCAATGTAACGACAAACTCTAAGGAAATAACATATTTTCTAACATAACAAAGATTTTAAATGCATAAAATATAGAAAAATGATAGTGCTATAAGTGTTGGCATACCGCGGCAGGCCAAGCAGGGAAACCTTTGACTTTAGCGAGGACAAGATTGCCAACCTTCCATTGGTGATGGGCGGCTGAGGGGAACCTGACAACTGGAGCTCTGGTCGTACTGTCCCTCAAGATGGTGCTGGTGACCATGCAATCCTCCGTGGTAGCCATGGGGACAGAGTGCTCGAAACCATCAAGGAGCAATGGCCCTGCAATCCCCACCGGTATCTGCACGTAACCTACAGGCATTACGCAGCACTGCTTGAGAATAGACTCATAATCGAAGCCATCCAAAGGTAAGTCCTGCAATGACCTCGCAGTTATCCTCTGCTAAGCCTCTCTTCGAATGCGTACTGCTCTCTTGCAGTCTCCAAGTTCTTCTTCGAGCGCGTGTGAGGGGATTGTTCCCTTCATAACCCATTCTACGATTTCTTCATCTTCGGCAGAGGAAACCGCCGGAATCAGATGGTCAAAAATAGAGGGAGGGCAGGTCAGCAGCCGGTGTCGGGCTCGGTGAGGATGAGATAGAATAGTATCTAGGTTGCAACCGTGGAGCAACAGCTGCAAAAAAAGATGCCAAAGGGAGGTTTGGCTGAAGGAAATTCAACCATGACCTCAAGGAGGCTTCTCTGACTTGCAACCATCCATTGTGCATATTCATCCTTTCCAGCAGGTGACGCAAGGTGTCTTAGTCGATCGGCTTCAGTTGGATCAAAGGCATGAGCAGCCAAAGCAAGTAAGGCAGACTTTTTTGGCGAGCTCGAAAGATCAGCATATCGTGCCAGTGCTGTCCTTAGAGTGCAAGGTGGGAAAGGAGGAGGCAAAGAGCTTCCACCAAGTGAAGTCTCATCCTCTTTATCAGTATGAACAGAGAAATAGGTGTCTGGTGATAGCCCCAATAATCTCAATGCTTCCTCTACAACTTCATCTAGATTCTCACAGTAAACACCAACATGATCCCCTGTTTCATATGAAAGTCCAGTGCCAGCAATGTCAAATTCAAGATGGGTGCAAGAACGATCAGATGCAGGAGTATAAAGCTCCTTCCTCACAGCCACATTAGACCTGCATGGATGTTGAGCATCATAAATAGTATGACCATTTGCATTGCTCCAGTTCTCATCCTCAAGAGGTGCATCCGCAGGATCATAAAATACAACACGGTACTCCAACACAGCAGCAGTGTATGGGGTAGAAACAGTTGTTGCATCATCTTCATCACGCAGAAGCTGATCTAACTCGGGCCACACTAATTCACGCCATGCAGTAAAGTCATCTTCAATGCATTGATCATCATCTCCGAGACCCACAGGAACTAGGCACTTTGCTCCCTGCTCCGTAAGGATGTCATCAACCACCTTTGCAACCTTGTTAAAATGTTCATACTGTCTGTTACCGAGGCCAAAAACTCCGTACTTCATGTTTTGAAGCCATTCTCCCCTCTCTTTTCCCTCAGTGAACCATTTATAGAACCTAGCTGCATTATGTGGCTAAGAAGAAAAAGGCCAAACTCTCTTTCTTTATCTTCTCCTCGTATTCATCATCATTCGCCGCATAATCATCCAAATCTACAATTTTAAACGTCGTCTTGTCATAGCGTGCTTTCGCCTCCTCAGCTAGAGCCCTGGCGAAGCCTTCGGCGGTGCCGGTTTGAGTATCGAAGAAGATGGTGACTTTTTTCTTGCCATCATCCACTTCGGATTCGGGTTCTTTAACGATCAAAGGTTTAAGAGGGTCAATTTGCTTAGGTTTTTGAGAACCGGATCTACGCCAGACTAAAACGACGACGCATCCAATGAGCACCGCGATGGAGGTAGTTAAAATCATAACGAACTCTCTGTTCTCGAGAAGGACGGTGGCCACCTCAGCAGCTGAGAAGAAGGAGGCGTTGGAAGGGTCCATTTTCGCCTTGATTATTGCTGACATCAGATCGAGCGGCGAAACTTTCATTGAACTAGAAGAAGAAGAAAAAGACGAGGGATCCATTGGATTTTCAAATTGAGGAATCGTAAATGCAGAAATAGAGGAGACTTGGAGCTGAAGAAGATCTCTCAGTTTTATGAAAATTTGGTGTCGTTGGGAGTTTGGTGGTAGTTGAGAGTTGCGAGAGAGAGAGAGAGAGAGAGGCGTTCAAAAGGGTGGCAAAGCTTGTGAAGGAGATGGAGGCGTGGATTATGGGAAGGAAAACGCAGCATGACTCTGTTATTTCCCTCTGCTTTTGGTGTTTTCTCAACAATCAAAACAATGGCTTATGTTCCAACTTCCAACCCATGGCTGCCTGCTTTTTGTTCTTCCAATACGTATAACAAGAGAAAAAAACTGAGGAGATTTTCTAGGAGGAGAAGCCCTGAGCTAGAGGGTTTTTGCCCTTTTTTTTTCTATAGCCGCCAGCTTGATCCCCCAACCAAAGCTTTTTTTACAAAATGATCCATTTTATATCTCAATTTTAACCTAAAAAAATGAGTAATGTCTAAGTTACCCCTCCTTTATTTTTTTAAGTTTTTTTTTTATTTATTTATTTTCAAATATTTTCAATTAAAAAATTTATTTTAAAAATATAATAAAACTCAAGATTAAACTTTTCACTTCGGGTTTAAATTGAATTTTAAAATTGGTAATTTTACGGTCCGATTTTATTTGAACAATTAAAGCTAAAAAGAATATATATAATTTAGAACATTTTAAAAATCTAAAATCGCGACCGTGACTTTTACAAAAATATTAAACCCGAGAGATGGACAAATCAAAATTGGTTTTAAAAGGCCTGGACAAAATTAGGTGTCTACAATGTGGATAAAGCAATATAGTTACAAAGGATTTGATTAAGTTATCTAGGTTATTTTCAATTTGGTTTTCTAAAAATTGAATATTTTTGATGATCAAATGTCTTTGAGATTGTTTTTGGCAGATCGGTTCGATTTTTGTTGGAATGTGAATTCATGGTGAGCCTTTGGAAAGCCACGGAAAACTGGGAAGACATAGTAAGTTTACTTTTTCTCTTCATTCCACATGCAGATTTAGGTCATCACATAGATGCTTGCATCTATACATGATCTGATCTTAGAACAAAGTCACTATCCAGAAAGCCCCTTATCTTTGCCCACCTTACATTAGGAGCCCATAGGTTGTAAACCTTTGGGTTGGATCCCTAGATATGAACTCCAGAAATTATGCCAAAGTGAACGGATACGATTCCGACCCCCATTCCCTCTTTATACTTTTATGATAATATTTGTGATCATTGGGTTTGGGATTGTGTGTTTCCTTCTTGTTTATTTTGTTATCTTTTGAAATCTGAAAAAAAAAAAAGGGAATAATGCAAAAGAGGGTAGTTAGAATGGGTGACTGTTTTTAGAGTCGTGAACTTCGAACTTATTGATGCCAAAACAATGTTGTGATGAGTTGAGAAAAAGATGCTGAAAAAAAGAGCTGATGAAAATCTGTCTTGTTTGATCAATTGAATGAAAAGAAAGAAAAAGAAAGTATGGAATCCAATGTGATTTCTGAAAAAAAAAAAAAAAAAGAATGATGATTATGAATAGATGTGATTGTGCATAAAAGATGTCCCAATGAGGGCACAAATCAAAAGAAAATCACTTGTGCTTAAAAAAAAAATCAGAATTCAAGATTCGAGGTTCTTCATTATAGAGAGGTTTTTACTTTTCTATTTTCTTTGGATCGAGTCTTTTCTTGCTTTTTGTTTTCTTTTCAAAATATTAATGTTGAACATAGGACTAAGGATGAGTGAGAATGGAAATATTTTGAGAGGATTGATCACATTATTATTATATTTCTTGAGCCTAACTTGTGATAAACCTCAGATTATGTTTGAACATTCCACCCCTCACTTGTCCATAAGCCTCAGATTCATCTCTGTACCGATCAGATTTGTCAAGTTCACTTGTGAACTGCGGTGACAAGGATCTTAGCATGTGTACTTATGAAGCTATAGTTTGCCTAGTCCTCCATGGCTAGCTAAAGTCTCGCCAAGAAGGAAGTTCCTCAATCGTACGGTAATGCCTTCAATTTTAATCTCATTGACCCTTTACTCGAACTTAATATGCCAATGATACTTAATTAGATGCCTTGCCAATTCTTACGCTTGATCTTGCTTGTTTGTTTGAGATCCCTTTAACTTGTTTTCCTGTTTTTTTTTTTTTTCTAGGATTGAGTCGTTGCTAGGGACTAGCAACAATCTAAGTGTGGGGGTGTGATAACTCGTATAATTATATAGTTTTTAGTTATGTTTTATTATTGTTTTGTGTCAAATACGAGTTATTATTGCTTAGTATAATTGTGTTTATGATCTTTTATATTTTTATGTAATTTGGTGTTTTTCACGAGTTTCTTTGAGTGATTTCAGATTACTAGGTTAAATCAAGAATTAAGGGCAAATCCAGTTCAGTTCCAGTTCCGACACCTTTTGCCATATCAGCTATATCTGGAGTTTCACTGAAGCATTAAGGCTGAAATTTTTACAGTGCAAAGTTAAGAGGCATATCTATCTTTTTTCATGCTTTACACTTCTTGAAACGGAGTCGTTTTCCCTAGCGAAATATGGTATCACGTTGGCTGATGTGCAATGCCGTCTGTTCTGACCAGTTTTGGTATTTTGATCATATCTTCTGATCCACATGGGAAAATGAGCTGATTCTAACGGCTATGGATCAAAAACTGATAGGGGAATATTTTTCTAGAAGACCATTTGATCATATCAAGCCTCCAACATTGACAAAATCAACCATCAAGCTGGCTGATCAGAATTGTCATACAATATGACGAAAATTGTTAGAAAAATACACCCACCTATTATACCTACCTTTGAAATTTATAAAGCTTGTCTCTTGTCATTTAGCTCTCCAAAATGTGTATAAATAGAGGGCCTTGGATGATTGTAAGATATATTGTACATTGGTAGGATATTAGCCATTGTAATAAAATTCTCTAAGTTTTCTTCTTCTTTCCTTTCTCTAGTTTTCTTTTTCTTTATTTACTTATGCTTCTTACATTTCTTTTCATTTTATTCATATCTAGTATGTGTTGCTAATCATATTGTTGAGGTGATGAGGTGAAGCTTTTGGTAAATGCTAAGGTTAGTCTCTTAAACATGAGCTAAAATGAATCATCATTTATAAACACTAGTATAGATAATATTTTCTTTTGGTTTAAAATCATACTTGCAAAGTAGGGATCTTGATTCATTATTGACAATGAAAATGGCACAGTAAATGCTTGGTTTCATAACCTTGATTTGTTGTAGATATATACCTTGGCATAAGGAATGCTTGGACTCTTTTTATGAGTTTTGAGGACACCAAATGAACATAATATCATATGCTATGGACGTTGGACAATTTGGACTGAATTGCTAAACCTTCCGATTGGAACCTCCCTTATGTGTGAATTTCAATTGTGTAATAAAACAAGATTAATCTTAGCATAACACCAAGAGTGGATTCTCTAACCTCAACATCTTTTCTTATTGTTTTTTATATCTTGTTTAATTTCTTTTATGTTATTTTGTTTATTTTCTTTTTCTTAAATATTTATAAACTTATACTTACTAATACGCTTCCCTGTGGTTCGACCTCGGACACCCGAGAATTTATTACTTGAACATAACCTGCACTTGGGTTTACAACTCTTAATTGAGTCTCCATCACCTAACCCCACTCCCTTATGGTGGCCGGCCACACTTGTAGCTTATGCTACAAGTCTTTCATTAATCCACTTAAGGCTTGTGCTAGATGGATTAAGAGGTCCAATTATACTAACAATTAGTAATACTGGGCCTACTAACTTAACTCTTTAAGTTGGGCCAATCATCCTTGGCAAATTGACTTAAATTAGAGTAGCCTTGTGGACCTATTCTAATTTCATGCATATATTCGGTTAGATCAAGAATTAAGCAAAGTAATTTAATTCTCAATTAAATTTCTTTCTCAACATGAACGATTCATATCTTTGATCAATCAATATCATCACATGATATCATACCGAACTATTGCACAATCATTCATATATCCTTGAACATCTCACTAGCATACTAACTTAACCTTGTCTTCATGAGACTAGTCGATTCTTCTTGTTTTATTATACATCATCTTTGGATTTCATAAATCTCAATTATGTCTTAATTACTCTTAATGAACACTTCAATCAAGTCCTCAAAAATAGATCTTTTATTCCATTAAGTTTTACCTCAATAGAACACGATGCATCATCTATGCATTACTATTCTTATGTGACCCTTATGTGACCCTTTAGGTTCCCAATATGTTGACAATGAACATAAGTTAATCTTATTAACTTTTCTTCATAGATCAAGAGCGGGATCTAGCAACCTATCATGACCACCCAAATATTGCAAAGTCAATGTGACCTTATAGAAACCTTTCAGTAACCAGCCTATCAGTGTAATACGGTCATTTCACTAAATATCCCGGATAGCCCATGAGCATGGTGCAGTGTCTATTCATGTTTAGTCCATATTAATTCTTGTAGCTTATGGTTAACCTTAGGAATTTAGAGAAACAATTTCTCCTAAATCCATCATACTTTGGCCAAAGACTTCATTTAGTTAACCGAAGCCAAGAACAAGTGAGATACGTCTCCGATGTCACTTGGAGTGATGAATCCTCTCTGGATCACTCATCCATCTTCGTATGGTTCATTTCATACCTAAAACCACCCTACTATAAGCGTCCCTTATTGGGACCCATTCATGATGGAATTAAAGTATGAAACTCCCCATACAAGATGACCTGTAATCTCAAGTCCGAGGACTAATTTACACGACTGGCACGTGAGAACATTTCCATAGACACTAGAGTGACAATATCAAATGGAATTCTCACATGGGCCATGTTCAGTGAACTTGTTCAACAGACAAGCATCTACATGTTATCCCAAGTATCCTTCATACTCCAACTTATGAGATCAATTGCTTACTTCATAAGTAAGATGGCTTAACATGTACTAGTCTTTGAGCATTGCCAATGCCCCGTCTTGGCAATACGATGACTAGGAACAGTTTGAGGAACAAGGCTTTAATGCATAAGGATCTCACAATTACAACTCTTTATAATTCTTTTGCAAGACCGTTATATTCCATAGGCTTCATCCAATTAGTACTTAATAACTCTTTATTGTCGTACTAACATGAAGGAAAACCTTGTATCACTATAAAATAGTGATAGGCTTGCTTTATTAACTGTATAACTAGAGCCTTATTTGATTGGCTCAAGGGCATATACCAACACACAACTCTATACTTATTAATATAACTTTGAACCATTTTATTTCCATACCTTTTATCCATCTTTAATATAATTATACTTCTAGTATAATTGGATAAACTGAATTGATAGACCAAGCCATTTTAGTCTTTTTAAGAGATTAAAGAACCTTTTTAATGGCTTTCTTTTACTAAGTTGTACTAAACTTATTAGCTCATATAATTTAAACATAATAAAATTATTCCAAATTTTTATTACACTATGGTGGTATTATATATATTTTTTTATTTCTTAATAATTTATAAGAAATCAACACCCCATGCCATGTGTAAGGTATCCATTCTTTTATTAAGAATGTCCCATTTTAATCATCAAGATATCATATATTAATTAATTTGCTTTTTTTCATTTATCTTTTTACTATATATATCTTTAGTAGGAGGCCTCCAACTATTCATCCATAATGAAAAGATAACTAGCAAATATTCTATATCTTAGATCTTTAGTTTTATAAAAGCTTCAAAATTTTTATTTTAAATATACATCAATAAGTATGATGTCAAATACAATCATCCTCGAATTTTTTTTTTCTTTTAGCAAATTCATGTTACAATAATATATTTTTTTGAGATTTGCATGTCAATTCATGGTGGATAAATTACTATGAATTTATTTCATCATGGACACCAAAGCCATTTGCACCACCAAAATGGATCAAATAGCATTCATCTTGCTATTTTAATTTTCATATTTACAAAATCTTTGAGTCATGATTTTTCAAATAATTCAACTCTTAATAAGTTTACTCATATTTTCATATGTCCCTCGAGCATGACCACTTAAGATAGTCATCAATATGAAAAGCATAAATCAAGGAAGGACAAAAGGTGTCCTTCTATTAATTTCATATTCCATGCTTATCCATATTCTCTTTTACAAATCTCATATTTAAAATGAAAGAACACATCATGAAATCTGTCATGATTCATAATGTCTCACTTGAAGATCGCTCACAAATGCTATATGCATGATGGATATATTAAATATAAATGAATATATATATATATATCTATATATATAGTCATAAACAACTATATATTGTCTTGCTTGACTATATTCACCACTTCATCCATTTGTACTATACGTCATAGCATAATCAAACCAAACATCTTTCAAATTAAAAAAAAAAGAAAAAAAAAATCATATTATTATCTCCAAATCTTTTTAGCCATCATGTAAAACATTTTCAATAGAAGATTATATTTCTATATCAAAATAGTGAATACATATTCACTATTATGTAAGTCAATGCTTTCCAACTATTCTACCTTGACTAGAAAAAATAATATTGCAAATAATATATGGTTTATTGCCATTTTCTAGTCAAAATCTCTTCTAAAGTGATAATAAAATTTATAAAATAATCCAACCTTTTCTTTCATAAGGACATCATGAATCCATATGAAAAATAATGAAATGGGGTTCAATTCTTCTAAAAATAGAATTCCTTTTACCACTTTAACATGGACTATAAATAGAATAAAAAAACGTGGTATTTAATATATATAGCCCGTTTGGACTTATATGTGTTAAGCCAACCACAATAATTCACCTTGTATTTTCATGTGTATAATAAACCAGTAATATATATTCGACAATTAATCCATGAAACATTATTTATTGACAATTTTCATGCATATATGGACACCAATACAACAAAAATAATGCCAGAATAACACCTATGGTAGAAAGATTGCTAATGCTTTGTCAAAGGCAGTGCTATTCTTTTTAAAACCTCAACACCGTTTCTTTCACATGTCTCTATACCGAGAGCTTACTTTGTCTTACTCCAAAGCATGTTTCAACTTGAAAACTTCAATTAATGCAAATATTCCATCATTAAGATGTCTCTTTCGGAGTAAACTTCCTGACATTTTCTATCAATCAAATGATCCTTATCTTGGCTCCCATTCCATCTCAAAAAATTTCAAATTTGATAATTGGCAGTAATGAGAAATATTTTCTTCAAAACAAAGGAAAATCAACAGTACATCCTACTAAAAAAGACAACAATTTTCCCTTTTAGAAGTTGAAAATTATCAATTTTATTTCACCCACTACTTATGAAGTGGTGCAGGGTTCCAAAACACAGTGGTAGCCAAAGCAGACCCTCTCCAATCAGAATATACCTTTAACTAACTAAAAGCCCTTCAAAAAAGGCCTAGCATGACAATGTGCTCAGCCTTGGCAAAGACATCTCAATTATTGAAAGGAAACGAGAAGATTAGTATATATTCTAGGGAACTCCGTAACAGTTCCTAGTTAAATTTCATAAATTGGAAATCCAAATTCTGACTGATTTTCTTTAGTAAAGAAAAGAGGCTTAGATATGATCACAATAACATACACGTAATCTTTTCTATAATAAAAGTGGTAATCCACTTTAATAAATATCTATAGTTATATTGTAATCAGACCCATATTTATAATCAATATAATCTATTACCATTCTTTCTTTAAGATTCTCGTATCAAAGCAACAAACAACAATTTTGACCGTCTTGTTTCAGACAGATTTTCATTTGTCACAAACTGAAGTCTAGTTAAAATAATTTGGAACATAATGATAAGTGTTTAATTTCATACATTTTTCTGTCTATTTTTTTTATACATTGAGCTTTGATTTTTGATTCTTGAGTTTATTGATAGTTTACTATGGTTTTATATTTTGTAGGTACTTTGGAAGTTCATGGATGCTTTGGAGTTGAAAAGAATGAATTTGGTCAAGTTATGAAGCTCCAAGCACAAGGGAAAGCTGCCTGCAGACATGGGCATCCAAACACTTCTAGCTGAAACTCAACCACCTTAAACAACTTCCCAAAAACCAAATTATCCATTAATCAATGAAAATCCCAAATGAATCCAAAAACCAGCAGCTAAATTCTTAAACAAAACCGCAGAAAAATCAAGGGGACTTCTCCTAAAGAGATCAATCATCAATTCACATACCACATCAAAAATATAATTAATCATCATTAACTCATTCCATCAACATTTTCAAGTACCAGCCAACCAATCAACTCTCTTAGTTACTAATCACCAATTCCTTGTAAAACTAATTTCACCATATAGAAATAGACCCCTATCAATCCAGTAAAGAGTATTTGAGTATCAAACTCAGAAATAAGGACCTTTAGTAGGTTTGTACCTGATAAGACCCATTTTGGTTTTGCATCTCCATCAGCTTGCCAATCACTGTTATTTCATCACACATCGGTCTTATTCCCAGCTATTTCCCAAACATCCAGGTTGCTTCCGCTTCCTCACATCATAATTACAAATACCCGATTCTTTAAGTTTGCCCGACTCCTCACTGTGTATTCCCATAACACCTCGCTGTTTTTTGATTGAAACTTGATCCCCTCCAACCATATCGACAGCTTCTTCCTGTATTTCCCTATTTTAAATGTTCATTGATTCGTTCCCATTCTCGTCGAGATTGGCATTGATTACGTGACTGTTTCTTCCTTCTTCTTCCACCTTTCTTTCATCTGAGTTAACCTCTTCATCTTCCATCGGAATAGAGTTTTTCCTAGTGCATGAATTATAGACCACCAAACTTTCGGATTTTTTACCATCCTCTAAATCGGAATTATCTGAGCTTTCTTGATTCTTACTATAACAACAACAATTAATTTTCGGCATAGCCACCGGTTCCACTTCCATTACTCTAACCTGGTAGACCGTATTCCCGACTCTTAGCTTGATTGTATCATCAATTTTTTCCATCTGCTCTGTTAGTATCTGCATATTTCCCCTGTAAAAAGATGGTTGATTTAAAGTCTCCCCATCAACACTTAAAAAGCCTCCCCATCTGTTTGCAATGCTTCGGAATGTTGCCGAATTCCACGCATTTATTGGCACTCCGTAACTAGAAATCCAGTTTCTTCTGCTTTTCACCATCGTTTGTTCCGACCATAAATCAATATTGTCAAACCACTTCTGCAAGCTTTTCCATTTTTGTTCTTTCATCTCTTTTAGTATTTCCATATCTTCGATGTATATCAAAGTCATCTTTCCTGATATTCTTTTCAGTTTCAATCCATTGATTCCTTCACTTCTTATTTGTTCTGCTATGACGTCCATCTCCATATATTCTTTGCTCCATCCAATCAGGCAGCTTTCTAACCAATGCAGGTTTTCATTATCCACTGAACCTTCAATGTATTCTTCCATATCCTTTTCGTCTAGATTCTTTTTTTTTTTTTTTGAGTCTTCTTCCTTACTTTTACCCGTCAGTGCTTGTAGATATGATCTCCGTTGATCCACTTTTTCTGTTCTATTGCTCTCTTTTGGTTTTTCTTCCACTTTTCTCCTCCAGTAAGCATTTCTGGGATTGAACCTTGCAAGATTCACTCCAATTTTATAGTCTAAGAACCACACACTACAAACAAATTGCCATATAGCGACGGTCCAAAAAGCGTTGGTAAAACTCAAAAATCCGTTGCTAAAAGTCCTAAAACCCTATACCGACGGTCAAAATGACTATTCCGACAAAAATTTAAGTAACGGTAAAACCCTCGTCGGTATAGACCTATACCGACGGAAAAAGCGACCGTCGGAATAGATGTATAACCTATACCGACGGTTTTAGGCGTCACTAATGTTACTACCGTCGGTATAGCCTATGTTGGGTTAGCCCCTTTTGCTTTTTACCTATACCGACGGCTCTTCGGTCCGTCGGTATATCTATACCAACGGATTTTGTCTCCGTCGGTATAGATACCGTAGATATACATATACCGACAGATTTTTTTCGCGTCCTTCGGTATAGATAAAAATGTAAAATATATAATTAACCTATAGCGACGGTTTGTCGTAAATTTACCGACGGTTTACTCCGTCAGTATACTATTCATTTTTTGTTGTTATATGAACTGTCAGTATAAAGGTTAGAGCGTCGGTAAAAATAAAATTTTATCATATTTTCAATTACTAATATTTATATGTTTATAGTTTAATCCAATATATTTCATATTAAAAAAAAAAAAAAAAAACCATAATAAGAAAGTACAAAATATTTCATAATATTAAAAATAAAATTACAAATAAATTGTCTTAATTATATAACTTTTACAAGCTAAATAGAAGTTGCAAGCTAAAGTCATAATACAGTCTTAAAATTGAAAATTAGCAGTCCAAACACAAAGTAAATAAGCAATCCAAATACATAAAGTGAAATAAGCAATCCAAATCTCATGAATATTCCTATGGAGCAGTATCTGCATAAAATTAACAAATATTATACAATTAAAAGCAATTAAGTAGTGAAGTCAATATAGAAGAATAAAATAATCAAGTAGTTTACCATCTTCATTTTCATTAACTTGATGACTAGAAGTTGAAGACCTTATTACTGGTGACAAATGTGGAGCACTACCAGCATCAGGTACCTAAAAAGTATATGTTCTGTCAATATATATCTGTACGATTTATTGAATTAAGCTTATACACATTACATCTACTCAAAGGGTAAAAATATATATGCCATAAAGGCGCATGTTAATTAAACATAACACAATCAAATTAATTAAAAAAAAAGACCATATTAGAAATATATTTCATGCATTGTATATATCATACTAACAATTATATATATCATGCATTGTATTGTCATTATTAGAAATATTAAGAAAGACGATAAATTGGGAAGTCTCTTACCAATATCCTGAAGCTAGCAACTTTCACCCCAATAACCTTGGAGGCTTACCCCAAATAAGTGCTTTGGGATTCTTTTTTAATTCATGTTTTTGATTATTGGATCCGCTACATCCAAGAACCCTGCCATTTTTTTTAGGCCAAGAGAACAATTTAGCAGAATTAATGTATGAATTAAGCAGCTAATTATTTCCTAATCCTATATATACAGTGATAAAAACTTACCCAATCAGATAGATTATGCAAGTTGCAATTGCAGCCGAGGTTGATAACTCCACTTTGTTACGCAAAAGCCACCAACCCTATACCAAAAGGTGCAGATGAGCAATTTACGAAAACAAAATCTGCATTTATATGGTTCTGATATGCTCTTCTTAATTCAATGAGCTAGCAAATCTCTCAAGAAATTCCTTGACAACTTGTCTTAATTTCTCCAGCTCTTCTTAATTCAAGAAAGGTTTAGTTTCTTACATTTCTTTGCAAAGCCTAGGAGCCGACAAGGTCCCATGGTGTTTGTGTTAAGTGCAACATCACACCTAGCTATATGTAAATTGCTAGCTACTTTTAATACAAGTCTATGTCAATGAAATGCTCAAATATCCACATTTATATAAAGAAACCTTTCATCAAATGTCGTATTGGCAGCTGAATTCACAATTATATCAACTTCTTTAATTTTGCAATCTCACTCGCGATATATAATGTTGCTGGGATGCTTGTATTGATAGATAATTACTCATTAGACATTCTGTTCTTGCAGAAGTGATTTGAGCTTGAACTTTTACAACTAGAAAAGATTTAGCTTTGAAGTAGCTAAATTATATGTATCTCTTCCAGAAGCTCCAGTTTTTGACTAGCCTCTGTTTTCTTCCTTTGAAACTCGTAATGACCTCATCTTTGTTATCTCGTTATCTCCCTCACCTTGAGCATCTTCTTGGTCTGATGTACTAATTGAATCTTCTTCTTCGCCTGAACTGTGCTCATCAAAAAGTCTCTTCCCCTCAATATTTTGTTGCTTCCGAGGATGACCTCTACGTCATGCAATATAAAATTCATTCTTAATTAGCTCTTGAACTAAAATCTAAAGAACAGACTCTTACTCAACAAAGATGATAATACCTGGTAAATGGAAAAGAAAAATGAGGAAATATTTATTTGAAGAAAACCGCACTGCTTGGAAACATCTGATAAAAATTTCTTACTTCACATACAAAAGAACTAGAGAATGATTGAAGTGAGATTCACCAGTACCTTGAATCCCTTCATTCTTTTCACACTTCTCTTGCAACTTTGCTGCAATTAAAGCAGAAATCAAATCTATCATATTATAAAAATTACAGGACAACAATAGAACCCTAGAAATTATTCAAATCCTTAATCGATGAGAAATGACTCAGAAATCAAATTAAACCTTAGTCGATAAGAAAAACAAAGAAATGAAGAAGATAAGTGAGACAAGTACAACCCTAGAAATTTGGAAAGGTAAAAAGAAAGGGAGAAAATTTCTGATTAAAGAATTGAAGGAGAAATCAAAGACAGATTTGGAAGTAACGCCACTCCATCATTAAAGGGATTTTTTCGAGAGAGAGTAACAAAGCATCAGTTGATAATTAATCAAAAGTAAGAAGCCAAGAAATTAAAGTTCTTTTAATCTGCAATGGCAACGATGGAGCGATTTGGGAGAGAGACACATACCAATGGCGGAAGAGAAAGAGAGACACAGCAGAGAGCAAAGTCGAGTACCGGAAGAGAAAGAGAGAACTGAAATAAACAAAAAGAAAACCCTAAATAAATTTTAGGCCTATACTGACGGTCAAATTAATGATCCGTTGTTATAAGTTCTTTCTAATTAAAAATGAAATAAAAAATTAAAAAATTAAAATCCCCGCCAATTTATAAATAAAAAAAAGGGTCTTTTGGGAAATTTACTGACGGAAAAAAACTATTAGTAAAAATTATACCTATACCAACGATTTTTCATTGACCGTCGGTATAGGTATACCTATACCAACGGTTTTTCATTGACCGTCAGTATAGGTATAACTATACCAACGATTTTTCATTGACCGTCGGTATAGGTATACTTTTACCAACGGTTTTTCATTGACCGTCGGTATAGGTATACCTATAGCAACGGATTATCTGAGCGTCGGTATATGTTATGTATATTCTGACGGTAACAAAAATCCGTCGGAATAGATACTTTTTACCTACGGATTTCGACCGTCAGTATAGGTAAGCGTTAGTATATGGCAATTTGTTTGTAGTGACACCTCGTTCAACATCCGTATCGCATTTCTTGCCTGCTGGGAAGAGGCAAATCTAACAAAACCGAATTTTCTTCCTACACCGCTTCTCTTTTTTGGAATGAACACATCCTCAATCTTTCCAAACCTTGAAACTACTGTTTCCAACCATTTCCAATGAACCTTTGGGGGACGGTTATTGAAAAATAATGTTGTCACCGTCATTCCAGCGTTTTAAATGGTTGATAGTTTTGATAGTTAATTGATGTTGATAAATCTGATATTGATTCTCAATAATGTCTAGTGGTGGTGAATGACATCTTAACCATATTTTTCATATTTGATTTCCTTTACTTTCTTGCATCTTACTTTTATTGATTGCTTTAATTTTAAAACTATTTCAAAACCTCATTTTCTTTTATTTTCTTTGAACCTAAGTTATAAACTAGTAACTTATAAATTAAAACTCAATCCCTGTGGACTCGACCTTTGCTAACTACTATACTTATCAATTGATCATTTTAGTGCAAAGTTAAATAAAATATACTCTTTTGAGTGCATCAAACAAACTTATCAATTGGATCAGACTAGTCAGGAACTTTTGCTTGAAAACCTTTCCAATTCGAATGCTAGTTCTATATGGCTTGGTATCTCTCAAGATTTTCAGTACTTACCAATTCCATAATCAAACATTTTATTCCAGAAAAAAGTATAAATATTGAAAGAAACCAAACCTGGCCATCAGAGAGGAAATATGCTATATCAATCACAGGAGTGAACCCTTCTCTAGGAACTAATTTTGTCTTGTTAACCCCAGCTTTTGCCTCCATGAATCCAATCCCTGGACAATAACTACACTAGGCATAACCTTACTATTTTCTTTCCTTGCGTCCTCGAGTAAAAACTTTCACTCATAGTCTTTGATCAAAGTTTCTCGTAAATTGTTATATTAAAGCTTTGAGATAGTTGGAAAAAATAAGAGAATGAAACAAAAAAGAAAAGAAAAATAATGTTAGTAAAGTAAATGGCTTTGAGAAGTATAGAACACTTTTCTTAAGGCTTTAATATGCCTCCAAGATAGAACAAAGCCCTCAAAACTCCAAGCAGAATAGTGAAAATGACTGAACAAAAAAATCGTTTATATAAATAACGAATAGATGTATCTTTTAATGAGATACCCTTTTGTAAGAGTTGTTTGTTCACAAGACAACTTTACATGTAAAAGTTATGTCTTTATAAGACAACTTTACAATATAAAAGTTGTGTCTTTATAAGACAACTAATCATAAAACAATTAATTATTTTATATGCTCTATAAGCTTGACTTTTCTAGATAATATAAGATTGGTTACCTACCAACATTATAAATTACTGACACTAGCTCATATAAGCTTCTTTGTTGATTTTTGACTCTCGGTACCAATTGTAGCTTTGTGCTACAGTACCGATTTGATACAGTAACTTTATCTCGGGATGCTACAGTAACTTTATCTCGGGACGCTACAGTAACTTTCGAAAAACAACTCTTTTATTAATATGAGAAAAGACCAAATATACACTAGACACACTCTTTTAATATGCACTCACAACTTCACTCTTTTTCTTTCTTTTTCTCTCTACTCACCACACACCTATCACACAACACACATCTCTATTTATAGCTCTTCAAGTTGGTGTTGTAGCCAACTTAGAATTCTCTAGATAGCTAAGACTTTGATTATTCAATGAAGAAAACTGAAGAGATTTCTGGAACTAGAAGACTAAGGAGAAATTCTAAAGAAAAATCTAGAGAAAGAACAAAGAAGAGAAATCTAGAAAACTTGAGTAGAAGAAAGATAGAGATGATTCTAGAGATAAGAGAGAGGAGTTGGTGTAACTTTCAACACTCCCCCTCAACGACTACTCTCTCTTGATGCTCGCTTTGGTAGTCATGCCAAGTTGTCTTCTGAACTCATCGAATTTTGCACCGCTAAATCCCTTGGTAAACAAGTCAGCTACTTGTTCTTCAGTCTTGATGTATTTCAGTTCAACATCCCGTTGAAGTACTTTTTCACGTACAAAGTGATAATGTATTTCTACGTGCTTGGTTCTGGCATGAAAGACTGGATTTTCAGCTAAGCTTATTGCTGACTGATTATCACAATAGAGTTGTACTGGAGAGTCAATCGGTTGGTGCAGGTCCTTTAACAGCTGTATCAACCACGTGCTTTCTTGTGCTGCCATAGCTGCTGCTCTATATTCTGCTTCTGTAGTTGACAATGATACCGTAGGTTGTCTTTTGCTACACCAAGAGATTATGCCGGATCCAAGGCTAAACATGTAGCCAGTTGTTGATCGTCTTGTATCATGATCTCCACCATAATCGGCATCACAATATCCTATAACTTGGCACGGAACTCCCTTTTTGTATAGAAGTCCAAAATCAATAGTTCATTTTACGTACCTCAAGATTCGTCGAACCGCATCTAAGTGAGGTTTCCTTGGTTTCTCCATGAATCGGCTAGCTACTCCAACAGCGAATGCAATGTCGGGTCTTGTTAATGTAAGGTAGATTAGACTACCCACTAGTTGCCTATAACTTGTTGAGTCTTCCAATTCTTTGCCTTCTTCACTACAGAGTCTTGCATTGGCTTCCATAGGCGTAGATATCGACTTGCAATCAGTCATCCTGAATTTGTGTATAAGATCTTTTGCATACTTGTGTTGACATAAGAATATTCCTTCTTTGGTACGGATTACTTCTAGCCCAAGAAAGTGATTCAGCTCTCCAAGCTCTTTCATTTGAAAACGTACTGAGAGATTGCTTCTAGTTTGTTTGATTTCTTCTTCGTTGTCTCCGGTGATGATTAGATCATCCACGTAAACCAAGACTATTGCCAACTTACCTCCTTTTTTTTTCACGAACAAGTTCGAATCTGCTGCTGCAACTGAGTAACCACATTGTATTAGGAATTCGGCAATTTTACCGTACCATGCTCTCGGTGCTTGTTTTAATCCGTAGAGTGCCTTTTTCAACTTACACACATAATCCGGATGAACTTTACTTGTGAATCCTTCGGGCTGCTCCATATAAATCTCTCGATCTAGCTCTCCGTGCAAGAAGGCATTTTTCACATCCATTTGCCATAACTTCCAAGATTTGCTTGCTGCAAGGGCAAGTAATACTCGTACTGTTGTAATCTTTGCAACCGGACTAAAGGTCTCATCATAGTCCACCCTATACTTTTGAGAGAATCCGCGAGCCACCAATCGAGCCTTATACCTTTCTATCGATCCATCGGGTCGAGTCTTTATTTTATAAACCCATTTACATGAGATGGGTTCAATCTTCTTCGGCTTTGGCACCAACTCCCATGTCTCGTTTTGTTTCAGGGCTTGAACTTCTTCTTCCATGGCTTTTCTCCACTCCAATTTCTCAGATGCCTCTTCATAAGTTGTTGGCTCTATTTCTTCAATTAGAGCAGCATTAGCATACTTAAGATTTGGTTTGCGTTGTCGTGATGACCTGCGCAGAAGTGGCTGATAATCTCTTTCATCGAACTCATTTTCTCGAAATGACTTTTCCTCATCAAGGGCCTTTTCTGAATACTCGTCACTTGGTTGAGTCTTTTTAAGCTCAATTTGTTCCTCCATATTTTCTTGAAGTTTTTCTTCAATTTCTTTTGAGTCTGGCAACAGAACTGCTTGTGGTGACCACCATGACGAAGCTTCATCGAACACAACATTTCTGGATACATAGCATCTGCCACTTGTTGGATCACAACATCTCCACCCTTTTCTTTGGTCGTCATATCCCACAAATATGCAACGAATTGCCTTTTTGTCGAATTTGCTGCGTAGATGATCTGGTACAAATACATAACATACGCAACCAAATACTCGAAAGTGACTCACCGTGGGTTTGATGTTCCATAGTTTCTCAAAGGGTGAGATAAAACCAAGCCTTGTTTGTGGAAGCCTATTAGTCACGTGAGCTGCAGTCTTCATGCATTCTGCCCAAAAACGAGGTGGCACATTCTTCGCATGTAACATGCTTCGACATATCTCAGCCAAATGTCGATTTTTTCTCTCGGCAACTCCATTTTGTTGTGGAGTGTTCGGACATGTCAATTGTCGGCGTATCTTGTATTCCTGTAAGAATTCTGAAAACTCCTTGGATGTGTATTCTCCCCCGTTATCTGTGCGTAGGCATTGTATCTTTCGGCCTACTTCTTTTTCCACCTTTTCTTTGAACTCTATAAATTTAGTAAGTGCCTCTGATTTTTCTTTCATAAAATCAATCCAGACGTACCTTGAAAAATCATCAATGAAAGTTATCATGTATTGGCAGCCACTGACAGAAGGTTGTTTTATCTTCCCGAACACGTCTGAGTGAATTAGCTGAAGAGGCTCCTTAGCTCTAAACTTTGACTCCTTGTATGGCAGCTGATGAGCTTTCCCATATTGGCACCCGGCACATACTGTGTCCTCTTGAATGTTTAATTGAGGAAGACCTTTGAGCATAGACTTTTTCATCATTACCTTTAACTTGAGATAACTCACGTGCCCAAGCCTTGCATGCCACAAGTCAGCTGTTTCATTCTTTCTTGTCTTGTCCACATATGCAGTCTGAGCGGACATAACGTAGACTGACTCCAGACGCTTCCCTTCCATTATTGGTGTACTTGTTGGCTTTAAGTTTGGATATACTTTCACATCATTTGGACCAAACACGACATAATTTCCTGAGGCAGTGAGTTGTGAAACCGATAGCAGATTTTTCTTCATACCTGGCACATGGAATACGTTTTGCAGCTCGATTTGGTGTGGACTAAATCGTGGCACAATAGTTGTTTGGCCGATGTGAGTAATAGGTAACCTTGAATTATTTGCAGTTACCACAACTCGTTCTCCTTTGTATGTTGAGGTATTAGTCAACTTCTCCTTATCTCCAGTCATGTGATTTGAGCATCCAGAATCAACTATCCAATCATTATTATAGTCGATTAATTTACTCACCGATGCGAGTGAACATTCTTCTTCTGACTCGATGATGCAAGCAGCTGCAAGTTCTTCGCATTCTTCAATAGCAATAGATGCTTGAAAATCCCACTCTTCTTCGCTATTATTCTCTTCTCGTGACGAGGTTGCCGCGTTGCCTTGGACTTGCTTAAACCGACAGTCTCGAGCAAAGTGACCAGATTTTCCACAGTTGTAACACTGATTGTTTTGACGACGATACCTATTTTCATTTTTGTCTCTTTCTCGAACATGCTGGGCTCCCTCTTGCCGACAGCTCCTTCCCCCTTGCTTTGACCATGTTTCTTGCCTTCGAAATTTATTTTCTTCCACGCCTGGCTTTGTAGCAACTTTGCTTCTTTTATTAAAGCCTCTTTTATTACTAAAGAGTGCTTTCTCGTCATCTTTTATCGAGACTTTAGACATTTGTTTATCTAAAGTCTCTTGATTGGCTAGGATATTTTCCAACTCAGTTAAAGTTGGTTCTTTGCTCCAACCACGGGTTGCAGTAACAATCCCGTTGTATTCAGGTCGCAAGCCATGGATGATAATTCTTCTCATCCTCGCTTCGGTAATAGCATTTTCTGGATCTAATTTTGAAATTTCCTCACAAAGAGTTTTAACTTTAGAGAAATATTCGCTTACCGACATATTTTGCTGCGAGATTGACAGGAGTTCATTCTCCAATTGTTGGAGCCTAGCATCATTTTTCCTTGCGAACAGCATTGTGAGTGTGTCCCAGGCTTCCTTCGGTGTCTTTGCATCCTTGATGCATTGTAATAAACCATCCTCAATGGTGACTGATAACACGTACATGGCTTTACCGGCTTTGATCTTCCATTTTCTTAGTTCTCCGGCATCAGTTGGTGGTGTTGAAGCTTCACCGTTAACAATATCCCATAAATCTTGCCCAAGCATGTAATATTGCATCCGGATGCACCACGTATTGTAATTGTTTTCATTGAGCTTCTCGATGTTGCTAGCGGAATTAGAAATATCTGCCATAGTGTCTTGAGAGTACCCTGCACTTACCTCAAATTTAATTTCACAGTCCCTGACCGTGTACCGGCAGAATTTCCACGTCTCCACGAACTACGATCCTCGATCGTCTTGGTATCGGACCAATAATCTTCACAGTCCCAGACCGTCTTTCTCCGATATGCGTACTCCGGTCCCTGACCGTCTAGCTCTGATACCACTTTGTTGATTTTTGACTCTCGGTACCAATTGTAGCTTTGTGCTACAGTACCGATTTGATACAGTAACTTTATCTCGGGATGCTACAGTAACTTTATCTCGGGACGCTACAGTAACTTTCGAAAAACAACTCTTTTATTAATATGAGAAAAGACCAAATATACACTAGACACACTCTTTTAATATGCACTCACAACTTCACTCTTTTTCTTTCTTTTTCTCTCTACTCACCACACACCTATCACACAACACACATCTCTATTTATAGCTCTTCAAGTTGGTGTTGTAGCCAACTTAGAATTCTCTAGATAGCTAAGACTTTGATTATTCAATGAAGAAAACTGAAGAGATTTCTGGAACTAGAAGACTAAGGAGAAATTCTAAAGAAAAATCTAGAGAAAGAACAAAGAAGAGAAATCTAGAAAACTTGAGTAGAAGAAAGATAGAGATGATTCTAGAGATAAGAGAGAGGAGTTGGTGTAACTTTCAACATTCTTGACACCAAAATCGAGATTTTGTGCTTACTTACATTGCTAGACCCAAAATGATCCGGATGCGATGTTCACATTGTTGATGTCGGTTTAATTTCTTTAGGACGGAAGGAATACATCAAATCTTGAACTGAGCTTGAGCAGCTTAGATGGGGGTTATCATACCTTCACACTCATTGAGTTTAACTTACCTCCTTAATTTGCTTGCTAATGTACTGAAAATATTGTGCTTACATCTTAGTAGGGATGATGATAACATTATATCTAGTATAGTAGTTCTTAATGATAAGTTGAATACGAGCTTGGATAAATATATATATTTGAAATCCCTGTAAGAAGAATGTAAAAAAATTTGAGTTTGAAATATGTGATTAAATTGGAGAAGAAATATCAAGGAAAAATTTAAGTCATATTTGGTTGATACATTTACTATTTGCTTTTTGTTTTTGTAAATGATGATATAGGAGAAAAATAAAATAAAAAAAGCAAATAAGCAAATAATAAAAAAGTATCAATCAAACTGAACTTAATTAGCAAATAAATTGAGCCTTACTTTTTTATGAAAGAAACTACTTGATTCCTTTGGCAACATCTATCAATGCCCCTTATCCCAGTCATTTTCAAGGTGTAATTTTAAATATTACATTCTCCTCCGCAAGCTTTAATGGCCCATCCCTCAGTCTGACAATTTCTCTCAATTGGACATTTTCATCTTTAAGCTTCTTATTTTCGAGGCAAAGATCAGGATTGACCTAGAAATAGATCCAAATATAATATCGATAAAATACATCAATTGAAGATAATCATGAATCACATATATAATGTAACTAAAAAGGAGAGAAAATAGGCAAAAAGAAAGGTTCACGAATATATATTTCAAATATAACAATATATTTTTGACATTGTAGAATAACTGAAATTTATAAAAATAAAAAATAAAATAAAGACTTTAGGATTATTTACAGTACTAAGTAGTAAGTACGTACTATAATCCAATTATTAAATTTTAAGATGGACATAAAATCTAAAATCAATGTACAATATGTCGAGACACCGTTGTTTATATTTAAGTATTGAGAATAATATCCAAACCTTAAATGATGTGAGATTTATTTTAATTATCACCACAGTTAATACACTCCTAATGTGTAGAAACAATGAACCTTTGCTCGTGATGATCGGTCTATTATGTGGTAAGGATTTTTCATGTAAGGGTAATAAGTCTATCATGAAGAGGACAACAACAAGCAACACCTATTTTGATAATATATTAAATTTAGAATAGCGTCAAACTTGAAATCAATTGACAGCATGAAAAAACTTTTATTTTATTTATATGTATAATTAGACCTGCTCATGATCGGGTCGGGCTGGGTCGCGGCCCTATTTTTTTTCATATTTTTTGTCCAGGCTCGGCCTTGGGTCAGGTCGGGCCAGCCCGGTAGGCCCGAATTTACTGTTCATCAGATTAAAAAAAAATATATTTTTATAATTAAAATTAAATAAAATAATATTATTATAATAAAAAAAATACTGTTTCGGGCCGAGCCGGGCCAGCCTGGAACAAAAATATCCTGTCCAGACCCGGCCCAATATGGGCCGGGTCTGGCCTGCCGAGCCGACCTATGAGCAGGTCTATATGTATATAGCAAACTTTGTTAATGTGAAACTTTTTTATATGATCACTTAATATTAAGTAAATTATCTCATGCATTATTAGTGGACAATGGACACACTCCTTTAAGATAAATTTTTAAGAAATTAAAATAATAAAAAAACATAATTTTGTTTTTACATTAAAAATTTTCACTGCAAGAAAATAAAATAATCCAAATACTAATTCATTTTAGACAATGTTTGATAGTGAGATCAATAGGCTTGAGGGATGGACAGGCCGAATGTGTCGTGGGTCTCAAGTTTATTCAAGTTGAGCCAATTCAGTCCTCAACAGATCGTATTTAAAAGTCTCATTTGTTAATGGTCTTCAAAGTGTACAATCCGGTTGAACTAAAATTAGAGATGCTCATGGGTCGGGCCGAGCTTAGGAATGGTATCAATATCATATATGCTTGTACAAGCCCAGCTCGGCCCGAATTATGAGCCTCAAATTCTACCAAAACCCACCCATATTTGTAAATAGATAGTCCAAACCCGTTTAGGCCCGTCCATATTTTTTTCCTAAAAAAATTTAAACAAATAACTTTTTATTATTTAATTTTAGTAATTTATCTTTGTTTTTTTTCTTTTATTAAGTTTTAAAACATGGATAACTTATCATACTTTTAAATGTTTACATTATAATACTATAAATATTTATTTTTTATATGATATAAATTACATAATATATAAAATATAAAAATAATATATTATATAAATAAAAAATGGGCTAGGCCGGGCCGAGCTCGAGTCTTGATTGTTGGAGCCAAGGCCCGACCCATTTTCTAAATTGACCTCATTTTTTTGCTTAAGTCCATATTTTGGACTTAATATTTTTGTCCAAACCGTTCAAAATATGGGCGAATATTTAGGTTTAGGCGAGTAACCCGACCCTTGAGTAGGTCTAACTAAAACCATGCATGCTGTGTTTTCCTCCTTTTTGCACTATTATAATATATATGTGCATGTTATACAGAAGATTTTGCATTTAAATTAAACCTTAATACGACTTTCCTCTTCTTACCATTCTCTCTTTCAACCCTTCACATTGTCCCTCTGCCTTGGCCTTCTCTCCTAATTTAACTATAGAAAGTAAAGTGCACCCATACATTTTGCATTTTTGTGTACATTACAAGAGAAAACATTTTTGCTGACGGAATTATTTTTGATTTTACATTTCTGAGGGAATTCAGTCGAAAAGGGTTAAAACTTGACGGATTTTTAAGTTTTAGCGATGAAATTATTGTGATAAAAATTTTCGGTCGCTAAATTTTGTCGCAAAAACTTTGACGACAGCCTGGATCTTCCGTCATGTTTTTTGGGATGCAATTTTTGTCTATTAGCGATAAAATATTTCATCACAAAAAATAATAGTTTTAATTAATTTAATTTGGGAAAAAAATATTTTCGACTCAAGATTTTCCGAAGCATTTTTCCGACATAAATGTGTGAGAGAGAGAGAGAGAGAGAGAGACTCACAACATGTTCTGACAGTATTTGTACACGAGCATTTCGCTTCTCATTCTCAAGTTTCAATTTGTCAAGACGAATTTTAAGCTGGTTTAACTCTTCCGTTTGAGATAGCAACCTTTGATTATTAAAAGCATTCTTCACCTTCAAACATTGGTTCTCTATCTTTAAATCCTCATTTTCTTTACCAAGAGTCACCCAGTCTTGTATCGTTTTATCTTTTTTCATCTGTACAATATTAAGGTTCATTAAAGAGAGAAAAGTAGTATTAATTAGTGAGTATTCAATCATAACAAAGTACTCTGCTATGTTTGCTACAAAAGATGAAAAAAAAAAACGATTGAAAATTTTTAATCTAGATATTCAAAACAATATAAAAAGTTTTATAACTTAATCATTAGATTGAATTTTTTTTTCTTTTCTTTCTTTTCCCTTTCTTTCCTTCTACCGAACGAAAACAAGAGGCAGTGAATTACCTTGCATCTTTCTCTATATGCTTTATTTGTTTTTCTTTTCTTTTCAGCTTTATCTAGGTCAACATTAGACACAATTGAAGCTTGTGGCAATGAGCATTCCTATCCACTACTTGCTGCAGGTTGAAGATAATGTTTTCCACTCAATTTCGGGGCATTAATTTGATATATTTGATGGTCTTGGAGTAGAACTTCCACAGTACCCTGATCTAGGGAAATAACATTTCAGATGAAAGCATTTCAATTTTATCTCTTAAAAGTTGGAAAAACTTTAAGATAAAATCCTAAAAGACAGTTTATCAAAAAATAAAACTTTGAAATCAATAATAATTTAATTAGTAATAAAACATAAATTTAATTTTATCATTTTCATCTAACCAATCTATTATTTAAGTTCGTAGTTTTATATTATCCTATATATACATTTTTCAATACATTTTAATTATAATTTTTAACTGCAGAAAACTTCCAATTCTCTCAATGATATTATAAATTTCAATTAACTAATTCGTTATATCGTAAACTGTGTAATTATCATTTTCAATTGAGAAATTCTAAAAATAATTAAGCTTTCTACAAGTTTAATTTAAAAAGATTTATTACTTAATTTGTCAGGTTAACGATATTCGGCTCAAGGATTATAATTTTTAGGTTTATCACTTTATTAAAAAACGTTTTATTCTAATAAAATATTGCCCACTATTTAATAACTACTTTATATAACAATAAAATAACATAATTGAAATTTAAAATTATTATTACTTCAAAAAACTCTAAACTAAAAAAAAAAAAAGAATTAGTTAAATAAAATAGAAACAAGCTCAAAGTGGGAAAAAAAAAAAAAGAGCAAACAAATCAGAGTAACCTCAAAATTTATATCCAAAAAAAATATTAAAATTAAAAAAAAAAAAAAAATTAGGAAGTCATTGAAGCTTGAATTATTATTTAATTGTTTAGCTTAAGAAGGTGCATGTAAACATACAACAAAAACTTGAATAAAGCATAAGAATAAGATCATAAGACTCTCATAATTAACACTTACACATTAGAAAGCATTTTTTTTATAGCATTTTTTAAATGTTGTTAAATATAACAAAGGCAACACTTTGACAGCATTTTGCATATTGCTGTTATATATTATAATGACCAATAATTACAATAATTTTAAATTTTTTAGAATCATTTGACATGTTCTGTTATAAATTTTATCATATAAAAATACTTTTGGTAGTACTTATAATTGCTATCATTGAGATCTTTTGTAGCAAATGAAAAATGCATGCAAAAAGTCATGAAAAACTGTTATAAAGTAGAAATAGCAATATTTTGGTAAGTGTTATTATACATATGTAAAAATGCTATTAAAGACATAAGACTGCGGTCACATATACAGCACATGAATAAAAGCTGTCTTATCTTACAGCAACAGTTTTTTTTTTTTTTTTTTTTTCACAGCACTTCAAAATATTGTTATATGTCAAATTTGGTGTAATGACAATTACAACTGCCGTCGTGAGGGCTTTGAAGGATGTCTTCTCCGGTATTCTCACCGGCACAAGTTCCATAAAAAATTGGTTTCCCGAAGTTATCCATGGATTAACCAAACACTTTCTTCTCTTTTCTTCTTTTTCTTTTAACTAAATAATTCACACTTTTTTCTGGAAATTAAACTGCAGAGATATAAGAGAGATTTATGAAGTATTTAGAAACAAAAAATTGATTGGTTAAAATCAAAGAGTCAAAAGGGAATAGTGCAAGATGATTGATCGATCGAACGACAACTTGGCGTCTTATCTGCTGTGATCGACCAATTGTACGACGATAACGCGCAAGCCCCTCAAAATGGGACCATATTTATTTATTTATTATAATTTTAATTCATTCATGACGTGAGTAATCATGTATTAAAAAAAGAAAAAGAAAAAAAGAACGAGTATTTCTAGCACTTGGGTAGAATGGAAGATTGAAAGTTTGAAACCACTAAGTATTTCTTTTAGATGTAAAAATGAATTTAAAATAAAAAATTAATAAATGAGACCAATTGAATGTTTACATTTGTTTTTTCATATATAAAATGAGACCAATTATCACCATTATTTCTTATAAATTTCCATGTAAAAAACTAAATTAGGTTTTGAAAAGTTTTAAAATCAAAATCTTCAAAAAAAAAAAAAAATCTAAATTATATTATAAAAAGTTATGGTTGAAATAATTAGTTTACTTTAGCTACAAAGTCAACATAAACATTCAATTTAAAACAAAAAAAAAAAATTATATATTTATGGTTAAAATAACAAAAAAGTCCTTAAATTTTATCACTTTACTTAAGTAATATCTTTAATTTTTATTGCACTTAAATAAGCTTTTAACCTTTGCATCAAAATAATAATTTTACCATTAATTTGTATGTACACTACGCTAAAACTAGTCTTAGATAATATTTTTTTTATAGCATTTCTCAAATGTTGTTAAAAATAACAAAGGTAGCACTTTAACAGCATTTTGCATATTGCTGTTATATATTATAATTGCCAATAATTATAGCATTTTAAAAAATTTTAGAAGCATTTGACATGTATTGTTATATATGTTATCATATAAAAATACTTTAGTAACACTTATAATTGCTATCATTGAGATCTTTTGCAACAATTGAAAAATGCATGCAAAAGGTCTTGGAAAAATTGTTATAAAATAGAAATATCAGCATTTTGATAAGTGTTATTATACACATGTAAAAGTGCTACTAAAGAAATAAGGCTGCGGCCACATATATAACACATGAAAAAATGTTTTCTTATCTTATAGCACTAGTTTTTTTTTTTTTTTTTTTCACAGCATTTCACAAATGCTATTATATGTCAAATTTGGTGTAAGTGCCAAATAAACTTTTAACCTTTGAATACCTAAATAAACTATCAATATAAATCAATCTTTCATTTGAAATAAGAATTTATTTGGATACAAATCAAAGGATAAGGGTTTATTTAGTTTTAAAAAAAAAAATAGTAGCTTACTTAAAAAAAATTAAAATTATTTTTTTTTTAATATTTTAACCCATATTTATTTCAATTTTTATAATTTTATGTAATGTATTACAGAGTTATTTATTTTAAGGTCTGCTAACTCAAAATACTAATTCAATTGTTGATTTTATGTTTTAAATGTAATTATGCAAAATTAGGGATGGCAGCGGGTCGGATATCTGTCTTTTTCAATATTATCTGAATCTGAATCCGAATCCGCAAATTTTCTTTAAAATCCGAATTCATTTATTATCTGCAATAATCTGAATATTACTATCGAATCTGAATCCGAATTAATTAACATTATCTGCAGGATATTTGAATCCGAATGAATTAACATTATCTGTCGGATGTCTAAATCCGCTAAAAATCCGAATCCAGTAAGTCAAAAATATATAAAATTAAGCAAAAATTAGTTTTAATTTTAAAGTCACCCATAATTAACAACAAATAAATTCTAAAATACAAAAACAACAACTTAAATAAGAAAATAAAAATTCCAAAATACAAAAAACAACTTAGGTAATACAAGTAATTAGTTCCATAAACTAAAAGCGTTTGTTCCATAAACTAAAAACAAACATAAAACTTAGTTATATCAACTATGAAAGATTACTCCTCTTCCTCCACAAAACATGTGCTAGCTGAATCTCCAACTGAATTGGATACTACATAAAGAAAAAAAAATTAAACATTAATTTAACTCTTGAGATCAAATATAATAGATTTTATTTTTTTTAAAAAATGATAAAAGTATATACTTAATAAAAGTATAATTTTTTAAGCTAATAAAAAGTTTGATTCTTAATATTTATACTTAAAAACATATATATATTTATGTCGTATTAAACAAAATTTATTTTTACATTGTCCAATGAAATTAAAATATAAAAGATGAAAGAGAATTTAATGTATAATTTTTTAAGCTAATAAAAGTTTGATTCTTAAGGTTTATACTTAAAACATCTATATATATATATATATATATATATTTCTGTTGTATTATAAAAAATATATATATATTTTAATATTTATTTTAATTAACATAAGTACATAACTTCGTTACAAGGTTATTTTGTAAAAAATAAAATAAAATAAATATTATCATTAGAGTGATTTAACTAATTAAGCTGATTAAGTCATCAAATATTGTTTTATAAAAGTACCATGTATTTTTTAAATTTAAAGGTATTTAACATTATTAATTAATTAGTTATATTTCATTTTGAAAAAAATATTAAATTATTATTATATTTTATTATACTTGATATAATTTAATTTTAGTAGCATGTTATTTCAAAATCCAAGCTTAGCTCATTTGGTTAAGTCTATGGTGCTTAACTTTGCAAGTCAAGGTTTAAGTCTTTCCAAGAGCAAAATTTTTATGTGTTTTACAAATAAACGGATTCGGATATCCGAATCCGCATAAGTAATGCGAACTCGGATAATGAATATCCGAGATTTCATATCCACAAATATCCGAATCCGGACTATAAATTGTCATCCCTTTGCAAAATCAATGACCCTTTAGATTAATGTTCACATTTGACTTGGTATTGAATATTAAAAAGAATATTTTACTTTTAATTATTAATACTATTTAAAAATATAGCATTAAAAACTATAAATTTTTAATATCGATCAGAAAGTAAAAATTATTAAAAGTTAATATAAAAATAAGAATTACAAGTTTTGTTCTAAAAAACATAATAGTGAAACAAGGATTATTTTTTAGTTATAGATGATGAAAATTTTAAATTCGATATGTAGAATTAAAAAGGGTTTACCTAACGAGTATTTTTATAGAATTCTTTAAGGTTAGTTAATATATTATTAATTTATAATAATAATATTGTATTAAATACAAAAGTTGACAATTTTATTCATAATTTTCAATATATTGGATGGAGATATTATTAGGTATAGTAACTTTAAAAAGTGTCCTTAATTAAGACACTCATTAACAAAATCCAATTAATTAAGAAATTATTATATATTAATAATTTTTTTAATATATATCCTAAAAAAGTATGTCCCTAACGTCGCCAATAGCTCATGGGTCGAGTAGCCTGCTTGACTCTGCAGGTCCGATTCGTATTGGGCTGGGCTTGACAGAAAATTTGGTGACTGTTCACTTAGTAATTTTTTTAAAATTTAATTATAAAAATATATAAATATTTAAAACCTACTTTAAAATTTAGTGAAAAGGGGAGTAGAAGTTTTATTCTAGAAGTGAAAAAGTCAGCAAGGCATCGGACAAAGACAATGAATGGGACCCAAAGGTCGAAAGACAAGTAAGTTTCTTCTGAGTTATGCCTTGCTATATTAAATCATATTATATGTCCCGCGACTCAGCCGGTTTCTCTGATAAGAACGAAAGAAAATCGCACGACACTTTCGAGTACGACTCACCCACAAAGATGTTGAGTGTTGACAGACTTGGTGTTTATATATAGAGCTAAATTTGGCCACGAAAGATGGACGAGAGATTGAGTGGCAGTTCTTAGGCTGAGAAAAAAAGAAAGAAAAATAGAGGAATGACTATGAGAGCAGAGATTTAAATATGGATACTGAGGAAGGAAAGAGGAGGAGAAAAAGAAATAAAGATCAGTATGAGAGAATTGATAGCAGAGATGGCAATGATCATTTGTTAGGAACAAAAACAAAAAAACAAAAAAAAAAGAAAAAAAAAAAGAAAGAAAAACCTGAATGAAGGGCGAAGAGAAGTGCAACAAAAGTTTGAAGAAATTGAATCCCAAATTTATCTCCATGCATGATGCAGTTTTGTGGGGTGGGGGGAAATCCCCTCATTGACTGGCCACCTCACAAAATGCTTTCCGGGTGGGGTTTTCATTAGATTGGAATTCCAAGGGTCCAATGGATCATTGGATCCGGAGGGAGAAAATTTTCTTTTTATCCCTTTTTTCATTTTTAATTATTTAATTAATTTATTTTTAATATAAATATAATTTTAATATATATTTTATTATTTAATTTTAATAATTTACTTTATATATATACATATTTTAATTTAATATCCTTAATTGTCATTTTTATTTCTCATTATAATTCACCTCACATTTACTGCTACGTTTGAATCCAAACATATATCACACCATGATTTTAATCTCACCGTCAACGTTGTTTTTAATCTCACCAGAGCCAATTTCACCGCCCATCTAAATGGAGTTTAAGGATCAATTTGGATGGGCGGTGAGATTGAAAACAACGGTTGCGGTGAAATTAATTACTGTAGCCGTGAGATTAGATACTGTAACAGTGAGATTAAAATCAGTGGTAAGATATGTGTTTGGATGCAAAAGCAGCGGTGGTGGTGTGATGAGACATTAGACTAAAATGTGTGAATATATAATGAAAATTTTAGATTTTTTGATATTATAAAATTAATGAAAATTATATTTATTAAAATTATATTTATATCAAATATTATTTTGTATTTTATTTTTTTATTATTTCTGTAATTATTTATTTTTAATTATTTCATATTAATTATATAATAATAAAATTTATGTATTTATTAGATTTATACAATAATAAAATGTATATATTTGTTAACTTATTATATAATAATAAATTTATCATATATTTATTATATGATAAAAAAAAAAGCCAAGTGAAAATTAAAGTAGAGGTTAAAAGAGAGAAAGGCCCTCCCATTTAGACTTGCTCATCGGTCGGGCTGGGTCGCGGCCTGAAAAATTTTCAAGTCTTTTGCCCAAGCCCGGCTCTGGGCCGATCCTCGGGCCCGAATCACTATTCATAATAAATAAAATAATATTTTTTATTTTTTTTTAATATATTTTTATAAATAAATTTAAATAAAAAATAATATTTTATTCCATAAACAGTAATCCGGGCTAGGTCGAGCCGTCTCGGATCACAAAATTGCTCACCCAGATTCGGTCCAATACAGACCTGTCGGGCCGAGCGAGCTGCCCGACCCTTAAGTAGGTCTACTCCCATTGGACGACCTTTCTTTCATCAGAGCTTCAAGCTCCAGCGTGCTGTTCCTGCTTTTCAAATGGTATTAATGGCATGATTGGGGCAATTTTTTGCCTCAATCATGCCTCACTGGCATTTTGTTTAAAACCAAACGAAGCCTGAATAATTAAATAGCAATAGCACATATCAATTTAAGGCCCCGTTTAGCATTGCTGTTGGCACAGCTTTTGAGGTCAATCTAAATTTGATTTGACAAGAAAATCAACAACTCAAATCAGACCAATCTGAATTCGAAAGTGATCCAAACCCAAAATAACCTAAACTTGAAATAATCCGAATTCGAAATGACTCGAATTTAAATTAAGTATAATTTATTTTAAAAATATTAATTTAACAAAAATAATAACTATAACATAAATTATTAATTTATTTTAATTTTATAACTTATAATTATCATTTTTTAGTATAATAAAATATGCAATTACCATTTGGTATGTATAAATTAATCTTATATTTGTTCTCTTTTTTGTATGTAAAATAATACAGTGACTATACATGTACAGATACAGCATAAGATCTATGATTATACTGTTATGACAATTCTTTTACCATGTGATTAGTTGAAATTGTTTGAGTTGTTATTGTTCTCTAGTAAATTTTTTTGTTTGGTAATGAAGGCAAATATTGTTAAAAGGATTATTTTCAACCATTTTCGATACCTTGATCAATGTCTAGGAGTAAGAACAAATTCTTATATGAATTTGAAGAGATATTACATTAGAGTTTGTTAATGAATGCACATTTCATATGACTATTGCTCAAATGATTTTTTTTTTTTTTTTTAAAATCTGTGTCAATGATTCTCACACAAACAAAGAATATTACATTAACATGTGAATCTTCCATTGATAAATTGAAGGACTTGGAATAGAAAAAATAAAAATAAACTCTGATTTAAAATAATCTTTTAAATACATAATAATCTTTTAAATAATTAATAAAATGTTATATCAATTATGATAATAATCTTATAATAAGATTTAAAATAAATTATACATTTTAATTGTTATAGATATAATTATGATAATCTTATAACATCTTCTATCATTATACATATTATTTAAAATAAAAATATTATTTTTATTTTAAAAGTATAATCTATTTAATGTTATAGAAATAAAAATTATATTTTTATGTTATTTATATTTAATGTTTTTATATTTTTTTTTTCATTTTGATTCAAAACAATATATGTTAATTTTGATGCATTTTATTTTGAATTAATTATTATTTTATCTTAAATTTAATATTATTTTTAATTATAAATTAATTAATTTCAGTTATAATTTTTATTGTAAAATATATATAATATTTTTTAATACATGGACATTGTTCACTTCTACATATTCATTTATGAAAAATATAATAAAAAAATTTCTGCTTTCAACAATTTTAGACATTTTATTTACGTAATTTTTGAAAACAAAAACATGTTGCCAAACATGCTTTTTGTTGCTACTTTTTTTAATTGAAAACGAATATATAAAACAAAAAACAAAAATGATTCCAAACAAATTTCGTGACATAAGAAATTGACTTTTTGACAATTTTGAAATTCATGCATATACTTTTTTTTTTTATATGAATTCATGCATATACTAAATCTCTATTTAGACGTAGATTCAAAAAAATACTGTAGTAGTTTAGAGAATTTGAAATTCATTTATTATGTTTATAGGTATTCATAGGTTGAGTTACTCACCGTACTCTGGATATAAAATTTTAAAGCATGTATGTGGTTCAAAAATATTATTATTTTAATAAATAATATATTTTATTTAATTATAAAATATATTTTAAATATTAAAAATTAATACAAAAGTATTTTTTATATTTTAATGATAAATATAATATTAAAAGGTCAAGGTAGGCTTAAATATAGCTTAAGTTCTTATTCGTTAATTGGATCTGGTCAAGTCCAACCTTTGGACACGACTGTCTATACGTTCTTAGATGCATAATTGTATTAAATTTTTAAGTAACTAGTTTTTAGATAACGTTTACTTCGTCTCTAAAAATACAATATATATATAACAAAATTAATTCTAAATATATTTTTTCAAATTCATGTGTTTCAAACATATTATGTGTTCAACATGAAAAAAAAAAAAAAAAAAAAGGAAAGAAGAAAGAAGAAAGAAATGATAAATCTGAATGTTTTGAAAAGAAAAGATGGAAAAGAAAATGAAAAGCACATTGATGGAGTAAAGTGTAAACATTCATATTTGTCTTAATATGAATATGAAGAATTAATCCTTATGAAAAAGAGAGAGAGAGATTGCAAAAATCTTATGGTAATGCAATTTTATGAGAGACGATTATTCATACTTACAGTACTCATCTTCATAAAAACTGCCCAATGTTGTTTACAGCCACTTCTTCCAAACAAATTTGGCTGTTTACCAAAAATCTCCATTGATGAAATAAGAAAGCTCAACTCTGAGTATACTAGAAATTATTGGTTCTTAAGTCAATAGAAGACTTAAACAAAGGCCATATATTGGATGATTGGTCAAATCTCAAATTTGGCTGCCAGCTAGGTACTAAAATAATTAAATACGTTTTAAATATTAAAAATCATGCACTTGAAGAAAAGACAAGCAAAATTCAATTCATTTTGGAATGTGCAACAAAACAATGCACTCAAGCACAAAAGGTGGGGAATCCAATCTTATCCTTACTTATTACAAACACAAAAACCCAATAATCTACTACTCATATTTCCTATTCCTCCTAATTCTATGTCTACCTTTTTTACTAAAAAAAAATGTGTAACTTATTTAGAATTAATGACTTGGAATAAAATATGATTTGAAATATATCTCAATCTGTTAGATTTTACGAGTTCATGTCAGCATTTTAACGGTTTTTCATTAAAACCGTTATCAATTTTACTTATTTGCACCTATTTCAATTGTACAGGGATTAAATTACTCACTTTTACAATATATTGACTGATTTACTCTTTCATTACAGTATAAGGACTATGTGGATACTTAAACCCTTATTTTTTATAAAGAAAATCATAACATGAGAACAGATAAAGGGATTGTAGATATTAAAATAACTTAAACTTTTAATTTATTGGATGTCATTAATTGCATGAATTAATTGAATTAAACTTCGAATTAAAAAAAAAAAATGCAACTTTGACTTCTCGAAATTTAAAAAGAAACATCTCGGCCTATAGATTTAGGTTTTTATATTAAAATGATCTTAATTTTTTCATAACGTCAATGTTCAATGCTTTTTTTTTTTTACATTGTAAAAAGCATTGAACATTTGTTTTGGCGAAAGACAGAAGTGGTGTTTTGTTCAATGTGAACCGTAGAAAAAAGCAAGGATTATAGATATTAACGATAGAAAAGAGTATCTTAAAATATACGTTTTAGAAAGAATCATTGGTTGGTACATGCTTTCAAGTCATGAAATTATAATGCAGATAGTAGCATGCTTTTGGGTCTATTTGACCTCACTGATCATATTACGATTGCATCGCATCATTAATCTCCTAAAGTTTGTTATTTGTTAACGTGATCATCTTCTTTACTTTCTCTCCTCTCGTTAGGATTAAGAAACTAACGTTGCGCTTGGTTTACTAAATAGAATAAAAAGGGAATGAAATAGTTATTTAGTGAAAATGAAATGAAAGAAAATAGATATTACATAATTTGATTGATTGAATGAAATAGAAGAAGGATAATATTATATTATTTGGTTGTTAAAATGGTATTAAAGAATAGGTAAGGAATAATATAAAATAATTATTTTACCTTTGAATTCAAAAAATAATATTTTATTTACAAAATTAAGCATTTTTAATATAAAAATAATTAAATATATTATATTTAATAATAAAACATTAAAATATTAAAATTAAAATAATAATATTTTATAAAACTCAATTATATTATATTAATTTTTAAAAGATATTATTGATAATATTTTATTTTATTATATTAATATTTGTATATAATATTATTTTTTATTATAGTAAAAATAATTTAAAAATAATATTCAAAAATATTATTTTAAAATAATATTTACAAAAATAACATTAAAATATTATATAAAATTTATTAAAATAATTTTGTTCTTCAGATATATAAATACTAAAAAAAAATTCTTCAATTTTCTTTTCTTTTCTCTCTCTCTCTCTAAACCCTCCCTCTGTCTAAAACCTCTCTCTCTCTGTCAAGCTCATGAGTTTCACTGAAAAACTCATAGGAACCCAGAAACAATCTCATAAGCCCAGAATCCGACCGTCAACCACCGTGGCCCATCGTCGCAGACTATCGTCGTCTAACCCAAAATTTTTCGAAATTTCTCCCAAAGCTTCGTCAAAACCTCTACTTTCTTATTTTCCACTTCGTTTTTCCTAAAAATGCACGAAAAACCCTAGATCTACAAAGTTATCTCACAGCTTCCACTCTATTTTTGCCTCCCTCCACCGCTCCAAATGCCTCCATTTTCTGATATGTTAGTCCTCTTTGTGTCCCCTTCCTTCTCGCCAAATTTAGAGCTCCAAATCCCTTTCAAACTAAACTAACCTGAAATCACGGAGAGAGAAACCTATTTTTTTCTTGAGATTTGGTATGTTTTTGGTAGTTGATCTGTTTGTTTTTGCTCAAATTTGGGTTTTTCTAGTGGCTTTCTCTCTCCTAAAGCTTAGACAGAAATGAAATTCAACAAAATTTTAGAAAGGTAAATTGGTCCATAAATTTTTGGTTGTACTTGGTGGTGAAAGGAATAGCCATTCTTGGGTGGTAGCCAAGAATGACTATTCAATGAATTGGTGGAATAATCAAATCCATGGAATGGCTATTCGGTGAATGCTAGTGAACCAAACTGAGGAATAGAAATATAGCTTGTAATAGACTTGGATTCGGTGGACTATACAGCCAATCAAACGTGTTGTAAGCATACTGTACACAAATTTTGTGTCGAAAATATGACAAAAAAAATTTGGAGACAAATAATAATTTTATTTATTAGATATGGAGATTCCAATCTCTGGGAATTCTTATAGTAAAAAAAAAAATCCTCTGATTATTTTCTTCATAGGGAAACTTTGTTTTAAGGGTCTCAAATTTAGTGAATCTTGGAGACAAATAATAATTTTATTTACTTCAAGGGTCTTGGAAGACTTGATCTTGAATGAAATTTGCTTAAAGGGTCTTGGAAGACTTGATCTTGAATGAGTTTTATTTCAAGGATATTGGAAGACTTAATATTGAAATTTACTTCAATGTGATCTCAAATTTAGGGAATCTTGGCATTTGGTCCTAGATTTATGGATTCTTGGAATTGTAAAAATTTGGTCCCAATTTAGGGATTCTTGGATCTTCAGGTTTAGATCTTCACATCTTCCTCTTGGACTTGATTTATGGAATTGATGGAATTCTGGAGAATTTGTTATTCAGATCTTCTTTTCCCAAATTATTTTTAGGTTTTCTTTCTCCAAATTGTGCTTCAAGGGTCTTGATGACTTGATCTTGAACACATTAGCTTGCTTCAAGGGTCTTCGAGATTTGATCTTGAGCAAATAGGATTTATCATTCTATACATACAACAATCCCAATGAAGTTGTCAGTGGGTTAGGCTTGGCTAGGCCCATATCAGGCCTTTCATTTGTAAAGTCGAGTTTGAGCCCGATTCATCCATTTACATATTATTTTATTATTAAAATATTATTTTATATTAATATATATATACTATAATAATTTTGGGTTTAATGACATTTTACTAGCGGCATTTCACTTACAACCTTCAAGTACTGTATTTTTGTAAGTTAACGGCGTTTCTAACCCAAAAGCGGCTAAATAAGATCAATTACCAGTGCTAGGACCAAAAACGTCGCTAAATGTTAGTAAAGTGTTAGATTTTAATTTCAGAGTTTAGATTTTAGTAACCTCAAGTATTAAAAAAAAAAAAAAAAAGGATAATGAATCTTATATGACCAGTACGCCCTAAGCTAAATATCTTATTAGCTAGATTCAAGGAAAAAAAAGGTCATGGAACCTCCTCTAGATCCTCTTTCTATTCTTTTTCTTTTCTAAAGATATCATTGGTTAAATATCTTTCCTTTGCATTGATATATCATATGTAGCCAAATTCCCACCAACTAACTTTATCCGCGTTTGCTGTTGCCAGAGTTTTCTGCTGTGGCCTAATTCTTCAATATCAAGTATTTTTTCTTCTAAGGTCAATGCCCATTTCTTTCCCTTGTTATTATCATTTACTTTAATATTTTATAGCTTCAAATATCCCTCAACGTTGCCTTTCGTTTTTCTTTTTGTTCTCCCATGAAATTTTCTTAAATATTCGTTGCCAACTTATCATTAATTCTTTATCTTATTCTTCAATAGTTGTTATACTCAATGTTATATATCTTAGTCATCTACCCACATGTTTGATTGGGATCAATTTTAGAGATAGAGGAAAAACATTAGTGAAGTTGGTTTTTATTAAGTTTCAGAGCTGTTGGTTTTAATTTCATGGTCAGTTTGTGAGTTTGCTAATAAGACAGATGAAAATTTATATTTTAAGATATTTATTCTAATTATAAATTTACATTATATTGTTTTATAATTTAGAATTTCTTAAGTACGACATGGATAAGACTTGGATGCAAAATTCTAGGGTAAGTCAAGAGTACCAAGATGGAGTACAAAGTTTTCTCAATTTTTCTTTTCAAAATGCAAGTGAAGATAATATGATATTATGTCATTGTTCAAGGTGTGCTAATATTGATTAGCATATGCGTGAAGTTGTTTTTGGAACATTTAATTTGTTTTGGATTTCTTCCGGGGTACACACAATGGTATTTCCATGAAGAGTTCGCAACTTCTAGGTTATCCTCAAGAGCTCGTTCAAGTTATTTTAAAAACCAACATCATTCTATTAGAGAAGATGATATGGAAGGCATGTTGCAAAATGCATTTAACATGCGAAGTTCCTGGATTAAATGAGTTTAATGTTGACATGAACGATTTTGCTGAAGTTCCTGGATTAAATGAGTTTAATCTTTTATCATCAAGATCCCAATGGAGAAGCGACAAAGCTTTATAAGTTGCTTGATGATATGAATGAAGAACATTACGAGGGATCTAAGCATTCAAGATTTTTTTTTGTGTTCATCTTTTTTACTTGAAATGCTTATGCGGGTGGATAGGAAACTCTTTGACACTATTATTAGAGTTTATGAAAGAAATGTTTCCATTTGCAAAAATCCCTCAGTCTTGTAAGGATTCGAAGAAGATGATAAAAGATCTAGGCCTTGGATATGAGAAAATTCATAGTTGCCTGAATGACTATATGTTGTATTGGGGTGATAGAACAAATCAACAATTTTGTCATGTCTGCGATAAATATCGATGGTTGGACGAAAATACAGAAGAAAACATGAATGAGAACAATGGTGACGCACATTTAAAAAAGAAGCCTGCAAAGATTTTGCGGTATTTTCCTTTAATACCAAGACTTCAATGAATTTTCATGTCTTCAAAAACATCTGATTCAATAAGGTGGCATCATGATGAAAGAACTGATGATGGCTTATTGAGGCATCCTGCGGATTCTTTGGCTTGGAAATCATTTGACAAAATGTTTCCATGTTTTGCAAATGATCCTCGGAATGTGAGGCTTGGACTTGGTTATGATGGTTCTAATTCGTTCAAATTATGAGTACTTCTTGTAGTACTTAGCCGGTCGTCTTGATTCCTTATAATTTGCCTCCATGGATTTGCATGAAATAATCTTCCTTTATCTTTTCCATGATAATTCCTGAGGAGAAAGGTCCAGGGAATGTTATTGACATTTATATGCAACCTCTTATTCAAGAGTTGAAGCAGTTATGGAAAGGGGTTGAAACATATGATGCATTAAAAAGGAAAAACTTTCATTTGCGTGCAACTTTGCTATAGACAATAAACGATTTTCCTGCTTATGCAAATCTATCTAGTTGGAGCACCAAAGGTCGTTATGCTTGTCCTTGTTGTGCTGCAAAAACATTTTCAAAATGGTTATATAAGGGAAAGAAATTTAGTTATATGGGACATCGTCGGTGGTTAGATGAAAATCATAGATTTAGATCCCAAAAACATGTCTTTGATGGCACTGAAGAGTTCAGAGAAGCACCTGTGACCACTATTGGGTATGATATCTTCTTGATGTTGAAAGATATCATTTCACTTATGGAAAGATGAACCACTCAAGTTGAACACAATCAAGGAAAAGATCGAGAGAGATGGTTGAAGGTGATGATATTCAGAGTGATGAGGAGGAAGATGAAGAAGATGATCCAAATGGGGCAGATTTGTGGAAAAAAAGAAGTATATTTTTTGAGTTACCTTATTGGGAGCATAATTTATTGCGTCATAACTTTGATGTCATTCATATAGAGAAGAACGTTTGTGAAAATATCATCGGAATAATTCTTAATGTGGATAGAAAATCAAAAAGACTACTTAAAGAGTCGGCTTGACCTAGTTGACATGAGAATTTGCTGTGATCTTCATCCGGAATTACTTTCTAATTGCAAATCACGATTGCCTCCTGCTTGCTTTGGGATGTCTAAAAAAGAGAAAGACGTCTTCTGTAAGGTGTTGAAAGATGTGAAGGTCCTGGATGCGTATGTCTCAAATATATCAAGATGTGTGAATGTCAAGGATCGAAAACTTTCTTCCTTAAAGTCTCATGATTACCACATCTTAATGCAAGACTTACTTCCACTTGCTTTACATTGTTCTATGTCAAAGCAAGTGACTTCTTGCATAATTGAACTTAGTAATATAATGAAAGCTATTTGTGGCAAAGTTCTCAAGGTTGAAGAGCTTGAAAAACTTCAAGATCGAGCGGCTCTAACTTTATGCCACTTTGAGAAGATTTTTCCTCCCTCATTCTTCACTGTAATGGTGCATTTTGTTATCCATCTTCCATATGAAGCAAAAGTCGGTGGATCGATTTTTTATCGATGGATGTACCCATTAGAGAGGTATGATTTGCTAATTAGCTTATTATAGTTTTATCTTAAACATAACATTTAATTACACACATTAAGATTGTTATGTTTTTTGTTTTAGGTTTTCAGGAAAGTTAAAATCTTATTGTCGGAACAAACACTATCCAAAAGGTTCAATTGCTGAAGGATATTTAGCGGAGGAGTGTATGACATCTGTGGAAGATATTTGGAAGATGTTGAAACAAGATTTAACAGACCGGGAAGAAATGATGGGCTCACACATAATAACTTAACCGAGACATACTTATTTGAAAGTTTTGGAGAACCAATTGGCAAAGTTGAAGTGGTTGAGCTAGATGATAAATCTTGGGCACAAGCGCATCGATATGTTCTTTTTCATAATGATTCACTGGAATCATTACGCACGTAAGTTTCAGTATAATATTTATTTTAACAAAGACTTTATAAAAATTTTGCTTTTTTTTTTTTTTAATTTAAAAAGAATTTTTTTAATAGTCAATGTAGAAACTAATTGAGAGCCTGTTTACGTTCTCGAAGATTACAACTTTGCAATCTTGATAAGTTATTTTCGAAAAATTTTCACGATTGGTTAGGAGAAGTTGTAAGTAACGCAACTATTTCTGATTTTGTTATGATCAATTTATTTTTTAATATATAAATAAAGTTATATTTTTCCTTTGCGTTTCTTGTAATAGGTTTGGAGTGGAAGGAATGTTAGTGAAGAAGTTAAGTGTCTTTCACAAGGACCGAATAGAATAGTGAAAAGATACAGTGCTTTCATCATTAATGGAGTTAGATTTCATACTAAATATAGTGAAAGATTTAGGAGAACAAAAAACTGTGGCGTTGTTGTTTCTTCTTCAACAACAGTCTATGCTAGTGCTAGGGATAGTAATACTGTGGAGGAAAATGTTGATTATTATGGAATTCTTAATGATATTATTGAGCTGGATTATTATGGCAAGTGAAAGGTCGTGTTATTTCGATATGATTAGGCTGATGTGAATACTGGTAGATATGTTAAAAAAGATAAGTTCGGATTTAGAATGGTGAATTTCTCTCGATTAATTCACGCCGAACAACAACTGATTGACGAGCCTTATATTTTTTCATCTCAAGTCAAACAAGTCTTTTATTTCGAAGATCTGATGTGGGTTGGTATGTTGTACTCCGTAACACACCTAGAGACTTGTTTATATGGATTGTCGCAACGTAAAAAATAACAAGTCTCATCGCGAGACTTTATTACTCGTTAAGCGTGACATTAAAAAAATCGAGAAAAAGTCGATTTAATTCCTCTTGAAAATGAAGGTTTTGAAAATGACCTTGAAAAAGATATGGAGCCACCACCAATCTTTTTTAGCTAGGTGTGATCGGCCACCTATTAAAACCGGTTTTGTAAAATATTTTTAAATTAATTAAAACATTTTTAAAACTAATTTCAAGTGTGCATTATAAACCAGAGAAAATCGAAGAATCGGGTTTGGGACTCGGTTACGTGCAGGGAAGGATTAGCACCCCCACAACGCCTGTATAAAACGGTACCTTATTAATCATGTGTTATCTCAAGTCTCGGTAAAAAATTGATTTTTAATTTAGTATTTCAAGTTAATTCTTAATTTAAAGAAAACTAATTCTATTTTTAATTGAAAAAGATTCAAAATTTATTAATTCAAAAATTTTCTATATTCCCCGACAAAATCGGCAAAATATAGAAAATTTTATTTATTTGGAAAACTTTCCGAATCATTCTTGTTTTTCGAAAGAAAGATATTCCTTTATTAATGATAATTGATGATATCCCCTCCAGCAAACCCGATAGAGAACTCATGAATTATTTTAACTCGGGAATATCTTTATTTTAATTGAAAATCATTATCTTTTTCAAAATATTTTTTTTAAAAAATATGAACATGAATATGTGTGACATAGTAAAGATGATATAATAAAGTCTAGATACTATAATGCAACCTAAATGAGATGATATAATTTAGATGGCATAGCATATTCTAAATGATATGATATAACCTAAGTATCATAACATATTCTAAATGAAATGAAATAACCTAAGTAATATAACATATTCTAAATGAAATGACATAATTAAAATGACATGGAATGATATGTAACATAGAACAATGTTATCATGGAATATGCATGAAAATAAAAATAATAATGCATGAACATAGTAAATGCTAAATGATGTGAAAAAAATGACTAAATAAAAAGCATAGGATAACATGGAATAATAAAAACCATATAACAAACAATGTAATACCATAAATATAATAACAATATCATAGAAATTATCATAGCAAAAATCACATATTATATAGTATGCATGAATATGGAAAATGCAATGCATGAAAGTGTATTCTTTCCTTTAAATAAGGAAATCCGTATACCTATAAAGATATCCGGCTACTTTAGGAAAAGAAATCAAATTAAAATTTTCTAAAATCAAAATACTTTATGAATTTTTTGAAAATAATTTTGAAAATCTTGGATGGAAAACAACTCATGGCCGAAATCCCTTTGAAAAAGGCTCTAATTCTTAAGTTTGAAAACCCGAACTTGACCATCCTTAACCCGAGGTTTATAAAATAATTTTTAAAGATTAAAAAGGCTTAGAAACCAAACTAGGATAGTAGCTAAAGTTCCTAACCAACCCCTCTAAAATGCCTTAGCCAAAATTCAACAATTGTTTTTCTTTTGAATTCAAATCTGCCTCTACTGTCCAGTTTTAAATCACGATTTTTTTTACCTAATTTTAAAATTTTTAAAAAATATAAAAAAATAATGGAGACTCAGAACATGTAAAAATATACGAAAAAAATTGGCTAAAGTTTCTGATTAAAGATGACTTTCTAGAAAAATTGGGAAAGTCTGAGTACTGGGTGAAAAACTGTTTTGCCAAAACACAATTTTTTGCCCTTGATAAAATCATTTAAAAATCAAAGTAAAAATGTTGGAGACTCTCCTAAAGACCTAAAAACAATATATAAAACCTCTAAAAAGTTAGACAAAAATTGGCTAATGTAAAAAAAATCACAAAGGTAGAATAATCAATTTGACAACTCTTTAATTTTCCACAAGTATGCTCAAGTGATCATGACTTTGAGCCATTGATTGGCCGAAGTCATAAATCATGTGGCATGACATGAGATGCATGAACAAACAGTAAATTTGATGTATGAAATGCATGATCCAAAGCCTCAATGATATAGGAAATGCATGGCAATTTAAAATAACCTAATGCCTAGCATGAGTTTGCATGGCAATAAATGCATGAAATACAAATATGACCTAGACTTAATGGACATGAAAATGCATGGCAATACCAATGTGACTTAAGACCTAAATAGCATAGCAATGCATGGCAATACTAACATGATCTATGACCTAATATGCATGGGAATATGCATGGTAATTCAAAGATGGCCTAGACCTAAAATGTCATGAGAATGCATGAAAATATCATGAACATATAATAACCAATCAAACCTAATACTAATGCATGAAACTAACAGCAACTAATACACAATCTCATGGAATAATAATGCAAAGTATGGTACCTAAACAAAATGCAAATGCAGATACAAGGCAAGGAGTACATGAAAAGGCCGAGTGGTTACTAATTCTATATGGCGAAATGTAGCAAGGCATTAACATAAACTCATGGCAAACTAAATCAAAACACACAATATTATGGCATGAAATGCAAACCTATCACCTAAATAAGATGAAAATGCACATGCAAAGCATAGGAAATGGAGAAGGCTGAATGGTCACATGGTATTCTAACATGGCATTTTCATAAACACATGGCATGGTTTAGAACTAAGCTATCACAATCAAGCCAATTTAACACAAGTAAGCTAATCTAACACAAGAAAGCTAACCTACCATAAAAAATCACATGAAAAAGATAAAAAACAAAATCACCTCAACAAAATGACACCGTTCGGCCAACATGAGCAAAATAGAGAAAAACTTGCTTTCTTGATTTCTTTTTAAAAAACAAAGTAGAAGCTCCTTAGAAATTATTTTAAAAACAAATTTATTTCATAAAAGAGAATAAAATAACAATCAAAATAGCAAAATCATGTCAACAAAGTATGAAAAAAACCATGAAAGAACATAGCTACCTTGCTTTAGCTTTCCAAATGAAGAAGAAGCAAGCCAAAACTTTTCCTTTCCTTTCCTTCTCCTTTCTTCTCATCTATTTTTCCTTTATTTTCCTCTTTTTTTCTCCTTAGTTATTGCTTTTTTTTTTCCAGCCTCCAAGCCTCTGAAAAAATGAAATCAGCCTCCTCCCTAATGGCTTGGCCGAATGGCCTTAGAAGGGTGTAGTAGGTTCTAGAATTTTTCCTACCAATTTTCATCCAATGGTCTTTGATCAATGATGCTTTCTATGTAGAAATCCCACCATTAGATTGGAATAATCAGCCCCTTGAATTATGATGTCATGAAGATGTCATAAATAGGATCCCTCTCCAACCATTGCTCTATGTGTTGCAAATTCAAAGGCTTGATCACAAAAAATAACTATCTTCCCCTTCACCCTTGGCCCTTTGATGAAAAATCAGAAAAATATCTGCCCTCCTTTGGGCTTTGGCTGACTGACTCTTCACCTTCCCAGCCTAAGCTTTATTTTTTAAATACAAGAGAAGGCCCTTTTCGATTTCTTCGGTAAAATGACCTTTTTGACCCCCAAACCTAAATAAATAGCAAACGGACTCCAAATTCAAAATTTATTTTTTAGTAGTTCCAAGATAATAAAAAATTGGATTCTGGAAGTTTTCAAAATTTTTCGAGTCCATTTGCTATTTATTTAGATTTTTTCTTCCAAAATTGCCCTTTTGTGCACCCGAACTTTCACCATTTTTAAACGAGCTCTGAATCCAGATTTTTCTTTACCAATCTCTTCCAAATAAATTAATAGTGTGATCTGAAAGTTTTCATAATTTTTAGAGCTTATTTACTATTTTTTCGGGATTTATCTGCTTGAATTTTTGCATAGTGGGCCCGGGATTTGGCTATTTTGCAAACGAACTCCAAATCAAGATTTTATTTTACCAATCTCTTCCAAATAATTTAAAAAATGAGATCTAAAATTTTTTAGAATTTTTGGAACTCGTTTGCTATTTTTTCGAGATTTATCCTTTTGAATTTCTACATAGTGGGCTCGGGATTCAACCATTTTGCAAACGAACTCCAAATCAAGATTTTATTTCGCCAATCTCTTCCAAATAATTTAAAAATGAGATTTGAAAATATTTAGAATTTTTGGAGCTCATTTGCTATTTTTCCCAAATTTTCTAATTTTGCCCTTTTGCCTTCAAAGCCCGGTTTTGTTCAAAACAAGTCCGATTTTCAGATTTTCTATTCCTGGGCCTTTTTCATATATTGAATTGGAGCTGGACTGAAAACACCCAATTTTTAAGATCAAATTCCCTTCCGTTTTGATTTTTCCTCTTTTCAGTATCGGGAATCTCCTCGTTTTTCTGTTTTTCCTCCAATCGGTTCTTTTCTCGGAATTACTTCAAACTAAGCCTTGTTCTATCCTTGTTTACTCACTCCTCATCAATTAGGGCTTTAGTTTTACCAAATTGGGCCATTTCTACAATTTTCCCAATTTCACCAAAATCCACCAAAAAACCCTAATTCTCGGTTTTCTTTCGAATTGACTTTTCCTTCAATTTTTCCTTAAAGTAGCTTCTCTATTACCCGTAGTCAGTGCTTATCTTTCATTTGGAACTTTCAATTCTAACTAATTTAATTGTTTAAGCACTTTTCACCAAAATTTTTGAACTAGGGGTTCTTTTCTACTGAATCTCTGTAACCCAACTTTCGAACTCCATATCTTTCAATGTAGACCTCAGATTATCAAAATTCTTTCACCATTTTTCAATTGAACTTCAAATCTTGATTTTTAAAGTGGGTTGACTTTTTTAGTAGTTGACTTTCGGGGTAGACTTTTTCAAGTTTGACTTTTTATGTTTGCTTTCTTAAACTAAGTCGCGGAGTACCACCTGCAGGATGAGAAAAGTCTTTTTGCATTCTGAAACATCAATTTAGGAAGAAAACATACCTGTTTTAATGGTCCGGACAATATTAGGTGTCTACATGGATGATCAATGTAGAGATGATATTAAACTAAGAACTCAATGCTTGCCTTTTATCGATCAAAACTTGGATGAAAATATTCCTAGTACCAGTACATAAGTTTAGTGGGTTCGCGAAGATGTCGATGAAGACATTTATGAAAAAACTAAATTTAGTAAGATTATTTTGACACAAATACTGTGTAAATAATATGGTATTATACATTGAATATTTTATTATTAATGTTCATTACATTATAATATTTTATTCTTAAGCTAATGTTATTTACTTAACATTGTTGCAGATAGCATGTCGAGGAGAAGATTAAAGACTATGAATATCATTCACATTGGTTCAGAACCGGTAGGTGCTGATGTTGAGGGCAACACTAGTGTGATGTCTTTGGAGATGCTGAAGGCTTTTACTCTAGATGGTAACACAGAGTTGCCTACTGGAAATACGATTGCAGAAGCTTTAGTTCATACAAACTTGAATACAAGTATCGTGTTACATTGTAAAAGTACACAATATACTTTACCAAAAAAAGTTGGACAGTTGCTAATATATTTGATTTTGTATAGTTGATAATAGTGGACAATGCAAAACTCGAGGTTGTACCACATTAAAGGAGTTATGGGCACTACCTCCTGAAGTGCGTATTGTTGTTTCAGCAAATAATGAGCAGCAGCCAATTGGTCCAGAAGCACAACTATTGGCTAGCTTTCTTGGCATGATTGCTTGAAAAGGGATAAAGTGTCCAATTCATATGAAACATGGCATGATGTGCCGAATAATGACAAGGTCGAGATCTTAAAGTTTATTGAGGTACTAGTATAAGCGTGATTGCATTAATTTTGAAATTGTATTTATGATCGAAACTAACGTTGTATAACTTTTTCATTTCAGTCAAAATTTTCTTTGCAAATTCCAACATCATTTGTATTGAAGTCATTGGGGAAAAAATGGAAAGACTATAAACATGACTTGAATAAAAAGTATTTCGATCAAAATACTGATTCTGCTGTCATATTACGAACCCTACCGCGTGGTGCAGTTATGTGGCAGAATGAGAGATTAGTTAGATTCTGGTATTCAAGAAAAGGAGATGTGGCATTTATAATTTATTTTTGTCATTTCTTTTAGTACTTTTTATAATACAATTGTATGAAATATGTATACATTATTAATATTTGTGTCTAATGTACATGAACGAGAATGGATAGGGGTTTGCAGTAGAAAGCAATAGAAATACAGTCATACAAGTGGATCAAAAAGATTTGCCAGAAAAGCTAATGAAAAAGTAAGTTTTCATTTATAATTTATTATTATCTTAGTGTTAAGTACATTTGATCCCGTAATAGGACAAAATTGTCAAACAGTCCGTTTAGCTCACTTTAAGTCTCATAAAAGCATAAAAATGTCAAACATACAATGTTAGTGTATTTTTGCACGTAAATAGCTCGAGTGTATTATATTATAGTTGTTTTGTCAGATAATTATTTGTTTTCAATTGTTTTAATACAATTTAGTATTAATTATTATTATTTTGTAGGAAGCTGAGCGGGGGAAAAACATTGGAGGAGTTGAACTATTTCAATTAACTCATGTAGTAACCTAATTTTGTCAGGGTCATACTTGGATTAAATCCAAATCACGTCTTTTGGTCAAAATTTGAATGAGGACCAAATTCATAAATTCTCTCCACTTGGTAATTTTTATCATTTTATTTATTTTATTTTTTATCGGGCTTGGAGACCCAGAAAACATTTGGGCCTGCTGGCCAAGTAGGTCAATCGGGCCTGCTGGCCAAGCAAGCCCATCGGGCCTGTTGGCCTAGTAGGCCATTTGGGCCTACTAGCCAAGCAGGCCAGTGGCCTAGACAGGCCCATGCAGGCAGCCTGGCCACCCTTACCCAGCCAGGCCACCAGGATTGCTGCCCTACACCTGCTGCCAGGCAGCAAGCAGCACAGCCCTCCAGCCAGCCTCCCTCAATAGCACGCCACCACCCACGCCCCTACCCTACTACTTGCAAAGCCCCAGCAGTAGGCCACTTCCCCACACACGCCACAATCCCACTCAACGGCCTATCCACCTGCACACGGCAACCCTAGCAATAGCCAACCACTCCCTACACCACCCATATAAACCCTAGGCCACTTCCCCACACACTCCACCACCCTAACACTGAACCCCTCACCTTTATAAAAAAAAAAGCTCGATTCCCACCCCAAGCCTAACCCCCTACACTGGTTCTCACCCCACACCAGCTCTCACCCCTGACCAGAACATCAACAACAAACCACAAACAAAATAAAAATAAAACAAAACAGCAGCAACAAAATACAACCAAAACCGAATCTAGCAAACCCCCCAAAAAAAAGAGAAAAAAATAACAAAAGAAAACCACAATAAAAAACGAAAAGTTTTCCCTAGATCTATAGAGTTTAGTTGGTTTTAGGGGAAAACCAAGGCCAAAACGAGAAAGATGGGAAGAAAAGGAGTGAACAGGAGAATTTTAAGAGAAATAGACCACCGACGAGTGACGGCCGGCACGGTGGCTCAACCGTCGATTTTTGGAAATTCTAGAGAGAAGGGAGAAGGTAGGGAGCTAGAGAGAGAGAGAGAGAGGAAAGGCTGAAATGAAAAAAAAAAATTGGGCTTAAATAGAAGATGAAAATAGGGAAAAGGGTCTGCACGTGTACCCGGATTCGACCCGTGATCCGCATGCCTGACCCGGTTTAGGTAGGGAAGAGAAAAAAAAAGAAAAAGGAAGAAAGGAAAATAAAAAGGAAGAAAAGAAAAGAAAATGAAAGGAAAGGGCCAACAAGCCCATCACAGCAGACCAGCCCACCAATTCTGGGTCTAAGCTCTATTGGATTTGGGTCAGGCTTGAAAACAAATTGGGTAAAATTTATCTTTTTTTTTGTTTTTTTGTTTTTGTTTATCATTTATTTAAATGTTGTAGCATGTTTTAATACATTTTATTATTTGTGGTTATTTGTTTGAATGTTTTAGCATGTTTTAATATATTTTATTACTTGTGTTATCATTTATTTAAATGTTGTAACATGTTTTAATATATTTCATTATTTGTGTTTTAATGTTGTAGCATGTTTTAATATATTTTTTTATTTGTGTTTATTATTTATTTAAATATTGTAGCATGGTTTTAATATTCTTATTTATTGTGTTTTAATGTTGTAGCATGTTTCAATATATCTTATTATTTATGGTTATTATTTATTTAAATGTTGTAGCATGTTTTAATAAATTTTATTATTTGTGTTTATTATTTATTTAAATGTTGTAGCATATTTTAATATATTTTATTATTGGTGTTCATTATTTGTTTAAGTGTTGTAGAATATTTTAGTGTCATAAAATATGGGTTTGTTGTAGAAGGTTTAAAATATTATAACGGAAATTAATTTTAATAAATAAACATTAGAATAAAAATGATTACTTGTTTTGTTTTTAAAAAAAAATCTCTAAAATGAATTAATTTTTGGGAAAAGTTAAAGTATTAATTTTTCCTTAAAATATTTAGAGTAAAGATAATTAATAGGATGTTACCAAAAGTATTGGGGTGTTCCAATAATTATTTTTATATAGATGACTTTTGTTTTTTAAAATAAATAATAAATTGGAAATATGTATGTGTTTTTTTTTTAAATGAAGGGGATAAATTATTTAATTCATATGTGTTGCATTTTTTATCTGTTGCACCATGTGCACTCATGCAAGGATGAAAATGAATGCGGATTACCGACGATGAAATTCGAAGGATGTCATAGTAATGATTCCTTAGATATCCCGAGGTGAGGGAATCTCGTTAGATATCACCACAAGTAGTGGGAGTATTTGGCAACTTTCTCAATACGAAAAATTCGTTTTCATTATGGAAATGATCAAAACATAATAAATAAAAAAAAAATGAATATTTACATGCTTGATATTTTTTCATGCTCATGTTTTTAAATGATATGCCTCATATGTTTAATCGTATAATTATGTATTTAACCACATGTCTTATATGCTTAATCATGTGCATCTCATGCCTAAATATTTGCATCATATGCATTTAAATAAAAAAGAGTGAACGGAAATTACCGGCGACGGAATTCGAAGGATATCATAGTAATGATTTCTAAGATATCCCGAGGTGAGAGAATCTCGTTAAATACTACCAAAAGTATAGAGAATATTTAATGAATATTCTCGATAAAAGATTTGTGTTAACTTTCATTTTCAAAAAAATAATAACAATTCTTTTAAAAAAAAAATGAAAATCATGTTTTGAAAAATAAATAAAAAGAAGATTGATTTTAAATACCAATGTCGAGTCCATTAAATCGAGGTTTAGAATAATACATGATTAAATAGAACCATTTTTTATCGGGCGTCGTGGGGATGCTAATACCTTCCCCACACTTAATCGTACTCCCGAACCCGTCATGATTTTTCTCTGGTTTTCAATCGCAGATTTCAAAATTATATTTTTAAAAGGTTTTAGTTAATTTTAAAATCTTTTTTCAAAGATAATTTTTCTTAGGTGCCCAATCACACCTAACAGAAAAAATTGGTGGCGACTCCATTTGTTTTTTTTTAAAAATCATCTAGCGGTCCAAAAACCATTATGACAACTTGGCGACTCTACTGGGAACTTTTTTGAGAGTCGAGCCATTAACTAATTATGAATTATCCTAAGCTTTGATTTAATGGATTTAGTTTATATCTAATTTTTAATTTTAAATATTTTTTTTACATCCATATTTTAATTATTGCATTTTTCTGTTATTTATTTTACGTCGTTTTTTTTTTCTTCGTATTATCATTGTTAATAATTGTGGGGCATCTAGGATAGGAGTTTTGAATTGAGTAAATGGTGGTTTGTTCCTTCCCACACACTTTCACACGCATTTGCATAACATGAAGCCTTTATACCCGGGTTTTCGTCATTTTAGGTGGAAGTAAAGTAACTACGCTCTCGTGAGGTGATAACCTCTGCATGGGCTAGCGAAACACTTCCAGAGTAATAAAGTACCTACGCTTTCGTGAGGTGATAACTCCGCATGAGCCTGGATAATATACTCCAACAAATTGAACCCGTTTAAATCAGGGTGTCTTACTAGCCTTCACGGGCAATAGTGAGGAGCAATTTGGGGCCTTTTAGAACCCGATTCAACCTCATATAGTGAACCATATGAAGTCAACCATAGGTAGAGCCATTCTCGTCTTTTGTAGAAATTACCAAAAATTAAGAACACGAGGGAACTTCTTCTTGCGAAAACTTGTAGATAAAGTCAATAAAACAGGAAATCAGTATTCTTTAATTTTTTTTAGAAGTTTTTTCAATTTTTTTTCTTTCCCTTATTATTTTGAAAAATAAATTAAAAAAATTGTTTCATACTCATGTCTTTGTTATACATATTTAAAAAATGGAAGTTTTTGTAGTTATTTTTCTCTAATAAAAAAGGGAAAAGGATTTCTTCTTTAAAAAATATAATAAATAAAAAATGATTGTAAAAAAAAAAGAGAAAAGAGAGTTTTTTACTCGAGTTGTAAAAAATTTTTTTTTTGTCCTGATCTTTGAGAAAATATGAAAATATATGAGAAGGAATAATTTTTAAGATCTCTTTCCGAGGATTAGGAAAAAAGTCATTGGGTTCCATAAAAAAATGCATCGAAAAAGAGTCAAGCAAAGATGAATATATTTTGAATCGTTTATGATTTGGTGAAAATCTCAAAAAAAAATAAATAAATAAATGTCGTTGAAAAATTCTAAGATAATTAAAAAAAAGGTGATGTTAGGATCATCTTTTCCTTAATCTTTTCGTTGCATTTTGCATAAGATTCATATCATTTGTGGCATTGTACATATGAAAATTCATTTCTTCAAGCATCTTTGCATTTCATACATTTCATTAGTCCATCATCATTACATTCATGCATTTGTGAATAGGTCATGCAAAATTATCATCATATGTTCGGTTTCATTTCTGTCAATAAATAAAGTGTGATAACATTGAACTTATTTATTAGTTGCATCAAAGAGGTCCAAGATATGGGGAATGGATTGGAGGAATGAATTGATATTTTGAAGTGCAATCAGGAAGAGTTTGGGCATGATATCCGAGATGTGAAAGAACAACTCTCTAAGTTGATGAAAATGGTTGAAGATATTTACAAAGCCAAAGGGGAATCCTCTCAAAGGTCTTCCTCGCCTTCGGTGCAACCAAACCTTGAGAAACAATCGAGCCCAGATCGAAATATCCGTGTTGAATCCTGCATTTGTTAATGCCATCCACATAAGGATTTAAGCCTGTACGAAGTTGTGGACAGTATTGTGCGAATGGTCGAGTTTGAAGACTTACAGTTCAAGAAAGATCTCCAAATTCCACCCAATCCTTACATACTATTCCAGATCTGAACTCATGCCCTTGTTCTGCTAACATCCAACCTTATTCTAAGACAACCAACGAGAGGCCTTCGGGTCCATCCCTACCACCAAAAATTGGCTCAAATTCATACCCGTGCCCTCGTCCTACCAACTTTCAATCATCCCATCAGGTACATGGGATAGGAACCTCGAGCTTTGTTCAACCTTCAAGGACCCAATATCCAAATCCATATCCTTACCCCGTTATCGTTTGACCATCTTTTCATCCAACTATTCCAGTTCAAGCCTTTGCACCATAACTAAATGCCTCAACTCCTAGTCTGTATGTCACCTAGAAACAACCCAAGAGAAAGGCACATAGACATTTTGATCCTATTCCTATCATCTATAAAGAACTCCTTCCTAGATTTATCCAAGGCTATCTTGTTGCTTGTATGCCTATAGAACCCCTGCACCCACCATATCCTAAGTGGTACAACCCGAACGCAAGATGTGACTATCACGGAGGAGTTGATGGACTTAGCATTAAAAACTGTGAGGCTTTCAAGCACAAAGTGCAATCTCTTATAGATGCCAAGTGGTTCGATCCAACAGTGCTAATTGATCAAGGACTTGGAAAGGTCATTTAGGATTAGGAGATTGATGGTGATGATGTAGTAGGACTTTGGTATTTTATGATATAGCAGGACTTTGATATTTTTAGTAGCCGACTCTTATAGCCTTAGAATAGGAAAAATAAAATGATTGCAAAGACGGTTTTAACCATTTTCCAGATTTTGTAAACATGGATTATGTCTTTTGAAGAATTGAATGGAAATGAATTAATTATGCTTTGAATTTACGAGATTTTGATGATTAAGTTCCTCCGATTCTTATCCCCTCTGTGGTATCTTCCCCTGCATTCACATTCAATCAATTTCTTCTCCTATCATGCATCTTATCCATTCATTGACATTAAGTTCATCTGTGCATAACAATGGCTCCATCGATGCCAATGATAGAGAAGTCGATATTGTCATCAATGATTTTCGATTTCTAAAGGCAAATAAAAAAGGGATTTTTCTCAATCCCCTAAAATAAAAAGCCATGATGAGAATGAATATTGATAGAGTTCATGTATGCTCTCTAAAGGTAGCTTTCGGTTTTTGTTTCTTTAAGATAACACCAAAAAGTGAAACAGAAGAATATTCTACTATTTGATTGGATCAAATAGAACAAGTGCAGAAGGAGAAAGCTGAACGATCCTCGCAGATGATACAAATGGCTCAAGGAATTAGAAAAATGAGAGAAATTGAGGGAGAACATTTTACACAGAAAAATAATCAACCTCAAGAGTGTGGCAAATTGGGAAAGAATGTTCAAGTCCAGATTTTTGATCAGGTTCATTCACAGCAAGTTCTGAGCCAAAGGGCAGAAATACCTCAAGAGTACAACCTATTGGAGGAAAGGATTCGAGCTGTTGAAGGTGGAGATGAATTTAGTTTAAAGAAGTTACTTTTGATCCCCGATGTGGTCATCCCTCCGAAATTCAAAGTTCCAGAATTTGAAAAATATGGACTTAAGTGCCCTAAAACACATTTGGCCGCATATTGTCTAAAGATGGTGGGGCATGAGCATGATGAAAAATTGCTTATCCATGTTTTCCAAGAAAGCCTGACAGGGGCAGCATCTAAATGGTATTTTTAGCTGGAAGAGGCCAGGTGCACACATGGAGAGACTTATCTTAGGCATTCTTCAAACAATACAAGCACATGTTTGAAACGGTTCCAGATCAATTGACCCTCCAAAATATAAAAAAAAAAGAGCACAATGAGAGCTACAAAGAATATGCTTGTAGATGGAAAGATGTAGCCTCCCAAGTCCGACCACCTCTTACCAATAGAGAAATGAATGCTCTGTTTGTGGATACTCTCCCATATCCATACTGTAGACACCTAATTTTTTCTGGGCTCCTAAATCAGGTACATTTTCTTCCCAAAATTGATGTTTCAAAATACTAAAAGGCTTTTCTCATCCTGTAAGTGGTACTTCGAGGCTTAGTCTAAGAAAGCAGACAAAAAAAGTAAACTATTGAAAAAGACAACCCACTTTCAAAATCAAGATTTGAGGTTCAATTGAAAAATGGTGAAAGAATTTTGATAATCCGAGGTCTACATTGAAAGATATGGAGGTCGGAAGTTGGGTTACGGAATCTCAGTAAAAAAGAAACCCTAGTTCGAGAAATTTGGAAAAAAATGCTTAAACGATCAAATTGGTCAGAATTGAAGGTTCCAAATGAAAGATAAGTACTGACTACAGGTAATGGAGAAGCCACTTGAAAGAAAAACTGATAGAAAAGTCAATTCGGAAGAAAATCGAGAATTAGGGTTTTTTGGTGGATTTCGGTGAAATTTGGAAGAATTGTAAAAATGACCCGATTCGGTAGGACTAAAGCACCTAATTGATGAAGAGTGATTAAACAAGGATAGCCCAAGGCTCAGTTTGAAGAAAATCTAAAAATCGGACTTGTTTTGAGCAAAACCGGGTTTCGGAGGCAAAAGGGCAAAATTGGAAAATATGGAAAAAATAGAAAATGAACTCCAAAAATTCTGAAAATTTGAAAATCTCATTCTTAAATCATTTCAAAGAGATTGATGGAAGAAAATCTTGATTTGGAGTTCATTTGCAAAATGGTGAAGTTCGGGTGCATAAAAGGGGCAATCTCGAAAATAAATCCAAATAAATAGCAAATGGACTCGAAAAATTTTGAAAACTTCCAGAATACAATTTTTTATTATTTTGGAAGTACTTAAAAAACTAAAATTTGAATTTGGAGTCGGTTTTCTATTTATTTAAGTTCGGGGGGCAAAAAAGTCATTTCACCAAAGAAATCAAAAAGGGCAAATTCGTAATTAAGAAAAATATGAAAGAAGAAGGAATTGCTGGGATTTTTTATTCTCTTGGTCAGCCAGCATAGAGGAGAAGAAGGAAGCTTGAACAATTTAATTCCCTAGTCACTATCAAGCCACATGCTATCACTAACACCTTGCAAATGGTCCCACCTTTCATCCAATGGCTTAGGTGCCTTGTAGGAAAGTTGAATGCACCATCCAATGGCCAAGTTTAAATACCAAAATGGCATTTTTATTTGTCATAAAAGAACCCTCATCTAATGGCCAAGAATGGAAGAAAAAAGATGAGCACAATTCATCCAAGGGTGAGCATCAATTTGGTTGAGCAAGGGAGTGCATGGGATTATCTCTTTTCATCCAATGGCTTAGGCCATATACAAGGGCTGAGTACTCATGTTGAGGTATGTATTTAATCTACAAGATGTCATTTTTATGTTGGCTTCATCCAATGACCAAGAATGAATGAGCACAACTCATCCAAGGATAGGCATTCAAGAGGGGCAAGCAAGTGAGTGCATGGGATTGGTCCTCTTTTGCATCTAATGGCTAAGGTTACTACAAGGGCTGAGTACACATCTTAAGGGCTGCTATCAATTTGCAAGATGACATTTTTATGTTGTCATCAAAATATCTTAATCTAAAGGCCAAGATTAGAGGAGAAAAAAATGCAATTCCCATCCAAGGGTGAGAGGCCATTTCGGCCAAAGCTAAAGGGAGGGGGAGAGTTTCATTTTTTCAGGGTTTTTTTGGCTGGAAAACAGTAGCTAGTTTGGCAAGAAAAAAGGTTTTGAAAGAAAGTAAAAAACAGTTTTCATTAGAGAGTTTGAAGGTAGTCATCTCTACCAAGCTCTAACCTAGCTTTCTTCTTCATTTTCATGGTGTTTTCTTGATTTTTCCATGTTTTACTACAACATTTTTCTTAGAAATAAAGTTTTTTAATGTTTACTCATGTTTTCATCTTCTTCTTTAAAATGGTGGAAACAATTTTTTTTCTTAGAGTTTCATGCCATGGCCGAATGGCTCACTTTTTCTGCCTTGTTCTTGTTTCTTTTTTTCTTTCTTGCATGTTGTTGTGAAAACTGATTTTTACAAGTTTTTTTTAGAGTATTTTAAGGTTCTGATTTTTTCAAAATATGAAGCAAAAAAGGTTGAAATAGCTACATGATCTTGGCTAAACCAAGTGACCATGATTAAGAGAGGCTATACCCATTTTTACCTAATATGAAGCTTACCTATTTTCTGTTTTACATGGATTATTTTTTTTTTTGTTGAGATGGAAGGCTTCATGATCTTGGTAAGACCAAGTGATTATGGTTTGGTGAGAGGTTATGCCCATTTGATACCATAGAGCTTAACTTTCCTTGTTATACTTACTTGTTTTGCTTATAATTTTTGCATGTCTATGTTAAATCTTGTGTACACATTTTCTTTACATTATTTTCTATGCTATATTTGTTATATTTCATTTCCATGCTTGATATTGCATCCTTGCATATTTGGCCATTGTTGTTCATATATCCATGTTGTGCATTTTTTTTAGGTACCATGTATTACATGTTTGTATTCTCATAGTTTTGTTTCATGCATATTCGGTCATTCCATTTTGTATGCCATGTATGTATATTTTTCTTTTGCTTCTTAGCTTGTTTATATCTCCATGTTCTATTTTTGTATGCCATGTGCTTATGAAAATTCTAAGATAAAAATGTCATCATATTGATCCATGACCATTCGGCAATACCATGTTTGTTTGCCTTACATGTGCATTTTTCCTTTTGTGTCTTAGCTTGTTTGCATTTCCATGCCAAGAGCTTGTGCATTATGATTTTGGTATGTTATATACTATTTGAAAATTTCATGTCATTATGCATTTTAATATGATTTATCATGTATTTATGCCATTTATTAAATAGGATTGCATTAGAGTCTCATATGATCATTTGGCCTCTTCATGCACCCCTTGCCTTGTCATGTATTTGCATTTTGTTTAGGTAACATGCTTTGCATTGTCATATTTTGAAATTGAGTATTAGTTGCTGTTTGTCCCAGCATTGACATTAGTTTCATGAGTCATTGTATGTACATAGTATTGCTATGCATGTTCATTATATTTTAGGTCTAGGCCATATTGGTATTGCCATGTATATTGAATCTTAAATCACATTGATATTTTTCATGCATTAATATGCTATTTAGGTTTTAGGTCACATTCATTTTCATACACATTCATAACATATTAGGTTCTAGTCACATTTATATTATCAAGCATTGTATGCATATAGAGTTAGGATAGCATTTATTGCCATGCAAATTCATGCTAGGCATTTAGGTTGCCATGAATTGTCATGCATTCCCTTTACAATTTAGACCTTTAGATCATGCATTTCATACATTTCATTTGCTTTATGTTCATGTATTCCATGTCATTTCCACTTGATTTGTGACTTAGGTCAATTAATGGCTCAAAGTCATGCTCCCTTGAGAATACTTGTGGAAAATTAAAGAATTGTCAAATTGGTTATTCTATCTTTGTGATTTTTTTACTTAGCCAATTTTTTGTCCAAAGTTTTTAAATGTTTAGCTACTGTCCTTAGGTCTTTAGGATGATTTCCAAAAATTTCTACTTTGTTTTTTTGAATGAATTTATCAAAGGTAAAAAATGTGTTTCAACAAACAATTTTTCTCACCCAGTACTCGAACATCTCCAATTTTTCTGGGTAGTCATCTTCAATCAGAAAATTAATCCAATTTTTTATCATGTATATTTACATGTTCTGAGTCTCCAGTATTTTTTTAGAAGTTTTTAAATTTTTAAAAATAGGCTAAAAAAACATGTGGCAAAACCGGAAAGTAGAGGCATATTTGAAATCAAAAGGGGAATAATGGTTGAATTTGGTTAAGGCATTTAGAAGGGGTTGGGTAGAAGTTTTAGCTACTGTCTTAGGGTAGTTTCTAAGCCTTTTTAAACCTTCAAAATGATTTTATAAATCTCGGATTAAGGGTAGTTAAGTTCGAGATTTTAAACTTAGGAAATTAGAGCCATTTTAAAAGGGTTTGGTAAGGGTTTTAATTTTTATTCAAATTTTCCTCAAAATTATTTTCAAACAATCACGAAGTTTTTTTTTTAGAAAATATAATTTGACATATTTTCCTAAGGTAGCTGGATATCTTTTTAGATATACGGATTTCTTTAATTAAAGGAAAAATATATATTTTCATGCATTGCATTTTCCATGTTCATGCATTTTATTTAAATGTGTGATTTTTGCTATGATATTTTCCATGATATTATTATTATTTAAATTCATATTTTGTGATCTTATATCTATTTGCCATATGATTTTGAATGTTTCTTGATATCTTATATATATATTTTTTATTTATTCTTGTCATATTGTTTAATATATACTATGTCCATGCATTATTACTTTTATTTTCATGCATATTATATGTTAGCATTATTTTAATTCCATGTCATATCTTGTCATTTAGATCATATTCCATGTCATTTAGGTTATTTTATTTATAATATGCCATGTCATTTAAAATATGCCATATCATTTAAAATTGCCATGTCATTTAAATCATTTCATATCATTTAGGATATACCATGATACTTAGGATTTTTTCATTTTTCCTAGAATATACTATGTCATTTGAATTATGTCATATCATTTAGGTTGCATTATATTATCTAGATTTGCCATGTCATTTTGTTTATATCATACATGTTCATGTTCATATTTTTAAATATTTTAAAAAAAGATAATGATTTTCAATAAAAATAAAAATATTCCCGAGTTAAAATAATTCATGAGTTCTCTACCGGGTTTGCTAGGGGGAATATCATCAATTATCATTAATAATGGAATATCTTTCTTTCAAAAAACGAGAATGATTCGGAAAGTTTTCTAAATAAATAAAAATTCCTATATTTTGCCAATTTTGTTGGGGAATATAAGAAATTAATAAATTTCAGATCATTTTCAATTAAAAATGGAATTATTTTTCTTAAAATTGGGAATTAACTTGAAATACTAAATTAAAAACCAACCTTTTTTTAACAAGACTTGAGATAACACATGATTAATAAGGTACCGTTTTATACGGGCGTTGTGGGGGTGCTAATCCTTCCCCGCACGTAACCGAGTCCCGAACCCAATTCTTTGATTTTCTCTGGTTTATAACTCAGACTTGAAATTGGTTTTAAAAATGTTTTAATTAATTTTAAAATATTTTATAAAACCGGTTTTAATAGATGGCCGATCACACCTAGCTAAAAAAGATTGGTGGCGACTCCAAGTCTTTTTACGAGGCCATTTTCATACCCTCGACCTTTTATTTCAATCTAGAGAATTTAAGTCGTCTTTTTCTCTTCTTCTGTTTCTTCCCTCACTCGAACGGGTCCCCTGTGATCCGGGATCACGTATCGAATGCTTGACGACTCCACTGGGGAACTTTTAGAGAGTCAGGCATAGAATTAGTTGTGTGTTATCAAAGTCTCGGTTTTGTTGGTTTAATTGGTATTTAATTTTAATTCCCATATGTTTTTTTAAAAATAAAAGAGAATTTTGAAAATAATAAAATGTTTTTGAATTTGATCATCGTCATATGCATGCATATTATTATCTGTTCTCTAGTTATTTTGTTTCGTATATTTATATGTTTGCTTGACCGATGCTTTACATTGTTTGGTTTTAGTGGGGTATTTAGAATAAGGGGTGTAGAATAGGTGGTGACAGATTTGTTTTGTTCCTCCACACACACTATATTTGCATTTGCATAACATGAATCCTCTACCCGGGTTTCGTCCTTTTAGGTGGGAGTAAAGTAACTACGCCTTCGTGATGATCCTCCGTATGGGCTAGTGAAACACTTTCGGAGTATAAAGTACCTAATGCCTTCGTGATAATCCTCCGTATGGGCATAGGAAAATTTACTCTAACGAATTGAACCCGCTTTTATCGGGATGCCTTAGTAGCCTTCACAGGCGACAGTGAGGAACAATTTGGGGCCTTAAAACCAATTCACCTTTATATAGTGTACCTAGGCGAAGCCATGCCGAATTTCTGTTAGATACCGAAAATAGGAACACATGGAAGGACATTTCTAAACCTTTTATTACCTATTTTACACTTTGAATAAGTGTGGTAGATCGGGCAACGATGTACATACATTGCCCGTAATAAATGTGATAATCCCCCCTAAAGGCACTGTGATACCTGTATAAGTAGATATTTGTTGGGGAAAATGTTCATTAACTCTTTAAAAAAAAAAATCCTTTTTCAAGCTTTTTTGCATTTTACACATTTCATGCATGTGTGAATAAGAGCATGTATATTTTTGGGTGTATTATTGATCTCGTTTTTTTTGCAATAAATGAATGGTGATAATAATCTCATTTGATGATTTCATAAAACCGTTAGTGTCACATGAACATTTGCATATTGTACCATAGTAGGATCCACTACCCCGAAATTCTTTTGAAAATAATATGATTGGTTTTTCATAGAAAAAGACATGTTTCAAAAAATCATAAATTTGGAGGGAAATCTTGCATAATGAGATTTTTGAATAATCAAGATTTAGGTCCCACCAATTTCGTGTAATCATTGGTTAATTTATTTGTGTCATTTTGACATCATGTCATAGTCCTAACATGCATGGTTATTCATTGTAGAATACATTTGTTATATACATGGTCATTATTTGTACTTACCTTTGTATTAATTCATTTATTCTTCGCATATATCATTTTGACATCATAGCATGCATGGTCATTCATTGTAGAATACATACATGCTCATTATTTGTATATACTTGTGCATCAATTTATTCATTTTTTAAATGCATCATGTTGGCATTAGATCGCATCCATAGCATACATAGTCATCATAATTTCCCTGTATATGTTCATGCACTAATCATCAGTATATTCATGCACATAGGAATAGAGCATGTATATTCATAATTGTATTCTTAATCTCATGACATTTTCATTTGCATGAAAAAGGTTCGGGATATGAGGAAAGAATCAGAGGAACAATTGGGTGCTTTGGAACGAAATCAAGAGGAATTTCGACATGAACTCCGGGAGTTGAAGGAACAGCTGGTCAAATTGCTGAAAATGTTTGAGGATATGGGTAGGAGTAAAGGGGAACTTTCTCAAGGCTCTGCATCGTCTTCGGATCAACCAAAATCATTAGGTCTAGAACATACAATCCTTGCTGGATCTTGCACTTGTCAATGGTACAAAGGTTGCAATCCTGATGAAATTATGGACAAAATCGTGAAAATGATTAAACCTGGAAGCCTGATACCAAAGATAGAAACCTTGGATCCTGTACCATACCTGCAAATTGTTCTAGGTCCAAACCAATGTCCCCACCCTACTATGGTGCAATCGTCTATTGGGATGATCATTACGGGACCCATGAATCCCACTCCATCACCACCAATTGGCAGTTCATATTGCTTCCCTCATCAATCACCTTATCCAGCATCCAGGATAGGAATCTCGAACTATGTACAACCTCCAAGGGTCCTGTGTCCAAATCTATATCCTTACATGCTATTCCGCCACGTCTCCATGTAGACACTCTGGTTTGGACCTTAGTGCCACCACCAAGTGCCCCAACTTCTAGGCCATGTGTGACTAAGAAACGACCCCAGGATAAGACCCGGAGGCATTTTGATCCCTTTCCAATCAGCTATCGAGAGCTTCTCCCTATACTGATCCAAAATCACATCGTTGCATGTGTCCCATTGAAACCCTTGTTACCACCATATCCAAAGTGGTATAATCCAAATGCAAGATGTGATTATCACTGTGGAATTGTTGGCCATAGCATTGAAGGCTGTATAGCATTCAAAAAGAAAGTGCAATCTCTTATAGATGCCAAGTGGTTGGATCCAACAACACTGATTGATATAGGGCTTGGAAAGCGTCATTAGGATTGGGAGATTTACGGTATTGAGGTGGAAAGACTTCAGTCTTATATGATGTAATAGGATTTCACTTTTTCATTAGCCGGCTCTTATAGCCTTAGGATGCTAGGAAGAATAAAATACTTGTAAAGACAGTTTTAACTACTGCTCAGATTTTGTAAACATGGTTTATACCATTGTGAACATTGGTATGGGAATGAATTGACTATGCTTCAAATTTATGAGATGTTGATGATTAAGTTCCTCTGATTCTTATTTCCTCCATTATATCTTCCCCTTTGCATTTTGCATCCGATCAATTATTTGTCATACCATACATTCATACATGTATCATGTTAGCATCGGGTTACATTCATGACAAACATAGCCAGCATGATTTCTCTATATATGCTTATGCATTAATCTGTCATATTAACATCATGATGCATTCATGACACACATGGTTAGCATGATTTTCTTTGTATATACTCTGTATCAATCATTCATTGTTTGGATGTATCATAATTGACATTGTGTTGCATTCATAGGGTATATGATCATTCATTAGGAAATACGCTAAAATGTACATGATCATTCATTGCATATATCCATGCGTTGATTTGTTTATTCTTTGCTAGCAACATGTTGGCATCGTGATTGCATTTATTACATACATGGTCAGCATGTTTCCACTATATATGTCTACACATCATTTTTTTTATTCTTCATATGCATCAAATGACAATCATGGCTCATTCATCATGACATATATTTGGGGAAAATAAAACAGAAGTTGGCTTGGCTTTAGGAGTCTTTGAAAGAATTTCCATTTCAAATCAGAGGTATAAGAAGTATTGAGTACCTTTTTAATACAGGCTAGTGCTATAGAGGATGAACAAGTTGACCGAATGGAAAAAATGGAAAGGGAGCAGAAAGAATTGCGAGAACAGCTAGCAAAGTCTCAAGTAGAATCTAAGGATTAGATGAACAAATTGATGGAGCTAATGTCCGCCGTAATCAAGGGAAAAGGATACACTAAAAACTTTATCGCCAGGAAAGGGTTAGAGGCACAAAAGGGTCAGAATGAGGTCGTAATGATTGATGCCCAGAACACAGTTAACCCCGTCAATATCCTAAACTCAGATGATCCAGCTGAACAGGCAAAGTTGATAATGGTTGCAATAAATGAGGTTGAGTTGTCAGATTCTCAAGGGAAATATCAGTTTTTAAATGAAAGGCTCCGGGCAGTAGAAAGTAAAGATGTATTTGGGAGTTTAGATGCGAAAGAACGATGTTTGGTCCTCGATTTAGTCATTCCTCTTAAGTTAAAGATCCATGACTTTGTGAAATATGACGGGACGATCGATCCGTCAGCTCACATCACTATGTTCTGCCGGAAGATGACAAGTCATATAGATAATGATAAGCTTTTGATTCACTGCTTTCAGGATAGCCTCAGCGGGTCCGCAATTAGGTTGTATAGTCAGTTGAGCAAGGATCAGATTCGCTCTTGGAATAACCTGGCTAGGGTTTTTCTAAACCAGTACAAGCATATGATCGACATGGCACTTGACTGTCTCACCTTGCAAAATATGAAAAAAAGAGCTACTGAGAGCTTCAAAGAATATGCGCAACGATGGATGAGCCTGGCCGCCCAAGTACGATTGCCCTTAACTCAGAAGAAAACTACTGTCATTGTTGTTAATACACTACAGGCCCCGTACTATGATATACTTGTCGGCAACACCACGAAGAATTTTTCAGACATGGTAATTTCAGGGGAGATGATTGAGAATGCTATCAAGGATGGGAAAATTGAAAAAGAACATTCAATACCAAGAGAAATGGGGCATCTATAAAGAAAAAGGAAGATACCCAAGTCGTGGAAGGCTTTGCCCCGCCTCCCCATTTCTCCTCGTATCAGCCATTTTACTCTACCCTGAACAATGTCTCTCAAGGTTCTTATCCCTACCAACCAATGACTGCAACTACACCAGAATTTACATCTGCCTATCAATCGAACACCTTTGGGAATAATCGAAGGGGGCATAAAAAGCGAAAAAGAAATCAGGTTGACCCGATTCCTGTGACATACAGTGAGCTATTACCTCAACTCATCTAGAATCACCTTGTGACACCTATACAATTAGAGCCTCTGAAGCCCCCTTATCCGAGCTGGTATAATGCTAATGAGTTTTGTGGTTATTATTCTGGCAATCAAGGTCACTCAACAGAGAACTGCCCCACTTCGAAGTACAAGATCAGGGATCTCATCAAGGCTGGTTCAATAAGTTTTGAAGATGGGAAAGCCAAGTGTCATAAGAAACATGGTGCATAATCATATTAGGTTTTTGACGCATGTAGTTCTATACACTGTGATGATTAAAGCACTTGTCTCATGTTGACATCTACACGAATTAAATGAATTTTGAATTTTAAATGCTTTGTGTTTGTTGTTTTAACAATAATTTGAAATTGTAAAAACAAGCATTAAGGAAGTTTTAATAATGGATAGTCTCGAGAATATTGATGATCATTGTTACAAATGACCAATACCCTCTCCCTTTTTTTTTAGGTTTTCCTAGGCCTAAATCCCTTGAAATAAGATCACTTGAAAGACCTAATGCTTCAAGGAATATGATTGATTAAACTTCATAAACCATTGTCATTGCAGAATAAGAAACTTCATAAAGCATTGTCATTGCAGAATAAGCAAAGATGTAAATCTTAGTCTAGGCTATGAACAAAGGAACAAACTTTTTGAAATTTTTTCGAATTCCTTGAAATTCAAACAAATGAGATATTCTTTCAAGAATCTAGATTTTAATAATTTGGTGTGTGTCAAGGTTGTGCCAAAACCATTCATGACCTTTACCAATAACCACAAAACACTAATTACCCAAACATCAGTTCATGATTGACACCCTAGGGCACAATGATTACACTAGATTATCTCATGTCCCAGATAAAACCCATTTTTGGGTCGTATTTTTCTTGTCCTTTCAAAGAACTCACATTTGAAACTCAACCTTTTCAAAATAGACCTAGACTTGCTATGTTCCTCGTTGATACAAATTCTCATGGTTAATCAAATTGGGGCATCATATGTGGAAATGATGGTTATATGGTGAAAAAAGATGGACTAACGCATGAATCATTGGGGCATAAAAAAAATTGTGATATCATGCATATGAGAATTCAAATGATTCCAAAGTGCAAAATGAAATTTTGATTATCTATTCCCCCTGGGGATCGCTTTTCGATGAGAATATTCGTGCTTGATATGATTAATGGCCATCTTTCATATCCCTCTCCCACAAAGAGAAAATTATGCATAGTCACCCTTTTAGCCAAAAGAATTCTTTCTTCTTTGAACCTTGATCAAGGATCACCTTCTACACTGGAGGGAAAATGCGAGGAAAGATCATCCCAAAGATCACAAAAAAATGAGTCCTAGCTCAAAGATAGATACAAAGCAAATTGAGGTCCGAATAAATATGGGCTCACTCTGTCAAAGAAAAAGAAAAAGGAAAAGATGGCGAAATGAAAGCCAAGAAAAAAAAAATGTGAAAGACATGAAAAATTGAAAGCCAAGAACGAAGAAGAAAAGACGCAAAGGTCAAAAGGAATGGAAAGTCCAAAAGGGACAAATGCTTCAAAGAGAATCCTTCTCAAGAAATGATCCTTGATCTGATTACCCTCAAACACATATTTTGGGCCTATTTATCCGTTCTTTTTGAACTCTGAGCCATGGCCTACATTACATGCTTTAAAAGTCCATTTTGATTAAGCATGAATATTTAATTTGAAAGGTTTTTCCTCAGATTTTATCCCATCTCATCAAATTATCATTTCACTAAGGAAGAATTTAGAATTCTCAAGTTTATGGTAGAATAAAAAAAAGAGAGAGAAAATTGGAAAGAATGGGACTCTAGGGCAAAAACCCAAAAATGGGTGGTCTAGAGTAAAATGGAAATTTTTGATGTCATCTATGAAAGTGTCGATACCACAAAAAGAGAAAGTCATCTTAAAAAAGTGGTCATTGAGGAATATCTAGGAATTCCTGAACCTCTCAAATTGACAGCTCTCATTCAGAGGATTGTCTTCAAAAACTGAAACTTTTTTTCACCAAGATTAAACTTTTCGGTTTAAACATCCCGGCCAATCTCGACGCTTGTCAAAATGCCTTGATATGGAAACTAAAAGAATGTTGAATTTGTTTGGTTCTCAATGAATTCATGATTTATAAAACCTGTTTCATTTGTGAGCCTAGAAGGGATATACATTTTTGTCATGAAGTTTTCCTGGAAAAGCCAGAATCTTGTTATACCAAGCCTTGCCAATCCAGTTGAAACAAACCCAGATTGACACTTAGAGAAATTTCTAACAATGATCATTAGTCTTCAAAAGATTTGTACATCACACATTGTGGGGTTAATATTTTTTGTTCAGAAGTTTTCAAATGAGAAAACAAATAAAGATATATTTTTTTTTGAAATACCCATTTTGATGTTGACATGAGACATGGGTTTTTCAAATCCAAAGACATAGAACTACTAGGATAGGTCTTGACTTCCAGATATGAGAAGAAGAAATAGAACTTGTTTCAGACCTCTTTCAATAAAAGTTTAAAAACTACTGGGGCAAAGAGAATAGCCAAAGATTGAAAAAGGGAATTGAAGATATACTCTATTTGGAAGAGGAAAAATGAATTTGAAAGGCTAAGCCAAAGTCTAGAAAAATGATAGGGGGCATTTGCATCACTCATGAGTACTCATCTCTTTATTAAGCTTTTGCATCTGCACAGTGTCGGCAAGCATTTGCATCATTCATGGGTATTTGCATTGGCATTATTCCATAAGCATCTGCATTTTACCTTTACATTTACATTCTTCATGGAATTCGCATTTGCGTCATCTCAAGCAATTGCATCATTTCTAGAATCATTGCATTTTCATTATTGTATGGTAATTGCAGTTACACCATTCATAGACCAGTTACATTAACACAATTAGTAAGGGCATCTGCATCATGAAACATAGGCATCAATCCAAGCCATTTGCATTTGCACTAAGAAGCATTTACATCAATCCAAGCCATTTACATTTACATTTGCACCATGAAGCATGAGCACCTTGTTAAAAACATGTGTATCTGCATCATTTCTCAAAGCTTTTGGGTATAATTTTCAACACAATTTTTAAAATGAGCAAGTCTTTGATGGTGATAGCTGAAGTTTCTAGAAGAGATACTAGAATTTTACAAATTTTAAAAAGTGAACAAGTCTTCGGTGGTGATAGCTGAAGCCTCTAGTGAAGAAATCCAGGGTTTTATAATTTTGAACAATAAAATCTTCTTCTAGAGGAGTTACTCAGAATTTTACAATAAGTAAACCTTTGGTGGTGATAGCCAAAGCTTCTGGAGGGGATATCCAGAATTTTACAAATTTTAAGAGTGAACAAGTCTTCGGTGGTGATAACTGAAGCCTCTTGTGGAAATATCCAGGGTTTTATAATTTTGAAAAATGAGAAATCTTCTTCTGGTGGAGTTATCCAGAGTTTTACGATTTTGAAAATGAGCAAGTCTTTGATGGTGATAGCCGAAGCTTCTGGAGGAGATACCTAGAATTCTATTCAACATCTGCATCTACATCAAGAAGCATTTGCATCAATCTAAGTTATTTGAATTTGCATCAAGAAATTCGCATCAAATCAAGTTATTTACATTTGCATAAAAGACATTTGCACCAGTCTAAGTCATTTGCATCTATATCAAGAAGCATTTGCATCAACTAAAGACATTTGCATCATGAAGCATTTGCATCATCTCTTAAAGCTTTCAGGTATAATCAAACTCTTTCTGCTTCTCAAATGAGTCGAGTCCCGAGACCAACGTCGAGGTACTTTCTTTTATTTTGAACTTGCCGAACCTAGAATTTTTACAAATTAAAAAAAAAAATGAACAAGTCTTCGGTGGTGGTAGTTGAAGCTTCTAGAGGTGATACCCAAAATTTTTACAAATTTTAAACAGTGAGAAAGTCTTCGGTAGTGATAGTTGAAGTTTCTGGAGGTGATACCCAGAATTTTTACAAATTTTAAACAGTGAGAAAGTCTTCGGTGGTGATAGCTGAAGCTTCTGGAAGATATATCCAGAATTTTACAAATTTTAAATAGTGAGAAAGTCTTTGGTAGTGATAGCCGAAGCCTCTGTGGAGATATCCAGAGTTTTAAAATTTTTGAAAAGGGAGAAAGTCTTTGGTAATGATGGCTGAAGCCTCTGTGGAGATATCCAGAGTTTTAAAATTTTTGTAAAGGAAAAAAAGTCTTTGATGATGACAACCGAAGCCTCTGTGGAGATATCCAGAGTTTTAAAATCTTTTGAAAAGGTAGAAAGTCTTTGGTGGTGATAGCCAAAGCTTCTGGTGGAGATATTCAGAGTTTTACAGTTTTGAAAATGAGCAAGTCTTTGGTGGTGATAGCCGAAACTTCTGGAGGAGATACCCAGAATTTTAAACATAGCTGAGAACAAGACAGGTTAAGACCCTGAGACCATCGTCGAGGTCATTTCTTCTCTTGCAAATCGAACTCATTTCCTTAAGACGGGTCGAGCCTTGATTAGTCAGGGAATTCAATTTAAGGACAAAATCTTCAAATTACAGCTTTTTTTTTAAAAAAAAAGTTTGAGGAAAAATGGAAAAAAAAATGAAATGAAAAAAAAAAGAAAACCCCTTTCCCTTTCCTTTACATACGATTTCACTAACCGTACAAAATTAGTGTTTGTTTATCTTTGCCTGATTCCTAATTCTCAGCAATAGCCAAAGAGGGGCAGCTGTAGACACCTAATTTTGTTCGGGCCCTTAAATCAGGAACGTTTTCTTCCTAAATTGATGTCTCAGAATGCTAAAAGGTTTTTCTCATCTTGCAGGTGGTACATCGAGGCTTAGTCTAAGAAAAAAGACAAAAAAGTCAACTATTGAAAAAGTCAACCCACTTTTAAAATCAAGATTTGAGGTTCAATTGAAAAATAGTGAAGGAATTTTGATAATCCGAGGTCTACATTGAAAGATATGGAGGTCGGAAGTTGGGTTAGGAAATCTCAGTAGAAAAGAAACCCTAGTTCGGAAAATTTGGGAAAAAGTGCTTAAACGATCAAATTGGTCGGAATTGAAGGTTCCAAATGAAAGATAAGTATTGACTACGGGTAATGGAGAAGCCACTTGAAAGAAAAACTGATAGAAAAGTTAATTCGGAAGAAACCGAAAATTAGGGTTTTTTGGTGGATTTCGGTGAAATTTGGAAGAATTACAGAAATGACCCGATTCGGTAGGACTAAAGCCCCTAATTGATGAAGAGTGATTAAACAAGGATAGCCCAAGGCTTAGTTTGAAGAAAATCTGAAAATCGAACCTGTTTTGTGCAAAATCGGGTTTCGGAGGCAAAAGGGCAAAATTGGAAAATATGGAAAAAATAGCAAATGAACTCCAAAAATTCTAAAAATTTGAAAATCTCATTCTTAAATCATTTCGAAGAGATTGGAGAAAGAAAATCTTGATTTGGAGTTCATTTGCAAAATGGTGAAGTTCGGGTGCATAAAAGGGGCAATTTCAGAAATAAATCCAAAATAAATAGCAAATGGACTCGAAAAATTTTAAAAACTTCTAGAATTCAATTTTTTATTATTTCAAAAGTATTAAAAAAATAAAATTTGAATTTGGAGCCAGTTTGCTATTTATTTAAGTTCGGGGGGCAAAAAGGTTATTTCACCGAAAAAATCAAAAAAGGCAAATTTGTAATTAAGGAAAATATGAAAGAAGAAGGAATTGCTGGGATTTCTTCTTCCCTTGGTCAGCTAGCATAGAGGAGAAGAAGGAAGCTTGAACAATTTAATTCCCTAGTCACTATCAAGCTACATGCTATCATTAACACCTGGCAAATGGTCCCCCATTTCATCCAATGGCCTAAGTGCCTTGTAGGAAAGTTGAATGCACCATCCAATGGCCAAGTTTAAATGCCAAAATGACATTTTTATTTGTCATAAAATAAGCCTCATCTAATGGCCAAGAATGGAAGAAAAAAGATGAGCACAATTCATCCAAGGGTGAGCATCAATTCGGTTGAGCAAGGGAGTGCATGGGATTATCTCTTTTCATCCAATGGCTTAGGCCATCTATAATGGTTGAGTACACATGTTGAGGTCTGGATTTAATCTACAAGATATCATTTTTATGTTGGCTTCATCCAATGACCAAGAATGAAAGAGCACAACTCATCCAATGGTAGGCATTCAAGAGGGGCAAGCAATTGAGTGCATAGGATTGGTCATCTTTTGCATGTAATGGCTAAGGTTACTACAAGGGCTGAGTACACATTTTAAGGGATTCTATAAATTGGAAAGATAACATTTTTATGTTGTCATCAAAATATCTCAATCTAAAGGCCAAGATTAGAGGAGAAAAAAGTGCAATTCCCATCCAAGAGTGAGAGGCCATTTCGGCCAAAACTAAAGGGAGGGGGAGAGTTTCATTTTTTCAAGTTTTTTGGCTGGAAAATAGTAGCTAATTTGGCAAGAAAAAAGGTTTTGATAGAAAGAAAAAAAAGGTTTTCATTAGAGAGTTTGAAGGTATTCATCTCTACCAAGCTCTAGCCTAGCTTTCTTCTTCATTTTCATGGTGTTTTCTTGATTTTTCTATCATGTTTTCCTACAACATTTTTCTTAGAAATAAAGTTTTTAATGTTTACTCATGTTTTCATCTTCTTCTTCTTCTTTAAAATGGTGGAAACAAATTTTTTTCTTAGAGTTTCATGCCATGGCCGAATAGCTTACTTTTTCTGCCTTGTTCTTATTTCTTTTTTTCTTCCTTGCATGTTGTTGTGAAAAATGATTTTTACAAGTTTTTTTTAGAGTATTTTAAGGTTCTGATTTTTACAAAATATGAAGCAAAAAAGGTTGAAATGGCTACATGATCTTGGCTAAACCAAGTGACCATGGTTAAGAGAGGTTATGCCCATTTTTACCTACCATGAAGCTAACCTTATTTTCTGTTTTACATGGATTATTTTCTGTTTTGATGAGATTTAAAGGCTTCATGATCTTGGTAAGACCAAGTGATTATGGTTTGGTGATAGGCTATACCCATTTGATACCATCCATGGAGCTTAACTTTCCTTGTTATACTTACTTGTTTTGCTTATAATTTCTGCATGTCTATGTTAAATCTTGTGTATACATTTTCTTTACATTATTTTCTATGCTATATTTGTTATATTTCATTTCCATGCTTGATATTGCATCCTTGCATATTCGGCCATTGTTGTTCATATATCCATGTTGTGCATTTTTTTTAGGTACCATGTATTACATGTTTGTATTCTCATAGTTTTGTTTCATGCATATTCAGCCATTCCATTTTCTATGTGATGTATGTATATTTTTCTTTTGCTTCTTAGCTTGTTTATATCTCCATGTCATGAACTTGCATATTATGATTTTAGTATGCCATGCTTATGAAAATTCTATGATAAAAATGCCATCACATTGATCCATGACCATTCGGCAATACCATGTTTGTTTACCTTACATGTGCATTTTTCCTTTTGTGTCTTAGCTTGTTTGCATTTCCATGCCAAGAGCTTGTGCATTATGATTTTGGTATGTTATATACTAGTTGAAAATGTCATGACATTATGCATTTTAATATGATTTATCATGTATTTATGCCATTTATTAAATAGGATTGCATTACAGTCTCATATGATCATTTGGCCTCTTCATGCACCCCTTGCCTTGTCATGTATTTGCATTTTGTTTAGGTAACATGCTTTGCATTGTCATATTTTCAAATTGATTATTAGTTGCTGTTTGTTCCAGCATTGACATTAGTTTCATGAGTCATTGTATGTATATAGTATTGCTATGCATGTTCATTATATTTTAGGTCTAGGCCATATTGGTATTGCCATGTATATTGAGTCTTAAATCACATTGATATTTGACATGCATTAATATGCTATTTAGGTTTTAGGTCACATTCATTTTCATACATATTCATAACATATTAGTTCCTAGTCACATTATATTATCAAGCATTGTATGCATATAGAGTTAGGATAGCATTTATTGCCATGCAAATTCATGTTAGGTGTAGACACCTAATTTTGTCCGGGCCACTAAACAGGTATGTTTTCTTCCCATATTGATGTTTCCGAGTATAAAAAGACTGTTTTCATCCTGCAGGTGGTACTCCGAGACTTAGTTTAAGAGGGCGAGCATAAAAAGTCAAACTTGAAAAAAGTCAACCCCGAAAAAGTCAACCCTAGAAAGTCAACTACTGAAAAAGTCAACCCACTTTCAAAATCAAGATTTTAAGTTCAATTGAAAAATGGAGAAAGAATTTTGATAATCCGAGGTCTACATTGAAAGATATGGAGTTCGGAAGTTGGGATTTGGAGATTCAGTAGAAAAGAAACCCTAATCCGAGAAATTTGGGGAAAAGTGCTTAAACGATCAAACTGGTCGAAATTGAAGGTTCCAAATGAAAGATAAGCACTGACTACGGGTAATGGAGAAGTCACTTGCAAGAAAAACCGAAAGAAAAGTCAATCCGGGAGAAAACCGAGAATTAGGGTTTTTAGTGGATTTCGGTGAAATCGGGAAGAATCACAGAAATGGCCCGACTTGGTAAGACCAAAGCCCCCAATGGATGAGGAATGATTAAAAAGGATGGCCCAAGGCTCAGATTGAAGAAAATCTGAAAATCGGACTTGTTTTGAGCAAAACCGGGTTTCGGAGGTTAAAGGGCAAAATTGGAAAATTTTGGGAAAAATAGCAAATGGACTCCGAAAATTATGGAAAATTTGTCAATCTCATTCTTAAATCATTTGAAAGAGATTGGTAAAAGAAAATCTTGATTCCGAGTTCGTTTGCAAAATGACCAAATCCCGGGCTTCTTATACAGTAATTCAAAAAGATAAATCCCGGAAAAATAGCAAATGGACTCCAAAAATTCTGAAATTTGGTAAATCTCATTTTTAAATTATTTGGAAGAGATTGGCAAAAGAAAATCTTGATTCCGAGTTCATTTGCAAAATGGCTAAATCCCGAGCTTCCTATGCAGTAATTCAAGCCGATAAATCCCGAAAAAATACCAAATGAGCTCCAAAAATTACGAAAACTTCCAGATCACACTTTTTAATTATTTTGAAGAGATTGGTGAAGAAAAATCTTGATTTGGAGCTCGTTTAAAAAATGGTAAAAAGTAGGGGCATAAAAGGACATTTTGGGAAGAAAAAATCCAAATAAATAGCAAACGGACTCGGATAATTTTGAAAACTTCCAGAACTCAATATTTTATTATTTTGGAAGTATTAAAAAATGAAAAATTGAATTTGGAGCCCGTTTGATATTTATTTTGCATCCGGGAGGGCAAAATGGTCATTTCACCCAAGCAACCGAAAAGGGCTTTTTGGGCCCTTCAAAAAATCAGAGTTGGGCTGGAAAAAAGATGTCAACATTTTTCTTGGACAGCTGTAATTTGAGAGGGCTGAGATGCTAATCTAAGGGTGGTAATTTCATGACTTTTCATCTTGAATTATTGGCCATTTGATGGAAATTAGGTTACACAAAAATGACAACATCTTGGAGTCCATATAAGCATCATTTTCTGCCAGCCCTAAGGGAGGAGGCAGATTTTGTTTTTTCTTTTCCATTTTGGCTGATTTCTCTTAGTTTTTCTTAGTTTTTTATCTTCTTGGTTGAGAGCAAAAAAGAAAAGTTTAGAAAAAAAGGAAAGTTTGAAGAGAAAAGCTTGAAATATTAGCTTCTTGAGGTTGCTCTTGAGCACCAACTCTTGCACTTTCATTTTCTATTCTTATTTTTTGCTCTTTTAATCTCTACTTGGTGAGTTTTCATTTTAAAATAATGTTTCTTGTTCTTCCTTCATTTCCTTTCTTAAGTATATTTTTTTTACATTTTGTTTTTATAATAAACTCACCATGGCCAAATGGCCTACATTATTTATTTTAAGTTGTTGTTTTTGATTCATTTTACCATATTGTTTATGCTATTTTCTTTATTTTTGATGTTTTAAATATTATGTTATTTCATGTTCTTAAGTTATATTTAATTTGGTTGCTTTGTTTGTTGCCATTTATGTCTTAGATATCATGTTTTTGCATTTTTAATTTTCTGTTTTCATGTTGTTTAAATTTGAGCATGTTTTAGAGTTAGCATATTAAGTGTTTGTGAAAATGCTTGTGTGATTCTTTGCATGATTCTTGTTTTATATCTTAGTGAGCATGTTTTAGATTTGGTATATTAGGTGTTTGTGAAAATGCTTGTGTGATTTTTGTGTTATGACTTAGTTTTTCATGCTAGCATATCAAGTGTTTGTGAAAATGCCATGCTTGTTGGAGCTTGGGGCCATTTGGCTACTCCATGTGTTTTGCATTGTGTGTTGTATTTTTGTCATGCTAGTTGTTAGGTTTTTGCATTTGCATGATATTTGGTTGGATTTTTGAATTAAGCATGCCTTGTGTTTGTGAAAATGTCATGCATGTCTTAGGTCTAGGTTACATTAAATGCCATGCAAGTTCATGTTAGGTCTAGGCCATATTATTTATGTCATGCATTTTCCTTACATTTAGGTTTAGATCCATGCATTTCATGCATTATGTTTGCTGCATTGTTTCATGCATTTCATGTTCATGCCACTTGAATAATGACTTGAGCCAATTAATGGTTCAAGATCATGCTCTCTTGAGCACACTTGTGGAAAATTAAGTTTGTCAAATTGATTACTCTACCTTTGTGATTTTTTTTATTTAGCCAATTTTTATCTAACTTTCAAAGAGTCCTAGCTACTGCTTTCAAGTCATTTTATGAGTTTCAAATATTTTTACTTTGGTTTTTAAATGATTTTATCAAAAGCAAAAATGTGTTGGCAAAGCAGTTTTTTTTCTCCTCCAAAAACTCGTACATCTCTGATTTTTCTGGGAATTCATCTTTGATCAGAAAATTAAGCCGATTTGTTTTCGTGTAGTTTTACATGTCCTGAGTCTCCAGTATTTTTTTCAGAATTTTTGGAATTTTTAAAAATAGGGTAAAAAATCATGGATTAAAACTGGACAGTGGAGTCAGAATTGAATTTAAAGAAAAACAAAGCAGTTTTTTTTCTCCTCCGAAAACTCGTACATCTCTGATTTTTCTGGGAATTCATCTTTGATCAAAAAATTAAGCCGATTTGTTTTCGTGTAGTTTTACATGTCCTGAGTCTCCAGTATTGTTTTTAGAATTTTTGGAATTTTTAAAAATAGGGTAAAAAATCGTGGATTAAAACTGGACAGTGGAGTCAGAATTGAATTTAAAGAAAAACAAAGCAGTTTTTTCTCCTCCAAAAAACTCGTACATCTATGATTTTTCTGGGAATTCATCTTTGATCCGAAAATTAAACTGATTTGTTTTTGTGTAGTTTTACATGTCCTGAGTCTCTAGTATTTTTTTCAAAATTTTTGGGAATTTTTAAAAATAGGTTAAAAATCGTGGATTAAAACTGGACAGTGGAGTCAGAATTGAATTTAAAGAAAAACCATTTTTCTGTTTTGGTTAATTTACTTAGAATGGGCTGATTAGGAGGGTTAGCTACTGACTTAGGGTGATTTATAAGCCTTTTTAAATTCTAAAAATGGGTTTTCAAGTCCCGGGTTAAGGGTAGTCAAGTCCGGATTTTTTAAACTTAGGAAATTAGAGCCTTTTTAAAAAAAATTAGCCCAGTTTTTATTTTTAATTCAAGCTTTTCAAAATTGTTTTCAAACAATCACAAAGTATTTTGGTTTTAGAATATTTAATTTGACATATTTTCCTAAGGTAGCTGGATATCTTGTTAGATATACGGATTTCCTTAATTAAAGGAAAAAATACATTTCATGCATTGCATTTTTATATTCATGCATTTTATATAATATGTGATTCTTGCCATAATAATTTCTATGATATTGTTGTTATTTTGATTTATATTTTTTTGATGTTACATGGTTTATTATATGGTTTTGAATATTTCATGATATCCTATGCTTTTATTTAGTTATTTTTATTTGGTATATACTATGTCATGCATGTACATATTCATATCTTTTAAAATGTTTTCAAAAGGATAATGATTTTTCAATAAAAAAATAAAGATATTCCCGAGTTAAAATAATTCATGAGTTCTCTACCGGGTTTGCTGGAGGGAATATCATCAATTATTATTAATAAAGGAATATCTTTCTTTCAAAAAAGAGAATGATTTGGAAAGTTGTCCAAAACTAATAAAAATTTCTATATTTTGCCACGTTTGTTGGGGAATATAGGAAAATTTTGAATTTATAAATTCCGGATCATTTTCAATAAAAAAGGAATTATTTTTCTTTAAATTGGGAATTAATTTGAAATACTAAATTTAAAACCAACTTTTACCGAGACTTGAGATAACACACGATTAATAAGGTACCGATTTATACGGGCGTTGTGGGGGTGCTAATCCTTCCCCGCACGTAACCGACTCCCGAACCCGCTTCTTTGATTTCTCTGGTTTAAAACGCAGACTTGAAATTGGTTTTTAAAATGTTTTAATTAATTTTTAAAATATTTTATAAAACCGGTTTTAATAGGTGGCCGATCACACCTAGCTAAAAAAGATTGGTGGCGACTCCATGTCTTTTAAGGTCATTTTCAAAACCTTCATTTTTTTTAGAGGAATTAAGTCGACTTTTCCTCGGTTTTTTTTAATGTCACGCTTAACGAATAATAAAGTCTTACGATGAGACTCGTCGTTATTTTTTTTAGGTTGCGACAGCTTGGCGACTCCACTGGGGACATATTAGAGAGTCAGGCCTAGAATTAGTCGTGTGTTATCTCAGTCTCGGTTTTGTTGGTTTAATTGGTATTTAATTTTAATTCCCACATTTTTTTAATAAGGAGAATTTTGAAAAATAGTAAAATATTTTTAAATATGTTCATACTCATGTGCATGCATTTTATTATTGTTCTCTAGTTATTTAAGGTTGCATATTATAATTGCTTGTTGGTTAATGCGTTACACTATTCTTGAATGTTTTAATTGCTAGGGCATTTAGAATAAGGTTTGTAGAATAGGTGGTGAAAGGTTTATTATTCCTCCACACACACTACACGTGCATTTGCATAACATGAATCCTATACCCGGGTTCCATCCTTTTAAGTGGGAGTAAAGTAACTACGCCTTCGTGATGATCCTCCGTATGGGCTAGTGAAACACTTTCGGAGTATAAAGTACCTAATGCCTTCGTGATAATCCTCCGTACGGGCATAGGAAAATATACTCTAACGAATTGAACCCGCTTTTATCGGGGTGCCTTACTAGCCTTCACCGGCGACAGTGAGGAACAATTCGGGGCCTTAGAACCGATTCACCCTCATATAGTGAACCTAGGCGAAGCCATCCCGAATTTCCGTTAGATATACCGAAAATAGGAACACATGGAGGGACATTTCTAAACTTTTTGTTACATGTTTTACACTCCGAATAAGTGTGGTAGATCGGGCAACGATGTACGTACATCGCCCGTAATAAATGTGATACTCCGCCTCGAAGGCATCGTGATGCCTAAATAAGCAGATATTGCTGGGGCAGATGTTCATTAGCTGTTTTTAAAAAAAAAAAAATCTTTTTTCAAGCATTTTTGCATGTTGCACATTTCATGCATGTGTAAATAGAGCATGTACATTTTTGGTTGTATTATTGATCTCATTCTTTGCAATAAACAGTTGGTAATTTAATTTGATGATTCCATAAAACCGGTAGTGTCACATGAACATTTGCATATTGTACCATAGTAAGATCCACCCTGAAAATCTTTTGAAAATGATGTGATTGGTTTATCAAAAAAAAAAATCAAAAAAAAAATTGTGTTAATTCATTTATTTTTGCATGTATCATTTTGACATCATGTTATAGTCATAGCATGCATGGTCATTCATTGTAAGATACGTTTATGACATGCATGGTCATTATTTGTATATACTTATGTATGAATTTATTCTTTCTTTACATGCATCATGTTGGCATCAAGTTGCATTCATGCATTCATAGTCAGCATGATTTTTCTATATATATCCATATATCAATTTATTCTTTCTTTACATGCATCATGTTGGCATCAAGTTGCATTCATGCATTCATAGTCAGCATGATTTTTCTGTATATATCCATATATCAATTTATTCTTTCTCTATATGCATCATGTTAGCGTCAAGTTGCATTCATGCATTCATAGTCAGCATGATTTTTCTGTATATATCCATATATCAATTTATTCTTTCTTTATATGCATCATGGTAGCATCAAGTTGCATTCATGCATTCATAGTCAGAAATGATTTTCCTATATATATCCATGCATTAATTTGCTTATTTTTTACATGCATCATGTTGGCATCAGGGTGCATTCATGGCATACATAGTCGTCATGTTATGCTCATGCATTAATTTTTCATATTGGCATCAGGTTGCATTCATGACATACACGGCCAGCATGACTTTCTTTGTATATACTCTGTGTCAGTCATTTATTCTTCACATGCATCATAATTGACATTATGTGGCATTCATAGTGTATATGATCATTCATTGGTAATGCATTTGGAACATACATGGTCATTCATTGTATATATCCATGCATTAATTTGCTTATTTTTTACATGCATCATGTTGGCATCAGGGTGCATTCATGGCATACATAGTCGTCATGTTATGCTCATGCATTAATTTTTCATATTGGCATCAGGTTGCATTCATGACATACACGGCCAGCATGACTTTCTTTGTATATACTCTGTGTCAGTCATTTATTCTTCACATGCATCATAATTGACATTGTATGGCATTCATAGTGTATATGATCATTCATTGGGAAATGCATTTGGAACATACATGGTCATTCTGTATATATCTATGCATTAATTTGCTTATTACATACATCATGATTAGCATTAGGTCACATTCATGACACACATGGTTAGTATGATTTTCTTTGTATATACTCTGTATCAATCATTCATTGTTTGCATGTATCATAATTGACACCATGTTGCATTCATAGAACATATGAACATTCATTGGGAAATATGCTAAAATGCACATGATCAGTCATTGCATATATCCATGTGTTGATTTGTTTATTCTTTGTTTGCAACATGTTGGCATTGTGATTGCATTTATTACATATATGGTCAGCATGTTTCCATTATACATGTCCATACATCATATTGTTTAGGCTTCACATGCATCAAATTGCATTCATGGCTCATTCATCATGACATACATTTGAAAAAAAAAAACAAAAGTTGGCTTGGCTTTCGGAGTCTTTGAAATAATTTCCATTTCAAATCAGAAGAAGTACTGAGTACACTTTTAATACAGGCTGGTGCTATGGAGGATGAACAAGTTGCCCGAATGGAAAAAATGGAAAGGGAACAGAGAGAATTGCGAGAACAGCTAGCAAAATCTCAAGCAGAATCTAAGGATCAGATGACTAAACTGATGGAGTTAATGTCCGCTGTAATCAAGGGAAAAGGATACACCGAAAACTCTGTCACCGGAGAAGGGTTAGAGGTACAAAAGGGCCAAGATGAGGTCGCAATAAGTGATGCCCAGAACACTGTTAACCCCGTCAATGTCTTAAACTCAGATGATCCAGCTGAACAGGCAAAGTTGAAAAGGGTTGCAGTAAATGAGGTTGAGTTGGCAGATTCCCAAGGGAAATATCAGTTGTTAAATGAAAGGCTCCGGGCAATAGAAAGAACAGATGTATTCGGGAGTGTGGAGGCGAAAGAACGATGCTTGGTCCTCGATTTAGTCATTCCTCCTAAGTTCAAGATCCCTGACTTTGTGAAATATGACGGGACAACCGATCTATTAGCCCACATCACTATGTTCTGCCGAAAGATGACAAGTCAGATAGATAATGATAAGCTTTTGATTCACTGCTTTCAGGATAGCCTCAGCGGGTCCGCAATTAGGTGGTATAGTCAGTTGAGCAAGGACCAGATACGCTCTTGGAATGATTTGGCTAGGGCTTTTCTAAGCCAGTACAAGCATATGACCGACATGGCGCCTGACCGTCTCACCTTGCAAAATATGAAGAAAAGAGCTACTGAGAGCTTCAAAGAATATGCGGAATGGTGGATGAGCCTGGTCGTCCAAGTACAACCGCCTTTAACTCAGAAGGAAACCACTGTCCTTTTTGTGAATACACTACAGACCCCATACTATGATAGACTTGTCGGCAACACCATGAAGAATTTTTCGGACATGGTAATTTCAGGGGAGATGATTGAGAATGCTATCAAGGATGGGAAAATTGAAGGAGAAAGAACATCCAATACCAAGAACAGGGCATCTGAAAATAAAAAGAAAGATACCCAAGTCGTGGAAGACTTTGCCCCATCTCCCCAATTCTCCTCGTATCAGCCATTTAACTCTACCCTGAACAATGTCTCTCAAGGTTTTTATCCCTACCAACCAATGACTGCAACTACACCAGAATTTACATCTGTCTATCAATCGAACATCCTCGGGAATAATCGAAGGGGGCATAAAAAGCGAAAAAGAAATCCGGTTGACCTGATTCCTGTGACATACAGTGAGCTACTACCTCAACTCATCCAGAATCACCTTGTGACACCCATGCAAATAGCGCCTCTGAAGCCCCCTTATCCGAGCTGGTATGATGCTAATGAGTGTTGTGGGTACCATTCTGGCAATCAAGGTCACTCAACAGAGAACTGCCCCGCTTTGAAGTACAAGGTCAGAGATCTCATCAAGGCTGGTTCGATAAGTTTTGAAGATGGGGAAGCCAAGTGTCATAAGAAACATTGTGCATGATCATATTAGGTTTTTGACACATGTAGTTCTATACACTGTGATGATGAAAGCACTTGTCTCATGTTAACATCTACATGAATTAAATAAATTTTGAATTTTAAATGCTTTGTGTTTGTTGTGTTTCAACAATAACTTGAATTTGCAAAAACAAGCATTAAGGAATTTTTAGTGATGGATAGTCTCAAGAAGATTGATGATCAGTGTTACAAATGACCCAATACCTTCTCCATTCTCTTTAGGTTTTCCTAAGCCTAAATCTCTTAAACCAAGAGCACTTGAAAGACCTAATGCTTCAAGGGATATGAATGATTTGACTTCATAGAAGTATTGTCATTGTAGAATAAGCAAGGATGTAAATCCTAGTCTAGCCTATAAACAAAGGAATGAACTTTTTGAAATTTTTCGAATTCCTTGAAATTCAAACAAATGAGACATTCTTTCAAGAGTCTAGATTTTGATAATTTGGTGTGTGTCAAGATTGTGCTAAAACCATTCATGACCTTTCCCAATAACCACAAAACACTAATTGCCCAAACATCATGATTGACATCCTGGGGCACAATGATTAAACTAGATTATCCCTTGTCCCAGAGAAAACCCGTTTTTGGGTCATATTTTCCTTGTCTCTTCAAAGAACTCAGATTGGAAACTCAGCCTTTTCAAAATAGACCTAGACTTGCTATGTTCCTCGTTGATACAAATTCTCAAGGTTAATCAAATTGGGGCATCATATGTGGAAATGATGGATACATGGTGAATAAGGATGGATTAAACGCATGAATCGTTGGGGAATGCGATGAAAAATGAAAAATGAAAAAATTTGTGATATCATGCATATGAGAATTCGGATGATTCCAAAGTGCAAAATGAAATTCTGAATATCTATTTCCCCTGGGGATTGCTTTTCAAAGTGAATATTCGTGCTTGACATGAGGAATGGCCATCTTTCATATCCCCTTCACACAAAAAGAAATTATCCATAGTCACCCCTTTTGAGCCAAAAGAATTCTTTCTTCTTTGAACCCTGATCAAGGATTACCCTATACACTGGAGGGCAAATGCGAGGAAAGATCTTTTCAAAGATCATTGAGAAATGAGTGATAGCTCAAGGACAGACACAAAGCAAATGGAGCCCCGAATAAATACGGGCTCACTCTGTCAAAGAAAAAGAAGAGAAAAAGATGGTGAAATGAAAGCCAAGAAAAACAAAAGAAAAACACAATAAAAAGGAAAACAAAATGTGTGAAAGACATGGCAAATGGAAAGCCAAAAGCAAGGAAGAAAAAGAGCAAAGTCAAAAGGAAAGAAATGTCCGAGAAGGGACAAATGCTTCAAAGAGAATCCTCCTCAAGAAATGATCCTTGATCTGATTACCCTCAAACACATATTTTGGGCCTATTTATTCTTTCTTTCTGAACCCTGAGCCATGGCCTACATTATATGCTTTAAAAGTCCATTTTGATCAAGCATGAATATTTAATTTGAAAGGTTTTTCCTCAAATTTTATCCCATTTCATCGAATTATCATTTCACTAAGGAAGAATTTAGAATTCTCAAGTGCATGGTAAAACAATGAACAAAACAAAAAAAAATGGAAAGAATGGGACTCTAGGGCGAAAACCCAAAAACGGGCGGTCTAGAGTAAAATGAGAATTTTCGGTGCCATCGATGATAGTGTCGATACCACAAAAGAAAAGATTTTCTTAAAGGGGTGGTCATCGAGGAACATCTAGGAATTCTTGAACACCCAAATTGCCAACTCTCATTCAGAGGATTGTCTTCAAAAAAATTGAAACTTTTTCTCCAAGATTAAACTTTCTGGTTTAAACATCCCGGCCAATCTTGACGCTTGTCAAAATACTTTGATATTGGAAACTACAAGAATGTTGAATTTGTTTGGTTCTCAATGAATTCATGATTTATAAAAACTGTTCCATTTGTGAGCCTAGAAGGGATATACATTTTTGTCATGAAGTTTTCCTGGAAAAGACAGAATCTTGTTATACCAAGCCTTGCCAATCCCAGTTGAAAAAACCATATTGATACTTAAGAGAAATTTCTAACAGTGATCATCAGTCATCAAAAGATTTGTACATCATACACTGTGGAGTTAAAATTTTTGGCTTAGAAGTTTTCCTTAGATAAGCAAAATTGTTTTTCAAAAAGAGAAAATAAAAATATTTTTAAAATACCCATTTTTGATGTTGACATGAGACAAGGGTTTTTCTAACCCAAAGGTATAGAACTGCCAGGATAGATCCTGACTTCCAGATATGAGAAGAAGATATCGAACCCAGTTCAGATCTCTGTTGATGAAAGTTTGAAAACTGTTGGGGCAAAGAGAATAGCCAAAATGAATTGAAGATATACTCTGATTTGAAGAGGAAAAATGAATTTGAAAGGCTAAGCCAAAGTCTAGAAGAACAACCGGGGGCATTTGCATCACTCATGAGCACACATCTCTTTATCGAGCTTTTGCATCTGCACAGTGTCGGCAAGCATTTGCATCATTCATGGGTATTTGCATTGGCATTATTCCATAAGCATCTGCATTTTACCTTTACATTTACATTCTTCATGGAATTCGCATTTGTGTCATCTCAAGCAATTGCATCATTTCTAGAATCATTGCATTTTCATTATTGTGTGGTAATTGTAGTTACACCATTCATAAACCAGTTACATGAACACAATTAGTAGGGGCATCTGCATCATGAAACATGGGCATCAATCCAGGCCATTTGCATTTGCACTAAGAAATATTTTACATTTGCACCATGAAGCATGAGCACCTTGTTAAAAGACATATGCATCTGCATCATTTCTCAAAGCTTCTGGTGGTGATATCCAGAATTTTACAATTTTAAAAGTGAACAAGTCTTCGGTGGTGATAGCTGAAGCCTCTGGTGGAGATATCCAGGGTTTTATAATTTTGAAAACATGAAAATTTTTATTCTGAAGGAGTTACCCAGAATTTTACAATGAGCAAGTCTTTGGTGGTGATAGCCAAAGCTTCTGGTGGTGATATCCAGAATTTTGCAGTTTTAAAAGTGAACAAGTCTTCAGTGGTGATAGCTGAAGCCTCTGGTGGAGATATCCAGGATTTTATAATTTTGAAAAATGAGAAATTTTATTCTGAAGGAGTTACCCAGAATTTTACAATGAGCAAGTCTTTGGTGGTGATAGCCAAACCTTCTGGTGGGGATATCCAGAATTTTACAGTTTTAAAAGTGAACAAGTGTTCGGTGGTGATAGCTGAAGCCTCTGGTGGAGATATCCAGGGTTTTATAATTTTGAAAAATGAGAAATTTTATTCTGAAGGAGTTACCCAGAATTTTACAATGAGCAAGTCTTTGGTGGTGATAGCCAAAGCTTCTGGTGGGGATATCCAGAATTTTACAGTTTTAAAAGTGAACAAGTCTTCGGTGGTGATAGCTGAAGCCTCTGGTGGAGATATCCAGGGTTTTATAATTTTGAAAAATGAGAAATTTTATTCTGAAGGAGTTACCCAGAATTTTACAATGACCAAGTCTTTGGTGGTGATAGCCAAAGCTTCTGGTGGTGCTATCCAGAATTTTGCAGTTTTAAAAGTGAATAAGTCTTCGGTGGTGATAGCTGAAGCCTCTGGTGGAGATATCCAGGGTTTTATAATTTTGAAACATGAGAAATCTTCTTCTAGATGAGTTATCTAGAATTTTATATTGAGCAAGTCTTTGGTGGTGATAGCCAAAGCTTCTGGTGGGGATATCCAAAATTTTACAGTTTTAAAAATGAAGAAGTCTTCGGTGGTGATAGCTGAAGCCTCTGGTGGAGATATCCAGGGTTTTATAATTTTGAAAAATGAGGAATCTTCTTTTGGAGGAGTTATCCAAAATTTTATTCAACATGTGCATCTACATCAAGAAGCATTTGCATCAATCTAAGTTAGTTGAATCTGCATCAAGAAAGTTTGCATCAAATCAAGTCATTTACATTTGCATCAAAGACATTTGCACCAATCTAAGTCATTTGCATCTACATCAAGAAGCGTTTACATCAACAAAAGACATTTGCATTTGCATCATGAAGCATTTGCATCATCTCTTAAAGCTTTCAGGTATAATCGATTTCGTTTCCTTAAGGCGAGTCGAGCCCCGAAATCATCGTCGAAGTACTTTTTTTATTTATGAACAAGTCTTCGGTGGTGATAGCTGAAGCCTCTGGTGGAGATATCCAGAGTTTTTTTTAAAGTCCTTTGAAAAGGTAGAGAGTCTTCGGTGGTGATAGCTGAAGCTTCTGGAGATGATACCCAGAATTTTACAGTTTTAAAAATGAGCAAGACTTCGGTGGTGATAGCTGAAGCCTATGGTGGAGATATCCAGAGTTTTAAAATCCTTTGAAAAGGTAAAAAGTCTTCGGTGGTGATAGCTGAAGTTTCTGGAGGTGATACACAGAATTTTTACATTTTAAAAAAATGAGCAAAACTTTGGTGGTGATAGCCGAAGCTTCTGGAGGAGATATCCAGAATTTTAAACACAGCTGAGAACAAGAAAGGTTAAGGCCCCGAGAACATCGTCGAGGTCGTTTCCTTTCTTGCAAATCGAATTCGTTTCCTTAAGACGAATCGAGCCTTGATTAGTCAGGGAATTCAATTTAAGGACAAATCTTGAATTTACTGTTTTCAAAAACAAAACAAAACAAAAAAAATAAAAAAAAAATAAAAAAAAAAAGAAAGAGAAAAAATGAGAAAAAATGAAAAAAATAGAAAATAAAAAAAGAAAATAAAAAATGGAAAATGCAAAAATGAATGAAGAAATGAAAAAGAAAGCCCCTTTCCTTTCCATGTGATTTCACTGACCGTACAAAATTAGTGTTGGTTTATCTTTGCCTGATTCCTGATTCTCAGCAATAGCCAAAGAGGGGCAGCTGTAGACACCTAATTTTGTCCGGGCCACTAAACAGGTATGTTTTCTTCCCATATTGATGTTTCCGAGTATAAAAAGACTGTTTTCATCCTGCAGGTGGTACTCCGAGACTTAGTTTAAGAGGGCGAGCATAGAAAGTCAAACTTGAAAAAAGTCAACCCCGAAAAAGTCAACCCCGAAAAAGTCAACCGTAGAAAGTTAACTACTGAAAAAGTCAACCCACTTTCAAAATCAAGATTTTAAGTTCAATTGAAAAATGGAGAAAGAATTTTGATAATCCGAGGTCTACATTGAAAGATATGGAGTTCGGAAGTTGGGATTTGGAGATTCAGTAGAAAAGAAACCCTAATCAGAGAAATTTGGGGAAAAGTGCTTAAACGATCAAACTGGTCGAAATTGAAGGTTCCAAATGAAAGATAAGCACTGACTACGGGTAATGGAGAAGTCACTTGCAAGAAAAACTGAAAGAAAAGTCAATCCGGGAGAAAACCGAGAATTAGGGTTTTTAGTGGATTTCGGTGAAATCGGGAAGAATCACAGAAATGGCCCGACTTGGTAAGACCAAAGCCCCCAATGGATGAGGAATGATTAAAAAGGATGGCCCAAGGCTCAGATTGAAGAAAATCTGAAAATCGGACTTGTTTTGAGCAAAACCGGGTTTCGGAGGTTAAAGGGCAAAATTGGAAAATTTTGGGAAAAATAGCAAATGGACTCCAAAAATTATGGAAAATTTGTCAATCTCATTCTTAAATCATTTGAAAGAGATTGGTAAAAGAAAATCTTGATTCCGAGTTCGTTTGCAAAATGACCAAATCCCGGGCTTCTTATACAGTAATTCAAAAAGATAAATCCCGGAAAAATAGCAAATGGACTCCAAAAATTCTGAAATTTGGTAAATCTCATTTTTAAATTATTTGGAAGAGATTGGCAAAAGAAAATCTTGATTCCGAGTTCATTTGCAAAATGGCTAAATCCTGAGCTTCCTATGCAGTAATTCAAGCCGATAAATCCCGAAAAAATACCAAATGAGCTCCAAAAATTACGAAAACTTCCAGATCACACTTTTTAATTATTTTGAAGAGATTGGTGAAGAAAAATCTTGATTTGGAGCTCGTTTAAAAAATGGTAAAAAGTAGGGGCATAAAAGGACATTTTGGGAAGAAAACATCCAAATAAATAGCAAACGGACTCGGATAATTTTGAAAACTTCCAGAACTCAATATTTTATTATTTTGGAAGTATTAAAAAACGAAAAATTGAATTTGGAGCCCGTTTGATATTTATTTTGCATCCGGGAGGGCAAAATGGTCATTTCACCCAAGCAACCGAAAAGGGTGGTAATTTCATGACTTTTCATCTTGAATTATTGGCCATTTGATGGAAATTAGGTTACACAAAAATGACAACATCTTGGAGTCCATATAAGCATCATTTTCTGCCAGCCCTAAGGGAGGAGGCAGATTTTGTTTTTTCTTTTCCATTTTGGCTGATTTCTCTTAGTTTTTCTTAGTTTTTTATCTTCTTGGTTGAGAGCAAAAAAGAAAAGTTTAGAAAAAAAGGAAAGTTTGAAGAGAAAAGCTTGAAATATTAGCTTCTTGAGGTTGCTCTTGAGCACCAACTCTTGCACTTTCATTTTCTATTCTTATTTTTTGCTCTTTTAATCTCTACTTGGTGAGTTTTCATTTTAAAATAATGTTTCTTGTTCTTCCTTCATTTCCTTTCTTAAGTATATTTTTTTTACATTTTGTTTTTATAATAAACTCACCATGGCCAAATGGCCTACATTATTTATTTTAAGTTGTTGTTTTTGATTCATTTTACCATATTGTTTATGCTATTTTCTTTATTTTTGATGTTTTAAATATTATGTTATTTCATGTTCTTAAGTTATATTTAATTTGGTTGCTTTGTTTGTTGCCATTTATGTCTTAGATATCATGTTTTTGCATTTTTAATTTTCTGTTTTCATGTTGTTTAAATTTGAGCATGTTTTAGAGTTAGCATATTAAGTGTTTGTGAAAATGCTTGTGTGATTCTTTGCATGATTCTTGTTTTATATCTTAGTGAGCATGTTTTAGATTTGGTATATTAGGTGTTTGTGAAAATGCTTGTGTGATTTTTGTGTTATGACTTAGTTTTTCATGCTAGCATATCAAGTGTTTGTGAAAATGCCATGCTTGTTGGAGCTTGGGGCCATTTGGCTACTCCATGTGTTTTGCATTGTGTGTTGTATTTTTGTCATGCTAGTTGTTAGGTTTTTGCATTTGCATGATATTTGGTTGGATTTTTGAATTAAGCATGCCTTGTGTTTGTGAAAATGTCATGCATGTCTTAGGTCTAGGTTACATTAAATGCCATGCAAGTTCATGTTAGGTCTAGGCCATATTATTTATGTCATGCATTTTCCTTACATTTAGGTTTAGATCCATGCATTTCATGCATTATGTTTGCTGCATTGTTTCATGCATTTCATGTTCATGCCACTTGAATAATGACTTGAGCCAATTAATGGTTCAAGATCATGCTCTCTTGAGCACACTTGTGGAAAATTAAGTTTGTCAAATTGATTACTCTACCTTTGTGATTTTTTTTATTTAGCCAATTTTTATCTAACTTTCAAAGAGTCCTAGCTACTGCTTTCAAGTCATTTTATGAGTTTCAAATATTTTTACTTTGGTTTTTAAATGATTTTATCAAAAGCAAAAATGTGTTGGCAAAGCAGTTTTTTTTCTCCTCCAAAAACTCGTACATCTCTGATTTTTCTGGGAATTCATCTTTGATCAGAAAATTAAGCCGATTTGTTTTCGTGTAGTTTTACATGTCCTGAGTCTCCAGTATTTTTTTCAGAATTTTTGGAATTTTTAAAAATAGGGTAAAAAATCATGGATTAAAACTGGACAGTGGAGTCAGAATTGAATTTAAAGAAAAACAAAGCAGTTTTTTTTCTCCTCCGAAAACTCGTACATCTCTGATTTTTCTGGGAATTCATCTTTGATCAAAAAATTAAGCCGATTTGTTTTCGTGTAGTTTTACATGTCCTGAGTCTCCAGTATTGTTTTTAGAATTTTTGGAATTTTTAAAAATAGGGTAAAAAATCGTGGATTAAAACTGGACAGTGGAGTCAGAATTGAATTTAAAGAAAAACAAAGCAGTTTTTTCTCCTCCAAAAAACTCGTACATCTATGATTTTTCTGGGAATTCATCTTTGATCCGAAAATTAAACTGATTTGTTTTTGTGTAGTTTTACATGTCCTGAGTCTCCAGTATTTTTTTCAAAATTTTTGGGAATTTTTAAAAATAGGTTAAAAATCGTGGATTAAAACTGGACAGTGGAGTCAGAATTGAATTTAAAGAAAAACCATTTTTCTGTTTTGGTTAATTTACTTAGAGTGGGCTGATTAGGAGGGTTAGCTACTGACTTAGGGTGATTTATAAGCCTTTTTAAATTCTAAAAATGGTTTTTCAAGTCCCGGGTTAAGGGTAGTCAAGTCCGGATTTTTTAAACTTAGGAAATTAGAGCCTTTTTAAAAAAAATTAGCCCAGTTTTTATTTTTAATTCAAGCTTTTCAAAATTGTTTTCAAACAATCACAAAGTATTTTGGTTTTAGAATATTTAATTTGACATATTTTCCTAAGGTAGCCGGATATCTTGTTAGATATACGGATTTCCTTAATTAAAGGAAAAAATACATTTCATGCATTGCATTTTTATATTCATGCATTTTATATAATATGTGATTCTTGCCATAATAATTTCTATGATATTGTTGTTATTTTGATTTATATTTTTTTGATGTTACATGGTTTATTATATGGTTTTGAATATTTCATGATATCCTATGCTTTTATTTAGTTATTTTTATTTGGTATATACTATGTCATGCATGTACATATTCATATCTTTTAAAATGTTTTCAAAAGGATAATGATTTTTCAATAAAAAAATAAAGATATTCCCGAGTTAAAATAATTCATGAGTTCTCTACCGGGTTTGCTGGAGGGAATATCATCAATTATTATTAATAAAGGAATATCTTTCTTTCAAAAAAGAGAATGATTTGGAAAGTTGTCCAAAACTAATAAAAATTTCTATATTTTGCCACGTTTGTTGGGGAATATAGGAAAATTTTGAATTTATAAATTCCGGATCATTTTCAATAAAAAAGGAATTATTTTTCTTTAAATTGGGAATTAATTTGAAATACTAAATTTAAAACCAACTTTTACCGAGACTTGAGATAACACACGATTAATAAGGTACCGATTTATACGGGCGTTGTGGGGGTGCTAATCCTTCCCCGCACGTAACCGACTCCCGAACCCGCTTCTTTGATTTCTCTGGTTTAAAACGCAGACTTGAAATTGGTTTTTAAAATGTTTTAATTAATTTTTAAAATATTTTATAAAACCGGTTTTAATAGGTGGCCGATCACACCTAGCTAAAAAAGATTGGTGGCGACTCCATGTCTTTTAAGGTCATTTTCAAAACCTTCATTTTTTTTAGAGGAATTAAGTCGACTTTTCCTCGGTTTTTTTTAATGTCACGCTTAACGAATAATAAAGTCTTACGATGAGACTCGTCGTTATTTTTTTTAGGTTGCGACATTAGGCATTTAGGTTGCCATGAATTGTCATGCATTCCCTTTACAATTTAGACCTTTAAACCATGCATTTCATACATTTCATTTGCTGTATGTTCATGTATTCCATGTGATTGCCGCTTGATTTGTGACTTAGGTCAATTAATGGCTCAAAGTCATGCTCCCTTGAGCATACTTGTGGAAAATTAGGGAATTGTCAAATTGATTATTCTATCTTTGTGATTTTTTCACTTAGCCAATTTTTAGGATGATTTCCAATAATTTCTACTTTGTTTTTTTGAATGAATTTATCAAAGGTAAAAAATGTGTTTTGACAAACAGTGTTTCTCATCAAGTACTGGAACATCTCCAATTTTTTTGGGTAGTCATCTTTAATTAGAAAATTAATCCAATTTTTTACCATGTATATTTACATGTTCTGAGTCTCCAGTGTTTTTTTAGAAGTTTTTAAATTTTTAAAAATAGGCTAAAAAATCGTGTTGCAAAACCGGACAATAGAGGCAGATTTGAAATCAAAAGGGGAATAATGGCTAAATTTGGTTAAGGCATTTAGAAAGGGTTGGGTAGAAGTTTTAGCTACTGTCTTAGGGTAGTTTCTAAGCCTTTTTAAACTTTCAAAATGATTTTATAAATCTCGAGTTAAGGGTAGTTAAGTCCGGGATTTTAAAGTTAGGAAATTAGAGCCATTTTAAAAGGGTTTGGTAAGGGTTTTAATTTTTATTCAAATTTTCCTCAAAATTATTTTCAAACAATCACAGAGTTTTTTTTAGAAAATCTAATTTGACATATTTTCCTAAGGTAGCTGAATATTTTTTTAGATATACGGATTTCTTTAATTAAAGGAAAAAATATATTTTCATGCATTGCATTTTCCATGTTCATGCATTTTATTTAAATGTGTGATTTTTGCTATGATATTTTTCATGATATTATTATTACTTAAATTCACATTTTGTGATCTTATATTTGTTTGCCATATGATTTTGAAGGACATGGAATTTTTTTTTCCATGATACTATGTTCATGCATATTATATGTTAGCATTATTTTAATTCCATGCCATTTCTTGTCATTTAGATCATATTCCATGTCATTTAGGTTTTTTTATTTATAATATGCCATGTCATTTAAAATATGCCATATCATTCAAAATTGCCATGTCATTTAAATCATTTCGTATCATTTAGGTTGCATTATATTATCTAGATTTGCCATGTCATTTTGTTTATATCATACATGTTCATGTTCATATTTTAAATGTTTTGAAAAAGGATAATGATTTTCAATAAAAATAAAAATATTCCTTAGTTAAAATAATTCATGAGTTCTCTACCGGGTTTGCTGGAGGGAATATCATCAATTATCATTAATGAAGGAATATATTTCTTTCAAAAAACGAGAATGATTCGAAAAGTTTTCTAAATAAATAAAATTTCCTATATTTTCCTGATTTTGTTGGGGAATATAAGAAAATTTTGAATTAATAAATTTCGAATCATTTTCAATTAAAAATAGAATTATTTTTCTTAAAATTGGGAATTAACTTGAAATACTAAATTAAAAACCAACCTTTTTTTACCGAGACTTGAGATAACACATGATTAATAAGGTACTGTTTTATACGGGCGTTGTGGGGGTGCTAATCCTTCCCCGCACGTAACGGAGTCCCGAACCCGATTCTTCAATTTTCTCTGGTTTATAACGCAGACTTGAAATTGATTTTTAAAATGTTTTAATTAATTTTAAAATATTTTATAAAATCTGTTTTAATAGGTGGCCGATCACACCTAGCTAAAAAAGATTGGTGGCGACTCCAAGTCTTTTTACGAGGCCATTTTCAGACCATCGACGTTTTATTTCAATCTAGAGGAATTAAGTCGTCTTTTCCTCTGCTTCTGTTTCTTCCCTCACTCGAACGGGTCCCCTGCGATTCGGGATCACGTATCGACACATACTATGACAAGTTGATTGGCAATGTTTTTCAACATTCGCAGACATATTGTTTTCTGTGGGTAGGATCGAGGATGGTATAAAAAAGGCGAAAATTATGGATACTGATGTAGGAATTGCTATCGAGAAAAAGGATAGTGTTGCCAATGAGCATGATCAAATCATAACTGTCAAAGGCAGAGACAAAATAAATTTCAGTGCTATGCAAGAAGATTTTTTCGGTGATTATCTATGTCCCCGACCTTGTATTGACCATTAGTCTCAGCACGGTCAACGTCACGCTTCAATGTCTTTCACACCACCGCAAGCTTTCACTATGCCGAATGACCTGGAGGTTGATTCAGTCTATTCTCATGGCAATAAGAGAAAGAAGGCAAAGGTATACCATTCGCTTCTAATGACCTACATAGAACTTCTTCCATTGCTTGTCCAAAGTCATATGATCTCTATTATAACCGCAAAGCCCAGGAAATCTCCTTTCCAAAAATGGTATGATCCCAATGCCACATATGAATATCATAATAGGGTTAAAGGGCGTTCCACGGAGAACTGCACTTCATTCAAGGACAAAGTTCAAGCTATAGTTGATGCAAACTCGGCAAAGTTTAAAGAGTTCATTGATGCTTATCAGGGACGACAGGGCTAAGAGCTATTTCTTCTCACGGTAGCATGCCAATCAGGGGCAATCCTTAACCTTGGTTTAAATTTTGTACATATTTGTACTTTGTTTGGAATGAATGAACTTTAAATTACAAGCATCATACATCATACTTCATTCGAAGTCTGGGTTTCTTTTTGAGTTTTGTTTTTAGGATTTTTAAAAGAAAAAAAAAAGCAACAAACAACAAAAAACAAAATAATATAAACAAAAAATTGAAAATTGAAAATAAAAATTCATATGGATAGTTTTCTATTTTGAGAATAAAAAGGATATTTCACTGAAAAGTGAAGAGAGTTTCGAATAAATTGGTGATCATTATGAGGAATGAACTAATCCTAAGAAGCACCTCATCTCCACATGCACCCAGATCATAGACCAGTTGAATAAATATTACCAAAAAGTAACCTTTATCAAGGTTGTGAGTTTGGAAAAAATCCTTTTGTGCAAATCTCTAAAAGACAAACAAATATGGCACTCTTCTGATTGATCTAGATTTGGTAGTTTGAAATGTGTTATGACTATGCCATACATTTAAGCTTAGCGAAACTTCTCAAAGATTTCAGAAGGCAAAAACCTGGGATCTTTTCCTAAAGATCTTGATTTATGAGCACAAGAAATAGAGAATGAACCAAAACACCATTTATTTCCCTATTTGTTGGAAACACCTTGAAGAAATTGAAATCTGAATGAGCTATAAACCAAAGGATAAAACATGAGATATTCCTTCAAGACAAGATTCCCATAAATCAAAGGATTTTCATCTGAATGGCAAATCAAAATGGGGCATCATTTGTGGTTGAAGATGGATTTTGCATAAATTTTTAGGGCATGCAATAAACAAAAGAAAAAAAAGAAAAAAGAAAAAAAGAAAAATTGTGATATTGTGCATATGAGAATTCGAATGATTCCAAGTGCAAAATGAAATTATGATTATCTATTCCCCTGAGAATTGCTTTTCAATGAGAATATTCATACTTGATATGAGAAATGGCCATCTTTTATCTCCCTTTCACAAAAAGAAATTATCCATAGTTACCCCTTTTGAGCCTAAAGAATTCTTTTTCTTTGAACCTTGATCAAGGATCACCTCCACACTAGGGGGAAAATATGAGGAAAGAAATTTTTCAAAGATCACGGAGAAACGAGTCCTAGCTCAAAGACAGATACAAGAGCAAATTGAGCTCCCAAATAAGTATGGGCTCACTCTGTCAAATGGAAAAGAAAAAAAAAAGAAGAAAAAAAGAAAATGTGAAAAAGATGGTGAAATGAAAGCCAAGAACAAAGAAGAAAAGAAGCAAAAGTCAGAAAAAAGAAGAAGAAGTTCAAAAAGATCAAATGTTTCAAAAGGAATCCTCCTCAAGAAATGATCCTTGATTTGATTATCCTTAAACACATATTTTGGGCCTATTAATCCTTTCTTTCTGAACTACGAACCTTGGCCTACATTACGTGCTTTAAAAGTCCATTTTGATCAAGCGTGGATATTTAACTTGAAGAGTTTTTCCTTAGATTTTATCCTACCGTTTTGAATTATCATTTCACTATGTAAGAATTTAGAATTCTCGAATGCATGAAAAATAGGAGAAAAAGAAAACAAAAAGAAAACAATGAGGCTCTAGGGTGAAAACCAAAAAACGGGCAATCTAGAGCAAAATAAGAAGAAGTTTTGATGCCATTCATGGTATTGCCAAAGCCTTGACGAAAAAAGAAGTCATCTTGAGGAAACGAAGCAACATCGAGGAACTACTAGATATCCTAAAAGGACAGCTCTTCTTGAAATTTTATTTTGAAAGCTAAACTCATTTCCATTCCAAATTGACCTCCCAACTTTGAACATGTCATGGCTAAGGTTACCACCTATCAAAATGCCATATTTAGAGATTGGAGGAATTTAAAGCTTTTTCCACACCAAAAAAAAAAGTCTAGTTTTTAAGGAATTCCTGTTCTGAGAAAACTTACTCACGAGTTCAGATAAAGGGACATTCATCTTCTTCTCTTTGTTAAGTTATAAAGCTTCCATAGAAAAATCTGAACCTTATTGCATCAGTCCATTGACCTTGTCATATTAAACCATTCCAATCACTCGAGAAATTGGAGTCGATTTCTCACCTCACTTAGAAATGTCTTTAATGGTAATCACCAAATTTTGAAAGACTTCAATTTCAAAAGTTTTGAAGAAATGAAATTGACATGTTTTGAGAAGAACAAACTTAAATTGAGATATGGATATGCTTTGGCAGAAAATTAAAGTTTAAATTCTACAGGGGTATGAAATTTTGAGTTCTTACTTACATAAAGTTTAACTCTGTGTTTTGATCTTGGCCGGGAAACTGAAAAGAAAGAATTCATCGGGACAAGAAAAATGTTGGAAATATAAAAGTCATGTGATTTCTTCGACAAGATGGCAAGGAATGAGGAAACCTTACCAGGACACAAGGGAAAGGTAGATGATAAACTCGCTCAACATTTTCTTCAGGTGAAATGATGTCATGCATCTCCATGAGCATTCACGCATCATATAATGAACATTTGCATTTGCGTCTTTGTAGGTTGCATCAATATAGTTGATCATTGCATTTGTTAATTCTGCAAGCATGGAAAAGATGAGGGGAAAAAGAAGATAGGTTTTTTGAAGACAGAGAAGATGAAAGTTGAGGAAAGGAAAAAAGAAAGATGAAAGGTTGGCTTTAGGATTAGAGGAAATAGTCTGTCAAAGTAAAAGCAAAGAAAAAAGAGATGTTTTGAAGAAAAGAAATGATTCATGAGAAATTTTCGAAACGATGAAATTAAAAAGTGTTGAGAAATTTTGAATATGATGAAAAGAAAAAATAGAAATGAATATTTCAAAGTGTTGAGACTTTTTTGGATGAGAAATTTTTAAAGTGTTGGAGCCTCGAAGAAGGATTTTTTAATTTTTAAAGTTGTGGAGCCTCGAAGGAGGAGTTTTTCAAAAGAAAAGATTATTAAGCCCAACGTAAGCTGGCACAGTTATGGTGTAAGCCCAATTGAAGTTGGCATCTTAGTTGGTTAAGCCCAATGTAAGCTGGCACAGTTATAGTGTAAGCCCAGTTGAGTTGGCATCTTAGTTGATTGAAGCCTAATGTAAGCTGGCACAGTTATGGTGTAAGCCTAGTGGAAGTTGGCATCTTAGTTGGTTAAGCCCAATGTAAGCTGGCAATTGTGAAGTAAGCCAGTGAATTTGGCATTTTAGATGTTTTTAAGCCCAATATAAGCTGGTACAATTATGGTTTAAGCCCAGTTGAAGTTGGCACTTTAGATGAGATTAAGCCCAATGCAAGTTGGCAGTTATGGTTTAAGCCCAGTTGAAGTTGGCACTTTAGATGAGATTAAGCCCAATGTAAGCTGGTAGTTATGGTTTTAGCCCAGTTGAAGTTGCACTTTAGATGAGATTAAGCCCAATGTAAACTGGCAGTTATGGTTTAAGCCTAGTTGAAGTTGGCACTTTAGATGAGATTAAGCTCAGTTGAAGTTAGCACTTTAAGATGGGATTAAGCCCAATGTAAGCTGGCAGTTATGGTTTAAGCCTAGTGAAGTTGGCATTCAAATTAGGTTAAGCCCAATGTAAGCTGGCACCAAGAGGAAGTAAGCCCAGTAAAATTGGCACTTAGATGAGTTTAAACCCGATGTAGCTAGCACCAAGAGAAAGTAAGCCAAGTGAAGTTGGCACAAGATACGAATAGGCCCCGAGGCTTCATCATGGTATTTTCTTTTCTTATTGAATTGGTTTCCTTAAGACGAATCGAGCATTGGTATGTTAATCAAGGAAATCAATTTAAGGCAAATCCTTTATTTTACAATCTATATATGAAAAAATGAAAAAAAAAATGAAATGATCGAAAAATGAAAAATGAAAAAAAAAATGAATAAAGAAGAACGAGCAATAAAAAAAAAAAAAGAGAGAAAAGAAATAATTTTGTGTGGATTCATAATCCCGAACAAAATTGTTACTTATGTCTTTGCCCAATTCTTGAGTCTTAGCAATGTGCACTGTAGTAACGTAATTTTGTCTGGGTCATACTTAGATTAAATTCGAATCACAACTTTTGGTTAAAATTCAAATAAGGACTATCGCAACCTAAAAAATAACAATTCTAATCACGAGACTTTATACTTTATTAAGCATGACATTAAAAATGGAGGAAAAGACGACATAATTTCTCTTGAAATAAAATGAGGGTTTGAAAACAACCTCGAAAAAGACATGGAGTCGTCACTAATCTTTTTTGGCTAGGTGTGATCAGCCACCAATTAAAACTGGTTTTGTAAAACATTTTAAAATTAATTAAAACATTTTTAAAACCAATTTCAAGTCTGCGTTTTAAACCAGAGAAATCAAAGAAGCGGGTTCGAGACTCGGTTAAGTGTGGGGAAGGATTAGCACTCCCACAACGCCTGTATAAAACGGTACCTTATTATTCGTGTGCTATCTCAAGTCTCGGTAAAAAGTCGATTTTAAATTTGGTATTTCAAATTAATTTCCAATTTTAAGAAAAATAATTCATTTTTAATTGAAAATGATCAGTAATTTATTAATTCAAAATTTTCCAATATTCCCCGACAAACAAGGCAAAATATAGAAAATTTTATATATTTAGAAAATTTTCCAAATCATTCTCGCTTTAAGAAAGATATTCCGTTATTAATGATAATTGATGATATCCTCCACAGCAACCCGGAGGAGAACTCATGAATTATTTTCATTCGGTAATAACTTTATTTTATTTAAAACCATTATCTTTTCAAAATATTTTAAAAAATATGAATATGAACATGTATGACATAATATAAAGATGACATAGCAAAATCTATATGATATAATACAACCTAAATGACATGAGATAATTTAAATGACATAGTATATTCTAAATGAAATGATATAACCTAAGTGACGTAATATATTCTAAATGAAATAATATAATCTAAGTGACGTAACATATCTAAATGACCTAATATAATCTAAATGATATGGATAATCTAAATGACATGGAATATTCTAAATGACATAATATAATCTAAATGACATGGCAATATAATCTAAGTAACATGAAATGACATGAAACATAAAATAATATTATCATGAAATATGCATGAAAATAAAAATAACAATGCATGAACATAGTAAATGCTAAATGATGTGACAAAAATAAATGACTAAATAAAAAGCATAGGATAACATAGAATATTCACAACCATATAACAATCAAATATAACACCATGAATATAAATCAAAACAATAACATAGTCATAGAAATATTCATAGCAAAAATTATATATTATACAATATGCATGAACATGGAAAATGCAATGCATGAAAGTGTATTTTTTCCTTTAAATAAGAAAAACCATATTCCTAAAAAGATATCCAACTACCTTAGGAAAAGACATCAAACTAAATTTTCTAAGATAAAAAATACTTTGTGATTGATTTGAAAACAATTTTGAAAATTTTGGATAAAGAAAACACCATGGCCGAAACCCCCTTTGAAAAAGGCTCTATTTCCTAACTTTGAAAACCCAGACTTGACCACCCTTAACCCGAGCTTTATAGAATCATTTTTTTGGATTAAAATGGCTTAGAAATCAACCTAGGACAGTAGCTAAGGTTCTAAATCAGCCCTCTCTTAATGCCTTAGCCAAAACAAAAAACTATTTTTCCCTTGAAATCAAATTCGACTTTACTCTCCAGATTTAAAACGTGATTTTTTAACTTATTTTTTAAATTTTCAAAAAAATCTGAAAAAATTATGGGAGACTCAAAACATGTCGAACTCTATGGGAAAAAATGGCTTAATTTTTAGACTAAGGATGTCCTACCAGACAAATCAAGAAAGTTAGAACACTTGGTGAAAAACTGTTTTACCAAAAAAAACATTTTTAAGCCTTTGATAAAATTATTCAAAAATCTTAATAAAAATATTGGAGAATCCTATAAGGACCTAAAAATAGTAACTAAAGTTTCTAAAAATTTGGACAAGGATTGCCTAATGAAAAAAATCACAAAGGTAGAAATTCCAACTTGACAACTTCTTAATTTTCCACAAGCATACTCATGTGAGCTTGGCTTTGAGCCATTGATTGGATTAAGTCAAAAATCAAGTGGTATGATATGAAATGCATGAACAAACAGGAAGTTAAATGTATAAAATTAATGATCTAATGCCTAACATCAACTTGCATGGCAATAAATGCAACCTAGACCTAATATGCATGAAATGCATGGCAATGCAAATATGACTTAGACCTAATGAGCATGAAAATGCATGGCAATACCAATATGACCTAAGACCTAAATAGCATGGAAATGTGTATGGCATACAAAGACGACCTAGACCTAGTAGACATGAAACCATGCATGGAAATGTAAAATAACCTAAGACTTAATCTCATGTGAAAATGCATGGAAGTAACATGAACAAAAATGACCAAATGAACATAATACTAATGCATGAACATGGCACAACCAATACACAATCTCATGGCATAAAGATGCAAAGCATAAGAAAGCATGATAGTCCAAACAACATGAAAATGCACATACACAAATGTAGGAGCCGAATAGTCACTTAATCAATATGTGCAATTCTAGCTAGGAAATAACACAAACACATGGCATAGTATATACAAGAATTAAAAGGAAACATGTTAGACCAAACAAACATGATGCAAATGAATGAATATAGCTAGACAAAAACACAAACACAAGGTATGGTATTGACAAAAAGCATGAACAACTTGATATGGTGAAAACAGAAAATTAAAAATGGCAAACAAAGTAAGTAGACATGAGAATAAAATGATAAAATCAGCAAAATAATAGTAAGTAAAGAAGGTTAAAAACAAGCTCCATATCTTGGTTATTTTTAAAAAGCTAGAACATCAAAACAAGAGAAAACATCAAAACCAACATGGAAAATAGATCAAACACAAGGCATGCATAAACAATGAGGGTTTCGGCCAACTCAAAAAATGGGTAAAAAAAATTATTTTTTCTTTGAACTTTTTCATGAAAGTATAAGATAGGAGCTTTAAGAACTTGTTTTGAAAAACAATATTATTTTATGAAAGAAGATAAAATAACAATGAAAAAAAAAAATCATATCAACAAAGTATGGAGGAGAGCATGAAAGAACATAGCTATCTTGCTCTAGCTTTCCAAATCAAAGAGTAGTAAGAAAGCCTTTCTTTTTTCTTTTTCTTTTTCTTTCTCTTTTCTTTTTTTCCTTTCTTTTTTCTCTCCCTTTAGATACTGCCCTCTCTATAATCAGAAAAGAACCAAATGAAAAATGAAACCTCCCCTCAACTATGGTAGCCAAATAGTCACCTAATGGGTGTAGGATGTTGTCATTTTTTCCCTAGCCAATTTGATCCAAAGGCCGCTAATCCAAGATGCTTCAAATATGAAATTACCATCCTTAGATTTGTCTAGGAAAGCTTTTCATTTTGACAAAGAGGAGAAGGTGAATGTCCTTTTGTCTCGGCTCATGAGCAAGTTGTCTCAAAACATGAATTCCTTAAAACCAAACATTTTTTGGAAAAAGTTTTAATTAAATCTCATTAATCCTCCAATCTCTAAATATGGCATTTTGATAAGTGTTAACCTTAGTGATGGAGACTCAATTAAGAGCTGTAAACCCAAGTGCAGGTTATGTTCAAGTAATAAATTCTCGGGTGTCCGAGGTCGAACCACAGGGAAGCGTATTAGTAAGTATAAGTTTATAAATATATAAGAAAAATAAAGTAAACAAGATATTAGGGAATCAACAACAAAACAAGATAAACAAGATATTAGAGAACAAAATGAACAAAATAAAATAAAAGAAATTAAACAAGATATAAAAAACAATAAGAAAAGATGTTGAGGTTAGAGAATCCACTCTTGGTGTTATGCTAAGATTAATCTTGTTTTATTACACAATTGAAATCCACACATAAGGGAGGTTCCAATCGGAAGGTTTAGCAATTCAGTCCAAATTGTCCAACGTCCATAGCATATGATATTTTGTTCATTTGGTGTCCTCAAAACTCATAAAAAGGGTCCAAGCATTCCTTATGCCAAGGTATATGTCTACAACAAATCAAGGTTATGAAACCAAGCATTTACTGTGCCATTTTCATTGTCAATAATGAATCAAGATCCCTACTTTGCAAGTATGATTTTAAACCAAAAGAAAATATTATCTATACTAGTGTTTATAAATGATGATTCATTTTAGCTCATGTTTAAGAGACTAACCTTAGCATTTACCAAAAGCTTCACCTCATCACCTCAACAATATGATTAGCAACTCATACTAGATATGAATAAAATGAAAAGAAATGTAAGAAGCATAAGTAAATAAAGAAAAAGAAAACTAGAGAAAAGAAAGAAGAAGAAAACTTAGAGAATTTTATTACAATGGCTAATATCCTACCAATGTACCATGTTCCTCATCCAAGGCCCTCTATTTATACACATTTTGGAGAGCTAAATGACAAGAGACAAGCTTTATAAATTTCAAAGGTAGGTATAATAGGTGGGTGCATTTTTCTAACAATTTTCGTCATATTGTATGACAATTCTGATCAGCCAGCTTGATGGTTGATGTTGTCAATGTTGGAGGCTTGATTTGATCAAATGGTCTTCTAGAAAAATATTCCCCTATCAGTTACTGATCCATAGCCGTTGGAATCAGATCATTTTCTCATGTGGATTAGAAGATATGGTCAAAATACCAAAACGGGTCAGAACAGACGTCATTGCACATCAGCCAACTTGATGGTTGATTTCGCTAGGGAAAACGACTCCATTTAAGAAATGTAAAACATGAAAAAGATAGACATGCCTCTTAACTGTGCACTGTAAAAATTTCAGCCTTAATGCTTTAGTGAAACTCCATATATAGCTGATATGGCAAAAGGTGTCGGAACTGGAACTGAATTAGATTTGCCCTTAATTCTTGATTTAACCTAGTAATCTGAAATCACTCAAAGAAACTCGTGAAAAACACCAAATTACATAAAAATATAAAAAAATCATAAACACAATTAGACTAAGCAATAATAACTCGTATTTGACACAAAACAATAATAAAACATAACTAAAAACTATATAATTATACGAGTTATCACACCCCCACACTTAGATTGTTGCTAGTCCCTAGCAACGACTCAATCCTAGAAAAAATAAACAGGAAACAAGTTAAAGGGATCTCAAACAAACAAGCAAGATCAAGCGTAAGAATTGGCAAGGCATCTAATTAAGTATCATTGGCATATTAAGTTCGAGTAAAGGGTCAATGAGATTAAAATTGAAGGCATTACCGTACGATTGAGGAACTTCCTTCTTGGCGAGACTTTAGCTAGCCATGGAGGACTAGGAAAACTATAGCTTCATAAGTACACATGCTAAGATTCTTGTCACCGCAGTTCACAAGTGAACTCGACAAATCTGATCGGTACAGAGATGAATCTGAGGCTTATGGACAAGTGAGGAATGGGATGTTCAAACATAATCTGAGGTTTATCACAAGTTAGGCTCAAGAAATATAATAATAATGTGATCAATCCTCTCAAAATATTTCCATTCTCACTCATCCTTAGTCCTATGTTCAACATAAATATTTTGAAAAGAAAACAAAAAGCAAGAAAAGACTCGATCCAAAGAAAATAGAAAAGTAAAAACCTCTCTATAATGAAGAACCTCGAATCTTGAATTCTGATTTTTTTAAGCACAAGTGATTTTCTTTTGATTTGTGCCCTCATTGGGACATCTTTTATGCACAATCACATCTATTCATATTCATCATTCTTTTTTTTTCTTTTTTTTTTTTTAGAAATCACATTGCATTCCATACTTTCTTTTTCTTTGTTTTCATTCAATTGATCAAACAAGACAGATTTTCATCAGCTCTTTTTTTTTTTAGCATCTTTTTCTCAACTCATCACAACATTGTTTTGGCATCAATAAGTTCGAAGTTCACGACTCTAAAAACAGTCACTCATTCTAACTACCCTCTTTTGCATTATTCCCATTTTTTTTTTCAGATTTCAAAAGATAACAAAATAAACAAGAAGGAAACACACAATCCCAAACCCAATGATCACAAATATTATCATAAAAGTATAAAGAGGGAATGGGGGTCAGAATCGTATCCGTTCACTTTGGCATAATTTCTGGAGTTCATACCTAGGGATCCAACCCGAAGGTTTACAACCTATGGGCTCCTAATGTAAGGGGGGCAAAGATAAGGGGCTTTCTGGATAGTGACTTTGTTCTAAGATCAGATCATGTATAGATGCAAGCATCTATGTGATGACTTAAATCTGCATGTGGAATGAAGAGAAAAAGTAAACTTACTATGTCTTCCCAGTTTTCCGTGGCTTTCCAAAGGTTCACCATGAATTCATATTCCAACAAAAATCGAACCGATCTGCCAAAAACAATCTCAAAGACATTTGATCATCAAAAATATTCAATTTTCAGAAAACCAAATTGAAAATAACCTAGATAACTTAATCAAAGCCTTTGTAACTCTATTGCTTTATCCACATGCTTGCCAAGATTATACTAATACTCAAAAAAAAAAATACATACACGAAAGTAGTAAAACACATGCAGATAATAAACAGACCAGATAGTTTTTTTTTTTTTTTTGAAAAGATTAAATCAAACTGACAAGGTATGTCTCAAGTCTCCCTTACTCAGACCTTGTTCAGAATGAATACTTCTAAATGGCTTAAAACACAACAATTTTTTTTTTTTTTTTTACAAATTAGCAAAATATGTCCCTTACCCCCTACTAAAATATGACATTGTCCCCAATGTCAAATTTTAAAGGTAGAATTTAGGAGATATTACCTGCAGAGGTTGCTAACCACTTATTATAACTGAGACACAACAAACAAAATGTTAGATAATGTCACAAAGACAAAGTGCAATCCACTCCTTGCTTGTCCATATCTCTTTTTCTTTTTCCGAGCGTTTGCGAAACAACCGTAGAAGGTAAATACTCATAAGCTTGGAGCTTTTTGAGTAAATCTTCAATGGTTGTAGCAGAAATTATGGTTCTCCTTGCCTCTGAAAACATGAATCCATTTTCCACAGCATTATCTAAATATGAAAGCAAATTACTAAAATAACCATTAATATTAAGCAAACCAATGGGTTTCTTATTTGTGACCAAAGATGACCAAGAAGCCACGCAAGCTATTTCTTCCAATGTACCCAGACCTCCTGGTAAAGCAATGAATGCATCGGCAGAATGGTACATGATTGTCATCCGTTCAGGGATACTCCAGACTTGTATTTCCTTACCCACGGTAGGTCCACAAAAATCTGTGAATAGTTTTGGCACAATTCCTAGAACTGGACTTCCTCCGGCGTGTGCTGCTGTACCGACTGCTCCCATTAAACCCGTACTACCGCCTCCATAAATCAACTGGATCTTTTGTTGGGCAAGTATTACTCCAACTCTTATGGCTTCATCAGCGAATATATTATTTTTCCCTGGATAAGCACCTCCAAAGACACAAATTTTTTCAATGCGCTGGGACGAAGTACTTTCCATTTTTTTTTTTCGAGTGCCTGAAAGAGAATGAGTACATGGTGTAATATATAGAGGACTGAGTAGTGAATCAGACAAGAGTAATAATGTCGCCAAAAGTGTATTTGACCTGTCAGAAGAAAATGTTAACCTAACAAAAGATTTTTTGCGTGATTTCAGGAAGAAAATCAAAAAGAGAAGAAAAATTAACCGTAAAAGACCAATGCAAAAAAAAAAACGAAAATAATTACACAAATCTAACAACACGTAAATTAAACCGAAATGAAGTTATTGCAAATCAAACCAAAAGCTGAGAAGTCATTTATTGTAGTTGTGATTGTGGCTCACATCTTCCTCTGGTTTTACGTCCAGAAACGGCTTAAACGCCTTCTATGAGTCGAGGATATGCTTCCCATCCAATTTTCTTACAAGCTGGCAAACAGGGTCTTTTAACATCAGATTCCCAAGATGTTGCCATTCCCTTTGGAATTGCGGCCATAAATCAAGAATTTTTCTTTGTACGTCTCCACTAGGATGCGTCTCAAGAGAAAGTTGGATATTACCCAAATTCTCCTTACTCAGTCCATCCTTAATGAATTCAATTTTATCATCTCGGTTAGAGGACGGAATCCCAATAGAACGACATTTACCGTTACACGTCCATCGTGCACATTTGTGGCAATTTGAACTCATGCGCTTTGCTCGTCGCTTCTTTGCAAAAGTGCTTCTACCTGTACCTGGTAAATGCAAAACAGGAAGATATTCATCTTCACGTACCTTGGCTTCAATTATCCAACGTATGTCTTCAGGAATCCCTTTGTGCATAAGCATTCTTAATCTTTCAAATCGAACGTGGTAAAGCTTCAGTAAAATATTTCGAGGAAAAGGAGGAAATCGTTTCTGCAATCTTGTGAGAATATCATCCATCTTGAAAAAAAAATGAAAAAGAAATTGAAAGAGAAATTTATATACAATATCAGTTTTGTGGGTAGCTGATGGGACCAACTTAAATAATCACGGAGTACCGTTATCCGCCATTTAACCGGGGTTTCTTTGATGAAAAATGACCACCACATGCCTCGAAATGACAAAACTTAGTTACACTACTTACCTCATTGTCGGGAATGCATCTTCGAAAAATCTGATCAGGACAATATTTGAACAAGTAAGGGTCATCCCAGTAGAACTTCTTTACCTCATTCAGAAACTTCCTTTTATCTTGGGGGCTCCATTGAGAAGGATTTTTTCCCAAAAAGGAATATTTTAGCTCGGATGGCAATGGTTTTAAATCCAGCTTGGGTGGTTCAATAGTTGATGGTACAGTGACATTTGTGAGTGATGGAAGTTCCTCAAACTTTTGTTTCCAACAATGCTTATCCTGAAAAGAATTTAACAAAGAATCAATGTGTGAAATTTCTGAAGCATTATCATACTCACATTCAATTAAATAAGCTTCTAAAGGATCATGGAATATGGTAGTGGTGAGATGTTCATGAACAAGTTCTTCAATGAAATCCACTTCATGTACTTCTGAATCATCACCAGGTTGCTTGCACATGTTGAACACATTTAATTCTAAAGTCATATTTCCAAAAGAAATGTTCAAAATACCATTCCTGCAATTTATCAGAGCATTAGAAGTTGCAAGAAATGGACGGCCTAATATAACAGGAATTTGAACATTTGGATTTGAAACAGGATGTGTGTCCAAAACAATAAAATCAACAGGGAAGTAAAAATTATCAATTTGAACCAAAACATCTTCAACTATTCCTCGAGGAATTTTTACAAAACGATCAGCTAGTTGAAGTGTAAGAGGTGTTTCCTTGAGTTCACCTAAACCTAACTGTTGATAAATAGAAAAAGGCAAAAGATTAACACTAGCACCAAGATCAAGCAATGCACGTTCTATTATAGTGTTTCCAATGATGCATGAGATTGTTGGACATCCAGGATCTTTGAATTTTGGTGGAGTAAGGTGCTGAATGATTGAGCTCACACTTGCCGTCAGAAATGCTTTCTTTTGTACATTATGTTTCCTTTTAACTGTGCACATGTCCTTCAAAAATTTAGCATAAGATGGAACTTGTTTGATTGCATCCAATAAAGGAATGTTAATCTTAACTTGTTTGAAAAGTTCATAAATTTCTGCATTTTGATTCAAATTCTTTATTGTTTGCAACCTTTGAGAAAAAGGAGCAGGATACATACCTTTTTCTTTGTCCAAATTTTCAAGAAGTTCAGACTTACCATCATCCTTGCCATTACTTTTCGGAGGGAAAGGAGGATCTTGGTCTTTTGATGGAATTTTTTTTCAATTGCCTTTCCACTTCGAAGAGTTGTGATAGGACTGGCATTTTCCTGTTGAGTTTCATTGGAGCAAGAAACAAGACATTGAGTAGAAGGGTTAGGCTGAGGTTGAGCAGGAAACTTACCTTTTTCTTGAGTGCGTAATGAAGTTGTCAATGTGGACAAGGTGTTTTTGATCTCATTGATGTCCTGTGAAGTTTGGTTATTCACATTTGCTTGTGTTTGCATGAATGCTTGCAATGTCTCTTCCAAGGTTTGTACACGTGAAGGTTGATAGGAAAAAGTGTTGCCCGGCTTTTGAGATTGTGGTACCTGAACATGATTATTATTCCGCCAACTGAAGTTGGGATGATTCCTCCATTCAAGGTTATACGTTTTAGAGTAAGGAGAAGGAAAAGGCTTTTTAAATGTGTTTATAGAATTTACTTGATCATGCAACGCTTCTTTAAGAATGGGAATGTTTGGACATTCAGAAGTGGGGTGTCCCATGATTTCACAAATTCCACAACTTTCTTCATTTTTAACCGTTTTGACTTCTTTTACTTCTCTAAGTTCCATGGCTTCAATCTTTCTAGCCAAATTAGCTACTTTAGCTTTTATCTCATCTTCTTGACTAAAATGATATTTACCTCTGTTAGAAACAAGATTGGATCTATTGGAACTTTCAGATGAATTATCTGTGTGCCAGGCTTGAGAGTTATCTGCCAAATGGTCTAGGTAGTCAAAGGCTTCTTCAGGTTCTTTTTCTAGAAACTCACCGTTACACATTGTTTCAACAAATTGTTTAGTTTCGGGAGTTAAACTTTCACAAAAGAAACTAATAGGACGCCATTTTTCAAAACCATGATGTGGACAAGAACTTAACAAATCTTTAAAACGCTCCCAACACTGAAAAAATGCTTCATTTTGATTTTGATTGGAATTTTGAATCTGTCTTTTCAAAGCAGTAGTTTTATGTGCTGGGAAAAATTTCTTTAGAAACTCAGTTTGTAATTCTTGCCATGTGCCAATTGACCTTGGTTTTAAATTATGAAGCCAAATTTTTGCTTTATCTTTTAAAGAAAAGGGAAATAATTTTAGCTTGACAATTTCATTTGTACATTGTTGGTCATTAAAGGTGACACATACATCTTCGAAGTCTTTTAGAAACGAGTAAGCACTTTCCGATTCTAACCCATGGAAATTTGGAAGCAAAACTATCATACCTGGTTTAAAACGAAAGTTGTTTGCATTGAGAGGAAAAATAAAACAAGAGGGTGATGAGCTTCGAGTTGGTTGCAAGTAGTCACGCATGGTGCGTACTTGTCTGTTCTCATCTTCAGCATAAACACTTTCATTGTCAGCCATGGTAGGAGTTGTATTAGAAAGATTACCTAAAAAAGTTTCACAATAAAATCTAACTAAACGACGAGATCTAAAATCACGTCGACAAACAAGCATAAAACAAAGTTAATATACAGATTAGGCGGTATAACCAGCCAATAAAAATAAAACAAAGTTAATGTACAAATTAGGCGGTATAACCAGCCAATAAAAATAAAACAAAGTTAATATACAAATTAGGCGGTATAACCAGCCAATAAAAATAAATACACTTATAAACTTATATACTTAGTATTGCCTCCCCGGCAACGGCGCCAAAAACTTGATGTAGACTCAATTAAGAGTTGTAAACCCAAGTGCAGGTTATGTTCAAGTAATAAATTCTCGGGTGTCCGAGGTCGAACCACAGGGAAGCGTATTAGTAAGTATAAGTTTATAAATATATAAGAAAAATAAAGTAAACAAGATATTAGGGAATCAACAACAAAACAAGATAAACAAGATATTAGAGAACAAAATAAACAAAATAAAATAAAAGAAATTAAACAAGATATAAAAAACAATAAGAAAAGATGTTGAGGTTAGAGAATCCACTCTTGGTGTTATGCTAAGATTAATCTTGTTTTATTACACAATTGAAATCCACACATAAGGGAGGTTCCAATCGGAAGGTTTAGCAATTCAGTCCAAATTGTCCAACGTCCATAGCATATGATATTATGTTCATTTGGTGTCCTCAAAACTCATAAAAAGGGTCCAAGCATTCCTTATGCCAAGGTATATGTCTACAACAAATCAAGGTTATGAAACCAAGCATTTACTCTGCCATTTTCATTGTCAATAATGAATCAAGATCCCTACTTTGCAAGTATGATTTTAAACCAAAAGAAAATATTATCTATACTAGTGTTTATAAATGATGATTCATTTTAGCTCATGTTTAAGAGACTAACCTTAGCATTTACCAAAAGCTTCACCTCATCACCTCAACAATATGATTAGCAACTCATACTAGATATGAATAAAATGAAAAGAAATGTAAGAAGCATAAGTAAATAAAGAAAAAGAAAACTAGAGAAAAGAAAGAAGAAGAAAACTTAGAGAATTTTATTACAATGGCTAATATCCTACCAATGTACCATGTTCCTCATCCAAGGCCCTCTATTTATACACATTTTGGAGAGCTAAATGACAAGAGACAAGCTTTATAAATTTCAAAGGTAGGTATAATAGGTGGGTGCATTTTTCTAACAATTTTCATCATATTGTATGACAATTCTGATCAGCCAGCTTGATGGTTGATTTGGTCAATGTTGGAGGCTTTATCTGATCAAATGGTCTTCTAGAAAACTATTCCCCTATCCGTTACTGATCCATATCCGTTGGAATCAGATCATTTGCTCATGTGGATCAGAAGATATGGTCAAAATACCAAAACGGGTCAGAACAGAAGTCATTGCACATCAGCCAACTTGGTGGTTGATTTCGCTAGGGAAAACGACTCCGTTTCAAGAAGTGTAAAACATGAAAAATATAGATATGCCTCTTAAATGTGTACTGTAAAAATTGCAGCCTTAATGCTTCAGTGAAACTCCATATATAGCTGATATGGCAAAAGGTGTCGGAACTGAAACTGAATTGGATTTGCCCTTAATTCTTGATTTAACCTAGTAATCTGAAATCACTCAAAGAAACTCGTGAAAAACACCAAATTACATAAAAATATAAAAAAAATCATAAACACAATTAGACTAAGCAATAATAACTCGTATTTGACACAAAACAATAATAAAACATAACTAAAAACTATATAATTATACGAGTTATCACTTAGCCATGACAGGTTCAGTGTTGGAAGGAAAAAAAGTTTAACTTTCAAAATCAATTCCAAAGAAAAGGCTATCCTTTTAGTATGTCTAGGAGTTCCTTGATGCTCCTTGTATTCCTCAAACTGATGGCTTCGGCAATACCAATGTGTGGCATTATAATTTCTTCTTATTCTACTCTAGACTACCCGTTTTTTGGGTTTTCACCCTAGAGCCTCATTATTTCTCTTTTTTATTGTTCCACCATACATCTGAGAATTCTAAATTCTTCCACAATGAAATGATAATTCAATGAGATGGGATAAAATCTGAGGAAAACTCTTTAAGTCAAATATCCATACTTGATCAAAATGGACTTTTAAAACACATAACATAGGCCTAGGTTCGGGGTTCAGAAAGAAAGGATAAGTAGGCTCAAAATATGTGTTTGAGGGTAATTAGATCAAGGATCATTTCCTGAGGAGGATTCCCTTTGAAACATTTGTCCTTTCTGGACTTCTCTTTCCTTCTTTTGAGTTTTGCTTCTTTTCTTCTTTGTTCTTGGCTTTCAATTTGCCATCTCTTTCACACATTTTTTTTGTGTGTGTGTTTCGTTCTTGGCTTTCAATTTGCCATTTTTTCTCTTTTTCTTTTCCCTTCTTTTTTCTTATATCTCTATTTTGACAGAGTGAGCCCGTACTTTGTTTAGGTGCTCAATTTGCTTTGTTTCTGTCTCCCAATAGGGACTTATTTCACCATGATTTTTGAAAATCCTTTCTCGTATTTGACTCCTAGTGTGGAGAGTGATCCTTGATCAAGGTTCAAAGACAAAGAATTCCTTAAGCTCAGAAGTGGTGACTATGGATAATTTCTCTTTGTGAAAAGGATACGAAAGATGGCCATTTCCAATATCAAGTATGAATATTCTCCTTGAAAAGCAAATCTCAGGGGGAATAGATAATCAAAATTTCATTTTGCATTTGGAATCATTCGAATTCTCACATTCATGATGTCACAATATTTTTTTTCTTTTTTTCTTGTATTTTCTTTTTTGCTGCATGCCCCAAAAAATTCATGTGTGATTCATTTTAAGCCACAAATGATGTCTTACTTTGATTTTCCATTGAATTGAAAGTCTTTTGGTTTGCGAGAATCATGCTATGAAGGAACATCTCAGATTTTATCTTTGAGCTTCTTCCTAAATAAAGTTGTTTGGGTTTCAATTTTTTCAAAGTGTTTCCAAACACATGGGGAGAGAAAAAAAAAAGAAGTTCTGGTTCATCCTTTGGTTCATGTGCTCATAAGCCAAGGTCTGGAAAAAGACCTAGAAATTTGGCAGTTGGATTCTTTCAAAGGGATTCGAAGGTTTTGAATCTTTGAGTTTTTGCTATGATTTGTAACATGGCATAACTTTAACACGTATCAAACTACCTAATCTAGATCTTTTGGAAGATTGACATGTTTGCTTGATTTTCAAGAAATCCATGAAAGAATTTTTCAAATTTTCATTACTCATGGCCTCAATAAAGGTTATTCTTTGTGACTTTTGAGTGGTATTTATTCAACTGGTCTATGATCTATGTACGTGTAGAGACAAAGTGTTTCCTAGGAATCGATCCCCCATGATGATCTCCCATTCTTTCAAAACTCATTTCACTATTCAAAAGAGTATCCTTTTATTTTCAAATCGAAAATTATCCGTATGGACTTTTATTTTCAGCCTTTTTGTTTTTTTGTTTTCTTTCATAAATCATATAAACAAGACTTAAGAAGAATATTCAAAACTTCAAATGAAATATGATGTACGATGCTTGGAATTTAAAGTTCATTCATTTAAAATAAATTGAAAGTAAGTACAAAACTTAAAACAAGGTTAAGGACTGCCCCTGATTAGCATGCTACCCTGAGAAGAAATGATCCTTAGCCCCGTCATCCTTGATAAGCATCCATGAGATCTTTGAACTTTGTCGGGTTTATATCAACTATGGCCTGAACTTTGCCCTTGAATGCAGTGCAGTTCTCCATGGATTGCCCTTTAACCCCGCTATGATACTCGCATATGGCATTAGGATCATACCATTTCGGGTAAGGAGACTTCCTGGGCTTTGCAAGTACAACAGATATTATTTGGCTTTGGACAAGCAATGGAAGAAGTTCTGTGTAGGTCATAGAAATTGAATGGTACACCTTTGCCTTTTTTCTCTTACAGCTCTGAGAACAGACTGAACTAAACTTTGGATCACTTGGTATGACGAAATTCTGAGGTGATATGAAAGGCCTTGAAGCATGATGATGACTGTACTGAATCCAATGGTCGACATAAGGTCGGGGATGTAAGTAACCACCAAAAGGATCATCTTGCGTTTCACTGAACCCTTTTTTATTTCTGCCTTCATCATTTACGACTTGAATGTGCCCCTTGGCAACATCATTTTTCTTTTCGAAAAATATTCCTGCATTAGAACCCATAATTTTCCCTTTCTTTATCCCATCCTCAATCCTACCCATTGCAAACAATATATCTGCAAATTCTAAAAAGACATTGCCGATCAACTTGTCATAATATGGATGTGGGAGGGTATCCACAAAGAAAGTATTCATTTCTCCATCAGTAAGAGGTAATTGGACTTGCGAGGCTACATCCTTCCATTTATGAGCATATTCTTTGTAATTCTCGTTAGGCTTTTTTTTCATGTTCTAAAGTGTCAATCGATTTTGAGCCATTTCCAACATGTGCTTGTATTGTTTTAGGAATGCCCGAGCTAAGTCTCTCCATGTATTCACTTGGCCTTTTTTCAACTGAAAATACCAATTAGATGATCCTCTTGTTAGACAGTATTGGAAAACATGGATAAGCAATTTCTCATCATGCGCGTGCCCCACCATCCTATAACAATATGCAGACAAGTGTGTTGTGGGGTTTTTAATTCCATCATACTTTTCGAATTTTGGAACCTTAAATTTTGGCGGAATGACTAGATTAGGAACCAAAAGAAGCTCTCATACACTTACTTCATCTCCACCTTCAACAGCTCGAATCCTTTCCTCCAACAACTGATACTTCTTTTGGGAATTTTCTGACTCAGCCCTATTCGATTTAACCATTTTCAACTTTTCCTGTTTAGCTGGATCATCTAAGTTCAGGCTATTGCTGGGATTAACTGTATTCTAGCCATCCAATATCATTACCTCAATCTGACCCTTTTGTGCCTCTAAACCTTCCCTAGCGGCCAAGTTTTCAGTGTATCCCTCTCCTTTGACTACGGGGGATACCAGCTCCATCAATTTAGTCCTCTCATCTCTCGGTTCTGCTTGAGATTTTGCCAACTGTTATCGAGATTCTTCCTGTGCCCTTTCCAATCTTTCTATTCGGGCAGCTTGTTCATTCTCCATAGCTCTAGCCTGTATTAAAAAGGTACTTAGTACTTCTTATACCTATAATTTGAAATGGAAATTCTTTAAAAACTCTTAAAGCCAAACCAATTTCTGTTTTATTCCCCCAACTACGTGTCGTGATGAATGAGCCATGAATGCAACTTGATGCCCGTAAAACATAAACAATGTGATGTATGGACATATACAGTGGAAACATGCTGACCATGTATGTAATAAATGCAATCATGATGCCAACATGATGCCAACATTATGCAAGCCAAGAATAAACAAATCAACACATGGATATATGCAACGAATCACTATGTATGATCCAGATGTATTTTCCAATGAATGACCCTATGAATGCAACACGATATCAATATGATGCATGTAAAGAATAAACAATTTAATTTATGAACAAATACATAGAAATCATGCTGACTATGTGTGTCATGAATGCAACCTGATGCCACCAAGATGCATGTATGAATGAAATGTATAGTATGACAAATAATTGATTGGATGCAAAATGCAAAGAGGGAGATATCAATGAGGGAATAAAAATTGGAGGAACTTAATCATCAACATTTCATAAATTTGAAGCATATCCAATTCATTCCCATATCAATGTTGACAAGGTATAAAACCATGTTTACAAAATCTGAGCAGTGATTAGAACTGTCTTTACAAGCACTTTATTTTTCCTAGCATCCGAAGGATATAAGAGCTGGCTACTAAAATAGCGAAATCCTACTACATCATATCAGGCTTAAATCCTTCTACATCATTGCCATGAATCATCCCATCCTAATTACCCTTTCCCAATCCTCTATCAATCAGTGTCGTTGGATCCAACCACTTGGCATCTATAAGAGATTGTACTTCGTTCTTAAGTGCAATACAGTGCTCAATGCTATGCCCGACAGTTTCACAGTGATAATAACATCTTGCATTCAGGTTACACCACTTAGGATATGGTGGTGACAGGGGTTTCAACGGCACATAGGCAATTAGGTGATTTTAGATCAACATAGGGAAAAGCTCTTGGTAGCTGATTGGAATGGGATCAAAATGCCTTGGAGTCTTGTCTTTGGGTTGTTTCTTAGTCTCACTTGGCCTAGGAGTTGGGGCACTTGACGGTGGCACTAAGGTTCGAACCAGAGTGTTTACATGGGGAGATGGCGGAATAACAAGGCAAGGGTATGGATTTGGACACGGGACTCTTGGAGGTTGTGCATAGTTCGAGGATCCTATCCCAGATGTTGGATAAGGTGATTGATGAGGGAAATAATACGAACTGCCAATTGGTGGTGATGGAGTGGGACCCGGGGATCCCGTAGTGATCATCCAGTGGACAATTGGACCATAGTAGAGTGAGGATATTGGTTTGAACCTAGGACAAATTGTAGGGACTGTTTGGGATCTTAGGTTTTTGTCTTTGGTATCAGGCTCGCTGGTGTAATCATTTTCACGATTTTGTCCACAATTTCATCAGGATTAAAATCTTTGTGGCATTGACAAGTGCAGGATCCAACAAGGATTGCATGTTCTGGACCTGATGGTTTTGGTTGATCCAAAAGTGATGAAGAACCCTGAAAAAATTCCCTCTTACTCTTACCCATATCCTTAATCATTTTCATCAATTTGACAAGTTGTTCTTTGACCTCCCAAATTTCATGTCCAAATTCCTCTTGATTGTGTTCCAAAGCATCCAATCGTTTGTCCGATTCATTCCTCATATCTCGAACCCCTTTCATGCAAATGAAAATGACATTATTATCATGAGATCAAAAATGCAAATAAATGGACATGCTCTATTCACATATGCATGAATGTGATGATGAGTTATGCATGAGATGTACAAGATGCGAAAATGTTTGAGGAAATGAATTTTCATATTTACAACTGTTTGCATATTATACTAAAATGCAAATGAAAAGATCAAGGAAAAGAAGATCCTAACATCACTTTTTTTTTTCTTCTTTCTATTTTTCTTGAATTTTCTTGACAACTATTTTTTTACGTTTTTATTTTCTTATTTTCTCAAAAGTCTAAAACTAAAAAGAGATTTTTATTATTTTTACATCACTACTCCATTACAAAAGAACATTTTCATCATTTTTCTTATTTTTTCATTTCATTTTTTTTCAACTTTTCAAAGAGGAAATATTTTTCTATCATCTTTTCTCTTTTTCCAAATTCCTGTAAAGAAATTTTTTTAAAAAAAAAACCCAGAAAACCTACTTTTCGGCATTATTACATAGAAAAAATAGTAAAACACTAAAATAGTGGAATAATCAATGCAAAGTAAGAAAATTAATGAATGCCCCCAATAATATCAACTTGTTTAGGCATCACGGTGACTTTTGGGGTAGGGTATTAAGCTTATTACAGGTGATGTACGTTCATCGTTGCCTGACCTACAATGCTTATTCAAAATGTAGAAATAAATGGCAAAAGATCGGAAGCATTACTTCATGTGTTCCTAGCTTCGGTACATCTAACCAAAATCCGGCATGGCTTCACCTAGGTTCACTATATGAGGGTGAATAGATTCTAAAGGCCCCGAATTGTTCCTCACTGTCGCTGGTGAAGGCTAGTAAGGCACCCTGATAAAAGCGGGTTCAATTCGTTGAGTTCATTTCCCCGGCTTATGTGGAGGCTATTGTCATATGAAGCGTAGGTAATCTGGCACTCCGAAAGTGTTTCACTAGCTTATGCGGAGGCTATTGCCACACGAAGGGTAGGCACTTTACTTCCACTTAAAGGGACGAAACTCAGATATAGAGCTCATGTTATGCAGAATGTAAGTGTCGTATGTGGAACAAACAAATCTTTCACAGTCTATTTTACAACCTCTATCCTAGATACCCCGACAATTTATTGAACAATGATCAAGAATAGTGTAACGCATTAACCAACAAGAATGCCATAATAATATACAAGATTAAAAAACTAGAAAACAATAATAAAATGAATGTGAATGAATATGAATATGAATATGAATATGAACATATTTAAAGACATTTTATTATTTTCAAAATTCTCCTTATTTTAAAAAAATGTGAGAATTAAAATTAAATACCAACTAAAAACCGATAAAACCGAGACTTTGATAGCACACGACTAATTCTAGGCCTGACTCTTAAATAGTCCCTAGCGGAGTCGCCAAGCTGTCGCAACCTAAAAAATAACAAATCTCATCACGAGACGTTATACTTTATTAAGCATGACATTAAAAACGGAGGAAAAGTCAACTTAATTCCTCTTGAAATAAAATAAGGGTTTGAAAACAACCTCGAAAAAGACATGGAGTCGCCACCAATCTTTTTTGGCTAGGTGTGATAGGCCACCTATTAAAACCGGTTTTGTAAAATATTTTAAAATTAATTAAAATATTTTTAAAACCAATTTCAAGTCTGCGTTTTAAACCAGAGAAATCAAAGAAGCGGGTTCGAGACTGGGTTACGTGTGGGGAAGGATTAGCACCCCCACAATGCCAGTATAAAACAGTATCTTATTAATCGTGTGCTATATCAAGTCTAGGTAAAAAATCGATTTTAAATTTGGTATTTCAAATTAATTCCCAATTTTAAGAAAAATAATTCATTTTTAATTGAAAATGATCCGAAATTTATTAATTCAAAATTTTCTTATATTCACCGACAAACGTAGCAAAAAATAGAAATTTTTATTTATTATAAAAAATTTCTAAATCATTCTTGTTTTAAGAAAGATATTCCGTTATTAATGATAATAGATGATATCCTCCCCGGTAACCTGGAGAAGAACTCACGAATTATTTTAATTCGGGAATAACTTTATTTTATTTAAAATCATTATCTCTTCAAAAAATTTAAAAAATATGAATATGAACATGTATGACATAATATTTAGATGACATAGCAAAATCTAGATGATATAATACAACCTAAATGACATGAGATAATTTAAATGACATAGTATATTCTAAATGAAATGATATAACCTAAGTGACATAATATATTCTAAATGAAATAATATAATCTAAGTGACAAAACATATTCTAAATAACCTAATATAATCTAAATGACATGTCATATTTTAATCTTGATTTTGAATGTGGGTTGACTTTTCAATGGTTGACTTTTAGAGTTAACTTTTTTAGGGTTGACTTTTTTAAGATTGACTTTTCATGCTTGATTTCTTAAACAAAGTCTCAGAGTGCCACCTGAAAGAAGAGAAGAGCTTTTCTGCATTCTAAAATATCATTTTAGGAAAAAAAAATACCTTATTTAGGGTTTCGGACAAAATTAAGTGTCTACAAGGACCGAAGTCATAAATTCTCTCCACTTGGTAATTTTTATCATTTTATTTATCTTTTATTTTACCTTTTATTTATCTATTTTTTATTTTATTTTTTATCGAGTCTGGAGACCCAGAACATATTTGGGCTTGCTAGCCAAGCAGGTCAATCGGGCATGCTAGCCAAGCAGGCCAATGGCCCATATAGGCCCATGCAGGTAGCCTGGCCACCCCTACTCAGCCAGGCCACTACCCTTGCTGCCAGGTAGCAGGTAGTACAGCCCCCCAGCCAGCCTCCCCAGCAGCACGCCACCACCCACGCCCCTACCCTTGCCGCCTGCATAGCCCAACATCAGGCCATTTCCCCACACACGCCACCACCCCACCCAACAGCCAACCCACCTGCACACGACAACCCTAGCAGTAGCCAGCCTCTACCCAAGCCACCCACCTAAACCCTAGGCCAGTTCCCCACACACTCCACCACCCTAACACCCAACCTTTCACCTTTATAAAAAAAAAGGCTCGGTTCCCACCCCAAGCCTAACCCCCCACACTGGTTCTCACCCCACACCGACTCTCACCCTTGACCGAAACATCAACCATCAACAACAAACCACAAGAAAAAAAAAATCAGCAACAAAATACACCCAAAACTGAATCTAGCAAACCACTCCCCCTAAAACAAAACCCAAAAAAAGCAAAAGAAAACCACATAAAAAACCGAAAAGTTTTCCCTAGATCTACAGAGTTTAGTTGGTTTTCGGGGAAAACCAAGGCCAAAAAGAAAAAGAGAGGAAGAATAAGAGTGAACGAGAGAATTTTAGGAGAAATCAGCCACCGACAAGCGATGATCGACACGGTGGCTCAGCCGTCATTTTCTATGAATTCTAGAGAGAAGGGAGAGAGGGTAGGGATCTAGAGAGAGAGAGAGAAAAGGCTAAAATGAAAAAAAAATGGGCATAACTAGAAGATGAAAATGGCATCGTTTTGGAGGGAGGAAGGTTCGCATGTGGAGCCGGATCCGACCCGGGATCAGCGCGCCTGACTCGGTTCAGGCAGGGAAGAAAAAAAAGAAAAAAGAAAAGAAAAAAAGAAAAGAAAAGAAAAGGAAAGGAAAGCGTCAGTAAGCCCATCACAGCAGACCAGCCCAATTATGGGTCCAAGCTCTATTGGATTTGGGTTTGGGTCAGGCTTCAAAACAAATTGGGTAAAATTTATCTTCCTTTTATTATTTTTGTTTATCATTTATTTAAATGTTTTAGCATGTTTTAATATATTTTGTTATTTGTGGTTATTTATTTGAATGTTGTAGCATGCTTTAATATATTTTATTACTTGTGTTATCATTTATTTAAATGTTGTATCATGTTTTAATGTATTTCATTATTTGTGTTTTAATGTTGTAGCATGTTTTAATATATTTATTTATTGTGTTTTAATGTTGTAGCTTGTTTCAATATATCTCATTATTTGTGGTTATTATTTATTTAAATGTTCTAGCATGTTTTAATATATTTTATTATTTGTGTATTATATTTTTTAAAATATTGTAGCATATTTTAATATATTTTATTATTGGTGTTTATTATTTGTTTAAGTGTTGTAGAATATTTTTAGTGTCATAAAATATGGGTTTGTTGTAGAAGCTTTAAAATATTATAATGAGAAATTAATTTTAATAAATAAACAGTACAATAAAAATGATTACTTGCTATGTTTTTTTTTTTTTAAATCTCTAAAAGTAATTCATTTTTGGAAAAAGTTAAAGTATTAATTTTTCCTTAAAATATTTTGAGTAGAGATAATTAATGGGACATTACCAAAAGTATTGGGTTGTTCCAATAATTATTTTTATATAGATGACTTTTAAAAAACATAATTAATAAATTGGAAATATGTATGTGTTTTTTTTTTTAAAATGAAGGGATAAATTATTTAATTCATATGTGTTGCATTTTTTATTTGTTGCACCATGTGCACTCATGCAAGGATGAAAATGAATGCGGGTTATTGACGACAGAATTCGAAGGATGTCATAGTATGATTCCTTAGATATGCAGAGGTGAGGGAATCTCGTTAGTTATCACCACATGTAGTGGGAGTATTTGGAGACTTTCTCAATACGAAAAATTCATTTTCATTATGGAAATGATCAAAAAAGATAATAAATAAATAAAAAATGAATATTTACATGCTTGATATTTTGCCATGCTCGTATTTTTAAATGATATGTCTCGTATGTTTAATCGTATAATTATGTATTTAATCACATGTCTTATATGCCTTATATGCTTAATCATGTGCATCTCATGCTTAAATATTTGCGTCATATGCATTTAAATAAAAAAAAGTGAATGGAAATTACCGACGACGAAATTCGAAAGATGTCATAGTAATGATTCCTAAGATATCCCAAGATGAGAGGATCTCGTTAAATACCATCAAAAGTATTGAGAATATTTAATGAATATTCTCGATAAAAGATTTGTGTTCACTTTCATTTTCAAAAATAATAACAATTCTGTTAAAAAAAATGATAAACATGTTTTGAAAAATAAATAAAAAGAGTATTGATTTTAAATACCAATGTCGAGTCCATTAAATTGAGGTTTAGAATAATACATGATTAAATGGTACTATTTTTTAACGGGCGCCGTGGGGATGCTAATACCTTCCCCACACATAACCGTACTCCGAAACCCATCATGACTTTTCTCTAGTTTTCAATAGCAGATTTCAAAATTATCTTTTTTAAAGGTTTTAGTTAATTCTAAAATTCTTTTTTCAAAGATACTTTTTCTTAGGTGGCCAATCACACCTAACAAAAAAGATTGGTGGTAACTCCATTTGTTTTTTAAAAATCATCTAGCAGTCGAAAAACCATTATGACAACTCATACTAAAAAAGATGAATCCTATTTGAATGTCGAGACTTAAGAAATTATGGTATATTTTGTTCATACTTTTGTTCATTATTTAAAAATATATTACACAAAATATTATTAATTTTATTATTTTATAGGAGAAAGCAAAAGAAAATTTGTTGAGTATCAAGCTGCATCATCAAATGCCTCAATCAATATGAAAGATGTCGAGAATTAAGTTTTCACTGAAGTTGCTAGGAAAAAAGACATCGAAGGTTTCGAGGTCTCGGATTAGGTCCAACACCATCTAGCTACTATGGAATTGGTTCTTAGCGATTTACTTCTTCTTCTTCTTCTTCCCAAAGCTACTCTGCATATGAAGTTCAAATGCTGAGAGAAGAAATAAAAACTATGCATCAATGTTTTGAGGAAAAGGAAGCACAGAGAGAAGCAGAGATAGCAAGGAAAGAAGTAGAGAGACAAGCAGAGATGACAGAGAGACATGGAGAGAGACAAGAAGAGCAACGAAGATATTAGCAGCTGTAGACATAATTTGATTCGTTGATGAATTTAGTGCAGTAAAAGTTCTCTGCAGGCGCAACGAGTTCACAAAATCCTCCATCTCAGGTAATATAATATCTTCGTTGTTAACTATCTTACTTTTATAACTTAATATCTTATATTTTAATGACGTATTTTAACTTTTTTTAGTAGGCTCATAACATGAGAATGAACTTGCTATGAAAAAACTTTCTTCTTACGACTATCCTCAAACTTTTAACATTTATACTTGTACTTTTTTAAGTTATAACTGGATTTGATGTGTTAAGTAATAGAATTATTGTATAATGATATTTGATAACTCGTATAATTATATAGTTTTTAGTTATGTTTTATTATTGTTTTGTGTCAAATACGAGTTATTATTGCTTAGTCTAATTGTGTTTAAGATCTTTTATATTTTTATGTAATTTGGTGTTTTTCACGAGTTTCTTTGAGTGATTTCAGATTACTAGGTTGAATCAAGAATTAAGGGCAAATCCAGTTCAGTTCCAGTTCCGACACCTTTTGCTATATCAGCTATATCTGGAGTTTCACTGAAGCATTAAGGCTGAAATTTTTACAGTGCAAAGTTAAGAGGCATATCTATCTTTTTCATGCTTTTCCTTCTTCTTACTCTGAAACGTATAACCCTGAATGGAGAAATCATCCCAACTTCAGTTGGCGGAATAATAATCATGTTCAGGTACCACAATCTCAAAAGCCGGGCAACACTTTTTCCTATCAACCTTCACGTGTACAAACCTTGGAAGAGACATTGCAAGCATTCATGCAAACACAAGCAAATGTGAATAACCAAACTTCACAGGACATCAATGAGATCAAAAACACCTTGTCCACATTGACAGCTTCATTACGCACTCAAGAAAAAGAAAGTTTCCTGCTCAACCTCAGCCTAACCCTTCTACTCAATGTCTTGTTTCTTGCTCCAATGAAACTCAACAGGAAAATGCCAGTTCTATCACAACTCTTCGAAGTGGAAAGGCAATTGACAAAAACATTCCATCAAAAGACCAAGATCCTCCTTCCCCTCCGAAAAGTAATGGTAAGGATGATGGTAAGTCTGAACTTCTTGAAAATTTGGACAAAGAAAAAGGTATGCATCCTGCTCCTTTTCCTCAAAGGTTGCAAACAATAAAGAATTTGAATCAAAATGCAGAAATTTATGAACTTTTCAAACAAGTTAAGATTAACATTCCTTTATCGGATGCAATCAAACAAGTTCCATCTTATGCTAAATTTTTGAAGGACATGTGCATAGTTAAAAGGAAACATAATGTACAAAAGAAAGCATTTCTGACGGAAAGTGTGAGCTCAATCATTCAGCACCTTACTCCACCAAAATTCAAAGATCCTGGATGTCCAACAATCTCATGCATCATTGGAAACACTAGAATAGAACGTGCATTGCTTGATCTTGGTGCTAGTGTTAATCTTTTGCCTTTTTCTGTTTATCAACAGTTAGGTTTAGGTGAACTCAAGGAAACACCTGTTACACTTCAACTAGCTGATCGTTCTGTAAAAATTCCTCGAGGGATAGTTGAAGATGTTTTGGTTCAAATTGATAATTTTTACTTCCCTGTTGATTTTATTGTTTTGGACACACATCCTGTTTCAAATCCAAATGTTCAAATTCCTGTTATATTAGGCCGTCCATTTCTTGCAACTTCTAATGCTCTGATAAATTGCAGGAATGGTATTTTGAACATTTCTTTTGGAAATATGACTTTAGAATTAAATGTGTTCAACATTTGCAAGCAACCTGGTGATGATTCAGAAGTACATGAAGTGGATTTCATTGAAGAACTTGTTCATGAACATCTCACCACTACCACATTCCATGATCCTTTAGAAGCTTATTTAATTGAATGTGAGTTTGATAATGCTTCAGAAATTTCACACACTGATTCTTTGTTAAATTCTTTTCAGGATAAGCATTGTTGGAAACAAAAGTTTGAGGAACTTCCATCACTCACAAATGTCACTGTATCATCAACTATTGAACCACCCAAGCTGGATTTAAAACCATTGCCATCCAAGCTAAAATATTCCTTTTTGGGAAAAATTCCTTCTCAATGGAGCCCCCAAGATAAAAGGAAGTTTCTGAATGAGGTAAAGAAGTTCTACTGGGATGACCCTTACTTGTTCAAATATTGTCCTGATCAGATTTTTCGAAGATGCATTCCCGACAATGAGGTAAGTAGTGTAATTAAGTTTTGTCATTCCGAGGCATGTGGTGGTCATTTTTCATCAAAGAAAACTGCTGCAAAAATTTTACAGTGTTGATTTTACTGGCCAACTTTATTCAAAGATGCATATAATTTTTGCAAGTCATGTGAAAGTTGTCAAAAATTAGGTTCCATTTCGAAAAGAAACATGATGCCTTTGAACCCAATTCTTGTAATTGAAATTTTTGACTTTTGGGGTATTGATTTCATGGGACCATTTCCACCATCTTTTGGTTTCTTATACATTTTAGTTGCAATAGATTATGTTTCAAAGTGGATAGAAGCAATTCCATGTCGAAATAATGATCACAAAACAGTGATTAAATTTTTAAAAGAAAATATTTTGAGTCGATTTGGAATTCCTCGATCTATCATAAGTGATGGGGGAACACATTTTTGCAACAAGGTTTTTGAAACATTAATGAAGAAATATGCCATTATACACAAAGTTGCAACCCCTTATCACCCGCAGACAAATGGACAGGTAGAATTAGCAAATAGGGAGATTAAACAAATTTTGGAAAAGACGGTTAATCCAAATCGCAAAGATTGGTCTCTTAGACTTAACGATGCATTATGGGCCTATCGAACAGCTTTTAAAACAGCATTGGGCATGTCTCCTTATAGGCTAGTTTATGGAAAACCTTGTCATTTACCTGTGGAACTTGAGCATAAAGCATATTGGGCCATTAAAATGTTCAACTCAAACCTTGATGACGCTTCTAATTTACGGAAATTACAAATAAATGAACTTGAGGAACTCAGATATGATGCATATGAGAATTATAAAATTCATAAAGAAAGAACTAAAGCCTTTCATGACAAGTTAATTTCAAGAAAAACATTTGATGTTGGGCAAAAAGTTATACTTTATAATTCTAGACTTCACATATTTCCTGGTAAGTTGAGATCAAGATGGACTGGCCCATTTGTGGTTAAGCATGTGTATCATTATGGAGCAGTTGACATTGAGAATCCTAAAAATGGTAACGTATTCAAGGTAAATGGACAAAGACTCAAACTCTTTTTGGAAAATCATGTTACTCAAGAAGAGGTTGTTTTTCTTTCTGATCCTTGTTTTGAAAATAACTAGATGTAAATATAATTTTTTTTTAACCCCGGTTAAATGGCGGATAACGGTACTCCGTGATTATTTAAGTCGGTTCCATCAGCTACCCACAAAACTGATATTGTATATAAATTTCTCTTTCAATTTCTCTTTCATTTTTTTTAGGATGGATGATATTCTCACAAGATTGCAGAAACGATTTCCTCCTTTTCCTCGAAATATTTTACTGAAGCTTTACCAAGTTCGATTTGAAAGATTAAGAATGCTTATGCACAAAGGGATTCCTGAAGATATACGTTGGATAATTGAAGCCAAGGTACGTGAAGATGAATATCTTCCTGTTTTGCATTTACCAGGTACAGGTAGAAGCACTTTTGCAAAGAAGCGACGAGCAAAGCGCATGAGTTCAAATTGCCACAAATGTGCACGATGGACGTGTAACGGTAAATGTCGTTCTATTGGGATTCCGTCCTCTAATCGAGATGATAAAATTGAATTCATTAAGGATGGACTGAGTAAGGAGAATTTGGGTAATATCCAACTTTCTCTTGAGACGCATCCTAGTGGAGACGTACATTTATGGCCGCAATTCCAAAGGGAATGGCAACATCTTGGGAATCTGATGTTAAAAGACCCTGTTTGCCAGCTTGTAAGAAAACTGGATGGGAAGCATATCCTCGACTCGTAGAAGGCGTTTAAGCCGTTTCTGGACGTAAAACCAGAGGAAGATGTGAGCCACAATCACAACTACAATAAATGACTTCTCAGCTTTTGGTTTGATTTGCAATAACTTCATTTCGGTTTAATTTACGTGTTGTTCGATTTGTGTAATTATTCTCGTTTTTTTTTTTTTGCATTGGTCTTTTACGGTTGATTTTTCTTCTCTTTTTGATTTTCTTCCTAAAATCACGCAAAAATCTTTTGTTAGGTTAACATTTTCTTCTGACAGGTCAAATACACTTTCGGCGACATTATTACTCTTGTCTGATTCACTACTCAGTCCTCTATATATTACACCATGTACTCATTCTCTTTCAGGCACTCGAAAAAAAATGGAAAGTACTTTGTCCCAGCACATTGAAAAAATTTGTGTCTTTGGAGGTGCTTATCCAGGGAAAAATAAAATATTAGCTGATGAAGCCATAAGAGTTGGAGTAATACTTGCCCAACAAAAGATCCAGTTGATTTATGAAGGTGGTAGTACGGGTTTAATGGGAGCAGTCGCTACAGCAGCACACGCCGGAGGAAGTCCAGTTCTAGGAATCGTGCCAAAACTATTCACAGGTTTTTGTGGACCTACCGTGGGTAAGGAAATACAAGTCTGGAGTATCCCTGAACGGATGACAATCATGTACCATTCTGCCGATGCATTCATTGCTTTACTAGGAGGTCTGGGTACATTGGAAGAAATAGCTTGCGTGGCTTCTTGGTCATCTTTGGTCACAAATAAGAAACCCATTGGTTTGCTTAATATTAATGGTTATTTTAGTAATTTGCTTTCATATTTAGATAATGCTGTGGAAAATGGATTCATGTTTTCAGAGGCAAGGAGAACCATAATTTCTGCTACAACCATTGAAGATTTACTCAAAAAGCTCCAAGCTTATGAGTATTTACCTGCTACGGTTGTTTCGCAAACGCTCGGAAAAAGAAAAAGAGATATAGACAAGCAAGGAGTGGATTGCACTTTGTCTTTGTGACATTATCTAACATTTTGTTTGTTGTGTCTCAGTTATAATAAAGTGGTTATCAACCTCTGCAGGTAATATATCCTAAATTCTACCTTTAAAATTTGACATTGGGGACAATGTCATATTTTAGTAGGGGGTAAGGGACATATTTTGCTAATTTGTTAAAAAAAAAAAAAAAAAAGTTGTTGTGTTTTAAGCCATTTAGAAGTATTCATTCTGAACAAGGTCTGAGTAAGGGAGACTTGAGACATACCTTGTCAGTTTGATTTAATCTTTTCAAAAAAAAAAAAAACACTATCTGGTCCGTTTATTATCTGCATGTGTTTTACTACTTTCGTGTATGTATTTTTTTTTTTTGAGTATTAGTATAATCTTGGCAAGCATGTGGATAAAGCAATAGAGTTACAAAGGCTTTGATTAAGTTATCTAGGTTATTTTCAATTTGGTTTTCTTAAAATTGAATATTTTTGATGATCAAATGTCTTTGAGATTGTTTTTGGCAGATCGGTTCGATTTTTGTTGGAATGTGAATTCATGGTGAGCCTTTGGAAAGCCACGGAAAACTGGGAAGACATAGTAAGTTTACTTTTTCTCTTCATTCCACATACAGATTTAGGTCATCACATAGATGCTTGCATCTATACATGATCTGATCTTAGAACAAAGTCACTATCCAGAAAGCCCCTTATCTTTGCCCCCTTACATTAGGAGCCCATAGGTTGTAAACCTTCGGGTTGGATCCCTAGATATGAACTCCAGAAATTATGCCAAAGTGAACGGATACGATTCCGACCCCCATTCCCTCTTTATACTTTTATGATAATATTTGTGATCATTGGGTTTGGGATTGTGTGTTTCCTTCTTGTTTATTTTGTTATCTTTTGAAATCTGAAAAAAAAAAGGAATAATGCAAAAGAGGGTAGTTAGAATGAGTGACTGTTTTTAGAGTCGTGAACTTCGAACTTATTGATGCCAAAACAATGTTGTGATGAGTTGAGAAAAAGATACTGAAAAAAAGAGCTGATGAAAATCTGTCTTGTTTGATCAATTGAATGAAAAGAAAGAAAAAGAAAGTATGGAATCCAATGTGATTTCTGAAAAAAAAAAAAAAAAAAAAAAACAAGAATGATGATTATGAATAGATGTGATTGTGCATAAAAGATGTCCCAATGAGGGCACAAATCAAAAGAAAATCACTTGTGCTTAAAAAAAAACCAGAATTCAAGATTCGAGGTTCTTCATTATAGAGAGTTTTTTACTTTTCTATTTTCTTTGGATCGAGTCTTTTCTTGCTTTTTGTTTTCTTTTCAAAATATTACTGTTGAACATAGGACTAAGGATGAGTGAGAATGGAAATATTTTGAGAGGATTGATCACATTATTATTATATTTCTTGAGCTTAACTTGTGATAAACCTCAGATTATGTTTGAACATTCCACCCCTCACTTGTCCATAAGCCTCAGATTCATCTCTGTACCGATCAGATTTGTCAAGTTCACTTGTGAACTGCGGTGACAAGGATCTTAGTGATAACTCGTATAATTATATAGTTTTTAGTTATGTTTTATTATTGTTTTGTGTCAAATACGAGTTATTATTGCTTAGTCTACTTGTGTTTATGATCTTTTATATTTTTATGTAATTTGGTGTTTTTCATGAGTTTCTTTGAGTGATTTCAGATTACTAGGTTAAATAAAGAATTAAGGGCAAATCCAGTTCAGTTCCAGTTCCGACACCTTTTTCCATATCAGCTATATCTGGAGTTTCACCGAAGCATTAAGGCTGAAATTTTGACAGTGCAAAGTTAAGAGGCATATCTATCTTTTTCATGTTTTACACTTCTTGAAACGGAGTCGTTTTCCCTACCGAAATCAACCATCAAGTTGGCTGATGTGCAATGACGTCTGTTCTGCACCGTTTTGGTATTTTGACCATATCTTCCTATCCACATGAGAAAATGATCACATTCCAACGGCTATGGATCAGTAACTGATAGGGGCATATTTTTCTAGAAGACCATTTGATCAGATCGAGCCTCCAACATTGACAAAATCGATCATCAAGCTGGCTGATCAGAATTGTCATACAACATGACGAAAATTGTTAGAAAAATGCACCCACCTATTATACCTGCCTTTGAAATTTATAAAGCTTGTCTCTTGTAATTTAGCTCTCCAAAATGTGTATAAATAGAGGGCCTTGGATGAGTATGAGGATACATTATACATTGGTAGGATATTAGCCATTGTAATAAAATTCTCTAAGTTTTCTTCTTCTTTCCTTTCTCTAGTTTTCTTTTTTTTTTTATTTACTTATGTTTCTTACATTTCTTTTCATTTTATTCATATCTAGTATGTGTTGCTAATCATATTGTTGAGCTGATGAGGTGAAGCTTTTGGTAAATGCTAAGGTTAGTCTCTTAAACATGAGCTAAAATGAATCATCATTTATAAACACTAGTATAGATAATATTTTCTTTTGGTTTAAAATCATACTTGCAAAGTAGGGATCTTGATTCATTATTGACAAGGAAAATGGCACAGTAAATGCTTGGTTTCATAACCTTGATTTGTTGTAGACATATACCTTGGCATAAGGAATGCTTGGACTCTTTTTATGAGTTTTGAGGACACCAAATGAACATAATATCATATGCTATGGACGTTGGACAATTTGGACTGAATTGCTAAACCTTCCGATTGGAACCTCCTTTATGTGTGGATTTCAATTGTGTAATAAAACAAGATTAATCTTAGCATAACACCAAGAGTGGATTCTCTAACCTCAACATCTTTTCTTATTGTTTTTTATATCTTGTTTAATTTCTTTTATGTTATTTTGTTTATTTTGTTCTCTAATATCTTGTTTATCCTGTTTTGTTGTTGATTCCCTAATATCTTGTTTACTTTCTTTTTCTTATATATTTATAAACATATACTTACTAATACGCTTCCCTGTGGTTCGACCTCGGACACCCGAGAATTTATTACTTGAACATAACCTGCACTTGGGTTTACAACTCTTAATTGAGTCTCCATCAAGTTTTTGGCGCCGTTGCCGGGGAAGCAATACTAAGTATATAAGTTTATAAGTATATTTATTTTTATTGGCTGGTTATACCGCCTATATTTATTTTTATTGGCTGGTTATACCGCCTAATTTGTATATATTTATATTTATATTGTATATTAACTTTGTTTTATTTTTATTGGCTGGTTATACCGCCTAATCTGTATATTAACTTTGTTTTATGCTTGTTTGGCGACGTGATTTTAGATCTCGTCGTTTAGTTAGATTTTATTGTGAAACTTTTTCAGGTAATCTTTCTAATACAACTCCTACCATGGCTGACAATGAAAGTGTTCATGCTGAATATGAGAACAGACAAGTACGCACCATGCGTGACTACTTGCAACCAACTCGAAGCTCATCACCCTCTTGTTTTATTTTTCCTCTCAATGCAAACAACTTTCGTTTTAAACCAGGTATGATAGCTTTGCTTCCAAATTTCCATGGGTTAGAATCGGAAAGTGCTTACTCGTTTCTAAAAGACTTCGAAGATGTATGTGTCACCTTTAATGACCAACAATGTACAAATGAAATTGTCAAGCTAAAATTATTTCCTTTTTCTTTAAAAGATAAAGCAAAAATTTGGCTTCATAATTTAAAACCAAGGTCAATTGGTACATGGCAAGAATTACAAACTGAGTTTCTAATGAAATTTTTCCCAGCACATAAAACTACTGCTTTGAAAAGACAGATTCAAAATTTCAATCAAAATCAAAATGAAGCATTTTTTCAGTGCTGGGAGCGTTTTAAAGATTTGTTAAGTTCTTGTCCACATCATGGTTTTGAAAAATGGCGTCTTATTAGTTTCTTTTATGAAAGTTTAACTCCCGAAACTAAACAATTTGTTGAAACAATGTGTAACGGTGAGTTTCTAGAAAAAGAACCTGAAGAAGCCTTTGACTACCTAGACCATTTGGCAGATAACTCTCAAGCCTGGCACACAGATAATTCCTCTGAAAGTTCCAATAGATCTAATCTTGTTTCTAACAGAGGTAAATATCATTTTAGTCAAGAAGATGAGGTAAAAGCTAAAGTAGCTAATTTGGCTAGAAAGATTGAAGCCATGGAACTTAGAGAAGTAAAAGAAGTCAAAACGGTTAAAAATGAAGAAAGTTGTGGAATTTGTGAAATCATGGGACACCCCACTTCTAAATGTCCAAATATTCCCATTCTTAAAGAAGCGTTGCATGATCACGTAAATTCCATAAACACATTTAAAAAGCCTTTTCCTTCTCCTTACTCTGAAACGTATAACCCTGAATGGAGAAATCATCCCAACTTCAGTTGGCGGAATAATAATCATGTTCAGGTACCACAATCTCAAAAGCCGGGCAACACTTTTTCCTATCAACCTTCACGTGTACAAACCTTGGAAGAGACATTGCAAGCATTCATGCAAACACAAGCAAATGTGAATAACCAAACTTCACAGGACATCAATGAGATCAAAAACACCTTGTCCACATTGACAGCTTCATTACGCACTCAAGAAAAAGGTAAGTTTCCTGCTCAACCTCAGCCTAACCCTTCTACTCAATGTCTTGTTTCTTGCTCCAATGAAACTCAACAGGAAAATGCCAGTTCTATCACAACTCTTCGAAGTGGAAAGGCAATTGACAAAAACATTCCATCAAAAGACCAAGATCCTCCTTCCCCTCCGAAAAGTAATGGTAAGGATGATGGTAAGTCTGAACTTCTTGAAAATTTGGACAAAGAAAAAGGTATGCATCCTGCTCCTTTTCCTCAAAGGTTGCAAACAATAAAGAATTTGAATCAAAATGCAGAAATTTATGAACTTTTCAAACAAGTTAAGATTAACATTCCTTTATTGGATGCAATCAAACAAGTTCCATCTTATGCTAAATTTTTGAAGGACATGTGCACATTTAAAAGGAAACATAATGTACAAAAGAAAGCATTTCTGACGGAAAGTGTAAGCTCAATCATTCAGCACCTTACTCCACCAAAATTCAAAGATCCTGGATGTCCAACAATCTCATGCATCATTGGAAACAGTAGAATAGAACGTGCATTGCTTGATCTTGGTGCTAGTGTTAATCTTTTGCCTTTTTCTGTTTATCAACAATTAGGTTTAGGTGAACTCAAGGAAACACCTGTTACACTTCAACTAGCTGATCATTCTGTAAAAATTCCTCGAGGGATAGTTGAAGATGTTTTGGTTCAAATTGAAAATTTTTACTTCCCTGTTGATTTTATTGTTTTGGACACACATCCTGTTTCAAATCCAAATGTTCAAATTCCTGTTATATTAGGCCGTCCATTTCTTGCAACTTCTAATGCTCTGATAAATTGCGGGAATGGCATTTTGAACATTTCTTTTGGAAATATGACTTTAGAATTAAATGTATTCAATATTTGCAAGCAACCTGGTGATGATTCAGAAGTACATGAAGTGGATTTCATTGAAGAACTTGTTCATGAACATCTCACCACTACCACATTCCATGATCCTTTAGAAGCTTATTTAATTGAATGTGAGTTTGATAATGCTTCAGAAATTTCACACACTGATTCTTTGTTAAATTCTTTTCAGGTTAAGCATTGTTGGAAACAAAAGTTTGAGGAACTCAGAAATGATGCATATGAGAATTCTAAAATTCATAAAGAAAGAACTAAAGCATTTCATGACAAGTTAATTTCAAGAAAAACATTTGATGTTGGGCAAAAAGTTCTACTTTATAATTCTAGACTTCACATATTTCCTGGTAAGTTGAGATCAAGATCGACTGGCCCATTTGTGGTTAAGCATGTGTATCATTATGGAGCAGTTGACATTGAGAATCCTCAAAATGGTAACGTATTCAAAGTAAATGGACAAAGACTCAAACTCTTTTTGGAAAATCATGTTACTCAAGAAGAGGTTGTTTTTCTTTCTGACCCTTGTTTTGAAAATAACTAGATGTAAATATAATTTTTTGTTAATCTTCAACAAAAAAAATACATTGTTTTTCCTGGTTAAATGGCGGATAACGGTACTCCGTGATTATTTATGTCGGTTCCATCAGCTACCCACAAAACTGATATTGTATATAAATTTTTCTTTCAATTTCTTTTTCATTTTTTTTTTCAAGATGGATGATATTCTCACAAGATTGCAGAAACGATTTCCTCCTTTTCCTCGAAATATTTTACTGAAGCTTTACCAAGTTCGATTTGAAAGATTAAGAATGCTTATGCACAAAGGGATTCCTGAAGACATACGTTGGATAATTGAAGCCAAGGTACGTGAAGATGAATATCTTCCTGTTTTGCATTTACCAGGTACAGGTAGAAGCACTTTTGCAAAGAAGCGACGAGCAAAGCGCATGAGTTCAAATTGCCACAAATGTGCACGATGGACGTGTAACGGTAAATATCGTTCTATTGGGATTCCGTCCTCTAATCGAGATGATAAAATTGAGTTCATTAAGGATGGACTGAGTAAGGAGAATTTGGGTAATATCCAACTTTCTCTTGAGACGCATCCTAGTGGAGACGTACAAAGAGAAATTCTTGATTTATGGCCGCAATTCCAAAGGGAATGGCAACATCTTGGGAATCTGATGTTAAAAGACCCTGTTTGCCAGCTTGTAAGAAAACTGGATGGGAAGCATATCCTCGACTCATAGAAGGCGTTTAAGCCGTTTCTGGACGTAAAACCAGAGGAAGATGCCAAATACACTTTCGGCGACATTATTACTTTTGACTTTTACGGTTGATTTTTCTTCTCTTTTTGATTTTCTTCCTGAAATCACGCAAAAATCTTTTGTTAGGTTAACATTTTCTTCTGACAGGTCAAATACACTTTCGGCGACATTATTACTCTTGTTTGATTCACTACTCAGTCCTCTATATATTACACCATGTACTCATTCTCTTTCAGGCACTCGAAAAAATGGAAAGTACTTCGTCCCAGCGCATTAAAAAAAATTGTGACTTTGGAGGTGCTTATCCAGGGAAAAATAACATATTCGCTGATGAAGCCATAAGAGTTGGAGTAATACTTGCCCAACAAAAGATCCAGTTGATTTATGGAGGCGGTAGTACGGGTTTAATGGGAGCAGTCGCTACAGCAGCACACGCCGGAGGAAGTCCAGTTCTAGGAATCGTGCCAAAACTATTCACAGATTTTTGTGGACCTACCGTGGGTAAGGAAATACAAATCTGGAGTATCCCTGAACGGATAACAATCATGTACCATTCTGCCGATGCATTTATTGCTTTACCAGGAGGTCTGGGTACATTGGAAGAAATAGCTTGCGTGGCTTCTTGGTCATCTTTGGTCACAAATAAGAAACCCATTGGTTTGCTTAATATTAATGGTTATTTTAGTAATTTACTTTCATATTTAGATAATGCTGTGGATAATGGATTCATGTTTTCAGAGGCAAGGAGGACCATAATTTCTGCTACAACCATTGAAGATTTACTCAAAAAGCTACAAGCTTATGAGTGTTTATCTGCTACGGTTGTTTCGCAAACGCTCGGAAAAAGAAAAAGAGATATGGACGAGCAAGGAGTGGATTGCACTTTGTCTTTGTGACATTATCTAACATTTTGCTTGTTGTGTCTCAGTTATAATAAGTGGTTAGCAACCTCTGCAGGTAATATCTCTTAAATTCTACCTTTAAAATTTGACATTGGGGACAATGTCATATTTTAGTAGGGGGTAAGGGACATATTTTGCTAATTTTAAAAAAAAAAAAGTTTGTTGTGTTTTAAGCAATTTAGAAGTATTCATTCTGAACAAGGTCTGAGTAAGGGAGACTTGAGACATACCTTGTCAGTTTGATTTTAATCTTTTTATGTTTACTTGTTAATTTTTGTTTAGTATTTTAGGATTAATTAGGTTGCATGAGTTTGTTTTGTTTTGAGTCTTAGTTATTCCTATTTTTATGTTATTAGTTCTTTTCTCTTACACATGATTCTTTCATTTGGGTTAATAGACTTACATTGAGGACAATGTAAGAATCAAGTGTGGGGGGAACGATTTAGGATTTCTTTTATTTTTGTCTACTATTTTTTTTTATGAGTCTTTATTATTATTATTATTATTTTTTAGTGTGTTTTAGTTCCTTTTAATACAATGATGAGATATGAATTGCATAAGTCTAAAACAGATTTATTAGTGAGAATATTTTCATGAGAATTGAGCTTGATGTCAACCTTTTTATGAGCCAATGTTAATATGATATGTTGATTGAGAAAGAAGCATGTTTAGACTTAATCTGACTTGTATAATCATCCTTGTGAGTTTTTGAGCCTATAATGATTGTTGCATTATACAAATCAATCTAATTTCTTTTTTGAGTGCTCTTATGATTATATGATTCTCTATAACTTGCTTTAAACCGTTTGAGACTATATTGATACATGTGACAACATGAATATGATAGAGGCATTAGGATTATAACCAGAGCCAAACAGCCATCCATTATTAATGTTCTAAGAGAACATCCCCACTAGTGAGCCAATTTGAGCCTACATTAAATATGCTATTTTATTGGTAACCAGAACTTACACCTAGCCTAAATATACTTATATCCTTACCCTTGTTCTAAAGATGGATTATATATTTTGAGACATATTGCAAAAACAAGGGATACTTTTTGAAAATTTGGGTTAGAACGAAAGATAAGTGTGGGGGAGGAGATAGGCAAAAGTCAAGAGAAAAAGAAAGGGATCATTGTCAAATACATTCCCATATTAAAAAAAAAAAATCTTCTCTTGAACTTCTAGTTAAAGTAAAGAAAAAGATGTTACAAAGTTGGTTAGAATGAAGCAAAGGCTCAACATGAATATTTAGCCTATGTTATTATGTGCTTTATAAGAGTTTTGAGAAGTTTTATTTGTATGATCTTATTGTGTCTCTAAACTCTATGAACTCTTTGGAACCTTTGTGATATCTTTATCCTTTTGTTCTTTAACTACATTATAACCCTTTGGCCCCATTACAACCTTGAAAAAAGACCTCTTGATTTATGAAGTTGTATGATCTAAATAGTGGAGAATAGGTGGACAAGCAAGCATATGGTAGAACTGTTTTCATGAGATTGATTGAGTGTAAACACTTTACCACTACTTTAAAGAGTGAAAATCATGAGAGTATAGTGAGAAGTTGAGATTAAGTCGAATATGCACTATTTTGATTGAAATATGTTATGTTAATATTGGCTTAACTCATTTATTTACATTCAAGCATGAATTTTTGTGAAATTCTTTGAGCTATTGATTAGTTTATAAGACTTGTTCAAAGATTGTCTCTAATTTATATTGAAAGGATTAGGAGTAAATATTTTTAGTGTATGTAGTTTACTTATATTTTAGTTTTTCAATGTTTGTGGGTATCGTTCTAGCAAACCCTCACGAGACTAAACTCGTCCACTAGGGACACCTAGGGGTTTAAAGGCTTGTGTCACATGCTAAGTGCCACCGTGATTTCCTACGAAAATGGATTAGATTAGATTTTCTTATTTTATTTTTATTGAGTCGTTGCTAGGGACTAGCAACAATCTAAGTGTGGGGGTGTGATAACTCGTATAATTATATAGTTTTTAGTTATGTTTTATTATTGTTTTGTGTCAAATACGAGTTATTATTGCTTAGTCTACTTGTGTTTATGATCTTTTATATTTTTATGTAATTTGGTGTTTTTCATGAGTTTCTTTGAGTGATTTCAGATTACTAGGTTAAATAAAGAATTAAGGGCAAATCCAGTTCAGTTCCAGTTCCGACACCTTTTTCCATATCAGCTATATCTGGAGTTTCACCGAAGCATTAAGGCTGAAATTTTGACAGTGCAAAGTTAAGAGGCATATCTATCTTTTTCATGTTTTACACTTCTTGAAACGGAGTCGTTTTCCCTACCGAAATCAACCATCAAGTTGGCTGATGTGCAATGACGTCTGTTCTGCACCGTTTTGGTATTTTGACCATATCTTCCTATCCACATGAGCAAATGATCTCATTCCAACGGCTATGGATCAGTAACTGATAGGGGCATATTTTTCTAGAAGACCATTTTATCAGATCGAGCCTCCAACATTGACAAAATCGACCATCAAGCTGGCTGATCAGAATTGTCATACAACATGACGAAAATTGTTAGAAAAATGCACCCACCTATTATACCTACCTTTGAAATTTATAAAGCTTGTCTCTTGTCATTTAGCTCTCCAAAATGTGTATAAATAGAGGGCCTTGGATGAGTATTAGGATACATTATACATTGGTAGGATATTAGCCATTGTAATAAAATTCTCTAAGTTTTCTTCTTCTTTCCTTTCTCTAGTTTTCTTTTTTTTTTTATTTACTTATGTTTCTTACATTTCTTTTCATTTTATTCATATCTAGTATGTGTTGCTAATCATATTGTTGAGGTGATGAGGTGAAGCTTTTGGTAAATGCTAAGGTTAGTCTCTTAAACATGAGCTAAAATGAATCATCATTTATAAACACTAGTATAGATAATATTTTCTTTTGGTTTAAAATCATACTTGCAAAGTAGGGATCTTGATTCATTATTGACAAGGAAAATGGCACAGTAAATGCTTGGTTTCATAACCTTGATTTGTTGTAGACATATACCTTGGCATAAGGAATGCTTGGACTCTTTTTATGAGTTTTGAGGACACCAAATGAACATAATATCATATGCTATGGACGTTGGACAATTTGGACTGAATTGCTAAACCTTCCGATTGGAACCTCCTTTATGTGTGGATTTCAATTGTGTAATAAAACAAGATTAATCTTAGCATAACACCAAGAGTGGATTCTCTAACCTCAACATCTTTTCTTATTGTTTTTTATATCTTGTTTAATTTCTTTTATGTTATTTTGTTTATTTTGTTCTCTAATATCTTGTTTATCTTGTTTTGTTGTTGATTCCCTAATATCTTGTTTACTTTCTTTTTCTTATATATTTATAAACATATACTTACTAATACGCTTCCCTGTGGTTCGACCTCGGACACCCGAGAATTTATTACTTGAACATAACCTGCACTTGGGTTTACAACTCTTAATTGAGTCTCCATCACTTAGCATGTGTACTTATGAAGCTATAGTTTGCCTAGTCCTCCATGGCTAGCTAAAGTCTCGCCAAGAAGGAAGTTCCTCAATCGTACGGTAATGTCTTCAATTTTAATCTCATTGACCCTTTACTCGAACTTAATATGCCAATGATACTTAATTAGATGCCTTGCCAATTCTTACGCTTGATCTTGCTTGTTTGTTTGAGATCCCTTTAACTTGTTTTCCTGTTTATTTTTTTTTCTAGGATTGAGTCGTTGCTAGGGACTAGCAACAATCTAAGTGTGGGGGTGTGATAACTCGTATAATTATATAGTTTTTAGTTATGTTTTATTATTGTTTTGTGTCAAATACGAGTTATTATTTATTAGTCTAATTGTGTTTATGATCTTTTATATTTTTATGTAATTTGGTGTTTTTCACGAGTTTCTTTGAGTGATTTCAAATTACTAGGTTAAATCAAGAATTAAGGGCAAATCCAGTTCAGTTCCAGTTCCGACACCTTTTGCCATATCAGCTATATCTGGAGTTTCACTGAAGCATTAAGGCTGAAATTGTTACAGTGCAAAGTTAAGAGGCATATCTATCTTTTTCATGCTTTACACTTCTTGAAACGGAGTCGTTTTCCCTAGCGAAATGTAGTATCAAGTTGGCTGATGTACAATGCCGTCTATTCTGACCAGTTTTGGTAGTTTGATCATATCTTCTGATCCACATGAGAAAATGAGCTGATTCCAACGGATATGGATCGCAAACTGATAGGGGAATATTTTTCTAGAAGACCATTTGATCAGATCAAGCTTCCAACATTGACAAAATGAACCATCAAGCTGGGTGATCAGAATTGTCATACAATATGACGAAAATTGTTAGAAAAATGCACCCACCTATTATACCTACCTTTGAAATTTATAAAGCTTGTCTCTTGTCATTTAGCTCTCCAAAATGTGTATAAATAGAGGGCCTTGGATGATTGTAAAAAAACACATGGTACATTGGTAGGATATTAGCCATTGTAATAAAATTCTCTAAGTTTTCTTCTTCTTTCTTTTCACTAGTTTTCTTTTTTTTTTTTTTTTACTTATGCTTCTTACATTTCTTTTCATTTCATTCATATCTAGTATGTGTTGCTAATCATATTGTTGAGGTGATGAGGTGAAGCTTTTGGTAAATGCTAAGGTTAGTCTCTTAAACATAAGCTAAAATGAATCATCATTTATAAACAATATTTTATATTAAATATATCTTCATAATATGTTTTTTTTATATATATATATATATATATAATTTGTGTTATTTGTGTATTGTTGGACAGTTCTGTAAATATTATTGCAGGTATTATTAATAAATATAATTTTTTTAATAGAATAAATAGTATATATAAAAAAATATTTTGCTTATATAGCGGCGTTTTAAGAACAAACGCCGCTAAATCTCTAAATTTTTATAAGAAAACATGCAAACGTTAGCGGCGTTTTATGATCCACACATCGCTAAAATGTTTCAATTACCAGCTTTTGAGTACTCTAAAACATCACAAAACACTTTTAATTAGAGGCATTCATCAAAACCAAATGCTGGGAAATTTGTGTAAATAGTGGCGTTTCTGAAGCACAAGTGCCGCAAAAGGCCTACCGAATACCGCATTTCGACGTGCTATTATGGCATTTAAAAATGCCATGGATATACATCCAAATAGTGCTACTTTTGTGGCATTTTTTTACAAACGCCGATAAAATCTCCGATGCTGTATTGATAACTTTAGGAAATATAGTTATTTTGCCACCTTTTATGCTTTTGAATCAGCTAAGTCCTTGAGGATTTTATTAAGATTTGATTAGTTTTAGATGTTTTTATATTTATTTTAATTATCCATTTTATGTTTAAAATAGTTATTTAGTTGTTATTTATGTGTTTTTATAGGTCCAAGGTGTTCTGGAGCTTCGAGGTGCAAAACGACAAAAATCGGTGCATTCCAATGAGCAGGCAGATTTGACCTCTCAAGTGTATTTCAAGAAAAACTAGATCTTAAAAACTTCAAATGAGAAAACTCCCTTCGTTACTTTTGAAGCTGACTTCCATACCTTTCCATCAATATAAGATACGTCAAAATTAGACAAGATTTGCCTAGTCAAAACAGGTTACAAAGTTCAAGAAGGCGACAGAACCTACAGGCAGCAAACAGGAAGTTGGGGAGGCTGCGGTGCCGGGAAGACAGAAAGTTGACACCGACTCTTGAACAATACCCACAAAAAAATCAAAAAAAAAAAGCTTGTACTTACCTGGTTTCTTGGGCACGAAGTTTGGGACTCTAGGAGGCCTTGGACACTTTAAATAGGACTTTTTTAGGTCAAATAAAGAGGATTGGATACCTAGAAACCTAATTCTCTCTCAAGAAGATAGTAGCCACCAACTTCTCTCAAGAAGACAAGAAGATTTGAAGATTGAAGACTCAAGAATTGACAACTCTTAGTTTTTTTTTCTCTTCTTTATTTTTCTTGTGTAGTTGATGATGGTCAATCTATATGAATATTTGTTTTCATTAATTACCATGAACTAATTTTCTTTTACTAGGATTTCAATGGAACTCAACACATAGTTTGAATTTACTTTTTCTCTCTAGCTTGATTTAATGGTTTGTTGAGTTGTTTGTTCAATCTTGTTCTTAATGTTTCTAATTGATTTGCCACCAATTAGATTGATTTGTTAACCTAAATACAACTAGACATAGGGAGTTTAGTGTTAGACATGGATTGAATGACACATGTTTCATATTCATTTATTAGGATGAATTGATCTGCAGGTAGGATAGAAATATACTTACTTGTCATGTGTAACCATTATTAGAGCCTAAGCTTGATGAGTTCTTTAATTCAATTATCATAGACATATAGTTAATTGGTTAGGAGGAATTTTTTTATAAGACCATCGACAGATGCTTATAAATATAGAACTCTAGGTTAACAGCTGAGGATCATTAATCAAGTGAAGAGGTAGAGAGACATTCAAATAAAGTGTTAAGGGAAGTTGTAATCATAGGCTTTTATTAATTAATTGAATTCATCTTTATAATTTACTTGCTTTCATATTAGTTTATTTTAATTTTAGTTTTTAATTACCATCTTTAATTGTTGTTTAAATAAGATTAAGTTGTGTTAATTTTAGTACTTAGCAAATTTGGTAACAATTTCTCGTGGTTTCGACATTCTACTTTTCATTATATTACTTGTCAACGATACGTGCACTTGCGTGATTAAAATCGACAACTAGTTTTTGGCGCCATTGTCGGGGAATTGTTTATTATTTTTGTTAATATTAATACCAAGCTACCTTAGTCTTAATTTAAACTTTTTTTTTCTTTCTTATTTTCAGGTACTCTTGATAGTGGTATACGAAGTGCTTGAAGTATGGAATTTCTCCCTTTTGATCTAGAACCATAAAGAACTTTACATCGACTTCAAAGGGAGAATTTACAAGCTTCAACTCACACCCATACAATGGCTAAAGCTAACGAAACAAAGACTTTGCGAGAGTATGGGGTTCCTCTCATGTAACACCTTCAAACTAGTATTTAGAGGCCTGCCATCCAGGCCAATACGTTCGAGATAAAGCCGGCCATTCTTCAGATGATCAATACATCAATTCAGCGGCTTACCAAATGAAGATCCTAATGCTCACATCGTAAATTTCGTAGAAGTTTGCGATCTTTTCAAACAGAATGGTGTTACTGATGATGTCATTAGATTGAGACTCTTCCCGTTCTCACTTTGAGATAAGGCCAAGAGTTGGTTGAACTCTCTTCCTGCTGGCTCCATTACCACTTGGGCTGATCTGGCCCAGAAATTTCCTGTCAAATATTTTCCTCTTGCCAAGACAGCTAAGATGCTGAATGGTATCACATCTTTTATGTAGTACGACTCAGAATCATTATATATAGCTTGGGAAAGGTACAAACATCTGCTTCGATGATGTCTTCATCATGGGATACCTGACTGGCTTCAGGTAAACACCTTTTACAATGGGTTAATAGGTCATACTAGAAGTTCTATAGATGCTGCAACAGGTGGATCACTCATGGGAAAAGAAATTGATGAGGCTTATAATTTAATTGAGGTGATGGCATCCAATAATTATCAATGGTCCACTGAGCGAATTTTGCCAAGGAAAGCTCCAAGTGTTTATCAGTTGGATGAAATCAGTGAATTATCAGCATAGATGGAAGCATTATCCAAGAAAGTCGAAACCTTGAGTGTACAAGTAGTCCAAAGCCCGTGAAGGACATACTAGTGATAGATGCCCAACAAATGCCGAATCAGTTCAATATGTTGGAAACTACAATAGATAGCAAAACAATCCTTATTCCAACAATTACAATCTAGGTTGGAGAAATCATCCAAACTTTTCTTGGAATAATAATCAAGGGCCTACTTTCGCCACTAAGCAAGCATCCCCTCCTGGGTTTTCTTCACAACAAGCCCGTGCTCCTGTCCTAGAAAAGAAACCATCTATGGAAGAAATGTTTATACAATACATGGCATCAAACAATGCCACACTCAGAAGTCTTGAGATAAAAATAGGCCAGCTTGCTAATGCAATTAACAATCGTCCCCTGGGAACTCTTCCAAGTGACACTGAAACCAATCCTAAGGGCCATGGGAAAGAGCAATGCAATGCCATTACATTAAGGAGTGGGAAAGAAGTAGAAGTGGGTAGCCAAAAGCATAATGAGAGAATTCAAGAGAAGATACCTTGAGGTTACCCACCACCACCCTTTCCTCAACATCTTCAAACAAAAGTGCCAGAATTGTCGCCCAAGACTCTTGAAGTGGAACATTTGGAGGAAAAAGAAATTGAAAAAGCACAACAAGAAGAGAATAAGCCTCCAGTCTATCCACCACCATATTTTCCTTAGCGCCTTTAAAAGAATAAGCTTGATAAACAATTTCAAAAGTTTCTTGAGGTATTCAAAAGCTCCATATATATTATATACCTTTTGTTGAAGCTTTAGAACAAATGCCTAAGTATGTCAAGTTTATGAAAGAAATTTTGTCTAAGAAGAGGAAATTGGATGAGATTGAGACAGTTACACTTACTGAAGAGTGCAGCACTATTCTTCAACAAAAAAACTCCCATCCAAACTCAAAGATCCGGAAAGCTTCGCCATTCCATGCGCCATTAGTGATAAATTTTTTGGTAAAGCTTTATGTGATTTGGGGGCGAGTATAAATTTAATGCCTCTATCTATCTATCGCAAGCTTGGTTTGGGGGAAATAAAGCCCACTACAGTGATGTTGCAACTTGTTGATAGATCCATCAAACCTCCAAGAGGCATGGTGGAAGATGTGCTAGTCAAGGTTGACAAATTTTTCTTTCCTGCTGATTTTATTGTGCTTGACATGGAGGAGGATAGTGAAATACCCATAATTCTTGGGAGACCATTCTTAGCCAACGATAGAACTCTCATTGATGTGCAAAAAGGAGAACCTGCCATGAGAGTTCTAGACAAATAGGTAACTTTTAAAGTTTTTAAGGCTATGAAGTTTTCTAACGAATTTGATGAATGTTTCGCAGTCAAAGTGGTGAACAGGGATTCCAAAAAAGCATTCAATGAAAATTGTTCCACTACACAACTTGAAGAAATTTCACATTCTACTTCCAAGATGCATGGAAGCCACAATTTTGTGAATGCAAGGCCTCATAAAGCAAAGAAAAAGGGGGGCAATGGTTCAAGTGGAAGGATGCCAATTAATGGACATAAGATAGTCAAGTCGATGACTATAAATCAAGCGCTTCTTGGTTTACAACCCAAGTTCTAAACTTTTTTTTCTTTTAATTTTTAGAGTATATTTATTATTCTTAATTTCTTTTTACTTTGTTTTCTTTTGTAGTGACCACTCACCCAACTTGGACAAGCATGATGAAGTCTAAGAGAAAAACTACAGATTCTCCTACGTTTCTTTCATCGATAGGGGAGTTTTCTTGTTCTTACTCTTTTTAATTCTAAACATTGAGGACAATATTGTTTTAAGTTTGGAGGTGTGTATTTAGGTTTATTTTAGTTTGTGTGATTGTCTAATTTTATTAGAAGTCTAATTTTTTTTTTACTTGAGATATGATACACTTAATATGATGAAATCCTTATCCAATGTTGAATTTTAGTTATTGATTTGTCTTGATTCTTGGGAAAACATAAGCATGAGAAGAATTTGTGTTAAATTCTTTTGTTAGTTTCATGTTAGGATGTGATTTTCACAAATTAAGCACTTAATCTCTTTCTTAGATTTGCATTTTTAAAGACTGATTATGTTGATGTGAATTGCAATTATGTCTAGAACCTATAATTTGTTTGATTCTCTCTTGAGGTTAAATCCTAGACAACACTAAGTTGAGGAAGTGATTTAGGTCATCTTTGGATCGTTTGAGCATTTCAAGCCTACCTATGCATATATGAATATCCTTAGTCTACCTTTTTGTGCCTATTGATATATCTATTTTCTTTTATTGCCACATCTTTTAGCCTAGCCAAATATGAAAAACAATGATTAACCCTCACTACATAAGCATGTGATGATATTACAGGAAACAATTATGAGCCATGTCGAATTTGGGTGAAATGGTGATATAAAAAAAGAAAAAGAGTTAAGGTTCTTCAAAAACGAAGAACAGAAAGGAAAAAAAAAGTGAATAAATTGGTGAAGAAAAAAGAAAGTGTATTCAAAGAAGAAAGAATGGAGAATGTAATTTGAGGAAAAGACTATGGCTCTCAAAAATCCTAATAAAAATGTAAAGTGTCTATGTTTGAACTTAAACCAAAATATATCCTTTATCCTACCTTGACCCTAGCCTTACATTACAAGCTTAATAAAGACCTACTTGATCATTGACGAAGTGTTATTCTACATTAGTAGAGAAAGAGATGAAAAGAAAACATATGAGAATCCAGTACTAATTCGTATTTTGCATTGGCATAAACTTATTTAAATTGCATGTGATGATTTGCAAAGAGATTATATACACACACACTGAAAATCCATTCAAGCATGAAGTTTACGATTGAATTGAATCATAGATTTGGATTATGTTTATGTTCTACTTTGAATCAGGATTTTGAGGTAACTTTTGAGGAAAATTAGGAAATCATTGTTTGAGTGCTTTTATCTTGAGTTTTGTTTTGAGTCATTTTATTTAGTTAGTTTGTTTTGTTTTGCTCGAGGACTTGCAAAATATTAAGTTTGGGGTGTGATAACACTAGAAAATATAGTTATTTTGCCACCTTTTATGCTTTTGAATTGGCTAAGTCCTTGAGGATTTTATTAGGATTTGATTAGTTTTAGATATTTTTATATTTGTTTTAATTATCCATTTTATGTTTAAAATAGTTATTTAGTTGTTATTTATGTGTTTTTATATGTCCAAGGTGTTCTAGAGCTTCGAGGTGCAAAACGACAAAAAATGGTGCATTCCAATGAGCAGGCAGATTCGACCTCTGGAGCTTATTTCAAAAAGAAAAACTAGATCTTAAAGACTTCAAATAAGAAAACTCCCTTACTGACTTTTGAATCTGACTTCCATACCTTTCCAACGGAATAAGGCGCGTCAAAATCAGACAAGATTTTCCTAGTCAAAACAGTTTACGAAGTTCGAGAAGGCGATAAAACCTACAGGTAGCAAACAAGAAGTTAGGGAGGCTGCGGTGCCGACTCGTGAACAGTACACACGAAAAAAATTTAAAAAAAGGCAAAAAAAAAAAACCTATACTTACCTGGTTGCTTGGGCACGAAGTTTGAGACTCCAGGAGACCTTGGACACTTTAAATAGGACTTTTTTAGGTCAAATAAAGAGGATTGGATACCTAGAAACCTAATTCTCTCTCAAGAAGATAGTAGCCACCAACTTCTCTCAAGAAGATTTGAAGATTGAAGACTCAAGAATTGACAACTCCTAGTTTCTTTTTTTCTCTTTTCTCTTCTTTATTTTTCTTGTGTAGTTGATGATGGTTAAACTATTTGAATATTTGTTTTCATTAATTATCATGCACTAATTTTCTTTTACTAGGATTTCAATGGAACTCAACACATAGTTTGAATTTACTTTCTCTCTCTAGCTTGATTTAATGGTTTGTTGAGTTGTTTGTTCAATCTTGTTCTTAATGCTTCTAATTGATTGGTCACCAATTAGATTGATTTGTTAACCTAAATACAATTAGACATAGGGAGTTTAGTGTTAGACATGGATTGAATGACACATGTTTCATATTCATTTATTAGGATGAATTGATCTGTAGGTAGGATAGAAATATACTTACTTGTCATGTGTAACCATTGTTAGAGCCTAAGCTTAGTGAGTTCTTCTTTAATTCAATTATCATAGACATATATAATTGGTTAGGAGGAATATTTTTATAAGACCATCGACAGATGCATATAAATAAGATAGAATTCTAGGTTAACAACTCAGGATCATTAATCAAGTAAAGAGGTAGAGAGAGATTCAAGCGAAGTGTTGAGGGAAGTTGTAATCCTAGGCTTTTGTTAATTAATTGAATTCATCTTTATAATTTACTTGCTTTCATATTAGTTTATATTAATTTTAGTTTTTAATTACCATCTTTAATTGTTGTTTAGATAAGATTAAGTTGTGTTAATTTTAGTACTTCGCAAATTTAGTAACAATTCTTCGTGGGTTCGATACTCTACTTTTCATTATATTACTTGTCAATGATACGTGCACTTGCGTAATTAAAATCGACAACAGGTATTCAGCAGCACTTTTGCAGCATTTTTTTCAAATGCCGCTAGTTATTTAGCGACATTCATAAACGCTGCGAAGGTTTAAAAAAAACCGCTTAAACACTCATTTGTTGTAGTTATTTTGAAATTATACTTTAAAATAAAAATTAAATGGATATATTATTTAATAGTAAAATTATTTTATTTAAAACTGTCTAGACCAAATTAAATTTAAAAATTTATGTCCAAGCCTTAACGCCTTTAAATCAAAATATGTACCATGAATTTTTTATTTGAGCAAGTTATTTATGTTAAGCATTAAGCTTTGAATGTTATTTTCTTATTGTACTTCGCGTTTGGGTGTGAAAACGATTTTGAATATGTGTTCATTTAAAGAAAAAAATTGGTTTTTTTTTTCACTTTTAAAAATTTTCCGTTTCATATTATTTTCGCTATAAATTTCACCCAAAAAATTCAGTACCTCATTACATATATATTTTTTAATGAAAAAAGAAAGGAAAAAAACAAAAAAAAACTCAATTGATGATGTTAATACCTAAAATGATTAGTATTTTTTATGTTTGGCTTATCCTTTCGTATTATCCTTACTTTACCACTAAAAAATACCTTCAAAATGATCCGAAAGACAAAAGTTTCAAGAAATCCAAACCCCAAATATTAATAAACAAAGACACAAAGAAAAATATTTCACTTACAAATTTTTTTACTGCAATCTTATAATTATCTTATCACAATAAAAAATTATATTAAAATTCAATTCATTAACTAAAATGCAATAATTACATGTAATATATATGCCCAATTATTTTTTTTTTTCTTTTAACGATGGAGAAATTATAAGAAAAGCCTTTTTTTCAACTACCAAAAGTTTTATCTGAAAACATTTTTACAATTAATTTATAGTTTAAGTCACCATCAGAGAGCAATTCTTGTAATTCTCTTCGATAAACTGGTGAATCGGGCGTTAATTCTCAATAATTCTAAGCATATTATATATGTCGCAATAATTCTCTTCGATAGCCTTGCTTTGCATAATACTAATTCTAAATAGAAGGGTTGGTGAAGAGAGAAATCTAGCATATGCTCTCTATATTTTCTTGTTGCCATTCTTAATTCCTTCAATCTATCCAAAGTTTCAGGTTTCTTTTTTTTTTTTTTTTTTTTTTAAAAATCTAAGAGATATTTACATATGTGAAACTTGGTTATATTTTTGTGATGTAATTGTTGGTTGTTAATCAAGAAAATTTGCATTTCTCTCTTTATTTCTCTTACATTCATGCTCTTCTTTTTTCTTTTTTTTTTTTCTTTTCTTACAAAGCATGGCTAAGGAAAGTGAACTGAAAGTTTCTAAATGTAAACACTTCAAGCTGTCGAAGAGAAGGGTTGAGGTAAACAAAGCTTTTTTTTTTTCTTTTTTTTTTAGGGTTAAATATCCTGATATAGAGTTTTTTTTTTTTTTTTGTTAATCTCACTTCAGTTTTTCTCTTGCTTTGAACTGTTTCTTCATGTAAAGAAAAATGGGATGAAAGACTTGAAACGCTTAAAAGCAGTGCTAGAAGGGCTAGTGGAACAACAAGAAAAGCTCAAGGCAAAACTGAGGATTCCTGTTAAAGGAAAAGAAACAATGGACCAACTCCGACAAGTGAATCATCGGGTAACCAGGTTCAATGCTTGGATTCAAATGTATATAGAAATTAAGCTAGCTGACCCTGCCTGGGATGCTGCAAATCAAGGGAATTGATAGCCTTTCTCATTCATGTAATGTCCGGTTAGTCAAATGAATGTATCTGCCTTTCATGTATCTGATCAAATCCTATGATGATTTGATCTAAATAATTGTAATTGTTCTTTTCCTTTGTTGTTTCAAGCTTGGGTTGGTTGTGAAAATCTCTCTCTCTCTCTCTCTCTCTCTCTCTCTCGCCTTTCTCATTCAGGTCATGTCTGGTTAGTCAAATGAATGTATGTGCCATTCATGTGTCAGATCAAATCTTATGATAATTTGATCTAAATAATTGTATTTGTTCGTTTTCCTTTGTTGTTTTTCAAGCTTGGGTTGGTTGTGAAAATCTCTCTCTCTCTTTTTCCCTTTGATAATAGACATTTGGCTTGGTTTTCATGTGTGGTCTTATTTTGATCAAACTTTTAATTATGGAGTGTCTAGCTAATTAGATTCTGTAATGGCTTGTTACATGTTTAGACCTTTTTATCTAATAAACTATTCTCTTAATTAGTAGGAAAAAAAAAAAAACTATTCCAATATCAGCATTTATTGCCGGAGGTAAGCCCCTCCGTTTCCTCTTCCAATACCTGCAATTCTTTAATCGTCATCTAGGTGAATGTCAATGAAGATATTTCAGCTAATGCCTCAAAATATCTTATTAATACAAGCGAGTCTCTTTGAGACATGAAAACCCATTAAACTTTGGAACTGTAGGTGGTTCCTCCAAACCCCAACAAAATACCCTTAAAACTAATGACTTTTGGATGGCCAAAAAAATCTAATGACTTTTGTAGTTTCTGTTCTTTAGAAGTGTCAAAACCAAAGTAAATTGTACAATATATAATTTGATCATTCCAAATTAAGACGATCAATTTAGAACAACAGTATGACTGTATATGCTTTCAACTATCTTTTGGATATAATCGTCCTATGTTGAACAAGGGAGGAGATGAACTTGGGGTGGCATTACGTACATGAAGAATTTGGTCTCAATTTATTTATCTAACTTTGAAATCCATGTTAACATAAATATTGATTGCTTTCTGAACTAATCATCCTCATGAGGAGCATATTAAGTGCTCTTAGTAGTAGGGAACTCAGGGCAATATTCTATATGGTTTGGAAGCTTCATGTACATATGTTGAAAATGTTATCATACATGAGTTGAATGATTGAGAAAAAAAAAATATTGTGTTTTTGTAATCCAATTGAATCAAAATCAAAATGATTCAATCAAAGAATCAACTTTTGGTTAAGAGAATTCATGTTAAAGCAAATTAAAATTCATGAAGAGAGGGGAGAGGCAACAAGAGATGAAGGGGGGGGGATAAAGTAGGAGAAAAGGAAGGGAGGAGACTAGGGAAAATGAAGAGATGCTGGTGGAGAAAAAGGAGATTGGAGAGTCATATACATGATTCTCCACTCATCCTCCGTTTTTTATTATGTGAAAATGCCATGTAATCATTAATATACTCTCTCACAAAACCTGTTTAATAGAGTATGCAACACTCACGCTTATATGTTCAAAACTCTTTCTTTTCTTTCTCGATGTGAGATTGAAGCACCTTTCCTACTCTCTCTAGAGCTCTTGGTGTGACATTCTCCTCAACCAGTCTCGTGAAGCCTTCATCACAGTTGACCCACCCTACTATTCATTGAAGCACTTGGTGTGGAGTCGGGCAATCAAAGATTGACTTTAATACCACTTGTCAGGTGACCATTACCCTCTTCCTACAAACTTGATTTATTGGGATATGCAGTGCTTATACTTAGACTTGTCCAAAGGTCGGGTTATTTGCCCAAGCTCGAAGGCCTGCCCTATATTTGGGAGGGTTTGGACAAAAATATTAGGCTCGAAAAACGGGCTTGGGCAAAAAATGAGGTCCGGTTAAAAAATGGGTCTGGCCATGACTCCAACATTCAAAGCCCAAGCCCGGCCCGACCCGTTTTCCAATTATATAATATATTATTTTTATATATATTATGTCATTTATATCATATAAAGATTAAATATATATAATATTATATGTAAATATTAAAAAATATGTTAAATTGTCCATCTTTAATAACTTAATAAATATAAATATATATATATATAATTACTAAAGATTAAAATAAAAAATATATATTTTAAAAAAAAAAAATTCTTTTTCATCAATCGAATCATTGTTCGCGATCCAAGATTCTATTTTATCATTAATCCAATCACCGCTCACGTTTTTTTCTTTTTCTTATCAATGAATAAATCTCTCTACTTGTATGACTTAGATTCTCGTATTTCTCAAAACAATGATTCGAGTGATGGGATTTGGTATGATACTTATGAGATTGATGATATCGATTAGATTGATATTCAAATATGTATTCTTAGAACATATTGATTTGACCCCATGGGCGGGACCACCACCCCATAGCATGTTGTCGCCAAAAGCATAACCCCGTATTTCTTCTAGAGAATCTCCTAATTGTTCCAGAGCAACTAGAAAGAGACTTTAACCAGAAAGAATTTAGTTCAGATGTATGATACCTATCCAGAAGTTTTGGCAACTCAATCATGTATGATGGAATCATCAAAGATTTGACCTTTTCGAACTCTGTTTGTAACTCACTATAGGCTCGGGAAACAAAGAGAAGATGTGTACGAATGAGATATCCAGCAACAAGAAGAAGGAAAAGGATATTGAATAGAGGAAAATAATATGGGCAGGCCTAAACAGGTTTGGACTATCCTTTTACAAACCTAGGCGGGCCTAGGCAGAACTTGAGGCTCATATTTCGGGCTAGCCGGGCTTGGGCAAGTATATATGGTGTTGATACCATACATAGGCCCAATCCGAACCCAACCCGGCCCATAGACACCTCTACTCATACTTATATGCCCAAAGATCTTTTTTTTTTTTATGTGAGACTCAAACATCATACCTACTTTCTTTTGAAGGTTTGAGGGTTAGGATGGACTCTGATGAGATATCTAACCAAATTCAAGTAATTTTCTTCCACTACAAGAAGGAAGACTTTATCTTCTTTCATTCGAAAAAAGTATTTGCGACGGAAATACTTAAGTCGGTAATATTATTCTGTTGGAAATAAAAAATTTGTCAAAAATAGTCAGCATTTTCGACAGACTTATTTCGTTGAAAATAATTTTTCGACGAATTTTTTTTCCTAAAATAGTGGTCGATAGAAAGTTATTTTAAACGTTTTTTCGTCGAAAATAAAATATTTTCATGAAAATTTCATCGAAAATTATGGTATTATTGACAGAAATTTCGTCGATAAATGTGTACAAAATTCGTTTCTAATAATAATTAGAATTTTTAAATTAATAATTATAATAACTAATTTTTATATTTAAATCTACTTAATTAGACATTATTGATTTATAAATTAAAACAATTATAATATACAAATTTAATATGATTTAAATTAAAAAAATTAAATAATCAAAATTAAATAAAATTTCATAAAATAAAAAATTTAATAATATTCAAATAAAAAATATTAAAAATTATTTTAAAGCATTTTTTATAATGAAATCAAACTCTTGGATTGCCACTGCATCCACCTCCATAGCTGCCACCACTACTTCCTGCACAAAAAGCTCCAACTCCATCACGTGATTGCATCATAGGTTCGAACATCAACTTCAAGCCAAGCAAGACATCTTTTATTTTCTTGACGTCGTTTTGTAAGGTGCTGACATTTTCGCGTAATTCTTGAACTTTCTGGGGCTTAACTACTGACTGTTTTGATATAGTCGAAGGATCACATGCAGAGAAGTTGCTCGCTTCTGAACTAAATCTGGCAGAGAAAAAACATTCTGAGTACGTGATCTTGTTCCAAACCCATTAATATGAATCCAAGTAGTCTGAATTCCCCCAATAGCTTGAGACCATGCCTGATGATCGAACTCCGGATATATAGATACATCATCACCATACTTTTACTGCAAATAAGTACTATAGTTTTCCTACAATTTCAAATATTAAAATATAGTTAATGGCATATATTATAATCGACATTAGGTATAGATAATTAAATAATATTAAAGAAAATTATAGTTATACATTTATATAGTTGAAGACTTACAATAATAGTTTTGGACTTATTGACTATGTAATCACCGCGCCCCATGCACGTTTATGGGTTTTGCCAAATAATTCCTTGAAGGTAGCTTGACGCTACATCTCTTGTGAATAGATTCAATGAAATTCCACAACACATTGTTATGTTTATAAAACAATTAATATAATATAAGTTAATATAAAGATTTTAAATATATAAATAATGTCGAAAATACAAAAAGTTCTTACCATTCGGTGCCTATGAAGTAGAAAATGAATGGATCCTCCCATGTGCTTCGTAATACTTTCATCTTCTTTCGTGTTTCCATTAGCTCTGGCCTGTTTGAACTTTCTTTTCTAAGCATCAGTACTCCAGATGTTGTCGATAAGTTCATCCCAAATATCAACAGCTATCCAGTCACATTTGTATCCTTTGCATTCCTCTATTTTTTTTTTTTGTCCGAAAAGCAACCGTAGCAATTCTTCTCTCGGTTCCCAACATATCCTTCATCCGTTCCTTACCTGTGGCCTCCCATAACTCTAACTAGAGGCATTTCTTCGAGAGACCACATGTATTTTCCCTACAATAACAATTAATAATAATTAGTATATAAAAATAAACATGTTCGGTTAAGTAAATTAAAATAATGGTATATATTTATAATAGCAAATGATACCTCAAATAAATGCCACGTGGATTCCTTGACATTGGAGGAAACCTTTTTCCAAGTAGGTCACGGTTCATTAAAGTGTTGTCGGATCAATGCGACAATTGTCAATTTTACACAACTCTCAATGAAAGTACTATAAAAAGCAAAGCATTTGAATCCAAAAAATAGGAGTAAGTAAATAACGCAATGAACTATTATTACATAATGAAATTAAGAGAAAATATAATGAACATGCGTGTCTTGGAGATATGATAGTCAAAACCTATCGGTAGGATTAACCGGCATCGGTAACCCTTTTGTCCAACCTCTACCTAGTTTCCTGGTGTTGCCAGAAGCGGTAGTATCAGTAGTGGGTTCTTGACATTTGGAATGAAATCTATCCGTTCTGAAATTGCCTCACCGGATAACCGTTCAATTGGAAGTCATGCTCAACTATTTGGCAAAATTTATCTCTTTGCCTTCTAAAGGGATGATTTAATGGCAAGAGCTGGCGATGACAATCAAAAAAGCACGGTTTCTTGCCGTAATAAAATTTGAATGACTTAAGCTGTTCCATACAATAAGGACAAGCTAATCTTCCGTGTGTACTCTATCCTGGTAACATGTCGTATGCGGGAAAATCATTAATTGTCCATAATAGTGCAGTCCTTAATACAAATTTTTTTTTCTATACCTATCATATGTCGGAACACCATCATTCCACAATAATTTCAACTTATCTATTTAAGGCCTCAAGAAAACATTAATGTTTTGCAATCGACTATTTTGGCCCATAATTACCATATTAAGAAACAAATACGGTTGCTTCATACACATCCAAGGTGGTAGATTGTATACAGCAAGCATTACCAGTCAACAAGAGTAGGGTTTTTCTTCTTAGCTAAACAGACAAAAACCATTTCCATATAAACCTGGTCTCTCGTTTCGAGCTTCAGCTACAAAAGACGAGTGATTATGATTAAAGTCCTGCCACGCCTCACCATCAATGGGTGAATCAGCACTTCATCTTCCCTTCGTTATGCGCATGTCATGTAATATATTCGGCAGTTATTGTTGACATATAAAGTCTTTGCAGTCTCGATATAAGAGGCAAATAACGGAGAATCTTGTACGAATTTTTTTTGCCCTCTCGATACTTGATTTAATTGGTTTATATCAAGGATGGCCACATACCGAACAATACGTTAACTCAGCACACTCGTTATAAAACATGCAATTGTTTGTGCATGCATGTATCTTAACATAATCCAATGCAAATTTAGCCATCTTCTTCTTCATTCTGTAAAAATTATCGGATAAATTATCATCTCTGGCAACATACCCTTTATCATAAACTTTAGACGATCAAAATACGCTTCACTCATGTTAAATTATGACTTCACATTTAACAGTTATGACACAACATATAGGGTTGTGTGCTTTGAACACACTAGCCACAATGGCTCTTCTGCTTCGTTCAACAAGGAGTAAAAGTTTGTTAAACTTGAATTTGGGTGTTGACTCTGAACCATCAACTCATCACTATAATTACCAGGCAAGTTAACATTCAGATTTAGAGCATCCATAACCATTATGGCATATGGATTCTCTCTTTCTACATCACCTCTTGGCTTAACATCATCATTACTCGTTGATGACTAACCTTGATAAGCTTCTCCATGTGACTCCCAAATCAAGTAATCGTTAATAAATCCTCTATAATAAAGGTGCTTACACACTATATCGGCTTCTACAAATCGATTATTCTGACACATAGGACAAGGAAATCTGATTATATTCTCTCTCACGTACTCACTATGAGAATATGCAACATCTATAAATTCTTCAACTCCATTCAAAAACTCATTAGTAATATATCGATCTTCATCCAACCAATAATACATCCACAATTTATCTTTACCCATTGTCTAAGCCTAATCCATTAAGGCAAATTCGAAGAAATCAAATAACCTCATCCAAAATTACTATCATAACAAGCACAAATATTATGTCAATAACATAATCATTATAAGACCCTCGTAAGACAGAGACCGACTAGGGTCTCTTTAAACGATTCATAGACGGTGGATCAAGTTTATATATGCTTGTAGACAAATCCCACTATCATGTGGTCTTATTGTTATATTAATAATTTTTAGAGTAAGGGGTTTAATCGGCTATTTGAGAGATTTAGCCTTAAATTGACCACGAGTCAGGAATTAAAATCGGGACAATGTAAAGTCCATAAAATTTGGTAATTTAACTTTATATAGTGTTAAAATGTGATATAATACCGATCAGGATTATTGGGAAATCTAATCGGCATAAAAATCGATAAAATATGAACCAGGGGTATTTTGGTCTTTTTACCCAAAATTTTATTTTTGGTTCGTATATGGTACCAATATACTTCGTGATCATGGAGGATCAAAATATGATGTTTAGATTGAAATTTTGAATTTTAAAATAAAAAACTAAGTGAAAATCGGAAACGTCCTTAATTAGCTTAAAGAAGTGAAAAATCTGGAATTGGTCACGAGAAGGTACGAAAAAGGTTTTCAATTAATAAATGGATTCATATAGTCATAAAATGATGTTAGAAAGTTACTGGTGAAATCAGAATAAAATCGGAGCTAAAACCGAAAAAGTCAAAGTCATGACCCTTGGGCCGTAAATGGCCCGAGGGTCGGATTTGATGCTCGAGAAAAATTATGAAAATTTGCATTCTAGTGTAAAATAATATTTTAAACATATCTATGTCGATAAAAATGAAAAACGAGCTTGAGAGCGTAAAAATTTCATGTGGGCCCGCTTAGGCACTAAAGACCAAAATGGGCTATGGTCTCCTTGGTTGACATTTGGCATGGGAGAAATGGCCATAAAATGCATGCCATAACTCCATGTTTAGCCATGAGACCCATTCTCCTTAGGCATTAAGGATTTGTTTCATCTTCTTCCTTAAGAGAAAACCTAACCAAGTGAAAACTCCAAAACCAAAAGCTTGTAAACTTGATCTCTTGAATTCTACTCATCACCAAGCCAACAAAATACATATTTTTACTATTTAGAAGGTGAGGATCACTTGCTTGGTGTTAGTTTTTCAAGAAACCAAGAGAAACTATGTGTTTCTCTTTATGGCCATTTTTGCCTTAGGTGGTTTTCAACATAGTCACCACCTTAAACCACCACCATGGGTAGTCTTAAATCAATCTCTACATCCATTAATTGAGTTTGGTTGATTGAAAAAGTGGCCTGGAAATGGAAATCGAAGCTTGGCTGAATACACCATGGTGGCCAACCACCTAGTGCCTCCACTTCCACCACCATCCGAGGCCACTATTGGCTTTGCTAGGCTCGAGGGAGCAACTTTCTAGTTGATCGTTGCTCCGGATTTTCACCCGAGTTAGGTGTAAAAATTATGAAGCTTAAATATCTAAGTTGTAAAATTTTGGATAGTAGCCAATTAGATACAATTTGGATAATGTAAATGTTTCAAAATTATAAAATATTTATGAAATTACTGTTTATGTACTAGGAGAGCAGATTAGCTGAGTCCGTGGTTAGAAGAGCTCCGGAGCACGAGGATCCAATTTCTCCTGCTTAGCACACTGTGAGTAAACGTGTAGCGATAGATGTAGGATCGTTAGATTATGTTATGACATACTGACTGTGATTGTATGAATGTATCAGTGATGGATTATAATGCACTTGAGTTGGTAAATGGTAGTGTGTATGACATAGAATTACCTTATGGTATCGAATTCTCTTAAAGACACGAGAAAAAGGTCCAAGGAATGGACAAATAATGATTATGTAATAATCTGGGATTGACGTATGAGTGGTCGACTATTTGGCACCACATTGTTTCCTTACTTGTGTGCTTATTTAAATGTTATATGCTGCATTTTTACTGTAACGTTAAGCTATGCTTGAATTTGTAGGCTGCCATTGTGCCCTACCAGGTTTGTAGGCTGCCACTGTGCCCTACAGGATTTGTAGGCTACCATTGTGCCCTACCGAATTTGTAGGCTGCCATTGTGCCCTACCGGATTTGTAAGCTGCCATTGTTCCCTACTAGATTGTAGGAGCCTTCATACCCTACCGGTTTGTATGAGCTTTCGAGCCCTACGGACTCTACTGGATGTTATAGTTGTTTGTGATGTTGGATAGGAACATCAAGGTGATATTAGTTAATATGACTTGTGAGTCTTTTCCATAGACTTTACTAATTCTGCTTTTGCTCACCAGGTCCTTATGACACACCCTTTAGTTATTTTTCTTTTTCAGATACTGATCGACCCGGTTCTTCATCCACCCTGCGAGCTTAGCTAATGACCGATAATCGGTGAGCATGACATGTCGTTTCGACGAGGTGATCCGTTGCTTGATGGAGGAGCAGTGCACATTTACCTAGGGATGTCATATATTATTGTGTCTATGTATTATGTGTAATGTAGTTATCCGGTCAGAGACCAAGATTGTTATTTGTATTTTGGTATTGTATATAAATATATACATCGTGGTTCACTTTGTGAGTCTGCTACGGGGCATCTCGATTACTCCCTAGTTGGAGGTGTCTTAACCGGGATGTCATGTGTTTTTATTATTGTTTTGCATGTTTTGCAGGTTCCGTAAACCCCCTTATCGGATGGGGCCATGCCGAAATTTCGTTAAGTAGATAAATGGTTAGGGCTTCGGAGGCAGGGGCAAAAACTTGTCTCTGGCCGGTCACATTCCCGGATTTGGGTTGTGACATTCATATATGTCAAATCTCTATAATACAAATATATTATGTCAATAACATAATCACTATCAACACAATTTTGTTTGCCACAACACAATCACTACCAATACAAATATTATCAACACGATCACTACCAACACAATAACTTAAACACAAGCACACTTATTCTTATCTCAATAACACACAAATACATCAACAAAATTACCTAAATATCAAAATTGAATATTATTAAACTATTACCTAAAAACTTTACGCTCAAAGAAAATCACAAGCTCGAAAATATCTTGAAAAAAGTTAAACAAATTTAAATATTAATAACCATATTTAAAAATATAATAGCCACATTTAAATAAAATAACAACACAAATAAATGTTAAAAAAAGTGATTTAAATTCAAAAAAAAAAGGAATATGAATATTTAAATTTACCAAGATGAAGGAGGATGGAGGAAAGGAAAAAGAGAAGAAAGGAGAAGAGAAGAGAAGAAAAGAGGGAGGGGCAGACAGCCGTGAAGGGAGGGCCGGACGGTGGACGGCAAAGGGGTGGATAGGCGGGGGAAGTCAGAGGCAAAGGCAAAGTGTGGGGGCTGGGCTAGGCCAGGGGGCGCGGGGAGGGGAGAGGAGAGGAGAGAAGAAGAGTGGGAAGAGAGAAAAAGAGAGGGGTAATTAAAGCTGTCAGAGTATTAGCGACAAATTTCGTCGTTAATGCTTTGATATACTTTTCAAAAAAAAAAAAAATCCTCCAAAAATTTAATTTTTGGTGAAATATTCTGTCGGAGTAACCTTTTTCGACAGAATATTTCATTGAAAAATTCTCCTCCAACTAATTTCGAAAGAAGAATTTTTCGATGGAATTTCTGTCATAATAATTTGTCATATTTAGTTATTTTTTAAAATTAATTTTTTAAAATAAAATTGTACTTAATTTAAGTTCGAATCATTTCGAGTAAGGATCGTTTCGGGTTTAAGTTATTTTGAATTCGAGTCATTTTCGAAACGGTTTGAGTGGATTCGGATTGTTAATTTTTTATGGTAAAACCGGATTGAATCGGATTTAATTTCTAGTGAATTGAATGAATTTTTTTTTTTAATTTAAATCAAAATTAACAAGTCTAATCTGATGAATCTTTTCTCTATCCGAGTGACCCTACATAAATAGCTAAGTTATCTACACATTTCTTCCAAACAGAAGTAAACATTGATACGTCTCTCATCGTGACAAAAAAGTCTTTAAAAATATTAAAGACAAATTTATTTATTTATTTTGATAGAAGACTTAAAATTCGTTACGTATCCAGTTGGACAAGTTTTGTCCTTAGTCGGCTAAACAAACCAATAATTAAGCTGATGGAATTTCTTATTGGCAAGTGGAGTGCCGCATGGAGTCGAACGATTGTCGCCAAATTAGCGCAGGGGCAACCAACAAAATCGCACATTCAAATAACTGTGGCGAGGCAAACAAAACGGGGAATCGAATCTTCAGAGGCAAACCCCCTGTTCCACACTTTCTAGTGGATACCATTTGAAAAAAGTCAAGAAAAGCAAAAAAGAAAAATTATTGAAAGCCACGATTCACGCCTTGGGGCTGGGAGGGATAAAAACAAAATTAAATTAAAAAGTTACAAATGAAGAAAACTTGTTTATAACAAAAAAAAATATATAAATAATAAAATGTATGCTAAATTAAAATAACATAGTGATGTGATTGAGATTCCGTTTCAAATCAAATTAAATCATGACACGGTACAGTTGAGATTTTTTTTTTTCTCAATGTATCGTGATTTGTGATTTCAGGACGAAAATGTTCTTACCACTTAATTTTTTTCATTTTATTTTTATTTTTATTTTGATTTCTTATTTAAAAATAATGAGAAGGTAAATTCCTATTTATGGATTTAAAAATAATTAACATTTTAGATGAAAAATATTAAAACATAGTATATCTTTAATATTTTAATATTAACTAAATTTAAATGGACAAGCCAATGAATTCGACCGCTAAATACCTCTAAAGATCACAATGTGATCATTTATTATAGCCTTGCACATAAACATATTCATAGGCCGAACAATTTGTCCGATCCGATAGATTCGGCCTGTATTGGATCGAGTCTAGATAGAATTTTTCATCATCAATACACATAAAAGAACCTAAGCTTTTTTTTTCTTTTTCCTAACAACTAAGCTTTATTATATTTCAGAACTTTTATGTGTAACTTTATTCTAATTAAGTTGATAAAATCAATTCATTGTTGAGTTTGATGTAAAACATCCTATTTCTATCAAATTGTTCACATCTTTCTACAACATAAAAAAAAAAAAAAATTGGTCAAATTGAGTTTGATGTAATCCTTAATTAGTTTATTAAAAATGAGTTTGAATTTTAAAATGATTAAAATCTAATCTTTAATTAGTTTGTTAAAAATGAATTTGAAAAACAAAGTTTAAAATAGAATTTTTTTAAATTATTTTGAAAATATTTTAAGAAATGCTAAAATATTATAGTTTCTTTATTAAATGATCTTAAATGAATATTTATGGTCAAATTATTTTTGAAAAAAAAATGAATCATTATTCAAGATAAAAAAATAAAAAAAAGTCAAATTTTCACAAAATTTTGAAGAAGAATCGATATCTTATCTCTAAGGATCTATCACTCATTGTAATTTTAGCAAGGATCGGTCCCTCTCTTATACATGATCAATTTTCATATTTGCTTTTTTAATTTTACATTAATTTTTCAAGAAATCATTTCATCCTTTTGATTTCATCATTCACTTTGAGCTAACAAGGTAGTTATATAGGAAAAAGTAGTTTATTTTTTTCAATTACATATGTGAAAAATTTTAAAACAAAATTTATTAAAATACTAAAATAACAAAAAAGCCCTGAACTTTATCATTTTTTGTAAGTTTTTATACTCTTATTGTATCCAAATAAGTTATTAATTTTTAATTTATACCCAAATAAGCCTTAACCATTAACTTGTACCCAAATAAGTCATTAATCTTTAATTTATACCTAAATAAACCTTTAACATAAATCAATTTTTCATTTGAAATATGGGTTTATTTGGGTATAAATCAAAAGACAATAACTTATTTAGGTATATGGACTTACTTAAGAAAAAGTGAATTAGTTCAAAGGCTTTTTAATATTTTAACCTAATTAACTCATTTATAGGAATACTAAATTATTTTTATATATCCTCCATTTTGTACATTTACTATGATTTAATTTGTTTTTCTTTTGGTAAATTAATTAACTCAATTAGGGTTTTATTTATAGTACTAATGTTCCTACCATGTTATACATGTATGTGGTGGATGACTAGATTAGGATGAATGCACATGGTGAATGAATTAGATTAAATATTACATACATAATAATGATTGTACATTATATTGAGAAATGTATTCTCTCCTCCCTAATGATTCTTGGAGTCCTATATAATGATGGGTTTGTATCCAAAAATAAATAATTGGAAAAAGGTTCGGTAACATAGCTAGTTCCACCAACATTTGGTTGGTTGGAGTGGTTAGTGGCTTCAACCCCCTAGATGAGAACCAAGGTTCAAATATTGGGAGTCTCCAATGTTGGGAGGGCTCTACCATTACACTTCCGGCCCGACAGGGATTAGGCTTCCATTAACCATAAAAAGGGGATGGGAGGACACCCTGGGTTTACACAAAAAAAAAAAAATTAGCTAGTTCCTGAAGAACTAGACTTTGAAAGTTCATATCTTCTTTGTCTTGATTTCTCTTTATTTACTCCTTTTATTTTATTTATAACATACCATAATTTTTTTGTCCTTTTTATTAAACTCTTTTAATTTATCAAATAAACCATTTAACAAAAGTTTTTAATGGAATTATAGTTCTTCTTTATAAAATGAATAAATTTTATTAATATTAATAAAAAATACTTAAAATGATAATTTAAAAATATAAAGAACAAAAATATCTGCTTTTGTCAATAAAATGTTTTGTCAACATTTGTTCCAATATATATATATATATAATTATAGATTATAGATAAATGTTGTATTATCATATGTAACGTATCAAAAAAATAAAAAATTGGATGCAACATCTCCGCGCGCACATATATATATATATATATATATGAGGGATTCACTTACATTAGTATAAAATTATATTAGTTTTACACACTTTCATAACTTTTTATATGATTTATATTTGTTTAATCCAACTTTCATATTTCATGTTCTATTCACGTAAATCATGCACGTCGAGTTTCGAGTAAATTAAAAATATCTAACTATTTGTTCGATATAAAACACTTTCAACCGTTAAATATATATATTGAAAAAGATAGTATTCTCGATTGATATGATAAAGATATCAAATCGATTCGAAACTTTACGTGCATAACGAGTACAATTATATTGTTAAATCCAACGGTCGGTTTGTTAAAATATAAATCATATAAAAAGTTACCAAAGTGTGTAAAACTAATTTAGTTTTACACTAGTGTAAGTGGACCCCTCCTCATAAAACAATTGTAAACAAAATCATGAAACTTTGTAAATCAAATCGGAGAATAACTCGCAGGTTGAATGTAGATCTTCACAATTGATATAAAAATTGAATAATCTCATATGTTTTATGCACAATAAATACTTTATAAATACGAGTTCAAGTCTCTCTATATATACACATCATATCACTTTTCATGCAGACACGATTTCATTGTCACAGTACTTTCACATTAGACTTGTTCATAGGTCAAACTGTATCAGGTTTGGGCCGACCCAGACCTCATATTAACGAACATTATAACTGTTCAAGAACGGCCCAACCAGAAATATGGGCAGAAAATTCTACTCATGCTCGACCCAACCAAGTAAAAACGTTAATTATGCTCGCATAGGTCCATCCAAATTTATACACAGAATGATTGATCCCTTTTAAAAAGGATATATCCTTCTTAAAAAAATAACTGATTCCTCTTAAAAAAATCAATCTATTAAAGATTTATATTACTAATCATAAAACGGGCTGGACCTTCATAAAAAATATCATGCCTATGGCCTAATCCGTTTTTTAAACATATCTCATTTTTTGCGCCCAATATTTTTATACAAATTCTTTCAAATATTGGTCGGACCTTTAAATTTGGATGAGTAACTCGATCCTTAGACATAGCTATTTCACGTCACAAGTCAACATTAGCAAAAGTTATTTATTGTTTTTTGGTTATTTAAATCTACATGTTTAATGATTAAAGAACTACACTGATCAAAAGTTAGAGCAAGAAACCAACATAGAAATAAACAAAGAACGAACTTGCCAGAAACAAATAGAGAAATCAAGATTCTAATACAAAAGCTGATAGACAGAGATCCACAAAACTGAAAATGGTTTTTGGTCTAAATAGAAATTTGCAAAAGTTTTTCAAGTTTCAACAACCCAGGTTTTGTTCTTATTCATTTTCTTTAGAGTAGTGGTTAAATGGGATTCTAATAGCTATTTCTTTAGTAAAAGTAAAAGTTCAGAATTTGAATTTCTCTTTCCTGCTGAAGTCCTTCTGATCTACGCTAATTAATTAATCAACGCAAAAGCTTAATGTTCAATTAACGAGTATTTGAAAATTAATAAACAGCTACTGATAGATTAGATGCTCTAAATACTTCAAGCGTACGTCTCAAGTAGCCAAACTCGCATTTTTCTTATATACACCTTTTTTTTTTTTTTTTTTTTGATAAGCCAAGGTTTATTATAATAGATCCAAGAAACAGAGCCACAAAAACGAATCCAGAGTGCTCCTCCCAACAATTCAGGCTTGGGGGGCCACTTAAGAAGAGTGCTCGACCCAAGGTTTTGATAAGCCAAGGTTTTCTTATATACACATGCCGCTGCTGTTTCTGTCATTCTTGATGATTCATGGCTGCAAGCAAGGAAATTGAACCGAAAGTTCCCATAAAGGCTGAGGCAGTTTCATTTTCTTGACAAATCTTTTTCTTTTCTTTTCTTTTTTTGCTTCGATTTGTTTCTTTTCTTTTCTGATGAATAGCAAAACTATTGAATGATAGGAAGAAAAAGGAGAAGGAAGAAGTGAAACGATTGGTAACAGTCCAAGCAGAAAGTGACAGCAGAAATGAACCTCTGGAAATTAGAGCAAAATCCTAGGAAGTGGAGACCTTAAACTGTAAATATGATTTTACCAGAAAGAGTGAAACAAGTCGAATTCAGTAGAAGGTCTCCAGGATTTGCAGTTGTGTTCCATGTGGTTCATTTCTGCTGTCAGCTCTGCTTGCACTGCTCCTAACCCATTTACTTTTTTCTTATCCTTTTTCTTCTTATTATTAAATGGCTTTGGTACTGCAAACACAAAGGAAGATTCATCAGAAATGAAACTAAATTAAGCAAGAAAACCTTGTCAATGTTTTCTGTAAGAATTTGCCATATGCAACTGCCTCAACCTTTGTTCAATTAATGATTTCTGTCTTTAAACTTTCGGTTCACTTTCCTTTCATGCGAACATGAACAGATTTCTCTCATCCCCTGAAAACATGAAGAACCAAGAAGATCAATAAAACCATCCGAATTTACTACTTTTATGAAGCAAAGGTTGATTAAGTCAATGGTTCTGTTTTTCTTCTATCTTTTTTAGTGTTTTTTTTTGCTTTTTTATGATTGTAAAAATTAGAGAAATTCAGGAAGAAATTGAGAGAGAAAATTTGGCTGATTGCTATCCATTATTCAACAAGTAGCATATCAATAGCAGAGCAATTGATAGATGTAAATGTCCATAAAACTCAGCTAGCTTAATTGTAAAAATTTGCAGGCAGAGGGAAATTTAAATCTGAACAAGAAATGCATACCTAAAGTCTATAGCAGCTTTTTTTTTTTGTGTGTGTGTGTGTTGGTATTTTGGGTGGCTGTATGTGTTCCAAATGTTCTTCTGTCTTTGATGTGTTTTCTTTCAGGACATTGGCATAAAACAGTACAGAAGCCATTAAATTGTGAGGTTTATATTTAATACATTGATAATGTATAAAATTATACACTGTCAGTGAATCAAATGATTTTGCATCATTAAAAGTACTTAAAAATAAATATAGATAATTTTATTTTTAATAAAGTAATATTATTATATATTGACAGTATATAAATTTATATAAATTTATATACTTTTAGTGCATAAAATATAAATCTTTAAATTGTGTATTTGGGCCTACATAAGCCATTTATTTGTATTTTGCTAACTTCTATGTATTTGGGCTTATGCGGCTCATGGCTTTGGTCTTTGGTTTATAAATTTGTTTTTCCTTCATTGCAATTCATTGTTACTGTTTACAACACATTTTTTTCTCATTGTTATGGTAATAATAAAAAGATCATATTAATTAATGAAGAAATGAATCATCCTATCTGAAGAATATATATTACAATTAATAATTTGTGTTAATTCCTACTATTCTCATTATTAGTTTCATAAAAATCAAGAAAAAAGTGTTAGATTTTAATAAAAAATTTACCATGTTATGAAGCACCAATAGTATTTTCAACTTTTAAAATGAAAATTAATTGATTAAAATGTTTGTTTTAGATATTTTTCTCATCATTTAAAGAAATAAAAAAAAAATATTGGAAAGATTATAATTTTTTTTCTCACTAAATATTGGAATATGTTTGTATCATATATTTTTAATTATTTTATATCATGTTATATTTACATAGCGCTGGGTTTTTTTTTTCAACCGTTAGAACTTAAATAAATCCCTCCATGAAAATTCCATTCAAAGAAAATTATCCTTTCAAAAAAGAAATTTTTATTAACATAATGATGCAAAAATGATGCATTTCAATGGAAGAAAAAGAAACCAATTAGAGTAAATAAATCACACAACTGCAGTTTTTATTAGCATAAACCATTGTTGGGGAGGATGTTTTAGAAGCAGCTCAGTACTTTTTCAAGACAAGAGTTATGCATCCTACCTTCAATTCCACCGGTGTTGCTTTAGTCTCTAAACGCAAAAACTTAACTACTCTCAAGGATTACAAGCCAATATCTTGCTGCATTGTCTTCTACAAATGTATTACCAGGATCTTTGCTAACAGGCTCAAAAGTTGCCTTCCATCCGTTGTCGGTGGCAATCAAAGTGCATTCATCTCAGGAAGAAGCATCACAGACAATGTCTTGCTGGCTCAAGAACTGGTAAAGGGCTATGGAAAAACCATTGTATCACCAAGATGTGCAATCAATGTTGATTTGCAGAAGGCATTTGACTCACTAAGTTAGGACTTCATTTTGGTTGTTTTAGCAGCCTTGGAAGTTCATGATCAATTCATCTTTTGGACCAAAAGTTGCCTCACCACCTCCATGTTCTCAATCTCCATCAATAGAGGCTTGATGGGCTATTTCAAAGGTGTAAGGCTTGATGGGCTATTCCTTGCAATGAATGTCTTATCAGAGCTTCTGGAAATGCTGCAAAATTTGGAGTATTTGCTTACCATCCAAAATGTAAAAGGCTCAATCTTACTCACCTGAGCTTTGCTGATGATCTGTTGATCTTTATAAAGACAGTTTGGACTCAGTAATGGATATACAGCAGGTTTTGAAGCAATTCTACCATTTTTTTGGTTTACAGTTACATAATGCCAAGAGTGAGTTCTTCTCCACTTGGATAAATAGAGAAGAATTGCAGGTTATACAGGAGACCAATGGCTTCAAAATTGGCACCCTGCTTGTTAGGTACCTGGGCATACCTCTGGTAACCAGAAGGTTGAATGAAAGAGATTGTGAACCTTTTATTTAAAAGGTTCGAGTCATGGTTAATGGATAAGCATCAAAGCCTTTGTCATATGCTAGCAGACTACAACTGGTTCAGCCTGTTCTCTTCAATCTACAAAATTACTGGTGCAAACATTTTATCCTTCCCAAGCACTATTTTAGGAAACTCTTTTAGATCTACTTGTTAAGGGTGCCAAGGTCAGCTGGCACCAATTATGTCTACCAAAGTCTAAGAAAAGGGCTGGGCATTAAGGACATGCTCTCATGGAACCAAGCATATATCCTTAGGAATTTATGGTCTATACTGATTATTGCAGGCTCACTCTGGATTGCTTGGATTGAGGCTTATGTGTTGAGGGGCAAGGATATATGGCATGTCCCTATTCTCAATGGCAGCAGCTGGAATTGGAGGAAGCTTTTGCAACTAAGGCAAGTGGCTTCTTAAGAGGTTAGACAAGGGGGTGGGGCACCTCATGGTCTTTCCCTGGTGACAAGTACTCAATGGTAGCTGTTTAGAGTGAAATCAGGCCAAAAAAAAAAGAAGGTGTCTTGGCATAGATTGCTTTGGTTTAAATTCAACATTCCTAAGCACACTTTAATATCTTGGATGACATTCCTCAACAGACAGCCAACCAAGGACAGACTTGCCTCTTGGGCTATGACAGTAGAGGAGGAATATCTCCTGTGCAAACAAGAGAAGGAGTAAGGGATCACTTACTTTTCAATTGTAAGTACTTTAAACTGATATCGCAACAAGTATTGGAACTGTGCAGGATCCAAAGAAGAGTTGCAGATTGGGAGGGTGAACTACATTAGGCCACAAGCAGTCTTAGAGGTAGAACCTTGATCACAATCATAATTTGTATTGCCTGGAATACATTGATCTACTTTGTTTGGAGAGAAAAAAACAACAGACTGCATACTCATGCTGAACTCAATGAAGATGACTACTATAACAGATTCGAGAAACGATCTCTCTGTGCTTGCATGATCTCAGCAAAGTCAAAATGAACTCTAATAATTTGGAGCTATGTAATGCTTGGAAGTTAAACTCTGCCATTTTTGCTTAACTGTTAACTGTTGTAACAACTGTAACTTTGTGGCAGCTACACTACTCTTAGATAATAGAAATTTCAACTACTTATAAAAAAAAAAATCACACAACTGCAAAATATAATTGTAAACTCTTAATCTTTATTACCAAAGGTTTGTCCTTGGAACCAAATTTACCAAAGAACAAGCTGTCGTAACGGTTTTGAAACCTCTAGGACTTAAAAAAAATGAATGTTTTAAAGAAAACCATTAAAGAATCGTTATCAATATTTTCTAATTAGGTGTGACTGATCACTTATAAAAAAAAATCTACATTTCTAAAAGACTTTAAAATTAATTAAAATATTTTAAAAAATAATTTTTTGAGGTTTGCAATTTAAACCAAAGGAAATCAATGCTGGTTTAGGAGTGCGGTTACGCATGAGAAATGTATTAGCAATCTCACAGCATCGATTTAAAAACGATACTGATTAATCATGTGTTATCTTTAATTTTGACAAATTTAAAAATAATTCCCTTGATACCTTTTTTATTAAGAAAAACTTCTTTTTTATTTAGGGATATAATAAAGATTCTTTATTGTCAAGAATTTTTTTAAAATTTTTCACATTCTAGATGGAATTCAAAGAAGAACCCTTTCAATTAAAATCTTTCATGATAAACCCTCAAAACGAAGATAACATTCCTTTGTAACGGTGATTTTTGAAAACTCTCTAATGTGTAGGTAGAGTATCGAGAATCATCTTTATTCAGGTTATTTTACCTTTATTTTTTAATAAATAATTTATGAAATATTAAATCTTTTATTTTTAAAGCACATGCACAAAATAATTGATTGAGACAAAAAGAAAAAATTAATCATAAAAAGGGTAAAAGAGATAAATTTATTTCATTAATTTTTTTTTTTAAAAGACCTTTTCATTTTTTTTATGAATAAGATAAGGGTTCTTAATCCTAGGATGCTCTCCTAAATTTCTCAATGTCAAGACGAAATTTAAAAAAGAGTCATTTCATTCCGGGAATCTTTATATCAACCCTAAATTCAAGGATACTATTTTTCTATGAAAAAATGACACTAGGGTTCCTCCAACGTCTAGGTAGGGTCCTGAGATCATTTTCTAAGAAATCATATCATCTTTATTTCTCATGAAAAATTCAATTTTTATCTTATCTTATCTTAATCTATAATATATATATATATAAAAGCACGAATATGGAGAAACTTTTGAACTGACAAAAATAGTTATTTTTGTTCATTATATTTCTAAATTGCCGTTATAATTTTTTTTTATTTATTATTATTAAGATTCATCTAATTTATAAGTAAGAAGTTTAATTTCATTAAAACACTTTTGTTAAATGGATTAATTTGATAATAAATTAAAAATTTATGTAGAATTGCTTTATCTTAAAAGTTTTAATTATTCACTAATTTTAAAAAGTGAATTAATTTATTTGATACAGATAAAAAATTTAAAATATATGTAGAATTGTTTTTTCTTAAAAATTTTAATTTTTCACTAATCTTAAAAAGTGAATTAATTTATTTGATATCAATAAAAAGTTAAAAATTATATTAAATTTTTTATCTCATAATTAATTTTGCATTAATATTAAAAATAATATAATAATTTGATATAATTTATACATAAAACAAAATTTACATGAAAATTTTAGTTAATATGCATTTTATTATTTTTATTTATTTTTAAAATATACAATTATATATTAAAAAATAAATAAACTAACGAGTATTCATAGGCGAATGCATGTGATAACAAATACTAGTTAAAATAAAAGGTAGATAACCGTAATGAAATTAAATAACAAATAATCTAAGGCAAAATAGTAAAGGGGTCAAAAATTTAAAAAAAAAAACAAAGTAAACAAAGAAAAAAATTTGTATAAAATAAATAAATAGATAAATAAAAAATGTAAGAAAAGTAAATAAAGTAAATTGTGTGTAAAATAAAATACAAAATAAATAAATTGCAAACTAAAATTAAATAATTGCGAAAATGTAAATGACAAAAAAATAAATAAATTGTAAATAAAAATAAATAAGTCAATAAATAGTAAATAAATAAATGGGCAATAAAATTAAACAGACCCGGGATAGGGCATTTGAATATCCTAGGTACGATATTAGAATGTCCATTCTAGAAAATGTATTTCTTCTTTAGAATTAGGACATTCGAATACTCATAAAATGGTATCCGAATACTTTATAAAAATATCAACAAAATCGAAAAAAGCCGAGGCATCTTAATACCATAGGCAGGCATTCAAATATCCAATTTGAACAATCACTACAGCAAACTGGTCTTTCAGCGGCGTTTTTATTTTGGAATAGCGGCGTTTATAAACGCTGCGAAAAAAATTAGAGGCGTTTTAAAAAACGCCGCAACAAACGCCGGTAAAAACAGTGACGGGAAATTTAGTGGCGTTTTCACCATAAACGCCGTTAAATTAGTGACGTTTTTAGGTACTTTAACGGCGTTTATAAATGCCACAATTGAAGGTCGGAAATGATAATACTTTAAACTTTAGCGACGTTTTCTATTCTCAAACGCCACTAAGTGTTCGGTTTTAGCGGCGTTTTGGAATACAAAACGCCGCTAACTATTTGCTTGTAGCGGCGTTTTCTGATCACAAACGCCGCTAAATTTTGGCTTTTAGCGGCGTTTTCTGATCAGAAAACGCCGCTATATTTGCAGAAATTTATATATATAGCGGCGTTTGCTTATCAGAAAACGCCGCTATATTTGCAGAAATTTATGTATTTAGCGGCGTTTTTTTCTCAAACGCCGCTATAAATGCAGAATATTTTTTTTAAAAAATACTATTTATTTCCGCTGTAAATGCAGAATATTTTTTTTAAAACATACAATTGAAGGTCCGAAATGCGCAACATTGTCGAATAATACACAAACAACACAAATTATAAAAAATATATATAATATAAAAATATATTTAATATCAACCATACAATGTATTATTCAACACATCAAATCCACTTACAAATTCTTTAATCTGAAGTAGATGAGCCTCCTAAATTCTTTTGCTGCACTAAATTCATCAACGACTGAAACTGTGACTGCAGCTCCTGATATCGTCTATCCTGTTCTTCTTTCTGAGCTTGTCTCTCTGCTTCCTTCTCCTCAAAACCTTTATTCATATTTTGCATTTCTTCTCTCAGCATCTGAACTTCATATGCACTGAAGTTTTGTGAAGAAGAAGCAGTAAACCGTTGAGAACTAAGTCCATAGTAGCTAGATGGTGTCGGACCCATTCCGACACCTCGAACCCGTCCATATCGTTCTTTTCCAGCTACTTCAGTGAATATTTGATTCTCGACATCTTGCATATTCGCTGATGACCCATCTGATGCTCCGACTTGATACTCAGCAATTTTATTTCGAGCTTTCTCCTATAAAACAATAAAATTAATAAAATCTTTTGTAAAACATATTTGTAAATGAAAACAAGTTTGAAGAAAATATACCACAATTTCCTGAGTCTCGATGTTCAAATAGGATCCATCCTTCTTAGTATGAGTTAACTGAAACAGTTCAACTCGTCCAATTTTTTCACCCCGCTCAATTTCCTACAAAACAATAATAATTAATACTAAATTGTATTAAAATAATTGAGAACTAATATATTAATACATTATGAATGTAAACTTACTTTTTCATTAGCTTTTCTGGCAAAACTTTTTGAACCACTGGTGTGACTGTATTTCTGTTGTTGTCTACTGCTTACCCCTATCTTTTCTCGTTCCTGTACATTAGACAAAGTACGTTATAAAACTATACATATTCCATAAAATTGTATTATATCAAGTACTATAAGTAAATGACCAAAATAAATTATAAATGATACCTCTCCTTTTTTTGAATACCAGAATCTAACCAGTCTCTCATACTGCCACATAATCACAACACGCGGTATGGTTCGTAGTAAGACATTAGGATCATTATTTCGATCGAAATACTTTTTCTTCAACTCATGCTTAAAGTCTTTCCATTTTTTCCCCAATGATTTCATAACAAATGATGTGGGAATCTGCAAAGAAAATCGTGACTGAAACGGAGAAGTTGTACAACGTTAGTTTCGATGATCAACAAAATTATTAAAATAATGCAATACTAATGTAACACGCTTATACCTCAATAAACTTTAACAGCTCGACTTTCTCAGTATTCGTCACGCCATGACTCATAATGAATGGGACACTTCATCCCATTTCGAGCAATCAGGCCAAGAAAGCTAGCCAATAATTGTGCTTCTGGACCAATTGGCTGCTGCTCATTATTTGCTGCGACAACAATACGCTCTTCAGGAGGTAGTGCCCATAACTCCTTTAATGTCGTACGACCACGAGTTCTGCGTTGTCCAACATTATCAACTACACAAAAGCAAATATATTAGCAATTTCAATATGATTTTGCGTACTTTTAACACAAACGCCGTACCACGATACCTGTATTCAAGTTCGTATGAACTGCAGTTTCTGCAGCTATGGAGGCAGCCGACAACTCTGGTGGGTTAACATCTGCAGTAGACGCATTCGGCACCTCTGAAGGCGTCACTCTAGTGTCACCCTCAACAGTCTGAATGATATTGATATCCCTTAATCTTTTCCTCGTCATGCTATCTGCATCAATTTTAAGTAAACAACATTAGTATAAGAATGAAATACTATTATGTAAAAAACATTAATAATAATATTTACAGTATAAAAACATATTATATACAGAGTATTTGTTTCAAAATAATCTTACTAGATTCCGTTTTTTCATCAAGTTTCATAAATGTCTTCATCAACATCTTCGCGAACCCACCGAACATCTGTATTGGTACTAGGGATATTTTCATCCAAGTTTTGATCCGTAAATGGCAAGCATTCAGTTCTTTGTTCAATATCATCTTGAAATTTATCACCCATATCAAACAGGTTTCTAGGTGTGTTACGGAGTACACCATACCAACCCACTCATGCGGATCTTCGGAATAAAATACTTGTTTGACTTAAGATGAAAAAACATAAGGTTCATCAATCAGTTGTTGTCCGGTGTTAATTAATCGAGAGAAATTCACAATTGTAAATCCGAACTGATCTTTTTTAACACCTCTACTAGTATTCACATCAGCCCAATCACATCGAAATAACACGACCTTCCACTTGCCATAATAATCCAACTCAATAATATCATTTAGAATTCCATAATAATCAATATCCCCCTCCACAGGATTACTATCCCTAGCACTAGCATAGCTTGTTGTTGAAGAAGAAACAACAACTCCACAATTTTGTGTTCTCCTAAAGCGTTCACGGGATTTAGTATGAAATCTAAATCCATTAATGATGTAAGCACTGTATCTTTTCACTATTCTATTCGGTCCTTGTGAAAAACACTTAATTTCTTCGCTAACATCTTTTCCACTCCAAACCTATTACAAGAAACGCAAAGGCAAACACTTCACTTTATTTATATATTAAAGAATACATTGATCGTAATAAAATGATAAAAACTTGTGTTACTTACTACTTCTCCTAACCATTCGTGGAAATTTTTCATAAATAACTTATCAAGCTCGCGAAGTTGTCTTCTTCGAGAACGTAAAGTTCCTCTCAAGTAGCTTCTATACTCACTATAAAAAAAAAGTACGTTTTTTACGTGAGAAAGCAAAAGACAAATTAAACTGTTTGTTAAATTAAAAATTATACTGGAACTTACGTGCATAATGATTCCAGTGAATCACTATAGAAAAGCACATATCGATGCGCTTGTGCCCAAGATTTATCATCTAGCTCAACCACTTCAACCTTGCCGATTGGTTGTCCAACACTTCCAAATAAGTATGTTTCGGCTAAGTTGTTATGTATGACCACATCATTTCTTCCCGGTCTATTAAATCTTGTTTCAACATCATCCAAATATCTTGCACAAAATGTCATACACTCCTCCGCTAAATATCCTTCAGCAATAGAACCTTCTGGATAGCGTTTGTTCCGACAATAAGATTTTAACTTTCCTAAAAACCTAAAACAGAATACATAACAATCTTAATGTGTAATTAAATGCTATGTAAACCAGATAAAAGTATAATAAGCTAATTAGCAAAGTATACCTCTCTAATGGGTACATCCATCGATAAAAAACTGGTCCGCCGACTTTTGCTTCATAAGGAAGATGGATAACCAAATGCACCATTATAGTGAAGAATGATGGAGGAAAAATCTTCTCTAAGTGGCACAAAGTTAGAGCTGCTCGATGTTGAAGTTTTTCAAGCTCTTCTACCTTGAGAACTTTGCCACAAATAGCTTTCATTATATTACTAAGTTCAATTATAGAAGAAGTCACTTGCTTTGACATAGAACAACGTAAAGCAACTGGAAGTAAGTCTTGCATCAAGATATGGTAATCATGTGACTTTAAAGAAGAAAGTTTTCGATCCTTCACATTCACACATCTTGATATATTGGCGGCATACGCATCCGGGACCTTCATATCTTTCAACACCTTACAGAAGACGTCATTCTCTTTTTTAGACATCCCAAAGCAAGAAGGAGGCAACCGTGATTTTCCATTAGGAAGTAATTCCGGATGAAGATCACGACGAATTCCCATGTCAACTAGGTCAAGCCGACTCTTTAAGTTGTCTTTTGATTTTCTATCCACATTAAGAATTGTCCCGATGATATTTTCACAAACATTCTTCTCTATATGCATCATATCAAGGTTGTGATGCAATAAATTATGCTCCCAATAAGGTAACTCAAAAAGAATACTTTTTTTTTTCCACAAATCCGCCTCATTTGGATCATCTTCTTCATCTTCCTCCTCATCACTCTGAATTTCAACATCACCTTCTAACATCTCCCTTGATCTTTTCCTTGACTATGTGCTACTTGTTTGATTCATCTTTCCATAAGTGAAATTGATATCTTTCAACATCAACAAGATATCCGACCCAATCGTGGTCTCAGGTGCTTGTCTTAACTCTTCACTGCCATCAAAGACATGTTTTTGGAATCTAAATCTATGATTTTCATCTAACCACCGACGATGTCCCATATAACTGAATTTCTTTCCGTTATATAACCATTTTGAACATGTTTGTGCAGCACAGCAAGGACAAGCATAACGACCTTTGGTGCTCCAACCAGATAGATTTGCATAAGTAGGAAAATCGTTTATAGTCCATAACAAAGCTGCACGCAAATTAAAGTTTTCCTTTTTTGATGCGTCATATGTTTCAACCCCTTCCCATAACTGCTTCAACTCTTGAATAAGAGGTTGCATATAAATGTCAATATCATTTCCAGGACCTTTCTCTCCAGGAATTATCATGGATAAGATAAAAGAGGATTGTTTCATGCAAATCCATGGAGGCAAATTATAAGGAATCAAGACAACCGGCCAAGTACTATAAGAAGTACTCATTATTTTGAACGGATTAAAACCGTCAGAACCAAGTCCAAGCCTCACATTCCGGGGATCATTAGCAGAAGATAGGAACTTATTGTCGAATGATTTCCAAGCCAAAGAATCTGCAGCATGTCTTAATAAGCCATCATCAATCCTTTCATCATGATGCCACCTCATAGAATCAGATGTTTTTGATGACATGAAAATTCGTTGAAGTCTTGGTATTAACGGAAAGTACCGCAAAATCTTTGCAGGTTTCTTCTTTAAATGTGTGTCACCATCGTCCTCATTCATATTTTCTTCTGTATTTCCATTCAACCATCGAGATCTACCGCAGACATGACAAAATTGTTCATTTGTTCTATCACCCCAATACAACATACAGTCATTCGGACAACTATGAATTTTCTTATATCCAAGGCCTAGATCTTTTATCATCTTCTTCGAATCCTTACAAGACTGAGGGATTTTTGCAAAAGGAAACATTTCTTTCAAAAATTCTAATAACAGTGTCAAAGAATTTCCTGTCCACCCGCTTAAGCATTTTAAGTGAAAAAGACGGACACAGAAAGACAATCTTGTATGCTTAGATCCCTCGTAAAGTTCTTCATTCATATCATCAAGCAACTTATAAAACTTTGCCGCTTCTCCATTGGGTTCCTGATCACCCATACCTCTTCCCATTTCAGCAAAGTCATTCATGCCAACATTGAACCCATCATTCCCTCCAGGAACTTCTAGTGAAGATCTGTACAAACTATGGTTACGCATGTTAAATTCATCTCGCAACATGCCTTCCATGTCATCTTGTCTAATAGACTGATGTTGATTGTTAGAATTACTTGGACGAACTCTAGAAGATGACCTAGAAGTTGCGGACTCTCCATGAAAAAACCATTGTCTGTAACCCGGGAGAAATCCTTCACAAATCAAATGTTCGAAAACAACTCCACGCATATGCCAATCAATATTGGCACACCTCGAACAAGGACATAATATCTTATTATCTTCGCTTGCGTTCTGAAAAGCGAAATCGAGAAAACTATCTACTCCATCTTGGTACTCTTGACTTAGTCTCGACTTTTGCATCCAACTCTTATCCATTTTTGTGCCAAATACCTTTTTAATCAAATTACATGATTAATCAAAACCATACAATAATGCTCCATACCAAAATCAAGATATTTGGCACAAGATAAGTAGCAGAAGGAAAGAAAAAGCATTTAGCAGGCAATATGAAAAGGACAATTTATAGCATATCAGAAGGATTGCTAAACAATTAATCTGCAGAAGTCTTTTCCTTGATATATAATTATCAAGTTAAGCAAAACAAGGTTAGTAATTTAATCACAATTGTCTGACCAGAAACCTTGAGTGTTTAATCAAACTGCTGCTAAGCCTGACCTTTCATTGAATTTGAATCTAAAGATTTGAATTATTGGAAATGATTAAGTTTAAGGTATATATGCCCCTTTAGTCGTCCTTTACCGACTAGGGCTGCCCTATATATGTTAATCATATGATTCATATCATAAGCTAATATTTACTATTCTTTTAAACAAATCTTTGGAGTATAATATTATACATTCCTTCTCAAAAACAATATAGAATCTTAAAGCAAACCGTTTAAACAGGCTTTAAGAAAACTTATCTGCCTAACTGGACTCTGTTAGTCAAAGCTCTTTCCTAACGAAATCTGCTTCTTTTCATTTAATTCTAAATTAACGAAATCTGCTTCTTTTCATTTAATTCTAGATTACAGGCACACAAGTGCTCAAATTCTCTTACAACTGTTTGTACTTGGTCATCCAGATAGGTTAGACACAGAGATAGTAAAGGGTTTGACCCGGCAACACTACTCAGCAGAATTTGCAACAGTGGTTAGTTAACAAGGAAACTTAGAGCTCTATCAAAACCATAGGAACCTGACCAATTAAGTGTTTACTTTATCTTCTAAATCATAGGAATCATTTCCATTAACGAATAGCACACAGCAAGAGGTTCTTCTCATCGTAATACAACTCTATAAGACCTAGGGTATCAAGTGAACAAATTAAAAGATGGATTTTTGTTCATTAAATGATTATATTCAATTATTCATAGTTCATACCTTCATGGTATAACTTTCATGCAGAATAACAAGAAATAAGGACTTTTGTTTCAAACAGCAGGGCTTACACAAGAGACTGGAACTCTGTCAGATTTTGAAGTATTTCGCCCTTTGTCTCACCACCCTCAACTTCATAGGAGTCTAGATCACCAAGCTTTCCCCCAGTTTCAGCTTCCCTTTCAACAATCTATATGAACAAATCACCAAATAAAAAACCAGAGACTAAAATAGAGCTAGATTTAAACAGGAAGAAAAAAAAAATCAAGCTGCAAGATTCTGGTCATACTCACTTCAGGTGATAAAACAGTTGACACTGTCGGCACAAATGAAACTACTGAGTGAAACTTGTTGAAGACAATCCTTAAAACGTCATACTCCACATTCTTTAAGATCTCATCAGCAAGAACAGAGACCTGAAGGTGCAAATATTTGTATGTATGACGAAAAGAAATAGAACAAGTCCATAAAAAAGAGATTCATCTATATTAGAAAATTCCAGTTCATCCAAAGAGATTGATGGTTTACACAGTCCAGCGCAATCTACAACAATGAGCAGAAGACAAAAATTTATTAAAGACAAGGTGATTCAGCAGAGAATGTGGATTGAGGAAAGTTAAGATTAAACTCCAAGAAAATTTGGAATTGCAGTCTATATTTGATGTTAGACAATTGGGGCATTATTTAAGCTAGAATTGATATTAATAAGTGTTAATGTTATTTTTCCTTAGGTCAATAGTTGCAATAAAAAAAAAAAATCTGTTCTCTTGGATTTATGAGTCAAGTATTCCGGTAATTCTTGTATGTTGTAAATCTTAGAATTCGAGACCAAAGGTCAATTTAAGGCTTTCTTCCATTATTATATTTTTCTTCACAGTTTAGAACCCCATAAATATTTCTTAAAAAAAAAAATCATGCTATAACAATTTACATGAATGAACGAATGAATAGGTGCTAACAAAGATCAATGGAAAACAGCACACTTCACTAATCAAAAACAAAATGCATGTTTGCGAAAGCAAAATGGGAGTGTGCTGAAGTTGGAATTACTTACGATTTGACGATTTGGAGACGAATAGAGACAAATCGGCTTCGAGATGATGATTTTCAAGATCAAGAGCAGGAAAATCGGCTTGGAGATGTGTGAGAGAGAGAGGGAGAGAGAGAGAGAGACTCGGCGCAGGTTTCTGAATTAGGGTTTAGGGTTTCATATTAGAAAGAATAGCGGCGTTTGTATCAACAAACGCCGCAATTTTACAAGGTAAAACACATCGTTTTGCCTTAAGCCATAAATGAATCAATATAGCGGCGTTTCTATTATCCAAACGCCGCTATATCGAAATAATTAGCGGCATTTACATTTACAAACGCCGCTACATCGAAATATTTAGCGGCGTTTATATTTAAAAACGCCGCTATGTTTCTTATTTAGCGGCGTTTGTGTCCACAAACGCCGCTAAAACAAAATCCTAAACGCAGCGTCTCGCTTCTAAATTTTGGCGCCCAAATTTTGGCGGAATTTTAAAAAATTGATTATACTTTAGCGGCGTTTGTATAAAGAAAACGTCGCAATTAGTACAGATTTAGCGGCGTTTGTTCACATAAAACGCCGCTAATTTACAACTTCCCGGCGTTTTCTATAGAAACGCCGCCGGGTTTTCAAAAACACGGTACTCCGTGGCGTTTTTAAGTTAAACGCCGCTATATTAGCGCCACTGAAAACCAATTTGGTTGTAGTGAATCATTTTTTGTTTGGAAATAAAGAAGCATTCGAATGTCATGGAGAGGGCATCCGAGTGCCATTTTTTGAAAACGATTTGAGTTGAAAAAACAAAAGGGCATCTGTATACCATAGTGCAAAATCTAGACAAAATGGGATATTCAAATGACATTGACATGGCACCAAAATACCCATTGCAACGCTATGGAAAACGTACGGAATGAATATTTGAAAACCTAAAGGGAAAGATGTTTAAATGATAAAATCCAACAACACAATAGTCTATTAAGTTGGAAAAAAAAAATAATTGTTTTATTCTCCACAAATTTCCTAAAAAAATAATTAAAATAACCATTTTATTTGGAAAAGAGGATGAACAGGTGACTATTCATCCTCTATTTTTAGAAAACTGAATATAGTCTATTTTCTTTTCTTCCAAAAATATTTTAATGACTTTGTTGTTCCTAGTAGTATTGAAAACAAGTTTTGACCAAGAGTGAATGTATTAAACGTTAGCCAAACACAAACTAGGGGAGGTTTTTTGAAAATGCTTTTGAAAAAAAAAAAAAAAGATAGGTTGTCTCGAGGTTTGTCCTTGTATTTAAACCAACATAACCATCATCAGAAGCCATGAAGATCCTGAATCATCAAGCTCATAGCCTCTTTTAGTTTTAAAAAACGTGGTTTTGATTAAAAGAATATTGAAAACCCAAACAATAAACCAATGAAACAACCCAACAGTCAATCCAACAAACTCAAAGAAGGAGCTAGAAATACCAAGGAAAAGAATCTACCTTGGTTAATTCTCAAAAACTCAATATTTTTTCTCATCATTTTCTCGTTTTTCCTCTATTTTCTCTATTTTTTTCTCTGTGTGCCATGAACTCTAAGCTACTCCAAACTAAAAAGGCAAACAATATCCCTGATGACCTAATTTTTCATGTTTTTATACCCATTTTCCTTTATCTAAGGTGGACTCTTGGATCGTTTGTTCCAATGGCCTCAATCCATTCTCCACAAATGGCCCCTCATTCTTTTTCTTTTTTTAATCTCCATTTATACAGTCTCTTGGATAAAAAAAAAAATGAAAGATTAAGATTAAAAGATGAGGAGGAATGATGAGGTAATGTCTAAGTTACCCATCATTCCTTTATTGAAACTTTTTCTATTTTCTTTTTCTTTTCTACTTTTCTTTTTAATTTTTTAGAAAATCCAATTGGGGTAAGCATTAAAGCTTGGGAGTAATGGCAATCTTCCTTGTCCCGGATTTAATTAAAAAGATTAAAAGTTGGTAATTTTCATGGTCCAATTTTATTTTGACTATTAAAGTTCAAAAAAGATATGTGATTAAAAACATCTAAAATTGCAGAAATTACAACCAAAAAATTACTAAAATATTAAACTCGAGATTGATTCGAGGGAAAATCAAAATTAATTAAAAATGATCCCGGTAAAATTAGGTGTCTACAACTATCCTTCATTGCTCATTGTTGATAATCAGGAATTAGGCACAGACAATTAATAACAATTTTGTCCGACCGTAGTGATCACTTTTGGAAAAGGGGTTTAGGATTTATCTATTTATTTTTGGTCTGAAAGAAAGTACCCTGACTCCATATTAAGGCTCAATCCCTTCAAAAAATGAGTTCGACTTTAGAAACATTAACACAAAAAAATACATTGACTCCCTATCAAGGCTTGACCCAAATGAGTTTGATTTTAAGAACAAGAATACCTTGACTTATTACCAAGACCCAACCCATTTCTAGCGAACGAGTTCGACTTTCAAAACATACCTTGACTCTATACCAAGGCTCAACCTATTTCCAACGAACGAGTTTGAATTTTGAAAAAATAACTTGATTCCATACCAAGGCTCGACCCATTTCCAAAGAACAAGTTTGACTTTTCAAAACCTATTCCAAAGAATGAGCTCGACATTTCAAAAAAATTCTCGGCTTCATACCAAGGCTCGACTCATTTCTGATGAACAAGTTTGATTTAAAACAAAATTCCATGGCTCGATCCATTTTGAAAAAAATGTGTTTGATTTTTAAAACTACATTATTTTGATACCATGGCCCAACTCATTTGAGAAAAACGGGTTTGATCTTAAAAAAAGAAAGAAAAATACCTTGAATTTGATACCAAGACTCGACCCTAAAAAACTTTTGGTTTTTGAATATCACCACCGAAATCGTAAAGGAAAAACTTTAGCTATCTCCATTGAAATTTTTGATATCATCATAAATTTAAAAAAGAAAAATTTCGATGCCGCCATTGAAGACTTAGAAACTTTCGAATATCTCCACCAGAAACTTTGGAAGAATTCAAATATCTCCAATAAAAGTTTAGAAGATTTTGGATATCATCATCGGAAAGTTTGAAAATTATGGATGTCGTCATCAGAGGCTTGACACCATAGAATTTCGAATATCGCCACCGAAATTAGAGAATGCAAAATTCCAGATATTACCACCGAAATTTGAAGAAAAATTAGGATGCCTAACGATCTTGCAACCGCTGCGACATTGAGACGAGGGATTTAATAATGGAGTTTTAGAAATAGGGGTTTTGAAAAACCTTTAAGGAAGAGTCATCACCAATTTTTTTGGCTAGGTGTGATTGACCAACTATAAAAATTTATCTTTTTAAGAAACCCTAAAATTAATTAAGATTCATCAAAAAGACAATTTTTGAAGTCTGTTTTAAAACCAAGTAACAAAAGGGTTCGAGAGTCGGTTATGTTTGGGGAAAGTTTTAGCACCCCACAATTCCCATAAATTGGTACCAATTAATCATGTATTATCTCTAATTTTGACGCAAAATGGTTCTAATTATAGTATTTAAAAGATAATTCCCATAATCAAATCATGTAACTAACTTTAGAAATCATTTGAGATCGGGAAAGATTTGAAGAAATTTTCCTACATCTTTCGATAGCTAGGACACCATAGGAAATTTTTATTTTTAAATTTCATCTTGCTCTTTTTCTAAGAGAATATTCCTTTATGAAAGATAATTATTAGAATCTCTCCTAGACTTATAGTGAAAATTCAATAAATATCTCCACTCCTGGACATTGCCTTGTTTTAAAAAAAAAACAAAATAACTCCATAAGCAACAATATGAGTTTATTATGGGATGTCGAGGTAATAGTCACTGTAGATACCTAATTTTGTTTGGACCCCCTAAACTAGGCAAATTTTCCTTTTCAACTTCCCTGAATGCAAGGAAACTTCCACCATTCCTCAGATGGGTCTCCAAGACTTTGATTTGGAGGTCAACACAAAAAGCAACTCAAAAAAAGTCAACCCCAAAAAGTCAACCACTAAAAAAGTCAAGTCTCAGTCAAAATCAAGATTCGAAGTTGAATTGAACAATGGTGAAGGAATTTTGATAATCAGAGGTCTACAACGAAAGATAGAAAGTTGAAAGATAGATTACAAAAATTTAGTTTAGGAAAAATGCCTAATTTTGCAAATTTGGGAAAAAATGTATAAACGATCAAATTGGAAGAAATTGGAGGTTCTAAATAGAATAAGATCAATAAATATGGATATTGGAAGGTCCCATTTTGAAGCGGAGTTAAGGAAGAATTGGTTTGAAGAGAAAAAGGAAAATAAGGATTTAATGAATAAATAAGAAAACCACAAATTTGTGGAAAACTGCAGATTCAGTGAAATTGAAGCCCCCAGTTGATGAATAATAAATAAATAAAAATATCCCATTCTCAATTTCAAGTGGGTCCCAAGGAAGAGCTGATTGGAGGAAAAACGAAAAAACGAAAAAAATTCCCAATATTGATGAAAAAGGGAAAACTAAATCAGAGAAGAATTTGGATGTAAAAATCGGGCACTTTTGGACCAACTCCAATTCAATATAGGAAAAAGGCAGTGGAAAAAAATTCAAGAAATTGGTCCCATTTTGAGTAAAACCGAGGTTTCGGGGGTTAAAGGGCAATTTTGGAAAATTCGAGAAAAATAGAATCCGAGCTCGAAAAATTATGAAAACTTCCAGATCTAAGTTTCATATTTTATGGAAGGGATTGGAAAAGAAAAATCCGGAATCAGAGCTCAAATGAAAAAAAGACAAAGTTCGGGTGCACTAATCCGAAATTCCAAGAGAAAATTATGGGAAAAATAGAAAACGAGCTCGAAAAATTATGAAAACTTCCAGAACTAAGTTTTATATTGGATGGGATAGATTGGAAAATAAAAATTCAAAATTGGGGTCCATTTGCAATTAAATTAAGTTTGGGGGTCAAAATGTAATTTTACCGAAAAAACCGAAAAGGGCCATTTTGCAAATAAAAAAGCGGAATGGCCTAGAAATTTCATTGCCATTTTTGGCCATTCTACTGATTAAAAGAGGGGGTGTGATCATCTTGAATCAAATGGCCAAGATTGAATAGCAATATGATATTTTTATGAAATAACAAGATTCTCAACTACTGGCCTACATGACATTTTAGGCCAATGGGAGGTCTCCAAATTGCAAAGCCATGTGAAGAGCATGTGAAGGCTATGAGATGATGCGAAGTAGGATTAAAAATGCCACCTAGGAAGATATTTTAATATTAAGTCATATGATCATGACGAGTGGCTTAGATATTTTATAGAGATAGGAGACAAGAATATTTTAGGTGGCATTGTTGGCCAATGAGAGGCTAGAAAACCTTTAATTTAAGGGAAGCATCATGCAAATAGGGGACAAGCATCCTTATTTTAACGAAAGCATCATGCAAGGAGGGGACATTTTTTAGCCATGTGGCAAAGATGTTGGAGAAGCATGTAAGGCATAACGAATTCTTTTCCTTCTCTTTTTCATAGGATTTGTTAACTTTTTGTTGAATAAAGGTTTTCAAAAATAAATCTTAAAGGTTTTCTCTCCTTTATTCTTTACAAAATAACCAAGTTGACAAATGTTTTTACATACTTCTTGCTTTAGCCGAAACCTAGGGGGAGTTTTTTGTGCTTGTTCTTGCTTGATTATTCTTGCTTGTTTGTTTGTTCATATTTTTAACTCATGGTCATTCATTGTCATATGTGTATTGGCTGTAAAATCATGCATTTCATGCCATTTTCAACTAGGTTTTTGGCTAAGATCAACAATGATCTCTAGCCAAAAATCCCTTGTTTATACTAGTTGAAAGAGTAATAGTTTAAGTTGGATATTCTAACTTTGGGATTTTTTTTCACTACTCATTTTTTGTCAAAATAAAATTATTTTTTTTACCACATGTATTAGACCTTTAGAGGATGCCCTGGTATTTTTTCCAAGATTGTTAGATTTTTTTATCAAGGTTGGAAAAATGGTTTTCGATAAAATAGTTTCTAACTCACTGTTTTGACTTTGGTGAAAATTCGGGTCGAGGCATCCTTGGTCCAAAAATTAAGTTGATTTTTTCGCATAGAGACCATTATGTTCTAAGTCTATACTAATTTTTCTAGAAATTTCTGACTTTTTTTATGAAGCGTAAAAAAATAGTTTTTCAAAACTGGTTTGGGAGTCAGAATTGTTTTTTAAAACTAATAATTTTCTATTTTTATTTGCATACAAAGAGGGGGCTCATTTGTATCATTAGCTACTGTCTTAGGTTGATTTCCATGTCATCCAAGGATAACAATTGATTTTGCAAAAATCGAGTCAAGGGTGGTCAACCCAGGTTTCAAAAATATAGGGAAAATAGAGCCTTTTTTAAAGGGTATTCGGCCATGAGGCCTTTTTCATCAAAAAAATTCCAATTTTTAAATCCGAGCCCAAAGTCTTTTGGTTTTGAAAATCCAATTTAAGTTTCTTTCAAAGGTAGTCGAATACCTTTTTAGGTATACGGATATCCTTACTTCAAGAGAGAAATACACCTTCATGCATTGCATGTTTTAAAATGTTATTTTATTTTAATTTGACATAAAACGTATGTTTCGGTTTCCTAAACATTTGGTGAGAATTAGTTCCTAATCTTTGCCGGGTTGCCAGAGAGGTTAGGAAATTTTTAAATGCACGTGTTTATGGAATCGAAAGATATTGGATTTTTTCTATTCAGAATCATATAAATGTCATAAGAAAGAACTATTTTCCAAGTTTTACCTGGTTTGCCAGAGAATGTGGTAATATTTTCCGACATATGTTATTTGTATGATTCCTCACATGAAAATTATATGTCCATGAATATTCCATGTTGATGTCATGTTGCCATAATTAGATTTTGCCATGTCAAGCATGTTATGTCATTCATTCACATGCCATGTCTTCTAGATTATGCCATGTCATTCATTCACATGCCATGTCTTCTAGATTATGCCATGTCATTCATTCATATGCCATGTCATCCATTCACATGCCATGTCAACTAGATTGTGCCATGTCATTCTTTCATATGCCATGTCATCCATTCACATGCCATGTCATCTAGGTTGTGCAATGTCATTATTTCATATGCCATGTCATCCATTCACATGCCATGTCATCTAGATTGTGCCATGTCATTCATTCATATGCCAAGTCATTCATATGCCATGTCATCCATTCATATGCCATGTCATTCATTCATGTGCCATATCATTCATATGCCATGTCTTTGATTCATATTCCATGTCATTCATTCTTTTGGCTATGTCATTTAAATTTTGTCATGTTATAATAAATTGCTTGCCATGCCATGTTAATTATGCATGTCATACATTCATGTTTTAATGATAGTTTATACATTCACGATCATTTGAATTTTTGAAAATTGATATTTTTTAATAAAATAAGACAATATCTGAGTTAATATAATTCATGGATCCTCCTCCGAGTTGCCGGGGAGTCTTCATCAATCATTATTAACGAAGGAATACCCTTCTAAAAAGAGGACGATTCAGAGAATTTTCAAAATAAAGAAAAATTCTATATTTTACTGTTTTGTCGAGGAATATAGAAAATTTTTGCAATAACAAATTCCAGATCATTTTCAAACAAAAAATAGGATTGTTTTTAAAATGGAAATTATCTTCAAAACCAAATCTAAAATCGACTTTTTCACCGAGACTCGAGATAACACATGACTAATAAGGTACCATTTTATACGGGCGTTGTGGGGGTGCTAATCCTTCCCCACACGTAACCGACTCCTGAACCCGCACTTGTTTTCTCTGGTTCAAAGCACAGACTTCAAAATTGGTTTTAAAATGTTTTAATTAATTTTAAAATATTTTTCAAAATACTGGTTTTAATAGGTGGCTGATCACACCTAACCAAAAAAGATTGGTGGCGACTCCATTTCTTTTTTGAGGCCGTTTTCATACCCTCAATCTTTATTTCAAGAGGAATTAAATCGTCTTTTCCTCTATTTTTCTAATGTCACACTCTTAACTAACGTCCAATGTCCCACGACGGGGCAATAATTCTTCGGACGCCCATTAATTTCGGATGGTTGCGACAGCTTGGCGACTCCGCTGGGGAATACTTATTATTATTTTCTTTTAACGTCCTCTGACGGGATCCCGCGAAGGATCACGTTACGACAGCTTGGTGACTCCGCTGGGGACAATTAGAGAGTCAAGCCTAGAATTAGTCGTGTGTGATCTAAAGTCTCAATTTTGTCGGTTTTAATTGGTATTTAATTATAATTCCCATTTTTTTTATATATGTAATAAGGAGGATTTCCAAAAATAACAATTTTTTTTTAATATGTTCATTTGCATGCATACTATTTATGTTCTCTGGTTATTTAATCTTGTATATTATTATTTTTCTTCGGTTATTTAACCTTGTATATTATTACTACTCTCTAGTTGGTTAATGCGGTACACTATTCTTGATCTTAGCTTCAATAAATTGCTAGGGCATTTAAATTGAGGATTGTAAAATAGTTGGTGAAAGGTTTGTTGTTCCTCCTCACACACTATACTTGCATTTGCATAACATGAGCCCTCAACCCGGGTTTCGTCCTTCTAGGTGGAGTGAAGTACCTATGCTTCATGAGGTGATAACCTTCGTATAAGCTAGCAAAACACTCTCGGGGTACAAATTACCTACGCTTCGTGAGGTGTTAACCTCCGCATAAGCCTGGGAAATGTATTCTAACAAATTGAACCCGTTTTGATTAGGGTGCCTTACTAGTCTTCACTGGCGACAATGAGGAGTAATTCGGAGCCTTTTTAGAACCTAATGCAACTCTATATAGTAAGCCATAAGAAGCCAGCCTAGGTAGACTTATGCCGAATTTTCGATAGATGCACCAGAGATAGGAACACATGGAGGAATGCTTCTGATCTTTTGCCATTTATTCCTACATTCTGAATAAGCATTGTAGATCTGGCAACGATGAACGTACATCGCCCGTAACAAATTTAGATTTTCGCCCCAAAGGAGTTGTGATGCCTAAATAAGTAGATAATACTGGGGCAAATGTTCATTGACTTTTTGAAATTGAAAATATAAAAATTATTTTTCAAACATTTTTGCATTTTGCACATTTCATGCATATGTGAATAGAGTAGGTACATCTATGGTTGTATTTTTTATCTCATTATTTTCAATAAACGATGGTGATAACAATCTCATTTGATAATCTCATAAACATTCATTGATTGAATAAAAATTGTAGGCCGTTAGTGTTGAATGAACATTTGGACACCTGTGCCATAGTAAGATCCACTACCCCAAAAGTTTAAAAAAAAAATTGGTTTTTTTATTTTTGCGGGGGAAGACATGTTTCAAAAAATATAATGGATTAAATTTGGCTGCAAATCTTGCATAGTGAGGTTTTTGAATAATCAATATTGGTCCTACCAATTTTGTTTAATCATTGATTAATTTATTTGTATATGCCCTTATGATTAATTCATTTATTCCTTTCATGTATCATATTGACATCATGTTACAGTCCTAACATGCATGGTCATTCATTATAGAATACATTTGTGACCTACATGGTCATTCTTTGTATATACTCTTGTGTTAATTCATTTATTCTTTACATCCATCATATTGATATCATGTTGTAGTCATAGTATGCATGGTCATTCATTGTAGAATACATTTGTGACATACATGGTCATTCTTTGTATATGCCCTTGTGATTAATTCATTTATTCTTTACATGTATCATATTGACATCATGTTACAGTCCTAACATGCAAGGTCATTCATTGTGAAATACATTTGTGACATACATGGTTATTCTTTGTATATACCCTTGTGTTAATTCATTCTTTACATCCATCATATTGACATCATGTTGCAGTCATAGTATGCATGGTCATTCATTGTAGAATACATTTGTGACATACGTGGTCATTATCTGTATATACCTGTGTATCAATTTATTCATTCTTTACATGCATCATGTTGGCATCAGGTTGCATTCATGACAAACATAGTCAGCATGATTTCTCTGTATATGTTCATGCATTGATTTGCTTACTCTTTACATGCACCATGTTGGCATCAGGTTGTATTCATGGTAAACATAGTCAGCATGATTCCTCTGTATATGTTCATGCATTAATTTGTTTATTCTTTACATGCATCATGTGTAGACACTCAATTTTATCCGAGTCTTTAAATTCGAGATGTAATTTGACTTTTGCAAAGTCAATTATTATCAAAATTTTACTAGACTTAGGAGTTCGAATTTGGACTGGCTATGTCCAATAAATTTAAGTCCGTTAAGCCCATTTTAAATTTTTCGGGTCTACAATTATTTGGGCCTTGAAGTCCACGGGATGGTCCATATTATTATTATTATTATTATTACTATTACTATTATTATCATTACTATTATTATTATGTATTTTTTATTAGTATTATTTTTATTGTTATTAGGTTTTACTATTATTTTTATTTTATTTTTCTTTTCTTTTCTTTTTTTTTCTTTTATTTTATTATTATTTATTTATTTCAAAAAAATAAGAAAAAATTGAAAAGAATCAGAAAATATAATAACAAAAAAAGGAAAACTTTGATTGTGAAATCGGTACGGGATCTTGTTTGCATGCTTGGAAATCAAGAAATTTCTTTTTTGGAAAGCTTTGGATCTAAAGAAAAATCTTGGAAAATAAAATCAAATCTGGTAGATCTAATCTCTTCCCCCCTTAAATAAACCTAGAAAATTTAGGATTTTAAAACCCTTATAAAAACACACACAAGGATCACATAGAGGGAGAACAGACAGAGAGCAATACAGCAATTAGATTCACATGCAATAAAAAAAATCGGCAATCACAGCAGTAAAGTTTTGGGGTTTCCTAAAGGTATTTTTCAGAAATTCTTCTAGTTGGTTTAGTTTTGAGTCCTAGATAGTGTTTGAAAAAGCTAAAGGGAAGGGTTTTGGGTTTCAGATCTGAGCAAATAAAATAGTGGTTTTCTTTCTTTTCTAAATTTTTTGAAAACTCGGTTGGTTGAGGAAGATCAAAGGCTTGAGGATTCAAAATCGATTTTTGAAGGTTTTTTTATTTTTTTTAAAAAAAAAAGAGAAAGGAAAACTTCTGGAAAAACATGTGTTTTTCGACGACCGTTTGAAGTTTTCGGTCTCCGGGTTTGGTGTCTAGGTTTTGAAAATTCAGAGAGAAAAAATGATTTTTTTAAAAACCAAAATGAAAATGAAGCTGAAAAAAAATTCCCTTTTTAAAGCATGCGATCGGGTCAGGGTAGGGTCCGCGTGTTGACCTGTGAGTCGATCTGACCTGATTGCAAGAACCCGTTTTTCGTTTTTTGTTTTTTGTTTTTTGTTTTTTGTTTTTTGTTTTCTGTTTTTTGTTTCTCGTTTCTCTTTTTATTTTCTTTATTATTTATTTAAATCTTTTATTATTTGATTTGATTTTATTGGTTATTTATTTAATCATTTATTTATCATTCTTTATTTTTTTATATTACATTTAATTATTTCTCTATTAATTTTATTTATTCATGTACATTAATTGTTTATTATATTTATTCATGTATATTATTTAATTACTTGTTCATTAATTTTTATTGATATATTTGATTATTTTATTTTAATATATTATTTGATCATTAATTGTTATTTGTTCATGTGTTTAGTTAATTTTTTTGTTCACTAATTATTATTTGATTTAAATCGATTATTTATTTATTTTACTTGTTAATATTTAACTTGATTCTTAATTTGATGTTTAGTATGTTGTTTATAATTTAGATTTTATTCTATAATGTCTTAATTATTTATAACAAAAATTGAGGTTTACCAACGATGAAATCTTAGAAAGTTGCGAATGGTCAATTTCTAAGAATTTCTAGGTGAGGAGATTTTTAGGGATCTAACCCGAATGGTGGAAAGAAACCTAAAAAATTTTCAATATTTTAAATCATTAATTTTTAATTTTTAATTCTTAATCTCTTTTAAGATTAAATTTATATAAAATACATAATAAATCCGACGACGGATCTTCACAAGAACGAATGGTTTCTTTTGAAGACTCTTGAGATGAGGGGAATTTTTAGGTGTCTAACCCGAATGGTGGAAAGTAACCTAAAAGTCTTTCCAATATTTTAAATTCTCAATTTAAATTCATAATATTTTTAATAATTCTGAAGACGGAGCTTCATAAGAACGAATGGTTTCAAATGAAGATTCTTGAGGTGAGGTAGATTTCAAAAATCAATCCCAAATGGTGAAACGCATTTTTGGGAATCTTTCCAATATTTAAATAATTTAAATAAAAATAAAAAAGACCATAAAGAAATTAAGACCAAAATCTAGGATAATATTAGACTAATTAGGTACGTCCTCACGAATGGGCGTTGTAGGGTGCTAATCCTTCCACACATGTAACCGTACTCCGAACTTAGTTCTGGTAAAGTAGACTAGGACCTATCCTTTTTATGTTCCTTCGTCGAGTTTAGGATTACTATAAATTGGATAGATTCTCATAGGTGACTAATCACACCTAACAAAGATGATTAGTGGCGACTCCACAATTTGCATCTAGCATGCCGAATTCGTGTTTGGCACGTTATGACATCATGTTAACATCAAGTTGCATTCATGGCATACATAGTCAGCATGATTTCTCTGTATATTTCCATGCATTGATTTGTTTATTCTTTACATGCACCATGTTGACACCAGGTTGCATTTATGGCATACATAGTCAGCATGATTTCTCTGTGTATACCCATGCAATGAGTTACATGCGTCAAATTGCACTCATGACATTCATAGCTCATTTATCATGAAACACATTAATGAGATGATATAGAAATTGCCTTAGCTTTAAAGAGCTTTCTTCATCAGCTAAAAGTTATGACCCCCAACAACAAGTGCGAGTATCACATGGGGGCAATTGGGTATTCAACTGAAAAATGTAGACAACTGAAGGAAAAATTGAAGGCCTTTTCACGATGGCATTTTGACTCCAGAGCTAATCAAATAGTGGAAGTCCGCTTTGCCAGGAATCAGTTTCTCTCAGGGTTTTAGGAGGAGAATTACTATATTTGAAGGTATGTCAATAGGAGCATTTTGATGCATGTAGTTTCATACCTTATGATAAAAACACTTGTCTCATGTCGGCATCTATATGAACTAAATAAATTTTAAATTCTTTATGTTTGTTGTGTGTTAACAATAGTTTGAATTTGCTAAAAATGAAACTTTGAGGAATTTTTTTTTTGTGAAAAATAATAAGGGGTTTTCACATGAAATAATGGACAGTCTCGAGAATATTGATGATCATTGTTAGAAATGACCCAATACCCTCCCCCCTCTCTTTTGGGCTTTCCTATGCCTAAATCCCTTGAACCAAGACCACTTGAAATACCTAATGCTTCAAGGAATATGAATGATTGGACTTCATAAACCATTGTCACTACAAAATAAGCAAAGATGTAGATCCTAGTCTATGCTATGAGCAAAGGAACAAAATTATTGAAAATTTTTCAAGCTCTTTGGAAACTCAAACAAATGAGATATTCTTTCAATAATCTAGATCATGGTGATTTGATGTGTGTCAAGGTCGTGCCGAAACCATTCATATCGTTTCCAAAGACCACAAAACACCAATTGCCCAAACATCACTTCATGATTGACACCTCAGGGCACAATGACTAAACCAGATTATCCCAGGTCCCAGAGAAAACCTATAATTTTGGGCCATATTTTCCTTGTCACTTCAAATAAGCTCAAAATTGAAACTCATCCTTTTCAATAAAGACCTAGACTTACAATGTTCCTCGTAATGATACAAATTCTCATGGTTAATCAAATTGGGGCATCATATGTGGAAATGATGGATACATGGTGAATAAGGATGGAACTAATGCATGAATCATTGGAGGCATGAGAGAAACAAAAGAAAGAAAAAAGAAGAAAAATTGTGATATCATGCATATGAGAACTCGGATGATTCCAAAGTGCAAAATGAAATTTTGATTAGCTATTCCCCTTAGGGATTAATTTTCAATGAGAATATTTGTGCTTGATATGAGAAATGACCATCTTTCATATCCCTTTCACAAAAAGAAATTATCCATAGTCACCCCTTTTGAGCCGAGAGAATTCTTTCTTCTTTGAACCCTGATCAAGGATCACCCTTTACACTAGGGGGCAAAGGCGAGAAAAGATCTTTCAAAGATCACGGAGGAATGAGTCCTAACTCGAAGACAGATACAAAGCAAATTGAGCTCCCAAATAAATACGGGCTCACTCTGTCGAACTGAAGATGCAAAAAGAAATTGTAGAAAAGATAGCGAAATAAAAGCCAAGAACAAAACAAAGAAAAAAGATGGCGAAATGAAAGCCAAAAACAAAACACACAAAAAAAATATGTGAAAAAGGATGGCGAAATGAAAGCCAAGAACAAAGAAGAAAAGGAACAACAGTCAAAAGAAGGAAAGAAAAGTCCAAAATGGACAAATGCTTCTAAGGGAATCCTCCTCAAGAAATGATCCTTGATCTAATTACCCTCAAACACATATTTTAGGCCTATTTATCTTTTCTTTCTGAAACCTAGAACCTTGGCCTAAATTACGTGCTTTAAAAGTCTATTTTGATCAAGCATGAATATTTAACTTGAAGGGTTTTTCCTCATATTTTTTCCCATCTCATCAAATTATCATTTCACTATGGAAGAATTTAGAATTCTCAAGTGCATGGTAGATGATAACTCGTATAATTATATAGTTTTTAGTTATGTTTTATTATTGTTTTGTGTCAAATACGAGTTATTATTGCTTAGTCTAATTGTGTTTATGATCTTTTATATTTTTATGTAATTTGGTGTTTTTCACGAGTTTCTTTGAGTGATTTCAGATTACTAGGTTAAATCAAGAATTAAGGGCAAATCCAGTTCAGTTCCATTTCCGACACCTTTTTCCATATCAGCTATATCTGGAGTTTCACTGAAGTATTAAGGCTGAAATTTTTACAGTGCAAATTTAAGAGGCATATCTATCTTTTTCATGCTTTACACTTCTTGAAACGGAGTCGTTTTCCCTAGCGAAATGTGGTATCAAGTTGGCTGATGTGCAATGCTGTCTGTTCTAACCAGTTTTGGTATTTTGATCATATCTTCTGATCCACATGAGAAAATGAGCTGATTCCAACGGCTATGGATCACAAATTGATAGGGGAATATTTTTCTAGAAGACCATTTGATCGGATCAAGCCTCCAACATTGACAAAATCAACCATCAAGCTGGCTGATCAGAATTGTCATACAATATGACGAAAATTGTTAGAAAAATGCACCCACCTATTATACCTACCTTTGAAATTTATAAAGCTTGTCTCTTGTCATTTAGCTCTCCAAAATGTGTATAAATAGAGGGCCTTGGATGATTGTAAGACACATTGTACATTGGTAGGATATTAGCCATTGTAATAAAATTCTCTAAGTTTTCTTCTTCTTTCCTTTCTCTAGTTTTCTTTTTCTTTATTTACTTATGCTTCTTACATTTCTTTTCATTTTATTCATATCTAGTATGTGTTGCTAATCATATTGTTGAGGTGATGAGGTGAAGCTTTTGGTAAATGCTAAGGTTAGTCTCTTAAACATGAGCTAAAATGAATCATCATTTATAAACACAAGTATAGATAATATTTTCTTTTGGTTTAAAATCATACTTGCAAAGTAGGGATCTTGATTCATTATTGACAATGAAAATGGCACAGTAAATGCTTGGTTTCATAACCTTGATTTGTTGTAGACATATACCTTGGCATAAGGAATGCTTGGACTCTTTTTATGAGTTTTGAGGACACCAAATGAACATAATATCATATGCTATGGACGTTGGACAATTTGGACTGAATTGCTAAACCTTCCGATTGGAACCTCCCTTATGTGTGAATTTCAATTGTGTAATAAAACAAGATTAATCTTAGCATAACACCAAGAGTGGATTCTCTAACCTCAACATCTTTTCTTATTATTTTTTATATCTTGTTTAATTTCTTTTATGTTATTTTGTTTATTTTGTTCTCTAATATCTTGTTTATTTTCTTTTTCTTATATATTTATAAACTTATACTTACTAATACGCTTCCCTGTGGTTCGACCTCAGACACCCGAGAATTTATTACTTGAACATAACCTGCACTTGGGTTTACAACTCTTAATTGAGTCTCCATCAAGTTTTTGGCACCGTTGCCGGGGAGGCAATACTAAGTATATAAGTTTATAAGTATATTTATTTTTATTGGCTGGTTATACCGCCTAATTTTCTATATATTTATATTTATATTGTAAAGTTTATATTTATATAAATATATTATCTGTATATTAACTTTGTTTTATGCTTGTTTGGCGACGTGATTTTAGATCTCGTCGTTTAGTTAGATTTTATTGTGAAACTTTTTCAGGTAATCTTTCTAATACAACTCCTACCATGGCTGACAATGAAAGTGTTCATGCTAAAGATGAGAACAGACAAGTACGCACCATGCGTGACTACTTGCAACCAACTCGAAGCTCATCACCCTCTTGTTTTATTTTTCCTCTCAATGCAAACAACTTTCGTTTTAAACCAGGTATGATAGCTTTGCTTTCAAATTTCCATGGGTTAGAATCGGAAAGTGCGTACTCGTTTCTAAAAGACTTCGAAGATGTATGTGTCACCTTTAATGACCAACAATGTACAAATGAAATTGTCAAGCTAAAATTACTTCCTTTTTCTTTAAAAGATAAAGCAAAAATTTAGCTTCATAATTTAAAACCAAGGTCAATTGGCACATGGCAAGAATTACAAACTGAGTTTCTAAAGAAAATTTTCCCAGCACATAAAACTACTGCTTTGAAAAGACAGCTTCAAAATTTCAATCAAAATCAAAATGAAGCATTTTTTTAGTGCTGGAAGCGTTTTAAAGATTTGTTAAGTTCTTGTCCACATCATGGTTTTGAAAAATGGCGTCTTATTAGTTTCTTTTATGAAAGTTTAACTCCCGAAACTAAACAATTTGTTGAAACAATGTGTAATGGTGAGTTTCTACAAAAAGAACCTGAAGAAGCCTTTGACTACCTAGACCATTTGGCAGATAACTCTCAAGCCTGGAACACAGATAATTCCTCTGAAAGTTCCAATAGAGCTAATCTTGTTTCTAACAGAGGTAAATATCATTTTAGTCAAGAAGATGAGATAAAAGCTAAAATAGCTAATTTGGCTAGAAAGATTGAAGCCATGGAACTTAGAGAAGTAAAAGAAGTCAAAACGGTTAAAAATGAAGAAAGTTGTGGAATTTGTGAAATCATGGGACACCCCACTTCTGAATGTCCAAACATTCCCATTCTTAAAGAAGCGTTGCATGATCAAGTAAATTCCATAAACACATTTAAAAAGCCTTTTCCTTCTCCTTACTTTGAAACGTATAACCCTGAATGGAGAAATCATCCCAACTTCAGTTGGCGGAATAATAATCATGTTCAGGTACCACAATCTCAAAAGCCGGGCAACACTTTTTCCTATCAACCTTCACGTGTACAAACATTGGAAGAGACATTGCAAGCATTCATGCAAACACAAGCAAATGTGAATAACCAAACTTCACAGGACATCAATAAGATCAAAAACACCTTGTCCACATTGACAGCTTCATTACGCACTCAAGAAAAAAGGTAAGTTTCCTGTTCAACCTCAGCCTAACCCTTCTACTCAATGTCTTGTTTCTTGCTCCAATGAAACTCAACAGGAAAATGCCAGTTCTATCACAACTCTTCGAAGTGGAAAGGCAATTGACAAAAACATTCCATCAAAAGACCAAGATCCTCCTTCCCCTCCGAAAAGTAATGGTAAGGATGATGGTAAGTCTGAACTTCTTGAAAATTTGGACAAAGAAAAAGGTATGCATCCTGCTCCTTTTCCTCAAAGGTTGCAAACAATAAAGAATTTGAATCAAAATGCAGAAATTTATGAACTTTTCAAACAAGTTAAGATTAACATTCATTTATTGGATGCAATCAAACAAGTTCCATCTTATGCTAAATTTTTGAAGGACATGTGCACAGTTAAAAGGAAACATAATGTACAAAAGAAAGCATTTCTGACGGAAAGTATGAGCTCAATCATTCAACACCTTACTCCACCAAAATTCAAAGATCCTGGATGTCCAACAATCTCATGCATCATTGGAAACACTAGAATAGAACGTGCATTGCTTGATCTTGGTGCTAGTGTTAATCTTTTGCCTTTTTCTGTTTATCAACAGTTAGGTTTAGGTGAACTCAAGGAAACACCTGTTACACTTCAACTAGCTGATCGTTCTGTAAAAATTCCTCGAGGGATAGTTGAAGATGTTTTGGTTCAAATTGATAATTTTTACTTCCCTGTTGATTTTATTGTTTTGGACACACATCCTGTTTCAAATCCAAATGTTCAAATTCCTGTTATATTAGGCCGTCCATTTCTTGCAACTTCTAATGCTCTGATAAATTGCAGGAATGGTATTTTGAACATTTCTTTTGGAAATATGACTTTAGAATTAAATGTGTTCAACATTTGCAAGCAACCTGGTGATGATTCAGAAGTACATGAAGTGGATTTCATTGAAGAACTTGTTCATGAACATCTCACCACTACTACATTCCATGATCCTTTAGAAGCTTATTTAATTGAATGTGAGTTTGATAATGCTTCAGAAATTTCACACACTGATTCTTTGTTAAATTCTTTTCAGGATAAGCATTGTTGGAAACAAAAGTTTGAGGAACTTCCATCACTCACAAATGTCACTGTACCATCAACTATTGAACCACCCAAGCTGGATTTAAAACCATTGCCATCTGAGCTAAAATATTCCTTTTTGGGTGAGAATGAAACTTTTCCAGTCATAATTTCTTCACATCTTGATGAACTACAAGAAGGTAAGTTGTTACAACTTTTGAAAATGCACAAAAATGCATTAGGATGGACCTTAGCTGACATAAAGGGAATAAGCCCATTAATCTGCACACATAATATTTATTTAGAGGAAAATGCTAAACCCTCTAGACAAATGCAACGAAGGCTTAATCCTAATATGAAAGAAGTAGTGAGAAATGAAGTCATTAAACTTCTAGATAATGGAATCATTTATCCTATCTCTGATAGAAAATGGGTAAGTCCTACTCAAGTCGTACCTAAGAAATCTGGAGTTACTGTAGTTAAAAATGAAAACAATGAATTAATTCCAACTAGGACTGTTATTGGTTGGCGCATGTGCATTGACTACAGGAAACTTAACTCAGTGACGAGGAAAGATCATTTCCCTTTGCCTTTCATGGATCAAATCTTAGAAAGAGTTGCAGGGCATGAGTTTTATTGTTTTCTAGATGGATATTCTGGGTATAATCAAATTGCCATTGCACTTGAGGACCAAGAGAAAACCACTTTTACATGTCCTTTTGGTACTTTTGCATATCGTAGAATGCCATTTGGATTATGTAACGCCCCTGCCACATTTCAAAGATGCATGCTTAGTATTTTTAGTGACATGATTGAACGTAATCTTGAGATTTTCATGGATGATTTTTCTGTTTCTGGTGATTCATTTGATGATTGCTTAGCCAATTTGAAAAATGTATTGATTAGGTGTGAAGAAAAAAATCTTGTTCTTAATTGGGAAAAATGTCATTTCATGGTCACTAAAGGTATTGTACTAGGTCACATAGTTTCTGCAAAAGGGATTGAGGTAGACAAGTCAAAAATTGAATTGATTGCTAATCTACCCTCACCAAAGACAGTAAAGGACATTAGGTCATTCTTGGGACATGCAGGTTTTTATAGAAGATTCATAAAAGATTTTAGCACGATATCTAAACCTCTATGTAATCTTTTAATGAAAGACACTGCATTTGAATGGACTAAAGATTGTGAAGATGCTTTTGAAAAACTCAAAAATATGCTCATTACTGCTCCTATTATGAGATCTTCTGATTGGTCTTTACCATTTGAAATAATGTGTGATGCTAGTGACTATGCTGTTGGTGCTGTGTTAGGACAAAAGAAAGATAATAAACCACATGTAATTTACTATGCAAGTAAAACTTTAAATAGAGCCCAAATGAATTATTCCACTACAGAAAAGGAATTACTTGCAGTTGTTTTTGTATTGGATAAATTCAGATCTTACCTTGTTGGATCATCAATTGTTGTCTTTAGTGATCATGCAGCTTTAAAATATCTTCTCTCTAAGAAGGATGCAAAACCTAGGTTGCTGAGGTGGATCCTTTTGCTGTAAGAATTTGACATCACCATTCGAGATAAAAAAGGAGTAGAAAATGTGGTGGCTGATCATTTATCAAGACTTGTTTGTGATGAATCTTTTGGAACCTCACCAATAAATGATACTTTTCCTGATGAACAACTTCTAATTGTCTCCACGACACCTTGGTTTGCTGACATTGCTAATTTTCTTGCTACAGGAAAAATTCCTTCTCAATGGAGCCCCCAAGATAAAAGGAAGTTTCTGAATGAGGTAAAGAAGTTCTACTGGGATGACCCTTACTTGTTCAAATATTGTCCTGATCAGATTTTTCGAAGATGCATTCCCGACAATGAGGTAAGTAGTGTAATTAAGTTTTGTCATTCCGAGGCATGTGGTGGTCATTTTTCATCAAAGAAAACTGCTGCAAAAATTTTACAGTGTGGATTTTACTGGCCAACTTTATTCAAAGATGCATATAATTTTTGCAAGTCATGTGAAAGTTGTCAAAAATTAGGTTCCATTTCGAAAAGAAACATGATGCCTTTGAACCCAATTCTTGTAATTGAAATTTTTGACTGTTGGGGTATTGATTTCATGGGACCATTTCCACCATCTTTTGGTTTCTTATACATTTTAGTTGCAATAGATTATGTTTCAAAGTGGATAGAGGCAATTCCATGTCGAAATAATGATCACAAAACTGTGATTAAATTTTTAAAAGAAAATATTTTGAGTCGATTTGGAATTCCTCGATCTATCATAAGTGATGGGGGAACACATTTTTGCAACAAGGTTTTTGAAACATTAATGAAGAAATATGCCATTACACACAAAGTTGCAACCCCTTATCACCCGCAGACAAATGGAGAGGTAGAATTAGCAAATAGGGAGATTAAACAAATTTTGGAACAGACGGTTAATCCAAATCGCAAAGATTGGTCTCTTAGACTTAACGATGCATTATGGGCCTATCGAACAACTTTTAAAACAACATTGGGCATGTCTCCTTATAGGCTAGTTTATGGAAAACCTTGTCATTTACCTGTGGAACTTGAGCATAAAGCATATTGGGCTATTAAAATGTTCAACTCAAACCTTGATGACGCTTCTAATTTACGGAAATTACAAATAAATGAACTTGAGGAACTCAGAAATGATGCATATGAGAATTCTAAAATTCATAAAGAAAGAACTAAAGCCTTTCATGACAAGTTAATTTCAAGAAAAACATTTGATGTTGGGCAAAAAGTTCTACTTTATAATTCTAGACTTCACATATTTCCTAGTAAGTTGTGATCAAGATGGACTGGCCCATTTGTGGTTAAGCAAGTGTATCATTATGGAGCAGTTGACATTGAGAATCCTAAAAATGGTAACGTATTCAAGGTAAATGGACAAAGACTCAAACTCTTTTTGGAAAATCATGTTACTCAAGAAGAGGTTGTTTTTCTTTCTGATCCTTGTTTTGAAAATAACTAGATGTAAATATAATTTTTACTTTTTTTTAACCCCGGTTAAATGGCGGATAACGGTACTCCGTGATTATTTAAGTCGGTTCCATCAGCTACCCACAAAACTGATATTGTATATAAATTTCTCTTTCAATTTCTCTTTCATTTTTTTTCAGGATGGATGATATTCTCACAAGATTGCAGAAACGATTTCCTCCTTTTCCTCGAAATATTTTACTGAAGCTTTACCAAGTTCGATTTGAAAGATTAAGAATGCTTATGCACAAAGGGATTCCTGAAGACATACGTTGGATAATTGAAGCCAAGGTACGTGAAGATGAATATCTTCTTGTTTTGCATTTACCAGGTACAGGTAGAAGCACTTTTGCAAAGAAGCGACGAGCAAAGCGCATGAGTTCAAATTGCCACAAATGTGCACGATGGACGTGTAACGGTAAATGTCGTTCTGTTGGGATTCCGTCCTCTAATCGAGATGATAAAATTGAATTCATTAAGGATGGACTGAGTAAGGAGAATTTGGGTAATATCCAACTTTCTCTTGAGACGCATCCTAGTGGAGACGTACAAAGAGAAATTCTTGATTTATGGCCGCAATTCCAAAGGGAATGGCAACATCTTGGGAATCTGATGTTAAAAGACCCTGTTTGCCAGCTTGTAAGAAAACTGGATGGGAAGCATATCCTCGACTCATAGAAGGCGTTTAAGCCGTTTCTGGACGTAAAACCAGAGGAAGATGTGAGCCACAATCACAACTACAATAAATGACTTATCAACTTTTGGTTTGATTTGCAATAACTTCATTTCGGTTTAATTTACGTGTTGTTCGATTTGTGTAATTATTCTCGTTTTTTTTGCATTGGTCTTTTACGGTTGATTTTTCTTCTCTTTTTGATTTTCTTCCTGAAATCACGCAAAAATCTTTTGTTAGGTTAACATTTTCTTCTGACAGGTCAAATACACTTTCGGCGACATTATTACTCTTGTCTGATTCACTACTCATTCCTCTATATATTACACCATGTACTCATTCTCTTTCAGGCACTCGAAAAAAAAATGGAAAGTACTTCGTCCCAGCGCATTGAAAAAATTTGTGTCTTTGGAGGTGCTTATCCAGGGAAAAATAAAATATTCGCTGATGAAGCCATAAGAGTTGGAGTAATACTTGCCCAACAAAAGATCGAGTTGATTTATGGAGGCGGTAGTACGGGTTTAATGGGAGCAGTAGCTACAGCAGCACACGCCGGAGGAAGTCCAGTTCTAGGAATCGTGCCAAAACTATTCACAGATTTTTGTGGACCTACCGTGGGTAAGGAAATACAAGTCTGGAGTATCCCTGAACGGATGACAATCATGTACCATTCTGCCGATGCATTCATTGCTTTACCAGGAGGTCTGGGTACATTGGAAGAAATAGCTTGCGCGGCTTCTTGGTCATCTTTGGTCACAAATAAGAAACCCATTGGTTTGCTTAATATTAATGGTTATTTTAGTAATTTGCTTTCATATTCAGATAATGCTGTGGAAAATGGATTCATGTTTTCAGAGGCAAGGAGAACCATAATTTCTGCTACAACCATTGAAGATTTACTCAAAAAGCTCCAAGTTTATGAGTATTTACCTGCTACGGTTGTTTCGCAAATGCTCGGAAAAAGAAAAAGAGATATGGACGAGCAAGGAGTGGATTGCACTTTGTCTTTGTGACATTATTTAACATTTTGTTTGTTGTGTCTCAGTTATAATAAGTGGTTAGCAACCTCTGCAGGTAATATCTCCTAAATTCTACCTTTAAAATTTGATATTGGGGACAATGTCATATTTTAGTAAGGGGTAAGGGACATATTTTGCTAATTTGTAAAAAAAAAAAAAAAAAAAAAAAAAAAAAAAATTGTTGTGTTTTAAGCCATTTAGAAGTATTCATTCTGAACAAGGTCTGAGTAAGGGAGACTTGAGACATACCTTGTCAGTTTGATTTAATCTTTTCAAAAAAAAAAAAAAAAAACACTATCTGGTCCGTTTATTATCTGCATGTGTTTTACTACTTTCGTGTATGTATTTTTTTTTTTGAGTATTAGTATAATCTTGGCAAGCATGTGGATAAAGCAATAGAGTTACAAAGGCTTTGATTAAGTTATCTAGGTTATTTTCAATTTGGTTTTCTGAAAATTGAATAGTTTTGATGATCAAATGTCTTTGAGATTGTTTTTGGCAGATCGGTTCGATTTTTGTTGGAATGTGAATTCATGGTGAGCCTTTGGAAAGCCACGGAAAACTGGGAAGACATAGTAAGTTTACTTTTTCTCTTCATTCCACATGCAGATTTAGATCATCACATAGATGCTTGCATCTATACATGATCTGATCTTAGAACAAAGTCACTATCCAGAAAGCCCCTTATCTTTGCCCCCCTTACATTAGGAGCCCATAGGTTGTAAACCTTCTGGTTGGATCCCTAGATATGAACTCCAGAAATTATGACAAAGTGAACGGATACGATTCCGACCCCCATTCCCTCTTTATACTTTTATGATAATATTTGTGATCATTGGGTTTGGGATTGTGTGTTTCCTTCTTGTTTATTTTGTTATCTTTTGAAATCTAAAAAAAAAAATGGGAATAATGCAAAAGAAGGTAGTTAGAATGAGTGACTGTTTTTAGAGTCGTGAACTTCGAACTTATTGATGCCAAAACAATGTTGTGATGAGTTGAGTAAAAGATGCTGAAAAAAGAGTTGATGAAAATCTGTCTTGTTTGATCAATTGAATGAAAAGAAAGAAAAAGAAAGTATGGAATCCAATGTGATTTCTGAAAAAAAAAAAAAAAAAAAAAAAAAAAAACAACAAGAGTGATGATTATGAATAGATGTGATTGTGCATAAAATATGTCCCAATGAGGGCACAAATCAAAAGAAAATCACTTGTGCTTAAAAAAAAAATCAGAATTCAAGATTCGAGGTTCTTCATTATAGAGAGGTTTTTACTTTTCTATTTTCTTTGGATGGAGTCTTTTCTTGCTTTTTGTTTTCTTTTCAAAATATTAATGTTGAACATAGGACTAAGGATGAGTGAGAATGGAAATATTTTGAGAGGATTGATCACATTATTATTATATTTCTTGAGCTTAACTTGTGATAAACCTCAGATTATGTTTGAACATTCCACCCCTCACTTGTCCATAAGCCTCAGATTCATCTCTGTATCGATCAGATTTGTCGAGTTCACTTGTGAACTGCAGTGACAAGGATCTTAGCATGTGTACTTATGAAGCTATAGTTTGCCTAGTCCTCCATGGCTAGCTAAAGTCTCGCCAAGAAGGAAGTTCCTCAATCGTACGGTAATGCCTTCAATTTTAATCTCATTGACCCTTTACTCGAACTTAATATGCCAATGATACTTAATTAAATGCCTTTCCAATTCTTACGCTTGATCTTGCTTGTTTGTTTGAGATCCCTTTAACTTGTTTTCCTGTTTATTTTTTTTCTAGGATTGAGTCGTTGCTAGGGACTAGCAACAATCTAAGTGTGGGGGTGTGATAACACGTATAATTATATAGTTTTTAGTTATGTTTTATTATTGTTTTGTGTCAAATACGAGTTATTATTGCTTAGTCTAATTGTGTTTATGATATTTTATATTTTTATGTAATTTGGTGTTTTTCACGAGTTTCTTTGAGTGATTTCAGATTACTAGGTTAAATCAAGAATTAAGGGCAAATCCAGTTCAGTTCCAGTTCCAACACCTTTTTCCATATCAGCTATATCTGGAGTTTCACTGAAGTATTAAGGCTGAAATTTTTACAGTGCAAATTTAAGAGGCATATCTATCTTTTTCATGCTTTACACTTCTTGAAACGGAGTCGTTTTCCCTAGCGAAATATGGTATCAAGTTGGCTGATGTGCAATGCCGTCTGTTCTGAACTGTTTTGGTATTTTGATCATATCTTCTGATCCACATGAGAAAATGAGCTGATTCCAACGGCTATGGATCACAAACTGATAGGGGAATGTTTTTCTAGAAGACCATTTGATCGGATCAAGCCTCCAACATTGACAAAATCAACCATCAAGCTGGCTGATCAGAATTGTCATACAATATGACGAAAATTGTTAGAAAAATGCACCCACCTATTATACCTACCTTTGAAATTTATAAAGCTTGTCTCTTGTCATTTAGCTCTCCAAAATGTGTATAAATAGAGGGCCTTGGATGATTGTAAGACACATTGTACATTGGTAGGATATTAGCCATTGTAATAAAATTCTCTAAGTTTTCTTCTTCTTTCCTTTCTCTAGTTTTCTTTTTCTTTATTTACTTATGCTTCTTACATTTCTTTTCATTTTATTCATATCTAGTATGTGTTGCTAATCATATTGTTGAGGTGATGAGGTGAAGCTTTTGGTAAATGCTAAGGTTAGTCTCTTAAACATGAGCTAAAATGAATCATCATTTATAAACACTAGTATAGATAATATTTTCTTTTGGTTTAAAATCATACTTGCAAAGTAGGGATCTTGATTCATTATTGACAATGAAAATGGCACAGTAAATGCTTGGTTTCATAACCTTGATTTGTTGTAGACATATACCTTGGCATAAGGAATGCTTGGACTCTTTTTATGAGTTTTGAGGACACCAAATGAACATAATATCATATGCTATGGACGTTGGACAATTTGGACTGAATTGCTAAACCTTCCGATTGGAACCTCCCTTATGTGTGAATTTCAATTGTGTAATAAAACAAGATTAATCTTAGCATAACACCAAGAGTGGATTCTCTAACCTCAACATCTTTTCTTATTATTTTTTATATCTTGTTTAATTTCTTTTATGTTATTTTGTTTATTTTGTTCTCTAATATCTTGTTTATTTTTTTTTCTTATATATTTATAAACTTATACTTACTAATACGCTTCCCTGTGGTTCGACCTCGGACACTGATAACTCGTATAATTATATAGTTTTTAGTTATGTTTTATTATTATTTTGTGTCAAATACGAGTTATTATTGCTTAGTCTAATTGTGTTTATGATTTTTTATATTTTTATGTAATTTGGTGTTTTTCACGAGTTTCTTTGAGTGATTTCAGATTACTAGGTTAAATAAAGAATTAAGGGCAAATCCAGTTCAGTTCCAATTCCGACACCTTTTGCCATATCAGCTATATCTGGAGTTTCAATGAAGCAATAAGGCTGAAATTTTAACCGTGCATAGTTAAGAGGCATATCTATCGTTTTCATGTTTTACACTTCTTGAAACGGAGTCGTTTTCCCTACCGAAATCAACCATCAAGTTGGCTGATGTGCAATGACGTCTGTTCTGCACCGTTTTGGTATTTTGACCATATCTTCCGATCCACATGAGAAAATGATCTGATTCCAACGGCTATGGATTCGTAACTGATAGGGGTATATTTTTCTAGAAGACCATTTTATCAGATCGAGCCTCCAACATTGACAAACTCGACCATCAAGCTGGCTGATCAGAATTGTCATACAATATGACGAAAATTGTTAGAAAAATGCACCCACCTATTATACCTACCTTTGAAATTTGTAAAGCTTGTCTCTTGTCATTTAGCCCTCCAAAATGTGTATAAATAGAGGGCCTTGGATGAGTATTAGGGTACATTATACATTGGTAGGATATTAGCCATTGTAATAAAATTCTCTAAGTTTTCTTCTTCTTTCATTTCTCTAGTTTTCTTTTTTATTTACTTATGCTTCTTACATTTCTTTTCATTTTATTCATATCTAGTATGTGTTGCTAATCATATTGTTGAGGTGATGAGGTGAAGCTCTTGGTAAATGCTAAGGTTAGTCTCTTAAACATGAGCTAAAATGAATCATCATTTATAAACACTAGTATAGATAATATTTTCTTTTGGTTTAAAATCATACTTACAAAGTAGGGATCTTGATTCATTATTGACAAGGAAAATGGCACAGTAAATGCTTGGTTTCATAACCTTGATTTGTTGTAGACATATACCTTGGCATAAGGAATGCTTGGACTCTTTTTATGAGTTTTGAGGACACCAAATGAACATAATATCATATGCTATAAACGTTGGACAATTTGGACTGAATTGCTAAACCTTCCTATTGGAATCTCCCTTATGTGTGAATTTCAATTGTGTAATAAAACAAGATTAATCTTAGCATAACACCAAGAGTGGATTCTCTAACCTCAACATCTTTTCTTATTGTTTTTTATATCTTGTTTAATTTCTTTTATATTTTGTTTATTTTGTTCTCTAATATCTTGTTTATCTTATTTTGTTGTTGATTCCCTAATATCTTGTTTACTTTCTTTGTCTTATATATTTATAAACTTATACTTACTAATACGCTTCCCTGTGGTTCGACCTCGGACACCCGAGAATTTATTACTTGAACATAACCTGCACTTGGGTTTACAACTCTTAATTGAGTCTCCATCAAGTTTTTGGCGCCGTTGCCGGGGAGGCAATACTAAGTATATAAGTTTATAAGTATATTTATTTTTATTGGCTGGTTATACCGCCTAATTTGTATATTAACTTTGTTTTATTTTTATTGGCTGGTTATACCGCCTAATTTGTATATTAACTTTGTTTTATTTTTATTGGCTGGTTATACCGCCTAATTTTGTATATATTTATTTTGTTTGGCTGGTTATACCGCCTAATCTGTATATTAACTTTGTTTTATGCTTGTTTGGCGACGTGATTTTAGATCTCGTCGTTTAGTTAGATTTTATTGTGAAACTTTTTCAGGTAATCTTTCTAATACAACTCCTACCATGGCTGACAATGAAAGTATTCATGCTGAAGGTGAAAACAGACAAGTACGCACCATGCGTGACTACTTGCAACCAACTCGAAGCTCATCACCCTCTTGTTTTATTTTTCCTCTCAATGCAAACAACTCTCGTTTTAAACCAGGTATGATAGCTTTGCTTCCAAATTTCCATGGGTTAGAATCAGAAAGTGCTTACTCATTTCTAAAAGACTTCGAAGATGTATGTGTCACCTTTAATGACCAACAATGTACAAATGAAATTGTCAAGCTAAAATTATTTCCTTTTTCTTTAAAAGACAAAGCAAAAATTTGGCTTCATAATTTAAAACCAAGGTCAATTGGCACATGGCAAGAATTACAAACTAAGTTTCTAAAGAAATTTTTCCCAGCACATAAAACTACTGCTTTGAAAAGACATATTCAAAATTTCAATCAAAATCAAAATGAAGCATTTTTTCAGTGCTGGGAGCGTTTTAAAGATTTGTTAAGTTCTTGTCCACATCATGGTTTTGAAAAATGGCATCTTATTAGTTTCTTTTATGAAAGTTTAACTCCCGAAACTAAACAATTTGTTGAAACAATGTGTAACGGTGAGTTTCTAGAAAAAGAACCTGAAGAAGCCTTTGACTACCTAGACCATTTGGCAGATAACTCTCAAGCCTGGCACACAGATAATTCCTCTGAAAGTTCCAATAGATCTAATCCTGTTTCTAACAGAGGTAAATATCATTTTAGTCAAGAAGATGAGATAAAAGCTAAAGTAGCTAATTTGGCTAGAAAGATTGAAGCCATGGAACTTAGAGAAGTAAAAGAAGTCAAAACGGTTAAAAATGAAGACAGTTGTGGAATTTGTGAAATCATGGGACACCCCACTTCTGAATGTCCAAACATTCCCATTCTTAAAGAAGCGTTGCATGATCAAGTAAATTCCATAAACACATTTAAAAAGCCTTTTGCTTCTTCTTACTCTGAAACGTATAACCCTGAATGGAGAAATCATCCCAACTTCAGTTGGCGGAATAATAATCATGTTCAGGTACCACAATCTCAAAAGCCGGGCAACACTTTTTCCTATCAACCTTCACGTGTACAAACCTTGGAAGAGACATTGCAAGCATTCATGCAAACACAAGCAAATGTGTATAACCAAACTTCACAGGACATCAATGAGATCAAAAACACCTTGTCCACATTGACAGCTTCATTACGCACTCAAGAAAAAGGTAAGTTTCCTGCTCAACCTCAGCCTAACCCTTCTACTCAATGTCTTGTTTTTTGCTCCAATGAAACTCAACAGGAAAATGCCAGTTCTATCACAACTCTTCGAAGTGGAAAGGCAATTGACAAAAACATTCCATCAAAAGACCAAGATCCTCCTTCCCCTCCGAAAAGTAATGGTAAGGATGATGGTAAGTCTGAACTTCTTGAAAATTTGGACAAAGAAAAAGGTATGCATCCTGCTCATTTTCCTCAAAGGTTGCAAACAATAAAGAATTTGAATCAAAATGCAGAAATTTATGAACTTTTCAAACAAGTTAAGATTAACATTCCTTTATTGGGTGCAATCAAACAAGTTCCATCTTATGCTAAATTTTTGAAGGACATGTGCACAGTTAAAAGGAAACATAATGTACAAAAGAAAGCAATTATGACGGAAAGTGTGAGCTCAATCATTCAGCACCTTACTCCACCAAAATTCAAAGATCCTGGATATCCAACAATCTCATGCATCATTGGAAACACTAGAATAGAACGTGCATTGCTTGATCTTGGTGCTAGTGTTAATCTTTTGCCTTTTTCTGTTTATCAACAGTTAGGTTTAGGTGAACTCAAGGAAACACCTGTTACACTTCAACTAGCTGATCGTTCTGTAAAAATTCCTCGAGGGATAGTTGAAGATGTTTTGGTTCAAATTGATAATTTTTACTTCCCTGTTGATTTTATTGTTTTGGACACACATCCTGTTTCAAATCCAAATGTTCAAATTCCTGTTATATTAGGCCGTCCATTTCTTGCAACTTCTAATGCTCTGATAAATTGCAGGAATGGTATTTTGAACATTTCTTTTGGAAATATGACTTTAGAATTAAATGTGTTCAACATTTGCAAGCAACCTGGTGATGATTCAGAAGTACATGAAGTGGATTTCATTGAAGAACTTGTTCATGAACATCTCACCACTACCACATTCCATGATCCTTTAGAAGCTTATTTAATTGAATGTGAGTTTGATAATGCTTCAGAAATTTCACACACTGATTCTTTGTTAAATTCTTTTCAGGATAAGCATTGTTGGAAACAAAAGTTTGAGGAACTTCCATCACTCACGAATGTCACTGTACCATCAACTATTGAACCACCCAAGCTGGATTTAAAACCATTGCCATCCGAGCTAAAATATTCCTTTTTGGGTGAGAATGAAACTTTTCCAGTCATAATTTCTTCACATCTTGATGAACTACAAGAAGGTAAGTTGTTACAACTTTTGAAGATGCACAAAAATGCATTAGGATGGACCTTAGCTGACATAAAGGGAATAAGCCCATTAATCTGCACACATAATATTTATTTAGAGGAAAATGCTAAACCCTCTAGACAAATGCAACGAAGGCTTAATCCTAATATGAAAGAAGTAGTGAGAAATGAAGTCATTAAACTTTTAGATAATGGAATCATTTATCCTATCTCTGATAGCAAATGGGTAAGTCCTACTCAAGTCGTACCTAAAAAATCTGGAGTTACTGTAGTTAAAAATGAAAACAATGAATTAATTCCAACTAGGACTGTTACTGGTTGGCGCATGTGCATTGACTATAGGAAACTTAACTCAGTGACGAGGAAAGATCATTTCCCTTTGCCTTTCATGGATCAAATCTTAGAAAGAGTTGCAGGGCATGAGTTTTATTGTTTTCTAGATGGATATTCTGGATATAATCAAATTGCCATTGCACTTGAGGACCAAGAGAAAACCACTTTTACATGTCCTTTTGGTACTTTTGCATATCGTAGAATGCCATTTGGATTATGTAACGCCCCTGCCACATTTCAAAGATGCATGCTTAGTATTTTTAGTGACATGATTGAACGTAATCTTGAGATTTTCATGGATGATTTTTCTGTTTCTGGTGATTCATTTGATGATTGCTTAGCCAATTTGAAAAATGTATTGATTAGGTGTGAAGAAAAAAATCTTGTTCTTAATTGGGAAAAATGTCATTTCATGGTCACTAAAGGTATTGTACTAGGTCACATTGTTTCTGCAAAAGGGATTGAGGTAGACAAGTCAAAAATTGAATTGATTGCTAATCTACCCACACCAAAGACAGTAAAGGACATTAGGTCATTCTTGGGACATGCAGGTTTTTATAGAAGATTCATAAAAGATTTTAGCACGATATCTAAACCTCTATGTAATCTTTTAATGAAAGACACTGCATTTGAATGGACTAAAGATTGTGAAGATGCTTTTGAAAAACTCAAAAATATGCTCACTACTGCTCCTATTATGAGATCTCCTGATTGGTCTTTACCATTTGAAATAATGTGTGATGCTAGTGACTATGCTGTTGGTGCTGTGTTAGGACAAAGGAAAGATAATAAACCACATGTAATTTACTATGCAAGTAAAACTTTAAATAGAGCCCAAATGAATTATTCCACTACAGAAAAGGAATTACTTGCAGTTGTTTTTGCATTGGATAAATTCAGATCTTACCTTGTTGGATCATCAATTGTTGTCTTTAGTGATCATGCAGCTTTAAAATATCTTCTCTCTAAGAAGGATGCAAAACCTAGGTTGCTGAGGTGGATCCTTTTGCTGCAAGAATTTGACATCACCATTCGAGATAAAAAAGGAGTAGAAAATGTGGTGGCTGATCATTTATCAAGACTTGTTTGTGATGAATCTTTTGGAACCTCACCAATAAATGATACTTTTCCTGATGAACAACTTCTAATTGTCTCCACGACACCTTGGTTTGCTGACATTGCTAATTTTCTTGCTACAGGAAAAATTCCTTCTCAATGGAGCCCCCAAGATAAAAGGAAGTTTCTGAATGAGGTAAAGAAGTTCTATTGGGATGACCCTTACTTGTTCAAATATTGTCCTGATCAGATTTTTCGAAGATGCATTCCCGACAATGAGGTAAGTAGTGTAATTAAGTTTTGTCATTCTGAGGCATGTGGTGGTCATTTTTCATCAAAGAAAACTGCTGCAAAAAGTTTACAGTGTGGATTTTACTGGCCAACTTTATTCAAAGATGCACATAATTTTTGCAAGTCATGTGAAAGTTGTCAAAAATTAGGTTCCATTTCGAAAAGAAACATGATGCCTTTGAACCCAATTCTTGTAATTGAAATTTTTGACTGTTGGGGTATTGATTTCATGGGACCATTTCCACCATCTTTTGGTTTCTTATACATTTTAGTTGCAATAGATTATGTTTCAAAGTGGATAGAGGCAATTCCATGTCGAAATAATGATCACAAAACAGTGATTAAATTTTTAAAAGAAAATATTTTGAGTCGATTTGGAATTCCTCGATCTATCATAAGTGATGGGGGAACACATTTTTGCAACAAGGTTTTTGAAACATTAATGAAGAAATATGCCATTACACACAAAGTTGCAACCCCTTATCACCCGCAGACAAATGGACAGGTAGAATTAGCAAATAGGGAGATTAAACAAATTTTGGAAAAGACGGTTAATCCAAATCGCAAAGATTGGTCCCTTAGACTTAACGATGCATTATGGGCCTATCGAACAGCTTTTAAAACAGCATTGGGCATGTCTCCTTATAGGCTAGTTTATGGAAAACCTTGTCATTTACCTGTGGAACTTGAGCATAAAGCATATTGGGCCATTAAAATGTTTAACTCAAACCTTGATGACGCTTCTAATTTACGGAAATTACAAATAAATGAACTTGAGGAACTCAGAAATGATGCATATGAGAATTATAAAATTCATAAAGAAAGAACTAAAGCCTTTCATGACAAGTTAATTTCAAGAAAAATATTTGATGTTGGGCAAAAAGTTCTACTTTATAATTCTAGACTTCACATATTTCCTGGTAAGTTGAGATCAAGATGGACTGGCCCATTTGTGGTTAAGCATGTGTATCATTATGGAGCAGTTGACATTGAGAATCCTCAAAATGGTAACGTATTCAAGGTAAATGGACAAAGACTCAAACTCTTTTTGGAAAATCATGTTACTCAAGAAGAGGTTGTTTTTCTTTCTGATCCTTGTTTTGAAAATAACTAGATGTAAATATAATTTTTACTAATCTTCAAAAAAAAAAAAATTGTTGTGTTTTAAGACATTTAGAAGTATTCATTCTGAACAAGGTCTGAGTAAGGGAGACTTGCGACATACCTTGTCAATTTGATTTTAATCTTTTTATGTTTACTTGTTAATTTTTATTTAGTATTTTAGGATTAATTAGGTTGCATGAGTTTGTTTTGTTTTGAGTCTTAGTTATTCCTATTCTTATGTTATTAGTTCTTTTCTCTTACACATGATTCTTTCATTTGGGTTAATAGACTTAAGTGTGAGGGGAACGATTTAGGATTTCTTTTATTTTTGTCTACTATTTTTTTTTATGAGTCTTTATTATTATTATTATTTTAATGTGTTCTAGTTCCTTTTTAATACAATGATGAGATATGAATTGCATAAGTCTAAAACATATTTATTAGTGAGAAGATTTTCATGAGAATTGAGCTTGATGTCAACCTTTTTATGAGCCAATGTTAATATGATATGTTGATTGAGAAAGAAGCATGTTTAGACTTAATCTGACTTGTATAATCATCCTTGTGAGTTTTTGAGCCTATAATGATTGATGCATTATACAAATCAATCTAATTTCTTTCTTGAGTGCTCTTATGATTACATTATTCTCTAGAACTTGCTTTAAACCGTTTGAGACTATATTGATACATGTGACAACATGAATATGATAGAGGCATTAGGATTATAACCAGAGCCAAACAGCCATCCATTATTAATGTTCTAAGAGAACATCCCCACTAGTGAGCCAATTTGAGCCTACATTAAATATGCTGTTTTATTGGTAACCACAACTTACACCTAGCCTAAATATACTTATATCCTTACCCTTGTTCTAAAGATGGATTATATATTTTGAGACATATTGCAAAAAACAAGGGATATTTTTAGTTGAAAATTTGGGTTAGAAACAAAAGATAAGTGTGGGGGAAGAAAAGAAAAGAAAAAGTCAAGAGAAAAAGAAAGGGATCATTGTTAAATACATTCCCATATTCAAAAAAAAAAAAAAAAAAATCTTCTCTTGAACTTCTAGTTAAAGTAAAGAAAAAGATGTTACAAAGTTGGTTAGAATGAAGCAAAGGCTCAACATGAATATTTAGCCTATGTGACTATGTACTTGTAAAGAGTTTTGAGAAGTTTCTTTGTATGATCTTATTATGTCTCTAAACTTTATGAACTCTTTGGAACCTTTGTGATATCTTTATCCTTTTGTTCTTCAACCACATTACAAACCCCTTGGCCCTATTACAACCTTGATTAAAGACCTCTTGATTTATGAAGTTGCATGATCTTTTAGTGGAGAATAGGTGGACAAGCAAGCATATGGTAGAACTATTTTCATGAGATTGATTGAGTGTAAACACTTTACCACTACTTTAAAGAGTGAAAATCATGAGAGTATCCCATGTGAGAAGTTGAGATTAAGTTGAATATGCACTATTTTGATTGAAATATGTTATGTTAATATTGGCTTAACTCATTTATTTACATTCAAGCATGAATTTTTGTGAAATTCTTTGAGCTATTGATTAGTTTATAAGACTTGTTCAAAGATTGTCTCTAATTTATATTGAAAGGATTAGGAGTAAATATTTTTAGTGTATGTAGTTTACTTATATTTTAGTTTTTCAATGTTTGTGGGTATCGTTCTAGCAAACCCTCACGAGACTAAACTCGTCCACTAGGGACACCTAGGGGTTTAAAGGCTTGTGTCACATGCTAAGTGCCACCGTAATTTCCTACGAAAATGGATTAGATTAGATTTTCTTATTTTATTTTTATTGAGTCGTTGCTAGGGACTAGCAACAATCTAAGTATGGGGGTGTGATAACTCGTATAATTATATAGTTTTTAGTTATGTTTTATTATTATTTTGTGTCAAATACGAGTTATTATTGCTTAGTCTAATTGTGTTTATGATTTTTTATATTTTTATGTAATTTGGTGTTTTTCACGAGTTTCTTTGAGTGATTTCAGATTACTAGGTTAAATAAAGAATTAAGGGCAAATCCAGTTCAGTTCCAGTTCCGACACCTTTTGCCATATCAGCTATATCTGGAGTTTCACTGAAGCAATAAGGCTGAAATTTTAACCGTGCATAGTTAAGAGGCATATCTATCGTTTTCATGTTTTACACTTCTTGAAACGGAGTCGTTTTCCCTACCGAAATCAACCATCAAGTTGGCTGATGTGCAATGACGTCTGTTCTGCACCGTTTTGGTATTTTGACCATATCTTCCGATCCACATGAGAAAATGATCTGATTCCAACGGCTATGGATTCGTAACTGATAGGGGTATATTTTTCTAGAAGACCATTTTATCAGATCGAGCCTCCAACATTGACAAACTCGACCATCAAGCTGGCTGATCAGAATTGTCATACAATATGACGAAAATTGTTAGAAAAATGCACCCACCTATTATACCTACCTTTGAAATTTGTAAAGCTTGTCTCTTGTCATTTAGCCCTCCAAAATGTGTATAAATAGAGGGCCTTGGATGAGTATTAGGGTACATTATACATTGGTAGGATATTAGCCATTGTAATAAAATTCTCTAAGTTTTCTTCTTCTTTCATTTCTCTAGTTTTCTTTTTTATTTACTTATGCTTCTTACATTTCTTTTCATTTTATTCATATCTAGTATGTGTTGCTAATCATATTGTTGAGGTGATGAGGTGAAGCTCTTGGTAAATGCTAAGGTTAGTCTCTTAAACATGAGCTAAAATGAATCATCATTTATAAACACTAGTATAGATAATATTTTCTTTTGGTTTAAAATCATACTTACAAAGTAGGGATCTTGATTCATTATTGACAAGGAAAATGGCACAGTAAATGCTTGGTTTCATAACCTTGATTTGTTGTAGACATATACCTTGGCATAAGGAATGCTTGGACTCTTTTTATGAGTTTTGAGGACACCAAATGAACATAATATCATATGCTATAAACGTTGGACAATTTGGACTGAATTGCTAAACCTTCCTATTGGAATCTCCCTTATGTGTGAATTTCAATTGTGTAATAAAACAAGATTAATCTTAGCATAACACCAAGAGTGGATTCTCTAACCTCAACATCTTTTCTTATTGTTTTTTATATCTTGTTTAATTTCTTTTATATTTTGTTTATTTTGTTCTCTAATATCTTGTTTATCTTATTTTGTTGTTGATTCCCTAATATCTTGTTTACTTTCTTTGTCTTATATATTTATAAACTTATACTTACTAATACGCTTCCCTGTGGTTCGACCTCGGACACCCGAGAATTTATTACTTGAACATAACCTGCACTTGGGTTTACAACTCTTAATTGAGTCTCCATCAGACACCCGAGAATTTATTACTTGAACATAACCTGCACTTGGGTTTACAGCTCTTAATTGAGTCTCCATCAGTAGAACAATAAAAAAAAAGAAAAAAGAAAAAATGGAAAGAATGAGACTCTAGGGCGAAAACCTAAAAATGGGTGGTCTAGAGTAAAATGGGAATTTTTTATGCCATCTATGTTAGTGCCGATGCAACAAAAGAAGAGGTCATCTTGAATAAAACAAGGAACATCTAGGAATTTTTGAACCTCTTAAACTGTCAGCTCTCGTTTGGAGGATTGACTTCAAAAATTAAGACTTTTTCCTCTTAAATTAACTTTCTAGTTTGAACATCCCGGCGAATCTTGATGCTTGTCAAAACGCCATGATTTGGAAACTAAAAGAATGTTGAATTTGTTTGGTTCTCAAGGAATTCATTTTCTATAAAACCTGTTCCATTTGTGAGCCCAGAAAGGACATATATTTTCTTGTTGTGAAGTTTTCTTCGATCAACCAAAATCTTGTTGTACCAAGCCTTTCAAATCAAGTTGAAAAACCTAAAGTGACATTCAGAAAATTTCTAACGATGGTCATCAGTCTTCAAGAGATTTGTACATCACACACTATGAGGTTAATATTTTTGGCTCAGAAGTTTTCATTAAATGAGCAATTTTTTTTCAAAAAGGGAAAAAGATAAAAATATTTTTGGAAATAACCATTTTTGATGTTGACATAAGACAAGAATTTTTCTAACCCAAAGGTATGGGACTATTGAGGTAGATCTTGACTCTCGAAAATGTAAAGAAGGAATAAACATCCAACTCAGACTTCTGTCAATAAGGGTTTGAAAACTGCTGGGGCAAAGAGATAGCCAAAGATTGAAAAGGGAATGATCTCTTATGGGGCACTAGTGTTCAAGATACACTCTGATTTGAAAGGAAGAAATGAATTGGAAAGGCTAAGTCAAAATCCAGAAAAACAATCGGGGACATTCGCATCATTCATGAGCACTTACCTCTTTCTTAAACTTTACATCTGCACCGTGTCAGGTAGCATTTGCATCATTCATGGATATTCATATTTGCACTATTCCATGAGCATCTGCATTTTGCGATTACATTTACATCCTTCATGAATATTCTCATTTGCATCATCTCGAGCAATTGCATCATTTTTAGGATCATTGCATCTTCACTATTGTGTGGTAATTGCAGTTACACCATTTATAGACCACTTACATGAACACGATTCATAGGGGCATCTGCATCTTTCCATAAAGCATTTGCATCATTATTGATATAGGCATTCACATCATTTAGAAGCATTTTGCACACTGCTAATCATTGCATTTGCATCATTCAGAAGCATTTGCATAATGTCAATCTTTGCATCTGCATCATTCGATGAAGTAGTTGCGTCCTATTCAATCTCTGCATTTGTATCAAGAAGCATTTGCGTCAATCCAAGATATTTGCAATTGCACCATGAAGCATTTGCATCTCATTCAATATCTGTATCAAGAAGCATTTGCATCAATCCAAGACATTTGCATTTGCACGATGAAGCATTTGCATCTTATTCAATCTCCGTATTTTCATCAAGAAGCATTTGCGTCAATCCAAGAAATTTGCATTTGCACCATGAAGCATTTGCATCTTATTCAATATCTGCATCTGCATCAAGAATCATTTGCATCAATCCAAGACATCTGCACCATTCCATGAAGTATTTGCATATGATTCAATCTCTGCATCTGCATCAAGAAGAATTTGCATCAATCCAAGACATTTGCATTTGCACTATGAAGCATTTGCATATTATTCAATATCTGCATTTGCAGCAAGAAACATTTATATCAATCCAATACATTTGCATTTGCGTCATGAAGCATCTGCATCTTATTCAATCTCTGCATCTGCATCAAGAAGCATTTGCATCAATCCAAGCCATTTGCATTTGCACCATGAAGCATATGCATCTTGTTAAAGACATTTGCATCTGCATCATGACGTATTTGCATCCTCTCTCAAAGCTTTCAGGTATCATTTTCAACACGTTTTCAAGAACCAATATCCAAATTTTTTAAAAATGAGCAAGTCTTTGGTGGTGATAGCCGAAGCTTCCGAAAAAGGCATCTAAAATTTTACTGTTTTAAAAATTAACAAGTCTTTGGTGATGATAGCCGAAGCTTCTGGAAAAGACATCTAAAATTTTATTACTTTAAAAAAATGAAGAAATCTTTGGCGGTGATAGTCGAAGCTTTTGGAAAAGAGATCCAGAATTTTACTGTTTTAAAAAATGAACAAGTCTTTGGTGGTGATAGCCAAAACTTTTAGAAAAGACATCCAGAAATTTACTGTTTTAAAAAAATGAACAAGTCTTTGGTGGTGATAGCCGGAGCTTTTGGAAAAGATATCCAGAATTTTACTGTTTTAAAAAAATGAACAAGTCTTGGGTGGTGATAGCCGAAGCTTTTGGAAAAAATATCAAAATTTTACTGTTTTAAAAAATGAACAAGTCTTTGGTGGTGATAGCCAAAGCTTCTGGAAGAGATACCCAGAATTTTACTATTTTAAAAATGAACAAGTCTTTGGTGGTGATAGCCGAAGCTTTTGAAGGAGATACCTAGAATTTTACTGTTTTAAAAATGAGCGAGTCTTTGGTGGTGATAGTTGAAGCTTCTGGAGGGATACCCAAATTTTACTGTTTTAAAAGAAAGAAACCAAGTATTTGGTAGTGATAGCCGAAGCTTCTGTAGGAGATACCCAGAATTTTAAACAAATTTCACCAAGATAAGTTAAGGTCCCAGGATCACCGCCGAGGTATTGTCTTCTCTTGCAAATCGAACTCGTTTCCTTAAGACGGGTCGAGCCTTGATTAGTCAAGGAACTTAATTTAAGGACAAATTCTTTTCGAAAAATACAATTTCATCCCAAAATTATATACATGTCATGTGAAAAGATATTTTTCTAAAGTTCTACCGGGTTGCCGGCGAGTTCAGTGAAATATCCCGACACATGCCATTCATATAATTTCACACCAAGATAAGATAAGGCCTTGGGACTTCCGCAGAGGTATTTTCTTTTCTTGCAAATCGAACTTGTTTCCTTAAGACGGGTCGAGCCTTGATTAGTCAGGGAACTCAATTTAAGGACAAATCTTATTGTTCAAACAAAGCTTCACCAAGGTAAGGTAAGGCCCCGGGATCTCCGCCGAGGTATTTTCTTATCTTGCAAATCGAACTCGTTTCCTTAAGACGGGTCGAGCCATGATTAGTCAAGGAACTCAATTTAAGGACAAATTTCTTTTATTTTACAGTTTACAAAAATGAAAAATAAAAAATGATGAGAATTCTCCTTCTTATCCTTTACATGTGATTTCACTAACGGACAAAATTATTGTCTATTTTATTTTTGCCTGATTCCTAATTCTCAGCAATAGGCAAAGAGGGGCAGCTGTAGACACCTAATTTTGTCTGGACCCCCAAAACTAGAAAATTTTCCTTTTCAACTTCCCGGAATGCAAGGAAGCTTTCACCATTCCTCAGTTGAGTCTCCAAGACTTTGATTCGGAGGTCAACACAAAAAGTCAACTCTAAAAAAGTCAACCTAAAAAGTCAACCACTAAAAAAGTCAACTCTCAATCAAATTAAAGATTCAAAGTTGAATTGAACAATGGTGAAGGAATTTTGATAATCGGATGTCTACAACGAAAGATAGAGAGTTTGAAAGATAGATTGCAAAAATTAAGTGTAGGAAAAATGCCTACTTTTGCAAATTTGGAAAAAAGTGCGTAAACGATCAAATTGAACGAAATTGGAGGTTTCAAATGGAATAAGATCAATAAATATGGATATTGAAGGGTCCAATTTTGAAGCGAAGTTGAAGGAATAATTGGTTTGAAGTGAAAAAGGAAAATAAGGATATAATGAATAAATAAGAAAACCACAAATTTGGGGAAAACTATAGAGATGACCCGGTTCGGTGAAATTGAAGCCCCCAGTTGATGAATAATAAATAAAAATATCCCAAGTCCCAATTTGAAGTGGATCCCAAGGAAGAGCCAATTGGAGGAAAAAAGGGAAAACTAAATCGGAGAGAAATTTGGGTGTAAAAAATGGGAATTTTTGGACCAACTCAATTCAATATAGGACGAAGGCAGTGGAAAAAGAAAATCGGAAATTGGGCCTGTTTTGAATAAAATTGAGGTTTTGGGGGTTAAATGGCAATTTTGGAAAATCCAAGAAAAATAGAATCCGAGCTCGTAAAATTATGAAAACTTCCAAATTGGAGTTTTATATTTTATGGAAGGGATTGGTGAATAAAAATCCAAAATCGGAGCTCAAATGAAAAAAGACAAAGTTCGGGTGCACTAATCCGAAATTCCAAGAGAAAATTCTAGGAAAAATAGAAAACGAGCTCGAAAAATTATGAAAACTTCCAGAACTAAGTTTTATATTGGATGGGATAGATTTGAAAATAAAAATTCAAAATTAGGGTCCATTTGCAATTAAATTAAGTTTGAGGGTCAAAATGTAATTTTACCGAAAAAACCGAAAAGGGCCATTTTGCAAATAAAAAAGCGGAATGGCCTAGAAATATCCAGGCCATTTTTGGCCATTCTACTGATTAAAAGAGGGGGTGTGATCATCTTGAATCAAATGGCCAAGATTGAATAGCAAGATGATATTTTTATGAAATAACAAGATTCTCAACTACTTGCCTACATGACATTTTAGGCCAATGGGAGGTCTCCAAATTGCAATGCCATGTGAAGAGCATGTGAAGGCTATGAGATGATGCGAAGTAGGATTAAAAATGCCACCTAGGAAGATATTTTAATATTAAGTCATATGATCATGACAAGTGGCTTAGATATTTTATAGAGATAGGAGACAAGAATATTTTAGGTGGCATTGTTGGCCAATGAGAGGCTAGAAAACCTTTAATTTAAGGGAAGCATCATGCAAATAGGGGACAAGCATCCTTATTTTAACGAAAGCATCAAACAAGAAAGGGACATTTTTTAGCCATGTGGCAAAGATGTTGGAGGAGCATGTAAGGCATGACAAAGGCTAAAAAAATAAACACACACACTCACCAATATACAAGGGCAGCCGGCCATACCAAAGGGAAGGGGAATTCATTTTTTTTCTTGAAGGCATTTTTACTACACTCTTAGAGGAGAAAAAAAAAAGAGAGAAAGAGGGAGAAGGAAAGAGAATTTAGAGAGATTGATTTGGAAAGCAGTTGCTAGATAGCTATTCCCTCTCTTTTTCTTCAATTATTTTCTTTGATATCATGTTCTTTTCTTTCTCTTTTTCATATGATTTGTTAACTTTTTGTTGAATAAAGGTTTTCAAAAATAAATCTTAAAGGTTTTCTCTCCTTTATTCTTTATTCTTTATTCTTTACAAAATAACCAAGTTGACAAAACTTTTTACATACTTCTTGCTTTAGCCGAAATCTAGAGGGAGTTTTTTGTGCTTGTTCTTGCTTGATTATTCTTTCTTGTTTGTTTGTTCATATTTTTAATTCATGGCTGATTCATTGCCATATGTTTGTTGGCTGTAAAATCATGCATTTCATGCCATTTTAAACTAGGTTTTTGGCTAAGATCAACCAATGATCTCTAGCCAAAAATCCCTTGTCTATACTAGTTGAAAGAGTGATAGTTTAAGTTGGATATTCTGACTTTGGTATTTTTTTCACTACTCATTTTTTGTCAAAATAAAATTATTTTTTTACCACATGTAGTAGACCTTTAGAGGATGCCTTGGTATTTTTTCCAAGATTTTTAGATTTTTTATCAAGTTCGAGAAAACAGTTTTTAGCTCACTATTCTGACTTTGGTGAAAATTCGGTCAAGGCATCCTTGGTCCAAAATTTAAATTGAATTTTTCCCATGGAGACCATTATGTTCTCAGTCTATACTAATTTGTCCAGGAATTTTTGAATTATTTATGAAAGGTTAAAAAATAGTTTTTCTAAACTGGTTTTGGGAGTCAAAATTGCTTTTTAAAACTAATAATTTTATGTTTTTATTTGTATACAAAGAGTGGGCTGATTTGGGTCATTAGCTACTGTCTTAGGTTGATTTCCATGTCATTTAAAGGATAAAAATTAATTTTGCAAAAATCAAGTCAAGGATGGACAACCATGGTTTCAAAAATATAGGGAAACTAGAGTCTTTTTTAAAGGGTATTCGGCCATGAGGCATTTTTCATCCCAAAAGTTCCAATTTTTAAATCCGAGCCCAAAGTTTTTCGGTTTTGAAAATCCAATTTAAGTTTCTTTCAAAGGTAGTCGAATACCTTTTTAGGTATATAGATATCCTTACTTCAAGAGAGAAATACACCTTCATGCATTGCATGTTTTAAAATTTTTTTATTTTAATTTGACATAAAACGTATGTTTCAGTTTCTTAAACATTTGGCGAGAATTAGTTCCTAATCTTTACTGGGTTGCCGGGGAGGTTAGGAAATTATTCAACGCACGTGTTTATGGAATCGGAAGATGTTGAATTTTGTTCTATTCGGAATCATATAAATGTCATAAGAAAAAATTATTTTCCAAGCTTTACTGGGTTTGCCGAAGAGTGTGGTAATATTTTTCGAAATATTTTATTTGTATGATTCCTCACATGAAAAGTCTATGTCCTTGAATATTCCATGTTGATGTCATGTTGCCATAATTAGATTTTGCCATGTCAAGCATGTTATTCATTCATATGCCATGTCGTCTAGATTATGCCATGTCATTCATTCATGTGCCATGTCATCCATTCACATGCCATGTCTTCTAGATTATGCCATGTCATCCATTCACATGCCATGTCATCCAGATTGTGCCATGTCATTCATTCATATGCCATGTCATCTTTTCATATGCCATGTCATCCATTCACATGCCATATCATCTAGATTGTGCCATGTCATTCATTCATGTGCCATATCATTCATATGCCATGTCTTTGATTCATATTCCATGCCATACATTCTTTTGGCTATGTCATTTAAATTTTGTCATGCTATAATAAATTGCTTGCCATGCCATGTTAATTATGCATGTTATGCATTCGTGTTTTAATGATAGTTTATACATTCATGATCATTTAAATTTTTTAAAATTGTATTTTTTAATAAATAAGGCAATATCCCCGAGTTAATATAATTCATGGATCCTTCTCTGGGTTGTCGGGGAGTCTTCATCAATCATTATTAACGAAGGAATACCCTTCTAAAAAGAGGATGATTCGGAGAATATTCAAAATAAAGAAAAATTCTATATTTTGCCGTTTTGCCGAGGAATATAGAAAATTTTTGCAATAACAAATTCCAGATCATTTCTAAACAAAAAATAGGATTGTTTTTAAAATGGAAATTATCTTCAAATACCAAATCTAAAACCGGCTTTTCACCGAGACTCGAGATAACACATGACTAATAAGGTACCGTTTTATACGAGCGTTGTGGGGGTGCTAATCCTTCCCCACACGTAACCGACTCCCGAACCCGCACTTGTTTTCTCTGGTTCAAAGAGCAGACTTCGAACTTGGTTTTAAAATGTTTTAATTAATTTTAAAATATTTTTCAAAAATCGGTTTTAATAGGTGGCCGATCACACCTAACCAAAAAAGATTGGTGGCGACTACATTTTTTTTTCGAGGTCATTTTCATACCCTCAACCTTTATTTCAAGAGGAATTAAGTTGTCTTTTCCTCTATTTTTCCAATGTCACACTCTTAACGAACGGACGGTGTCCTGTGATGGGGCAATAATTCTTCGGACGCCCATTAATTTTGGATGGTTGCGACAGCTTGGCGACTCCGCTAGGGAATATTATTATTATTTTCTTTTAACGTCCTCTTACCGGATCCCGCGACGGATCACATTACGACAATCACAATAAGCACAAATAACTAGGAAGTTAAATGATACAAAATTAGAATAAATCTTATTTTATTTGTTTGATAATGACTGCGGTTTTCAAAACAAATATTGCGAAGATCTCTAGCATTAGAGAATCTCCTATACCTTCTCTCAACCGGGGATAATCTAGGAAATTATTCCTACTATCCTAGGATCCATGCGTTACCACAAAAATGAGAATGGTATGCCTTAATAAAGCACCTACGATGATACCCCTCAAGACGCCTAGCAAAGATACCAAAGCAATTTTACTAAGACATATTGCTCTATTTTGTATTATATAATTTTTTTTATTGCAAATAAAGATAAATTGTAATGAAAATAAATTGCAATAAAGTATATTAGGATAAAAATAAATTGCAATAAGGGATAAAAAGAAAAACAAATGGGGGCATTTTAAGGAACAAATAATGGCCCTTGGATCAAATGATCCATGGGTCTATATTTAGTTAAGACTATGAGGTATAAAAGGGGAGGAATTAGGTTGGAGGGGAGGTTTTTGGGCATTTTGCTGGGAGCTTTCTTAAACGCACGAGAAAGGGAGAAGGAAGAAAAAAAAAAAAAAAAAAGGAAAAAAGAGAGAAAAGAATGAGGAAAGACTGAGTTCTTTTTAGTTTCAACAAAGGTTTATCCTTTTTCTTATCTTTTTAAACTCTTATTATGTTCTTATTGTGCTTGCTATTATGTTATTTTTTGTTGGTTTATTGTTTGAGTCAAAGTTTCTTTTTCAAAACCAATTTTTAAAATAAAAAAGCTTATGAGTTTGATGGTCCTAAACCGAGTTTGATGGTCCTAAACCGTAATGGTTGTTGGTGGTGGATAAAGTTAGTTCAAATACCATCGCTATCCTTGAAAAAGCCAAACCTTTCAAAATGTTTTCAAAAGCCTTCTTGGATTGTTTTGCCCAAGATCAAGTCCATTGATCTTTGGTCAAAACTAGTTTTAAACATACTCCATGAACAATAAAGTGGAAAACATATCGAAAAAGCCAAATCTGGGCTATAAATTTTTGTTTCTAAAGTTTGAGGATGAACAACCCCTATTCATCCCCTTTTCAAAATAAAGCTAAGATTTTCAAAATGGTTTTCTCAAATTTGAGTGGAATAAAACTATATTTTGGTTCTGAAACAATATAGGTTTTGTTTTTGTTGGATTTTATCCTTTAAGTTTGATTTTAAAATTGATTTTTGAAAGATGTTTTCAACTAAGTTTTTATATCACGATAGAGGCATTCAAATGCCCCATTTTTTTAAAGGAAGCTACCTAGATTTTACATCGAGGCATTCAGATGCCTGACATGGGGTATTCAGATGCCCTTGTGTTTTTTCACCAAAATCGTTTCCTAGAAAGGGTATTCAAATGCCCCTCTAGTTACATTCCAATATCCTGGTCTTGTTTTCGAACTGTTTCAAATTTGGTCATGGGCTAAAGATACAATCTTATGGGTATTCAAATGCCCATTTTTATTTGAGCAAAAATGTCTTGCCCAGTTGGGTATTCATATGACTTTCATATGCATTCAGATGTCTGATCTCTTTTTGATTTTGTGGTTACTTTCTCTAAAACATTTGGATGCCATTTTTGAATATTCGGATACGTTCATTTAAAAAAAGAAATACATCTCCTCAAGATGGGTATTTAGATGCCCTAACCAGGACATACGAATGACTTACATTGGATCCTATTTAATTTACGCAATTCTTTTATTCATTTTAATTGCCTATTTATTTATTATTTAATTATTTTTTATAATTACCATTTAATTTATGCAATTTTTATTTTAATGCTATTTATTTCATTTCTCAATTTATTTCTCTGCAATTTATTTATTTTTGCAATTTACTTTTCCATAATTTATTTATATTAAGTATTTTATTTATCGCATTTTATTTTGTTTATTTACTTTATGCACTTGTTTTACCTTATTTAATTAATTTCTTGCTCTTTATTTACAATTTTTATTTATTTACCTATTTCCTTTTGATTATTAGTTTGATATGATTACTTTTTGGTAATAATAAAAAATGGTTCTTTTAAAAAATAAAGAAAAACGATGGTGTGACTTAGTGGGATGGGATATTATTCGTGTTTTTTCACGAGGGAGCACTATTGTGTTTTATGTGATAATATGAAATTTTTGGGCGAAAAAATAACTTTTTAAATTTCGTCAGAGTTTAGGAAAATCTCCAACGCAAATAATTTTCATGATATGTTCCAAAAAAAATAAAATAATTGTTAATTCAAAAAATAAAATTTATATATGATGCTTTACTATTTATTTATTTATTATTTATATCACTTTTATATTTATTTCTTTATTACCATAATCATTTCATTCATTTAATAATGGATTTATAAGAAATTATTCTTTGACTCCTGTAAATCAATGATTCCTTATATCTTTTCTAGTTGATGTTGACTAGAGCTGCTCATGTGCCGGGCCGGGCCCAATTTTTTTTATATTTTCTCTGCCCAGGCCCGGTCCTGGATCGGCCCAGCCCGCCCTTTTAGGCTCGAAACATTGTTCATTGGAATAAAAAAATAAATTTTTTATTTTTTTAATTTTTTTATAATTAAAATTAAATAAAATAATATTATTATAATAAAAATTACTGTTCCGGGCCGACCGGAACACAAAATATCCTGCCCAGGCCCGGCCCGATACGGGTCGGGCCTGCTGGGCCAGGCGGGCTGCCCGACCCGTGAGCAGGTCTAATGCTGACTTGTCATTGTCTTTTTTTTCCAATCACATTTCAAGATAATTCGTCTCGATCAACCAATAGAATCAATGGCCATAATCTCAACTATTATTTAGTCTAAACCTATAATTTCTTAAAGAAAGTGGATTTGGAAGGATTTCAATTAAAGAGATTAACGGGGATGGGGAGTTTACTGGTGCTTAATCACAATACAAAGACGATTACTGTTTGTGTGGAGATTAGAGAGTGCCACAACCAAAATAAAAGAAACAAGGTGGGCAGTGGCGTTTGGTTGCTAAGAAAATACAAGAAAATCTTTTAAAAAAAATCTAAGAGTTTATATTTGATACATTGATAATTTATGAATAATATATATGTCAATGAATCACAAAATGACATCTGGTTAATGAGTAAAACAAGTCTTTAAAAATGAACCACAATAACTTTTCTTCATGGTAATGAAATTACATAAATATCCTCCATTTTGTCTAATGAAAACATGAAGCGTTAAACAACTTTTAAATGACTTTGATATGGAAAAAGTTGAGGATGGAATTCCAAGGGAGTGGGAAGCCTTAAATGAAGGGAATGTGAAGACATGGACGTGTGTGGAGGTTAGGCCTAAACCCAACTCCACTCCGTGTAATGTATGGGTAGGTGTAGAGACTGATTTGGGCCTAATAATGTTAATGCATTCATTGGATAATATAGTGGATCTAATCTCAGAATGTGAAAGTGAAAAACTGAAGAAAATGGAGTAAATCCATGGTCAAGATTTAAATGGAAACTTTACGAGGATATTGAAGAAACTCTGATTGGTTGAAAAGGTGGGAAAAAACAAAAAGAGAAAGATCAGAGAACATTCAAGCTCCAAAATAGTTAATTGTTCTGTTTCGGATGAGATTTTCACAATAGAAACAAAGTAATCCTGAAAGAAGATGAAGAAAAAGCTCGTCTAGAGAAAGATGAGGCAACCTGGAACATGGGAAAACAGCTAGGTGTAGTGTCAGTTGGGGATGAATAGGTAATAATAAATAAGCTGATGACTCTCCAAATTAAAGGCTATGGGTAAGAATTAGGTATGAATTTGTCACTTTTAGTTTACGGGTTTACATATGATGTCTTGTGGTTGTCTGATGATCTGGAGTATGGGGTATTGTGATGATTAATTATTAATGTCGTTCTGATTGTGAGTTGTGTTCTGGGGTTTGCGTGGGCTTTTGAATGATGGTTCTTTATGGACAATTGGTTCGGTTTAGTTAGGAGTACTTCGGGAGCTTGAAGGTGTGGATTGTTCTGGTTAATTCTTTGTTGCATGTTTTCGATTAGGGAAGAGTAACGAGGATTTTATCTTAGAATATTAAAGGGATTTCATCTAACTGAAGAAAAAAATTGTTATGAGATGTATTTCTTATTTTAATGTCACTACAAGAGAAATGATATTTTTCATCGAGAATAGGTGTTTCATATGGAAATTTTCATTGCAAATACTTAAATTGCTAATACCATTGCGTCAGGAAAATAAATTTTTTGTCAGAAATGTCGGGAGTATTTGAGACTAAAATTTTCGTTAAAAAAAATCTGTCATAAATATTTAGAGTATTTTCGACGGATAATTTCATCGCAACTACTTTAATTCCGTCGAAAAAAGCTTTTGTATTTATTTTAAATTTTTTGTATCTATTTATATCTATAAAAAACTATTATGTTAAAAGGATAATTGTTTTTTTTTTTATATAATGGATTACTTCATTAAAATCATAAAGCATAAGGATTACAATATGAATTAGGCAGTCTCAATCTGACAATTAACCTTTGCTAAATCGTGTGCTAGTTTGTTAGCATCTATCTTAATGTGAACAAAATGACAATTATCACAAGAAGATGCTATATTCATAATATCCACAACCATGCCAGCTTCATCCCACAATGAGACTTCTGTTATAGTAATTTCTTGATATAGCCAAAGAGGAATCACTTTCAACTACGTTTGAAACAAAGCCAAAATCACATGCTATAATCCTAGCCCAAACAGAATAGCTTCACTTCAGCAAATCGAACACTTGATGCAATCAAAAAAATGAAAAAAAAAAAAAAAAATATATATATATATATATATATATATGAAACTAGATAAACCACATAAAATTGGTAAAACTAGTATTGATCTTATCGTGTTATAAACACATAAAAAATGAAAAGAAAAAAAGAAAAAGATGAAACTAGATTTGCAATTGGTATTTTCAATGGAATTTCCATTGGAAATAAGTATTTCCTTCAATAAAATTTGATTTTTAATTTTTTTTTAAATATTTTTCTTGAAAATTCCATCGAAAAAAATATTTTATCAATAAAATTTGATTTTTAATTTGATTTTTTATAAAAATATATTTCCAACAAAGTTTTCATTGAAAATTGTTTTTTCTTTGAATAAAATTTGATTTTTAATTTATTTTTACAAATATATATCTCCAATGAAAATTCGTTGGAAATACTTATTTCCAACAAAATTCCGTTAGAAATAGGTATTTCCTACGCAAATTCTGTTGAAAATATATTTTCAACTTAAATAAATAAAAATTTAATTTCTTACCTTATAGAAAATTACTGGCGAAATTTCTGCCACAATAAATGGGAAATTTCGTCGATAATTGCTGGGCAAAAAAAAAAAAAAAACCACAGTTCTCGTCAAAGTTTTTCCGACGAATTTTTGTGATGGAATCGGGTCCATTTCAAATGATCCGTCGAAAATATAAGAATTCTGTCGCAAATAATTTTTTTCCATCGTAAAAAGTTTTTTTGACCAATTTAGTTTTTTCCATCGCAAATAGATAAATTCTGTCGGAAAATTTCCAACGGGAATTTTTTCGTCAGAAAAAACATGTTCCCATGTAATGTGTGGTGATGATTTTAAAACAAGAGACTAAGTCGAGATGTTGTGATGTATACAAAGGATTTGGCCAGAGGATAACTATGACTGGGTGTGGCATCCTGTTGAGTGGAGGACTGGTAGCTTAATAATGATTTGGGATGGAAAAGTGTTAATAAAAGAAGTAGTGGTTGTTAAAGAGAGATGCATTATGGTGAAAGAAAAATGGCTAGCTGAAGAGTTTAACAGTATTTTGGTGAATGTATATGCGCCGTGTGGGTTTGATGAGAAAAATAAGCTATGAGAGGAATTATTACAGCTGAAAGAAAAGTTTAATAGAAACTGGTGTTTTGCTGATACTATAAAACACCCTGATGAGAGGATGAGGTGTTTTCGAATGAAGTTGGTGTGAATGAGTTTAATAATTTCATTTTAGATGCTGAACTACTTGACTTACCACTTAATGATAAGAAGTTCACATGGTACAGAGAGGGGTCTAAGAGAAGTAGAATTGAAAATTTTATTTTACGGTTCCAAAATTTAACTCAAAGAGATCTCAAAATGAGTGTATCTGATCATTGCTCGATTTTATTGGCATCTAAAAGAGTGGATTGATTTCCTCATCCGTTTCGGTTCCTAGATTGTTGGATGAACAATAAGGAGTTTAGGAAAGAGGTAGAGAAATGGAGATCTTTCAAAGTTTATGTAAGATCGGGGTTGTAGACACCTAATTTCTTCTAAACCCCTAAACAAGGTATGTTTTCCTTCTAATCCGAGTTCCTAAGTTTACCTTATTTCCATGGCCTAATGACTTAACATTCAAATTCGGTAAAGTGGACAAGACCAAAGTCAAGAAAAAAGTCAATGTCAGAGTTGACCAAAAGTCAAAGGGTAAAAAGTCAACTTTGGAAAATCAAGATCAAAAAGGAAAATTGGATGTTAAAGAGACAATCTTGATAATTAGAGAGCTACAATTGAAAATGGAAGGGCAAAATTGAAAGATGAGATTAAAGAGAATTGGTGGAGGGACTAAATCGAAAAAAATCAAAAGTTGAAATTAAAGGTGGAGAAGCAAATTGAGATGTTGAAGAAGGTAATTAGGATGAGTGGAAGACGATGGAAGAGGAAATTGAAAGAAACAAGATAAGAAAGGTGAGATTTAAAGAATGAAATGGTAGATGGACTAAATCGAACAAATTGAAAGTTCAATTTCATGGAGGATTTAGAAAAGATTAAATTTAAATGAAATTGAAAGTTCAATTTAAATGAGAATCAATAAAGGAACGGGGTTGAAAAGCTTAATTACAAGGAGAATAAGGGGAGGAATTAATTTGAAGAAGAATTGAAAATGGAAAGATTAAATTGAATAAATTGAAAGTTCAATTTCAAGGTAGATTATAGAAAAGATTAATTGAAGTCCAATTTGAAGGAGAATCAATAAAGAGATAGGTTTGGAAAGCTCAATTACAAGGAGGGTAAGGGGAGGAATTAATTTGAAGAAGAATTAGAAATGGGGGGACTAAATTGCACAAATTAAAAGTTTGGAATTATGGTGAAAGTTACAATTGAAAAGAAAAATAGTTTGGGAAATGATGGAGGCATGAATAAGAGACAATTGGAAAGTTTAAGGAAAATTTTGGAATTATCCTAAGGTAGAAGTGTAGTAAAATGGAAGAATGAAATTGGTTTTGGGAAAAATACAAGATGGCAATTTGTTGAATAAGTGGATGAGTAGGTGAGAGGGAGCAAATGGTATATGAGCTGGCAAACCTTGGCCAATAAGATTGCTACCTGGTGAGGAAGAATAGGAAAAAGAGGACAATGAAATGGGGGACCATGAGAAGGGGACCACTTGAGAATGAAAAAGATGAGAGCTTTGGTATTTTAAGGTCATTCGGCGAAGCAAAATAAGAAGGCAGCAGCCCCTTCATTTCACACCATTCGGCCACTCTAGAAATTCTGAAGGGATAATAGAAAAAAAAAAAAAAGAGAAAAAGAGGAAGAGAGAAAATGAGGGAAAATGAAGGGTTTTTGAGATTTTTTAGAAAGCTTCACTAAGGTAGCTTGCTATTTTTTCCTCTTTATTTTTTTCTTGAAGGTTATTTTCCTCTTCTTTCTTGTTGTTTTATTTCTTTTATTAAAAATTTTAAGGTTTTTTAAAAGGTTTTTCAAGAAAAGTTTTTCTTGTTTTTTCTTTTTTTCAAAAACTACAAAGTTTTTTTGCAAAATGTTTCACTTCTCCTACATGTGGCGCAACTTTGCTTCTTCTTACTATGCTTTTGCTTCATGTTTTTTCTTGATATTTGGTTTATTGTGGTTATTTGATGATTTCTTTTCGTTTCCTTCTTGAAAATGAAGAGGTTATGAGCTTGATGATCTTAGATTCTTCTAAGTGATGGTTAGGCCGGATTAATCATCCATGTGGCCAACCTTGAGCCAACTTCTTATTTTTTTAAAAACTCATTCTCTACATTTTTCTTGATGCCATTTTTGTTATCTTTAATGTTTGCATATGTTGATTATGTTCTATTGTGGAGCATTCTTGATGTTGCATATTTTCTTTTCTTTGAAAAAGTGGTTATGAGCTTGATGATCTTAGATTTGCTTTAAGTGATGGTTAGGCCAGATTAATCATCCATGAGGCCAACCTTGAGCCAATCACTTTTTTTTTTTTTTGCATTAAAACATGTTTTTAAAACCATTTCCAATAATATTTTGGTTAGGCACCATTCAACCATTTTTTTTTAAAACCATTTCAAAAATGAGTTAAAGCTTTGATCTCTACACTAGGCACCATTCAACCATTTTTTTTTGTTGAGAAAATTGCATCTTTTGTCCTCTTCGATTTTAAATTTTTTTGCATTAAGGCATTCAGATATCCCCTCTAATCCGAGCAAAATTTTATTCCCAAAAACCCGTCTTTGCTAAAGTCCAATCTAAGTTTTTTTCGAAGGTATTCGGATACCTCCTTAGGTATTCTGATGCCTTATCTTCAAAAGAAAAACACATTCCGATAATAGTCCTGTTTTTATGCATCTCATGCTTTAAGAAAAAAAATGTTTTTTCTAAATCTATCGTAAAACTTGCTTTCTCGGTTTCATAAATATTTTGCGAGAATTATTTCTTAATTTCTGTCGGGTTTGCCGGGGAGGTTAACAAATTCTTCAAGTCACATGTTTATGAAATCGTAAAGTGTGATTTTTGTTTTACTCGGAATTACGTACGTGTTAGGCGAAAGAATATTTTTCTAAGCTTTGTCGGGTTTGCTGGGGAGTTCGGTTAAATTTTTCGACGTTTGCCATTTATATAATTTCAAATAAATAAATACATGAAAATGCATTTTCAAAATATGGCTGTATGCATATACTTGTTTATGTTCATTAATAATTATTACTACTACGTTCTTGATTATGTTATTTGGTGATTAATAATTCATATGATTTTGTTTATGATAGTTTGTGATTGACATTTATGTTAATTCCTTGTTTATGCCATAATGTTCATGTCAATTCTTTTATATTTGCGTATTAATATTGTTTTATATTCATGTTTATTTAAATGAGTTTTGATGCATATAAAAAAATTATGATTTTAATAATAAACGAGGCAATATTCCCTAGTTAAAATAATTCGTGACTTCTCTGCTGGGTCTGTCGGGGAAAATGTAATCAATTATCATTAACAAAGGAATACCCTTTTGTAAAAAGGAGAATGATGTAGATACTTTTAAAACAAGGAAAAATTCTATGTTTGTCGAAAAATATAGAAAATTTTGTGGCAATGAATTCTGAATCATTCTTAAAATAATACGAATATTTTTAAAAGGGAATTATTTTAAAACATCAAATCTAAAATCCACTTTTATCGAGACTCAAGATAACACATGACTAATAAGGTATCGTTTTATATAGGCGTTGTTGGGGTGCGAACACCTTCCCCACACGTAACAGACTCCCAAACCCGCCATTGTTTTTCTCTGGTTTTTAACGCAGACTTTAAAATCGTTTTTTCTCAAAATATTTTAATTAATTTTAAATTGTTTTACAAAAAACCGATTTTAATAGGTGACCGATCACATCTAGCCAAAAAAGATCGGTGGCGACTCCTTTTCTTTAAGGTTTTTCAAAACCTAATATTATTTATGAGGGACCAATTATCATTTCCTACCCCCGAACGTCATTTTAGCCATCGCGAGATCGTTATTGTAGACACCTAATTTTGTCTAGACCACTAAATCAGGTATGTTTTCCTCCTAAAGTGATGTTTCATAATGCAAAAAAGCTTTTCTCATCTTGCAAGTGGTACTCCGAGACTTAGTTTAAGAAAGAAGACAGAAAAAGTCAATCTTGAAAAAGTCAACCCTGAAAAAGTCAACCCTAAAAAGTCAACTACTAAAAAAGTCAACCCACTTTCAAAATTAAGATTCAAAGTTCAATTGAACAATGGTGAAAGAATTTTGATAATCCGAGGGCTACAATAAAAGATATGGAGTTCGGGAGTTGGGTTACGGAGATTCAATAAAAAGGAAACCCTAGTTTAGAAAATTTAGAAAAAAGTGCTTAAACGATCAAATTGGTCCAAATTGGAGGTTCCAAATGAAAGATAAGCAATGACTACGGGTAAGGGAGAGGCCACCTAGAAGCAAAACTGAAGGAAAAGTCAATTTGGAAGAAAACCGATAATTAGGATTTTTGGTGGATTTTGGTGAAATTAGAGAAAATTGCAGAAATAACCCGATTCAGTAAAACTAAAACCCCTAATTGATGAAAAGTGATTAAACAAGGATAGCCCAAGGCTCAGTTTGAAGTAATTCTGAGAAAAGAGCCGATTGGAGGAAAATTGGAAAAACGAAGAAATTTTCGGTAGTGAAAAAAGGAAAAATCAAATCGGAGGGGAATTTGATCGTAAAAATTGGGCATTTTCGGACCAACTCCAATTCAATATATGAAAAAGGCACAGAAAAAGAAAATCTGAAAATCGAACTTGTTTTGAGCAAAATCGGGATTTGGAGACAAAATGGCAAAATTGGAAAATTCGATAAAAATAGCAAATGAGCTCCAAAAATTACCAAAATTTGCAGATCTTATTATTAAATCATTTGGAAGAGATTGGAAAATAAAAATCCCGATTCGGAGTTCGTTTGCAAAATGGCGAATCTCGGGCCCACCATGCTGAAATTCAAGAAGATAAATCCCGAAAAAATAGCAAATGAGTTCCAAAAATTATGAAAATTTTCAGATCTCATTCCTAAATTATTTGGAAGATATTGGAGGAATAAAATATGGATTCGGAGTTCGTTTGCAAAATGGCAAATCCTGGGCCCACTATGCTGAAATTCAAGCAGATAAATCCTAAAAAATAGCAAATGAGCTCCAAAAATTATGAAAACTTCCAGATATCACTTTTAAATTATTTTGAATAGGTTGGTGAAGAAAAATATGGATTCAGAGCTCGTTTAAGAAATAGTAAAAGTTCGGGTGCACAAAGGGGCAATTTTGGAAGAAAAAATACGAAAAAATAGCAAATGAGCTCGAAAAATTTTGAAAACTTTCAGAATTCAATTTTTTATTATTTACGAAATATTAAAAAAAAAAGAAAATTTGGATTTGGAGTCCGTTTGCTATTTAATTAGGTTTGGGGGTCAAAAAGGTTATTTTACCGAAGAAACCGAAGAGGGCTTTTCTTGCAATGGAGATTGGGCTAGATTTTAAGAGGGCAATCAGCCAAGCCCATGATGGAGAGTGATTTTTCGGTGCCATTGCATCCAAGGGCCAAGAGTGGATAGTAAGATAGTTATTTTTTTATCAAGCCTTTGAAATTGTAACACTTGGACCAAATGATGGAGAGGGATGATGTCATATTTATGACATCATATTTAATGACATCATCTTCATGACATCATAATTTAGGGGCTGATTATTCCAATATAAGGGTGGGAATTTTACGTAGAAGGCATCTTGGATTAAAGGCCATTTGATCAAAATTGGTTGAAAAAAAATGACAACTTGCAAGGGATACCAAGGGGTATTCGGCCACTACTATGAGAAGGGGGTCTCTTCATTTTTTTCATACTTCTTCTTGGCTGATTACTCTCCATTTTTTAAAGCAAATAGAAAGTTTTGAAAGGTAAAAAAAGTAAGAAGAGAAAAAAGCTTGCAAAATAGCTTTTAGAGGTAGCTAAAAGCACCTTACTCTTGCACTTTTTATTTGCATTTCCATCCTTAATTTGCTATTTTCATTTGCTATTTGGTGATTTTCTATTGATTTTGGTTTTAAAATAAGTGTTTTCAAGCTTCCTCCTCAAGCTCCTTTCTCGTGGTTTCTTGAAAAAAATTTGAAAAAAAAGCAATTTTTTTTACTATTTTGAAGGGTAGCCGAATGGACTTTTTTTTTTCTTTTCTTGGTATAAATGGTGTTTGATCTTTATTTCATGTTGGTTGTGATGCCTAGCATGTTTTGATATTTTATATTTTTTTCAAATAACAAAAATATGAAGCTTGTTTTAATCTTTTTACTTACTTACCTCTATTTTTTATTTTATCATCTTGTTTTCATGTTTACTTTCCTTGTCTACCATTTTTAATTTTCTGTTTTCAACATGTTTGAGTTGTTCATGATTTACATTTTACTATACTATGTGTTTGTGAAAATCTCTAGTTATATTGATGCCTATGCATCATGTTTGCTTGGTTTAGCATGTTTCTTTTTTTAGTCTTGCATTTAGTATGTCATGTGTTTGTATAAATGCCATGTTAGGATTCCATCATTCTATGCCTATGACCATTCGGCTACCCCCTCCATTCTATGTCTTGTATGTGCATTTTCATCTTGTTGGTTGACATGCTTGCATTTTCATGCCATGATTTTGTGTATTTTGACTTAGTATGCTATGTGTTTGTGTTATTTCCATGCCTTTTTAGGTCTAGGTTTCATTTGCATTGCCATGCATTTCATGCATGTTTAGACCTAGGTTGCATTTATTGCCATGCAAGTTCATGTTAGGTCTAGGCTATATTCTTTATGCCATGCATTTTCCATGTCATTTAGGTTTTAAATCATGCATTTAACTTGCTTTTTGCTCATGCATATCATATCATATCATGCCACTTCATTTTTGACTTAGGCCAATCAATGGCTCAAAGACATGCTCACTTGAGCATATTTGTGGAAAATTAAAGAATTGTTAAGTTGATTTTTCTACCTTAGTGATTTTTTTTACTTATGCAAATCTTGCCCAATTTTTTTAGAAAATTTATCTACTGGTCCTTAGAAGAGTCTTCAACATTTTTGTTTTGATTTTTGAATGATTTTATCAATGGCTTAAAAATATGTTTTGGCAAAACAGTTTTTCACACAGTGTTCTGACTTTCCTGATTTTTCTGAGAAGTTATCCTTAGTCAAAAAATTAAGCCAATTTTTTCCCATATAGTTTTACATGTTTTGAGTCTCCTGTATTTTTTTATATTTTTTTTGAAAATTTAAAAATAGGCTAAAAAATCATGCTTTAAAACTGGACAGTAGAGTCAGATTTGAATTCAAGAAAAAAATAATTGTTAGTTTTTGCTAAGGCATTTAAAGGGGGTTGATTACGAACCTTAGCTACTGTCCTAGGTTGGTTTCTAGGCTATTTTAGTCTTTAAAAATGATTTTATAAAGTTCGGGTCAAGGGTGGTCAAGTCCGGGTTTTCAAACTTAGGAAAATAGAGCTATTTTTAAAGGGGAATTCGGCTATGATGTTTTATTATCAAGATTTTCAAAATTGTTTTTAAACCAATCACAAAGTATTTTGATTTTAGAAAATTTAGTTTGATATATTTTCCTAAGGTAACCAGATATCTTTTTAGGTATATGGATTTCCTTATTTAAAGGAAAAAATACACTTTCATGCATTGTATTTTCCATGTTCATTCATACTATATAATATGTGATTTTTGCTATGATAATTTCTATGGTATTGTTATTATTTTGATTTATATTTTATGATGTTATTTTGTTTGTTATATGGTTTTGAATATTTCATACTATCATAAGCTTTTTATTTAGTCATTTATTTTTGTCACATCATTTAGCATATACTATGTTCATGCATTATTATTTTTATTTTCATGCATATTTCATGATAACATTATTTTATGTTTCATATCATTTCATGTCATTTAGATTATATTCCATGTCATCTAGATTATATTATTTAAAATATGCTATGTCATTTAGAATATATCATGTCACTTATGACATTTAATTTCATTTAGAATATATCATGTCACTTAAGATATTTCACTTCATTTATAATATATCATATCACTTATGTTATTTCATTTCATTTAGAATATATCATGTTACTTAGGATATTTCATTTCATTTCATTTAGAATATATCATGTCACTTAGGATATTTCATTTCATTTAGAATATATCATGTCACTTAGGATATTTTATTTCATTTAGAGTATATCATGTCACTTAGGCCATATTCATTTCATGTCATTTAGATTATATTATTTTACTTAGGTTATATTCATTTCATTTAGAATATATTATATCACCTAGGTTATTCATGTCTTTTAGATTATACCATGTCACACATATTCATATTCATATTTTTTTCAAAATGTTTTGAAAAGATAATGGTTTTAAATAAAATAAAGTTATTCCCGAGTTAAAATAATTCATGAGTTCTCTACCGGGTTTGCTGGAGAGGATATCATCAATTATCATTAATAAAGGAATATCTTTCTTTCAAAAAACAAGAATGATTCGGAGAGTTTTCTAAATAAATAAAAATTTCTATATTTTGCTACGTTTGTTGGGGAATATAGGGAAATTTTGAGTTAATAAATTCCATATCATTTTCAATTAAAAATAGAATTATTTTTCTTAAAATTGGAAATTAATTTGAAATGCCAAATCTAAAACCGACTTTTTATCGAGACTTGGAATTACACACGATTAATAAGGTACCGTTTTATACGTGCGTTGTGGGGGTGCTAATCCTTCCCCGCACGTAACCAAGTCTCGAACCCGCTTCTTTGATTTCTCTGATTTAAAAAGCAGACTTGAAATTGGTTTTTAAAAAAAATTTAATTGATTTTAAAATGTTTTATAAAACCGGTTTTAATAGGTGGCCGATCACACCTAGCCAAAAAAGATTGGTGGTGACTGCATGTCTTTTTCGAGGTGGTTTTCAAACCCTCATTTTATTTCAAGAGGAATTAAGTCATCTTTTTCTTTGTTTTCCAATGTCACGCTTAACGAGTAATAAAGCCTCGCGAAGATTCTTGTTATTTTTTAGGTTGCGACAGCTTGCCGACTCCACTGGGACTTTAGAGAGTCAAGCCTAGAATTAGTCGTGTGTTATCAAAGTCTCGATTTTGTCAGGTTTAATTGGTATTTAATTTTAATTCCCACATTTTCTTAAAAAAAAAATAAGAAGAATTTTGAAAATAATAAAATGTTTTAGATATGTCCATACTCATGTGCATGCATTTATTATTATTCTCTAGATATTTAAAATTGTATATTATAATTGCTTGTTGGTTAATGCATTACACTATTCTTGATCTTTGTTTTAATAAACTGTTGGGGTATTTAGAATAACGAGTGTAGAATAGGTGGTGAAAGGTTTGTTGTTCCTCCTCACACACTACACGTGCATTTTGCATAACATGAGCTCTCTACCTGGGTTCCATCCTTTTAAGTGGAAGTAAAGTACCTACGCTTCATGTGGCAATAGCCTCCGCATAAGCTAGCGAAACACTTTCGGAGTATCAGATTACCTACGCTTTGTGTGGCAATAGCCTCCGCATAAGCCGGGAAAATGAACTCTAACGAATTGAACCCGCTTTTATCGGGGTGCCTTACTAGCCTTCACCGACGATAGTAAGGAACAATTCGGGGCTTTAGAACCAATTCACCATCATATGGCGAACCTAGGCAAAGCCATGCCGGATTTTCGTTAGATGCACCAAAGCTAGGAACACATAGAGGAATGCTTCCGATCTTTTGCTATTTATTTCTACATTCTGAATAAGTATTGTAGATCGGGCAATGATGTACGTACATCATCGCCCGTAATAAATGTGATAATCCGCCCCAAAGGTATCGTGATGCCTATATAAGTAGATATTGTTGGGACAAGTGTTCATTAACTTTTTGAAATTCAAAATAAAAACATTATTTTTCAAACATTTTCGCATTTTGCACATTTCATGCATGTGTTAATAGAGCATGTGCATCTATGGTTGTATTGTTGATCTTATTTTTTGCAATAAATAGATGATGATAATAATCTTATTTGATGATTTCATAAAACCGGTAGTGTTACATGAACATTTGGATATTGTACCATAGTAGGATCCACTACCCCGAAATTCTTTTGAAAATAATATGTTTGGCTTTTCATAGAGAAAACATGTTTCAAAAAAATCATAGACTAAATTTGGAGGCAAATCTTACATAATGAGATTTTTGAATAATTAAGATTTAGGTCCCACCAATTTCGTGTAATCATTGGTTAATTTCTTTGTATATACCATTGTGTTAATTCATTTATTCTTTGTATGTATCATTTTGACATCATGTTACAATCCTAACATGCATGGTTATTCATTGTAGAATACATTTGTGATATACATGGTCATTCTTTGTATCTACCTTTGTGTTAATTCATTTATTCTTTGTATGTATCATTTTGACTTCATATTAAAGTTATAGCATGCATGGTCATTCATTGTAGAATACGTTTATGACATGCATGGTCATTATTTTTATATACCTATGCATCAATTTATTCATTCTTTAAATGCATCATGTTGGCATTAGATTGTATCCATGGCATACATAGTCATCATAATTTCTCTGTATATGCTCATGCATTAATCATTAGTATATTCATGCATATAGGAATAGAGTTTGTACATTCATAATTGTATTCTTGATTTCATGGTAATAATGTCAATTTCATTTGCATGAAAGAGGTTCGAGATATGAGGAATGAATCGGAGGAACGATTGGGTACTTTAGAACGAAATCAAGAGGAGTTTGGACATGAAATCCGGGAAGTGAAAGAACAACTCGTTAAATTGATGAAAATGGTTGAGGATATGGGTAAGAGTAAGGGGAAATTTTTTAGGACTCTGCATCGCCTTCGGATCAACCAAAACTATTAGGTCCAAAACATACAATCCTTGCTGGATCCTGCGCTTGTCAATGCCACAAAGGTTGCAACCCTGACGAAATTGTGGACAAAATTGTGAAAATGATTAAACCCGAGAGCCTGATACCAAAGATAGAAACCTCGGATCATGTACCATACTTGCAAACTGTTCTAGGTCCAAACCAGCAACCCACCCTACTACGATCCAATCGTCCACTGGGATGACCATTACGGGATTCCTGAATCCTATTCCATCACCACTAATTGGAAGTTCAAATTGCTTCCCTCATCAAGGACCTTATCAAGCATCCAAGATAAGAACCTTGAACTATGTACAACCTCCAAGGGTCCCGTGTCCAAATCCATACCCTTACCATGCTATTTCACCACCTCTCCATGTAAACACTTCGGTTCGAACCTTAGTGCCACCACTAAGTGCCCCAATTCCTAGGCCGTATGTGACTAAGAAACAACCAAAGAACAAGACTCAAGAGCAGTATGATCCCATTCCAATCAGCTACCAGGAGCTTCTCCCTATATTGGTACAAGATCAGATGGTTGCCTGTGTCCTGTTCAGACCGAAGCCTTAACCATTCATCTACCTAATGAAATTTCGACATGACCTCGCCCAATATGGGGGGCTACCAAACCTGCAAAACATGCATAATAACAATAATAACACATGACATCCCAGTTAGGACACCTCCAACTACGGAGTAACCGAGATGCCCCGCAGCAGACGTGCAAGGTGAACCATAATATACATATATATACAATGCCAAAAATGTAAATAACAATCTTGGTCTCTGACCGGATAACTGCATGACACATAATACAATACATTTAGACAAAATAATATATGACATCCCTAGGTGACTGTGCACGGCTTCTCCATCAAACAACGGATCACCTCGTCAAAATGGTATATCATGCTCACCGACTATCGATCACGAGCAAACTGGCGGGGTGGATGAGGGACCGGGTTGATTAGTATACGAAAAAGAAAAATAACTAAAGGGTGAGTCATAAGGACTCAGTGAGCATACACATAATTAGTAAAGTCTATGGAAAAGACTCGTAAGTCAAATTAACTAGTATAACCTTGATGTTCCTATCCAACATCATAAATAACTAAAACATCCGGTAAGGTCCATAGACTCCTACAAACCGGAAGGGCTCGAAAGCTCCTACAAAACCGGTAGGGCACAATGGCAGCCTACAAATACGTTAGGGCATAATGGAAGCCTACAAATCCAGTAGGGCACAATGGTAGCCTACAAATCCGGTAGGGCACAATGGCAGCCTACAAGTAAGGAAACAATGTGGTGCCATAAAGGTCGACCACTCATGCGTCAATCCCGGATTATTACATAATCATTACTTGTCCATTCCTTGGACCTTTTTCTCACGTCTTTACGAGAATTCGATACCATAAGGTAGTTCTATGTCATGCACACTACTATTTATTAACTCAAGTGCATTATAATCCATCACCGATACATTCATACAATCACAATTAGTATGTCGTAACATAATCTAACGATCCTACGTCTATCCCTACACGTTTACTCACAATGCGCTAAGCGGGAGAAATTGGATCCTCGTGCTCCGGAGTTCTTCCAACCACAGACTCAGCTAATCTGCGCTCCTATTACATAAACAATAATTTTATAAATATTTTATAATTTAGAAACATTCACACTATCCAAATTGTAGCTAATTAGCTACTATCCAAAATTTTGTAGCTTAGCTATTTAAGCATTATAATATTTACACCTAGCTCGAGTGGAAATCCAGAGCAACGATCAACTGGAAAGTTGCTCCCCCGAGCCTAGCAAAGCCAATAGTGGCCTCGGATAGTGGTGGAAGTGGCGGCACAAGGTGGTTGGCCACCATGGTGTATTCGGCCAAGCTTGGATTTCCATCTCCAAGCTACTTTTTCAATCAACCAACCCCAAATAATGGATGTAGAGGTCCATTTAGGACCACTCATGGTGGTGGTTTAAGGTGGTGGCTATGTTGGAAACCACCTAAGGCAAAATGGCCATAAAGAGAAACACATAGTTTCTCTTGGTTTCTTGAAAAACTAATACCAAATAAGTGATCGTCACCTTCTAGATAGTAAGAATATGTATTTTGTTGGTTTGGTGATGAGTAGACATCAAGAGATCAAGCTTACTAAGCTTTTGGCTATGGAGTTTTCTCACTTGGTTAGGTTTCTCAAGGTTGAAGATGAAACAAACCCTTAATGCCTAAGGAGAATGAGTCTCACGGCTGATAAGGGGTTTATGGAATGCATTTTATGGCCATTTCCCAAGCCAAATGACAAAAAACCCCACTTTTTGTTTTTTAGTGCCTAAGCGGGCCCACATTAAATTTTTACGTTTGGAAGCTCATTTTTCACTTTTCTCGACACATATATGTTTCAAATATCATTTTACACTAGTACGCAAGTTTTCATAATTGTTTGATATCCCGAGCATCAAATTCGAGCCTCGGACTGTTTATAACTATTTTGACTTTTTTCGGTTTTAGCTCTTATTCTCATTCTGATTTCACCAATAGCATTCTAACATTATTTTATGTCTGCATGAATCCATTTATTCACTTAAAACCTTTTCTGGACCTTCCCGCGACCAGTTCCAGTTTTCCACTCTTTTAAGCTAATTAAGGAAGTACTCGATTTTCACTTAATTTTTGAGTTTTAAAAAAATGTCAAATTTTCAATCTAAGCATCATATTGAGATCCTCTATGATCATGGAGTCTATTGGTACCATATTCAAACCAAAAATAAAATTTTGGGTAAAATAACCAAAATACCCCTGGTTCATATTTTACTAGTTTTGTGCCGATTAGATTTTCCAATAATCCTGATCAATAATAAATCATATTTTAACACTATGTGAAGTTAAAATACCAAATTTTATGGGCTTTACGTTGTCCCGATTTTGAATCCTGACTCGTGGTCAATTTAAGGCTAAATCTCTTAAATAGCCGATTAAACCCCTTATTCTAAAAATTATTAATATAACTATAAGACCAGATGGTAGTGTGCTTTGTCTACAAGCATACATAAACTTGATCCACCATCTATGAATCATTTAAATAAACTCGAGTCGATCTCTGTCTTACGAGAGTTTTAAAATTCTCCCCCCGTTAATAAAATTCGTCCTCGAATTTTCCTAATTGTGAACTTATTGAATAATTCATTTAAAGAGTTACGTACCTACTCTCGGAATAACTAGGGGTACTATGTCCTCATGTCTCTTTCAAGTTCCCAAGTAGCTTTCTCTTTCCCATGATGATTCCGTACAACCTTCAACGAAGGAATCTCCTTCGACCGTAGCTTCCGTACCTGCCGTTCTACTATGGCTATGGGTTCTTCTACATATGACATGCGGGGGTCTACCTCTACCTCCTGCGGTTGCAACACATGGGACTCACCGGGAGGTATTTTTGAAGAATCAACACATGAAATACCGGGTGTACAGCGGCTAACTCGGGAGAAAGGGCCAACTCATATGCTATTGCCCTATGTCGTCGAAGTATCTCAAACGGTCCAATGTACCTTGGACTCAGGTTTCCTCTCTTTCCGAATCTCATGACACCCTTAAACGGAGACACTTTCAAGAACACATGATCCCCTACATCGAACTCTAGTTCCCAACGTCTATTATCGGCATAAGACTTTTGCTGACTCTGTGTAGCTCGCATTTTGTCACGGATCAACTCCATATTTTTCAATGCTTCCCGAACCTTATCTGGACCTAACAATGGATGATCACCCACCTCGAACCATCCCACTGGAGATCTAGATTTTCGGCCATACAATGCTTCATATGGTGCCATTTGTATGGTACTCTGGTAACTGTTATTATATGCGAACTCAATCAAAGACAAGTGCTGATCCCAGCTACCCTCAAAATCTAAAAACATGCCCGTAGCATATCCTCTAAGGTATGGATGGTCCTCTCAGACTGACCATCGGTTTGGGGATGGAACGTGGTACTGAACCTCAACTGAGTACCCAGTGCTTTCTGGAATGATTCCCAAAACCTCGATGTGAACTGTGTGCCTCTATCTAACACAATAGAAATAGGCACTCCATGCAAAGGCACTATCCGGTCCAAATATAGTCTAGCATACTGGACTGTCGTATATGTAGTGCGCACTGACAAGAAACGCATAGACTTGGTCAATCTATCGACAATCACCCATACCGAGTCAAATCCTTTGGTTGACTTAGGCAACCCCATGACAAAATCCATCGTAACCTTGTCCCATTTCCATTCAGGGACATCCAAACTCTGAAGTGTACCTGGCGGTTTCTGATGTTCGACGTTAACCTGTTGGCACACCAAGCATCTAGCCACAAAGTTAGCTACATCCTTATTCATGCCTTCCCATAAATAACGTGCTCGTAGATCATGATACATCTTGGTGGAACCAGGGTGCATAGTGTAGGATGAGCTATGAGCTGTCTCGAGGAGTCTATGTCGAATATCTCCTGCCAATTGTACCACGAGGCGGTCATGTAACCATAAAGTTCTATCATCATCTATACAAAACTCCTCGCACAATCCTTGTCCAACCTGGGCTTTCTTTACTATGCAAAAATCATCATTATTTTGCAACCGTTTTACCTCTTCCACTAATGATGACCGTACTTGCACATGGGCTAACATCTCCCCCGTGTCAGTAACACTAAGTACCACACCATTATTGAGGCAACTCCTTACTTCCCGAATCATATGTCTCATCTTTACTGCTATATGGGCTAAGCTACCCATGGACTTCCTACTCAAGGCATACGCGACAACATTGGCCTTGCCGGGATGATAAAAGATGGTACAATCATAATCCTTGAGTAATTCCAACCACATCCTCTGTCTCAAATTCAGCTCCCGCTGATCAAATATATACTTGAGACTCTTGTGGTCTTTATAAATCTCGCATGATCGACCATACAAATAGTGTCGCCATATATTTAATGTGAAAATAATGGCTACCAGCTCCAAGTCATGCGTGGGGTAATTTTACTCCTACCTTTTCAACTGTCTCGATGCATAGGCAATAACCCTGTTCTTCTGCATCAATACGCACCCCAAACCTATGCGAGAAGCATCACAACATCTGTCTCATTTGGCAATGCTAACACTGGTGCTGAAGTCAAGAGCTCCTTAAGTTCATTAAAGCTCTTTCCGCACTCATCTGACCAAACAAACTTAACATTCTTCTGTGTTAACCTGGTTAGTGGTGCGGCTATCCTCGAGAAGTTCTCCACGAACCTCCTATAATATCCAGCTAACCCTAAGAAACTCCTGATATCTGTTACTGTAGTCGACCTCTCCCTCTCGTATTGCCTCAATCTTCTTGGGATTTACAAAAATACCTTCCCTCGAAACTATATGGCCAAGAAAGCTCACACTCGATAGCCAAAACTCACACTTAGAGAACTTGACAAACAGTTTGTGTGCTCGAAGAGTCTCAAGGACTATACGGAGGTGTTGCCTATGTTCCTCCTCGCCTTGTGAATACACCAAGATATCATCGATGAACACAATCACAAACTGGTCAAGGAAAGGTTTGAACACTCTGTTCATCAAATCCATGAATGCTGCTGGTGCATTCGTCAGTCCAAACGACATGACCAAAAACTCATAATGTCCATATCAAGTGCGAAAGGCCGTTTTGAGAATATCTTCTCTCCTGATGCGAAGTTGATGGTACCCCAATCTAAGATCTATCTTAGAAAAGCACTGAGCTCCCTACAATTGATCGAATAAATCATCGATCCTAGCTAACGGATACTTATTCTTCGTCGTCACCTTATTCAGCTGCCTGTAATCAATACACAATCGTAACGATCCATCCTTCTTCTTAACAAATAAATCGGAGCACCCCAAGGAGAAGTACTCGGGCGTAGAAAGCCTTTATCAAGAAGATCCTACAACTAAACCTTTAGTTCCCTTAGCTCCAACAGAGCCATACGGTAAGGAGGAATGGATATCGGCAGTGTTCTTGGGGGTACATCTATGCAAAACTCAATCTCCCTATCCGGTAGAAGTCCTGGCAACTCCTCCGAAAAAACAGCGGGGAAATCCTCTACCATGGGAATCCCTCTCAAATCCTGAGACTTCATCTCAGCATCATATACATATGCCAAGAATCCTTTGCAACCCTTCGCTAACAGTTTCCCGGCACTAATTACCGAGATCAAGTGAGGGCGAAGTCGTTCTGCGATCTCCTTGATACCTCAACACATGTTTACCCGATATTTTCAACACTACCACTTTCTCGTGGCAATCCAATACCGCATGGTGGACAGATAACCAGTCCATGCCCAAAATCACATCAAACTCAAGTAGATCTAAGAAAAATATCTCACCCTCGATCCGTATTTCACATCCTTTCAACATTCTGTTCATATGGTAAACCTCCCCTACTGGAGTAAACACTATCAATGGATCATTTAACATATCATAACTCATGTTCAAACACAAAGCAAAAGAATGGGATATAAAGGAGTGCGTAGCACCCGAATCAAATAATACTATAGCCTGCTTGGAATAAATATCTAACTTACCTGTCACGACAGGAATCGACACGTGCGCATCCTGAAGAATCAGTACAAATGTCCTGGCTTGTCCTCGACCTTCTGTAGTCTGTCCTCTACCCCCCATAGTCTGTCCCCTACCTCCAGACTGTGTACCTCTGCCTGTTGTGCCATTGATAACTTGTATAATTATATAGTTTTTAATTATGTTTTATTATTGTTTTGTGTCAAATACGAGTTATTATTGCTTAGTCTAATTGTGTTTATGATCTTTTATATTTTTATGTAATTTGGTGTTTTTCACGAGTTTCTTTGAGTGATTTCAGATTACTAGGTTAAATCAAGAATTAAGGGCAAATCTAATTCAGTTCCAGTTCCGACACCTTTTTCCATATCAGCTATATCTGGAGTTTCACTAAAGCATTAAGGCTGAAAGTTTTACAGTGCATAGTTAAGAGGCATATCTATCTTTTTCATGTTTTACACTTCTTGAAACGGAGTCGTTTTCCCTAGCGAAATCAACCATCAAGTTGGCTGATGTGCAATGACGTCTGTGCTGACCAGTTTTGGTATTTTGACAATATCTTCTGATCCACATGAGCAAATGATCTGATTCCAACGGCTATGGATCAGTAACTGATAGGGGAATATTTTTCTAGAAGACCATTTGATCAGATCAAGCCTCCAACATTGACAAAATCAACCATCAAGCTGGCTGATCAGAATTGTCATACAATATGACGAAAATTGTTAGAAAAATGCACCCACCTATTATACCTACCTTTGAAATTTATAAAGCTTGTCTCTTGTCATTTAGCTCTCCAAAATGTGTATAAATAGAGGGCCTTGGATGAGAGGAACATTGTACATTGGTAGGATATTAGCCATTGTAATAAAATTCTCTAAGTTTTCTTCTTCTTTCCTTTCTCTAGTTTTCTTTTTCTTTATTTACTTATGCTTCTTACATTTCTTTTCATTTTATTCATATCTAGTATGTGTTGCTAATCATATTGCTGAGGTGATGAGGTGAAGCTTTTGGTAAATGCTAAGGTTCGTCTCTTAAACATGAGCTAAAATGAATCATCATTTATAAACACTAGTATAGATAATATTTTCTTTTGGTTTAAAATCATACTTGCAAAGTAGGGATCTTGATTCATTATTGACAATGAAAATGGCACAGTAAATGCTTGGTTTCATAACCTTGATTTGTTGTAGACATATACCTTGGCATAAGGAATGCTTGGACTCTTTTTATGAGTTTTGAGGACACCAAATGAACATAATATCATATGCTATGGACGTTGGACAATTTGCACTGAATTGCTAAACCTTCCGATTGGAATCTCCCTTATGTGTGAATTTCAATTGTGTAATAAAACAAGATTAATCTTAGCATAACACCAAGAGTGGATTCTCTAACCTCAACATCTTTTCTTATTGTTTTTATATCTTGTTTAATTTCTTTTATGTTATTTTGTTTATTTTGTTCTCTAATATCTTGTTTATCTTGTTTTGTTGTTGATTCCCTAATATCTTGTTTACTTTCTTTTTCTTATATATTTATAAACTTATACTTACTAATACGCTTCCCTGTGGTTCGACCTCGGACACCCGAGAATTTATTACTTGAACATAACCTGCACTTGGGTTTACAACTCTTAATTGAGTCTCCATCAAGTTTTTGGTGCCGCTGCCGGGGAGGCAATACTAAGTATATAAGTTTATAAGTATATTTATTTTTATTGGCTGGTTATACCGCCTAATTTGTATATTAACTTTGTTTTATTTTTATTGGCTGGTTATACCGCCTAATTTGTATATTAACTTTGTTTTATTTTTATTGCCTGGTTATACCGCCTAATCTGTATATTAACTTTGTTTTATGCTTGTTTGGCGACGTGATTTTAGATCTTGTCGTTTAGTTAGATTTTATTGTGAAACTTTTTCAGGTAATCTTTCTAATACAACTCCTACCATGGCTGACAATGAAAGTGTTCATGCTGAAGATGAGAACAGACAAGTACGCACCATGCGTGACTACTTGCAACCAACTCGAAGCTCATCACCTTCTTGTTTTATTTTTCCTCTCAATGCAAACAACTTTCGTTTTAAACCAGGTATGATAGCTTTGCTTCCAAATTTCCATGGGTTAGAATCGGAAAGTGCTTACTCGTTTCTAAAAGACTTCGAAGATGTATGTGTCACCTTTAATGACCAACAATGTACAAATGAAATTGTCAAGCTAAAATTATTTCCTTTTTCTTTAAAAGATAAAGCAAAAATTTGGCTTCATAATTTAAAACCAAGGTCAATTGGCACATGGCAAGAATTACAAACTGAGTTTCTAAAGAAAATTTTCCCAGCACATAAAACTACTGCTTTGAAAAGACAGAGTCAAAATTTCAATCAAAATCAAAATGAAGCATTTTTTCAGTGCTGGGAGCGTTTTAAAGATTTGTTAAGTTCTTGTCCACATCATGGTTTTGAAAAATGGCGTCTTATTAGTTTCTTTTATGAAAGTTTAACTCCCGAAACTAAACAATTTGTTGAAACAATGTGTAACGGTGAGTTTCTAGAAAAAGAACCTGAAGAAGCCTTTGACTACCTAGACCATTTTGCAGATAACTCTCAAGCCTGGCACACAGATAATTCCTCTGAAAGTTCCAATAGATCTAATCTTGTTTCTAACAGAGGTAAATATCATTTTAGTCAAGAAGATGAGATAAAAGCTAAAGTAGCTAATTTGGCTAGAAAGATTGAAGCCATGAAACTTAGAGAAGTAAAAGAACTCAAAACGGTTAAAAATGAAGAAAGTTGTGGAATTTGTGAAATCATGGGACACCCCACTTCTGAATGTCCAAACATTCCCATTCTTAAAGAAGCGTTGCATGATCAAGTAAATTCCATAAACACATTTAAAAAGCCTTTTCCTTCTCCTTACTCTGAAACGTATAACCCTGAATGGAGAAATCATCCCAACTTCAGTTGGCGGAATAATAATCATGTTCAGGTACCACAATCTCAAAAGTCGGGCAACACTTTTTCCTATCAACCTTCACGTGTACAAACCTTGGAAGAGACATTGCAAGCATTCATGCAAACACAAGCAAATGTGAATAACCAAACTTCACAGGACATCAATGAGATCAAAAACACCTTGTCCACATTGACAGCTTCATTACGCACTCAAGAAAAAGGTAAGTTTCCTGCTCAACCTCAGCCTAACCCTTCTACTCAATGTCTTGTTTCTTGCTCCAATGAAACTCAACAGGAAAATGCCAGTTCTATCACAACTCTTCGAAGTGGAAAGGCAATTGACAAAAACATTCCATCGAAAGACCAAGATCCTTCTTCCCCTCCGAAAAGTAATGGTAAGGATGATGGTAAGTCTGAACTTCTTGAAAATTTGGACAAAGAAAAAGGTATGCATCCTGCTCCTTTTCCTCAAAGGTTGCAAACAATAAAGAATTTGAATCAAAATGCAGAAATTTATGAACTTTTCAAACAAGTTAAGATTAACATTCCTTTATTGGATGCAATCAAACAAGTTCCATCTTATGCTAAATTTTTGAAGGACATGTGCACAGTTAAAAGGAAACATAATGTACAAAAGAAAACATTTCTGACGGAAAGTGTGAGCTCAATCATTCAGCACCTTACTCCACCAAAATTCAAAGATCCTGGATGTCCAACAATCTCATGCATCATTGGAAACACTAGAATAGAACGTGCATTGCTTGATCTTGGTGCTAGTGTTAATCTTTTGCCTTTTTCTGTTTATCAACAGTTAGGTTTAGGTGAACTCAAGGAAACACGTGTTACACTTCAACTAGCTGATGGTTCTGTAAAAATTCCTCGAGGGATAGTTGAAGATGTTTTGGTTCAAATTGATAATTTTTACTTCCCTGTTGATTTTATTGTGTTGGACACACATCCTGTTTCAAATCCAAATGTTCAAATTCCTGTTATATTAGGCCGTCCATTTCTTGCAACTTCTAATGCTCTGATAAATTGCAGGAATGGTATTTTGAACATTTCTTTTGGAAATATGACTTTAGAATTAAATGTGTTCAACATTTGCAAGCAACCTGGTGATGATTCAGAAGTACATGAAGTGGATTTCATTGAAGAACTTGTTCATGAACATCTCACCACTACCACATTCCATGATCCTTTAGAAGCTTATTTAATTGAATGTGAGTTTGATAATGCTTCAGAAATTTCACACACTGATTCTTTGTTAAATTCTTTTCAGGATAAGCATTGTTGGAAACAAAAGTTTGAGGAACTTCCATTACTCACAAATGTCACTGTACCATCAACTATTGAACCACCCAAGCTGGATTTAAAACCATTGCCATCCGAGCTAAAATATTCCTTTTTGGGTGAGAATGAAACTTTTCCAGTCATAAATGAACTTGAGGAACTCATAAATGATGCATATGAGAATTCTAAAATTCATAAAGAAAGAACTAAAGCCTTTCATGACAAGTTAATTTCAAGAAAAACATTTGATGTTGGGCAAAAAGTTCTACTTTATAATTCTAGACTTCACATATTTCCTGGTAAGTTGAGATCAAGATGGACTGGCCCATTTGTGGTTAAGCATGTATATCATTATGGAGCAGTTGACATTGAGAATCCTCAAAATGGTAACGTATTCAAGGTAAATGGACAAAGACTCAAACTCTTTTTGGAAAATCATGTTACTCAAGAAGAGGTTGTTTTTCTTTCTGATCCTTGTTTTGAAAATAACTAGATGTAAATATAATTTTTTTTTCTTTTTTACCTCGATTAAATGGCGGATAACGGTACTCCGTGATTATTTAAGTCGGTTCCATCAGCTACCCACAAAACTGATATTGTATATCAATTTCTCTTTCATTTTTTTTTTCAGGATGGATGATACTCTCACAAGATTGCAGAAACGATTTCCTCCTTTTCCTCGAAATATTTTACTGAAGCTTTACCAAGTTCGATTTGAAAGATTAAGAATGCTTATGCACAAAGGGATTCCTAAAGACATACGTTGGATAATTGAAGCCAAGGTACGTGAAGATGAATATCTTCCTGTTTTGCATTTACCAGGTACAGGTAGAAGCACTTTTGCAAAGAAGCGACGAGCAAAGCGCATGAGTTCAAATTGCCACAAATGTGCACGATGGACGTGTAACGGTAAATGTCGTTCTATTGGGATTCCGTCCTCTAATCGAGATGATAAAATTGAATTCATTAAGGATGGACTGAGTAAGGAGAATTTGGGTAATATCCAACTTTCTCTTGAGACGCATCCTAGTGGAGACGTACAAAGAGAAATTCTTGATTTATGGCCGCAATTCCAAAGGGAATGGCAACATCTAGGGAATCTGATGTTAAAAGACCCTGTTTGCCAGCTTGTAAGAAAACTGGATAGGAAGCATATCCTCGACTCATAGAAGGCGTTTAAGCCGTTTCTGGACGTAAAACCAGAGGAAGATGTGAGCCACAATCACAACTACAATAAATGACTTCTCAGCTTTTGGTTTGATTTGCAATAACTTCATTTCGGTTTAATTTAAGTGTTGTTCGATTTGTGTAATTATTCTCGTTTTTTTTGCATTGGTCTTTTACGGTTGATTTTTCTTCTCTTTTTGATTTTCTTCCTGAAATCACGCAAAAATCTTTTGTCAGGTTAACATTTTCTTCTGACAGGTCAAATACACTTTCGGCGACATTATTACTCTTGTCTGATTCACTACTCAGTCCTCTATATATTACACCATGTACTCATTCTCTTTCAGGCACTCGAAAAAAAATGGAAAGTACTTCGTCCCAGCGCATTGAAAAAATTTGTGTCTTTGGAGGTGCTTTTCCAGGGAAAAATAAAATATTCGCTGATGAAGCCATAAGAGTTGGAGTAATACTTGCCCAACAAAAGATCCAGTTCATTTATGGAGGCGGTAGTACGGGTTTAATGGGAGCAGTCGCTACAGCAGCACACGCCGGAGGAAGTCCAGTTCTAGGAATCGTGCCAAAACTATTCACAGATTTTTGTGGACCTACCTTGGGTAAGGAAATACAAGTCTGGAGTATCCCTGAACGGATGACAATCATGTACCATTCTGCCGATGCATTCATTGCTTTACCAGGAGGTCTGGGTACATTGGAAGAAATAGCTTGCGTGGCTTCTTGGTCATCTTTGGTCACAAATAAGAAACCCATTGGTTTGCTTAATATTAATGATTATTTTAGTAATTTGCTTTCATATTTAGATAATGCTGTGGAAAATGGATTCATGTTTTCAAAGGCAAGGAGAACCATAATTTCTGCTACAACCATTGAAGATTTACTCAAAAAGCTCCAAGTTTATGAGTATTTACCTGCTACGGTTGTTTCGCAAACGCTCGAAAAAAGAAAAAGAGATATGGATGAGCAAGGAGTGGATTGCACTTTGTCTTTGTGACATTATCTAACATTTTGTTTGTTGTGTCTCAGTTATAATAAGTGGTTAGCAACCTCTGCAGGTAATATCTCCTAAATTCTACCTTTAAAATTTGACATTGGGGACAATGTCATATTTTAGTAGGGGGTAAGGGACATATTTTGCTAATTTGTAAAAAAAAAAAAAAAAAAAAAAAAAACATTTGTTGTGTTTTAAGCCATTTAGAAGTATTCATTCTGAACAAGGTCTGAGTAAGGGAGACTTGAGACATACCTTGTCAGTTTGATTTAATCTTTTCAGAAAAAAAAAACACTATCTGGTCCGTTTATAATCTGCATGTGTTTTACTACTTTCATGTATGTATTTTTTTTTTTGAGTATTAGTATAATCTTGGCAAGCATGTGGATAAAGCAATAGAGTTACAAAGGCTTTGATTAAGTTATCTAGGTTATTTTGAATTTGGTTTTCTGAAAATTGAATATTTTTGACGATCAAATGTCTTTGAGATTGTTTTTGGCAGATCGGTTCGATTTTTGTTGGAATGTGAATTCATGGTGAGCCTTTGGAAAGCCACGGAAAACTGGGAAGACATAGTAAGTTTACTTTTTCTCTTCATTCCACATGCAGATTTAAGTCATCACATAGATGCTTGCATCTATACATGATCTGATCTTAGAACAAAGTCACTATCCAGAAAGCCCCTTATCTTTGCCCCCCTTACATTAGGAGCCCATAGGTTGTAAACCTTCGGGTTGGATCCCTAGATATGAACTCCAGAAATTATGCCAAAGTGAACGGATACGATTCCGACCCCCATTCCCTCTTTATACTTTTATGATAATATTTGTGATCATTGGGATTGGGATTGTGTGTTTCCTTCTTGTTTATTTTGTTATCTTTTGAAATCTGAAAAAAAAAATGGGAATAATGCAAAAGAGGGTAGTTAGAATGAGTGACTGTTTTTAGAGTCGTGAACTTCGAACTTATTGATGCCAAAACAATGTTGTGATGAGTTGAGAAAAAGATGCTGAAAAAAAGAGCTGATGAAAATCTGTCTTGTTTGATCAATTGAATGAAAAGAAAGAAAAAGAAAGTATGGAATCCAATGTGATTTCTTAAAAAAAAAAAACAAGAATGATGATTATGAATAGATGTGATTGTGCATAAAAGATGTCCCAATGAGGGCACAAATCAAAAGAAAATCAGTTGTGCTTAAAAAAAAATCAGAATTCAAGATCGAGGTTCTTCATTATAGAGAGGTTTTTACTTTTCTATTTTCTTTGGATCGAGTCTTTTCTTGCTTTTTGTTTTCTTTTCAAAATATTAATGTTGAACATAGGACTAAGGATGAGTGATAATGGAAATATTTTGAGAGGATTGATCACATTATTATTATATTTCTTGAGCCTAACTTATGATAAACCTCAGATTATGTTTGAACATTCCACCCCTCACTTGTCCATAAGCCTCAGATTCATCTCTGTACCGATCAGATTTCTCGAGTTCACTTGTGAACTGCAGTGACAAGGATCTTAGCATGTGTACTTATGAAGCTATAGTTTGCCTAGTCCTCCATGGCTAGCTAAAGTCTCGCCAAGAAGGAAGTTCCTCAATCGTACGGTAATGCCTTCAATTTTAATCTCATTGACCCTTTACTCGAACTTAATATGCCAATGATACTTAATTAGATGCCTTACCAATTCTTACGCTTGATCTTGCTTGTTTGTTTGAGATCCCTTTAACTTGTTTTCCTGTTTATTTTTTTTTCTAGGATTGAGTCGTTGCTAGGGACTAGCAACAATCTAAGTGTGGGGGTGTGATAACTCGTATAATTATATAGTTTTTAATTATGTTTTCTTATTGTTTTGTGTCAAATACGAGTTATTATTGCTTAGTCTAATTGTGTTTATGATCTTTTATATTTTTATGTAATTTGGTGTTTTTCACGAGTTTCTTTGAGTGATTTCAGATTACTAGGTTAAATCAAGAATTAAGGGCAAATCCAATTCAGTTCCAGTTCCGACACCTTTTGCCATATCAGCTATATCTAGAGTTTCACTGAAGCATTAAGGCTGAAATTTTTACAGTGCATAGCTAAGAGGCATATCTATCTTTTTCATGTTTTACACTTCTTGAAACGGAGTCGTTTTCCCTAGCGAAATCAACCATCAAGTTGGCTGATGTGCAATGACGTCTATTCTGACCCGTTTTGGTATTTTGACCATATCTTCTGATCCACATGAGAAAATGAGCTGATTCCAACGGCTATGGATCAGTAATGGATAGGGGAATATTTTTCTAGAAGAACATTTGATCAGATCAAGCCTACAACATTGAAAAAATCAACCATCAAGCTGGCTGATCAGAATTGTCATACAATATGACGAAAATTGTTAGAAAAATGCACCCACCTATTATACCTACCTTTGAAATTTATAAAGCTTGTCTCTTTTCATTTAGTTCTCCAAAATGTGTATAAATAGAGGGCCTTGGATGAGAGGAACATTGTACATTGGTAGAATATTAGCCATTGTAATAAAATTCTCTAAGTTTTCTTCTTCTTTCCTTTCTCTAGTTTTCTTTTTCTTTATTTACTTATGCTTCTTACATTTCTTTTCATTTTATTCATATCTAGTATGTGTTGCTAATCATATTGTTGAGGTGATGAGGTGAAGCTTTTGGTAAATGCTAAGGTTAGTCTCTTAAACATGAGCTAAAATGAATCATCATTTATAAACACTAGTATAGATAATATTTTCTTTTGGTTTAAAATCATACTTGCAAAGTAGGGATCTTGATTCATTATTGACAATGAAAATGGCACAGTAAATGCTTGGTTTCATAACCTTGATTTGTTGTAGACATATACCTTGGCATAAGGAATGCTTGGACTCTTTTTATGAGTTTTGAGGACACCAAATGAACATAATATCATATGCTATGGACGTTGGACAGTTTGGACTGAATTGCTAAACCTTCCGATTGGAATCTCCCTTATGTGTGAATTTCAATTGTGTAATAAAACAAGATTAATCTTAGCATAACACCAAGACTGGATTCTCTAACCTCAACATATTTTCTTATTGTTTTTATATCTTGTTTAATTTCTTTTATGTTATTTTGTTTATTTTGTTCTCTAATATCTTGTTTATCTTGTTTTGTTGTTGATTCTCTAATATCTTGTTTACTTTTTTTTCTTATATATTTATAAACTTATACTTACTAATACGCTTCCCTGTGGTTCGACCTCGGACACACGAGAATTTATTACTTGAACATAACCTGCACTTGGGTTTACAACTCTTAATTGAGTCTCCATCAGCCATTGCCCAATAACTAGGCTACTGATCCAGTAGTAACAGTTGATGTAACAACTGGGGGCGGTGCAATTGTAGTGTACGTGGGTCGAGAAAAATTCAGTTAAAAGTCCTTCTTCATATGCACCGGCTGACTGCATCTGAAACAAGTACCAGGCCTTCCACATCGCCCAAAATGCGGATAACCACAACTCTAACAATGGGGAGCTCCTGATCTCCCAGTGTTACCTGATGACTAGGTAACCGATCTAGTTTGACTGCTCTGTCCCCGGACCACTGTACTAGTACTACTAGGTGCTCTTGATCCGCCTACACCAGATTACCTAAAACCTTGTCTCCCAGTCCTAGCCTTCTTCCGAGGTTCACGATCAACCTACCTCTCTTTGGCCCGTGCCTCAAATCATAAGGCTGCATCAAGAACATCAGAGTACGTAGAGGTCCTTGTCAATGGTACCGCCCTAAATAAGTACTCCCTAAGGCCATTAGCAAACCGCTTGGCCTTCATAGTATCAGTCATCACCATATGTGGCGCATACTTCGCTAATTGATTAAACTTAGTATCATAATCCAACACTGACATGTCCTTAGTCTGTTTCAGTAACTCAAACTCTCGAGCCTTTGCATCCCGTAGACTCTCAGGCATGAATCGTTCAATAAAAACATTATAAAACTCAGACCATTCTAATGGAGGACTATCCGTTGGCCGGCTCCTCAATAGGGTCTTATACCACTCATAGGCCACTCCCGTCAACTGATAACTAGTCAATTCCAGGGCTCTAACTGGTGAGCATCCGAGAGCCACACATAACCGATCACATATATCCACAAAGTCCTGTGGATCTGAATCAAGCTCAATCCCAGAAAATACCGGTGGCTTATTCCGTCGAAACTCATATAATGTCACTGGGAGATACTGCTCCTGTTGGGCAGGCTGCTATCCCTCAGGGGGATCCTGTGGCTATGGAAGACCTAGAGGAGCCTGGTCCAGTCTCTACTACCTCTGATCTGCTAGTAGATCTATCAGGGTCCTAACCTCCTGACGTATCTCACCAATCTCAATAGCTAACTGTTCTACCCTATCAACTACTGTTGACCCCGTAGCAGATCCAGCGGTCTGGTCTCGTTCTCTAGGTACGGGATTTGGATGTCCCGTCGAGACCTAATTGGGAACCCCGTGTGGTTGTTCCCTCTACTTACCCATATTCTTAGCACCGGGGGCATAGTAACCTGCGAAAGAAAGTTAATCATTAGGTATCTTCATTTATCCAACCCCGAACTATCATCTATAACCGACAAGTAATCCTTTACAAGATGGACACGTGTACAGTTATCGACCTCTAGACAATGCTCTGATACCAACTTTCTCATATCCCAAGTCCGGAAGTATAACCGGCTAGAGACAAGTATATGCCCTTGTCTCCAAACCATTCATCTACCTTACGAAATTTCGGCATGACCCCGCCCAATATGGGGGGTTACCGAACCTGCAAAACATGCATAATAATAATAACAATAATAACACATGACATCCCGGTTAGGACATCCCCAACTACGGAGTAAACGAGATGCCCCGCAGCAAACGCACAAGGTGAACCATAATGTACATATATATACAATGCCAAAAATGTAAACAACAATCTCGGTCCCTGATCGAATAACTGCATGACACATAATACAACATATTTAGACAAAATAATATATGACATCCCTAGGTAACTGTGCATGGCTCCTCCATCAAGCAACGAATCACCTCGTCAAAATGGTATATCATGCTCACCGACTATCGGTCAAGAGCAAGCTGGCGGGGTGGATGAGGGACCTGAAAAAGAAAAATAACTTAAGGGTGATTCATAAAGACCCAGTGAGCAAACGCAGAATTAGTAAAGTCTATGGAAAAGACTCGCAAGTCAAATTAACTAATATCACCTTGATGTTTCTATCCAACATCACAAATAACTATAACATCCGATAGGGTCCGTAGACTCCTACAAACCAGTAGGGCTCGAAAGCTTCCACAAAACCGGTAGGGCACAATGGCAGCCTACAAATTCAAGCATAGCTTAACATTACAGTAAACATACAGCACATAACATTTAAATAAGCATACAAGTAAGGAAAAAATGTGGCATCATAAAGTCGACCACTCATTCGTCAATCCCGGATTATTACATAATCATTACTTGTTCATTCCTTGGACCTTTTTCTCACGTCTTTACGAGAATTCGATACCATAAGGTAGTTCTATGTCATGCACACTACTATTTATCAACTCAAGTGCATTATAGTCCATCACCGATACATTCATACAATCATAGTCAGTATGTCGTAATAAAATCTAACGATCCTACGTCTATCGCTACACGTTTACTCACAGTGCGCTAAGTGGGAGAAATTGGATCCTCGTGCTCCGGAGTTCTTCCAACCACAGACTTAGCTAATCCGCGCTCCTAGTACATAAACAATAATTTTATAAATATTTTATAATTTAGAAACATTCACACTATCCAAATCGTAGCTAATTAGCTACTATCCAAAATTTTACAGCTTAGCTATTTAAGCATTATAATATTTACACCAAGCTGAGGTGGAAATCCAGAGCAATGATCAACTGGAAAGTTGCTCCCCCGAGCCTAGCAAAGCCAATAGTGGCCTCGGATGGTGGTGGAAGTGGCTGCACAAGCCACCATGGTGTATTCATCCAAGCATAGATTTCCATCTCCAAGCCACTTTTTCAATCAACCAACCCAAATAATGGATGTAGAGGTTGATTTAGGACTACCCATGGTGGTGGTTTAAGGTGGTGGCTATGTTGGAAACCACCTAAGGCAAAATGGCCATAAAGAGAAATACATAGTTTCTCTTGGTTTCTTGAAAAACTAATACCAAATAAGTGATCCTCACCTTCTAGATAGTAAGAATATGTATTTTGTTGGTTTGGTGATAAGTAGAAATCAAGATTTCAAGCTTACTAAGCTTTTGGTTATGGAGTTTTCTCACTTGGTTAGGTTTCTCAAGGTTGAAGATGAAACAAACCCTTAATGCCTAAGGAGAATGAGTCTCACGACTGATAAGGGGTTTATGGCATGGATTTTATGGCCATTTTCCAAGCCAAATGACAAAAAACCCCATTTTTTGTCTTTTAGTGCCTAAGCGAGCCCACGTAAAATTTTTATGTTCGGAAGCTCATTTTTCACTTTTTTTGACATAAATATGTTTCAAATATCATTTTACACTAGTACGCAAGTTTTCATAATTTTTTGATATCCCAAGCATCAAATCCAGGCCCCGGACTGTTTACGGGTCAATATTTTGACTTTTTTCGGTTTTAGCTCTGATTCTCATTCTGGTTTCACCAATAGCATTCTAACATCATTTTATGTCTGTATAAATCCATTTATTCACTTAAAACCTTTCCAAGACCTTCCCGCGACTAGTTCCTATTTTCCACTCTTTTAAGGTAATTAAGGGCGTACTCGATTTTCACTTAATTTATGAGTTTTAAAAAAATGTCGAATTTTCAATCTAAGCATCATATTGAGATCCTCTATGATCATGGATTCTATTGGTACAATATTTGAACCAAAAATAAAATTTTGGGTAAAATAACCAAAATACCCCTGGTTCATATTTTACTAGTTTTATGCCGACTAGATTTTCAATAATCCTGATCAATAATATATCACATTTTAACACTATGTGAAGTTAAAATACCAAATTTTACGGGCTTTACGTTGTCCCAATTTCGATTCTTGACTCGTGGTCAATTTAAGGCTGAATCTCTCAAATAGCCGATTAAACCCCTTATTCTAAAAATTATTAATATAACTATAAGACCAGATGGTAGTGTGCTTTGTCTACAAGCATACATAAACTTGATCCACTGTCTATGAATTATTTAAAGAGACCCGAGTCGATCTCTGTCTTACGAGCATCTTACAGATTATCGTTGCAAAATTGCTTGGCATAGCATTGAAGACTGTATAGCCTTCAAATGGAAAGTACAGTCTCTTATAGAGGTCAAGTGGATTGATCCAACGACACTTATTGATAGAAGGCTGGGAAAGGGTAATTAGGAGTGGAGATTTACGGTAATGATGTAGAAAGACTTCGGTCTGATATAATGTAATAGGATTTCACTTTTTCAGTAGCCGGCTCTTATAGCCTTAGGATGCTAGGAAAAATAAAGTGATTGTAAAGATAGTTTTAACCACTGCTCAGATTTTGTAAACATAGTTTATACCATTATGAATGTTGATATGGGAATGAATTGGTTGTGCTTCAAATTTATGAGATGTTGATGATTAAGTTCCTCCGATTCTTATTTCCTCCGTGGTATCTTCCCCTTCCCCTTTGCATTTTGCATCCGATCAATTATTTGTCATACCATACATTCATACATGCATCTTGATAGCATCAGGTCGTATTCATGACAAACACAGTCAGCATGATTTTTCTGTATATGTTCAAGCACTAATTTGCTTATTACATACATAATGTTAGCATTAGGTCGCATTCATAACACACATGGTCAGCGTGAGTTTCTTTGTATATACTCTGTGTCAATCATTCATTGATTACATGCATCATATTTAACATCATGTTGCATTCATAGTGTATATGATCATTCATTGGGAAATACACTGAAATATACATGGTCATTCATTACATATATCCATGCGTTGTTGTTTATTCTTTGCTTGTATCATGTTTGCATCGTGATTGCATTTATTACATACATGGTCAGCATGTCTCCACTGTATATGTCCGTACATCATATTGTTTATGTTTCACTGGCATCAAATTGCATTCATGGCTCATTCATCATGATACGCATTTGAAGGGATAAAATGGAAGTTGGCTTGGCTTTAGGAGTCTTTGAAAGAATTTCCATTTCAAATCATAGGTATAAGAAGTACTGAGTACCTTTTCAATACAAGCTAGAGCTATGGAGAATGAACAAGCTGGCCGAATGGAAAGAATGGAAAGGGCACAGGAAGAATTGCTAGAAAAGTTGGCAAAATCTGAAGCAGAATCTAGAGATCAGATGACTAAATTGATGGAGCTGATGTCCACCGTAATCAAGGAAAACACTGAAAACTTGGCCGCCAGAGAAGGGTTAGAGGCACAAAAGGGTCAGAATGAGGTCGTAATAATGGATGCCCAGAACACAGTTAACCCCATCAATGTTTTAAATTCATATGATCCAGCTGAACAGGCAAAGTTGAAAATGGTTGCAGTAAATGAGGTAGAGTTGGCAGATTTCCAAGGGAAATATCAGTTGCAAGATGAAAGGCTCCGTGCAGTAGAAAATACAGATGTATTCGGGAGTGTAGATGCGAAAGAACGATGCTTGGTCCTCAATTTAGTCATTCCTCCTAAATTCAAGGTCCTTGACTTTGTGAAATATGATGGGACGACTGATCTGTTAGCCCAGATCACTATGTTCTGCCGAAAGATGACAGGTCATATAGATAATGATCAGCTTCTGATCCACTACTTTTAGGATAGCCTCAGCAGGTCCGTAATTAGGTGGTATAGTCAGTTGAGCAAGGATCAGATTCGCTCTTGGAGTGATTTGGCTAGGGCTTTTCTAAACTAGTACAAGCATATGACCGAAATGAAACCTGACCGTCTCACCTTGCAAAATATGGAGAAAAGAGCTACTGAGAGCTTCAAAGAGTATGCTCAGAGATGGAGGAACATGTCCACCCAAATACAACCACCTTTGACATAAAAGGAAATCACCGTCCTTTTATGAGTACACTACGGGCCCTATACTATGATAGACTCGTCAGCAATGCCTCGAAGAATTTTGCGGATATGGTAATCTCAGGGGAGATGATTGAGAATGCTATCAAGAATGGGAAACTTGAAGGAGAAGGAACATCTAATGCCGAGAGAAATAAGGCACCTAGAAAGAAAGAGGAAGATGTCCAAGCTATGGGAGATTTCATCCCATATTCCCAATTTCCCTCATACCAATCATGTTACCCTACTGAGGTATCTCCAAGCCTTTATCCTTACCTACTAGTCCAAGCATCTAATACTATATCAGTCCTCACAACAAGGCCTGCTTCCAAAAATATGGAAATGATCAAATTGGATAAAATTGAAGGTTCAGTTTGAGAAATAATCAATAAATGGAGATATTTAAAGATCCAATTCGGAGAATAAAATGAGAAGTCAATTGGAAAAGGAAGGACAAAATTGAATAAATTGGAAGTTTCAATTTTGGGAAAAAGTATGGAAATGATCAAATTGGATGAAATTGAAGGTTCAATTTGTGAAATAATAAATAAAGACATGGATTCAAGGAGCTCAATTACAATGAGAGTGAAGTTACAAGGGCTAATTTGAAGATGAATTGGAAATCCCAAGGATTAAATTGAATAAATTGAAAGTTCAATTTAAAAGAAAATGAATGTGGGAAACGATTTGGAGAGATCAATTTCAAGGAGAATAGGAGATGAATCAATTTTAAGAAGAAATTAAAAAATTGAGGGACTAAATTGCACAAGTTAAAAGTTTGGATTTGTAGAGAATGATCCAATTGAAGAGAAAATTAATTTGGGAATAATGGAGAGATAAATAAGAAATAAATGAAAGTTGGAGGAAAGGAATGGAAATAACTCAAGGTAAATATGTAGTAAAATGGAGAACTGAGGACATTTTAGAGAAAACTCAAGGTGGCTTGTTTGTAAATAAATGAATGAGTAGGATAGAGAGAGGGGACAAGAGTACATGACATGGCATTTTGGTCCAATAAGAATGAAACTAGGTCCTAAAGAATAGGAAAAAATGGTCATGTGGAAGAAAGGACTAAAGGGGGGACCATTTGAGAAATAAAAAAAACTTGACCAAGGCCATTTTACAAAGGGTATTCGGCCAACAAAAGGAAAAACAAAAGGGCATCCCTCATTCACCATAGACCATTCGGCTATTACCCATTTAGGAGGAGAAAAGGTTCCAAAAAAAATCCTAAGGAGAAAAGGAAAGGAATAAAGGAAATGAGGGAAAAAAATGAAGGTTTATGGTTTTTGCTCTTGAAAGCTTACTAAGGTAGCTTGCTTTCCTTCATCTTTTTCATTACTATTTTCTACATATTTTCAAGTAAAACTCATTTCCTCCATTTTCTTTACAAAAAAGGTTTGTAAAACTCATTTCCTCCATTTTCCCTCCATGGCCGAAACTAGTAGGCTTCATTGTGATTTTGTTGCTTCTTGTTTATTTCTTGCTATTTTATGTGGGATGGTCTATTGTGGTAGGATAGATATTTTACCTTTGTTTTCCTTTAAAAAACTAAATAAATAAATAGGTTTTTGAGCTTGATTATCTTGGTTTTCACTAAGTGATGGGTAGGCCGGATCTAGTATCCAAAGGGCCAACCTTTGTTTTCTTGTTTGTTTACATTTTCTTATATATTTTCATTTTCATATGCATACCTTGTTGCATATTGTCTATTGTGTGTTACACATTGTTAATTTCTCTTTAAAAAATGATTTTGAGCTTGATAATCTTGGTTTCTACCAAGTGATGGTTATATTGAATTTACATCCAAGGGGCTAGCCTTGAGCCAATCATTTTTACTTGCTGTAAATCATGTTTTCAAACCATTTTCAGCATGATTTTTGTTAAGATCAACCAGTGACCTATAGCCAAAATTTATTTTTCAAACTAGTTGGAAAAAACAATGTTTTAAAGGTTGGACTTGCTGATTTTGGGCAATATTTTTCCTATGCATTTTTTGTCCAAATAAAAAACTGTTTCAACCTCATGTACTTTACCATTAGCTAAACCTAAGTTCATTTTTTTCAGATTTTTTTTGAACTTTTTTAAGGGGTCAAAAAAATAGTTTAGTAAAATCGGGTTTTTGGAGTCAAAACAAGCTTTAAAACTAGCAAAGGTTTCGATTTTTTACACCAAGAGGGAGGGGCTGGCCGAAACTTGTATTTACTGTTTAGAGGTTGTTTTCATGGTATTTTAAAGTCTAAAAAAGGGTTTTAAGAAAATCGGGTCAAGGGAAGGTAAAACGAGCTTCAAAATCGAGCAAAAACTTGGGTTTTTACACTTTTCGACCATCTTGGCTTTTCTTTCAAAAATTGCATCATTTTTAACTTGTTTTGGCTTTCAAAATGTTTGCATCGAGACTTGTTTAGAGGTATTCGGATGTCAAACAATGGCATCCAGATGTCCCCTTAATTTGAGCAAAAATCCGTGCCCGAAATCTTTCAATTTTGAAGTCCAATTTAAGTTTCTTTCAAAAGTAGTCAGACATCTTTTTAGGTGTTCAGATATCCTCTCTTCAAGAGAGAAACACATTCCGTTTTTCGTGCCTTTCATATTTAAAAGTGTTTTTTTATTTAGCATAAAGACGTGCCTTTTCGGTTTCATAAGTATTTGGCGCGAATTATTTCTCAATCTCCGTCAGGTTGCTGGGGAGGCTAGGAAATCATTCAACGCCATGTTTATGCAATCATAAAGTAATATTTTTTTTTACTCGGAATTATATAAATGTCACATGAAAGAATTATTTTCCAAGCTTTGCCAGGGAGTACGGTAATATTTTTCCGACATCTCGCACCCTAAAAAATAAAAAGTCCCATCGCGAGATATTACTCGTTAAGTGTGACATTGGGAAAACAGAGGAAAAGATGACTTAATTCCTCTTGAAATAAAATGAGGGTTTGAAAACAATCTCGAAAAAGAAATGGAGTCGCCACCAATCTTTTTTTGCTAGGTGTGATCGGCCACCTATTAAAATCAATTTTATAAAACATTTTAAAATTAATTAAAACATTTTAAAAACCAATTTCGAAGTCTGCGCTTTTAAACCAGAGAAATCAAAGAAGCGAGTTCGGGAGTCGGTTACGTGTGGGGAAGGATTAGCACCCCCACAACGCCTGTATAAAATGGTACCTTATTAATCATGTGTTATCTCGAGTCTCGAGAAAAGTCAGTTTTGAAATTGGTATTTTAAAATAATTCCCATTTTAATGAAAAATAATCCCATTTTTAGTTGAAAAAGATCCGGAATTTATTAACTCAAAATTTTCCTATATTCCCTGGCAAACCCAACAAAACATAGAATTTTTTATTTATTTAGGAAACCTCGAATCACTCTCGTTTTTGAAAGAAATATATTCCGTTGCTAATTGTAGACACCTAATTTTGTCCGGGTTTTTAAAACCAATTTTGATTTGTCCCCCTCTCGGGTTTAATATTTTTGTAAAAGTCACGGTCGCGATTTTAGATTTTTTTTAAAATGTTCTAAATTATATATATCTTTTTTAGCTTTAATTGTTCAAATAAAATCGGACCGTAAAATTACCAATTTTAAAATTTAATTTAAACCCGAGGTGAAAAAGTAATCTTGAGCATTATTAGATTTTTAAAATAATTTTTTTTTAATTGAAAATATTTGAAAAAAACAAAAAAAAAAGAAAAGAAAAACTTGAAAAAATAAAAGAAGGGCAATTTAGACATTACCCATTTTTTTTAGGTTAGAAATGGAAGTATAAATGGGTCATTTGCATTGATTGCTGAGGGGGGAGAAAAAAAAAATGAGGGGAACGGCGGCTAAAAAAAAAAAGAAGAGAGCTTTGTTCTTTTTTTCATGGGGGGGCTATGAGCTGAGAGAAAAGGCAAGATGCTTTTTATTTTTAATATTTTAGTAAATTAATGGTCCAAATCTGACAACCCAACCATGAAGAAGAAGCTCGATACCCGTTTCCCAGCTGCTCGTATTAAAAGGAGTATGCAAGCTGATGAAGATGTTTTCCTAAAGGAGCAAAGACCATGAATTCATTGCATTTTTTTGGCCTGCCACGGTGGTTTACAAAGCTTATTGTCGAATTTGGGATCAGTATTCAGCTACCATGGAGTTGTTGCAAACCTTAAATACTCTCTCAACAATGGAGATCTTAGTGGAGAAGATCGAGGGCATCAAGGACGCCGACTACTTCTACGACGCCTACATTGTCTACGTTGAAAACCACCGCATCCTCACCATCGTCATCTACTGCGAGATCACCACCGCCAAATGAATCAAAGACGCCATAAAAGCTCACAACTCCAAGTCCCTCCCCAACACCGTCATCCTCGGCCTCTCCATCGAACGCAAATGCGACGACTACTCCCGTTACGGCCTCTTCGACACTCCCTACCAGCTCTTCCACCTCTGCATCGGCTCCCATTGCCTCCTCTACTACCTAGATAAACCCCGACGAGCTCAGCCGAATACGAGTTCGAGTCCGAAGGAAATGAAAGAAACATGGCCCCCATCGAGTTAGGACCGAGTTGACTCAATGACTCATCCGTTGGTTCATCCAATATTGGACGCTCCTCATATTCCTTCCAGCCGCTGTGCTGCTCATTTTCGAGGCCACCAAGATTTGTAGAAAACCCAGTTTGGTCGTCAACTCGGAAGTTAATGAAGTAAAAAAACCAGTTTGTGCTCCAACTCATATTATTTCGACCATCTCAGATGACAGGGGTGAGGAGCCATGCTATGCTGGTGTGCCCATTTCTTCCATTGCTGAGCAAGGTTATGGTGTCAGTGACGTCATTTTTCTCTTGTGGTTCAAACGTAGCCTTCCCGATACTGTACTCATTTTATCGAGATATGCATCATGCTCTGTGCCGACCATGGTCCCTGTGTCTCTGGTGCTCACAACACTATAGTGACTGCAAGAGCTGGGAAGGACCTTGTTTCCAGCCTTGTTTCAGAAGACATGACAACTGCTGCTAGACCCACATGGCAACCTGCCAAAGGCGGGAATGAACAAGGTGGCACTCGGATTTTTGGCCCGTCTCAGAAGTACTCGTCGAGGGACCTTGCTTCTCGTACTAATCTAAAGCCTAGAAAGGATGGGCAGGACACGCAAGATGAGTTGCAGAAGAGAAACCTCCGTGATGAGCTTGAAGAGGGTGAACAGAGACATTTCTCATCGAAGGATAAGTCCTATAATGATGACAGAGATCGTCGGAAGGGAAACCATCTTCTTTTGAAGGGGTTTCTAAGGAGGCAGACTGTACTTTTTGCTACTTTTAAAGACCAATCTCAGTATATTGAGATCAAACCTGATGATTCAGAACTGTTAACTGACCATCCTGGTCCTGAAGATATCTCTCCAGTTGGCCTATCATCTATTCATTTTGAGGGAACTGATGGAAGACCAGGTTTCATTTCATTTTACAATCGCCCATACAAAAGAGACGATGAAGTCATTTCTAATATGCAGAGAAATCAGAGCAGCTTGCTATGGTTTATTGCTCCTGCTGTCCTTGTGGCATCTTTCTTTCATTTTCCCTTCTCTTTATTTACGTAGGATACTTTCAACCATATTCGAGGACTCCTTACTGACAGATTTTCTCATATTGTTCTTCACGGAAGCACTTTTCTCTCTTTTGTACTCATTGGTTCTTTACTTCTGACTAAATTGTAGAGAGAGAAATTCAATTCTTAAAGATCGAACCCATTTTTTTTGGGTGTTTCTCTTCAAGTCTCCGATCGATTTTTCTCGGGAAAAAGAAAGAGGAAGAAAGTATGGAAATGGCAGCAAATGTGTCAGCTTTTTTCTTAAGATGCTGACTGAAACCAAACGAAACAATTTCATAAACAAATACTGCAAAAATTTCTTTTGAGGGTTTCCCAACTGATTTTTGAAGACTTTGAGGATAAGGGAAATGAGGGTTGTAAGGGTTCTAGCGAGGTGTGTTTTGGATGGTAATGAGAGAGAGCTATGTGGGTTTTTGAGGATTTGAGTGAAGCTTAGAGTGGTAGAATTGTAAATTTGAGGTTGTGGGGTGAAAAGCTGGGATCTATTTTCTGGGCTTTCAAAGGGCTGGTTTGATGAATGTGTGTACTGTAAGTTCAAAATATTTATGCAATTGTTGTGTTAAAGGATTTTTGAAGTGGTTTAAGCTTTGTATTTATGAAGAATGTGATATTTTACTGGATTTTATTAGTGGATTTTGATCATTTTGAGGGTTGAATAAGCAATATTGGGAATTAAAGAGCTGGCAAAGTGAGAACTTAGGACTGCTTTGAGGTAAAAAAAAGCTGAGATCTCGACAATTAGTGTTTATTTGTGAGATTTCTTAATCTATGTCCGGTGCTCTGAGATTGAGGTCGATGAATGTGGCCGATTCTGAGGCAAGGCTCGTACTGGGACCTGCAGGGAACAAGGCGGGTTCATTGAGTGCAAGAAAACCAGCTTCAAAGCCTTTGAGAAAGGTTGAAAAGTCTCCAGTTGAGGTCACTGTAGCAGAGGAGAAAAAAAAAAGCCCTTCCATCATCAACTGTTAATTCACTTTCGCCAAAAACACATTCTGTTAGTGTTCCTTCAGTGCTCCGTCGCCATGAGCAGTTATTACATTCTAATTTATCGCTAAATGCTTCGTGTTCATCGGATGCTTCCACGGATTCATTTCACAGTCGAGCATCTACTGGTAGGTTAATTCGGTCAAATAGTGTAGGAAGTAGGAGGAAGCCATACCCATCAAAGCCGAGAAGCGATGTTTCTGATGGTGGTTTGGATTCGCCACCTGATTGTTCACATCAGAAAAAAAGACGTGCGTGGGTGACACCAAATACAGATTCAAGTTATGCTGCTTTCCATGATGAAGAATGGGGAGTTCCTGTACATGATGACAAGAAATTGTTTGAGCTGCTTGTACTTTCGGGTGCATTATCTGAACTTACATGGCCTGCTATCCTAAGCAAAAGGCACATATTTAGGGAAGTTTTTGTGGATTTTGATCCTGTTGCTTGTATCAAAATTGAATGAGGAGAAGTTAATAGCAGTTGGTAGCATGGCCAGTTCTTTGTTCTCAGAATTAAAGCTGCGAGCTATTATTGAGAATGCTCGCCAACTATCTAAGCAGGTTATAGATGAGTTCGGGTCATTCGATAAGAATATTTGGAGTTTTGTGAACCACAAGCCTATAGTTAGCAGATTCAGATATCCTCGCCAGGTTCCAGTTAAAACTCCAAAAGCAGTCAGCACAAATGGACATGACGATAGAGATGATGTCAGAAGCTATTGATGAAACATTAAATAAAGATGAGGCGGAAGAGGAAACAGAGGAGCTCACGAACCAGGTGCTTGATGAGATTGGTGGATATTGCTTCTCAGTTATCTTCAGTTCCAAGGGGTCGGATTGCATCAACGAATACTGCTCCCAAGGTTAATGCTAGTGAGATGGAAAGATGTAAGAAAGTGTTTTAGCATGTTAATATGGAGGCTGTAGCTTAAGGTGCTTTGAGAGGTAGTTTCTTTCCTTTTCTTTTATGTTCATTGTGCTTGTTGTTGCTTGATATCCCTTGCTTGATTGCTTGTGGTAGGATAGATCCCCCTATTTGTTTCTCCATGTTCATGCATCTCATATCATGCCACTTGAATAATGACTTGAGCCAATTAATGGTTCAAAGTCATGCTCTCTTGAGCACACTTGTGGAAAATTAAGTTTGTCAAATTGATTATTCTACCTTTGTGATTTTTTTTACTTAGCCAATTTTTATCTAACTTTCAAAAAGTCCTAGCTATTGCTTTCAAGTCATTTTATGAGTTTCAAATATTTTTATTTTTATTTTTAAATGATTTTATCAAAGACAAAAAAAATGTGTTGGCAAAGCAGTTTTTTTTCCACCCAAAACTCGTACATCTCCGATTTTTCTGGGAATTCATCTTTGATCAGAAAATTAAGCCAATTTTTTCTCATGTAGTTTTATATGTCCTGAGTCTCCAGTATTTTTTTTAGAATTTTTGGAATTTTTAAAAATAGGGTAAAAAATCGTGGATTAAAACTGGACAGTGGAGTCAGAATTGAATTTAAAGAAAAACAAAGCAGCTTTTTCTCCTCCAAAAACTCGTACATCTCTGATTTTTCTGGGAATTCATCTTTGATTCGAAAATTAAGCCGATTTTTTTTCGTGTAGTTTTACATGTTCTGAGTTTCCAGTATTTTTTTTAGAATTTTTGGAATTTTTAAAAATAGGATAAAAATTCGTGGATTAAAACTGGACAGTGGAGTCAGAATTGAATTTAAAAAAAAAACAATTTTCTGTTTTGGTTAATTTACTTAGAGTGGGCTGATTAGAAGGGTTAGCTACTGACTTAGGGTAATTTCTAAGCCTTTTCAAACTCTAAAAATGGTTTTTCAAGTCCCGGGTTAAGGGTAGTCAAGTCCGGATTTTTTAAACTTAGGAAATTAGAGCCATTTTAAAGAAATTAGCCCAGTTTTTATTTTTAATTCAAGCTTTTCAAAATTGTTTTCAAACAATCACAAAGTATTTTGGTTTTAGAATATTTAATTTGACATATTTTCCTAAGGTAGCCGGATATCTTTTTAGATATACGGATTTCCTTAATTAAAGGAAAAAAATACATTTCATGCATTGCATTTTTATATTCATGCATTTTATATAATATGTGATTCTTGCTATAATAATTTCTATGATATTGTTGTTATTTTGATTTATTTTTTTTGATGTTACATGGTTTATTATATGGTTTCGAATATTTCATGATATCCTACGCTTTTATTTAGTTATCTTTATTTAGCATATACGTATTCATTTATTTTAAATGTTTTCAAAAGATAATGGTTTTCAATAAAAATAAAGATATTCCCGAGTTAAAATAATTCATGAGTTCTCTACCGGGTTTGCTGGAGGGAATATCATCAATTATCATTAATAAAGGAATATCTTTCTTTCAAAAAAGAGAATGATTCGGAAAGTTTTCCAAAACTAATAAAATTTTCTATATTTTGCCACGTTTGTTGGGGAATATAGGAAAATTTTGAATTAATAAATTCTGGATCATTTTCAATAAAAAAAAATGAAATTATTTTTCTTTAAATTGGGAATTAACTTGAAATACTAAATTTAAAACCAACTTTTTACCGAGACTTGAGATAACACACGATTAATAAGGTACCGATTTATACGGGCGTTATGGGGGTGCTAATCCTTCCCCACACGTAACCGACTCCCGAACCCGCTTCTTTGATTTCTCTGGTTTAAAACGCAGACTTGAAATTGGTTTTTAAAATGTTTTAATTAATTTTTAAAATATTTTATAAAACCGGTTTTAATAGGTGGCCGATCACACCTAGCTAAAAAAGATTGGTGGCGACTCCATGTCTTTTTTAAGGTCATTTTCAAAACCTTCACTTTTCTAGAGGAATTAAGACGACTTTTCCTCGATTTTTTTAATGTCACGCTTAACGAATAATAAAGTCTTGCGATGAGACGTCGTTATTTTTTAGGTTGTGACAGCTTGGCGACTCCGCTGGGGACTATTAGAGAGTCAGGCCTAGAATTAGTCGTGTGTTATCAAAGTCTCGGTTTTGTTGGTTTAATTGGTATTTAATTTTAATTCTTACATTTTTTAATAAGGAGAATTTTGAAAATAATAAAATATTTTTAAATATGTTCACTCTCATGTGCATGCATTTTATTATTGTTCTCTAGTTATTTAAGGTTGTATATTATAATTGCTTGTCGGTTAAAGCGTTACACTATTCTTGAATGTTTTAATTGCTAGGGCATTTAGAATAAGGTTTGTAGAATAGGTAGTGAAAGGTTTGATATTCCTCCACACACACTACACGTGGATTTGCATAACATGAATCCTCTACCCGGGTTCCGTCCTTTTAAGTGGGAGTAAAGTAACTACGCCTTCGTGATTGATCCTCCGTATGGGCTAGTGAAACACTTTCGGAGTATAAAGTACCTAGTGCCTTCGTGATGATCCTCCGCATGGGCATAGAAAAATATACTCTAACGAATTGAACCCGCTTTTATCGGGGTGCCTTACTAGCCTTCACCGGCGACAGTGAGGAACAATTCGGAGCCTTAGAACCGATTCACCCTCATATAGTGAACCTAGGCGAAGCCATGCCAAATTTCCGTTAGACATACCGAAAATAGGAACACATGGAGGGACATTTCTAAACTTTTTGTTACCTATTTTACACTCCGAATAAGTGTGGTAGATCGGGCAACGATGTACGTACATCGCCCGTAATAAATGTGATACTCCGCCTCGAAGGCATCGTGATGCCTAAATAAGCAGATATTGCTGGGGCAGATGTTCATTAGCTGTTTTTTTTTTTTTAAAAAAAAAATCATTTTTCAAGCATTTTTGCATGTTGCACATTTCATGCATGTGTGAATGGAGTATGTACATTTTTTGTTGTATTATTGATCTCATTCTTTGCAATAAACAGTTGGTAATTTAATTTGATGATTTCATAAAACCGGTAGTGTCACATGAACATTTGCATATTGTACCATAGTAAGATCCACCCTGAAATTCTTTTGAAAATGATGTGATTGGTTTATCAAAAAAAAAAAAAATCGTAAGTGTGGAGGCAAATCTTGCATAATGAGATTGTTGAATAATCAAGATTTAGGTCCCACCAATTTCGTATAATCATTGATTTCTTTGTATATACCTTTGTGTTAATTCATTCATTTTTTGCATGTATCATTTTGATATCATAGCATGCATGGTCCTTCATTTGTATATACTTATGTATCAATTTATTCTTTCTTTACATGCATCATGTTAGCATCAAGTTGCATTCATGCATTCATAGTCAGCATGATTTTTCTGTATATATATCCATATATCAATTTATTCTTTCTTTGCATGCATCATGTTTGGCATCAGGTTGCATTCATGGCATACATAGTCATCATGATATGCTCATACATTAATTTGTCATATTGGCATCAGGTTGCATTCGTGACATACATGGTCAGCATGATTTTCTTTGTATATACTCTGTGTCAATCATTTATTCTTCACATGCATCATAATTGACATTCTATGGCATTCATAGTGTATATGATCATTCATTGGGAAATGCATTTGGAACATACATGGTCATTCATTACATATATTCATGCATTGATTTTTTTTTTTTTTTTTTTTATTCTTTAAATGTATCATGTTGGCATCGTGTTGCATTTATAACATACATGGTCAACATGTTTCCACTGTATATGACCACACATAATTTTGTTTATCCTTCACATGCATCAAATTGCACTCATGACATTCATAGTTCATTCATCATGAAACACATTAATAAGATGAAATAGAAATTGGCTTAGCTTTGAAAAGTTTTCTTCGTCAGCTAAAAGCTATGACCCCAACAGCAAGTGCGAGTATCATATTGGGGCAATTGGGCATTCGACTCAAAAAAAAAAAACTGAAGGAAAGAATTGAGGGTCTTGTCCACGATGGCATTTGGATTCCAGAGCTTATCGAACATTGGAAATCTGTTTTACCATAAATTGATTTCCTCTTGAAGAATTTTGAAGATAAGATTTGTTATCTTTGAAAGCATGTCAGTAGGAGCATTCTGATGCATATTTTTCTATACACTTTGATGATGAAAGCTCTTGTCTCATGATGACATCTACATGAAATAAATAAATTTTGAATTTAAATATTTTGTGTTCATTTTATTTTAGCAATAAATTTGAAATTGCAAAAAAAAAAAAAAAAAAAAAAAAAAAAATGAAACTTTGAGAAAATTTGTGGTACACAATAAATAAGTGGTTTTCACATGAAATAATGAACAATCTTGAGAATATTGATGATCATTGTTAGAAATGACCCAATACCTTCAGCCTTATCTTTTAGGCTTTCCTAAGCCTAAATCTTTTGAACCGAGACCACTTGAAAGACCTAATGCTCCAAGGAATATGAATGATTTGACTTCATAAAACCATTGTCATCACAGAATAAGCAAAGATATAGATCCTAGTCTAGGCTATGAACAAAGGAACAAACTTTTCGAAATTTTTCAAATTCCTTGAAAATCAAACAAATGAGACATTCTTTCAAGAATCCAGATTTTGAAAATTTGGTGTGTGTCAAGATTGTGCTAAAACCATTCATGACCTTTTCCAATAACCACAAAACACTAATTACCCAGACATCATTTCATGTTTGACACCCTGGGGCACAATGATTAAAATAGATTATCCTTTGTCCCAGAGAAAACCCGTTTTTTGGGTCATATTTTTCCTTGTCTCTTCAAAGAACTCAGATTGGAAACTCTGCCTTTTCAAAATAGACCTAGACCTGCTATGTTCCTTGTTGATACAAATTCTCATTGGTTAATCAAATTGGGACATCATATGTGGAGATAATGGATACATGGTGAATAAGGATGGACTAAATGCATGAATCATTGGGGCATGCGACGAAAAAACAAAAAAAAAAAAGAAGAAAAAGAAAAAGAAAAATTGTGATATCATGCATATGAGAATTCGGATGACTCCAAAGTGCAAAATGAAATTCTGAATATCTATTTCCCCTGGGGATTGCTTTTCAATGTGAATATTTGTTCTTGACATGAGAAATGGCCATCTTTCATATCCCTTTCGCAGAGAAAGAAATTATCCATAGTCACCCCTTTTGAGCCAAAAGAATTCTTTATTCTTTGAACCCTGATCAAGGATTACCCTCTACACTGGGGGGCAAATGCGAGGAAAGATCTTTTCAAAGATCATTGAGAAATGAGTGATAGCTCAAGGACAGACACAAAGCAAATGGAGCCCCGAATAAATACGGGCTCACTCTGTCAAAGAAAAAGAAGAGAAAAAGATGGTGAAATGAAAGCCAAGAAAAACAAAAGAAAAACACAATAAAAAAGAAAATAAAATGTGTGAAAGACATGGCAAATGGAAAGCCAAAAGCAAGTAAGAAAAAGAGCAAAGTCAAAAGGAAAGAAATGTCCAAGAAGGGACAAATGCTTCAAAGAGAATCCTCCTCAAGAAATGATCCTTGATCTGATTACCCTCAAACACATATTTTGGGCCTATTTATCCTTTCTTTATGAACCCTAAGCCATGGCCTACGTTACGTGCTTTAAAAGTCCATTTTGATCAAGCATGAATATTTAATTTGAAAGGTTTTTCCTCAAATTTTATCCCATTTCATCGAATTATCATTTCACTAAGGAAGAATTTAGAATTCTCAAGTGCATGGTAAAACAATGAACGAAAAAAAAAATGGAAAGAATGGGACTCTAGGGCGAAAACCCAAAAATGGGCGGTCTAGAGTAAATTTGGAAATTTTCGATGCCATCTATGATAGTGCTGATACCCCAAAAGAAAAGATCTTATTAAAGGAGTGGCCATCGAGGAACATCTAAGAATTCCTGAACCCCCCAAATTGTCAGTTCTCATTCAGAGGATTGTCTTCAAAAACTGAAACTTTTTTCCTCCAAAATCAACTTTCCAGTTTAAACATCCCGATCAATCTTGACACTTGTCAAAATGCCTTGATATGGAAACTAAAAGAATGTTGAATTTGTTTGGTTCTCAATGAATTCATGATTTATAAAAACTGTTCCATTTGTGAGCCTAGAAGGGATATACATTTTTGTCATGAAGTTTTCATGGAAAAGCCAGAATCTTGTTATACCAAGCCTTGCCAATCCCAGTTGAAAAAACAGATTGATACTTAGAGAAATTTCTAACAATGATCATCAGTCTTCAAAAGATTTGTACATCACACATTGTGGGGTTAATATTTTTTGTTCAGAAGTTTTCAAAATGCGAAAACAAATAAAGAGATTTTTTTGAAATACCCATTTTGATGTTGGCATGAGACAAGGATTTTTCTAACTCAAAGGTGTAGAACTGCCAGGATGGGTCTTGACTTCCAGATATAAGAAGAAATAGAACCCGGTTCAGATCTCTGTTGATGAAAGTTTGAAAACTGTTGGGGCAAAGAGAATAGCCAAAATGAATTGAAGATATACTCTGATTTGAAGAGGAAAAATGAATTTGAAAAGCTAAGCCAAAGTCTAGAAAAACAACCGGGGGCACTTGCATCACTCATGAGCACTCATCTCTTTATCGAGCTTTTGCATCTGCACAGTGTCGGCAAGCATTTGCATCGTTCATGGGTATTTGCATTGGCATTATTCCATAAGCATCTGCATTTTACTTTACATTTACATTCTTCATGGAATTCGCATTTGTGTCATCTCAAGCAATTGCATCATTTCTAGAATCATTGCATTTTCATAAATGTGTGGTAATTGTAGTTACACCATTCATAAACCAGTTATATGAACACAATTAGTAGGGACATCTGTATCATGAAACATGTGCATCAATCCAGGTCATTTGCATTTGCACTAAGAAATATTCTACATTTGCACATTGAAGCATGAGCACCTTGTTAAAAGACATGTGCATCTGCATCATTTCTCAAAGCTTCTGGTGGGGATATCCAGAATTTTACAGTTTTAAAAAGTGAACAAGTCTTCGGTGGTGATAGCTGAAGCCTCTGGTGGAGATATCCAGGGTTTTATAATTTTGAAAAATGAGAAATCTTCTTTTGGAGGAGTTACCCAGAATGTTATTCAACATGTGCATCTACATCAAGAAGCATTTGCATCAATCTAAGTTAGTTGAATCTGCATCAAGAAAGTTTGCATCAAATCAAGTCATTTACATTTGCATCAAAGACATTTGCACCGATCTACTCATTTTCATCTACATCAAGAAGCGTTTGCATCAACTAAAGACATTTGCATTTGCATCATGAAACATTTGCATCATCTCTTAAAGCTGTCAGGTATAATCGAACTCGTTTTGCTTCTGAAATGAGTCGAGCCCCGAGATCATTGTCGAGGTACTCTTTTTTTTATTATTATAAAAAAAGTCTCCGGTGGAGATATCCAGAGTTTTAAAATCCTTTGAAAAGGTAGAAAGTTTTCGGTGGTGATAGCTGAAGCTTCTGGAGGTGATACCCAGAATTTTTTTTACAGTTTTAAAAATGAGCAAGACTTTGGTGGTGATAGCCGAAGCTTCTGGAGGTGATACCCAGAATTTTTTTTACAGTTTTCAAAATGAGCAAGACTTTGGTGGTGATAGCCAAAGCTTCTGGTGGGGATATCCAGAATTTTTCAGTTTTCAAAATGAGCAAGACTTTGGTGGTGATAGCCGAAGCTTTTGGAGGAGATATCCAGAATTTTAAACATAGCTAAGAACAAGACAGTTTAAGGCCCCGAGACCATCGTCGAGGTCATTTCCTTTCTTGCAAGTCAAATTCGTTTTCTTAAGACGAATCGAGCTTTGTTTTAAATCGAATTCATTCTGTTTTATCAAATGAGTCGAGCCTCGAGACGACCGTCGAGGTATTTCCTTTTGTTTTAAATCTGATTCATTCTGTTTTAGCAAATGAGTCGAGCCTTGAGACCGTCGTCAAGGTATTTCCTTTTGTTTTAAATCGAATTCATTCTGTTTTATCAAATGAGTCGAGCCTCGAGACCACCGTCGAGGTATTTCCTTTTGTTTTAAATCTGATTCATTCTGTTTTAGCAAATGAGTCGAGCCTTGAGACCGTCGTCAAGGTATTTCCTTTTGTTTTAAATCGAATTCATTCTGTTTTATCAAATGAGTCGAGCCTCGAGACCACCGTCGAGGTATTTCCTTTTGTTTTAAATCGAATTCATTCTGTTTTATCAAATGAGTCGAGCCTTGAGACCGCCGTCAAGGTATTTCCTTTTGTTTTGAATCGAATTCATTCTGTTTTATCAAATGAGTCGAGCCTCGAGACCACTGTCGAGGTATTTCCTTTTGTTTTAAATCGAATTCATTCTGTTTTATCAAATGAGTCGAGCCTCGAGACGACCGTCGAGGTATTTCCTTTTGTTTTAAATCGAATTCATTCTGTTTTATCAAATGAATCGAGCCTCGAGACCACCGTCGAGGTATTTCCTTTTGTTTTAAATCGAATTCATTCTGTTTTATCAAATGAGTCGAGCCTTGGGACCGCCGTCAAGGTATTTTTTTTATTTTAAATCGAATTCATTCTGTTTTATCAAATGAGTCGAGCCTTGAGACCACCGTCGAGGTATTTCCTTTTGTTTTAAATCGAATTCATTCTGTTTTATCAAATGAGTCGAGCCTTGAGACCGCCGTCGAGGTATTTCCTTTTGTTTTAAATCGAATTCATTCTGTTTTATCAAATGAGTCGAGCCTCGAGACCACTGTCGAGGTATTTCCTTTTGTTTTAAATCGAATTCATTCTGTTTTATCAAATGAGTCGAGCCTTGAGACCACCGTCGAGGTATTTCCTTTTGTTTTAAATCGAATTCATTCTGTTTTATCAAATGAGTCGAGCCTCGAGACGACCGTCGAGGTATTTCCTTTTGTTTTAAATCGAATTCATTCTGTTTTATCAAATGAGTCGAGCCTTGAGACCATCGTCAAGGTATAGCCTTTTGTTTTAAATCGAATTCATTCTGTTTTATCAAATGAGTCGAGCCTTTAGACCACCGTCGAGGTATTTCCTTTTGTTTTAAATCGAATTCATTTTGTTTTATCAAATGAGTCGAGCCTCGAGACCACCGTCGAGGTATTTCCTTTTGTTTTAAATCGAATTCATTCTGTTTTATCAAATGAGTCGAGCCTCGAGACCACCGTCGAGGTATTTCCTTTTGTTTTAAATCGAATTCATTCTGTTTTATCAAATGAGTCGAGCCTTGAGACCACCGTCAAGGTATTTCCTTTTGTTTTAAATCGAATTCATTCTGTTTCGTCAAATGAGTCGAGCCTTGAGACCATCGTCGAGGTAGTTCTTTTGGTTTTAAATCGAATTCATTCTGTTTCGTCAAATGAGTCGAGCCTTGAGACCATCGTCGAGGTATTTCCTTTTGTTTTAAATCGAATTCATTCTGTTTTATCAAATGAGTCGAGCCTTGAGACCATCGTCGAGGTAGTTCTTTTTGTTTTAAATCGAGCTCATTCTGTTTCGTCAAATGAGTCGAGCCTTGAGACCATCGTCGAGGTAGTTCTTTTATTTTAAATCGAATTCATTCTGTTTCGTCAAATGAGTCGAGCCTTGAGACCACCGTCAAGGTATTTCCTTTTGTTTTAAATCGAATTCATTCTGTTTTATCGAATGAGTCGAGCCTTGAGACCGCCGTCAAGGTATTTCATTTTGTTTTAAATCGAATTCATTCTGTTTTATCAAATGAGTCGAGCCTTGAGACCGCCGTCAAGGTTTTTCCTTTTGTTTTAAATCGAATTCATTCTGTTTTATCAAATGAGTCGAGCCTTGAGACCGCCGTCAAGGTATTTCCTATTGTTTTAAATCGAATTCATTCTGTTTTATCAAATGAGTCGAGCCTCGAGACCACCGTCGAGGTATTTCCTTTTGTTTTAAATCGAATTCATTCTGTTTTATCAAATGAGTCGAGCCTCGAGACCACCGTCGAGGTATTTCCTTTTGTTTTAAATCGAATTCATTCTGTTTTATCAAATGAGTCAAGCCTTGAGACCGCCGTCAAGGTATTTCTTTTGTTTTAAATCGAATTCATTCTGTTTTATCAAATGAGTCAAGCCTTGAGACCGCCGTCAAGGTATTTCTTTTGTTTTAAATCGAATTCATTCTGTTTTATCAAATGAGTCGAGCCTTGAGACCACCGTCGAGGTATTTCCTTTTGTTTTAAATCGAATTCATTCTGTTTTATCAAATGAGTCGAACCCTGAGACCGTCATCAAAGACCTTCGGACACCAGTTTTTTCAAAGACCTCCGGGCACCATTTTTAAAGACCTTCGGGCACCAGTTTTTTAAGACCTCCGGGCACAATTTTAAAGACCTTCGGGCATAAATTTTTCTTTTGAAAATCGAATTCGTTTCCTTAAGACGAATCGAGCATTGTTTAGGCAGGGAATTCAATTTATGGACAAAATCTTCAATTTATTGTTTTAAAAAAATAATAATAATATGAAAAAATAGAAAAAAAGAAAAAAAAGAAAAAAAAAATGAAAAATGCAAAAATGAATGAAGAAATGAAAAAGAAAACCCCTTTCCTTTCCTTCACATGTGTTTTCACAGACCGGACAAAATTGTTGTCTATTTTATCTTTGCCTGATTCCTGATTCTCAGCAATAGCCAAAGAGGGGCAGCTGTAGACACCTAATTTTGTCCGGGTTTTTAAAACCAATTTTGATTTGTCCCCCTCTCGGGTTTAATATTTTTGTAAAAGTCACGGTCGCGATTTTAGATTTTTTTTAAAATGTTCTAAATTATATATATCTTTTTTAGCTTTAATTGTTCAAATAAAATCGGACCGTAAAATTACCAATTTTAAAATTTAATTTAAACCCGAGGTGAAAAAGTAATCTTGAGCATTATTAGATTTTTAAAATAATTTTTTTTTAATTGAAAATATTTGAAAAAAACAAAAAAAAAAAGAAAAGAAAAACTTGAAAAAATAAAAGAAGGGCAATTTAGACATTACCCATTTTTTTAAGGTTAGAAATGGAAGTATAAATGGGTCATTTGCATTGATTGCTGAGGGGGGAGAAAAAAAAAAATGAGGGGAACGGCGGCTAAAAAAAAAAAGAAGAGAGCTTTGTTCTTTTTTTCATGGGGGGGCTATGAGCTGAGAGAAAAGGCAAGATGCTTTTTATTTTTAATATTTTAGTAAATTAATGGTCCAAATCTGACAACCCAACCATGAAGAAGAAGCTCGATACCCGTTTCCCAGCTGCTCGTATTAAAAGGAGTATGCAAGCTGATGAAGATGTTTTCGTAAAGGAGCAAAGACCATGAATTCATTGCATTTTTTTGGCCTGCCACGGTGGTTTACAAAGCTTATTGTCGAATTTGGGATCAGTATTCAGCTACCATGGAGTTGTTGCAAACCTTAAATACTCTCTCAACAATGGAGATCTTAGTAGAGAAGATCGAGGGCATCAAGGACGCCGACTACTTCTACGACGCCTACATTGTCTACGTTGAAAACCACCGCATCCTCACCATCGTCATCTACTGCGAGATCACCACCGCCAAATGAATCAAAGACGCCATAAAAGCTCACAACTCCAAGTCCCTCCCCAACACCGTCATCCTCGGCCTCTCCATCGAACGCAAATGCGACGACTACTCCCGTTACGGCCTCTTCGACACTCCCTACCAGCTCCTCCACCTCTGCATCGGCTCCCATTGCCTCCTCTACTACCTAGATAAACCCCGACGAGCTCAGCCGAATACGAGTTCGAGTCCGAAGGAAATGAAAGAAACATGGCCCCCATCGAGTTAGGACCGAGTTGACTCAATGACTCATCCGTTGGTTCATCCAATATTGGACGCTCCTCATATTCCTTCCAGCCGCTGTGCTGCTCATTTTCGAGGCCACCAAGATTTGTAGAAAACCCAGTTTGGTCGTCAACTCGGAAGTTAATGAAGTAAAAAAACCCAGTTTGTGCTCCAACTCATATTATTTCGACCATCTCAGATGACAGGGGTGAGGAGCCATGCTATGCTGGTGTGCCCATGTCTTCCATTGCTGAGCAAGGTTATGGTGTCAGTGACGTCATTTTTCTCTTGTGGTTCAAACGTAGCCTTCCCGATACTGTACTCATTTTATCGAGATATGCATCATGCTCTGTGCCGACCATGGTCCCTGTGTCTCTGGTGCTCACAACACTATAGTGACTGCAAGAGCTGGGAAGGACCTTGTTTCCAGCCTTGTTTCAGAAGACATGACAACTGCTGCTAGACCCACATGGCAACCTGCCAAAGGCGGGAATGAACAAGGTGGCACTCGGATTTTTGGCCCGTCTCAGAAGTACTCGTCGAGGGACCTTGCTTCTCGTACTAATCTAAAGCCTAGAAAGGATGGGCAGGACACGCAAGATGAGTTGCAGAAGAGAAACCTCCGTGATGAGCTTGAAGAGGGTGAACAGAGACATTTCTCATCGAAGGATAAGTCCTATAATGATGACAGAGATCGTCGGAAGGGAAACCATCTTCTTTTGAAGGGGTTTCTAAGGAGGCAGACTGTACTTTTTGCTACTTTTAAAGACCAATCTCAGTATATTGAGATCAAACCTGATGATTCAGAACTGTTAACTGACCATCCTGGTCCTGAAGATATCTCTCCAGTTGGCTTATCATCTATTCATTTTGAGGGAACTGATGGAAGACCAGGTTTCATTTCATTTTACAATCGCCCATACAAAAGAGACGATGAAGTCATTTCTAATATGCAGAGAAATCAGAGCAGCTTGCTATGGTTTATTGCTCCTGCTGTCCTTGTGGCATCTTTCTTTCATTTTCCCTTCTCTTTATTTACGTAGGATACTTTCAACCATATTCGAGGACTCCTTACTGACAGATTTTCTCATATTGTTCTTCACGGAAGCACTTTTCTCTCTTTTGTACTCATTGGTTCTTTACTTCTCACTAAATTGTAGAGAGAGAAATTCAATTCTTAAAGATCGAACCCATTTTTTTGGGTGTTTCTCTTCAAGTCTCCGATCGATTTTTCTCGGGAAAAAGAAAGAGGAAGAAAGTATGGAAATGGCAGCAAATGTGTCAGCTTTTTTCTTAAGATGCTGACTGAAACCAAACGAAACAATTTCATAAACAAATACTACAAAAATTTCTTTTGAGGGTTTCCCAACTGATTTTTGAAGACTTTGAGGATAAGGGAAATGAGGGTTGTAAGGGTTCTAGCGAGGTGTGTTTTGGATGGTAATGAGAGAGAGCTATGTGGGTTTTTGAGGATTTGAGTGAAGCTTAGAGTGGTAGAATTGTAAATTTGAGGTTGTGGGGTGAAAAGCTGGGATCTATTTTCTGGGCTTTCAAAGGGCTGGTTTGATGAATGTGTGTACTGTAAGTTCAAAATATTTATGCAATTGTTGTGTTAAAGGATTTTTGAAGTGGTTTAAGCTTTGTATTTATGAAGAATGTGATATTTTACTGGATTTTATTAGTGGATTTTGATCATTTTGAGGGTTGAATAAGCAATATTGGGAATTAAAGAGCTGGCAAAGTGAGAACTTAGGACTGCTTTGAGGTAAAAAAAAGCTGAGATCTCGACAATTAGTGTTTATTTGTGAGATTTCTTAATCTATGTCCGGTGCTCTGAGATTGAGGTCGATGAATGTGGCCGATTCTGAGGCAAGGCTCGTACTGGGACCTGCAGGGAACAAGGCGGGTTCATTGAGTGCAAGAAAACCAGCTTCAAAGCCTTTGAGAAAGGTTGAAAAGTCTCCAGTTGAGGTCACTGTAGCAGAGGAGAAAAAAAAAAGCCCTTCCATCATCAACTGTTAATTCACTTTCGCCAAAAACACATTCTGTTAGTGTTCCTTCAGTGCTCCGTCGCCATGAGCAGTTATTACATTCTAATTTATCGCTAAATGCTTCGTGTTCATCGGATGCTTCCACGGATTCATTTCACAGTCGAGCATCTACTGGTAGGTTAATTCGGTCAAATAGTGTAGGAAGTAGGAGGAAGCCATACCCATCAAAGCCGAGAAGCGATGTTTCTGATGGTGGTTTGGATTCGCCACCTGATTGTTCACATCAGAAAAAAAGACGTGCGTGGGTGACACCAAATACAGATCCAAGTTATGCTGCTTTCCATGATGAAGAATGGGGAGTTCCTGTACATGATGACAAGAAATTGTTTGAGCTGCTTGTACTTTCGGGTGCATTATCTGAACTTACATGGCCTGCTATCCTAAGCAAAAGGCACATATTTAGGGAAGTTTTTGTGGATTTTGATCCTGTTGCTTGTATCAAAATTGAATGAGGAGAAGTTAATAGCAGTTGGTAGCATGGCCAGTTCTTTGTTCTCAGAATTAAAGCTGCGAGCTATTATTGAGAATGCTCGCCAACTATCTAAGCAGGTTATAGATGAGTTCGGGTCATTCGATAAGAATATTTGGAGTTTTGTGAACCACAAGCCTATAGTTAGCAGATTCAGATATCCTCGCCAGGTTCCAGTTAAAACTCCAAAAGCAGTCAGCACAAATGGACATGACGATAGAGATGATGTCAGAAGCTATTGATGAAACATTAAATAAAGATGAGGCGGAAGAGGAAACAGAGGAGCTCACGAACCAGGTGCTTGATGAGATTGGTGGATATTGCTTCTCAGTTATCTTCAGTTCCAAGGGGTCGGATTGCATCAACGAATACTGCTCCCAAGGTTAATGCTAGTGAGATGGAAAGATGTAAGAAAGTGTTTTAGCATGTTAATATGGAGGCTGTAGCTTAAGGTGCTTTGAGAGGTAGTTTCTTTCCTTTTCTTTTATGTTCATTGTGCTTGTTGTTGCTTGATATCCCTTGCTTGATTGCTTGTGGTAGGATAGATCCCCCTATTTGTTTCTCCATGTTCATGCATCTCATATCATGCCACTTGAATAATGACTTGAGCCAATTAATGGTTCAAAGTCATGCTCTCTTGAGCACACTTGTGGAAAATTAAGTTTGTCAAATTGATTATTCTACCTTTGTGATTTTTTTTACTTAGCCAATTTTTATCTAACTTTCAAAAAGTCCTAGCTATTGCTTTCAAGTCATTTTATGAGTTTCAAATATTTTTATTTTTATTTTTAAATGATTTTATCAAAGACAAAAAAAATGTGTTGGCAAAGCAGTTTTTTTTCCACCCAAAACTCGTACATCTCCGATTTTTCTGGGAATTCATCTTTGATCAGAAAATTAAGCCAATTTTTTCTCATGTAGTTTTATATGTCCTGAGTCTCCAGTATTTTTTTTAGAATTTTTGGAATTTTTAAAAATAGGGTAAAAAATCGTGGATTAAAACTGGACAGTGGAGTCAGAATTGAATTTAAAGAAAAACAAAGCAGCTTTTTCTCCTCAAAAAACTCGTACATCTCTGATTTTTCTGGGAATTCATCTTTGATTCGAAAATTAAGCCGATTTTTTTTCGTGTAGTTTTACATGTTCTGAGTTTCCAGTATTGTTTTTAGAATTTTTGGAATTTTTAAAAGTAGGATAAAAATTCGTGGATTAAAACTGGACAGTGGAGTCAGAATTGAATTTAAAAAAAAAACAATTTTCTGTTTTGGTTAATTTACTTAGAGTGGGCTGATTAGAAGGGTTAGCTACTGACTTAGGGTAATTTCTAAGCCTTTTCAAACTCTAAAAATGGTTTTTCAAGTCCCGGGTTAAGGGTAGTCAAGTCCGGATTTTTTAAACTTAGGAAATTAGAGCCATTTTAAAGAAATTAGCCCAGTTTTTATTTTTAATTCAAGCTTTTCAAAATTGTTTTCAAACAATCACAAAGTATTTTGGTTTTAGAATATTTAATTTGACATATTTTCCTAAGGTAGCCGGATATCTTTTTAGATATACGGATTTCCTTAATTAAAGGAAAAAAATACATTTCATGCATTGCATTTTTATATTCATGCATTTTATATAATATGTGATTCTTGCTATAATAATTTCTATGATATTGTTGTTATTTTGATTTATTTTTTTTGATGTTACATGGTTTATTATATGGTTTCGAATATTTCATGATATCCTACGCTTTTATTTAGTTATCTTTATTTAGCATATACGTATTCATTTATTTTAAATGTTTTCAAAAGATAATGGTTTTCAATAAAAATAAAGATATTCCCGAGTTAAAATAATTCATGAGTTCTCTACCGGGTTTGCTGGAGGGAATATCATCAATTATCATTAATAAAGGAATATCTTTCTTTCAAAAAAGAGAATGATTCGGAAAGTTTTCCAAAACTAATAAAATTTTCTATATTTTGCCACGTTTGTTGGGGAATATAGGAAAATTTGGAATTAATAAATTCTGGATCATTTTCAATAAAAAAAATGAAATTATTTTTCTTTAAATTGGGAATTAACTTGAAATACTAAATTTAAAACCAACTTTTTACCGAGACTTGAGATAACACACGATTAATAAGGTACCGATTTATACGGGCGTTATGGGGGTGCTAATCCTTCCCCACACGTAACCGACTCCCGAACCCGCTTCTTTGATTTCTCTGGTTTAAAACGCAGACTTGAAATTGGTTTTTAAAATGTTTTAATTAATTTTTAAAATATTTTATAAAACCGGTTTTAATAGGTGGCCGATCACACCTAGCTAAAAAAGATTGGTGGCGACTCCATGTCTTTTTTAAGGTCATTTTCAAAACCTTCACTTTTCTAGAGGAATTAAGACGACTTTTCCTCGATTTTTTTAATGTCACGCTTAACGAATAATAAAGTCTTGCGATGAGACGTCGTTATTTTTTAGGTTGTGACACTAATGATAATTGATTCTATCTTCCCCGAAAACCCGACAGAGAACTCATGAATTATTTTAGCTCGGGAATAACCTTATTTTATTGAAAATCATTATCTTTATTGCATTAGAAATCATTTCAAAAAGATGGTTATGAATATGCAAATTATTACTAATGACATGGCAAAAGAGTGATTGACAAGGCAAAAAGAATTAATGACATGGAATGCTTGACATGGCAAAATCTAGATGACATGGCAAAAAAAAAATGATGACAAGGCAAAAAGCACAAAATGACATTATCATAGAATATTCATGTTTACATCATAACCAAGATAACACCATGAAATTTAAATCAAAGCAATGACATTATTATGGAATATTCATACATATAGAATTTACATGACTAAGATAGCAAAAATTAGATATCATGGAATAAGCATGAACATGGAAAATGCAATGCATGGAAATGTATTTCTCCCGTGAAGCAAGGACATCCGTATACCTAAAAAAGTATCCGACTACCTTTGGAAGAGACCTAAATCCTAAAGTCAGAAAACCCAACTAGTACAACCTTTAATTTTCCATAAGCATACTCAAAAGAGCTTGGCTTTGAGCCATTGATTGGCTTAAGTAAAAAATCATGTGGGGAATGTAGAAATGCATGAACAACTAGCAAGATAAATGCATGAAATAAATGGCATGGCATATGCATGATCTAGGTTCTAAGTGACATAGCAAAATAACCTAGAATGCTAAATGACATGGAAAAATGACATGGCACATGAAAATAACATAATCTCTAAATGTCATGGAAAATGACATATCATAAGAAAAATGACCTAATATCTAAATGATATGGCATAATGAAAATAACCTAATGTCTAAATGTCATGGAAAATGACATGTCATATGATAAATGACATGATATCTAAATGACATGGAAAATGTCATGGCATAATGAAAATAACCTAATATCTAAATGTCATGGAAAATGAGATGTCATATGAAAAATGACATAATATCTAAATGACACGGAAAATTTCATGTCATAATGAAAATAACCTAATATCAAAATTTCATGAAAAATGACATGTCATATAAAGAATGACATAATATCTAAATGTCATGGAAAATGTCATGTCTTAATGAAAATAACCTAATATCTAAATGTCATGAAAAATGACATGTCATATGAAGAATGACATAATTTCTAAATGACATGGAAAATGTCATGGCATAATGAAAATAACCTAATATCTAAATGTCATGGAAAATGACATGTCTGATAACTCGTATAATTATATAGTTTTTAGTTATGTTTTATTATTGTTTTGTGTCAAATACGAGTTATTATTGCTTAGTCTAATTGTGTTTATGATCTTTTATATTTTTATGTAATTTGGTGTTTTTCACGAGTTTCTTTGAGTGATTTCAGATTACTAGGTTAAATCAAGAATTAAGGGCAAATCCAATTCAGTTCCAGTTCCGACACCTTTTGCGATATCAGCTATATCTGGCGTTTCACTGAAGCATTAAGGCTGAAATTTTTAAAGTGCACAGTTAAGAGGCATATCTATCTTTTTCATGTTTTACACTTCTTAAAACGGAGTCGTTTTCCCTAGCGAAAACAACCATCAAGTTGGCTGATGTGCAATGACGTCTGTGCTGACCAGTTTTGGTATTTTGACCATATATTCTGATCCACATGAGCAAATGATCTGATTCCAACGGCTATGGATCAGTAACTGATAGGGGAATATTTTTCTAGAAGACCATTTGATCAGATCAAGCCTCCAACATTGACAAAATCAACCATCAAGCTGGCTGATCAGAATTGTCATACAATATGACGAAAATTGTTAGAAAAATGCACCCACCTATTATACCTACCTTTGAAATTTATAAAGCTTGTCTCTTGTCATTTAGCTCTCCAAAATGTGTATAAATAGAGGGCCTTGGATGAGTATGATGATACATTGGTAGGATATTAGCCATTGTAATAAAATTCTCTAAGTTTTCTTTTTCTTTCCTTTCTCTAGTTTTCTTTTTCTTTATTTACTTATGCTTCTTACATTTCTTTTCATTTTATTCATATCTAGTATGTGTTGCTAATCATATTGTTGAGGTGATGAGGTGAAGCTTTTGGTAAATGCTAAGGTTAGTCTCTTAAACATGAGCTAAAATGAATCATCATTTATAAACACTAGTATAGATAATATTTTCTTTTGGTTTAAAATCATACTTGCAAAGTAGGGATCTTGATTCATTATTGACAATGAAAATGGCACAGTAAATGCTTGGTTTCATAACCTTGATTTGTTGTAGACATATACCTTGTCATAAGGAATGCTTGGACTCTTTTTATGAGTTTTGAGGACACCAAATGAACATAATATCATATGCTATGGACGTTGGACAATTTGGACTGAATTGCTAAACCTTCCGATTGGAACCTCCCTTATGTGTGGATTTCAATTGTGTAATAAAACAAGATTAATCTTAGCATAACACCAAGAGTGGATTCTCTAACCTCAACATATTTTCTTATTGTTTTTTATATCTTGTTTAATTTCCTTTATTTTATTTTGTTTATTTTGTTCTCTAATATCTTTTTTATCTTGTATTGTTGTTGATTCCCTAATATCTTGTTTACTTTATTTTTCTTATATATTTATAAACTTATACTTACTAATACGCTTCCCTGTGGTTCGACCTCAGACACCCGAGAATTTATTACTTGAACATAACCTGCACTTGGGTTTACAACTCTTAATTGAGTCTCCATCAAGTTTTTAGCGCCGTTGTCGGGGAGGCAATACTAAGTATATAAGTTTATAAGTATATTTATTTTTATTGGCTGGTTATACCGCCTAATTTTCTATATATTTATATTTATATTTTATATTAATTTTGTTTTATTTTTATTGGCTGGTTATACCGCCTAATCTGTATATTAACTTTGTTTTATGCTTGTTTGGCGACGTGATTTTAGATCTCGTCGTTTAGTTAGATTTTATTGTGAAACTTTTTCAGGTAATCTTTCTAATACAACTCCTACCATGGCTGACAATGAAAGTGTTCATGCTGAAGATGAGAATAGACAAGTACGCACCATGCGTGACTACTTGCAACCAACTCGAAGCTCATCACCCTCTTGTTTTATTTTTCCTCTCAATGCAAACAACTTTCGTTTTAAACCAGGTATGATAGCTTTGCTTCCAAATTTTCATGGGTTAGAATCAGAAAGTACTTACTCGTTTCTAAAAGACTTCGAAGATGTATGTGTCACCTTTAATGACCAACAATGCACAAATGAAATTGTCAAGCTAAAATTATTTCCTTTTTCTTTAAAAGATAAAGCAAAAATTTGGCTTCATAATTTAAAACCAAGGTCAATTGGCACATGGCAAGAATTACAAACTGAGTTTCTAAAGAAATTTTTCCCAGCACATAAAACTACTGCTTTGAAAAGATAGATTCAAAATTTCAATCAAAATCAAAATGAAGCATTTTTTCAGTGCTGAGAGCGTTTTAAAGATTTGTTAAGTTCTTGTCCACATCATGGTTTTGAAAAATGGCGTCTTATTAGTTTCTTTTATGAAAGTTTAACTCCCGAAACTAAACAATTTGTTGAAACAATGTGTAACGGTGAGTTTCTAGAAAAAGAACCTGAAGAAGCCTTTGACTACCTAGACCATTTGGCAGATAACTCTCAAGCCTGGCACACAGATAATTCCTCTGAAAGTTCCAATAGATCTAATCTTATTTCTAACAGAGGAAAATATCATTTTAGTCAAGAAGATGAGATAAAAGCTAAAGTAGCTAATTTGGCTAGAAAGATTGAAGCCATGGAACTTAGAGAAGTAAAAGAAGTCAAAACGGTTAAAAATGAAAAAAGTTGTGGAATTTGTGAAATCATGGGACACCCCACTTCTGAATGTCCAAACATTCCCATTCTTAAAGAAGCGTTGCATGATCAAGTAAATTCCATAAACACATTTAAAAAGCCTTTTCCTTCTCCTTACTCTGAAACGTATAACCCTAAATGGAGAAATCATCCCAACTTCAGTTGGTGGAATAATAATCATGTTCAGGTACCACAATCTCAAAAGCCGGGCAACACTTTTTCCTATCAACCTTCAGGTGTACAAACCTTGGAAGAGACATTGCAAGCATTCATGCAAACACAAGCAAATGTGAATAACCAAACTTCACAGGACATCAATGAGATCAAAAACACCTTGTCCACATTGACAGCTTCATTACGCACTCAAGAAAAAAGTAAGTTTCCTGCTCAACCTCAGCCTAACCCTTCTACTCAATGTCTTGTTTCTTGCTCCAATGAAACTCAACAGGAAAATGCCAGTTCTATCACAACTCTTCGAAGTTGAAAGGCAATTGACAAAAACATTCCATCAAAAGATCAAGATCCTCCTTCCCCTCCGAAAAGTAATGGTAAGGATGATGGTAAGTCTGAACTTCTTGAAAATTTGGACAAAGAAAAAGGTATGCATCCTGCTCCTTTTCCTCAAAGGTTGCAAACAATAAAGAATTTGAATCAAAATGCAGAAATTTATGAACTTTTCAAACAAGTTAAGATTAATATTCCTTTATTGGATGCAATCAAACAAGTTCCATCTTATGCTAAATTTTTGAAGGACATGTGCACAGTTAAAAGGAAACATAATGTACAAAAGAAAGCATTTCTGACGGAAAGTGTGAGCTCAATCATTCAGCACCTTACTCCACCAAAATTCAAAGATCCTGGATGTCCAACAATCTCATACATCATTGGAAACACTAGAATATAACATGCATTGCTTGATCTTGGTGCTAGTGTTAATCTTTTGCCTTTTTCTGTTTATCAATAGTTAGGTTTAGGTGAACTCAAGGAAACACGTGTTACACTTCAACTAGCTGATGGTTCTGTAAAAATTCCTCGAGGGATAGTTGAAGATGTTTTGGTTCAAATTGATAATTTTTAATTCCCTGTTGATTTTATTGTGTTGGACACACATCCTGTTTCAAATCCAAATGTTCAAATTCCTGTTATATTAGGCCGTCCATTTCTTGCAACTTCTAATGCTCTGATAAATTGCAGGAATGGTATTTTGAACATTTCTTTTGGAAATATGACTTTAGAATTAAATGTGTTCAACATTTGCAAGCAACCTGGTGATGATTCAGAAGTACATGCAGTGGATTTCATTGAAGAACTTGTTCATGAACATCTCACCACTACCATATTCCATGATCCTTTAGAAACTTATTTAATTGAATGTGAGTTTGATAATGCTTCAGAAATTTCACACACTGATTCTTTGTTAAATTCTTTTCAGGATAAGCATTGTTGGAAACAAAAGTTTGAGGAACTCAGAAATGATGCATATGAGAATTCTAAAATTCATAAAGAAAGAATTAAAGCCTTTCATGACAAGTTAATTTCAAGAAAAACATTTGATGTTGGGCAAAAAGTTCTACTTTATAATTCTAGACTTCACATATTTCCTGGTAAGTTGAGATCAAGATGGACTGGCCCATTTGTGGTTAAGCATGTGTATCATTATGGAGCAGTTGACATTGAGAATCCTCAAAATGGTAAAGTATTCAAGGTAAATAGACAAAGACTCAAACTCTTTTTGGAAAATCACGTTACTTATATTTTTATGTAATTTGGTGTTTTTCACGAGTTTCTTTGAGTGATTTCAGATTACTAGGTTAAATCAAGAATTAAGGGCAAATCCAATTCAGTTCCAGTTCCGACACCTTTTTCCATATCAGCTATATCTGGCGTTTCACTGAAGCATTAAGGCTGAACTTTTTACAGTGCACAGTTAAGAGGCATATCTATCTTTTTCATGTTTTACACTTCTTGAAACGGAGTCGTTTTCCCTAGAGAAATCCACCATCAAGTTGGCTGATGTGCAATGACGTCTGTGCTGACCAGTTTTGGTATTTTGACCATATCTTCTGATGCACATGAGCAAATGATCTGATTCCAACGGCTATGGATCCGTAACTGATAGGGGAATATTTTTCTAGAAGACCATTTGATCAGATCAAGCCTCCAACATTGACAAAATGAACCATCAAGCTGGGTGATCAGAATGACAATATGACGAAAATTGTTAGAAAAATGCACCCACCTATTATACCTACCTTTGAAATTTATAAAGCTTGTCTCTTGTCATTTAGCTCTCCAAAATGTGTATAAATAGAGGGCCTTGGATGAGTATGATGATACATTGGTAGGATATTAGCCATTGTAATAAAATTCTCTAAGTTTTCTTTTTCTTTCCTTTATCTAGTTTTCTTTTTCTTTATTTACTTATGCTTCTTACATTTCTTTTCATTTTATTCATATCTAGTATGTGTTGCTAATCATATTGTTGAGGTGATGAGGTGAAGCTTTTGGTAAATGCTAAGGTTAGTCTCTTAAACATGAGCTAAAATGAATCATCATTTATAAACACTAGTATAGATAATATTTTCTTTTGGTTTAAAATCATACTTGCAAAGTAGGGATCTTGATTCATTATTAACAATGAAAATGGCACAGTAAATGCTTGGTTTCATAACCTTGATTTGTTGTACACATATACCTTGGCATAAGGAATGCTTGGACTCTTTTTATGAGTTTTGAGGACACCAAATGAACATAATATCATATGCTATGGACGTTGGACAATTTGGACTGAATTGCTAAACCTTCCGATTGGAACCTCCCTTATGTGTGGATTTCAATTGTGTAATAAAACAAGATTAATCTTAGCATAACACCAAGAGTGGATTCTCTAACCTCAACATCTTTTCTTATTGTTTTTTATATCTTGTTTAATTTCTTTTATTTTATTTTGTTTATTTTGTTCTCTAATATCTTGTTTATCTTGTTTTGTTGTTGATTCCCTAATATCTTGTTTACTTTATTTTTCTTATATATTTATAAACTTATACTTACTAATACTCTTCCCTGTGGTTCGACCTCGGACACCCGAGAATTTATTACTTAAACATAACCTGCACTTGGATTTACAACTCTTAATTGAGTCTCCATCAATGTCATATGAAAAATGATCTAATATCTAAATGACATAGAAAATGTCATGGCATAATGAAAATAACCTAATATCTAAAAGCCATGGAAAATGACATTTCATATGATAAATGACCTAATATCTAAATGACATGGAAAATGTCATGGCATAATGAAAATAACCCTAATATCTAAATGTCATGAAAAATGACCTAATATTTAAATGACATAGAAAATGTCATGGCATAATGAAAATGATCCTAATATCTAAATGACATGTCATATGAAAAAGGACCTAATATTTAAATGACATAGAAAATGTCATGGCATAATGAAAATAACCCTAATATCTAAATGTCATGGAAAATGACATGTCATATGAAAAATGACCTAATATTCAAAATGACATAGAAAATGTCATGGCATAATCTAAATGTCATGAAAAATGACCTAATATTTAAATGACATAGAAAATGTCATGGCATAATGAAACTAACCCTAATATCTAAATGTCATAGAAAATGACATGTCATATGAAAAATGACCTAATATTTAAAATACATAGAAAATGTCATGGCATAATGAAAATAACCCTAATATCTAAATGTCATGGAAAATGACATGTCATATGAAAAATGACCTAATATTTAAATGACATAGGAAATGTCATGGCATAATGAAAATGACCCTAATATCTAAATGACATGTCATATGAAAAATGACCTAGTATTTAAATGACATAGAAAATGTCATGGCATAATGAAAATAACCCTAATATCTAAATGTCATGGAAAATGACATGTCATATGAAAAATGACCTAATATTCAAATGACATAGAAAATGTCATGGCATAATGAAAATAACCCTAATATCTAAATGTCATGAAAAATGACATGTCATATGAAAAATGACCTAATATTTAAATGACATAGAAAATGTCATGGCATAATGAAACTAACCCTAATATCTAAATGTCATAGAAAATGACATGTCATATGAAAAATGACTTAATATTTAAAAGACATAGAAAATGTCATGGCATAATGAAAATAACCCTAATATCTAAATGTCATGGAAAATGACATGTCATATGAAAAATGACCTAATATTTAAATGACATTGAAAATGTCATGGCATATTGAAAATAACCCTAATATCTAAATGTCATGGAAAATAACATGTCATATGAAAAATGAAGTAAATGCCTAAATGACATAAAAAATGACATATGTAAATATCATGGAACATGCATGATCATGGAATTAATTTTTCATGTGAAGAATCATACAAATAGCATATGTCAAAAAATATACTGTACTCTCCGGCAAACCCGACAAAGCTAGGAAAATATTTCTTATGACATTTATATGATTCCGAATAAAACAAGATCCAATGTCTTTGAATTTCATAAACACGTATGTTGAACAATTTCCTAACCTCCCCGGCAACTCGATAAAGATTAGGAACTAATTCTCGCCAAATGCTTAGGAATCCGAAACACACGTTTTATGTCAAATTAAAATTTAAAAAACATTTTAAAAATGCAATGCATGAAGATGTATTTCTTCCTTGAAGTAAGGACATCCGTATACCTACAAATGTATCCGACTACCTTAGGAAGAGACTTAAATTGGATTTTCAAAATCAAAAGACTTTGGGTTTAGATTTAAAAAGGTTTGGAGTTTTTTTTTATGAAAATGGCCTCATGGCCGAACCCCCTCATTTAAAAGGCTTTATTTTCCTAGTTTTGAAATCCGGGTTGACCGCCCTTGACCCGACTTTTATAAAATCAAATTTCATGATTGAAATGACTTGGAAATTAACCTAAGGCAATAAATAATGTCCCAAATCAGCCCCCCTCTTTGTATCCTAACAAAACAGAAAATTATTATTCCTTAAAAACAAATTTGACCCTCACTGGCAGTTTTGAAAACCTATTTTTTCTAAAAAAATTTAGAAAAATCTTAAAAAATTAGGGTAGACTTAAAACATGTTGATCTCCATGGGAAAAAATCATTTTAATTTTTGGAGCATGGATACTATGATCGAATTTTACCAAAATCAAGACAGTAGATAAAAATTGCTTTGGCAAAATCTATTTTTTCAACCATGATAAAAAAAATCTAAAAATCATGAGAAAAATACCATGGCATCCTCTAAATGGCTACTGCATGTAGTAAAAAAATCAATTTATTTTGACCATGGATTTGACCATGAAATGCATGATTTTACAACTCACAATCATATGACAATAGATAAATCATGAGTGAAAAGCATGAACACAACCAAGCAAGCAAGAAATATCAAGCAAGAACAAGCACAAAATCATCAAGGTAGGTTCGGCCAAGGCATGAAAACTTGTAAAAAAAAAATTTGACAACTTGGTTATTCGATAAAGAATAAAGAACAAAGGATAGAAAACCTTTAAAACTTATTTTTGAAAACCTTTTTATTCATCAAAAGTTTACAAATCGCATGAACAAAAAGAGGAGAAAAGAAATCACAACATCAAAGGAAAGCATTAATGAAGAAAAAAGGAGATGATAGCTACCTAGCTATTGCTTTCCAAATCAAGATGACCAAAATTTTCTTTTCTTTTCTTTTCTTTTCTCTTCTTTTCTCTTTCTCTCCTTTCTTTTATCTCAAGAATGAAAAGCCTTCCAAATAAAAATGAATCTCCCCCCCTTTCTAATGGCCGACTGCTTCCTTTTATTAGAGTGAGTGTGATCATCATTCTTCAAAAATATCAAGGCCACTTGGCTTCATCATAAGGGAGACTAAACAAAGATTAAAAATGTCACCTTGCAACTCAATCTTGGCCCTTGGATGAAAATGATTAGCCTTTCCTTCATGAGCTGGCTGAAAATGCTAGCTAAGAATGTGCTCATCCTTTTACAAAATATCTTGGCCACTTGGCATGATCATAAGGAATTAACCAAGCAATAAAAATGTCACCTTGCTAAGCCATTGGATGAAATGATCAGCCTTCCCTTCTTTTTCTTATTAGTTGGCCCGAATGGCCTAGAATATTTCAGCAATTTCCTCATTTTTTTAATTTGCAAAATAGCCTTTTTCGATTTTCTTCGATAAAATTGCATTTTAGCATCCAAACTTAATTTAATTGCAAACGGACCCAAATTCTGGATTTTATTTCTCCAATCTCTCTAAACAAGTGTAAAATTCAGTTCTAGAGATTTTCACAATTTTTGGAGCTTGTTTTCCATTTTTCTCAGAGTTTTCATTAAAATTGCGGATTAGGCCTCCCTGAACTTTGCCTTTTTTAAAATCAGCTCCAATTTGAGATTTTTCTTTTCGAATACCTCCAATCAATATAAAACTCAGTTCTGGAAGTTTTCATAATTTTCTGAGCTCGTTTTCTATTTTTTCCGAAATTTTCTTTAAAAGTTTCGGTTTAGTGCCTCCCACATTTAGCTTTTTTAATTTGAGCTCTAATTCCAGATTTTTCTTCACCAATACCTTCCAAAAATTATAAATTTGAGATCTGAAAGTTTTCAAAAATTTTCGAGCCCGTTTTCTATTTTTCCCAGAATTTTCTCTTGGAATTTTTGATTAGTGCACCCAAACTTTGTCATTTTTCATTTGACCTCCGATTCTGGATTTTATTTCTCCAATACCTTTCATGCAATATAAAATTCAGATTTGGAGGTTTTGGTAATTTTTCGAGCACGGATTCTATTTTTTCCAGATTTTCCAAGATTGCCCTTTAACCCCGAAACCTTGGTTTTTCTCAAAACGAGTCCGATTTTCAGATTTTCTTTTTCCACTGCCTTTTTTATGTATTGAATTGGAGTTGGTCCGAAAATGCCCAATTGTTACGATCAAATCCCCCTCCGATTTAGTTTTCCCTTCTTCCATACCGAAAATTTTCTCGTTTTCTGTTTTTCTTCTAACCGCTCTTCCTTGGGATCCACTTCAAACTGAGCCTTGGGCTTTTTTTTTTTATTTATTCTTCATCAACTGGGGGCTTCAATTTTTCCGAATCGGGCTATCTCTGCAATTTTCCCAAATTTCTTGAATTAGGTATTCCCTTACACTGAATTTTCGAACTCTATTTCTTTCATAGTAGACCTCGGATTATCAAAATTCTTTTACCATTGTTCAATTAAACCTTGATTCTTGATTTTGACTGAGAGTTGACTTTTTGGGGTTGACTTTTTTTGGGTTGACTTTTCGTGTTAAACTCCAAATCACAAGTCTTGGAGAATCATCTGTGGGACGAGGGGAGTTTCTTTGCATTCGTAGAAGTACAAGAAAGAACTTACCTGGTTTAGGGGGCCCGGACAAAATTAGGTGTCTACAGTGACGTTGATGTAATTTCACAAATAAAATCCATGAAAAAGAATTTTAAAACAATGATGTGTGCATATTCTATGTTCTTGCATATTCCATGATGAGGTAATTCTATGATTAATGTCCACATTGCTATCTTAATCATGATATTCCATGTTCATGCATATTCCATGATGATGTCATTTTATAATTGATGTCCATGTTGCTATCTTGATCATGATATTTTGATTGATATGCATATTCTATGATGATGTCATTTAATAATTTATGCCCTTATAAATTGTATGCCATGTCGTAGTGAATTTTGCCATGTATTAAATTATATGCCATGTTATGATTTATTTGTCATGTCATAATAAAATGTTTGCCATGCCATGATAACTATGCATGTTCCTTGATTTATATTTATGTCTTAGTGATAATTTGTATATTCATGATCATTTAAATATCTGAAAATTGATTTTTTTTTTTTAAAAATAAATAAGGCAAAATCATCGAGTTAATATAATTCATGAATCCTTCGCCGGGTTGCCGATGAGTTTTCATCAATTATTATTAACAAAGGAATATCCTTCTAAAAAGAAAGACGATATGGGGAATTTCAAAACAATAAAAATTCTATGTTTTGCCAATTTGCCGGGAAATATAGAAAATTTTTACAATAATAAATTCTGAATAGTCCTCGAAATAATATGACCATTTTTAAGGGAATTATTTTCAAAAATACTGAAATTAAAATCGACATTCATCGAGATTTCATGATAACACACGATTAATAAGGTACCGTTTTATACGAGCGTTATGGGGGTGCTAATCCTTCCCCATGACGTAACCGACTCCTGAACCCATTTTGGTTTTCTCTCTGGTCCGAAACGCAGACTTCAAAATTGATTTTTTAAAAATGTTTTAATTAATTTTAAAATATTTTACAAAAACCGATTTTAATAGGTGGACGATTACACCTAGCCAAAAAAGATTAGTGGCGACTCCATTTCCTTTTTCGAGGTTGTTTTCAAACTCTCTTATTTTAATTTCGAGGAAACCCATTAATTTTTCCTTTTCCTCATTTCTTTTAAAAAAAATGTCGCTGAACGGCTCCCTTGAACGATTTCGTTATGACAACTTGACGACTGCACTGGGGACATTTAGAGAGTCAGGCCCAAAATTAGTCGTGTTTTATCGAAACTATAGGTTTGTTAGATTTAATCGGTATTTAATTATAATTCTCATTTTTTTTTACATAAAGAGGATTTTCCTTAAACAATAAAATGTTTTTAAATATGTTCATGTTCATGTACATGCATATTGTTATTGTTCTCTGGTTATTTAATTTTGTATATTATTATTGCTCCCTTGTTAATTATTGCTTTACCTTATTGTTTTTATTAAATTATTGGGGCATTTATAATAAGGGTTGTAGAGTAGGTGGTAAAAGGTTGGTTGTTTCTCCTCACATACTACACGTGCATTTGCATAACATGGAGCCCTTATATCCGGGTTTCGTTTCCTTTAGGTGGAAGTAAAGTAACTACGCTCTCGTGAGGTGATAACCTTTGCATAGGCTAGCGAAACACTTTCGAAGTATTAAAGCACCTACGCTTTCATAAAGTGATAACCTCCGCATAAGCTTGGAAAATATACTCCAACAAATTGAACCCTTTAAATCGAGGTGCCTTACTAGTCTTCACAAGCTACAGTGAGGAGCAATTTGGGGCCTTTAGAACCTAATTTAACCTCATATAGTGAGCCGTATGGAACCAACCTAGGTAAAGCCTTGCTGAATTTCTGATTAGATATCCCAAAGTTAGGGACACATGGAGGGACATTTCTTACCTTTTGCTATTTATTTTATGCTAATACTATAATGTTTTAACTTTATTATACCCCGGTACTGACTCATGTTTTTGTTTTGTTTTGTTTTCATTGCATGCATCATGATCATTTAGGAGTGTTTGACTTAAGTCGGATTCCAATCAGAGAAGTTTTCATTATAGTCATGGAGCGTCAAGATCTTTCACCAGTATCTGTTATTTGCAAGACTGCTTGCTTGATAACTTCGTATCCGTGCTTCCCGAGTCAGTTCATTTGGATTTGGATCAATGTGATTCTTTAGATTGGAGGAGATTTGGAGACGGTGGGGAGTTGCCAGGAAGAATGAGTTTACCGGGAAATATGGTGATTTAGCGCTACTTATTCTGATCCAGATAGATGGGTAGTTGATCAGAGCGATAGTTCAATTTTGGGATCTGTCATATCGGTGTTTTACGTTCAGTCAGGAAGATATGACACCCACCATCGAGGAGTACTCCATTTTACTTCGTGTCGAGTCAGCGAGCCCAGATAAGATCTCTTGGAAAAAGCATAAAATAGTTAGTTACCAGAGAAAGCTTTCCAATAATGGGTATAGAGATTCTGATGGATTCCCCGAATATAAAGAAGAAGGGCTCAAGTGACTGTATTTCGTGCATGTTTTTGTGAGACTACATCATGAGTAACTCGGAGGGTGATCATGTGGTGGATATATTCGCCTTGGCAATCTATGGTTTAGTTTTGTTCCCAAAGGTACCAGGGCATGTCGAAATGGTCGTGGTGTACTTCTTTGAACGTTTGGATAAGCAGATTGACCCTTCCCCTACTATCATTGCCGAGACGATTAGGTCACTCAATTTTTGTCGTAGAAAAGGCAAGGGACATTGTGTGGGGTGTGCACAGCTTTTATATGTCTAAATTCAAAGTTATTTCTGGGGAAATGAGGATGTGCCGCTTTGCCCTTACATGAAGACTTGCATCCCTAGGTGATTTGTAAAAATATGAGTACATCCTTCAATGACCAAGATCAAATTGCAAGATGTCATTTTTATTGTCATGAAAATATCCTTATCCAATGGCTTAGATTGTTGGAGAAAAGATGAGCACATCTCATCCAAGGGCAAGGAAGCCATTCGGCCAAGGGGCATGAAGGAGAGGGGATATTTTATTTTTAAAAGGTGGCTGGTCATTTGAAGAGAGAGAGGAGTAGCTAAAGAAAAAAAAAAGAAAATTTGAAAGAAAGGAATAGAGAGTTTACCAAGGAAAGCTAGGAAGGTAGTCATTCCTCCTTTGCTCTTGCATTATTTTCTTCTTCTTTCTCATGCTTTGTTCCTTATTTCCATGTTATTTCCAATCCTTTTCTTGTAACAATAAAGGTTTTGAAAACGTTTTTGAGCTTTCATCTTTTTCTTTTCATCAAAAAATAAAAGAAAACAATGTTTACAAATTTTTTTACCATAGCCAAATGTATGCTTGAGCTTGCCTTGATTTTTTGTTTTGCATGTTTGATGTGGGAAATATGATTTTGGAAGGTTATTATTTCTTTTTATGTTCTATTTTTTAAAAAATAAATGAAGTAAAAGAGGTTGAAAGGCTTCATGATCTTGATGAAAATCAAGTGATCATAGTTAGGGGATGACTATGTCCATTGTACCAACCATGGAGCTCACCTTCATTTTTCTTAGTTTGCTTGGTTTATTTTCTGATTTTTGAGTTGGAATGGCTTCATGATCTTGATGACAATCAAGTGATCATGGTTAGGGGAGGGCTATGCCTATTGTACCAACCATGGAGCTTACTTTCCTTACTCTTTGTTTGCTTATCTTTATTACTTCCAAGCTTGTCTATGCATCTTTGGTCATGTTTCTTTGCACCATTTTCATGCCATACTAGTTTTTGCATCATTTTCATGACATGTTAGCTTCCTACACCATTCGGCCATCTCATGCATTTTTGGTCCATACCATGCCTTGCATCATATTTGACTATGTCATGCATCTTAGGTCATGTAGCTATGTCATTTAGCATTTTGTATTCATGATATGCCTTGCATCATTTTCGGCATTCCCATGTATTTTAGGTCTAGGCCATGCCTTGCATCATATTTGATTATGTCATGCATATTAGGTCATTTAGCTATATCATGCATCTTAGGTCATATAGCTATGTCATCTTGGAATAAGTCATTTTTGGTTATGCCATGTCATTTTAGTGTTTAGGTCATTTTTATGATATTTACTATGTCATTTAGAGTCTAGGTCATTTTCATGCCATGTCACCTATGCCATGTCATCCAAATAACATGTCATACCATGTCATTTTCCAGGTCATTTTCATGCCATGCCATTCATGCCATCTCATTTTTCATGTCATACTTCCATGCTACACCATTTAGAGTCTAGGTCCTTTTCATGCCATGTCATTTTATGCTATGTCATTTGCCATGTCATTTATAGTTTAGGTGCATTTTCATTGCATGTCATCATTTCATGCCATTCGGCCATCCACAAGCCATCACCATGCATTTGGCCATCATATGCCATCACCATGCCATTCGGCCACCATGACATTTTATTTATGATCTATGTCATTTGTGCCATATCATTCATATAGCATGTCATTTACCATGTCATTTAGTGTTTGAGCTCATTTTAAACCATGACTAAGCATGTCATGCCATTCATGTCATTACCATGACCATTTGATCACCATGACATTTCATTCATGTCATTCTATTTTCATGACACAACATTCTCATGCCATGTCATTTGGTTTGCCATGTCATTATGTTTATCTCATTTTGGGTTTACCATGTCGATTTCATTCACATGATATTCATTACCATGCTATATCATTTTAGGCCATGTCATCTTTATGCCATGTCATTATCTTATCTTCCATATTACAATGAAAATGTTTATCATGTTTTGGTAATCATGCATGCCTTAATGTCAAATTGCATATTCATAACATTTTAATAAATATGGCAATATTCCTGAGTTTAAATAATTCATGATTTTCTCTGTTGGGTCTGCCGGGGAAGATATCATTAATTATTATTAACAAAGGAATACCCTTTTTTAAAACAAAGGTGATTAGGAGAATTTCAAAAGTGAATAAAATTTTTTATGTTTTGCCGGGTTTGCCGGGGAACATGAAAAGATTTTGGTGTTAATAAATTCTGAGTCATTTTCAAATAAATTCATTCTAATGCCATGTCATTTTATGCCATGTCGTTTTGTTTGCCATGTCGATTTCATTCACATGTCATTCATTCTTATGCCATGTCATTCATATGTCATGTCACTCTCATGCTATGTCATTCATATGTCATGCCATCCATTTACACGTCATTCATTCATGTGCCATATCACTTAGATTATGTCATGTTGTTCTCATGCTATGCCATTTATGTGTCATGTAGTCCATTCATTCACGTGCCTTATCACTTAGATTATGTCATGTCATTCATTCTCATACCATGTCATTCATATATCATGTAATCCATTCTCATGCCATGTCATTCATACGCTATGTCATTTTGTTTGCCATGTCGATTTCATTCACATGACATTCATTCTTATGCCATGTCATTCGTTTGCCACATCATTCATGTTCAAGCTATGTCGATTTCATTCACACGAAATTCGTCCTTATGCTATGTCATTTGATTTGACATGTCGATTTCATTCATATGACATTCATCCTTATGCCATGTCATTCGTTTGCCATGTCATTTTCATGCCACGACATTCATTTTCATGCTACGTTATTTATGTGCCATGTCATTCACATGCCATGTCATCTTATTTGCCATGTCGATTTCATTTACATAACATTCATTCTTATGCCATGCCATTCATATGCCATGTCGATTTCACTCACATGACATTCATTCTTATGCCATGTCATTTTAGACCTTGCCATGTCAAACATGTCATGTCATTAATTCTTTTGTCATGTCAGAATAAATGTGTAATGCTATGATAATTGCACAAGTAGATTAAGTCATATTTGTGCCTTAGTTTTGCATATTCATAACCATTTTTTTGGTAAATGATTTTTACTGCAACAAAAGTAAATAGTATTTTTGTAAAACAAAATTATTCCCGAGTTAAAATAATTCATGAATTCTCTGTTGGGTCTGCCGAGGAGGATATCATCAATTATCATTAACAACGGAATATCCTTTTTAAACGAGGATGATTCAGAGAATTTCAAATCAAGGAAAAATTATATGTTTTGCCGAGTTTGTCGAAAAATAAGAAAAATTTTATATTAATAAATTCTAGATCATTTTCAAATAAAAATATGATTTTTCTTAGAGAATTATTTTTAAACGCCAAATTCAAAACCGACTGTTTACCGAGACTCGAAATAACATATGACTAATAAGTTACCGTTTTATACGGGCGTCGCGGGGGTGATAATCCTTCCCCGCGCGTAACCGACTCCCGAACTCGCACTTGTTTTCTTTGGTTCGAAGCGCAGACGTCAAAATTGGTTTTAAAAAACTATTTTAATTAATTTAAAAATATTTTTATAAAAACCGATTTTAATAGGTGGCCGATCACACCTAGCAAAAAAAATATTGGTGGCGACTCCATTTCTTTTTCGAGGTTATTTTCATACCCTCAACCCTTGATTTATAGGAATAAGTCATCTTTTCCTCTATTTCTTCCAATTTTACACTTTTTTAACGAAGACGACGTCCCGCGACGGGGCATAGTTCGACTTTCTTAAGGGAGGTTGCGACAATTATATGCATATTTTAATTATTTTAATTTGACTATAAATTTTTTTGACAGTGAAACTTTAATTCTTATTAAATTTTTTACATATACAATATGAATTATAATATTTGAAATTTGAAATTTTTTTATTTTAGTATAAGGAATTTTTATTTAAATTTAATATTTTCATACTAAAACTGTTCATGAATTAGGTTAGGCCAAGTTCAAATAGCAAAAAAAATTGCTTACCCAAGGTGCAGTCCATCCCATCTAGCCTTTAAGGCTCTTTTTTTTTTAATATTAAAAAATAAATTTTTTTATTTTAAAAGATGTTTTATAATTAAAATTAAGTAAAAATATTTTTAAATTAAAAAATAAACCTAAGGCGGGCCAAGACTTTAAAAACCTATTCAGACCGGACCTATCGAGCCAAACGGATAATCCGACTCTTGAACATGTCTATTTTAGAACAAGTTTTATTTTACTTTAAATATATATATATATATATATATATATATATATATACTCGCACCCATTAACAATATTTCTGACTTCACCCTTGTCAACCGATAAAAAAAAAAAAAAAAAAAAAAAAAAAAAAACTGGTTTTATATATATATATATTTGTAATTGATGAGATTTGAACCTTATAACCTCTTGGTTTTATATTAAAAACAATATCATTAAATTAAATACATATTTTATTAATTATTTACTATATTTAATATTTATTTAACATTAAAATTAATTTTTTTAAATATTTAAATTTTTTTTAAGTGAACCGGTTGGAATGAGAATCGAAAGTCTTACCGATGTGACCTTTGGTCTGATTCTTTTAAGCGGATAATAAACAGATTTAGATTTCAAATAAATTAAGCGGATTCGAATTCGGATATTTAAAAAATTGTTGATATCTGATCTGCTACCATCTTATTTGTGACCAATTTTTTTTTAAATAATTACAAAATTAACTAATAAACAAAATATATATATATACTTTTTATTATCATAGTAATAAATAATTATTAGTAAGGAAAGAGAATTTTTTTGAAAAGCATGTAATCAAGAGAGAATTTTTTTGAAAGAATTATAAAATGAATCAATAAATTAGAAATATTTATTATCTATTATTATACAATAAATAAGTAATAATATGAAAATAGAAAAAAATTTATGTGAAAAAATATTTTGTAATTATTTTTTATCTTTTAAGAAGAAAAAAAAGAAATATCAGTAGGAGTAATTGGTCAGTTTGGACTCTTACAACCGAAGGAAGTAAAATCCGATTGGTAAAAAGATAGACTTAAGGTTTATTTTTTGATAAATTTGTCATTTGATTTAAAAAAAATTAATTTTATAGATTTATGTTTTTATTTAAAATTGATTTAGTAATTTTTTTGTGTGAAGAAGATATCATTTAAAATACTTAATTTTATATTATAAATATAATTATTTTAATATATAAATTTTTAAAAAATATTTAAATAAATAAATACTATTTAATAAATAAGTCCTTAGCGAATCGGGAAGAAGACATTCTAGTTATTATTTAAAAATAAGGTATATTTATGTTTGGCCCTCCCTAAATTTTTTAAGCTCCTTGGAATATCTTGCATCATTATTTGAAAATAAGGTATATTTATGTTTGGCCCCTCTAAAATTTTTTAATTTGGTCCCTTGTAAATTTATAGTTTGAAATGATAAATTTGATAACACTTTTGGTTTAAACGTCATTCATTATTACTAATTTAATTCTCTCTATTTACCTTTTCAATCAATCAAATAGATATATTTACGTTAATTATCGAGTTAATATTTTCATTATATGCTTATAAGGAAAAATAAAGAAAGTTAAACCATTACTACAATATTTAATACGAATTATATACATTTAATTTATTTTACTTTTTTTAAATGTATATATAATCTTATGTTTTTCTTTTGTTATATCAAATAATTATATGTATATTTGAATTAGACTATAAATTTTTTTGACATTGAAACTTTAATTCTTATTAAATTTTTTATATATGCAATATGAATTATAATATTTGAAAATTTAAAATTTTTTTATTTTATTATAAGGAATTTTTATTTAAATTTAATATTTTCATATTAAAACTGTTCATGAGTCGGGTTAAGCCAAGTTCGAATAGCAAAAAATTTTGCTTACCCAAGGTCCAGTCCATCCCATCTAGCCTTTAAGGCTCTTTTTTTAATATTAAAAAATAAATTTTTTATTTTTAAAGATGTTTTAGAATTAAAATTAAATAAAAAAAAATTTAAATTAAAAAATGAACTCGAGTTTGGCCAAGACTTTAAAAACCTATTCAGACCAGACCTATCGAGCCAAATGGATAATCCGACTCTTGAACATGTTTATTTTATAACAACTTTTATTTTATTTTACTTTAAATTTATATATATGTATCTCGCATCCCCCTTAACAATATTTTTGACTTCGCCCTTGTCAACGGGTAAAAAATCAGAAAAACTAGTTTGACATATATATATATATATATATATATATTTTTGTAATCGATGAGATCTGAACCTTATAACCTCTTGATCTTATATTAAAAACAATATCATTAAGTTAAATACATATCTTATTAATTATTTACTATATTTAATATTTATTTAACATTAAAATTATTATTTTTAAATAGTTTAAATTTTTTTAAGTGAACCGGTTGGAATGAGAATCAAAAATCTTACTGATTTGACCTTTGGTCTAATTCTTTTAACCTTGGAATGAGAAAATATATATATATGGAGAGATCCACTTATATTAGTGTAAAATTAGATTAGTTTTACAAATTTTCATAATTTTTTATACGATTTATATTTTAACAAACCGACCATTGAATTTAACAATATAATTATACTCGTCGTGCACGTAAAATTTTGCATTGATCCGATATCTCTATCATATCGATTGTGAATACTGTCTTTTTTAATATATATTTAACGGTTAAATTTATTTTACATCGAACAAATAGTTAGACATTTTTAATTTACTCGAAACTCGACGTGCATGATCTACGTGAATTGAACATGAAATACAACGGTCGAATTAAACAAATATAAATCGTATAAAAAGTTATGAAAAATATGTAAAACTAATTTAATTTTACATTAGTATAAATGGATTCTTTCATATATATATATATATATATATATATATATATGGGGTGGTCTAGAAGGTGAGTTTATAATGGACGAGTTGATCGCGCGATACCTTTGAAGAATTGTTATGTTTGACGCCTATAGTCGACCGATTCCTAGCTAGAAACCGCAGAGCGTCATCCAAAAATAGAAAGTGAAATAGAAACGCTAACATGAAATTTTCAAAGAAGCTTGTATCATCAATTCATCATCCATGAATATGAAAGGATTTTTTCGTGTTAATAAATGAACTATAAATCTAAAGAAAATTATGAACTGATATGTTAATATAACCCCCAAAGAGCCCTAAAAGTAGACATGAGTACATGACCAATATTGCTAGACATTTATCATAAGAGTTATCACTGAATCTTGACCAGCTTAATCACACTTACAAAATTCACATAGAAATCAGATTTATTAATAATTTTTTTTTTAATTTTTTAAAATATTTAAATAAAATGTATATATTTATTATAAATTAAAATTTATGATTATGGTTCATATCAAAATTCCGTGATAACTTTCATGAAGCTGAATATATGAGATTAAACTCTAGGTAAAAAATATCTGTCCCAAGATTCATGGTGGACCCGGCCATGAACAAATTAATCACCATTAAAACAATCCAAGTCAGGAAAAAAAAAAAAAAAAGGCAAAGAATGGCAGTCCAAAAAATCTCTTTCAATAATCTACCAATGAAGTCTTCAATTAAACAGCATTCATGTTTATGAAAGAAAAAAAATCACCAATTGAATAAAGCAAACACTTCATTAGCATTATGATCAGAATAACATATCCAATAAAGTTTTTCCTTGCACCATTCTGAGACGTTAAGGGGCCATCAACAAAAATATAAGGAAATTAAGGGCCCACATACTATAGATACAATTATTTATAGCTTTTGGTCATCTCAATATTTTTTTAGTTTCTACTTTACCTTTAACCTTCTACCCATATTTAATTAACTCATCTGAAAATATATATTACACACTTAAAGTCTTATCAAACCTACAACCTTTAAAAATTTATCTAGCATGCATACCATTTGATTTAATACATAGTTGGTGTCAAATCAAGTTTTTTTTTTTAATTTTTTTTATATAGGTAAAAAAAAAAAAAAAACCTTGTTTGATTTCAAAAATTGATAAAATAAGAGCAATTTTTATCTAGTAAAAGCTAATTAAATTTTACACGATTTATAAATTTATTATAATTATTATTTTATCAAATTAATCACTAAGTTTAGCAAATTTTTTTATTCATTATGCATGTAAACTTTAAAATCAATTCAATATTCATATTATATCCATCTAAAATAATAATTATTTCAAAATATATATTTAGTAGTTGAAATTTTATTGTTATCAAATAAATAATTAAATATTGTAAATTATTTAAATTATATCCATTATTAAGTTAATAAAACATGAAATTTTGACATATTATTGAATTAACAAATTATAAATTATATAACAAAATGTAAACTTTAAACAATTTTACACTGATATTTCTCTTTATAATTATAATGTTATCTTAAAATTCAAGTACGTAAGACGTTAACTTCATAAATCTTAAAAAAATGCTTCCATTTTTCTTCGTCAAACTAAAAAGAAAAAACAATTATAAATAAATGTTGGTGAGAGAACAAGTTGTCCGAACTTTCCAATTACTCTCTCCTGAGAGCAGCCAGCACCCCCTGGCTCCGCCGTCCCTGATCGCACGAGACCTTTTAAGAATTCCCGGCGATTCCTCCCATAGTCGAACGATTCCTGCAGGCAAAAATCCGCAGCGTAATCTTTCTTAAAAAAGGCTTTAATTTTTCTTGATCAAACTAAAAGCAAAAAGAAAAAACCATTATATATAAATGTTTCTTAGAGAACAAGTTGTCTGAACTTTCTAATTCTCTATCCTTCACTCAGCTCTCAGTCCTGACCGCCGCCAGCGTCGGTAAATCAGAAGAAAATTTTTTAAGGTTAGTAATATAATCTATTGAATTTCACAGTTATCTGCAGGAGTTTATTGGATTTTTGCTTATTACTTGCCAGTTTCTCTCTTATATCTTTCTTTTAATTTTCTCTATTCTAGTTTCTCTCTTTTATAATCCGAAAAGTGTCATTGACGTGATCAACAAGCATTTTATAGTAATAATTTTTCATCATGGAATGTCCAAGAAAATAACACTACTGTTTTTTTTCTCTCTTTAAATTTTGAATTAAAAGAGACTGATAACTTGCAGGGATGGAGATGAAAATGAACAATTTCCTGGGTGCAAGAAAGGAAACTGGACCCGAAGCTTCCCAAAGGAGACATCGGAGGTCAAGGAAACCCAAGTTTGAGGTAGTTTCAATAAATTTATTGAAAAATTCTTGGTTTTTTGGTTTTTTTTTTTCCTTAATATATACCTTTTTCTTTTTGTTCTTTGCTTTACTTTTTTTTTCCCCATTTCTATTTAGTTTTTTAAAGCAAAGCAAGGATATGATAAGAAGAAAAAGGATAAGAAAAAGAAGCAGATAGTGGCGACCCAGATCGCCAAGTTAGGGCTGGAAGAGTTTCCTTTGATTTTTGCTGAAATTAGGGCAAGCAATCAACGGCTGAAAGAGCGGAACTCTGAGATCGACGCTTACATTCTTGAAATGCTTAAAACTTGGGATGATGAAGACATTTGATATATCTGGTTGGTTTTGCCCTAAACTTTATCAGTTTTACAATGAGTTTGTTATTGACATTTTGTCTAATGGAATTTAATTTGCTAGGGATCTTATTTATCAAGCAGCTTCAGTTGAAAGAGACGAGAAGACCAAGCAGCTTCCATTGCTTAGGGTTTCTCAGTTTCTCTATTTATCGTGCATGAATCTATCTAAACCTATCTATGTATGAATGTATCTATCAAGAACTGAATTGGTGTGTTTTGGGTATTGAAAAACAATCTGTTTGCACTTTTTATTTCACCTGAATAACTTAATTAGCTTCCACTTTAATTTGGGAATGATCATTTTATTTCTGATTCTGGTGATTCCTTGCTTCTTGTTCAATGCTATATATATTCGTTCTTTTTAATGTTGATTTAGATAAATTATATCTGTAATTTTCAACGGTAATGATTTTCTGAATACAGGAAATTACTTTGACAAAATGAACTAAAGGAAAACAATCACTCATCACTTCTACAACTGTTGATTGATTTAGGACTTCAATATATGGTATTTCCCAAGATATTCATCATGCCATGATGCCAGCATTGAGCGAGAGATTATATTCAAAATCATCTCAACAAATATTGGGGTGTTTAGGAGGAAAAACTGCTTTCAATCTAATGACCTTGACCAGCCTTTAAAGTTTAAAGGAGTCGGTATATCCTAAATATTAGATTAAAACATTCATCTTTCTTCCACTTCTTCAAGTCCTTTTACAGTGCACATGAGCTTCAATATTAACATTCCCAAAAACCTCCTTCCATTCATAAGAATGTTGAGATGATGGATATATCTAGTAGAGAAAGCAATAGATACTTATACAGACCTAATTAAATTCTAGAAAGTGGCACTTTTTTAGTTTTGTGTTCACTTTGGGTGATACTGCAGTATCATGGGGTGCAAACTTGCAGAAGATTGTGGCACTTTCAACTATATAGAAGCTGAGTATGTTGCTATGTCAGAAGCAGCAAAGGAAATGGTTTGGTTACAGACTCTTATGGAGGAGTTAGGTAAGAAAGGTAATAAAGATGTTCTTTACGGTGATAGTCAGAGTAAGAATCTTTCTTGCCATGAATCCAACATTTCACTCTAATTAAGACCAAACACATTCAGCTGAAATAACATTTTATTCGATTTCTCATTGATGAATAGTTGAAGCTTGTGAAAATTTGTGAAAGTAAATACGCTGCAGGTATGTTGACAGAGGTTGTTATACTTGACAAACTGAAGCTGTGTGTGTAGGTTAATCGGCTTGAACCAATTTAACCGACTGAACCAATCAAATTTGGTTAATTCAATTCGATTTATTTGGTTTTGAAATTAATCAGTTTATTTGGTTAGTTCAGTCGATTATCGTTTTTAAAATTGATAACCGAATAGATCGAACTAACCGACCCTTTTAATTTTATTTTATATTTAATATAAATAAAATAATTTTATATAATATTTTTAAATTATATATTATATAATATATAATTTATATTATATTATATAATATGTAATATACAATAAATAATTTATTTGTTAAATAGTTAAAACAGATTAAATTTCGATTTCGGTTTTTTCTCGGTTTAAGGATTCTTTGTCGGTCAGTTCGATCAGTTTTATAAATTTATTCGGTTTAATCGGTTTTCAAAATTTTAAAATCGAACCAACCGAATGTTGATTTTTGACCTTCGATACCGTTTGTAGTTTTGTGCTACAGTATCGATTTGCTACAGTACCTTTATCTCGGGATGCTACAGTAACTTTATCTCCGAAAAACAACTATTTTATTAATATGAGAAAAGACCAAATACAATTGGTGTAAACACCAACTAACAATAGAAACAATCTCACACAAACTCTTTCTCACGTTACTATTCACTCACTATTTATTCACTATTCATTTATACACCAACACCACTCACGTGCTCACTTTCTTCTTCAATTTCTGCAAATTTTGCAGCTTCCATGCTCTGGCTCTCAACACCTCTTTTCTTTCACCCAACACTCACATCTTTTTTTTTTTTTGTTCTTTTTCTCTTTCTCTCTACTTCTTCCCTTCACCTCCTTTACTTATATCTTTTTTCTTCCTTTTTCTCTCTACTCACCACACTCTACACACAATACCTAAGGCTCTATTTATATAGACATACTAAACCGACATAACAATTTCTAGTTTGTTCTTACAATGTTCCAATATGTCAGCTATGCAGTAATGTTTGACTACCATTTCTAAATAGAGTTCTAAAGAGAGAATATTGAAGAATAGCCTAGAGATAGAAAACTCTAGAGAAAGATTAAGAAAAATTCAAAAAAAGACTAAAGAGAAATCTAGAGAAAACTAGAGTAGTCGGTGATTTCAACACTCCCCCTCAACGACTACTCTCTCTTGATGCTGGCTTTGGTAGTCATGCCAAGTTGTCTTCTGAACTCATCGAATTTTGCACCGCTAAGTCCCTTGGTAAACAAGTCAGCTACTTGTTCTTCAGTCTTGATGTACTTTAGTTCAACATCTCGTTGAAGTACTTTTTCACGTACAAAGTGATAATGTATTTCTACGTGCTTGGTTCTGGCATGAAAGACTGGATTTTCAGCTAAGCTTATTGCTGACTGATTATCGCAATAGAGTTGTACTGGAGAGTCAATCGGTTGGTGCAGGTCCTTTAACAGCTGTATCAACCACGTGCTTTCTTGTGCTGCCATAGCTGCTGCTCTATATTCTGCTTCTGTAGTTGACAATGATACTGTAGGTTGTCTTTTGCTACACCAAGAGATTATGCCGGATCCAAGACTAAACATGTAGCCAGTTGTTGATCGTCTTGTATCATGATCTCCACCATAATCGGCATCACAATATCCTATAACTTGGCACGGAACTCCCTTTTTGTATAGAAGTCCAAAATCAATAGTTCCTTTTACGTACCTCAAGATTCGTCGAACCACATCTAAGTGAGGTTTCCTTGGTTTCTCCATGAACCGGCTAACTACTCCAACAGCGAATGCAATGTCGGGTCTTGTTAATGTAAGGTAGATTAGACTACCCACTAGTTGCCTATAACTTGTTGAGTCTTCCAATTCTTTGCCTTCTTCACTACAGAGTCTTGCATTGGCTTCCATAGGCGAAGATATCGACTTGCAATCAGTCATCCTGAATTTGTGTATAAGATCTTTTGCATACTTGTGTTGACATAAGAATATTCCTTCTTTGGTACGGATTACTTCTAGCCCGAGAAAGTGATTCAACTCTCCAAGCTCTTTCATTTGAAAACGTACTGAGAGATTGCCTCTAGTTTGTTTGATTTCTTCTTCGTTGTCTCCGGTGATGATTAGATCATCCACGTAAACCAAGACTATTGCCAACTTACCTCCTTTTTCTTTCACGAACAAGTTCGAATCTGCTGCTGCAACTGAGTAACCACTTTGTATTAGGAATTCGGCAATTTTTCCGTACCATGCTCTCGGTGCTTGTTTTAATCCGTAGAGTGCCTTTTTCAACTTACACACATAATCCGGATGAACTTTACTTGTGAATCCTTCGGGCTGCTCCATATAAATCTCTCGATCTAGCTCTCCGTGCAAGAAGGCATTTTTCACATCCATTTGCCATAACTTCCAAGATTTGCTTGCTGCAAGGGCAAGTAATACTCGTACTGTTGTAATCTTTGCAACCGGACTAAAGGTCTCATCATAGTCCACCCCATACTTTTGAGAGAATCCGCGAGCCACCAATCGAGCCTTATACCTTTCTATCGATCCATCGGGTCGAGTCTTTATTTTATAAACCCATTTACATGAGATGGGTTCAATCTTCTTCGGCTTTGGCACCAACTCCCATGTCTCGTTTTGTTTTAGGGCTTGAATTTCTTCTTCCATGGCTTTTCTCCACTCCAATTTCTCAGATGCCTCTTCATAAGTTGTTGGCTCTATTTCTTTAATTAGAGCAGCATTAGCATACTTAAGATTTGGTTTGCGTTGTCGTGATGACCTGCGCAGAAGTGGCTGAGAATCTCTTTCATCGAACTCATTTTCTCGAAATGACTTTTCCTCATCAAGAGCCTTTTCTGAATACTCGTCACTTGGTTGAGTCTGCTCAAATTGTTCCTCCATATTTTCTTGAAGTTTTTCTTCAATTTCTTTTGAGTCTGGCAACAGCACTGCTTGTGGTGACCACCATGACGAAGCTTCATCGAACACAACATTTCTGGATACATAGCATCTGCCACTCGTTGGATCACAACATCTCCACCCTTTTCTTTGATTGTCATATCCCACAAATATGCAACGAATTGCTTTTTTGTCGAATTTGCTACGTAGATGATCTGGTACAAATACATAACATACGCAACCAAATACTCGAAAGTGACTCACCGTGGGTTTGGTGTTCCATAGTTTCTCAAAGGGTGAGATAAAACCAAGCCTTGCTTGTGGAAGCCTATTAGTCACGTGAACTGCAGTCTTCATGCATTCTGCCCAAAAACGAGGTGGCACATTCTTCGCATGTAACATGCTTCGACATATCTCAGCCAAATGCCGATTCTTTCTCTCGGCAACTCCATTTTGTTGTGGAGTGTTCGGACATGTCAATTGTCGGCGTATCTTGCATTCCTGTAAGAATTCTGAAAACTCCTTGGATGTGTATTCTCCCCTGTTATCTGTGCGTAGGCATTGTATCTTTCGGCCTACTTCTTTTTCCATCTTTTCTTTGAACTCTATAAATTTAGTAAGTGCCTCTGATTTTTCTTTCATAAAATCAATCCAGACGTACCTTGAAAAATCATCAATGAAAGTTATCATGTATTGGCAGCCACTGACAGAAGATTGCTTTATCTTCCCGAACACGTCTGAGTGAATTAGCTGGAGAGGCTCCTTAGCTCTAAACTTTGACTCCTCGTATGGCATCTGGTGAGCTTTCCCATATTGGCACCCGGCACATACTGTGTCCTCTTGAATGTCTAATTGAGGAAGACCTTTGAGCATAGACTTTTTCATCATTACCTTTAACTTGAGGTAACTCACGTGCCCAAGCCTCGCATGCCATAAGTCAGCTGTTTCATTCTTTCTTGTCTTGTCCACATATGCAGTCTGAGCGGACATAACGTAGACTGACTCCAGACGCTTCCCTTCCATTATTGGTGTACTTGTTGGCTTTAAGTTTGGATATACTTTCACATCATTTGGACCAAACACGACATAATTTCCTGAGGCAGTGAGTTGTGAAACCGATAGCAGATTTTTCTTCATACCTGGCACATGGAGTACGTTTTGCAGCTCGATTTGGTGTGGACTAAACCGTGGCACAATAGTTGTTTGGCCGATGTGAGTAATAGGTAACCTTGAATTATTTGCAGTTACCACAACTCGTTCTCCTTTGTATGTTGAGGTATTAGTCAACTTCTCCTTATCTCCAGTCATGTGATTTGAGCATCCAGAATCAACTATCCAATCTTTATTATAGTCAATTAATTTACTCACCGATGCGAGTGAACACTCTTCTTCTGACTCGGTGATGCAAGAAGCTGCAAGTTCTTCGCATTCTTCAATAGCAATTGATGCTTGAAAATCCCACTCTTCTTCGCTATTATTCTCTTCTCGTGACGAGGTTGCCGCGTTGCCTTGGACTTGCTTAAACCGACAGTCTCGAGCAAAGTGACCAGATTTTCCATAGTTGTAACACTGATTGTTTTGACGACGATACCTATTTTCATTTCTGTCTCTTTCTCGAACATGCTGGGCTCCCTCTGGCCGAAAGCTCCTTCCCCATTGCTTTGGCCATGTTTCTTGCCTTCGAAATTTATTTTCTTCCACGCCTGGCTTTGTAACAACTTTGCTTCTTTTATTAAAGCCTCTTTTATTACTAAAGAGTGCTTTCTCGTCATCTTTTATCAAGACTTTAGACATTTGTTTATCTAAAGTCTCTTGATTGGCTAGGATATTTTCCAACTCAGTTAAAGTTGGTTCTTTGCTCCATCCACGAGTTGCAGTAACAATCCCGTTGTATTCAGGTCGCAAGCCATGGATGATAATTCTTCTCATCCTCGTTTCGGTAATGGCATTTTCTGGATCTAATTTTGAAATTTCATCACAAAGAGTTTTAACTTTAGAGAAATATTCGCTTACCGACATATTTTGCTGCGAGATTGACAGGAGTTCATTCTCCAATTGTTGGAGCCTAGCATCATTTTTCCTCGCGAACAGCATTGTGAGTGTGTCCCAGGCTTCCTTCGGTGTCTTTGCATCCTTGATGCGTTGTAATAAACCATCCTCAATGGTGACTGATAACACGTACATGGCCTTACTGGCTTTGATCTTCCATTTTCTTAGTTCTCCGGCATCAGTTGGTGGTGTTGAAGCTTCACCGATAACAAATATCCCATAAATCTTGCCCGAGCATGTAATATTGCATCCGGATGCTCCACGTATTGTAATTGTTTTCATTGAGCTTCTCGATGCTGCTAGCGGAATTAGAAATATCTGCCATAGTGTCTTGAGAGTGCCCTGCACTTACCTCAAATTTGATTCTTGTTCACTTAATTTCACAGTCCCTGACCGTGTACCGGCAGAATTTCCACGTCTTTACGAACTACGATCCTCGATCGTCTTGGTCCCAGACCAATAATCTTCATAGTCCCAGACTGTCTTTCTCCGATATGCGTACTCCGGTCCCTGACCGTCTAGCTCTTTCTTCTTGCGGTGGCTTTCACTCTAATGGTAGGTAGCCCTTTTCACCTATTCTCGTGATGGCTCTCACACTACTTTAGGTAAGTAGGTAGCCCTTTTCACCTGTTCTCGTGATGGCTCTCACACTACTTCAGTAGCCTTTTTCGCGACTCGATCTATCGTCGATAATTACAATTCTCGATCATCTGATTTCGAGAAACTTCTGGCTTCTTGTCTTTTCTCCGATGCGCATACTACGATCCCTGACCATCTTGATCTGATATTCCAATCCTCTGGATCATACCGCTTTTTAAGCCGGTCATCTGGATCGTCCCGTTCTGATCGTCCAACTCTGATACTCTGGTCCTCCAGATCGTCTGACTCTAATACTCCGGTCCTTAGGATCGTCTGGCTCTGATACCAATTTGTTGATTTTTGACCTTCGATACCGTTTGTAGTTTTGTGCTACAGTATCGATTTGCTACAGTAACTTTATCTCGGGATGCTACAGTAACTTTATCTCAGGAAGCTACAGTAACTTCCGAAAAACAACTATTTTATTAATATGAGAAAAGACCAAATACAATTGGTGTAAACACCAACTAACAATAGAAACAATCTCACACAAACTCTTTCTCACGTTACTATTCACTCACTATTTATTCACTATTCATTTATACACCAACACCACTCACGTGCTCACTTTCTTCTTCAATTTCTGCAAATTTTGCAGCTTCCATGCTCTGGCTCTCAACACCTCTTTTCTTTCACCCAACACTCACATCTTTTTTTTTTTTTTTGTTCTTTTTCTCTTTCTCTCTACTTCTTCCCTTCACCTCCTTTACTTATATCTTTTTTCTTCCTTTTTCTCTCTACTCACCACACTCTACACACAATACCTAAGGCTCTATTTATATAGACATACTAAACCGACATAACAATTTCTAGTTTGTTCTTACAATGTTCCAATATGTCAGCTATGCAGTAATGTTTGACTACCATTTCTAAATAGAGTTCTAAAGAGAGAATATTGAAGAATAGCCTAGAGATAGAAAACTCTAGAGAAAGATTAAGAAAAATTCAAAAAAAGACTAAAGAGAAATCTAGAGAAAACTAGAGTAGTCGGTGATTTCAACTAAAGTAGTCGGTGATTTCAACACCGAATGCTCACCCCCAATGTGTGCAGCTTCAGTTTGTTTTATAGCGTGAAGACAAAAGCTTTGAGTTGTAGAGATGGTGCTTGGAGACATATGGTTTTGTTGATTGTGATTGAACCAGTCTCCAAGTGGGAGATTGTTGGATTTTTCTATGTGGAACCTGGTTTTTTATTTGAGCCTTTTTTAATTCCTTTTGTTTTTGACCCAATTTTAGGGATATTTTTTAAGTTTTCATAGCTTTGGTTATAAAAATCGTGTAATAATTGTTACATATGTATTATCGTTGTTCTTCCTAAATATAGTGAAAATTTTTGTAACTCCATGAACATAAGTACAATTGACCGAACCACGTAAAATCTTATGTTTTGTTTTCTTCTCTATTATTTTTGTTTCACTACAACATAAGCGTACTGTTAAATTTTTAAGTGTTTTTTAGATATTGTTTACTTCATCTCTACATACAATTTATATGAAAAACAAATCCAAGTTCATATTTTTCAGATTCATGTTTCAAAGATAGGATATATTCAAAATGAGAACAAAAAATTACAGTTCTGATATGCTTTGAAATAGAGTTGCTCATGGGCCGGGCCGCGGCTCGTTTTTTTTTTATTTTCTCTGCCCAGGCCCGCCCGTTTAGGCCCGAAACACTGTTCATTGAAATAAAAAAATAATTTTTTTTTATTTTTTATAATTAAAATTAAATAAAATAATATTATTATAATAAAAATTACTGTTCCGAGTCGGGCCGGGCCGGCCTGGAACACAAAATATCCTGCCCAGTTCCGGCCCAATACGGGCCGAGCGGGCTGCCCGGCCCGTGAGCAGGTCTACTTTGAAAAGAAAGGATGGGTAAAACAATGAAATGCGACATCCATATTTGTTTCAAAATGAATATGCATTTTGCTCAAATCTTTAAAGCAGATACATGGATGGGTAAAATAAATAAACCTTTTCTTCCCTTCCTCTAAACGTAGAAGTAGAAAACAATAATCAATTTCCAAATGAAAAAAAAAAAAAGAAGAGTTAAAGCAGATAGAAGATGACTCTTTTTTTCAGTTCACTAGAAACATAAGAATTACACAACACTATGATGAGTAAAATCTTAATATCAGAGGAAGAGTAAAATCTTAAAATCAGAGGAAGAAAAAAAACAAAAAAAAAAGAGAGGATTGTTGAGACTTACTTACAGTTCATATCTTCATAAAGCTATTTGCCCAAATGTTGGTTATAGCCTCAGCTCATCACTTCTTCAGTATTTTGGTTGTTTAGCAAAAATCTCCATTGATGAAATTATAAGCTCAACTCCAGTACATGCTAGCAATTATTGACTGAGTCTAGACAAACTTGTACGGAATTCTTTTAAGTCAATGGAAGACTTAAACAAAGACCATAAGATGATTGCTCAAATCTCAATGGCTGCCAACTTTGTACTAAAATAATTAAATGTTTAATTTTCAATATCAATCATCCACATGAAGAAAACGCCAACACTACAATCAGTTTCTTTTCTTTCTTGAATGTGCAACCTTACACTCACATACAAGAGCTGGGGATTCCATTCTTATCCTTACTTATTAAAAATACCCAAAGTAATTAATCCTTTTGTTAAACAAGTATTCAAACTTAAAAATTAATTTATTTTACGATTATTTATTTATGTAGCTTATCAGCACTCACTATTTTATTATTATATTATTTACAATTTCAACAAAACTCCAAATTAAAATTAAAACTATTTTTTCTAATTTTACCCTAAATTTATGCATTCAAAATATGAGCTAAAATAATATTGTTGTTTATCTATTTATTAAATTCACCAATCATTATTTATAAACACCTTAAATTAATAAGTTAGTCACAAATATTAAGTCACAATCATGTAAACTTGAGAAAAATTAAATTGACAATCTAGCTTTCTCCACATAACTTCTCTTATATTTTTCTTTTATTCTATATCTTTGTGATCGTTTTCAATGTGCTTAATGATTTGAGTTATCACTTGTTAACCGCCTTTACAAAGCTAAAATTGTTGTTAAGAATTTTTTTAAAAAAAACTATATATATGTACATAAATTCTTGTCTTCATATGAATAATTTTAAACTTTTTGTGTTTTGTCAAAAATTCAGAATAGTTCTTTCTTAATTTTTGTTATAGTGTTATACGAAGTGACTTGTCTTAACCGCTTATGAAAAATTCTTCTTTTACAAAGCTTGATACTTTCACTTGTTGAAATTTTATTATGAAAATTAAATTGATAATAGATTTATAAACTTATAAATCACTAAAATTTATATATTTTATGATATTTTTATTTTTATTAGTATATTGTTTTCATATATCTTTTATATTAAAAACATTTCGTAAAATACCTCAAATGAAAATAAACATATAATTTTAATCTATTAAAATTTCGTAAGGGTGGAACAAGAGGAGGCTAAGGGAGAACAAGAAGGAGAACAAAAAGGTGAACAAGAGGAGACTAAAAGGATGATACTAAGAGGAAGAGAAGGATATTAGAATTAGTCACCATAACAAAGTTTCTTCTTTCTTTCTTTCTTTTCTTTTACTTTTGTTCTTGCTTAATTATTTTTATGAATCTGTTATTGAACATATCAAGAATTTGTAACTAAATTCTTTTTGTGGTTAAGGGTGATTTCAAAGCCCTAGATATGATTATTAGTTAATAAATTTCAGAATATTTTCCAACTCTCTTTTGAATTTATTATATTCTACTAATTGCATGCCAAGAATTGCTATCTTATTTATTTAGGTGCGCAATTAGATGAATATTATAGTGATTTGATTGCTAGTTTAATGTTTTGATCCGTAATTGTCAAAAAATTTCTAAACATAAGTAGCAAATTATCATCAATGATTATGAGATATTTTCTTCGAATTTTATACTTTATCTAAGTAAGCCCTTATATTTTATTGCAATTAAATAAGTTCTTAACTTTTAATTTACATCCAAATAAATCTTTAACCTTTAATTTGTACTCAAATAATCTCTTAACCATTAATTTGTATCCAAACAAACTCTTAAATAAATCAATTTTTGTTTACAATAAGAATTTATTTAGATACAAATCAAAAAATAAAGACTTGTTTAGACATCATAAAAATATAAGGGTTACTTAAAAACTGAAATAATTCAATTTTTTTAATATTTTTTGTCTTTTCACTTTTTGTATTCTCGATACCAAATGTAATTCTTTTCTTCTTTCATTTAATAGTTTATTATCAAACTACAATGATTTATTACTTTAAAGCACGTAAAACATTTATAAAAAAAAAAAAGTAATTATAGAATTTAATTGGGTTGGATCGAGCCTGAACTACAAAAGATTTTTCCAAGATCCAATTTCAAATTTTAAACATGCTTAAAATATTTTTCAAGCTCCTTTAATAAATTTTAAATTTTTGTCCAAATCTTTTAAAATATTAAACGAACTTTTGGATTTAGACAAATAATTCGATCATGAACGGGCCTATTGAAAATCTATAAAAGGGCTTAAGTTACGTATTGTATTAACAACTTAATCTTAATTATAGTTGGAAGACTAATGATTTGGATTAGAAAAGTTCCAAAAGATGGTCCAACATCGTTTTGAGGGTTAAATTCTCCATCGTCCATTGGATCACTATCTTCATCTCTTTACCCCCCCCCCCTCTTGCTCCACTTCTACCTCAATTTTCACTATTTTTTTTTTCCCTCTCTCTATCCATATTGTCTTTCCTCTGCCTTTCTTCTTAATTCTACAATACCTATAATTAGAAATTGACACATGAAAACTTTGGTTCAGATCCTACATCGATCCAACGACATCCGTTCATGCATTTATTTTATATTATTTTTTTAGAATTAAATTAAATAAATAATATTATTATATCAATAAATAATATTCCTGGACCGACCCAGCCTCGAAAAATCATGTATAGGCCTGAGTAGAGTTCCACGCTCGCTGGCGGCGGATCGCCCCAGGCTTGTGGATAAGTTCTACACCTATGATTTTGTCATCCATATATCTAAGCATTGCCTTGAGATTTAGAATGAGACCAATCTAGGTTCAAAGAAATCTGGCTTGAACCCTTGACGCACTCATGCTAAAAGTATGAGATTTGTGAGCCTAGTTAAACTAAGTACTACACAGAATCTGACCAACATCATAATTCAAACATTCATTATCAAAAGTTCAAACACACCATCATAATTCACATGTATATAGTTTAGTTTAAGTAAACAAGAACAGCACAAGTCTTTCTGCATATTCCACGCTGACACAATCCGTACCAACACATTGACTGACAAATTAAACAGTAACAAATGGGAATGCAAGAACCTTGATGGGAATGCAAGAACCTTGGCCTCCCCCACTTGAAGAACCAGCTGAAGTATTCCACTTCGTCCTTAGATCCCTACAATCCAATAACACAGGAAAAAGAAATTAATTAAACAAAAAAAGCAAAGATTTAGCCTGATGGAAGTGTTGGGTTTGATTTCGGAATTGGGACGAAAAAAACACACGTCTTTGGTATAATAGCACAGCCTGAATCTTTTTATGCTCAACCAATGAATTTTGTTGAATGAAGGGAAAAGATAACAATTCTCTTATCAGTTCATAGACATGTCATATATCAGATGAAACGCCCTGCCAAATAAACCAAAAAGCTTACCAGGAGAACAGAAAAGAACTTCCCAATTTAAGAATAGTATAAGAGGATATAAACCCCATCTCCTGTTAAAACTTTGACCTCCAATAAAAGCACTCTCCAAATACTCACAAATATATCAGACGTCGTCATAATTAACGGACCGAAACAGTCATGAAACTCAGATTAATCAAACCTAGCTCCAGAGACTAAGAGGGGCTTTGTGGGTGATTGAGGGGAGTTACTTGGGGGGTTGACTTACAATTGCTTCGTCGTCATTAGAAATAAGAGAGAGAGAGAGATTATTGAGGAAACGCACCAGATCAATGGCCTTTGTCTTGATCAGCCTGCTCCAAAACATCAAGCAAACCGTCAAGGTAATCTTGGACCTTCGCATTCAACTGTGCCCCCAAAACATTGACTTGTCGGATTTGGTGAGTTGTGATTTGCAAGCCTTCAAGATGTGGGTTTGTGTTCAATTCAAGTTTCAGCAGACTGCCGTCCATTACCTCTATCAGCTCTGCTTGCACAGCCGTCATCTCAGCTACCAATCCTCCCAACAATTTTATTTCTTCCTTCTCCTTCAACTTTAATCGTCAAAATAAAATCAAAAGCAAAGCTTTGTAAGATTTTTCAGAAAAAATAATTCGAATAAAAGTATCAAAATAATTAAGCACGAGGATTTGCAAAGAAATATAAGTACCAAATCAAGCTTCCTTGGACTCAGCCTCTGGTGTTTCTTTCCGGTAACCTTTCGTTCAACTTGCTTTTTTCCGGTCATGACTTCTCCCTAGATTCTTTCAAGAAGTCTACGTATTTAATTTTAAGGCGAAAGTTATATGCTGATTTTATATGAATGGGAAAGAATAAATTGATTTTTTGTCACCATAATTTTTTTAGCCGATAAAAAATGCCACCTCATTCATTTATTTTCCAAAAATATCCCCACAATATCTAAAAAGGAAAACTTTTGACAAAGAAGAAGAGAAAGAGGGAGAGAGGAAGGCCGGTTGGAAAGTTTTATCGAAAGTTTTATGGATTTGATTTTTGATTTAATTTTTTTAATATTGTATATTATATTAATTTTTTTGAAATAACTCTTTGCGAAAAGAAAAAAAAATATATTTTAATTAGATATGAACAGCAATGTTTAATATTTTAATCCACTTCACCTATCCTAATCATATAGAGTTCAAAGTGTCTTGTAATTGGGTTTAAGATATTCAAATATTTTAGTTATTACCAAATCCGTTAAACTGGTTTAAATTAATATATTAATAACAAATAGCATATATATTTAAAGTTATTCTTGTTACGAGATTATTTTGCAATTTACGCTTGATGAATTATTTGTTATGATCAATAAATTGTTTCATTTTCATTGTTAATTAATTTGATTTTTATTTTGTTAGTAAATTATAAAAGGATTAAATTGAAAGAAAAAAAATCGTTCTTTTGAATTTGGGTTCTATGACGAACATTTTAATAGAAAATATAATCTAAATTTAATTAATATGGTATTAAAATAAATTAAAAAAATTTATTTATTAAGTTTTCTTGATGAAAGCAAAAAAAAAAAATTAAGCTTCATTCAAGATTTTCACATTTTTATTTTTAATAACAAATGGCACCCTTAATTTTTAGCTCAAAGCGCAAAAGTAAAATCACATGGGTAGAATATATTTGTAGTGCGATAGTCGTTGTGAAACCGCGTAGTTTCGAGCGTACTCGCACGATTTGGGTCTTTGGTTTTATTGTCTTGCTTTGCCTCTTATCTCCTAACTAGGGGTGAGTAAAATCCGACTCGACTCGAAAAAACCAAAAAAAAATTCAAATTTCGAATTAAATAGTTCGGTTTATTAGAGTTATCCGGATTTTCGGATCAACTCGACTAAGTAATTTGAGTTATATAGTTTAGCTAGGATTTGATTTATACAACTCGAATAACTCGAAAATCCGAATAAGATATTTTTATACGACGTCGTTTTACTCATTTGAGTTTGATACTAAATTTGGGTTTTGCGTTTTTCTTATTTCGTCTTCCCTTTTTACTCTTTAGCCCATTTTTGTTTGATCATTTATTTTTGTTGTTTGTCACCATTCATTAAAAAAATAAATCCACATGAGCTGTTGACTGCATACTTATTGTCTTAATGTTTTATCATTCATTTTTTTTTCCCTTTGAAATTGACAGGTCTAGATTGAAAGTTTACATTGAATTTTTTGAGTTTCAAAAGGGGAAGGCTATCACTCAATGCTTCATTCAGTTAAAGATTGAAGCTTTTGGTTGATATCATGCACATTACCAAGCTAACCAAACGATGAAATTCAAAAGATAATGAATTCTCTTTTCTTAAAGGTCAATAGTAGGCTATTTATTTAGTATGACAAGTCTTTGATAGTTATATTTATAAGAAAAGATAGAACACAAAAAAAAAATATTTGTAATTTCATAGAACTAAATTTCAAAATTATAGATATACATGCATTTACAAGATAACAGTAACATGATCTAGTCAATCAACATTTACAAGATAACATTTTAACTCGAATAAATTATTCGACTCGACTCGACTCGAATTTGTTTTAACTCGACTCGATTCGCTAAAATTTCAAATTGAGTTTGGTTGACAAAATAGGACTCGTCAACTCGACTAATCCGAATTTTTTTCACTCGACTCGACTCGACTCAATCGAACACTCACCCCTACTCCTAACCCTTTTTTAAGTTTTTCAAATTATTAAATATAACTCCAGTTCGGATGTACGCGTTTGCATTTATCATCAAGTTTAGTACATCTATGCTTTTTATTTGTGTTAATATATAAATTAGCTATTGTATTTTAAGTTTTTTATCTGGTTGATATCTGAATAATTTTTTTTTTTACTTTGGTATTCGAACTTTTATTCCGTCAATCACATTGGCCCTTTGCCCTAACACCGTTAGTTAAAAGCTGACTAGACAAAAAAAAACTCAATTAGAGCTTGACACGTGATAAAACTGCCACATTATTAGTGCAACGTCATCATATAAGAAAAAAATTCAAAAAATTAAAAATAAAAAATTTTAAAAAATCAAAATAAAAATTCAAAATTCAAAATAAATTATAATTTACAAAAATTGAAAACTTTATATATATATTTAAAAATCTCTAAAAATTAAAAAATAAGAAAAAGAAATCTGAATATTTTTAATAAAAATGAAAAAAAAAACTATTTTTAAAATTTAAAATTCTATTTTTTTAATTTTGAATTTTCATATATAGTATAAAAATCAAAAATCAAAATAAATTATAAAATTGAAAACTTTATATATATATATATATATAAATCTGTAAAAAAAAATAAGAAATAAGAAAAAAAATCTGAATATTTTTAATAAAAATGAAAAAAAAAATTTCTATTTTAAAATTTTAAATTTCTATTTTTTTTTTAATTTCGAATTTTCATATATATTTTTTTAATTTGAAATTTCTATATTTTAAAAAATTCTTTTTTATTTTTCTTTTTAATTTTGAATTTTTTAGATTTATCTTTTGATTTTTTATAATTTTATAATTTCTAAATTTTTTTAAAAATTTTAAAATTTTGATTTAAAAAAAAATTATTTTTTATTTTGATTTTTATAATTTTTATTTGAATTTTGTTTTTAAAAAAATGTGATTTTCAAATATTTAATTTTGATTTAAAAAAATTAATTTTTTTTTAATTTTTTTTTTTTTGATTTTTATAGTTTTGATTTTTTATTTTTTTTGGATTTTTTTCTTATATGATGATGTGACACTAATGATGTGGCAGTTTTGCCACGTGTCAGCCTGTGATTAGTTGTTTTTTGCCTATTCAGCCATTAACTAAAGGTGTTACGGCAAATGGCTAATATGATTGACGGAATGAAAGTTCAAGTACCAAAGTGACAAAAAATTTCTTCAGGTACCAAACGAACAAAGGCATAAAGTACAGGAGCTAATTTATATATTAACCATTTTGATTTTTAGTGTCTTCTCAACAAAAGAACCCACTAAACGTCTAAACCTGTCAGTTGGGTGAGTCAGTTGATTTCAAATCTGATTGGGTGAGTCAGTTGATTTCAAATCGGATTGGATTAATTTGAATTGGGTCAATTCAAGTTCCAAAATTTTTGAGTTATTTTTGAATTCAATCATTTCAGGTTCGGATTACTTTGGATTCAAGATATTGTGGATTTGGATCATTTCAGATTCAAGTCATTCGGGTTTGACACTCAGGTTATTCAGGTTCAGGTCATTCAGATTCGGGTCCATGTCATTCGGGTTTGACACTCAAGTTATTCGAGTTCAGGTCATTCGATTTAATTTATTAATTTTAAAATCAAATCGAATCAATTTTAAATAAATTATTTTATTGAGTTAGATTTAATTAGAATTTTATTACAATATAAAAATAAATACTAAATAATATTTTAAGAATACATAGATATTGTATTTTTTAATTTAAAATAAATATCTATCTAACCTGATTTTTTTTTTTTTTGAATTCAAGTATAATCCAATAATTTTTTAAATTCGAGTATTTGTTTTACTTAAACGAGTATTATTGTATACTTGAAATAGTTATCCCAATCCATTTACATATTTGTAAATATATTATTATAACACAGTGCACAAATCATTATAATACAATACACATAACAATAACAATTTTATATACTTTTAGAAAATCACATGATAAGACTTAAGATATTATATATTTAAAATAAAAATAACATATTTACTCTAAAAACAACATGTACAACGATAAGAGGTTATATAATTTGATCTAAATTATATGATAAGATGTTATTATAACATAAAGTACAAATTATTATGATAAAATACTTGTATCATTATTAACAACTTATTTTATGTACTTTATTTTAAATAACATGATAACGAATTATACTTTTAAAATAAAAATAATATATTTATTTTAAATAATATGTATTATAAAGAATGTTATAAGATTATTGTAAGTATATCTATGATAATTAAAATATATAATTTATTTTAAATCTTATTACAAGATTATTATAATTGATATAACATTTTATTACTTTATTTAAGAGATTATAATATATTTAAAAGACTATTTTAGTCTTTGAACAATTATCTTGAAGTTTTGAACAATTAATTTAAAAAGGTTATTATGGTAATAATATAGCAAAGCTAGTAAAAAATACAATAAATTTACTATTTATCCAATCCAACAATTTGATTTAAAATAAAAATATTAAGATTGATTTATAACCGATTGATTAAAATTTTAATTTCTAATACCCTAACACTATATATAATAATATCAAGTTTGTTTTTCATTTTCTAATTTTTCTCATAGTCATTGCTTGCATAGTGCATACTTTATCATACTCTAAAATGATAATTACAAGTTATAAAATTAATATATATTAATAATTTATGTTAAATTTATTATTTTTATTAAATTAATTTTAGTTCGGGTTAATTGTTTGGGTCAGTTCGAGTTCTGATCAATTTGGATTCGAGTCATTTCGAGTTCGGATTATTTTCGAATTCGGATTGAATCAAATTTAAATTCGGATAGATTGATCGGGTTTTCGATTCAGGTTAGAATTGACGGACTTAAAACCCACCCATCCTCATTAAACATTTTTAATTCTTATATATTATGTGAAGTTGTGAAATTAGTGATATAGTATTTTGGGCCAAATCACTTTGAAAAGTAGTTATATTATGGGCCGCTGTGTTAATATAGCAAATTAACTTAAAATAAATTGAAAATTACTCCTATTCCTATAGCGACGTTGAAGAGCCTTGTCTAGACCAATTCGTAGGGCTGTGGTCACTATATAATCTCTATTGCCAACAATGGCGGCTGTCAATGACTCAATGCACATAGTTTCACTGGTTGCTTCCTGGAATATATGGGGATTAGGAAACTCTACAAAAGTTGAAACTGTGAAGAGGTTTAATTTGTTTATACCCAAAAGGTGAATATGGTTTGGTGGATATTCCCTTGCGTTGCAGCCATATGGTTCAATTGGCTTGAAGAATGAAACAGTGTTTGATGTGAAAAAATGGTCAATTGAGGAACTTATATCAATTGTTAAAGTAAGGGTTCTTCATTGGCTTGGAGTAACTGATGATGGTGTGGCAATGTCCGAATGTGTGGTGGTGTTGTCCAAGAGAATTTTTTTTATTGTTGTTGGCTTTTTCACTGTAGGCCTATTAGTTGGTGGTCCCCTCCCTCTCTTGGGTGCATGAAATTTAAGGTAGATGGATCTGCCAGAGGGAAGCCGCACCCAACAAGTTGTGGAGGGTTCCTCGTCATGATGCGACAGCTGTTTTGGCTTTATTTTATGGGTCTCTGGATTTATTGGATTCTAATATTGTGGAGCTTTTAGCGATAAAAATTGTTATAAAGTTTTTTTTTTTACAGACTAAATGAAAAAACAAAGTTAGCTTATTTATTGAATCTGATTCGGTTATTGTTACTAACTGGTGCATGACCCAGGATAATCGACCATGGTGATGTTGGGATACATTTATCAACATGGATTCTATGAAGGCTTTAATTGGGGATTTGAGTTTTATAAATGTTCTAAGAAAAGCAAATTACATGGCGGATTCTTTAGTTAAATCCGGAGTTGACAAAACTGAAATGTTTATAGCATGTTGGTAAGATTGAGTTGTATTTGAAACCTCTGTAGGTGTCTGACTGTTTTGATTGCGGAGGAGGTATGGGTGTTGATAATTGGGATTGCTGTTCGGATTATGATTTGTATTTACAGATGTTTAGGACTTGGTTATTTTTTTGGTTCTTATTATGTGAGATGTGTTATCTTGTTGTAATGCCCGTTTCATTAATATAATCTATTGACTTAGCAAAAAAAAAAATTCACTGCAAATAAATCTTATTTTGATCGTCATATAAACTATAATTTTTTTTGCTAAGTTAAAAAATTTATTTAATAGAAAAAAGGAACAAAAAGAGAGACAAAAAGTCTCTCATTTGTCCAAAATACATCCAACATAGATCGTCCCAACAGCAAAAATCAGTAAACTCCCCAAAATCAAACTTTCTAGATTAAAGCCTAAAAACAAATAAAATCAACATCTCCTACCAACTGGTACAAGCATAACAATAAAAACTCTACAATGATTCTACATCAAAGATCAGCAGACCGCAACTTGATGAAAGAAAATATCAACACCTCAATAGAAAGTTATCACAACTCACCACAATAGAAAATTTAAAAGAACTCATCGGGAAATTGCCAATTAATATGACAGAAGATAAACTTCAATAAATAGCAGCAAAGCCAGCCCCACATCAAAGAAATTTCCTTAAAATCTTCTATCACCCAATAGCGTTGATCAAATAACAACCAAATTCAACCAAACCATTATAGGAAGAAAACATAATTTAAATTCTTTATCTTATCATAATACATATTCTTTATCTTATCAAGATCATGACACAAGTCAAATAGATTATATTAGGTCTATTTAAATTGAGATTAGGTTTATCTAAATTCAGTCTAATATGTAATTGTAGAAATATTCTTATCATATATGTACTGTTGTGCTATATATATCAATACAAGGAAACAATCATCATTCTCTTTCTTATCTTTGCTGTTGTATTCAGATTCTCAAATGGTATTGGAGGTGTACTAGCTCTAACGAGTTTACTCGATCTTGTCTCCAAGCTTTCTATCCTCCTATACTTCCTACCTTCTACTTTCTACTTTCAAATCACTATGTCCAATTCATCAATCTTTCAATTTAAATAGACCTAATCTAATATATTTGACTTGTGTATCATGATCTTGATAAGATAAAGAATCAAAATTATGTTTTCATCCTATAACCATGCCATCAGGAGCTTCATATAACAAGCTAATAGCCACCATAACTTCCACGAATATCTCAAACACCAGACAATTTTAAACCAACCTCCAAAAGAAAAGAAAAACCATCCATAAACATAATTAAACAATACTAATGAATCTTCCAACGGTTTCTCAAACACGCACTAAATAATCCAATATCCAAATTTCATTAGCACTTCAAAGTTTCATGTCGCAACCTAAAAAAAATAACATGTCTCATCACGAGACTTTATTACTCGTTAGACGTGACATTAAAAAATCTGAGAAAAAATCGACTTAATTCCTCTTTTTTTTTTTAAAAAAAAAAAAAAGAATGAAGGTTTTGAAAATGACTTTGAAAAAGAAATTGAGTCGCCACCAATCTTTTTTAGCTAGGTGTAATCGGCCACCTATTAAAACTGGTTTTATAAAACATTTTAAAATTAATTGAAACATTTTTAAAACCAATTTCAAGTCTGCGTTGTAAACCAGAGAAAATCGAAGAATCGGGTTCAGGACTCGGTTACGTGTGGAGAAGGATTAGCACTCCCACAATGCCTGCATAAAACGGTACCTTATTAATCATGTGTTATCTCAAGTCTCGGTAAAAAGTCGGTTTTAAATTTGACATTTCAAATTAATTTCCAATTTAAAGAAAAATAATTCAATTTTTAATTGAAAATGATCCGGATTTTATTAATTCAAAATTTTTCTATATTCCCCAACAATCATGGCAAAATATAGAAATTTTTATTAGGACGAAAAATTTTCCGAATCATTCTCGTTTTAAAGAAGATATTCCGTTATTAATGATAATTGATGATATCCTCCCCAGCAAACCCGGCAGAGAACTCAGGAATTATTTTGACTTGGGAATATCTTTATTTTATTGAAAATCATTATCTTTTTCAAAACATTTTAAAACATATGAATATGAAATTGTGGCACATGAAGAAAATGACATAGCAAAGTCTAGATAATATAATGCAACCTAAATGATGTGATATAATTTAAAAGGCATAGCATATCCTAAATGAAATGAAATATCCTAAGTATCGTGATATTTTAAATGAAATGAATAAGATTTAAATGATATGGAAAATTTAAATGATATGGCATATTTTAAATGACATGACATATTCTAAATAATATAATCTAAATGACATGGAATGACATGAAACATAAAATAATACTATCATGAAGTATGCATGAAAATAAAATAAAAATAGTGCATGAATATAGTATATGCTAAATAATGTGACAAAAATAAATGATTAAATAAAAAGCATAGGATAGCATGAAATATTCAAAACCATATAACAAACAACGTGACACCATAAAATAAATCAAAACAATAACAATATCATAGCAATTATCATAGCAAAAATCATATATTATATAGTATGCATGAATATGGAAAATGCAATGCATGGAAATCTATTTTTTCCTTTAATCAAGAAAATCAATATATCTAAAAAGATATCCGACTACCTTAGGAAAATATATCAAATTAAATTTTCTAAAATCAAAATACTTTGTGATTGTTTGAAAACAATTTTGAAAATTTTGGATTAAAAATAAAACCCTAGCCAAACCCTTTTAAAATGGTTCTAATTTCCTAAGTTTAAAATCCCGGACTTGACCACCCTTAACCCGAGGTTTATAAAATCATTTTAAAAGTTTTAAAAGGGCTTAGAAACTATCCTAAGACAGTAGCTAAAGCTTTTAACTAACCCCCTCTAAATGCCTTAGCCAAAATCAACAAGTGTTTTTCTTTTAAATTCAAATCTGCCTCTACTGTCCAGTTTTAGAACACGATTTTTAACCTATTTTTAAAAATTCAAAAAAATCTAAAAAACATACTGGAGACTCCGAACATGTAAAACTACACGGGAAAAATTGGGTTAATTTTTTTATTAAAGATGACTTCCCAAAAAAATCGGGAAAGTTAGAAAACTGGGTGAAAACTGTTTTGCCAAAACACAAATTTTTTGCCTTTGATAAAATCATTTAAAAATCAAAGTAAAATTGTTGGAGACTCTCCTAAAGACCTAAAAACAGTAGCTAACATTCTTAAAAAGTTAGACAAAAAATGGCTAAGTAAAGAAAATCACAAAGATACAATAATCAATTTGACAACTCTTTAATTTTCCACAAGTATGCTCAAGTGAGCATGACTTTGAGCCATTGATTGGCCTAAGTCATAAATCAAGTGGTATGACATGATATGCATGAACATACAGCAAATGAAATATATGAAATGCATGATCTAAAGCCTAAATGATATAGGAAATGCATGACAATTCAAAATAACATAAATTCCTAGCATGGCAATAAATGCTAGCCTAACTTAATATGCACGAAATGCTTGATAATGCAAATGTGGCTTGGACCTAATGTGTTACGAGTATGCATGAAAATGCTAATGTGACCTAAGACCTAAGTAGCATAGCAATGCATGGCAATACCAATATGATTTAAGACCTAATATACATGGCAATACCAATATGGCCTAGACCTAAAATGTAATGAGAATGCATCGCAGTACTATGAACATACAATGACCAATAAACCTAATACAAATCCTAGTTAACATGGTACCTAAACAAAATGCAAATGCACACACAAGGCAAGGAATGCATGAAGAGGCCGAATGGTTACATGGTACTCTAATGCAATCCTATCTAGTAAATAACACAAGTACATGGCATATCATATCAAAATACATAATGTGATGACATATTCACAAGCATATGACATACTAAAATCAAGATACACAAGCTCATGGCATGGGAATGCAAAAAAGTCAAGAAGCAAGATGAAAATGCACATGCAAGGCAAACAAAGTGGAAGTAACCGAATGGTCATATACTCCAAATGATGGCATTTTATCATGGCATTTTCCACAAGCATATGGCATACTAAATATCAAGATATGCTAACTCGTGGCATGGAAATGCAAACAAGTCAAGAAGCAAGATGAAAAAGCACATGCAAGGCAAACAAAATGAAGGCATTCGAATGGTAATATGACAAAATAATAAGATGCAAACATGACAACATGCAAGGTATGATACATGAACAAAAATGCAAAATATAATCAAGAAGAATAACAAGGGAATATTATTTCATAAAAAGGAAATATAAAAGCAAATATATCATAAAAATAATGTAAAGAACATGTAAAAAAATTAAGCACAGACATGCAAAGCAAATTACAAGCAAAACTAGTAAATAAAACAAGAAACATTAAGCTCCATGGTTGGTACAAAATGGGCATAGCCTCTCTCCCATAACCATAATCATTTGACATTGTCAAGATCATAAAGCCTTTCCATTTTTTTGTAAAAAACAGAACCTTAGAATACTTCAATAAACCTTCTAAAACCATGTTTCCCACAACAACATGCAAAGAAGAAAAAAGACAAAAAATCAAGGCAAACAAACATGTCATTCGGCCATATGGCAAAAACCTTGTAGAAAATTTTGTAAAGATTTATTTTCAACCATTTTTGATGAAGAATAAGAGATGAAAACTTAAGTAAACATTTAAAACTTTGATTTATATGAAAAATGTAGTAGGAAAACAAATGGAAAATCAAGAAATCAACATAGAAAACAAGAAGAAAACAATGCTAAAGCTTGGTAAAAATGGCTACCTTCAAGCTTTTTTCAAAAACCTTTTCTTCATTTCTTTCAAAAACCCTTTTTTCTCTAAATTAGCCACTAACCTTGCTCTTCAAATGACTTAGCCTATATGGAAAAAATCAAACATTCCTTCTCCTCCCTCTTGGCCAGTTGGCATGCCCACCATTGGATGATTTTTGCATTTTTTCTCCTCCAATCTTGGCCCTTAGATTAAGATATTTTCATAACAACATAAAATTATCATCTTGCCAATTGATAGAAGCCCTTAAGATGTGTACTCAACCCTTGTAATAACCTCAGCCCTTAGATGCAAAAGAGGACCAATCCCATGCACTCCCTTGCTTGGCCCTTTGAGTGCCTACCCTTGGATGAGTTGTGCTCTTCTATTCTTGGCCATTGGATGAGGATTCTTTCATGACAACATAAAAATGTTATCTTGGCATTTAATCCCAGCCCTTAACATGTGTACTCAGCCCTTGTACATGGCCTAAGCCATTGGATGAAAAGGAACAATCCCATGCACTTCCTTGCTTGGTCGAATAGATGTCCACCTTTGGATGAATTGTGCTCCTCCATTCTTGGCCATTGGATGAGGATTCTTTCATGACAAATAAAAATGTCATCTTGGCATTTAATCGTGGCCATTGAATGTCATATTCAACTTTTCTACAAGGCACCTAAGCCATTGGATGAAGGGGGACCATTTGCAAGGTACTAGTGGTAGCATGTGAGCTTGATAGTGATTAAAGAATTAAATTGATCAAGCTTCCTTCTTCTCCTCTATGCTGGCTGATCAAAGGAGGTAAAATCTCAGCAATTCCTTCTTCTTTCATATTTTTCTTAATTACAAATTTGCACTTTTCGATTTTTTTGGTAAAATGACCTTTTTTACCCCCGAACCTAAATAAATAGCAAACAAACTCCAAATTCAAATTTTATTTTTTAAATACTTCCAAAATAATAAAAAATTGAATTCTGGAAGTTTTCACAATTTTTCGAGTCCATTTGCTATTTATTTGGATTTTTTCTTCCAAAATTGCCCTTTTGTGCACCCGAACTTTCACCATTTTTAGACGAGCTCCAAATCTAGATTTTTCTTTTCCAATATTTTCCAAATAATTTAAAAGTGTGATCTGGAAGTTTTCATAATTTTTGGAACTCATTTGCTATTTTTTTGGGATTTATTTGCTTGAATTTATGCATAGTAGACTCATGATTTGGCCATTTTGCAAACGAACTTCGAATCAAGATTTTCTTTCACCAATATCTTCCAAATAATTTAAGAATGAGATCTACAAATTTTAATAATTTTTGGAGCTCATTTACTATTTTTTCGGGATTTATCCATTTGAATTTCTACATAGTGGACCTAGGATTTGGCCATTTTGCAAACGATCTCCGAATCAAAATTTTCTTTCGCCAATCTCTTCGAAATGATTTAAGAATGAGATCTGCAAATTTTCAGAATTTTTGGAGTTCACTTGCTATTTTTCCCAAATTTTTCAATTTTGCCTTTTTGCCTCTGAAGCCCGGTTTTGCTCAAAACAAGTCCGATTTTCAGATTTTCTTCAAACTGAGCCTTGGGCTAACCTTGTTTAATCACTCCTCATCAATTAGGGGCTTTAGTCTTACCGAATCGGGCCATTTCTGTAATTCTTCCAAATTTCACCGAAATCCACCAAAAACCCTAATTCTCGGTTTTCCTCCGAATTGACTTTTCTTTCAGTTTTTCTTTCAAGTAGCTTCTCCATTACCTGTAGTCAGTGCCTATCTTTCATTTCGGACCTTCAATTTTGACCAATTTGATTGTTCAAGCACTTTTTCCTAAATTTTCCGAACGAGGGTTTTCTTTCTACTGAAATTTCGTAACCCAACTTTCGACCTCCATATCTTTCAATGTAGACCTCGGATTATCAAAATTCTTTCACCATCCTTCAATTGAAATTCAAATCTTGATTTTGAAAGTGGGTTGACTTTTTCACTAGCTGACTTTTTTGAGGTTGACTTTTTTGGGGATTGACTTTTTTGAGTTTGACTTTTCTTGTATGCTTTCTTAGACTAAGTCTCGGAGTACCACCTGCAGGATGAGAAAAGTCTTTTTGCATTCTGAAACATCAATTTCAAAAGAAAACATACCTGATTTTAGGGTCCGGACAAAATTAGGTGTCTACATTCCAATTTGTGGTTTTGATGCTACAATCAGCTTTCGGAATGAGATCAATGGAGTTATCAAAAGTATAAATAATATGCGTAGGCAATGTTTTAGCCTTCTATGATCCTCTCATAAAAAAGTAATCTCGCTTCTATAGCTAAAACATCCTTCTCTGAGATGCTACATACTTGACAATCTGAAATGGAGAACCATTTGATTATAGCAGGCTTGAGTATTCCTCAAACTCTTCATCATTTGATTTGGCTCTCATACATCCGTAACCAATATAAAGCACACATCCAGCTTTCCCAAAGTGCTTTACAACTGAAACAAGCTGGTACAATTTAGTATTTGACGGATATAACTTCTCCTGGAAGAATTAATTACCACCATGCTATGAATTTCTTAAGCCGATCCACCCAATACCCCGCCACCCCTAGCTAGTTTCGATTAACTGCGTTCAGAGTTATCAATATTAAATTTAAGAAAACCAGTTGCAGGAAGTTACCAAACAACCAAGTTTCTAGCTGTAATATGGGTTGGAGATAAATCACAACCACCACAATGATTCAACAACCGACAACTCATTGATTCCAGTTAGAGTTACCCACAACACAGCAATTCCCTCCCATATCATTTTTTTATTTTCAAATTTTCATTTCAAAGTGTTTTTTTCCAGACGTCTCGCATGGAGCATAAATATTACAAATGATACAGCTGAAGTTTCAAGGTTGCTACTTACCTTTAACCAACACAAATCTAAGAACATATTACCTCTTCCATCAAAAACCTGCTTTTATTCCACACTAATAAACTATAACTTGTACAAAAAAATTTATTGATTTTGAATTTTCACACAAATCAAAAGTTAAAATTCTCAATAAGGTTGATTTCATTTGTATATAATCACTGTTTCTCGAACCGAACAACCAATTAAAGTGGGGAGTTTATTGGACCATGAAATTGGCTGGCGACTTGTAGTCAATTAATCAAGAATATATTTGCGGTCATATAATCTCTGGTACTGAGTCATTTTTCATCATTTACCTCAATTTAGCATCATCTTTCATCACCAGAATTGCAGATTTTGGTAGCCAATATTTTTATTGTTAAATAAATTTGTCATGGAGATGCAACTGGGTTGTAGTAAGTTTGCTACACTTTTTATGCTAGCTGTCCTTGTTTCATGCAGGAAAAGAATAATAGATCAAGGGAAAAGGAAAACAAATAATTTATGGTCGGAGCTCAGAGAGGACTGAGGATGCTGCATATTTCTTATGGAAACATGAGCCTAACAAAACACAAGCCTAAAAGGACATTGTAAGCTATTCATACCTTCAATTTTTCAAAACTATGCAGTTTGTGCTCATACTAAGAAATTACAATAACACATGCATTACCTAACGGTCAATCATGTAAATCAGATTGATAGGTAGAAATCGAACTTACCAAAAAATCGCGGAAGCACAACCGGTAGTTCTTTCTCTCCCAATTAACAGGATCTGTAAATATGGTACTAAAATTGCACAAGATATATTCTCCAGCAACACAAATTCAGCCAAGGATAATAAAAAATAATCAATCACACGAGACACACAATTTTACGTGGAAAACCCCTTTAAATCAAAAGGTAAAAACCATGGGACTTGAGAGTCCACTCAAAATCTCCACTAAAACGAAAGTGTGTTTACAAGATCACAATAATTCAGCTAACACAATGAGTACACAACTCTAACTTAGCTATCAACAAGTGATCTTAAAATAAAAGAGAGAAAGTTGAGAAATCACCCAAAAACGTGACTACTGTTCGGACACAAAACAGAATGCTACAGTGCTCGAATGAAAATTCCGACCGTACAAAAGTAGCATCTACGTATTCTCTAGCCACTTCCAAAAAATCAAGAAGATCGGACCACGGATGAACCTCCGATCGACGACTTGATCACAGCTGCGCACAGTGAATTTTTCTGCTCTTCTTTCTTTCTTCTCACCGACATTCTCTTTCTTTTTTTCTTATGTTTTGCTTCTGACTCTCACGCCCTACAAAACTAGCCAGCCCTTATTTCATTTAAGGGCCAAGGGCAAAATGAGTATTCCTCCACATAGGAATGACCCATGCCCGACAAATCTCCCCCTCCCGACTATGTGGAGGTGTTCGCCATCTCGAAGATCAAACAACACGTTTCAAATTTTTCTCTTGGTAAGGCTTTAGTCAACATATCTGCACCATTATCATCATTATGAGTTTTCTCAAGCTCTAACAATTTAGCATCGAGAACATCTCGTATCCAATGATACCTTACATCGATATGTTTAGACCTAGCATGAAAAGCTAAATTCTTACCAAGATGAATAGCGCTTTGGTTATCACAAAACAAAACATACCTCTCTTGGGTAAAGCCGAGTTCTTGCATAAATCGCTTCATCCAAAGCAACTCCTTGCACACTTCGGTCGCTACAATGAACTTTGACTCAGTAGTGGACAATGCAACTCATTTTTGCAATCTGGATTGCCAAGCCACAGCTCCCCCTGCAGAAGTAATCAAGTAACTCGAAGTGGATTTTCTGGAGTTAATATCACCAGCCATATCAGAATCAGTATAACCAACTAGAACAGGTTTCTCATTGTCGAAACAAAGTTTCAAGTACCCCGAAAGATATCTCATAATCCACTTCACTGTATTCTAATGCTCTCTGCCTGGATTAGAAAGAAATTGACCGACGGTGCCAACAGAATGGGCTAAGTCAGGTTTTGTGCATACCATTGCATACATCAAACTACCCACGACTGAAGCATAAGGAACCTTTTACATGTCTTCCTTCTCTTTTTCTGTGGAAGGACTTTGCTTGACACTCAATCTAAAGTGTGTAGCATGAGGACTGCTCACCACTTTAGTTTTGTCCATACTAAACCTTTGAAGTACTTTTTCAATGTACTTCTCCTGTGATAACCACAATTTCTTGGCCTTTCTATCACGTGTCATCCTTATGCCAAAAATTTGCTTTGCTGGCTCCAAGTTCTTCATCGCAAAGGACTTACTCAACTCTTGCTTCAATTTATCAATCTTAGAAGCATTACGACCAACAATAAGCATATCATCAACATAGAGTAACAAAATAATAAAATCATCACCAGAGAATTTCTTAACAAAAACACAATGATCAGAAGTAGTCTTCTTGTAGCCATGCTCCCCCATAACAGACTCAAACTTCTTGTACCATTGCCTCGGAGCTTGCTTCAAACCATACAAGCTCTTCTTCAATTTGCACACATAATTGATAACTCTAGGAAATATAGTTATTTTGTCACCTTTTATGCTTTTGAATCGGCTAAGTCCTTGAGGATTTTATTAGGATTTGATTAGTTTTAGATGTTTTTATATTTATTTTAATTATCCATTTTATGTTTAAAGTATTTTTTTAGTTGTTATTTATGTGTTTTTATAGGTCCAAGGTGTTCTGGAGCTTCGAGGTGCAAAACGATGAAAATCTGCACAAACCAATGAGCAGACAGATTTGACCTCCTGATTTTCTTTCAAGCAAAACTTGATCTTAAAGACTTCAAATGAGAAAACTCCCTTCTTAACTTTTGAAGCTGACTTCCATACATTTCGAACGTTATAAGGTGCGTCAAAATCGGACGATATTTGCCCAGTCGAAATAGCTGACGAAGTTTAAGAAGATGACAGAGGCGAAGTGCAGCAAACCGAGAAGGCTGACTCTCCAATTCCAGAGTCAACACTGCAGCACTGGAAAGCCAGCGATGCAGCGCCCGACATGTGAACAGTAACCACAAAAAACGTAAAAAGCCTGAAACTTACATGTTTTGCTTAGGAGCGAAGTTTCGGACTCTAGGAGGCATTGGGCACTTTAAATAAGATTCTTTTATGTCAGAATAAGGAGGATTGGATACCTAGAAACCTAATTATCTCTCAAGAAGATAGTTGCCATCAAATTCTCTCAAGAAGATTGGAAGCTTGAAGATTGAAGACTCAAGAACTGACAACTCTTAGTTTTCTCTTTTTTGTTTTTCTTGTGTTGTTGATGATGGTTAAACTATTTGAATATTTGTTTTCATTAATTATCATGAACTAAATCTCTTTTACTAGTATTTCAATGGAACTCAACACATAGTTTGAATTTACTTTCTCTCTCTAGCTTGATTTAATGGTTTGTTGAGTTGTTTGTTCATTCTTGTTCTTAATGCTTCTAATTGCTTAGCTACCAATTAGATTGATTTGTTAACCTAAATACAACTAGACATAGGGAGTTTAGTGTTAGACATGGATTGAATGACACATGTTTCATATTCATTTATTAGGATGAATGGATCTGCAGGTAGGGTAGAAATATACTTACTTGTTATGTGTAACCATTATTAGAGCCTATGCTTAATGATTTCTTCTTTAATTCAATTATCATAGACATAGTTAATTCATTAGGAGGAATATTTTTGTAAGACCATCGATAGATGCTTATAAATAGATTAGAACTCTAGGTTAACAACTCAAGGTCATTAATCAAGTTAAGAAGGTAGAGAGAGATTCAAGCGAAGTGTTGCGGGATTTTTTTTGTTTTTGCTTGAGATATATTGCACTTAATATGATGGAATCCTTATCCAATGATGAATTTTAGTTGTTGATTTATCTTGATTCTTGGGAAAACATAGGCATGAGAAGAATTTGTGTGAAATTCTTTTGTTAGTTTTATGTTAGGATGTGATTTTCATAAATTGAGCACTTAATCGCTTGCTGAGATTTGCATTGCTTATTTAAAGACTGATTATGTTGATGTGAATTGGGATTATGTCTAGAACCTAGAATTTATTTGATTCTCTCTTGAGGCGAAATCCTAGACAACACTAAGTTGAGGAAGTGATTTAGGCTATCTTTGGATCTTTTGAGCCTTTCGAGCTTACTTTTATATATTAATATCCTTAATCTACCTCTTTCTGAATATTGATATATCTATTTTCTTTGATTGCCACATCTTTTAACCTAGCCAAATAAGAAAAACCATGATTAACCCTTGCTACATATGCATGTGATGATATTACAGGAAACAATTATGAGCCATGTCGAATTTGGGTGAAATGGTGTTATAAAAAAAAAAAAAAATTATGGTTCTTCGAAAACGAAGAATAGAAAGAAAAAAAAGAAAAGAGGTGAATAAATTGATGAAGCAAAAAGAAAGTGTATTCAAAGAATGGAGAATGTAATTTGAGGAAAAGACTATGGCTCTCAAAAATCCTGAAAAAAAAATTGTAAAGTGTCTATGGGTGAATTTAACCGAAATATATCTTTTATCATACCTTGACCCTAGCCTTACATTACAAGCTTAATAAAGACCTACTTGATCCTTGACGAAGTGTTAGTCTACATTAGTGGAGAGAGAGATGAAAAGCAAACATATGAGAATCTAGTACTATAATTCGTATTTTGCATTGATATAAACTTATTTAGATTGCATGTGATGATTTGCAAAGAAATTATATACACACACACACTGAAAATCCATTCAAGCATGAAGTTTACGATTGAATTGAATCATGAATTTGGATTATGTTTCTGTTCTACTTTGAATCAAGATTTTGAGGTAACTTTTGAGGAAAATTAAGAAATCATTGTTTGAGTGCATTTATCTTGGGTGCTATGTTGAGTCATTTTATTTAGTTAGTTGTTTAGTTTTGCTTTGCTCGAGGACTAGCAAAATCTTAAGTTTGGGGGTGTGATAACTCTAGGAAATATAGTTATTTTGTCACCTTTTATGCTTTTGAATCGGCTAAGTCCTTGAGGATTTTATTAGGATTTGATTAGTTTTAGATATTTTTATATTTATTTTAATTATCCATTTTATATTTAAAATAGTTATTTAGTTGTTATTTATGTGTTTTTATAGGTCTAAGGTGTTCTGGAGCTTCGAGGTGCAAAACGATAAAAATCAACGCAAACCAATGAGCAGGCAGATTCGGCATCTGGAGCTTCTTTCAAAAAAAACTTGATCTTAAAGACTTCAAATGAGAAAACTCCCTCTTAACTTTTGAAGCTGACTTCTATAACTTTCCAACGGTATAAGGCGCGTCAAAATCGGACGAGATTTGTCCAGTTAAAACAGCTGACAAAGTTCGACAGAGGTGAAATGCAGCAAACCGAGAAGGCTGACTCTCCAATTCGAGAGTCAGCACTGCAGCGCCCGACGCGTGAACAATAACCGCAAAAAATGTAAAAAGCCTGAAACTTACCTGTTTTGCTTGGGAGCGAAGTTTCAGACTCCAGGAGGCCTTGGGCACTTTAAATAGGACTCTTTTAGGTCAGAATAAGGAGGATTGGATACCTAGAAACCTAATTCTCTCTCAAGAAGATAGTTGCCATCAAATTCTCTCAAGAAGATTGAAAGTTTGAAGATTGAAGACTCAAGAACTGACAACTCTTAGTTTTCTCTTTTCTCTTCTTTATTTTTCTCGTGTTGTTGATGATGGTTAAACTATTTGAATATTTGTTTTCTTTAATTATCATGAACTAAATCTCTTTTACTAGGATTTCAATGGAACTCAACACATAGTTTGAATTTACTTTCTCTCTTAGCTTGATTTAATGGTTTGTTGAGTTGTTTGTTCATTCTTGTTCTTAATGCTTATAATTGCTTAGCTACCATTTAGATTGATTTGTTAACCTAAATACAACTAGACATAGGGAGTTTAGTGTTAGACATGGATTGAATGACACATGTTTCATATTCATTTATTAGGATGAATGCATCTGCAGGTAGGGTAGAAATATACTTACTTGTTATGTGTAACCATTATTAGAGCCTAAGCTTAATGAGTTCTTTAATTCAATTATCATAGACATATAGTTAATTGGTTAGGAGGAATATTTTTATAAGACCATCGACAGATGCTTATAAATAAGATAGAACTCTAGGTTAACAACCCAGGATTATTAATCAAGTGAAGAGGTAGAGAGAGATTCAAGGGAAGTGTTAAAGGAAATTGTAATCCTAGGCTTTTATTAATTAATTGAATTCATCTTTTTAATTTACTTGCTTTTATTTTTAGTTTATTTTAATTAAGTTTGATTATCATCTTTAATTAGTTGTTTAGATAAAATTAAGTTGTGTTAATTTTAGTACTTAACGATTTTAATAACAATTCCTCATGGGTTCGACACTCTACTTCTACTTTATTACTTGTTTGCGATAGCGTGCACTTGCGTGGTTAAATCTGACAACAATAATACTCTTTTCCTTGTGCAATAAAACCCTTTGGTTGCTCCATGTAAAGCACTTCTTCCAAATCACCATGAAGAAAAGTAGTCTTAACATCCATTTGCTCGACTTCTAAATCATAATAAGCTGCCAAATTATGCTTCTGATAGAGGACATCTTTATAACTGGAGAGAATATTTCCTCAAAATCAATCACCTTTCTCTGACTAAAACCCTTGACGATCAATCTTGCTTTGTATCGTGGAATTGAAGAATTCTCTTCTTGCTTCAACCTGTAAACCCACCGATTTTTCAAAGCTCTTTTACCCTTGGGTAATTTCACTGCTCAAATACATGGTTGTCATGCAAAGATTTAAGCTCATCTTTCATAGCATCAACCCACTGATCTTTGCATTCACTCTCCATAGCCTCTTCATAACACTCCGGTTATTCCCCATCAGTTAAAAGAACATACTGATCAGAAGAATACCTCACAGAAGGCTATCGATCTCTAGTAGACCTCCGAAGTGGAACTGCTGTTGGAGATATAGGTCCTTGGTGTTGATCATTCTCAACACTATCCATGGGAGCATCAAACTCACCTATACCTTGCTGGTCATCACGTGCATTTTCTTGCATGCCATCCTCAACTGGATTTGGCGAAGGGGTTAGAGGAATTGGATCCATGCTAGTCAAGCCATCACTATTCTGTGGATCCTTTTTCTCCTTTTTGTCAATGTCATTAATGGTCTGGTCCTCAATGAAAACAACATCTCTTCTTCTAACAAGCTTCTTTTCAACTGGGTCATATAATCTGTACCCAAATTCATCTTGACCATAACCAAGAAAGATACATTGACGAGTCTTGGCATCTAGTTTTGACAAAAAATCTTGAGTGTCAAGCTTTCCTTCTCAAATACAATGAAATGTTCAGTAACTCTAATACCAGTGTGATGGGCAGAAACCGAACTTACCCAAAAATCGCAAAAGCACAACCGATAGTTCTTTCTCTCCCAATTAACAGAATCTGTAAATATGGTACTAAAATTGCACAAGATATATTCTCCAGCAACACAAATTCAGCCAAGGATAATAAAAAATAATCAATCACACGAGACACACAATTTTACGTGAAAAACCCCTTTAAATCAAAGGGTAAAAACCACGAGACTTGAGAGTCAACTCAAAATCTCCACTAAAACGAAAGTGTGTTTACAAGATCACAATAATTCAGCTAACACAATGAGTACACAACTCTAACTTAGCTATCAACAAGTGATCTTAAACTTAAAGAGAGAAAGTTGATAAATCAATCACACGAGACACACAATTTTACATGAAAAACCCCTTTAAATCAAAGGGTAAAACCACGAGACTTGAGAGTCAACTCAAAATCTCCACTAAAACGAAAGTGTGTTTACAAGATCACAATAATTCAGCTAACACAATGAGTACACAACTCTAACTTTGCTATCAACAAGTGATCTTAAAATTAAAGAGAGAAAGTTGATAAATCACCCAAAATAGTGACTACTGTTCGGGCACAAAACAGAATGCTACAATGTTCGGATGGAAATTCCGACCGTACAAAAGCAGCATCTACGTATCCTCTAGCCACTGCCAGAAAATTAAGAAGATCGGACCATGGATGAACATCCGATCTACGACTTGATCACAACTGCGCACAGTTAATTTTTCTGCTCTCCTTTTTTTCTTCTCACCGACACTCTCTTTTTTTTCTTATTTTTTGCTTCTGACTCTCACTCCCTACAAAACCAGCCAACCCTTATTTCATTTAAAGGCCAAGGGCAAAATGGGTATTCCACCACATAAGAGGGACCCACGCCCAACACAGATGTCATTAGAACTCACACTTTCATGGACAACTGCATTTTGCTCAGTTGGACAAACCCAGGATTTGTCTGCCAGTAAAACATTTATACATTCAAGAATGTCTGAACAGTATTGATTTTGACTCAGTTTTAGTTTTATTTACTTAATCTTGTCCTAAAATTAGGATATGATCTGAGAAACCACTATGTTTTTCCCAAATTAAATATCTCAAACTGATCATACTACATAAAATTAAAACTCAAAGCCTAAATCAAGCAAGAATCTTAGGTACAACGAGAAGAAAACAACTAATTATGAACCAAAAGTTAAAAGGCCAAACCAAGCCAAACCTTAAACAACTAATTCAGTTTCCAGTGATCATTAAATTTTTGTTTCTTGTTCTTTGATCCGTAATGATCGTCAATGTCACGATACAACTGGCCAAACTGAGAAGGAAAGCTTGGCATTGCAGATTGCCCAGAGGGTGTCATTGGCTGCAAAAATGGACCGTAGAAGCAAATCGGGGCTCCCCAAGGGTTACTGAACATTTCATTGTCAACCATTGGAGCTGCTGGATCGTAACAAGCCTGGGGCGAAAGTGAACTGTATGTTATGCTGCTACTAGATTCTCCATCCACTTGAGTGAAATCCGAACCATTTGTGGACAGCATTGTCATTGAATTATTTATAGGATTTATAAGATTTTTGAAGGGCTGCATTTGGAGAGCCTCGCTGGAGCCAAAAGGGTTATAAGAAGGCACATTCATGTCAAACGGTTTTAGTCCTGACATAGGTAGTTGTCGGCTTGTGACTTCTAAGTTCAAATTCTTTTGAAAAAAGCAGGCTCGAGCTTGATTGGCAGGAATAAGTCTTTGTTGGATTACGTCGTTAGCAGGACCAGCCAATCTCCCTGCTTTTGAACCTTCAATCAAACATTGAAGCTTTCCCTTTATCATCTTGATTTTCTTCTTTGCAGCTTCCAGGTTTGAGTCAAATCTAGCAAGAAGTGCCCAAATTTGATTGACAGAGAAATTGTTGATACGATCATCCCATGTAGAAAACTTGGCATCTATATTAGATTTCCGCAATTTGCAAATCTCATCATCCAGCTTCTTTTGGCGTATTGCAAAGAAATCAAACAACTTAAAACATTTCCTTTCACGATCATCCAAAGGCTTTTCCTTATATTTGTTGATGACATTCATCACTTTGGCAGGATCTGAAGGCCAAATCTCAAGCTTAGCAGGGGTATCCTTCAGTTTGGGCCCATAAATAATAACACATGTCTCAACACCGCAAAGAATTGAGAACTCCTGAGCTTTCTTTGTCAAACCCTTTTTTCGCTTTTGATAGGTTGAGACACGAATCTTCTCCTTCGTTATGAATTTCATGTTCACTTTTCTGCGACCCATTTTCGTAGATCTTTAAATCGAAAAAAAATAATAAAAAATCTTAGGACATAAAATACAAGAACATAATTAAAAAAAGTTTATATATTGTTGGTAAAATTTTTTTCAATATCTCATGGTACAATAGAATATTCGAACGAAACTTGACTTGCAAGAACAAAAGTAACATAATAATGATTAGAAGAAAAGAAGAACAATAAAAGAAAAAAATGGTTAGCAATTAAACAAAGTTTTGCCATAAAAAGAAGGCATTGTAGTTAAGCAAAGGATAAAACTTTACCTCTAAGCTTTCAATGGTTTCTCTGGACTTTTATTTGTGAAGACAATAGACAGAAATATAATAGAATTCCTTTTGAATTTTATAGATGAAAAATTAATTAGGGCTTCATTCATTTATTATGATTATAATTATGGATACAGATCAAAGATTATGATTTTTTTTTAATTTATTCATAAAATTAAGGATATTTATTTCACTTCCAGAAAATTATATAAAACATAATTTTATAATTTAGCCACTCTCCTCTAAATTATTTTTCTTTTCATAACATGTGATTAATAATTAATAGAGTGTTGTTGCAATTGATTAGGATAAAGTTGGTGGAAATAGCTTGACTGTCATGGGGTGAGTGCTACGGTAAGAACTTTTACCGTAGGAACTCAGTGAGAACTCTTAGAATAATGAGCCAAAACTAGCTTTTAAGAGAATTATAAAAGAAGACTAATGATGAAAAATATTATTGGTTACTATCATAACAAAAACTTTATTAAAATAAAATGAAATATTAAAAATTAATTAAATAAAATATTATCATTATATTTATTTATGGATCAAGCTACTTAGCAAGCTTACGAGTTTGGTCAATTCAAGAATAAATTTGTTAAGCTCGACTCAATTTATAATATTATTTTAGTAAAAAATACTTTTTTATTTTAACAAACTTAACACATGTAGGTATAATAATCTGCGTATTCATATCGTATTCATGTTATTTTTCGTGTCATAATCATGTTTATGCTATTATATGTTTATATATTTTTGACATGTTAATAATTCTATTATATAGATTTTCACATGTTCGTGTATGCGTATCGTGTTCGTGTAATTTTTTTGTGTCATGTCATATTTTACATCATATTTTAGTTATTTTTCTCATGTCGTATTCAACATTGTCAATATGTTGATTTTAGTAGATAATTTTTTTTAAATTTTAACCCATTTTATTTTAATGGTAAAACTATAAAAAATTATATATTTTTGGTCAAGCAAAGTTCATGTCAAATCTAGGCATGATATCAATACTTTACATGCATACTCAAGCTTGAGCTGATCAAAAATTCAGGTTCAAAATTTTGCACAGCCAATCAAATACTACTAAATGTTACAATCTAGACCTATCCACGAGTTATGCTATTCGCCCAAACCCGAAAACTCGTCGAATATTTGAGTGGGTTTCGACAAAAATATTAAGCTCAAAAAATGAACTTAGACAAAAAAATAAAGCCCATTTAAAAAACGGGTTAGACTTTGGCTCCAACGTTCAAAGTCCGAGCTAGGCCTGGTCCGACCCAGTTTTCAATTATATAAAATATATTATATAATTTATATTATATAAAGAATAAATATATTTATAATATTATAGTGTAAACATAAAAAATATGATTTATAGAAAAAGTATATTTTAAAATATTAATTTCAACTAGTTTATATTTTAAATAATATTTTTTCAATATTAAAAATATTTAATATTAATATACATATATTTTTTAATATTTTAAATGGTATTATTATTAAAAAAAATTAATATTATTATAAATATTATATTAATATTTGAGTACTAAATTTCATTATTAATAATAGATCTACTTTTTAAGATGCTTTTAATATTATTTAAATCATTTTTAAAATACCAATTTTATTTTCTCGTAATAAATTGTTTTGTTAGAATACATAATTAGTAAATAAATTTTAATTATTAACCCTTTTTTATAATTTGCTTACATTTTTACTTACAAAAACGTGTTAAAATAAATGTGTGGTTATAATTAAAGAGTTCACATTCTTCTCATTATAAAAGTTTTCATGCTAGTAGACACCCTGTCATGGGAACAGAAATATGCTAGGAGATTTTTTTTCCTTTTCTTTCTAACTTACTGTCGTACCCCTCTCCATATAACTTTTCAATTTTAATTTTATTCTAAATTTCTATTCAAACCATTTTATAAAAATTTTAAAAAATCAGAACTTTTAATCTTAAAGTTTTAATTTTTATTTTTTAAAATTATACCTATTTTTCTTGTTACGATAAAAAATATATTGTTTAATAATTATTTATTTATATTTTTATTTCAATTTTAAATTCTCAAAGAATAAAGAAATGGTTTTGATAATTCATTTAAAAATTGTGTAATTAGTAATTTTATTATTAATTTAAAAGTTTTGATATTCATAAAAGTTTAATGTTATCATAATAATACTTTTATTCTATAATTTTAGGAGTTTTTTTACTTTTTTATTATTAGTATATTGTTTGCATATATATATATATATATATTAATAAATATGATATAATAAGTCTTATAAAAAATAAGATAAAATATAGTATCAATTGTGTTTTTCTAAAAATCAAATGTCAAAATTCGTCACTTTAATCGAATATAATAAGAAAGATAATTATATATAATTTATAACCTTAAATTGTAATTTAATACTGAATACGGCATGATTAAAAAAAATTAGGTATTGGAAAATTTACTCTTCTTTTTAGTTCCATGTAAGAATGTTTTAGTAATATTTGAGGGTAAAAAACAGGTCTTTTTATTTTAATATAGTCAAAAAAAATTATTTACCAAAATACCGCTTTTTTCAGATTAATTCTCAAAATTCGCTTTTTTTAAATCAGTTGGAAAATCGCCATGGCCCATGGCGATTTCCTAACTGAAATTTTTAATTTTTTTAAAAATACTAGTTGGGAAATCGCCATGGCCCATGGCGATTTTCCAACTAAAAATTTTCATTTTCTTTTCCCAAGGTTTTTACTTATTTTTTTTTTTTTAATTCTTGGGAAAATATGAAAAACAACACTCAATAGTGAACTTATTGTGAAATGGTATAATGAATAAAAATTATTTGAAAAAGAGAAATGAATAATTAGAAATTATTATAAAGGATATTGTAAAGACAAAATTATCTTTGATAAAAAAACCTTCTCTTCTCTTCTCTTCCCTTTTTCTTTTATTTTTTAATTTAATTTTTAATTAAAAAATAAATATTCTGAAAATAAAAACTTTTTAAATTTAAAAAATAAATTTTTAAATTTTTTATTTACTTTTTTAATTAAAAAATTAAAAATAATAAAAATAATATGCCTAAAATTAATTTTTATTTATTTTTTTAAATTTTTTTAAATTTAAAAATATATATATTTTTAAATATTTTATTTTTTAAATTTATTTTCAATTAAAATTTTTAAAAAATAATATTTCCTTAATGAAAGAAAAAAGAAAAATAAGTTTTTTCATTAAGGGTAATTTTGTCTTTATAATATCCTTTATAATAATTTCTAATTATTTATTTCTCTTTTTCAAATAACTTTTATTCATTATACCATTTTACAATAAGTTCACTATTGAGTGCATGTTTTTCATATTTTCTCAAGAATTAAAAAATAAAAAAAATAATAAAACCCTTGGGAAATCACCATGGGCCATGGTGATTTCCCAACTGATTTAAAAAGAGCGTATTTTGGGAATTAATCCGAAAAGAAAGGTATTTTGGTAAAAAAATATTTTTTTAGCTATATTTAGATAAAAAAACCTAGAAAACACGTATTCTTTGAGGTTTGATAGAAAATATATTCACCTGAAAAATACATTCTTGCCGTCTTCGGTTTGATAAAAATAAACTAACTCATTTGAGAAGTATTTTTATTAAGTTAATTTTAAATGAAAAGATAAATGCATACTTTGTTAATAATTAATTATTTATTTCTCTATTTATTTCTTTATTTTCATTCTCTCTTTAATTAATTTTAGAATGATCTTTTATTACTTTCAGATTAAATTCTAATTAAATTATATCTAATTCAAGTACATATTAAATATTTAAACTTATCTTTAATTTAATGAATTACATATTAACTTTGAGATGAATGTATTATGTTATTTTTATTTAAAATAAATTAAATTAACTACCATTATTTTTAAAATGTTTAGTGATAAAAAATTGATTAAAACAAGAAAAGAAAAAAATTAGGATATTTTTAATATTTAAAGTAAAATTTGAACAAATATTAGCGTTATTAATGGAAATATGGAATCCTAACATTAGTTATTTTTTCAAGAGAGAAAAAATGTGTTTTTCAAACTAATAGCGGTAAGTTTCAACAAAATCTCATGGATGATAATTATATTTTCTTTTTTTTTTCTCTCTCTCATTTTTTGTTATAATCAATTTATTTATCACTAATTTTTTTTTAATAATGATAATTAATTTTAAATAAACATAATTTAATGTTAAAGATAATTTTAAAATATTTAATATGCACTTGAATTAGTATATAATTTAATTAAAATTCAATTTGATAGTAAATAAAAATAATTTTAAAATTGATTAAATTCTCATTATTTTGTAAATAAAAAAATCTTGAGTAAAAGAAAAAATTAAAAGATAAAAGAATAGAGAAATAAATGATAAACAATGAAAAAAGGCTATATTTATCTTTTTATTTAAAATTAATTTAGTAAAAAACACATATGGGGCAAATTTCATGTAGATAAGAGGATATTTTTCAAATTAAAAAAAGATAAATGTATTTTTTATTAATCTTTAGGGTAAATATACTTTTCTTAATATTTTTTGGGTTAATATGAAAAACATACACTCCAATAGGAATTATTGTTAAATGGTATAATGAATAAAAGTTATTTAAAAAAGAGAAATGAATAATTAGAAATTATTATAAAAGATATTGTAAAGACAAAATTATCCTTGATAAAAAAACATTCTCCTCCCTTTTTCTTTTATTTTTTAATTTACTTTTTAATTAAAAAATAAATATTCTCAAAATAAAAAAAATTTAATTTTAAAAAATAAAATTTTAAATTTTTTATTTACTTTTTTTAGTTAAAAAATTTTAAAAATTAAAAATAATATGCCTAAAATAATTTTTCTTTATTTTTTAAATTTTTTTAAATTTAAAAAATATATATTTAAATATTTTATTTTTTAAATTTATTTTCAATTAAAATTTTTAAAAAATAATATTTTCTTAATGAAAGAAAAAGAAAAAGTAAATTTTTTCATTAAGGATAATTTTGTCTTTACAATATCTTTTATAATAATTTTTAATTATTTATTTATCTTTTTCAAATAACTTTTATTCATTATACCTTTTAACAATAATTCTTATTAGAGTGCATGTTTTTCATATTAACCCTATTTTTTTTATTTTCTTAATTTTCTCTTTGACCCCTGTAATTACTGGCCAAGAAAGGAAACCCCCCAATCATTGGAAATTATATCAATAATTATTATTTATATTTAAATTAATCCCCGCTAAATCCGGGTGGCATAAATGAAAAACAGAAGGAGGATTTTTATAAGAAAAAAAAGAAAAGAAAGAATATATACAACATGATTCATGACCAACCCATATCCAAAACATCATACAATTATTAGTTTTAACTTTTAACCGTAGACTTTTAATTTAATAACTAGCATTTTTTTTTTCATTTACGAATAACCTTTTGATCCAATTAATATTGATATTTTAGTTAACGTATTTTTAGTTGGTATTTGTGCTACTTGCTATTTATTATTTATTACTTTTGCCATAAAGTAAAAGTAAAATGTGAAAAAAAAATGTATAATATTTTAATTAATTTAAAATTACCAAATAATTAAATAGATGATCAATTGTAATATAACTTATTTTTGTTCTAAGTCAGTTAGAATACAAATTAGAATTCTTCCCTGTTTCGTTGGAGAATTTTTTTAATATTTATAAAATTTTAATTAAATTAACAATCACAAATAAATTTAAATTGAATTATATTAAATAAATATCATTTATTTAAATAATTTTTTTATGTTTTAATATGTTAAGTAAATAAATTTAGTGTTAAAGTAGAATTACTAAGATAAATTATGTAAAATATAGGATGAATTGAGACACAACACAAACAAAACATGAAAAAATAATTAAAACATACTATGACATAAAAAATAACATGAAAACTACACGAATACAAAAATGTGTCAAAATCTATATAAAACGAATTATGTGTACAAATTTATATAAATTTATAATATTTTGAAAATACAAAAAAAAAAAAAAACACGAACATAAATTTTTTTTTAAAATTGAATCACTATAACAAATTATGCAAATATGTCATGAATTAAGACACGACACAAACACATAAATTTTTCTCTAATCAGCAAAATGATTTCGTTATTATATAAATTTATTTATTCATATTTTTTTTTGGTGTATATTTATTCATATATAGATGACTACCAACACTTTCTTCAATATATAGGACGTTTTTTAACAGTTCCCGCGATCCAATAATTGGCATTTGATGAGATGAAAACAAAGAATTTATTTTGTAGAAATTAGTGGAAAACGTTAATTTAATTTATCTCTTGATTTGTCGGAATAAATTTAGAAAGAATGGCCAAAGTACTAGCATCTAAAAAAAGTTTTTTTTTTTCCCTGTAGTAGGTGCCTTAAAATAGTTATTTCCAAAGATGAGTACTTCTATTATTAAAAAAAAAAAATGAGTACTTCCAATTTTTTTCCGTAAATAAAGTATTTTAAGTAGACTTATCAATGGGATGGGTCGGGTTGGTTTTGGGTTGAATCAATTCGGGTTTGATTAATTCGAATTTTAAAATTTTCGAATTCAGGTCATTTTGGGTTTGGATCATTCGGGTTTAACACTCAAATTTTTTGGGTTCAGGTCGTTTCAGGTTCGTGCCATTTGAGTTTAACATTCGGATTATTCGAGTTTAAGTTATTAATTTTAAAATTAAATCAAATTGAAACAAATTATTTAATCGAATCAGATTTAATTAGAATTTTATTGAAATATAAAAAATAAATAATATTTAAAAATAAAGATAGATATTGTAATTTTTAATTTAAAAATGAATATCTATCTAATTCGATTTTTTAATTGAACCGGATTGTTCAATTAAAAAATAAAATAAATATTAAATATATGAATTTAATATTAAATAAGTATTAAATATAATAATTAGTTAATAAAAAATATGTATTTGACTTAATGGTATGGTCTTTAATATATGGCTAAGAGCTTAAAAGTTCAATTCTCATCACTTACAAAAAAATAATAAAAATAAAAAAAAATTAATTTTTTACTGGTTGAACCGAGTTTCTACCAATTCACCGACTCCTGATTCTTTCATATGTGTCGGATTGGGCAGACTACTGATTTTCAATTGAACAAGTGCAACCGATGGATCCTACTAATTTTTTTAAAACTGACCTAAACTCAAGCTATTCATATAAGGATTTAGCATTTTTCAGTCCGATTCAGTATATTATCTAACTTAGGGCTGTAATCGAGTCGAGCCGAGCTCGAATACTGAGAAGCTCGAGCTCGAGCTCGATTCGAAACTCGAAGCTCGAAGCTCGGTTCGAGCTCGATCGAGTATCATTTTTTAAGCTTGAGCTCGGCTCGAGATAAAATCGAACTATTCGAGCTCGACTCGATTAGGCTTGTTTATATACTCGAGCTCGAGCTCGAATTAAGGGTTTTTAAATATGTATATATATATATATATATCAAGGGTAAAATAGTAAATTAATAATAAAAATATTATTAAAAAAAAGCTCGATTAGGCTCGCGAGCTGCTCGAATCGGGTATTAAGATACTCGAACTCGGCTCGCTCGATAGCTCGAGCTGCTCGAGCTCGGCTCGATAATGACCGAATCGAATTCGAGTTTTTTTCGAGTCGAACTCGAGTAGCTTGCGAGCACAGGTGTCTCGTTTACACCCCTAATCTAACTATAATAAAAAATTGACTCCGAAAAGCAAAAGAAGAAAGAGAGAAAAAAAAAAAGGAAGAGGGAAAAAAATGATAAAAATGTGTGTGTTCATGTTCGTATTTTTTTATGTATTTAAAATATTATAAATTTATATAAATTTTTACACGTTAATAATTTATTTTATGTATATTTTGACACGTTCGTGTATTCGTATAGTATTCATGTTTATTTTTTGTGTTAATTATTTTTCCTATGCTGTGTTCGTGTCGTGTCTTAATTCTTTTCATATTTTGCATAGTTTGTCATTGTGAGTCAATTTAGGAAAAAAAATTGTGTGTTCGTGTCGTGTCTCAATTCATGATATATTTTGCATAATTTGTTATAGTGATTCAATTTAGAGAAAAATATGTGTGTTCGTATTTTTTTTGTGTGTGTTTAAAGTATTACAAATTTATATAATTTTTTATACGTTAATAATTCATTTTATATAGATTTTGACACATTTGTATATTCGTGTCGTGTTCATATTATTTTTCGTGTCATGTCGTGTTTTAATTATTTTCTTATGTTGTGTTTGTTTCTTATCTCAATTTATCACATATTTTGCATAAAATGGTATAATAATTCGATTTTAACTCTAAATTTATTTACTTACGATATTAAAACATAAAAAATTGTTTAAATAAATAATAATTATTAATATAATTCAACTTATATTTATTCATAATTGTTAATTTAATCGTTTCAGACCGGCTCGAAAGCACATTTTACTGCTCATATAATAATGAAATATTTTAAAAATTATTTTTTTATTAATACTTATATATTTTTTATAATTAAATTTAAATAAAATATTTTTTAATTAAGGAATAGTAATTTGAGCCGAACTAAGTCGACCCGAATTATGAAAATCTTTACTCAAACCCAACCCTTGAATAGATCTACTTAAATATCTTCAGATATGAATTTCAAAACTTGTACCCGCTTTGAAAGTATAATTATTTTTATAAATAATATATTTACTTATATTAAAATAATAATAAAAAATATCTCTTTCATATTTTAATGTGTTAATCGGCCTTGATTGGACTTGACCCCTTGAACACATCTACTTAGACTTGTCAATTGGGTGGATCAGGTTGATTTTGGATCAGGTCAACTCAAGGTTGATCAATTCAGGTCTTAAAAGTTTTGGATCATTTTGGGTTCGGATTGTTTCGGGTTTGGGTCACTTCGAGTTCGTGTCATTTCAAGTTCGAATCATTTCGGATTTAGGTCATTCCAGGTTCGGGTCATTCGAGTTTGATACTCGGGTTATGTTCGGGTCATTTTTGGATTCGTGTCACTCGAGTTTGACACTCGAATTATTCGGGTTCAAGTCATTCGGGTTCAATTATTAATTTTAAAATCAAATCAAACTAAATTTAAACAAATTATTTGATCGAGTCAGATCTAGATCTAATTAGAATTTTATTGAAATATAGTAAATAAATAATATTTAAAAATAAATATAGATATTGTAATTTTTAATTTAAAAATAAATATCTATCTAACCCATTTTTTTTGGATTCTGGCATAATCCTATAATTTTTCAAATTCGGGTATTTGTTTTACTTAAACGAGTATTATTGTATATCTGAAATTGTTATAACACAGTTTATTGTAAATGTATTGTTATAACATAGTGTACAAATCATTATAATACAATACACATATCAATATCCTATTTTATATACTTTTAAAAAATTACATGATAAGATTTAAAGAGATTATATATTTAAAATAAAAAATATACATTTATCCTAAAAATAACATGTATAGCGATAAGAGATTATATAATTTGATCTATATTAATGATAAGATATTATTATAAAATAATATACAAATCATTATTATAAAATACACGTATCATTATTAACATAAGAATGGATTATACTTTTAAAATAAAAATAATATCTTTATTTTAAATAATATGTATAACGATAATGAATATTATAAAATTATCATAAATATATTTATGATAATTAAAATATATAATTTATTTTAATTTAAATTTTATTATAAGATTATTATAATATATATAATATTTTGTTTATTTATTTAAAAAATTATTATTTATTTAAAAGACTATTTTAGTTTTTGAACAATTATCTTGAAGCCTTGAATAATTAATTTAAGAAAGTTATTATGGTAATAATACAACAAACTTACTTATAAAAAATACAACAAATTTATTATTTATCCAATCCAACGGTTTGATTTAAAATAAAAATATTAAGATTGATTTATAACTGATTGGTTAAAATTTTAATTCTTAATACCTAACAATATATATAATAACATCAATTTTTTTTTTTCATTTTCTAATTTTTCTACCATCATTGTCTGCATAGTTCATACTTTATCATACTCCAGAATGATAATTACAAATTATAAAATTATATAAATTAATAAATTAATAATTTTATATTATAGTTATTATTTTTATTAAATTAATATTTTTAAAATAAAATTATACTTAAATTAAGTTCAGGTCATTTCGAGTTAATTGTTCGGATCAATTCAAGTTCGAGTTAATTCAGATTCGGATCAATTTGGATTCGAGTCATTTCAGATTCGGATTATTTTGTGTTTGGGTTGGATTAAGTTAAAGTTGTTAACTTTTTTTATCAAATCGGATTGAATTTAAATAGATTTATTGGGGTTTTCATATTCGAATCAGAACTGACAAGTAAACACTACCAATACACTCTGAAAAGTGTACTATTGAAATTTTAAGTAGCTTCAAGATATTGTTTACTGCATCTCTACATACAATTTATATAACAAACAAATTTAAATTATTTTTTCAAATTAATGTTTCAAACATAATATACATTCAAAATGATAACAAAAAATTATAATTCTGATATCCTTTAAAAAGAAAGGATGGTTGGAAGAATGAAATGCATTGAAAAACAAACAATTATATATGCATTTCTTCTATAAAATTCTGAGAGCAATATATACTTGGTAATTACAACAGCGAACCAAAAAAAAAAAAATTTAAGGAATTTATCGTAGCATTTTTTTCTTTCTCTAACTATTTTCTTTAATTTGACAAAAAAATAAAAACATTTTCTTCCCTTCCCTCTAAACGTAGAAATAGAAAACAACTATCAATTTCCAAATGAAAAAAAGAAAAAAAGTTAAAGCAGATATAAGATGACTCTTTCTTTTTCAGTTAAATGGAAACATAAGAAATACACAACACATTTTGATGAGTAAAATCTTAATATCAAAGGGAGAAATAAATAAATAAATAAAAAGAGAGAGAGAGAGAGAGAAGATTGTAGAGACTGACTTACAGTAGTCAATCTTCATAAAGCTATTTGCCCAAATGTTGGTTATAGCCTCTTCACATCACTTCTTCAGAAATTTGATTGTGTTTGTTATCAAAAATCTCCGATGAAATTATAAGTCTATTTGATTGCTACTTGCTAGCAATAATTGACTGAGTCTATACAAACTTGTACGGATTCTTTTAAGTCAATGGAAGACTTAAACAAAGGCCACACGATGATTGCTCAAATCTCAATGTCTGCCAACTTTAATTTATAAATACTAAAATATTTAATTGTTTTTAATTTTCAATATTCAATCAAACTAAAAAAAAAAAAAAGCCAACACTTACAATTATTTTCTTTTGTTTTCTTCGTTGGATGTGCAACCTTGTGCTGACAGATAAGAAGAGATATATATGTTGATGTTTCGTAATTATTTCATATAATTTTCTTTTTTTTTAAGAAGTGATGGGTATCTTAATATATTAAAAGGGTTAAATATTTAATTGATTCTTATATTTTATCTCTTTTTATCAGTTTAATATTTTAAAAAAATAAATTTGTTAATTTAGTATTTCAATTTTTTTAATAACTTTATCCAAAAATATAATTTCATTAAAAATAATTTAAAATAATATTTGTTACGTCCAATAAAATGAATTCATTTTGACCAATAATTTCACATCATTTTTTAAAAATAAAAAATCACATCATATTTTACTTTTATACATAATTGTTATCAATTTTTTTTTCTAGAGAAAAATTTAAAATTTGAGGGTTTAGGGTAGTAAGAGAAAAATCATTCCTTTCAAATTGAAAAATAAAAGTCGCTCCTCTGAATTGTTGTTGTTTAAGCCTTTACTTTTCGACAAATGGGTAGTTGTTTTGTTGCTGTTCTTACCGGAAACTGAACCATCTGATGAGCTTGAGCTACTGCTGGATCTTGTAATGGCGGCTGCATTTACATTGTTGCTGATTGAGAGACGGGTGGTGAGCAATGGTGAAACAGGTGAACCCAGCAGATTGAGTTCTTTTAAGTTAAGCTTGTTCATTTCTTTCTCATTAGTGTTGTGGTTAGCGACTGGTTAGCGAATCAAGGATTGATCTTTTCGAGTGTGATGGCATATTTTCATTTTTTTTTTAGAAATTCTTTCTAAATCTTAAGAAGAAGAATTCTGTTTGTTTCTGGATTCAATTTTATAAAGAGAGTATTACTTAGTATCTTCTTTTTCGTCTTCTCTTAATTTTTGGTATTTCAACATTAATGTGAGGGTATCAACAGCTTCTTCTTGCTTCCATCATTAGCCAAGAACAAAACAGATGCTTGTCGAATTGAGCGACTTTTGTTCTTCAATCTGAGAAGGAATGATTTTTCTTCTATAACCCTAAATCCCAAATTTTAATCATCTTTTTAGAAAATAAAAAATAATAATTTTATGACAATTATGTATAAAAGTTTGTCATAACGTGCTAAATACGAATTCAGCATACTAGACACAAATAATGAAGTCGTCACTAATCATCTAATCTAGGTGTGATTAGTCACCTATATGAATATATCATCTTTAAAGTAATTATAAGCTTGACTAAGACATCTTAAAAATAATAGGTTTTGGTCTACTTATTAAAATTATGTTCGGGAGTACAATTACGTGTAAGGAAAGATTAGTACCTTCACAACGTCCATCCAAAAGGACGGTACCTAATTAGTCTTGTGATACTTATAAAGTCTTAATTAAATGGTCTTGTCTATCCTATCTTCATTTTAAGTTAAAAATATCGGAAATTATTTTTAGGTCTCCCTTCCATCAATCCGAAAGAATTGCTAAAAAATGTCTCCTCACCTCGAAAGTATTCAAAAGAAATTGATATTTACATTGAAGAGGCTCTGTCGTCGGAAAAATTAAAATTTAAATCCGAAGTTTAATTTTCATAATTAAAAACTTGCAATTTTATTTATGTTTGCTCAAAAATAAATCTCGATTTCGTTATCGAAAATTACGTCTTAAAAACCTTTCTATCGATCTGGAAAATTTTTAAAAGACTTTTCTCACCTAGAAATTTCTAAGAAATCAACCAAACATGATTTTTTTGAATTTCGTCATTAGAAGAAATCTTAATTTATCCTTAAATTTAAATTAAGCATTGATTATGGAAATTATGACTAAAAAAATTTATTTAAATTTATTAATTTAAAATAAATAAATTTCAACCTCCTTGTATCGAAAATCATCCCTTAAAAATATTTTCATCAATCTGGAGAATTTTTAAGAGAATTCTCCACCTAGAAATTTCTTCGAATTCAACCAAACGTGAACTCCTCGGATTTCATCATCGAAAAAAATCTCAATTTATTAATTAATTTAATTAATTCTCAATTTAAAAAATAAAAATATAATCAATATACAAATAATTACAAAATCTAAGAAAAATTCAAAATAAAATTAGTCACAATAATCAAGTAAATATAATTAATCAAGAAATAAATAAAAAATTAAATTAATTTAAACCTGAAACATGAAATAAAAAATGATGTTAATAAGTAAATAATAAATAACACAAAATAGAATAATAATAATAATAATAATAGATATATTGAAATATATATAAAAAAAATCACAAATCAAATATATAATCAATATAAAAATAAATCATCATGGAATAATGCATATAATCATAAACCAATCACATAATAATTATATAAAAAAAATATTAAAAAAAAACCATCACATCAATTATCATCAATCATCATCATGTAATAATTAATTCAATCATGTAATCATCATTACCATATAATCATCAATTCAATCATGCCATCATCATTTAAAAAAAAAAAAAAACAATTGAAAGTAAAACAAAACCAAAACGTAAACAAAGAAACACAAAATCTTAACACCTGGGTCGGGTAGGAGCACGGGTTGCTGCTCGGATCCCATGACCCGACCCAGGTGCTAAGGTTAAATTTTTTTTAAAAAAAATCACTTCTACCGTCTAAAAAAAAAAAAAAAATCTCTTACCTATGAATTCTCTCTCTCTTCCTTCAAGAACAAAAGCCTCTGTTCTTCAAAGCCCAGATTCCTGTCACCATTTACCATCGTCCATCGTCGGTCACCGTCGCTTCCAGTGGTCCAAAAATTCTAAAAAAAAAATCTTAAAAAATTCCTCTCGATCTCCCCAACTCAAAAATCAAACTAGTTCTACCCGAATCGTTCTAGAATTTTCTAGATCTGAAATTAAAACCCGAAATTTTAACCACTCCGATCTCCTCCGTTGATCGCCGAACAGTCACCAAACTCCAACCTAAGTTTCGTCTAATTAAACCAAGATTTTCCACTACTAAACGCTTTTCGAAACAAATCCTAGAGTTAAGAACCCCCAAATTTTGAATCTACTAGCTTTTTTTAAAAAAAAAATTCCTTCTACCACCCTTGCTTAATAGCTCCGAAAATTCTATGATTCTCTGATGTGTTTTTTGTGCTTGAGGCTAGGTTCTTTATATAGGAAAAAAGTTTAGGTTTTAATATACTTAGAAGTCTCAATCTGATCAAGAAGAGATTTTTGTTCCAACCACAACTCCTAGAGTTCAAGTTTAATCCAAAAAAGAGTTTTAGTTCATCCCAATTTTGGTTTTATTTATATATATATATATATTTTTTATTATTTCGACTTTTCCTATCTTTTTTTTATTTTCCTTTTTTTTTTTGTTAAATTCATAAATAAATAAAAATAATTTACAAAATTAAAAAATTAATTAACTAATTTACCCTAGATAAAATCCGGTGTCTACAGTTACCCTTCTTTGTGCTTTTCCTGAGAAACAGGAGATGTGCAAAGACGTAGACACCCTACTATGTTCTCAAACATTAAAAAGACAACTATGTACTTAAAGAAAATCTCATCGTAGAAAAGCTTCTCTAAGCGATGCGTAAACTTTAAATATACCCAACGTGAAAATATACTCTTCCACCGAGGCTTCAACTTTAAAATAAGGGTAAATATGAAAAACATGCTGTCAATAACCAAATTATTATTAAATGGTATAATGGATAAAAATTATTTGAAAAAGATAAATGAACAATTAGAAATTATTATAAAGACAAAAATACCCTTAATGAAAAAATCTACTTTTCCTTTCTCCTATATTAAGAAAATATTATTTTTTAAAAAAATTTTAATTAAAAATAAATTTAAAAATAAAATATTTAAATATCTATTTTTTAAAAAATTTTAAAAAATAAAGAAAAAAATAATGTTAGAAACAATAATGTTATTTTTAAAAGAAAATTAATTTAAAAAAGTAAATAAAAATTTTAAATTTAAAAAAAATATTTTTTCAAATTAAAAAAAAAAATCAAAAAACTTTATTTTTTAATTAAAGAATAAATTAAAAAATAAGAGAAAGAGGAAGGAGAAGGTTTTTTTATCAAGGGTAATTTTGTCTTTACAATTTTCTTCTTAATAATTTCTAATTGTTCATTTATCTTTTTCAAATAATTTTTACTCATTATACCATTTAACAATAATTTGGTTATTGACAGCATGTTTTTCAAATTTACCCTTAAAATAACCCAAAAAAGAAAAACTCCTCTCAACGAGGCATCGACTTTAAATATCCCAACGAAGAAAAACTCCTCCTAACGAGGCATCAACTTTAAATGATCCAAACGAAATTTGTAAATTCACCAAACGTAAATGTTTTCTTTGAATAAACTTCAAAAATCTTACCTTGAATCCCAAAAGAAATTGCTAACCTTGCAAATTGACATTCCAAATCGAAATTCCTGTCCAAATCATACTAAATATCTAAAATAATCTTTCTTGGGTGCAATGCATGAATGCCATGAATGAGATACAAATGCACATCATGCAATGGATGTCATGAATACTCTATAATAAATAATATCAACTCCCTGAATCTCTAATCAAGATAAAAAGTTCTCAATCTCATTATTCATCTCTGTCTGTGCTTGGCTTCAAACTGATGGAGCGAATCTTACTGTCTCTTTTTTTTTCTTTTCAAAATTTGCCGAATGTGAACAATTTCCTTTCTCAAAGATTTTAAAACACCAATCATTCTACATCTCATCTTATGCCAGCTTAACTGGGCTTAACATCTCATCATAATTCTCATCTTCAAAAATTCTCACTTTTAAAAATTCTCATCTCATCTCATTCTCTGTTCAGTTATCCATAGCTTTCTCATAAAAATAAATGCAAGGATCTCTTAAGATTATCATTCCAATTTGTCAATCATTATTCTAATTCCATAGCAAACGCAATGCATGATACATTCCCTCTATTCAATGCAAAGGTATAAAGTTGAGAATAATAAATGGAAGGCAAAAAGATCTGGAAACAAAAGTCTTTATTAACAAAAATAATGAAAAGAGTTCATCTCGAAGAAACAAAAGAGCACCTCAAAAGGTTTATCACAAAGGTATCAGGATAACAAATAGTATCCAGACTATGAATACTTAGACAACATTAATAGTTCATTCAAAATTCTCATCCAAAAACCAATCCCAATCTATGTCTTCAATCCTTCAGAGTTCATCAAACTAGACATTGCCCCCATCTTCATAAGATTTTCCAAGCGATGTTGATCATCCTCATATCTAAGCCGCCTTTTCCGGTTTTCAACTCAGACAACCCCCATTGACCCAAACCGTCCTTTTCGGGTTTTGAATTTGAGTCCTCATTTTTTCTTTTCTTTTTTCTGTTCTTTTTTCTTTTTTTTTTTCTTTTCTTTTCTTTTTTTTTTCTTTTTTTTTAAAGCAAAATACTTCTTCACAACGTCTGAATTAATCAGGTTTGGCAAAACATCCCTATCCATTTCAGCCAAAATCAAAGCTCCACCTGAAAAAGCTTTTTTCACCACATAGCAACCCTCCCAATTCAGCGTGTTCTTCCCTCGATGAACATACTGATACAGAAGAATCTTTTTCAAGACTAACTCTCTTTCCTTGAAATGTCTGGGATGGGTTTTTTTATCATGCGCTCGCATCATTCGCTTCTGGTACAACTGACCATGGCAAAGTGCTGTAAGTTTCTTCTCCTCAATGAGATTCAATTGCTCAAAACGATCTCAAACCCGTTCTGCTTCTTCCAAATCCACCTTTTTCAACACCCTTAAAGAAGGAATTTCTGCCTCAACTGTCAACACAGCCTCCATTCCATACACCAGTGAAAATGGGGTTGCCCCTGTGGATGTGTGAACCGAAGTTCTATAAGCATGCAAGGCAAAAGGCAACTTCTCATGCCAATCTTTGTAGACATCAGTCATTTTTTCTACAATCTTTTTGATGTTCTTGTTGGCTGCTTCTACAGCTCCATTCTTCTTTGGACGATATGGTGCTGAGTTGTGATGCTTGATCTTAAACTGTTCAGAAACCTCTTTCAACATCTTGCTATTCAAATTACGAGCATTATCAGAAATGATTCTCTCTGGTAGTCCATATCGACATATTATCTCTCTTTTTTTATAAACTTACAAACCACTGCTCGTGTAACACTTGCATATGAGGCTACCTCTATCCACTTCGTGAAATAATCAATCATCACAAAAATGAACCGATGCCCATTCGTCGCCTTTGGGGTGATAGGTCCAATCACATCCATGCCCCACATTGAGAATTGCTATGGAGGTGCCAAAACATGCAACTCATTTGGAGGAGCATTAATCTTATCCACATAGATCTAGCATTTATGACATTTTCGGGCATAGTCAATACAATCCTTCTCCATTGTCAACCAATAATAACCCGCTTCATTATCTGCCTAGCCATCATATGACCATTCGCATGTGCCCCCCACAAATTCCATCATGCACTTCTTCCAATATCCTCTTTGCTTCTACGGCGTCAACACATCTCAAAAGCACCAGATCTCAGCTCCTCTTATACAACATTTCTCCATCCAAGAATTAACCCATAGCCAATCTACGGATGAGCCGTTTATCATTATTCGAGGCGTGTTCTGGGTACCGCTAATATTTGACATATTGCATGATGTCAAAATACCAAGCTTGGCCATCAACTTCTTCTTCAACATCTAAACAATGTGCCAGAGACCCCTTCACATCCAACTTGATTGGTTGAATCTCGGCTTTTGCATCCATCTTAAACATTGCAGCTAAAGTGGCCAAAGCATCAGCCATATGATTTTCCTCCCAGGGCAAGTGTTAAACTGAATCTTCTCAAAATGCTTAATTAATTCAGTTGTGTATTTCTAGTATAGGATCAACTTCGAATACCTCGTCTCCCATTCTCCCTTCAACTGGTAAATGACCAAAGCTGAATCACCATATACCTCAAGCACATCAATCTTTCTATCAATCGCTGCTTGCAAGCCCATGATGCATGCCTCATACTTGACAACTCTATAAAATAGAGTTATTTAATCCTATTTTGTGCTTTTAAAATAGCTAAGTCCTTGTAGTTTAAACTATTAATTTACTATTTTTAGTTATTTTTAATTTAGTTTTATTTATTTATATTATGTTTGAATAGTTATTTATTTAATGACTTTTGTATTTTTGTAGAGTCTTAAAGCAATAAGGAGAATATCAGTTCATATATGGAAAGTCAAAGCTGAAAGCTGTTACTTGCCCACAAAGTTTTCCTACTTCAGGCTTTTGGAGTTCTATAAATAGGAATCTTTTAGGACTTTATAAAAGACTTCTCCCTAGCTGTCAAATCTAAAGCTTGTAAATAATCTAGTTTTCTTAAGAGGAGAGCAACCACCACAAGTTTGCAAGGAGCAATAGAGATTTTGAAGTATTGAAGACTGAAGATCTGACAACCCTTTAGTTTTCTCTTATCCCTTATCTTCTTTATCTTTCTTGTATTATTTCTAATGGTGAATCTCCTTTGTTTTATATTTTTATTAATTAGTATGAACTAATATATTTTTTCTAGGGGAACTCGATGTAGTTTGGATTATTTTACTTTCTTGCTTGATTTAATGATATTTGATGTTGTTTATTCAATCTTGTGCTTAATGCTTCTAATTGCTTAGCTACCAATTAGATTAATGTGGTAACCTAGATACAACTTGGAAAAGAGAGTTTAGTGTTAGACATGGATTGAATGACACATGTTTCATATTCATTTATTAGGATGAATTGATCTGCATGTAGGATAGGAATACACTTACGTGTCATGTGTAACCAATTTTAGAGTCTAAGCTTAATGAGTTTCTCTTTAATTCAATTATCATAGGAATATAGTTAATTGGTTAAGAGGGATATTTTTATAAGACCATCGGAAGATCCTTATAAATAGATTAGAACTCTAGGTTAAAAACTCAAGATCATTAGTCAAGTTAAGAAGGTAAGAGAAGTTCAAATGAAGTGTTGAGGGAAATTGTAATCATAGGCTTTTCCTAATTGTTTAATCTATCTTTTAATTTGCATTCTTTTATTATTATTATTTTTTATTTTCAATCTTTAATTAATTGTTTGAATAATATTAAGTTGTTTTAATTTTAGTACTTAACAAAGTTAGTAACAATTCCTTGTGGGATCGACACTCTACTTTTCATTTTATTACTTGTTAACGATACGTGCACTTGCGTGATCAAAATCGACAACAATACTCAGCCATATTGTTAGTGCAATTAAAATCCAATCGTGCAGTAATCGGATAATATTGACCATCTGGGGATATTAAGACTACCCCAATTCCATGCCCAAAAGCATTAGAAGCTCCATCAAAAAACATTTTTCAGGGTTTTTCTTCACACTCTTCATCAGCTCCTCCTGAAATGGCCATCAAATCCTCATCCGAGAAATCAAATTGCATTGGCTCATACTTTTTTAGAAGCCCGATCTGCTAGGAATTCGGCTATCACGTTTTCCTTTATTGCTTTCTGAGTCACATAAACAATGTCGTACTCGGACAAAGTGACTTGCCATCTTGCAATTCTTCCGGATAACGAAGGCTTCTCAAAAATATACTTCAAAGGATCTAACCTTGCTATGAGCCAAGTTGTATTATACAACATGTACTGTCTGAGTTTATGAGCCGTCCATGCTAGAGCACAACACATCTTTTCTAGTGATGAGTATCTAGATTCATAATCAGTGAACTTTTTACTCAGATAATAGATGGCATGCTCTTTCTTTCCCATTTCATCTTGTTGCCCCAGAACACATCCCATGGATTTCTCAGACACCGCCAAATACAGAATCAATGGCTTTCCTAAAATAGGAGGAACTAACACTGGCGAATTCGATAGGTACTCATTAACTTTATCAAAAGCTTCCTGACATTTTCCAGTCCATTCACCAATATCCTGCTTGCGAAGAAGCTTGAAGATAGGATCACATTTGAAGGTAAGCTAGGAAATAAAGAGTGATATGTAGTTCAGCCTTCCCAAGAAACCTCTCACTTCTTTTTGCGTACGAGGGGGAGACAAATTTTGAATCGCCTGTATTTTATCTGGATCCACTTCAATTCCTCTATCATTAACCACGAAACCTAATAACTTGCTGGATTTGACACTGAACGTAAACTTGGCAGGATTCAGTCTCAGCTGAAACTTTCTCAATCTCTCAAACAACTTCCTGAGATTAACTAAATGATCTTCACCTTCACGAGATTTTGCGATCATGTCATCCACATACACTTCAATCTCCTTATGCATCATGTCATGAAACAGAGTTACCATTACCCTTTGGTAAGTAGCTCCGACATTTTTCAACTCGAAAAGCATGACTTTATAAAAGGTTCCCCACATTTTAACAAATGTGGTTTTCTCCATATCCTCCGAAGCCATCTTAGTTTGGTTATACCCTGAAAAACCGTCCATGAATGAAAACGTGGAATGTCTAGCAGTGTTATCCACAAGGGTGTCAATGTGAGGCAAAGGAAAGTTATCCTTTGGGCTTGCCTTGTTCAGATATCGGTAATCGACACACATTCTCACCTTCCTATCCTTCTTAGGAATCGGGACTATGTTGGCTACCCACTCCAGGTACTTGGCTACTTCCAGAAAGCCTGCATCAAACTGCTTCTTTACTTCTTCGTTAATCTTCAACAACATTTTTGGCTTCATCCATCTCAATTTTTGTTGTACCGGTTTGCATTCTGGCCTCAAAGGCAATTTGTGTTCCACAATATCTATATCCAAACCCGGCATGTCTCTGTATGATCAAGAGAACACATTCACAAATTCTCTAAGAAAATATTCTAATCTCTTCTTTTGAGCAGGCGATAATGATGTGCCGATTTTAACTTTTTTTTCTATTTTCCTCATCTCCTAAATTGATCATCTCAGTAACCTCTTGATGTGGTTCAATCGGTTTCTTTTCCTATTCCATTAACCTCAACAAATCAGGAGACAAAGTATAATCATCTGATTCCTCTTCATTATCAAATTCATTAACATGAACTGTGTTTTCAAAATCGAATCCCAAATTATTATTAAGATTGTCTTTGTATTCATTACTTGGAATACAGAAATTGAATGGAATTGAAAGAATATATATTGGTATACGAAGAAAGAATGGCAATAATGAAAAAAAGAAAGAAAAATGACAACAATGAATGAAAGAGGGAATGAAAATGCATCTTGTTCCTAATTTATTAAAACAATAAGAAATAAACTAGCCCATACATAAAAGACCATCCCTAATGCCCTTAGGCATGAGCAACTAGGGACTTGACTCACTGCATTACATTTTATGATATTCAAGGATAAACGGCAGCTTCGTCACTTTCCAATTACCCAGCTCTATTTCTGGTGAGCATGGATACACCAACAACTCTTCTTCACTATCAGACTTCACTTCTGCTTTCTCTACCATTTGAATAGAAAGCTCAGAAAAAGCTTCTTCTAAATTCGGTGGAGGTGCACCTGGATAAATACATCCCCCCAAATAAAAAGTGGAATAAAGATGAGGAAAAACCATCTTCCTTGGCTCCCACTCATACCCCCTCACACGATCCAATCTCTTTTTATTCTTCTCAAACTCGATCATCTCCCAATCCCTTTTGGTTGGCCTGTAACCTCACCTAACCCAAACCTTTCTTTATTTTCTTGTATCTCTGGCATCTCCTTGATCTCTTGAAGATGCTTCCCCAATCCATATCCAACATGCCAACCCATTCCAACAGTCTGCTTAAACAACATGTTGACAATCAGAGAGCAACGCGCAACAGGCACCTTAGACCCTTCACCCACATAGGTCGCATTGATGAATTCAAACGATCTGAATGAACAATCAAATGCTTCATCAGCTACCTCGACATAAGGCGTGGTTGGGGACTTGGTTACCAACAAATCCTATTCCCTGTTAACACACACCAGATAATCCTCTACAACAAACTTGATTTTTTGGTGTAATGATGATGGAACTGCTCCTGCCATATGAATCCATGGCCTTCCCAACAGACAACTATAAGATGATGAAAACTCCATAACCTGAAACTTTATATTGAAAATGCAAGGTCCAATCTGCAAAGGCATTTCAATATCTCCCAAAACGATCCGACGGGTCCCATTAAAGGCTCTCATAATCATGTGACTGGGTTGGAGGTAAGACACATCAATCAGCAACTTGGACAATATTCATTGGCATGACATTAATGGAAGAACCATTATCAATAAGCACTTTAGCCATAACATGAATTTTGCACTTGACCATGATATGGAAGGCCTTGGTGCTGCCCCTGCCTTCTGGAGGAATCTCATCATCATTAAAAGTTATAAAATTAGTAGCCACCAGATTCCCTACAATATGATTCACATTCTCCATGGAGATATTGTGAGGCACATATGCCTTATTCAAAACTTTCAATAAAGCCTCCCTATGAGGTTCGGAATTCAACAACAGAGACAACAATGAAATCCAAGCTAGCATTTTATTCAACTGTTCAACCACACTATACTCACTGTATTTGATCAGCTTCAAAAATTCACAAGCTTCTCTCTCAGTCACAGGCTCTTTATACTCCGTATCTCGAACCACCAATGGGTTCGTCTTGTTTCTTGGCTCTTTATTTCTTTCCTCTTCCCTTCCCTTCCCTTGCCTTGCTTTCCCTTTCCTGTCCCTATCAAGTATTTCAAGCGAATAACAATGCCCACTCCTAGTCACTCCCCCTACTCCAGTTAAATTGGCTGTCTTGCAACTTCAGAATTAATCACGACTAAACTACCAAGCGTTTCTCGGGTTATGACATCACACCCATACCTCCACGGTACTGCCTTATCGCTTCGGTATGGAAATAAACTCAGGACATTGGTCGTAACAATAGGTTTCTTGATCCCAATTGGCTTCTCATCTTCAGACTGGCTCATCATTTTCTCATAAAAGAACGTTATCGGTTTCACAACAGGCAATGGAGATTCTTCAATCACCACATTAATTTCATCTGCCCCAAACTCTGTATAAAACTCAATCCGAGAGAGATCCATCAGTTTCTGCAACTCTCGTCGAAATTTAACACAACTCTGAACTGAATGGCCAACTATCCCCTGGTGATATTTGCAAACCTTGCTTAAATCATATCTGCCAGGATGACTATCTGTAGCCGGCACAGGGTGAATCGTGTCAGCTTTGACCAAGACATCAAAAATGCAATCCATTGATGTCGTAACTTCATCTACCTTTCCCCTGATTACAGTAATCTTATCATCTCCCAAAGCATTGATCGCTGGTCCCACATGGTTCGATAAAGGATTACCGTTGACATTTGGGCAGCATTTTTCTTCAAAGTTTATCAACCCAGCCTTAACAAGGCTTTGCACTTTGTACTTCAAAGCAGTGCAATTTTCTGTAGAGTGTCCAACATTACCTGAATGGTAGTCACACCTGGCATTAGGATCATACCACCTAGGATATGGAGGTTTTAAGGGCTCCAAGTGTACCGATGTAACTAGATGGTTCTTGATAAGATCTGAAAATAGGTCTGCATAGGACATGGGAATCCGATCAATAGGCATTCTTTCCTAGCCAGCTCGTGGTCCCCTCAGATTAATTAGGGGTTGATTGGTTTGTATGGATGGCCCGACTGGAGGAGCCAATGGTCTGGGGCGAAAATTAGATTGGAATGCCTGTGGTGGTGTGGGTGGATAAGTATATGGGCTAGGGTTGATTGCATTGGTATTTGGGTAATATGGCTGGTATATGGTGTTGCAAGAAATGTGGGAAGTAACCTCCCATTTGTTGCCCTCCATATGCAACAGTCTGGACATCAGCTTCTTTCTTCTTCGACACATTACTATTCTTTATAACAGACTCTCCTCCTTCAATCTTGCCAATCTTGATGGCATTCTCTATGATTTCACCGAAAATCACCATATCAGCAAAGTTCTTTGTTGCATTCCCAATCATTCTATCGTAGTACGGAGCCTTAAGAGTACTAACAAACAGCACTGTCGTCTCTTTCTCAGTCAGATGTGGCTGGATCTGGGCAGCAACATCCCTCTATCTCTGGGCATAGTCCTTAAAATTTTTGGTGGACATCTTTTCCATATTCTGTAGAGACAAATGGTCTGGGGCCATATCCACAATATGCTTATACTGGTTAATGAATGCCTTGGCCAATTCTTTCCAAGTACGAACCCGATTCTTATCGAGTTGAACATACCACCTGGCAGCAGACCCTGTAAGACTGTCCTGAAAGATATGGACAAGCAGCTTGTCATCCTTGGTGTGAGCGACCATCTTTCAACAGTACATGGTGATATGGGATATGGGACACTTGGACCTATCAAACTTTTCAAAATCCGGAGTCTTGAACTTATGCGGGATTACTACATCCGGCACAAGACAAAGCCCTTCAGCATCCATAGAACCATAAAAGTCTAACCCCTCAACAGCCTAAAGTCTTTCTTCAATCAATTTCATTTTTCAAAACTCGATCTCTTCTGCCACTTTCAGCTTCTCTAGCTGTTTAGGATCATCCAAGTCTGGAACTCGGACTGGGTCTATCTTTGTCACAAGAGCAGGAACGGTGAAACTCGAAATTTGAGCTTGGACGTATAGATAAGTGAATCCTCCCATATATGGCATTTGTTGTGACTGTTCCTGTTGAGATCGAAAACCTGGTGGGCATAAAGATTCATCCATATTTTTGTCTTTCCCTTGAGAACCATATTCATCTATCTTATTTTTTCCTTTTAGACTCTTCATCATTTCCAACAAAGAACTTAATTGTTCTCTAATCTCATACTGAGCTTGTTCTACCCTATCCATCCTTGATGATTGCTCTTCGGCCATTTTTCTAGCTCTTGACCTGGTATTGTAAGAGTGACGAGAGGACTATCCCGAAGATTCCGATTGTTGAGCTATCCATGAACCTTTATCAAAATTTCTTAAATCAGGATGATATGTTTAAAATTTGAAGCTAAACTGATGATTTTATGCACATATGGATGAGTTGTATGAAAGAACACCAGCCACATAACAAATGTAGATAAAAAGAATCTTATAAATAAAAACCAAATCCATAGAAATCCTAAAAATCAAAGTGATCCTAAAAACATAAAGATAAAAAACTTCAACTAGTCCTAAAGCATGAAAATATGAAAATTCTTACAATAATCCTAAAAACATAAATCTAAGATCCTAATGTCTCCAAAGGAACTTGACAATCTAAAGATAATGAGACTGAGCTTCATCCAAAAGTTCTAATAAAAGCTGGCCATTTTCATGGAACGGATGTACTTTCGCCTTTATCTTCATAATTCTATCATGCATGTCTTCTGCCTTGCGGGATGCCACATCGAAGTGGTCAAACATATTCTTTAGAAGATTCTATTTTTTGGAGTCGGCATCTTGAAGTTACGAGCATTCTTCCTTCAAGTTCATTAATTTGATAACCAATTCTTAGCAATCAGTTTCTTTCCTTTCTTGATCAAATAATAACTCTCCATTTTCTTTTTCTAGGCGTCAGACTTCAGAAGTCAAAAGTGAAGATGTCTCTTCCATTCTTGTCAAGGATTCCTTCAAAGTGTTACCATCTTGGGTAAGTTTCTGAATAATGTCATCTCGCTCCACTAAACCATTCTCCAACTTTCGAACCTTTGATCGAAGTTTCTTGGCCTTTCCTTTTCCCTTGTTCAAACTCTCTTCCAACGCTTCTATCTTCAGCTGCAGTTTCTGGTTTTCTTCTCCCAATTCATCTTTCTCTTCTTGTAGCTTTCTTTTAGCCAACTCTATTCTTAGCATGGGGTCCGGGATTATAACTTGGGCTGGGCCATCCGACTGTCTTTCACAAGAAATCACAACATCTTTTGATTCTCTAGCATGCCATACGGAGTATTCAGGAGTAGTGTTCCATGAGAGTCTACCTCCCTCTACTCTAACCGTCTATTTCCAAGCCTTCGTAATCTCACCTATCTTGTTGATAACCCTTTTGTCTGAATAGGAGAAATCTACTTGGTTAAGTCCATGAGTCATTGGTACGAATTATTCATAGTCGGCTTGTCTCCTTACCATGATAGGAGAATAACTTATGGCACCCTATAATCCAAGAAGATGAACCCAAGGTTGGCCCCCAGCTAAACAACATCGGTCCATGTGGCATCCAAGGTGCTTTCCAGATTACCTGACGGCTTATGAGCTTTTGAAGTGTCATTACCGAATCTTCCTCAGTCTTCGACTCAGGCCACGTGCTTTCACAGAATTCCTTGATAGGGGTGCTGGTGGTGAAGTATGGTTTTTGGAACTTTGACTCTTCACACTCAAAATGACTTTTCATCCAGATGTAAAGTAGCTGTATACATCCAGAGAAACGTCCTTTCCCCTTTTGTCTACAATGGTTCAGTGATCTAATGGTCTCGGCGAAGATGGCTAGGGCTACATTGATCTGATATTGAATTTGGTCCACAAAAAACACTACAGCAGTGTCGACATATCCTAATATCTTCGGAAAGATTACCAATCCATAAATGGCTAAGGCTATCACCCTCATCCCTTCATCGTCATCTAAGTGTTTAACAATAAAGCCTCACAGAACGTTCAATGAGATGCAAGTACTCTTACCTTTTGTCTTCACGAGTTTGTCAGGTTTCGGTAAGCTGATTCCCATAATCTTGGCTAACTTCTTCAGATAACCAGTTTTATTCTTCCAGTAGACCTTGTTTGGACTCGGGGGGTCCAAACGAAGTAAAGCTGAGTACTTTTCTATAGTCAGAACCATGTCTACTTCATTAAACACGAAACACCTATATGAGGGGTCCCAAAACTGTATCATGGCTCTTACCGAGTTATTATCGACTTCAACAGATAGAAGCAAAGCCAAATCCCCATATTTTGGCCTGAATGCCTCTTGTCGAGTTTCATTCCAAGAATGCCAAATACTGATCAAATCCTCGAGGTCGTTCTGTGCCAGATCCATGTGAACTTTCTCGGGAAAAGTGGAGACATACCCGACTGGAAGACAATCTTTTGCGTTTTGCTGGATTGCTTCAGATCTAAGCTTCAAGCTAACCTCAGACTCACACTTGGCGACTATTAGGCTTTCCATGGATTTAGTGGACATTCTTTTTATCTAAACCGTTATGTGGCAAGATGACTTTATAATGATGCATGATGTATGAAAAGAAAAAAAACGAAAAAAGTTAGATACATATCAACAAAGATGAAATCATCAACATGTGTAAGTACTACATCAAAAAAAATGTGTAAGACAAACAAGTATCAAGTCAATGAAAAAGTATAAGTGTAAGGTAAGGAGTGTTCCTTCATATGTCCTAATTTCGGGTTTCCCTCTATACAAAGGTGGACATGGCTCTATCCTAAAGTTGGCCACTTAAGTGTTGTTTATATTCTGGGTTTAGGATACTTGAACAAGCTAAAAAGGTCCCTAAATTGCTCCTTAACATCATCCATGTAGGATGAATAAGGCAACCCATTCCTCACCCATTATAGGCTCCAACCGGAAGGGTTCAATTCGGGTGAGAGTGCTTTCCAAAGTTACTGCAGAGGTTACCACCTCACGAAAGCTTTGATACTTTACATTCTCAAGGTGTTTCGCTAGCCGTTGCGGAGGTTATCTCCTCACGAAGGCTTAGGTACTTTACCCCCTCTTAAAAGGGACGAGCCTGGGTATAAGGCTTTATGATATGCAATGTGTCATGTGTGAAGGAACTTTCAAACCTTCGTTTTCCCATCAATGTATAAGAAACAAGAATTGTTATCACAAATAATAAAATCAAAAAGAAAAATTAAAAAAAAATTAAACACATTTAAAGACCAATATTTAAAACCTAAGGTATCACAAGACTAATCTATGGCTCAACTCTCTAACAGTCCCCAGTGGAGTTGCCAAACTGTCATAACGTGCCAAATACGAATTCATCATGCTAGACACAAATCATGGAGTCACCACTAATCATCTAATCTAGGTGTGATTAGTCACCTATATGAATCTATCATCTTTAAAGTAATCCTAAGCTTGACTAAGACACCTTAAAAATAATAGGTTCTGGTCTACTTATCAGAACTACGTTCGGGAGTACGGTTACATGTAAAGAAGGATTAGCACCCTCACAACGCCCATCCAAAAGGACGGTACCTAATTAGTCATGTGATACTTATAAAGTCTTAATTAAATGGTCTTGTCTATCCAATCTTCATTTTAAGTTAAAAATATCGAAAATTGTTTTTAGGTCTGCCTTCCATCAATCTAGAGGAATTGCTAAAAAATGTCTCCTCACCTCGAGAGTATTCAAAAGAAATTGATCTTTCCATTGGAAGCTCCGTCGTCGGAAAAATTAAAATTAAAATTCTAAGTCTAAGTCTAATTTTCATAATTAAAAACTTGCAATTTTATTTACGTTTGCTCAAAAATAAATCTCGATTTCAATATCTAAAATTACCTTTTAAAAACCTTTCCATCGATCTGAAAGATTTTTAAAAGACTTTTCTCACCTAGAAATTTCTAAGAAATCAACCAAACATGATTCTTTGAATTTCATCATTGGAAGAAATCTTAATTTATCCTTAAATTTAAATTAAGCATTGATTATGGAAATTATGACTCAAAAAATTTATTGAAAATTAATTAATTTAAATTAAATAAATTTCAACCTCTTTGTATCGAAAATCATCCCTTAAAAATATTTTTATCAATCTGGAGAATTTTTAAGAGATTTCTCTCACTTAAAAATTCTTTGGAATTCAACCAAACATGAACTCCTCGGATTTCATCATCGGAAAAGATCTTAATTTATTATTTAATTTAATTAATTCTCAATTAAAAAAATTAAAAATAATCAATATACAAATAATTACAAAATCTAAGGAAAATTCAAAATAAAATTAGTCACAATAATCAAGTAAATATAATTAATCAAAAATAAAATAAATAAAATAAAATAAAGTATTAAATTAATTTAAACCTGAAATTATGTTAATAAGTAAATAATAAATAACACAAAATAGAATAAAAATAATAATAGATAAATTAAAATATATAATAAAAAAAAACATCACAAATCAAATATATAAGCAATATAAAAATAAATCATCATGGAATAATGCATATAATCATAAACCAATCACATAATAATTATATAATAAATATATATAAAAAAAAATCATCACATCAATTATCATCATATAATAATTAATTCAATCATGTAATCATCATTACCATATAATCATAAATTCAATCATGCCATCATCATTACAAAAAAAAAAAAAATTGAAAGTAAAACAAAACCAAAATTTAAACAAAGAAACACAAAATCTTAACACCTGGGTCGGGTAGGAGCGTGGGTTGCCGCGCGGATCCCACGACCTGACCCAGCTGCTAGGGTTAAATTTTTTTTTTTTTTTTAAATCACTTCTACCTTTTAAAAAAAAATAAAAATTCTCCTACTTATGAATTCTCTCTCTCCCTTCAAGAACAAAAGCCTCTCTTCTTCAAAGCCCAGATTCCTGCCACCATTGACCGTCCATCGCCGGTCATTGCCGCTTCCGGTGGTCCAAAAATTTCAAAAAAAATCTTAAAAAATTTATCTCGATCTCCCAACTCAAAAACCAAACTAGTTCTACCCGAATCGTTCTAGAATTTCCTATATTTGAAATTAAAATCCGAAACTTTAACCACTCCAATCTCCTCCGTTGATCGCCAAATAGTCACCAAACTCGAACCTAAGTTTCGTCTCATTAAACCAAGATTTTTCACTACTAAACACTCTTCGAAACAAATCCTAGAGTTAAGAACCCCAAATTTCGAATCTACTAGCTCTTAAAAAAAAATTCCTTCTACCTCCCTTGCTTAATAGCTCCGAAAATTCTATGATTCTTTGATGTGTTTTTTGTGCTTGAGGCTAGGTTCTTTATATAGGAAAAGAGTTTAGATTTTAATCTACTTAGAAGTCTCAATTTGATCAAGAAGAGATTTTTGTTCCAACCACAACTCCTAGAGTTCAAGTTTAATCCAAAAAAAGAGTTTTAGTTCATCCCAAACTTGGTTTTATTTATTTTTATATATTTTTTTTATTATTTCGAATTTTCCTCTCTTTTTTTTCCTTTTTTTTGGGTTAAATTCGAAAATAAATAAAAATAATTTACAAAATAAAAAAATTAATTAACTAATTTACTCAGGATAAAATCCGGTGTCTACAAAGCTGATGTGACTTTTCAGTTAAAAAATGGAGATAATTATAATTTTAGTCCTAAAACATAAGTTTCTTTTTCATTTCAGTTCTAAAACTTTTAGATATAAACATTCAGTCCTAAAAATTATTAATATGTTAAAAATTAGTCTTTCAATAATTATTTAAATGAAAATGCTAATAGAAAGCTTAGCTGGCATATAATGAAAACATGTGGATGTCATTTCAATAATTTATAAAATATTAAAAAATTATTTAAAAAAAATAACCTCCTTATAAAGATTAAAAATCACTACTTTAGTTTTTTTACTTTTCTCTTCTCTCATTAAACTAATAGTTTTTCTCTCTTTCTCACTAAACAAATAGTCTTTAATGAAATGAAGTCGAGTTTTTTTTATCTTTTATTTGGAACTTTTTTTTTTCTTTTGACAAATGATTTTTCTAATATTTTACGAATTAATGAAATGCTATGTAAGCTTTACATGTGATTGACAAATTAATGAAATTGACAAATAAAAAATGACCCGAATCCGAATTGACCCAAATAATTAACCCGAAATAATCCGAACTTAAATTAAGTATAATTTTATTTTAGAAACATTAATCTAATAAAAGTAATAACTATAACATAAATTATTAATTTATTTTAATTTTATAACTTGTAATTACCAAATTTTTAATATGATAAAGTATGAATCATATAGTCAATGACTGTAAAGAAAATTTGAAAACGAAAAAAAAATTTGATATTATTATATATAGTGTTAGAGTATTAATAATTAAAATTTTAATCAATCGGCTATAAATCAATCTTAATATCTTTATTTTAAATCAAATCGTTTGATTAGATACATAGCAAGTTTGTTGTATTTTTTATAAGTTTATTATATTATTATCATAATAACCTTCTTAAATTAATTGTTCTAGACTTCAAAATAATTATTCAAAGACTAAAATAGTCTTTAAAATATATAGTAATCTCTTAAATAAATAATAAAATATTATATCAATTATGATAATTTTATAATAAGATTTAACCTAAATTATATATTTTAATTATCATGGATGTTCTTATGATAATCTCATAACATTCTTTATCGTTATGCATATTATTTAAAATAAAGATTTTTTTTTTTAAAGTTTAATTCATTCTCATGTAATTTAAAATAAAGTACATAAAATAGGTTGTTAATAATGATACGTGTATTTTATCATAATGATTTGTATGTTATGTTATAATAATATCTTATCATGTAATTTAGATCAAACTATATGAGTTTTTTATCATTAAATGTGTTGTTTTTATTTTAAATGTATAATTTCTTAAGTTTTATCATGTGGTTTTCTAAAAGTATGTAAAGTAGGTCATTGATATGTGTATTGTATTATAATGATTTGTGCATTACGTTATAAAAATATATTTGCAAATATATAAATGGATTGATTTAACGATTTCAAGTATACATGATACTCCTTTTGAATAAAACAGATACTCGAATTTGAAAAATTATTGGATTATGCTCGAATAAAAAAAAATTGGGTTAGATAGATATTTATTTTTAACTTAAACATTACAATATCTGTATTATTGTTAAATATTATTTATTACTTATTTTTTTATATTTCAATAAAATTCTAATTAAATCTGACTTGATCAAGTAATTTATTTAAATTTGATCTGATTTAATTTTAAAATAAAAAAATTGAACCCGAATAACTCGAGTGTCAAACCCGAATGATATGAACCTGAAATGACTCAAACTCGAACAACTTGGCTGTCAAACTCGAACCCAAAATGATTCGAATTCGAAATTATCCGAACCCAAAAATAATGATTCAAAAATTTTAAAACTCGAATTGGCTCAATCCAAATTAACCCGATCTAAAACTAACCCGATACGAAACCAACCCGATCCGTCTAATTAACAGGTCTAATGAAAATCAAAACCAAGGATTAAGAAATCGAAAATAAAAAGAATCAGAGTTTTTTGAAAAATCTTGAAAGCCAAACAGAAAATAAGAAGAAATTGGATCTGCGAAGCAGATTCATTCTCCTTTTCTTTTATGATGACCTAAAATTTTTTGGGACAAAACCTTTATATAAACCAACCTCTGTTTATGATCGAGCTTTTGGAATTGTGGATTTGACTTTGGATATGGGAATTGCTAGTTGGATTTTTGTTTGGGCTTGAAGCTTGGGTTTAACACTCATTTTTTTAATATTGGACTTCATTTTCCATTTTTATTTTATATATTTGAGATTTTCAAGGTTTAATATTTGATCATTAGAATTAAGAGTTCACTATTCTACAAATAGATCACACGGTTGTAGGCATCCATTCCTCTTTTTATTGTTATTGTTATTTTATTTCAAAGTTCATAAAATCAAAAAAATAAAAAAAATTTGAAAAAAACAAATAAAGAAAAAAGTTAAAAAAAAAAAATCTATGTTAAAAATCTATGAAAAAATCAAAAATCAAATCAAGGGTTTTTTTTGGAAAGATAAAGGGTTAAAATCTAAGCCTAGAATTAAGAAATCGAAAATAAACAAGAATCAGAGTTTTTTGGAAAGTCTTGAAAGCCAAGCCAAAAAAATAAGAAATCGGATCTGCCAAGCAGATCCAATCCTCTTTTCTTTTATGATAACCAAAATTTTTTGGGACAAAACCCTTATATAAACAAACCTCATCAAGCACAATGCACATCAATCATCATCAATTAACCAGCAATCGGTTAACAGTTAGCAAAGTAGAGCATACCAGAAAACAAATATTTTTATAGAGAATCAATAATCGTGATCTGTTAATAAAATGTTAAAAGTTTAATTTCAACGACGACCAAATCTAAACCCTAACAACCACAAATGTTAAAAAAAAAAAAAGGAGATTTATATACATGATTCTCGGAACATCTTTTTGCTTTTTTTCCTCTTCATGTGAATAGACTTTGATGATATATCTAACAAATTTTAAAAAAAAAAATTCCTATATATATAAAGTCCTAGATGGAAAATGAATTTTTTAATCGGCCTAATCAAATGTTGCATAAATGCATCCCTAAATCTTTTCTCCATCTAACTCGCCCTACCTAACTTAATTGCTAAGTTATCTACACGTTTCTTCGAACATAAGCAAACATTGATACTTTTCTCAGTATGAGCAAAATGTCGTTAGAAATATTAAAGACTCTTAAAATTCCTTAGGTTTCCAATTGGACGAATGTTGTCCTTAGTCCGCAAAAACCAACCAATCAAAAAATCAAAATAATTAAGCTGATGTTAAAAGGTAGGTAGGATGGAATTTCTTATTGACAAGTGCGGTGCCGCAAGGAGTCGAACGATTGTTGGCGAATTCGTGTAGGGCAACCAACAAAATCGCACATTCACTCACGAAAGTCAGATAATTGTGGCAAAAGCAGCCAGATTTTAGCAGCTACAGATGGAATATTCTTTTGTTAATCAAAATAGATTGAAGACAAATACATTGCCAAATAAAACGGGAATCTTCAACGGTAAAAGCAAAGATCACGTCGTAAAAAGCATTTAGTCAAGCGTCCCAGCCTCATGTTCCACACTTTCTATTGGATCGCATTTGAAATGGACAAGAAAAACCATGGAATAAAAAATCGAATCGGATCGGCTGGTCGAATCGATTGAATCAAGAATTGGTGATTCGTCCGGTCCTATACTATATATAAAATCGGACTTTTCTTGAATCGGTTTAATCGGTAAAAACCTTTTTTATTTTTATTTTTCAAAATATTTTGTTAATGATGAGATTTGAAACCTTAACTTTTTGGTTTTATAATAAAGATCATACGACTAAGTCAAATACATATTTTTATTAATTATTTATTATATTTATTACTTATTTAACATTAAAATTATTTTTATATATATTTAAAATCATTTTTATTAAACTGGTCGATCTAACCGGTTGAACTGAAAATCGAATATCTAACAGGTTCGACTTCCAGTCCAATTTTTTCAACATTGAGAGAAATAAAAGAGAAAATTAATTGAAAGCCATGATTCTCGCCTGTGGTCCGGCATAAAAATAGTATAAAAAAAGGTATGTTCAATTCAAATGACATAGTAATGTGATTGAGTAAACAGTATAACTTAATAAGTAAAAATATATAAAAATTTATCTACACTGGTGGTGAAATTTTTTAATTTTAACAAAGTTAAAAAATAAACATCAAACTAATAATTTTAATAAAAAAAATAATAGAACACATGTTTGGAAACATTTAAACAATTTAAAATATATTTAAAATATTAAAATATAAATATAATTGTATTTTTTTTTATAATTTTAATATTAACTAAAGTTAAAAGTTAGTCAATTGGGCTTCATCCAATCTATGAACACCTATAGAGATCACACAAAGAGATCTTTTATTGGTAATGTATAATAGCATTGCACATGAATACTTTAAACTCAACAATTTTAAATTCTATAATTTTAACTTTGAAATGATTTCATATTATTAGAATTACAAATTTTATCAACTATAGCAACTCAATTTAAACAATAACACTTTTGTTAAAAGATGATCATCATATCATTTGAATTAATTTTGAAGGTTCTTGCGTTGATTAAGTAACTTATCTTCCTTAATCATACTTCCTTTTATATTGCAATTATATGCATGAATTAATATAAATGAAATAAAGTTTTGTTTTGCTAACAATCGAGCTTTACTATTGTCGCAACCTCAAAAAATAACGAGTCTCATCGCAAGACTTTATTATTCGTTAAGCGTGACATTAAAAAAAAAATCGAGGAAAAGTCGAATTAATTCCTCTAGAAAAATGAAGGTTTTGAAAATGACCTTAAAAAAAAACATGGAGTCGCCACCAATCCTTTTTAGCTAGGTGTGATCGGCCACCTATTAAAACCGGTTTTATAAAACATTTTAAAATTAATTAAAACATTTTTAAAACCAATTTCAAGTCTGCGTTATAAACCAGAGAAATCAAAGAAGCGGGTTCGGGAGTCGGTTACGTGCGGGGAAGGATTAGCACCCCCACAACGCCCGTATAAATCGGTACCTTATTAATCGCGTGTTATCTCAAATCTCGGTAAAAAAGTTGGTTTTAAATTTAGTATTTCAAGTTAATTCCCAATTTAAAGAAAAATAATTCCATTTTTAATTGAAAATTATTCGAAATTTATAAATTCAAAATTTTTCTATATTCCCCAACAAACGTGGCAAAATATAGAAATTTTTATTAGTTTTGGAAAACTTTCCAAATCATTCTCTTTTTTGAAAGAAATATATTCCTTTATTAATGATAATTGATGATATTCCCTCCAGCAAACCCGGTAGAGAACTCACGAATTATTTTAACTCGGGAATATCTTTATTTTTTTATTGAAAAATCATTATCCTTTTGAAAACATTTTAAAAGATATGAATATGTATATGCATGCCATAAATAAAATGACATAGCAAAATCTAAATAATATAATGCAACCTAAATGGCATGACATGACTTGAATGCCTTAGCATATTCTAAATGAAATAAAATATCCTAAGTTATATGATATATTCTAAATGAAATTAAATGACCTATGTAACATAATACATTCTATATGAAATGCAATATCCTAAGTCATATGATATAATCTAAATGAAATAAAATATTCTAGATGACATAATATATCCTAAATGAAATGAAATGACCTAGGTAATATAATATATCCTACATGAAATGCAATATCCTAAGTCATATGATATAATCTAAATGAAATAAAATATTCTAGATGACGTAATATATCCTAAATGAAATGAAATGATTTAAATGACATGACAAATATGAATGATATGGCATATAATTTAATTGACATGGAATAAAATAATGCTATCATATAATATGCATGAAAATCAAAATAATAATGCATGAACATGGCATATGCTAAATAAAAATAACTAAATAAAAGCGTAGGATATAATGAAATATTCAAAACCATATAATAAATCATATAACATCAAAAAAAAAAATCAAAATAGTAACAATATCATAGAAATTATTATAACAAGAATTACATATTATATAAAATGCATGAATATGAAAAATACAATGCATGAGATGTATTTTTTCCTTTTATTAAGGAAATCAGTATATCTAAAATGATATCCGGCTACCTTAGGAAAATATGTCAAATTAAATATTCTAAAACCAAAATACTTTGTGATTGTTTGAAAACAATTTTGAAAAGCTTGAATTAAAAATAAAAACTGGGCTAAATTTTTTTAAATGGCTATAATTTCCTAAGTTTAAAAATCCGGACTTGACTACCCTTAACCCGAGACTTAAAAAACCATTTTTAGAGTTTAAAAAGGCTTAGAAACTATCCTAAGTCAGTAACTAACCCTCCTAATCAGCCCACTCTAAGTAACTTAACCAAAACAGAAAAATGATTTTTCTTTAAATTCAATTCCGACTCCACTGTCCAGTTTTAAGCCACAATTTTTTATCCTTAAAAATTCAAAAAATTCTGAAAAACATACTAGAGACTCAGGACATGTAAAACTACATGAAAAAAATCATATTAATTTTCTGATTAAAGACGAATGCCCAGAAAAATCAGAAAAGTACGAAAACTGAGTGAAAAAATTGTTTTGCCAAAATACATTTTTGCCTTTGATAAAATCATTTAAAAATCAAAGTAAAAATATTTAAGTCTCACAAAATGACTCACAAACAGTAGCTAGGACTTTTTGAAAGTTAGAAAAAAATTGGCTAAGTAAAAAAAATCACAAAGGTAGAATAATCAATTTGACAAAACTTAATTTTCCACAAGTATGCTCAAGAGAGCATGACTTGGAACCATTAATTGGCTCAAGTCATTATTCAAGTGGCATGAACATGAAATGCATGAAAGAATACAGCAAACATAGTGCATGAAATGCATGAGCTTAAACCTAAATGTCATGAAAAAATGCATGGCATTCATAAAGTGACCTAGACCTAAATGAACTTGCATGGCATTTAATGCAACCTAGACCTAAAATGCATGAACATGCATGGCAAATAAACCTAAATTAATAACTAAAATATGCATGTCATTTTCACAAACACAAAGCATGCTTAAACCAAAAACTCAACCAAATATCATGCAAATGCTAACCTATCAACTAACATCGCAAGAATGCACATAAAATGCAAAAATTCAAGGGTGGCCGAATAGACTAATGTAACTAGCAAACATGGCATTTTCACAAACACTTGGTATACTAGCATGCAAAACTAAATCAAATGTCATGCAAATGCAAAAACCTACAAACTAACATGGCAAAAATGCAACACACAATGCAAAACACATGGAGTAGCCAAATGGCCTCAAGCTCCAACAAGCATGGTATTTTCACAAACACTTGGTATACTAACATGCTCAACTAAAATATAACACTCAAATCATGCAAAAACCACACAAGCATTTTCACAAACACTTAATATACTAAATCTAAAACATGCTCAACTAAGATATAAAACTCAAATCATGCAAAGACCACACAAGCATTTTCACAAACACTTGATACACTAAATCTAAAACATGCTCAAATTTAAACATCACGAAAACAGAAAATTAAAAATGCAAAAACATGATATTTAAATCATAAATGGCAACAAACAAAGCAACCAAATTAAAATATGACTCAAGAATATGAAGTAACATAACATTTAAAACACCAAGATCAAAGAAAATAACATAAACAATATGGTAAAATAAATCAAAACAGCAACTTAACTAAATAATGTAGGCCATTTGGCCATGGTGAGTTTATTGTAAAAAAAATGTAAAAAAAATATTTTCAAGAAGGAGATGAAGGAAGAACTTGAAAAGAACAATAAAAATCATTTATTTAAAATGGAAACTCACCATAGAAATCAAAATAGCAAAAACAGGAATGCAAAATCAAGAAAGTGCAAGAGTTGGTGCTCAAGAGCAACCTCGAGAAGTTATATTTCAAGCTTTATCTCTTCAAACTTTCCTTTCCTTTCTTTTCTAAACTTTTCTTTTTTGCTTTCAACCAAGAAGAGAAAAACTAAGTAAAAACTAAAAGAACTCAGCAAAATGAAGATAAAAAAATGAATTTTCTCACCCCCCAACATGCTGGCCGAATGGCCCTTAATTTCCTCAAGGTGTTGTCATTTTTTGTAACCAATTTCCCATCAAATGACTAATAATTCAAGGTGAAAAAATCATGAAATTACCACCTTTAGATTAGCATATCAGCTCTCTCAAATTACAGCTGTTCAAGAATAATGTTGACATCTCTCTTGGCCTATGTGGCTTAATCACCATGGCTTGATCAAAGAGAATCTCTAACTAACTCTTGATTTTTAGCCATTTGATTGAAAAATCAGAAGCTTTCTCCTTGCTTTGGGCTTGGGCAGGCCACACTTCTCTTTTTCAGCCCAACTCTGATTTTTTTGAAAGGCCCAAAGAAGCCCTTTTAGGTTGCCTGGGTGAAATGACCATTTTGCCCCCCGGATGCAAATAAATATCAAACGGACTCCAAATTCTCTTTTTTTTAATACTTCCAAAATAATAAAACATTGAGTTATGGAAGTTTTCAAAATTATACGAGTCCGTTTGCTATTTATTTGGATTTTTTCTTCCAAAAATACCCTTTTATGCACCTACATTTTACCATTTTTTTTAAACGAGCTCCAAATCAAGATTTTTCTTCACCAATCTCATCAAAATAATTAAAAAATATGATCTGGAAGTTTTCATAATTTTTGGAGCTCATTTGGTATTTTTTCGGGATTTATCGGCTTGAATTACTACATAGGAGGCCCGGGATTTGGCCATTTTGCAAACGAACTCCGAATCAAGATTTTCTTTCGCCAATCTCCTCCAAATAATTTAAAAATGAGATTTACAAAATTTCAGAATTTTTGGAGTCCATTTGCTATTTTTCCGGGATTTATCTTTTTGAATTATTGCAAAGGAGGCCCGGGATTTGGCCATTTTGCAAACGAACTCCGAATCAAGATTTTATTTCGCCAATCTCTTCCAAATAATTTAAAAATAAGATTTACAAAATTTCAAAAGATTTGGAGCTCATTTGCTATTTTTTCAGGATTTTCCTTTTTGAATTACTACAAAAGAAGCCCGAGATTTGGCCATTTTGCAAATGAACTCCGAATCAATATTTTATTTCTCCAATCTCTTCCAAATAATTTAAAAATGAGATTTGCAAAATTTCAGAAGATTTGGAGCTCATTTGCTATTTTTTCGGGATTTTCTTTTTTTAATTACTACATAAGAAACTCGGGATTTGGCCATTTTGCAAACGAACTCCGAATCAAGATTTTATTTTACCAATCTCTTTCAAATGATTTAAGAATGAGATTGAAAAATTTTCAAAATTTTCGGAGTCCATTTGCTATTTTTCCCAAATTTTCTAATTTTGCCCTTTTGCTTTTGAAACCCGGTTTTGCTCAAAACAAGTCCGATTTTTAGATTTTCTTCAAGCTGAGCCTTGGGCTATCCCTTTTTAATCATTCCTCATCCATTGGGGGCTTTGGTCTTACCAATTCGGGCCATTTCCGTGATTCTTCCCGATTTCACCGAAATCCACTAAAAACCTTAATTCTCGATTTTCTCCCGGATTGACTTTTCTTTCGATTTTTCTTGCAAGTGACTTCTCCATTACCCATAGTCAATGCTTATCTTTCATTTGGAACCTTCAATTTCGACCAATTTGATCGTTTAAGCACTTTTCCCCAAATTTCTCGGATTAGGGTTTCCATTCTACTGAATCTCCGAATGCCAACTTTCGAACTCCATATCTTTCAATGTAGACCTCGGATTATCAAAATTCTTTTGCCATTTTTCAATTGAGCTTAAAATCTTGATTTTGAAAGTGGGTTGATTTTTTCAGTAGTTGAATTTTTAGGTTGATTTTTTTCGAGTTGACTTTTTTTCGAGGTTGACTTTTTTCAAGTTTGACTTTTTATGGTCGCCCTCTTAAACTAAGTCTCGGAGTACCACCTGCAGGATGGAAAAAGTCTTTTTACACTCGAAAACATCAATATAGGAAGAAAACATACCTGTTTAGTGGTTCGGACAAAATTAGGTGTCTACAGCTGCCCATCTTTGGCTATTGCTGAGAATCAGGAATCAGGCAAAGATAAACCGACACTAATTTTGTACGATCAGTGAAATCACATGTGAAAGAAAGTGAAAGGGGTTTTCTTTTTCATTCTTCTATCATTTTTTCATTTTCTATTTTTTCATTTTTCTTTTTTTCATTTTTCATTTTTCAATTTTTCAATTTTTCAATTTCATATATATATATATATATATATATATATTGAAAAAAAAAGCTATAAATTGAAGATTTGTCCTTAAATTGAATTCCATGACTAATCAAGGCTCGATCCGTCTTAAGGAAACGAATTCTATTTTCAAAAGAAAAATTATGCCCGAAGGTCTTTCAAAATGGTGCCCGGAGGTCTTAAAATAGTGCCCGGAGGTCTTTAAAATGATGCCCGAAGGTCTTTAAAATGGTGCCCGGAGGTCTTTAAAATGGTGCCCGGAGGCCTTACCCGTGATTTTTTAAAAAAAGTTATGCCCGGAGGTCTTAAGAATGGTGCCCGTAGGCCTTACCCCTGAAAAAATTATGCCCGGAGGTCTTAAGAATGTTGCCCGGAGGTCTTACCCGTGATTTGAAAAATTATGCCCGGAGGTCTTAAAAATGGTGCCCGTAGGCCTTACCCCTGAAAAAAAAGTTATGCCCGGAGTTCTTAAGAATGTTGCCCGGAAGTCTTACCCGTGATTTGAAAAATTATGCTCGGAGGTCTTAAAAATGGTGCCCGTAGGCTTTACCCCTGAAAAAAAAGTTATGCCCAGAGGTCTTAAGAATGTTGCCCGAAAGTCTTACCCGTGATTTGAAAAATTATGCCCGGAGGTCTTAAAAATGGTGCCCATAGGCCTTACCCCTGAAAAAAAGTTATGCCCGGAGGTCTTAAGAATGGTGCCCGGAGGTCTCACCCGTGATTTGAAAAATTATGCCCGGAGGTCTTAAAAATGGTGCCCATAGGCCTTACCCGTGAAAAAACGTTATGCTTAGAGGTCTTAAGAATGGTGCCGGGAGGTCTTACCCGTGATTTGAAAAATTATGCTCGGAGGTCTTAAAAATGGTGCCCATAGGCCTTACCCGTGAAAAAAAGTTATGCCCGGAGGTCTTAAGAATGGTGCCAGGAGGTCTTACCCGTGATTTGAAAAATTATGCCCGAAGGTCTTAAAAATGGTGCCCATATGCCTTACCCATGAAAAAATGTTATGCCCGGAGGTCTTAAGAATGTTGCCCGGAGGTCATACCCGTGATTTGAAAAATTATGCTCGGAGGTCTTAAAAATGGTGCCCGTAGGCCTTATCCGTGAAAAAAAGTTATGCCCGGAGGTCTTAAGAATGGTGCCCGGAGGTCTTACCCATGATTTGAAAAATTATGCCTGGAGGTCTTAAAAATGGTGCCCATAGACCTTACCCGTGAAAAAAAGTTATGCCCGGAGGTCTTAAGAATGGTGCCCGGAGGTCTTACCCGTGATTTGAAAAATTATGCCCGGAGGTCTTGAAAATGGTGCCCATAGGCCTTACCCGTGAAAAAAAAGTTCTGCCCGGAGGTCTTTAAAATGGTCTTTGAAGAATTGTTGAAAATTAACCTAAAGATTTTGAGAAGATGAGAATGTTTTTTGATGTAGATGTTGAATAAGATACAAATGACTTAGATTGGTGCAAATGTCTTTGATGCAAATGTAAATAACTTAGATTGATGCAAATTTTTTTTGATGCAGATGCCCTTACTAATTGTGTTCATGTAAATGGTTTATGATTATCACACAATAATGAAAATGCAATGATTCTAGAAATGATGCAATTGCTTGAGATGACGCAAATGCGAATTCCATGAAGAATGTAAATGTAAAATGCATATGCTTATGGAATAATGCCAATGCAAATACCCATGAATGATGCAAATGCTTGCCGATACTGTGCAGATGCAAAAGCTCGATAAAAGATGAGTGCTCATGAGTGATGCAAATGCCCCCGATTGTTTTTCTAGACTTTGGCTTAGCCTTTCAAATTCATTTTTCCTCTTCAAATCAGAGTATATCTTCAATTCATTTTGGCTATTCTCTTTGCCCCAACAGTTTTCAAACTTTCATCAACAGAGATCTGAACTTGGTTCGATTTCTTCTTCTCATATCTGGAAGTAAAGACCTATCTGGCAGTTCTACACCTTTGAGTTAGAAAAATTCTTGTCTCATGTCAACATCAAAATGGGTATTTAAAAAAATCTCTTTATTTGTTTTCGCATCTTGAAAACTTCTAAACAAAAAATATTATCCCCACAATGTGTGATGTATAAATCTTTTGAAGACTGATGATCATTGTTAGAAATTTCTCTAAGTATCAATCTGGGTTTTTTCAACTAGGATTGGCAAGGTTTGATATAACAAGATTCTGGCTTTTCCAGGAAAACTTCATGACAAAAATGTATATCCCTTCTAGGCTCACAAATGGAACAGGTTTTATAAATCATGAATTCATTGAGAACCAAACAAATTCAACATTCTTTTAGTTTCCATATCAAGGCATTTTGACAAGCATCAAGATTGGCCGGGATGTTTAAACCGGAAAGTTTAATCTTGGAGAAAAAAAAGTTTTAGTTTTTTTTAAGACAATCCTCTGAATGAGAATTGACTATTTGGGAAGTTCAGGAATTCTTAAATATTCCTTGATGACCACTTTTTAAGAAGATCTTTTCTTTTGTGGTATCCGCACTATCATCGATGGCATCGAAAATTCCCATTCTACTCTAGACCGCCCGTTTTTGAGTTTTCACCCTAGAGTTCCTTTTCACTCCAATTTTTTTCATTGTTTTACCATGCACTTGAGAATTCTAAGTTCTTCCTTAGTGAAATGAGAATTTGATGAGATGGGATAAAATTTGAGGAAAACCCTTCAAATTAAATATTCATGCTTGATCAAAATGGACTTTTAAAGCACGTAATGTAGGCCATGGCTCAAGGTTCAGAAAGAAAGGATAAATAGGCCCAAAATATGTGTTTGAGGGTAATCAGATCAAGGATCCTTTATTTGAGGAGGATTCTCTTTGAAGCATTTGTCCCTTCTTGGACATTTCTTTCCTTTTGACTTTGCTCTTTTTCTTCCTTGCTTTTGGCTTTCAATTTGCCATGTCTTTCACACATTTTTTTTTTGCTTTCATTTTGCCCCCTTCTTTTTCAACGGAGTGAGTCCGTCTTTATTCAGGGCTCCATTTGCTTTGCATCTGTCTTTGAGATGTCACTCATTTCTCAATGATCTTTTTTTTTAAAATCTTTCCTCGCATTTGCCCCCCAGTGTAGAGGGTAATCCTTGACCAGGGTTCAAAGAAGAAAGAATTCTTTTGGCTCAAAAATGGTGACTATGGATAATTTCTTTTTGTGCGAAGGGGATATGAAAGATGGCTATTTCTCATGTCAAGCACAAATATTCACATTGAAAAGCAATCCCCAGGGGAAATAGATAATCAAAATTTCATTTTGCACTTTGGAATCATCCGAATTCTCACATGCATGATATTACAATTTTTCTTCCTTTTTCATTTTCATCGCATGCCCCTATGATTCATGCATTAGTCCAGCCTTATTCACCATGTATCTATCATTTCCACATATGATGCCTCAATTTGATTAACCATGAGAATTTGTATCAACGAGGAACATAACAAGTCTAGGTCTGTACTTGAAAAGACTGAATTTCAAATCTGAGTTCTTTGAAGAGACGAGGAAAATATGACCTAAAAATGGGTTTTCTCTGGGATATGGGATAATCTGGTTTAATCATTGTGCCCCAAGGTGTAAATCATGAAGTGATGTTTGGGCAATTAGTGTTTTGTGGTTTGTTGAAAATGACATGAATGGTTTTGGCACAACCTTGACACAGATCAAATTACCAAAATCTGGATTCTTGAAAGAATGTCTCATTTGTTTGAATTTCAAGGAATTCAAAAAATTTCAAAAAGTTCGTTCCTTTGTTCATAGCCTAGACTAAGATTTACATCTTTGCTTATTCTGCAATAACAATGCTTCTCTTTCTTTTTTTTTTTTCTTTTTTTTTTAAGTTCAATCATTCATATTCCTTGAAGCATTAGGTCTTTCAAGTGTTCTTGGTTCAAGGTTTAGGTATAGAGAAGCCCAAAAAAGAGGGGGATGGTGTTGGGTCATTTCTAACACTGATCATCAATCTTCTTGAGACTATCCATTATTAAAACTTTCTTAATGCTTGTTTTTGCAAATTCATGTTATTGTTAAAACACAACAAACACAAAGCATTTAAAATTCAAAATTCATTTAATTCATGTAGATGTTAACATGAGACAAGTGCTTTCATCATCACAGTGTATAAAACTACATGCGTCAAAATGGTCCTATTGACATCCTTCAAAGGTAGTAATTCTCCCCCTAAAACCCTGAAAGAAACTGATTTAGGGCTAAGTGGCCTTCCATTGATTGATAAGCTCCGGTGTCAAAATACCATCTGACAACAACCATCCAATTCTCAGAGTTCCCTGATGAATTAATCTCAGAGGCAGTAGAATTACAGTGGGAGTCAAATTCATCAGAATGACTACCAGCAGGCATAAGACTCTACCTAAAACAGATTCGAAGGCTTTAGCACCTTATACACATGCCCACTAGTACCAAACCAAAATCAAACAAGTCAAAAGCCTCACATTGGTATTGTTGCTTTGTTTGGGCGGTCTTATAGGAGTATAGGACTTCTAATCCCATGGGCAAACTCCGAAAGCTGTACTTTCTTCACTCTAAATCAACACAGGAATGTACCAAAATAAGTGAGCAATATTCAGCAAAAAGAGATCTTCTTCATGAAAAACTGGGATTTACATATATTTAAATAAAGAATGGAAATGTCAAAGCAAGAAAAATGAAATAGAATATATGACTAAACCTCAGTGAAGCTGAGATTCAATCCAAACTCCATAAACAAGCAAAAAACCTCAACCTTTCTCATATAATATGATCACAGACAAGAGAATACAATACCTTCACAGAGAATCCAAACTCGACTCAGATGTTAATGCATGAAGATGGAAGAGAGATGCAGCATAGTAACTTTGTAGTGGTTTATTATGGTTTAACCTAGTAGAAAGAGAAAAGGATAGCTTAAGATTTATGTCCCAAAGAAATAATATCTTTGAAACAAAGATAAGCTGACTACAACAATCTATCAAAAGTCAAACTTGAACTGATCTTTATCATCGCAGTGAGTTAACCTGGAACAATTATCTGGAACAAATTTTCTAACTTCCAATTATCTGGAACAATTTACCTAATTAGCTTAACTATGAAAGAAAGTTTTTCACAAAATGCCCTGCATCAGTTTTAGAGTTATTAAAGAAAATAAATTCATATATTCTTTTCTACATTATTATAGTGTTTATATAGAAAATATATATTAAAACATTCCAAGGAACAGTGAAAATAAGCAAGAGAATAGAGATGTAATCCAAGCAAAAGAGTTATGATTTTCGAGATACCCAAAACAAATCTTCTATTTTCAAATTAACTGAATTAATAAGCAAATATTCTAAAATAATTCAATGAAGCAATTGTTTCAAAAACAAATCTTTCGCGTAAAACAATTGTTTCAGTCGAAAAACAAATAAACCTAACTAAACGTTAAGCAGTGAATAGAACAATCAAGATAACAGGAAGCTTCATAGGAACCTAACTAAAATTCAACAAAAAAAAAAAGGAAGTAAATGATCTCGATTAATTGAAGTAGAAAGAAAGAAAAAAAAAAAAAAAAAAAAAAAGAGGAAATTAAATTATTTAAACGAAAAGGAAGGAAGGCTAAAATAACAAGAGGTGGAACACAATGCTGCAACAAAGTTACCTCAAGAATATGGCTAAGATTTTGAAAGTGGAGCCTCGGGTTTTCTGAGGAGAATCATATGCATCGGGGGAAAAAATTCTAGAATCCTCAACTCTGGTCAAATAATCAGCGATCTTGAACAGCATCTCTCACGTTTTTAGATTCGATGATTGTGAAAGTTGGGAGAAAAATCGAGGAATTGAAGAAAGAAAGAAAAATCGGAGATTCGATGATTGTGAAAGTTGGGAGATCTGTTCTTTACACAAAGAAAGTAAAGAAAAGGGCTTTTCACTTTAACTTTAATTTCATTTTTATTTTTTTACGTTGTATAAATTATACCGGGAAATAAAAAGAAAAAAGAGGAGATTATTACATGGAAGAATGGAGTCCGTTGATGAAGATGGAATACACGGTTGGATTTGCGGTTTTGTTTTTTCATTAAATGGTTAGAATTAGAAATGAAAAGTGAATGAAATTTCTAAAATTGGAGTTATGAAGTTTTATAATATTTAAGCAAAAATATTTTTTTTTGTACTATCCTATATCGACGGTTTTTTATTAATAGTCGGTATAGGTGTATCTATACCATCGCATATTTAAAGCGTTGGTATATCTTATGTATTTATACCGACGGTTTCTCATTAACCGTCGGTATAGATGTATCTACAGCGACGAATAATTAAAGTATCGTTATGTATCTATACCGACGAGTTTTCATCAACCGTGGGTATAGGTGTATTTATAGCGACGGGTAATAGAAGCGTCGGTATATGTTACATATATTCTGACGATACCTAAAATCCGTCGCTATAGATCTTTTTTACCTACAGATTTCTACCGTCAGTGTAACTAAGTGTCAGTATATGACAATTTGTTTGTAGTGATTTTTTATTTTCAGTTTGCATTCAAATTTAATAGATCAGTAGATTGATTTGTTTTTATATTTGATTTGTGTTTTCTTGAGATTTGATTGTGGATCATTTTATTTTTGATGGTTTTCTGTATCTTTAAATTGAAGATTTGGTAAATTTGATATAAGTTTTTTTTTTTTTATATGAATATTACTATATTATTAAAAAATAAATGGTACTAAATTATTTTTATTCCATCCCTTAATTTTCATGGACGGATTTGGATTAGTGGTGTTTATAGATAGACCGCGGCTCAATTTTTTTTGAGATTTTTTATTCAAGTTTGGCTTGAGTCGAGCATCGACCAGTTCGAAAGTTCGTTTCAATGTTTATATAATATTAAAAATTAATTTTATATTAATATTTATATATATTTTTATAATTAAAAAATAATTTTTTATTAATAAACAGTAATTCAAGTCAGACCGATCCGAATTAGAAAAATTTATATCCAAATCTGACTGAATACGGATCGGACTTGTCAGGATAGACAAGTAATCCGACCCTTGAACAGGTCTAACCTGAACATCCACTAAATTAAGGCCAAATTTGAATAAAATTTAAAACCCAAACATTTAGATTTTCGAGTTTGGACATACACATAAATTATTAATATCATATCTATATCCAATCAACAAGTCTAGATTTAATAAATTACATTTATATTTGTCTTTTTTTTTGTTTCTTTTTTAATGTAATTTCATGTTTAATTAATCACTAATAAATTACTATAACATATAGTATCAGTTTTCATAATGAATTATGATGATGTAATGAGTGGATGAAGGACTTCCTTATTATCCTTCACTCTTTTTTTTCCCCTAAATTAGTTGCTATCAATATCTAATTAAAATGGTAGTACTTTAGTTTGGTCCCCACTATAGACCTTTTTGTCTAATTAAATGGTACATGCCTAGATTTATTCCTACAAATTAAAACAAGGAAATTATTTGCTGTGATTGGCCATTATTTTTTATCCAAATTAAGATTCTAATTATTCAATTTTTTCTTTGGTAAAATTGTGATTGTCTATAATTGTGTCTCTTCCATGAAAGGGCAAGGATTAGATCGTGAACCATTAAAAATATTGCTTGCATAATTTGCTGTATGGAAAAAGAGAAAAAAAAATGAAAATAGTAAAAAGACAATTGATGCATTTTCTTAACTTAGTGATCTTATATATGATCCCTAATGGCGGTTCATGGTGGGAGCCAGGGGAGCCTTGGCTCCCCCAAAATTTTTGAAATCTTTTAGCATGAATATGTATTTTTATTAATTACATTTAAATTGGCCCCTCCAAATTATTATTATTTTTTTAATTTTATCATCTTATGCATTGATAAAATGAACTAAAATAACATTGTTATTTATGTATTTATTGAATCTATCGATTATTATTTATAAACACTTAAAATTAATAAACTTGTCAAAAATATTAAGTCATAATCATATAAACTTAAGAAAAACCAAATTGATGTTCTAGCTTTCTCGATATTTCAATCTATTTTATATTTTTGTGATCGCTTTCAATGTATTTTGCTTAATTATTTGAGTTACCACTTGTCAACCGCTTTTACAAGCTAAAATTGTTGTTAAGGGTTTTTTTTTTTTTTAAAATATATTTTTGTATTCATATGAATAATCTTAAACCTTTTGTGTTTTGTCAAAAATTTGGAATAGTTCTTTATTAGTTTTTGTTATATTGTTATATAAATTGACTTGTCTTAATCGCTTATGAAAAATTTTTCTTTTATAAAGCTTGATACCTTCACTTATTGAGATTTTATTATGAAAATTAAATTTATAATAGATTTGTAAATTTAGACCTGGCAATATTAGACACGACACGATTACACGATACGAGTACGACACGAAAAAAAATAATTAAAACAAGACATAAAACACGACACGGAAAAATAACAAGAACACGACACGAATACACTAATATCTCAAAATATATATAATACAAATTATTAACGTATCAAAGTATATATAAATATAAAATAATTTAAACACGATTATGACAAGATAAAATACACGAACACGATATGGATACATAAATTGTCAAATCTATGTAAATTTATGAATCGCTAAAATTTATATATTTATTGAGATTTTTATTTTTTTTTATTAGTATATTGTTTGCATATTCTTTTATATTAGAAAATTGTCGGAAAATACCTCAAATGAAAATAGAAAAATATATAATTTTAATTGGCCCCCTCAAAATCAAATGTCAAGATCCGCCATTGATGATCCCCTCCTCTAAAATTTTTTGTCGCTGTTTGATTTTTATGGATATCATTAAGAATTTTTTTAGCTTTAGGGTATTTCTATAAAATTAATTTTTTATATAATTAAAATTGATATTCAACATTTTTATAATGCCAAAAAGTATAAAAAAATCATGAAAATTAAATTTGAATTTAAAAGATGCAAGGGTATTTATAAAATGATGAAATTAAAATCAAAGGATAATATAGTATTGAGGAGTTAAATAAAGATCGAATGTGGGCCTTTTGGAATTTTTTATTTATTTACAATTGATGTTACATTTTAATTATTTGTTCATTTTAAATCAATAATGATATTATTGTTTTACATTTTATTTTTACTTTATAGTAATTCTTCAAAAAGAAAAAGTAAATATTTAAAGGCAAGGCCTTAGTTAATTTGTAGTAATTCTTATTATTACAAGCTTAATTCATAAAATATGCAATATTTGTAATTAAAACTGTTGAAACCAAAAGAGAGTATAAACCATCTTTAAAAAGAAAAACCCTCACTTCTCTCTGCTTCTCTCAATCTCAAGTCTCAACCCTCTGATAACATAAGCATGAAGAAAAGCTGTTTTCGCTCCGGCCAATCCTCCGCCGAATCAACTTTAAGGTATACTTATATATAATGCTTTTTTTTTTTCCTTTCTTGGTAACATTTTTTTTTAATTCTTGTTTATTTTTCTTTGGTTTTTATTTTTAGATAAAATTGTACGTAGTTAATTTGATCCCATCATAAGCAAAGATTATGATTTTTGTACTTCTACTTGTGAATAACACAATTCTTTAACTAACCAATTCGCAGAGTCAAGAGAAAGGGAAAGAACCCTATACCTCTAAGCAAGGAAAGTGAACTGGGAGTTTCCAAGCAGAAAGAGCATAGATCTAAGAAAAGGAAGTTTGAGGTTAGTTTTTTTTTTTTTTTTTTTTTTTTCTGACGGAATTTAAGTATTTGTTGATGATTCTTCAAATTAAACAGTCTGTTTGGTTTCATTTTTGTTTATTAGGCTGACCCAAACAAGAAAATCATGAAGAAGCTCAAGTGTTTGGAAGCAAAGGTAGCAGATCTTAAGAAAAAACTGAACAGCAAAGACAATGAAATATTGTACCTCGAAGAACTGAAGGAATTGCAAGCAAAGCAGGGAAAATTGCAGCAGAAACTTGCAGAGATTAGAAGGGAAATTTCTGGGCAAAAGAACTAAACGATCTGAACCAGATTTACGAGAATCATATATGTTCTCTTTTGTTCCGTTGAAACGAAGGTGATTCATAAATTTCTTTTCCCACTAAACTTTAGGCATTGAAACCAGTCATTTCAGCATTTTACCAACAGAGATAGCTGATAATTTCATGAAAATTGTTTATCAGAAAACAAATTTTTTTCTTTAAGAACTATAATATAGAAATTTTCCATTAAAAATTCAGTATTCTACCAAGTATTAACAGTTGGTAGTTCAATTAAAATTTCTAATCGGAATACAATTTTTTTTATCTACAATTATAATATATACCCCTCTGTGTCGATGAAGGCCTTATCTTAATGGCAAGGTATCAAAGAGGAAGTCCTAAATCTTTAGATCCAAAGTTTCAGTGAGGATTTAGTCATGGATGTACTATTTGATATATATTAAACCCATTTGATTGCTTATTATTTCTATATTGTAATATCTAATCTCATTAAACTTAATTAATAATATATACTCCTTAATTTCTCATGGCAAACTGATAACTCGTATAATTATATAGTTTTTAGTTATGTTTTATTATTGTTTTGTGTCAAATACGAGTTATTATTGCTTAGTCTACTTGTGTTTATGATCTTTTATATTTTTATGTAATTTGGTGTTTTTCACGAGTTTCTTTGAGTGATTTCAGATTACTAGGTTAAATCAAGAATTAAGCGCAAATCCAATTCAGTTCCAGTTCCGAAACCTTTTGCCATATCAGCTATATCTGGAGTTTCACTGAAGCATTAAGGCTGAAATTTTTACAGTGCACAGTTAAGAGGCATATCTATCTTTTTCATGTTTTACACTTCTTGAAACGGAGTCGTTTTCCCTAGCGAAATCAACCATCAAGTTGGCTGATGTGCAATGACGTCTGTTCTGACCCGTTTTGGTATTTTGACTATATCTTCTGATCCACATGAGCAAATGAGCTGATTCCAACGGCTATGGATCAGTAACGGATAGGGGAATATTTTTCTAGAAGACCATTTAATCAGATCAAGCCTTCAACATTGACAAAATCAACCATCAAGCTGGCTGATCAGAATTGTCATACAATATGACGAAAATTGTTAGAAAAATGCACCCACCTATTATACCTACCTTTGAAATTTATAAAGCTTGTCTCTTGTCATTTAGCTCTCCAAAATGTGTATAAATAGAGGGCCTTGGATGAATATGGTACATTGGTAGGATATTAGCCATTGTAATAAAATTCTCTAAGTTTTCTTCTTCTTTCCTTTCTCTAGTTTTCTTTTTCTTTATTTACTTATGCTTCTTATATTTCTTTTCATTTTATTCATATCTAGTATGTGTTGCTAATCATATTGTTGAGGTGATGAGGTGAAGCTTTTGGTAAATGCTAAGGTTAGTCTCTTAAACATGAGCTAAAATGAATCATCATTTAGTATAGATAATATTTTCTTTTGGTTTAAAATCATACTTGCAAAGTAGGGATCTTGATTCATTATTGAAAATGAAAATGGCACAGTAAATGCTTGGTTTCATAACCTTGATTTGTTGTAGACATATACCTTGGCATAAGGAATGCTTGGACTCTTTTTATGAGTTTTGAGGACACCAAATGAACATAATATCATATGCTATGGACGTTGGACAATTTGGACTGAATTGCTAAACCTTCCGATTGGAACCTCCCTTATGTGTGGATTTCAATTGTGTAATAAAACAAGATTAATCTTAGCATAACACCAAGAGTGGATTCTCTAACCTCAACATCTTTTCTTATTGTTTTTTGTATTTTGTTTAATTTCTTTTATGTTATTTTATTTATTTTGTTCTCTAATATCTTGTTTATTTTGTTTTGTTGTTGATTCCCTAATATCTTGTTTACTTTCTTTTTCTTATATATTTATAAACTTATACTTACTAATACGCTTCCCTGTGGTTCGACCTCGGACACCCGAGAATTTATTACTTGAACATAACCTGCACTTGGGTTTATAACTCTTAATTGAGTCCCCATCAAGTTTTTGGCGCCGTTGCCGGGGAAGCAATACTAAGTATATAAGTTTATAAGTATATTTATTTTTATTGGCTGGTTATACCGCCTAATTTATTTTTATTGGCTGGTTATACCGCCTAATTTTCTATATATTTATATTTATATTGTAAAGTTTATATTTATATAAATATATTATCTGTATATTAACTTTGTTTTATGCTTGTTTGGCGACGTGATTTTAGATCTCGTCGTTTAGTTAGATTTTATTGTGAAACTTTTTCAGGTAATCTTTCTAATACAACTCCTACCATGGCTGACAATGAAAGTGTTCATGCTGAAGGTGAGAACAGACAAGTACGCACCATGCGTGACTACTTGCAACCAACTCGAAGCTCATCACCCTCTTGTTTTATTTTTCCTCTCAATGCAAACAACTTTCGTTTTAAACCAGGTATGATAGCTTTGCTTCCAAATTTCCATGGGTTAGAATCGGAAAGTGCTTACTCATTTCTAAAAGACTTCGAAGATGTATGTGTCACCTTTAATGACCAACAATGTACAAATGAAATTGTCAAGCTAAAATTATTTCCTTTTTCTTTAAAAGATAAAGCAAAAATTTGGCTTCATAATTTAAAACCAAGGTCAATTGGCACATGGCAAGAATTACAAACTGAGTTTCTAAAGAAATTTTTCCCAGCACATAAAACTACTGCTTTGAAAAGACAGATTCAAAATTTCAATCAAAATCAAAATGAAGCATTTTTTCAGTGCTGGGAGCGTTTTAAAGATTTGTTAAGTTCTTGTCCACATCATGGTTTTGAAAAATGACGTCTTATTAGTTTCTTTTATGAAAGTTTAACTCCCGAAACTAAACAATTTGTTGAAACAATGTGTAACGGTGAGTTTCTAGAAAAAGAACCTGAAGAAGCCTTTGACTACCTAGACCATTTGGCCGATAACTCTCAAGCCTGGCACACAGATAATTCCTCTGAAAGTTCCAATTGATCTAATCTTGTTTCCAACAGAGGTAAATATCATTTTAGTCAAGAAGATGAGATAAAAGCTAAAGTAGTTAATTTGGCTAAAAAGATTGAAGCCATGGAACTTAAAGAAGTAAAACAAGTCAAAACGGTTAAAAATGAAGAAAGTTGTGGAATTTGTGAAATCATGGGACACCCCACTTCTGAATGTCCAAACATTCCCATTCTTAAAGAAGCGTTGCATGATCAAGTAAATTTCATAAACACATTTAAAAAGCCTTTTCCTTCTCCTTACTCTGAAACGTATAACCCTGAATGGAGAAATCATCCCAACTTCAGTTGGTGGAATAATAATCATGTTCAGGTACCACAATCTCAAAAGCCGGGCAACACTTTTTCCTATCAACCTTCACGTGTACAAACCTTGGAAGAGACATTGCAAGCATTCATGCAAACACAAGCAAATGTGAATAACCAAACTTCACAGGACATCAATGAGATCAAAAACACCTTGTCCACATTGACAGCTTCATTACGCACTCAAGAAAAAGGTAAGTTTCCTGCTCAACCTCAGCCTAACCCTTCTACTCAATGTCTTGTTTCTTGCTCCAATGAAACTCAACAGGAAAATGCCAGTTCTATCACAACTCTTCGAAGTGGAAAGGCAATTGACAAAAACATTCCATCAAAAGACCAAGATCCTCCTTCCCTTCCGAAAAGTAATGGTAAGGATGATGGTAAGTCTGAACTCCTTGAAAATTTGGACAAAGAAAAAGGTATGCATCCTGCTCCTTTTCCTCAAAGGTTGCAAACAATAAAGAATTTGAATCAAAATGCAAAAATTTATGAACTTTTCAAACAAGTTAAGATTAACATTCCTTTATTGGATGCAATCAAACAAGTTCCATCTTATGCTAAATTTTTGAAGGACATGTGCACAGTTAAAAGGAAACATAATGTACAAAAGAAAGCATTTCTGACGGAAAGTTTGAGCTCAATCATTCAGCACCTTACTCCACCAAAATTCAAAGATCCTGGATGTCCAACAATCTCATGCATCATTGGAAACACTAGAATAGAACATGCATTGCTTGATCTTGGTGCTAGTGTTAATCTTTTGCCTTTTTCTGTTTATCAACAGTTAGGTTTAGGTGAACTCAAGGAAACACCTGTTACACTTCAACTAGCTGATCGTTCTGTAAAAATTCCTCGAGGGATAGTTGAAGATGTTTTGGTTCAAATTGATAATTTTTACTTCCCTGTTGATTTTATTGTTTTGGACACACATCCTGTTTCAAATCCAAATGTTCAAATTCCTGTTATATTAGGCCGTCCATTTCTTGCAACTTCTAATGCTCTGATAAATTGCAGGAATGGTATTTTGAACATTTCTTTTGGAAATATGACTTTAGAATTAAATGTGTTCAACATTTGCAAGCAACCTGGTGATGATTCAGAAGTACATGCAGTGGATTTCATTGAAGAACTTGTTCATGAACATCTCACCACTACCACATTCCATGATCCTTTAGAAACTTATTTAATTGAATGTGAGTTTGATAATGCTTCAGAAATTTCACACACTGATTCTTTGTTAAATTCTTTTCAGGATAAGCATTGTTGGAAACAAAAGTTTGAGGAACTCAGAAATGATGCATATGAGAATTCTAAAATTCATAAAGAAAGAATTAAAGCCTTTCATGACAAGTTAATTTCAAGAAAAACATTTGATGTTGGGCAAAAAGTTCTACTTTATAATTCTAGATTTCACATATTTCCTGGTAAGTTGAGATCAAGATGGACTGGCCCATTTGTGGTTAAGCATGTGTATCATTATGGAGCAGTTGACATTGAGAATCCTCAAAATGGTAACGTATTCAAGGTAAATGGACAAAGACTCAAACTCTTTTTGGAAAATCATGTTACTCAAGAAGAGGTTGTTTTTCTTTCTGATCCTTGTTTTGAAAATAACTAGATGTAAATATAATTTTTTTTTCCCGGTTAAATGGTGGATAACGGTACTCCGTGATTATTTAAGTCGGTCCCATCAGCTACCCACAAAATTGATATTGTATATAAATTTCTCTTTCAATTTCTTTTTCATTTTTTTTAAGATGGATGATATTCTCACAAGATTGCAGAAACGATTTCCTCCTTTTCCTCGAAATATTTTACTGAAGCTTTACCAAGTTCGATTTGAAAGATTAAGAATGCTTATGCACAAAGGGATTCCTGAAGACATACGTTGGATAATTGAAGCCAAGGTACGTGAAGATGAATATCTTCCTGTTTTGCATTTACCAGGTACAAGTAGAAGCACTTTTGCAAAAAAGCGACGAGCAAAGCGCATGAGTTCAAATTGCCACAAATGTGCACGATGGACATGTAACGGTAAATGTCGTTCTATTGGGATTCCGTCCTCTAATCGAGATGATAAAATTGAATTCATTAAGGATGGACTGAGTAAGGAGAATTTGGGTAATATCCAACTTTCTCTTGAGACGCATCCTAGTGGAGACGTACAAAGAGAAATTCTTAATTTATGGCCGCAATTCCAAAGGGAATGGCAACATCTTGGGAATCTGATGTTAAAAGACCCTGTTTGCCAGCTTGTAAGAAAACTGGATGGGAAGCATATCCTCGTCTCATAGAAGGCGTTTAAGCCGTTTCTGGACGTAAAACCAGAGGAAGATGTGAGCCACAATCACAACTACAATAAATGACTTCTCAGCTTTTGGTTTGATTTGCAATAACTTCATTTCGGTTTAATTTACGTGTTGTTCGATTTGTGTAATTATTCTCGTTTTTTTATTGCATTGGTCTTTTACGGTTGATTTTTCTTCTCTTTTTGATTTTCTTCCTGAAATCAAGCAAAAATCTTTTGTTAGGTTAACATTTTCTTCTGACAGGTCAAATACACTTTCGGCGACATTATTACTCTTGTCTGATTCACTACTCAGTCCTCTATATATTACACCATGTACTCATTCTCTTTCAGGCACTCGGAAAAAAAAATGGAAAGTACTTCGTCTCAGCGCATTGAAAAAATTTGTGTCTTTGGAGGTGCTTATCCAGGGAAAAATAAAATATTCGCTGATGAAGCCATAAGAGTTGGAGTAATACTTGCCCAACAAAAGATCCAGTTGATTTATGGAGGCGGTAGTACGGGTTTAATGGGAGCAGTCGCTACAGCAGCACACGTCGGAGGAAGTCCAGTTCTAGGAATCGTGCCAAAACTATTCACAGATTTTTGTGGACCTACCTTGGGTAAGGAAATACAAGTCTGGAGTATCCCTGAACGGATGACAATCATGTACCATTCTGCCGATGCATTCATTGCTTTACCAGAAGATCTGGGTACATTGGAAGAAATAGCTTGCGTGGCTTCTTGGTCATCTTTGGTCACAAATAAGAAACCCATTGGTTTGCTTAATATTAATGGTTATTTTAGTAATTTGCTTTCATATTTAGATAATGCTGTGGAAAATGGATTCATGTTTTCAGAGGCAAGGAGAACCATAATTTCTGCTACAACCATTGAAGATTTACTCAAAAAGCTCCAAGCTTATGAGTATTTACCTGCTACGGTTGTTTCGCAAACGCTCGGAAAAAGAAAAAGAGATATAGACAAGCAAGGAGTGGATTGCACTTTGTCTTTGTGACATTATCTAACATTTTGTTTGTTGTGTCTCAGTTATAATAAGTGGTTAGCAACCTCTGCAGGTAATATCTCCTAAATTCTACCTTTAAAATTTGACATTGGGGACAATGTCATATTTTAGTAGGGGGTAAGGGACATATTTTGCGAATTTGAAAAAAAAAAAAAAAAAAAAAAAAAATTGTTGTGTTTTAAGCCATTTAGAAGTATTTATTCTGAACAAGGTTTGCGTAAGGGAGACTTGAGACATACCTTGTCAGTTTGATTTAATCTTTTCAACAAAAAAAAAAACTATCTGGTCCGTTTATTATCTGCATGTGTTTTACTACTTTCGTGTATGTATTTTTTTTTTTGAGTATTAGTATAATCTTGGCAAGCATGTGGATAAAGCAATAGAGTTACAAAGGCTTTGATTAAGTTATCTAGGTTATTTTCAATTTGGTTTTCTGAAAATTGAATATTTTTGATGATCAAATGTCTTTGAGATTGTTTTTGGCAGATCGGTTCGATTTTTGTTGGAATGTGAATTCATGGTGAGCCTTTGGAAAGCCACGGAAAACTGGGAAGACATAGTAAGTTTACTTTTTCTCTTCATTCCACATGCAGATTTAAGTCATCACATAGATGCTTGCATCTATACATGATCTGATCTTAGAACAAAGTCACTATCCATAAAGCCCCTTATCTTTGCCCCCCTTACATTAGGAGCCCATAGGTTGTAAACCTTCGGGTTGGATCCCTAGATATGAACTCCAGAAATTATGCCAAAGTGAACGGATACGATTCCGACCCCCAATCCCTCTTTATACTTTTATGATAATATTTGTGATCATTGGGTTTGGGATTGTGTGTTTCCTTCTTGTTTATTTTGTTATCTTTTGAAATCTGAAAAAAAAAATTGGGAATAATGCAAAAGAGGGTAGTTAGAATGAGTGACTGTTTTTAGAGTCGTGAACTTCGAACTTATTGATGCCAAAACAATGTTGTGATGAGTTGAGAAAAAGATGCTGAAAAAAAAAAGTGCTGATGAAAATCTGTCTTGTTTGATCAATTGAATGAAAAGAAAGAAAAAGAAAGTATGGAATCCAATGTGATTTCTGAAAAAAAAAAAAAAAAAAAAACAAGAATGATGATTATGAATAGATGTGATTGTGCATAAAAGATGTCCCAATGAGGGCACAAATCAAAAGAAAATCACTTGTGCTTAAAAAAAAAAAATCAGAATTCAAGATTCGAGGTTCTTCATTATAGAGAGGTTTTTACTTTTCTATTTTCTTTGGATCGAGTCTTTTCTTGCTTTTTGTTTTCTTTTCAAAATATTAATGTTGAACATAGAACTAAGGATGAGTGAGAATGGAAATATTTTGAGAGGATTGATCACATTATTATTATATTTCTTGAGCTTAACTTGTGATAAACCTCAGATTATGTTTGAACATTCCACCCCTCACTTGTCCATAAGCCTCAGATTCATCTCTGTACCGATCAGATTTGTCGAGTTCACTTGTGAACTGCGGTGACAAGAATCTTAGCATGTGTACTTATGAAGCTATAATTTGCCTAGTCCTCCATTGCTAGCTAAAGTCTCGCCAAGAAGGAAGTTCCTCAATCGTACGGTAATGCCTTCAACTTTAATCTCATTGACCCTTTACTCGAACTTAATATGCCAATGATACTTAATTAGATGCCTTGCCAATTCTTACGCTTGATCTTGCTTGTTTGTTTGAGATCCCTTTAACTTGTTTCCTGTTTATTTTTTCTAGGATTGAGTCGTTGCTAGGAACTAGCAACAATCTAAGTGTGGGGGTGTGATAACTCGTATAATTATATAGTTTTTAGTTATGTTTTATTATTGTTTTGTGTCAAATACGAGTTATTATTGCTTAGTCTACTTGTGTTTATGATCTTTTATATTTTTATGTAATTTGATGTTTTTCACGAGTTTCTTTGAGTGATTTCAGATTACTAGGTTAAATCAAGAATTAAGGGCAAATCCAATTCAGTTCCAGTTCCTACACCTTTTGCCATATCAGCTATATCTGGAGTTTCACTGAAGCATTAAGACTGAAATTTTTACAGTGCACAGTTAAGAGGCATATCTATCTTTTTCATGTTTTACACTTCTTGAAACGGAGTTGTTTTCCCTAGCGAAATCAACCATCAAGTTGGCTGATGTGCAATGACGTCTGTTCTAACCCGTTTTGGTATTTGGACCATATCTTCTGATCCACATGAGCAAATGAGCTGATTCCAACGGATATGGATCAGTAACGGATAAGGGAATATTTTTCTAGAAGAACATTTAATCAGATCAAGCCTCCAACATTGACAAAATCAACCCTCAAGCTGGCTGATCAGAATTGTCATACAATATGACGAAAATTGTTAGAAAAATGCACCCACCTATTATACCTACCTTTGAAATTTATAAAGCTTGTCTCTTGTCATTTAGCTCTCCAAAATGTGTATAAATAGAGGGCCTTGGATGAATATGGTACATTGGTAGGATATTAGCCATTGTAATAAAATTCTCTAAGTTTTCATCTTCTTTCCTATCTCTAGTTTTCTTTTTCTTTATTTACTTATGCTTCTTACATTTCTTTTAATTTTATTCATATCTAGTATGTGTTGCTAATCATATTTTTGAGGTGATGAGGTGAAGCTTTTGGTAAATGCTAAGGTTAGTCTTTTAAACATGAGCTAAAATGAATCATCATTTAGTATAGATAATATTTTCTTTTGGTTTAAAATCATACTTGCAAAGTAGGGATCTTGATTCATTATTGACAATGAAAATGGCACAGTAAATGCTTGGTTTCATAACCTTGATTTGTTGTAGACATATACCTTGGCATAAGGAATGCTTGTTTGAGGACACCAAATGAACATAATATCATATGCTATGGACGTTGGACAATTTGGACTGAATTGCTAAACCTTCCGATTGGAACCTCCCTTATGTGTGGATTTCAATTGTGTAATAAAACAAGATTAATCTTAGCATAACACCAAGAGTGGATTCTCTAACCTCAACATCTTTTCTTATTGTTTTTTGTATTTTGTTTAATTTCTTTTATGTTATTTTATTTACTTTGTTCTCTAATATCTTGTTTATTTTGTTTTGTTGTTGATTCCCTAATATCTTGTTTACTTTCTTTTTCTTATATATTTATAAACTTATACTTACTAATATGCTTCCCTGTGGTTCGACCTCGGACACCCGAGAATTTAATACTTGAACATAACCTGCACTTGGGTTTATAACTCTTAATTGAGTCTCCATCACAAACCAGAAAAATCATTAAGTTTTCAGGTTAAAGTATAAAACAACGTTGATTAGGTGATAGTTGTGGCCAAACAACAATATCTTTTACTTCTAAAATATTTTAGCTGCTTTCCATTTTTTCTGACTCCTAAAAAGTGCCATGTTTCTTTTCTCACACGAGAGGCAGGAAGGAGCAGTGGGAATTAATTGCTAGACTACGTACAGTACTATATATATTTGGTTGAAAAGTATTTTTTTTCATTGATGATCTGAGGATGACAAAGTTAGAACACGTCTGCTCACCCTTACTGCGGTTGAGCCTTTCATTTCATTGCATCCCTGTGAAAATATTATATATATATATATATATATTGTTATAAATAAAATAAAAGTAGTAAACAAAAAGAGATCAAGACAAAAAAAAATATAAACTTTCAAAGTCTAATTCTTCAAGAATTAGCTATGTTACCAAGCCTTTTTCTATTTAACACTTTTGCTTTCAGAACTTGAATGATGATTATCAAGGGTATTGTACTCTTTTTCCTTCGCTAAGTTTTTCTCTCATTAGGTTTTTTCTTAGCAAGATTTTAATGAGGCATATTCATAGTGAATAGTCATCTAAGGAGAAGTGTTATACATGCATGTGGTAGATTAATAAATGTGGTGGATGACTAGATTATGATGAATGCATATGGTGAATGAATTAGATTAATTATTATATACATAATAATTATGGTATACTGTAGTGATAAATGTATTTTCCCCTCCCTAATGATTCTTGGAGTCCTATATAAGGATGAGTTTGTATCCAAACAGAAATAATAGAAAAAAGCTAGGTGACATAGCTAGTTCCTGAAAAACTAGACTTTGAAAGTTCATATTTTCTTTGTCTTGATCTCTCTTTATTTACTGCTTTTATTTTATTTATAACACGTTATCAATACGATCAAGTCTCTAATGATAGTAAAATCCCTCAAGTTTCCTTTCATTATATCAAGGTAAGAATTTTGCTTTCTCTAACATGTGTTATCTAGAAATCTTCTTATTTGCAAAAATATATATATCTTTATATGTTCTATAATATGATATATGCGAGATGAGTAATTTTTTAGATTCTTAATTTACACATGGCTTTGGACTTTTTATTTATTATATCAAGTATCTTTACAATGACAAATCCCACAAATTTTGAATTCTTTGCTCTTGATATTTTTGGAAAAAATTATTTGTCATGATGCTGAGATTCATCTTGAAGCTATGAATCTTGGAAATACTATTGAAGCATGATACCTAGCATCTATAATACCCAGCCCAAAAATAACAGCCCAAGTATGTTAAAGATTGATTTTGACTAAAGCCCATCAGCAATAATAATATTAGGGTTAAAAGAAATAAAAGGAAAAGAAAAGATAGAAAACCTATCGATAGTTTTTCCTCTGACAGTCAAAAAGAAATTAGAGAAAGAGAAGACAAACCCTGAGGAGAAGAGAAATGATGAAATTTGAGGTTTTTGTCTTCCAATTGAAAGATTAAGCTAAGTAAAAGCTCTCTTTTGATTTGCAAAACAAATGGTTTGTTAGAATGTTAAAATTTGGGTGAAATTCTTTGGGAGAAAAACTTAGAAAATTTATGAAATTTCTCATGATTCTTCTTGATTGATTTGGGTAAAGTTATAGGGTTTTATTTTATCACTGAATAAGAGATAAGCATGATTTTTTATTGGATTTAAGGGCTGATAAATGGAGAACTCAAATTGTTGTGGATATAAAAGAATGGGAAATTCTGTTTTGAATGAAAGTGTTGTCTATAGTTGTGGATTAAAAAAATATTCTGTATTAATATATCAGTTTTCAGTATTATTATTATATATGGTTGGAAAGATATTTGAATCTACTTTCTAACAAGATAAACGGAAGTGAATTCTGAGTTTTCTATGAAAAGATAATCAATTTTTACTAAGAGATATGCGTGCTGCCTGGAAGCAGTAGCATAGCTGAATTACGAAAATTACTGCATTTTATATAAAATGAATTACGAGTTGAGCCTTATATGTTGGAAAGCTTATCAAGTCTAGTTTTTAATGGACTTAACGGAATTGAAATCCGAGTTTTCTAAGTGGAGATATCTTATTTTTAGTAAACACTGTTCAGACTACCTGGAAACTGCGCCAGGGGTAATTTTGGATTTTTTTTGCAAATTATCTATGTTGAATTATGATTTTACATTTATATGGATGAAAGCCTATTAAGTCTAGTTTCTAGTTTCTAAATCTTCCAACGGGTAATGATTTCGAATTCTGTAGCTTAAGATATGACTAATTAAGTAAGTAATATGCAAGTTGGTAGATTTGATATTTAGAAGATTTTGAGATACTTTGGATGATTTTATAGTATTAATGGTATTTCAAGAGCATGATTAGTTTTATTTGCATATATGAATAAGAATAGGTTTTTGACTATTTTAGAGACGAGCTAAGTTGTAGACACCTAATTTTGTCCGGACCACTAAACATGTATGTTTTCTTCCCATATTGATGTTTCCGAGTATAAAAAGATTGTTTTCATCCTACATGTGGTACTCCGAGACTTAGTTTAAGAGGGCAAGCACAAAAAGTCAAACTTAAAAAAAAAAGTCAACCCCGAAAAAGTCAACCCCAAAAAGTCAACGACTGAAAAAGTCAACCCACCTTCAAAATCAAGATTTTAAGTTCAATTGAAAAATGGAGAAAGAATTTTGATAATCCGAGGTCTACATTGAAAGATATGGAGTTCGGAAGTTGGGATTTGGAGATTCAGTAGAAAAGAAACCCTAATCCGAGAAATTTGGGGAAAAGTGCTTAAACGATCAAACTGGTCGAAATTGAAGGTTCCAAATGAAAGATAAGCACTGACTACGGGTAATGGAGAAGTCACTTGCAAGAAAAACCAAAAGAAAAGTCAATCCGGGAGAAAACCGAGAATTAGGGTTTTTAGTGGATTTCGGTGAAATCGGGAAGAATCACAGAAATGGCCCGACTTGGTAAGACCAAAGCCCCCAATGGATGAGGAATGATTAAAAAGGATGGCCCAAGGCTCAGATTGAAGAAAATCTGAAAATCGGACTTGTTTTGAGCAAAACCGGGTTTCAGAGGTAAAAGGGCAAAATTGGAAAAATTTGGGAAAAATAGCAAATGGACTCCGAAAATTATGGAAAATTTGTCAATCTCATTCTTAAATCATTTGAAGGAGATTGGCGAAAGAAAATCTTGATTCCGAGTTCGTTTGCAAAATGGCCAAATCCCGGGCTTCTTATGCAGTAATTCAAAAAGATAAATCCCGAAAAAATAGCAAATGGACTCCAAAAATTCTGAAATTTGGCAAATCGCATTTTTAAATTATTTGGAAGAGATTGGCGAAAGAAAATCTTGATTCCGAGTTCGTTTGCAAAATGGCCAAACCCCGGGCCTCCTATGCAGTAATTCAAGCTGATAAATCCCGAAAAAAATACCAAATGAGCTCCAAAAATTATGAAAACTTCCAAATCACACTTTTTAATTATTTTGAAGAGATTGTTGAAGAAAAATCTTGATTTTGAGCTCGTTTAAAAAATGGTAAAATGTAGGGGCATAAAAAGGGCATTTTTGGGAAGAAAAATCCAAATAAATAGCAAACGGACTCGGATAATTTTGAAAACTTCCAGAACTCAATATTTTATTATTTTGGAAGTATTAAAAAAAGAAAAATTGAATTTGGAGTCCGTTTGATATTTACTTGCATCCGGGGGGCAAAATGGTCATTTCACCCAAGCAACCGAAAAGGGCTTTTTTGGGCCTTTCAAAAATCAGAGATGGGCTGGAAAAGAGAAGTACTGGCCTGCCCAAGCCCAAAGGAAGGAGGAAGCTTGATATTTTTTTTTTTTTCAATCAAGTGGTTAAAAATCAAGAGTTAGTTAACCATTCTCTTTGATCAAGCCATGGTGATTAAACCACATAGGTTAAGAAAGATGTCAACATTATTTTTGCATAGCTGTAATTTGAGAGGGCTGAGATGCTAATCTAAAGGTGGTAATTTCATGACTTTTCATCTTGAATTATTGGCCATTTGATGGAAATTAGGTTACACAAAAATGACAACATCTTGGAGTCCATATATACCCCATTTTCTGCCAGCCCTAGAGAACAAGCAGATTTTGTTTTTTTTCTTTTCCATTTTGGCTGATTTCTCTTAGTTTTTCTTAGTTTTTATCTTGTTGAGAGCAAAAAAAGAAAAGTTTAGAAAAAAGGAAAGTTTGAAGAGAAAAGCTTGAAATATTAGCTTCTTGAGGTTGCTCTTGAGCACCAACTCTTGCACTTTCATTTTATATTCTTATTTTTTGCTATTTTAATCTCTACTTGGTGAGTTTTCATTTTAAAATAATGTTTCTTGTTCTTCCTTCATTTCCTTTCTTAAGTATATTTTTTTTTACTTTTTGTTTTTACAATAAACTCACAATGGCCAAATGGCCTACATTATTTATTTTAAGTTGTTGTTTCGATTCATTTTACCATATTGTTTATGCTATTTTCTTTGTTTTTGATGTTTTAAATGTTATGTTATTTCATGTTCTTGAGTTATATTTTAATTTGGTTGCTTTGTTTGTTGCCATTTATGTCATAGATATCATGTTTTTGCATTTTTAATTTTCTGTTTTCATGTTGTTTAAATTTGAGCATGTTTTAAAGTTAGCATATTAAGTGTTTGTGAAAATGCTTGTGTGATTCTTTGCACGATTCTTGTTTTATATCTTAGTTGAGCATGTTTTAGATTTAGCATATTAAGTGTTTGTGAAAATGCTTGTGTGATTTTTGTGTTATGACTTAGTTTTTTATACTAGTATGCCAAGTGTTTGAGAAAATGCCATGCTTGTTGGAGCTTGAGGCCATTCGGCTACTCCATGTGTTTTGCATTGTGTGTTGCATTTTTTGTCATGCTAGTTGTTAGGTTTTTGCATTTGCATGATATTTGGTTGGATTTTTGAATTAAGCATGCCTTGTGTTTGTGAAAATGCCATGCATATCTTAGGTCTAGGTTGCATTTATTGCCATGCAAGTTCATGTTAGGTCTAGGCCATATTATTTATGTCATGCATTTTCCTTACATTTAGTTTTAAATCCATGCATTTCATGCATTATGTTTGCTGCATTATTTCATGCATTTCATGTTCATGCCACTTGAATAATGACTTGAGCCAATTGATGGTTCAAAGTCATGCTCTCTTGAGCACACTTGTGGAAAATTAAGTTTGTCAAATTGATTATTCTACCTTTGTGATTTTTTTACTTAGCCAATTTTTATCTAACTTTCAAAAAGTCCTAGCTACTGTCTTCAAGTCATTCTATGGGTTTCAAATATTTTTATTTTGGTTTTTAAATGATTTTATCAAAGACAAAAAAAAATGTGTTGGCAAAGCAGTTTTTATTGTCCACTCAAAACTCGTACATCTCCGATTTTTCTGGGAATTCATCTTTGATCAGAAAATTAATTCGATTTTTTCCCGTGTATTTTTACATGTCCTGAGTCTCCAATAATTGTTTCAGAATTTTTGGAATTTTTAAAAATAGGGTGAAAAATCGTGGATTAAAACTGGACAGTGGAGTCAGAATTGAATTTAAAGAAAAACAAAGCAGTTTTTTTCTCCTCCAAAAACTCGTACATCTCTGGTTTTTCTGGGAATTCATCTTTGATCAAAAAATTAATCCAATTTTTTCTCGTGTAGTTTTACATGTCCTGAGTCTCCAGTATTTTTTTTAGAATTTTTGAGATTTTTAAAAATAGGGTAAAAAATCATGGATTAAAACTCGACAGTGGAGTCAGAATTGAATTTAAAAAGAAAAACCATTTTTCTGATTTGGTTAATTTACTTAGAGTGGGCTGATTAGGAGAGTTAGCTACTGACTTATGATGGTTTCTAAGTCTTTTCAAACTCTAAAAATGGTTTTTCAAGTCTCGGGTTAAGGGTAGTAAAATCTGGATTTTTTAAACTTAGGAAATTAGAGTCATTTTAAAAATTTTAGCCCAGTTTTTATTTTTAATTCAAGCTTTTCAAAATTGTTTTCAAACAATCACAAAGTATTTTGGTTTTAGAATATTTAATTTGACATATTTTCCTAAGGTAGCCGGATATCTTTTTAGATATACGGATTTCCTTAATTAAAGGAAAAAATATATTTCATGCATTGCATTTTTATATTCATGCATTTTATATAATATGTGATTCTTGCCATAATAATTTCTATGTGTCACGACATTTAGGTTGCATTATATTATTTAGATTTTGCTATGTCATTTTATGTATGTCATGCCTATACATATTCATTTCTTTTAAATGTTTTCAAAAAAGATAATGGTTTTCAATAAAAATAAAGATATTCCCGAGTTAAAATAATTCATGAGTTCTCTACCGGGTTTGCTGGAGGGAATATCATCAATTATTATTAATAAAGGAATATCTTTCTTTCAAAAAAAGAGAATGATTCGGAAAGTTTTCTAAAACTAATAAAAATTTCTATATTTTGCCACGTTTGTTGGGGAATATAGGAAAATTTTGAATTTATAAATTTCGGATCATTGTAAAAAAAAAAATGAAATTACTTTTCTTTAAATTGGGAATTAACTTGAAATACTAAATTTAAAACCAATCTTTACCGAGACTTGAGATAATACACGATTAATAAGGTACCGATATGGGCGTTGTGGGGGTGCTAATCCTTCCCCACACGTAACCGACTCCCGAACCCGTTTCTTTGATTTCTCTGGTTTTAACGCAGACTTGAAATTAGTTTTAAAAATGTTTTAATTAATTTTTAAAATATTTTTATAAAACCGGTTTTAATAGGTGGCCGATCACACCTAGCTAAAAAAGATTGGTGGCGACTCCATGTCTTTTTTAAGGTCATTTTCAAAACCTTCATTTTTATAGAGGAATTAAGTCGACTTTTCCTCGATTTTTTAATGTCACGCTTAACGAATAATAAAGTCTTGCGATGAGACGTCGTTATTTTTTAGGTTGCGACATAAGTTATTGGAAAGATGGAACTTCGAGAGGATTTGAATTCTTTATTTCTTGGTTTCGGTTTAGCGAGTTCAGGTAAGTGACTTGATATCCTTTTAGTGTTTTGACACCCTAAAAATCAGCCTCGACATGCTTAAGTTTTGTACATAATATATATAATATTTTGTCCCTTGCTTGTGAAATCGGGTTAAGCATGCAAAATAAATACGATATTCTTTGATATGAATTTTAAAATGTGATTTCGTTTTGATGTGATCTTCGAATATGATTTTGTTCAAATATATGTATATACCTATTTGTGTATCTATAATTATGAATACAATTTACCACGTAAGATGTTTTGAAAGAAAATAAGAAATTTGCTTTGTACGAGATGCGTTTTGTAAAATGCATTACTACTGCTTTGTATAGTTGGGTAATCCAAAAATATATTTTGTTTTGATTTGTCTCCTAGTATGACTATGCTCTAACCCTGTCAACGAGGTTAAACGTTGGCCATGTCGACATGTACTTTGTGATAGAAATCGATTTCAACCGGTTTAGAATTGTGATTTTTCTGATATTCGATATGTGCAGCCATTGGTTGCTTCTGAAATACTTCTGACCCATTGCCACTAGGGTTAATTGTGGTTTTCGTTCTAATTCTGACATATGCCACAAGGGTTAAGTGTGGTCTTAGTATGTTACGGAAGACTAGTGAAAATCAATAATTTATGAATTTTGCTTGGTTATGTTATCTGATAATCTGATTTTGGAATAAATAAGTTTATTGAATATTAGATTACCCAACTTTATTTTCTAATCATTATCATTGATAATTTTGGCATAAATGTTTTGTAGCATGCCTAATCCAACTGAGGGGATGTCAGTTACTTGCTGAGTATTCGTACTCATTCATTTTTTTTTTCTTACTTTTCAGATTTCTATAAATGCATCTTCAAAGTTTAGTTTTGACGAGAGCTCTTATTTGCAAGTTTAGCATTTGCCTTTAGTCTTAGTCGATTTGTTAGTTAGCTAGAATATCTCGTATTTTTCGATCAAGGTGTAATATTGAAATTTTTGGAGACTTGAGGTTTTGTAAATTTATAATTTTGGAGACTGTTTGAGTTGTGATTTTCGATTTAGTAAGATATAAGTTGCCTTGCGTGCTTGTGGGATTCGTCTCATGAGTATGCTGCGTTGTTACGTCCTAAATCTTTGGGTTTGGGGTGTGACAAAAAGTGATATAAGAGCTTAGGTTTGTGATTCTGTGGATCTTGGGGTTCTTAGTCCATTGATATTTAGGCATAAACTTTAGAACTTTTAATAAGAAAGAAGTTAGGTGAATTTGTTAAAGGAGTAATGCTAAGTTGCAAGTGATGGATTCTTGGTGTGAATTTTGATAAGATAATTACGTTAAGCTCAAGTTTCTTATATAGAATAATTTTGATTTTCGTAGATTCTATAAAATTGAGGTTGGATTTTTGATTTTTAGTGAACTATTTTGAGCTTTGCTTATGCATCTTTGATGAATCTTTAATAATGATCTTGATAGTACTTATTTGGAGTCAAAGTAAGAAATTTTAGAATTGTCATGAGATGATACGTTTGTACATAAAGCAATTTTGGAGTGAATTTTGATAAGTTAGATATTTTTATGATTAATAATTATTGTAGAGAATGATTTTTGATCTTTTGAGGTCTTAGGCTATTAAAGTCAGATTCTTGAACTATGGAGATTTTGGAGTTTTGTGATGGATATTAGCAAACCTTTCATCACCGATCTAATTAAATTTTATTGAGATTAAAGTTTGAAATATAGAAGTTGGCAAGAAATAGTATTTGGAATTTAAGGTATTTATTGGTGTTGGTTTTAGTGAACTTTTCCCTAATTTATTATGCTTTAAACTTTCACTTATGATCAACTAGATTAAGATGCAAATGAGGATATTCAATGAAATTGATGTGGTTTTGATTTCAAGAGTTGTACCTAACTTGATGATAAGAATTGATATATTCGACTTTTGTTGAAGTTTGATTAAGAGATGTCTATGATTATAATGTTTGAATATTGACTTAGTGGATTTAGAGTTTCAATCATGTACATGTGATGAATTAGTATTTTGACGCATTAAGAGATTATTTGTTCAATTTGGTGTGGTCTTGTTTTAGTAAAAAGAAAAGATCTAAGTTTGATGATGTGAATTGATGTTTCATGAAATTGTTTGAAGTCGATCATTCTATTTCTATTTTTGAGTGCAATGATATGAAATAGTCACTGTGATTAGTTAGCGATTATATTTTTAATTGAGGAGCAATATAATAAATTTGATTTTAAGACTATCAATAATCATGTGCAACATATTATAGTTTTGTGTATAAGAGCTAAAGTCTAAGGTTATGGTTAAAAAAAAGGTTCTACTATTGAAATCAATTTGGAATAAGCATTATTAGTGACGATTTTCTATGTTTGGTGATTTAAGTATGGATTCATTTTTGAAGAATTTTAAAAAATCTATGAGATTATGTTAAGCATGTGTTTGGTATTTGTAAATTGTGATCTTAAGATGAAGTCTATTATTTGGAGTTATATGGTTGACATTTTTGTAAAAGGGTGATTGTTCTTATGATACACATATTTTGACTTTGACTGGAAGATGATAGTAATATATTTGCTCAAAGAAAAAATTTGGGATATTACGATTATTATAAACTTTGCGAATAATGCAATTATTATACGATATTGATCTTTGAAATTTGAAAAGAGAGAATATTTGGAATTTGAAGATGACTTAGACACTCAAAAAAATGTGTTTGAATTTGTATAGTGTGAAACTTATGGATATGATCTATCGTTGGTTGATTTTTCTCATGGTTTATGATGGTTAAGTTGATAAGAAATTTTTCGATTGTCAGTGCAAAAGATGATAAAATTTGCACGTGATATTTTTGAGGTGACTAGGTGGTTTGTTGGTATTATAAATCGGATTTAAGTTATACATGATCATGATTACTTGATATGAATTGGAAATTTTGTTATAGGGATGTTGTGAATTTTTTATTATGTTGGTGTAAGAGAATAACATGAAAGTCAATTTTGTTGGTTTTAAGGTCATGTTTAAATAAAATATCAGAGTGCGCAGTGGAAGCATGATTTGGCTTCAGTTACGAATTTTGAATTACTGTTAACTTAGAAAGTAATGAATTATTTATAAATGGAAACTTATTGTGTGATAATAGTGAAGAGATTATAGATTTCGAGATTTGAAAATTTGAGAATGTATGTTAGTTTTGAAATTGGGGCATATTTGTTATATTTGATTTTGTTAGTAAGGAATTAGTTGAATAAAATTGGAATTACAACAAAATAAAGTTGCTTCGCCTGCCATGATTGAGATTTACATATTTGGTGTGCTTTGGAGTATAACAAATGTGTAAAAAACTTGTGATTTTGTAACTGCATCTTGCTTGGGATAAGAATTCAGATTTGATACTTGGAATGTCTAATCACTTCGTACCATAATATATATGGTGAAATTTATGTCGACTTATCATTGGATGAATGATACGAAGAGTTTGATTAAAGCTTGTTGGACTATACCTTATGGATCCTTTTAAGAGAAAAATTTCATGTGACATACATTTGAAAGACGAGTAAATTTTGAAGTTATGGAATTTTGAATTTGGAGGACCAAATTCTTTTAAGTGGGGGAGTATGTAACACCCAGCCCAAAAAGAAGAGTCCAATTATGTTAAAGATTGATTTTGACTAAAACCCATCTGCAATAATAATATTAGGGTTAAAAGAAATAAAAGGAAAAAAAAAAAAAAAAAAAAAAAAAGATAGAAAACCTATCGACAGTTTTTCCTCTGACAGTAAAAAAAAAAATGGAGAAAAGAGAAGAGAAACCTTGAGGAAAAGAGAAATGATGGAAATTGAGGTTTTTGTCTTCCAATTGAAAGATAAGGGTAAGTAAAAGCTCTCTTTTGATTTGCAAAACAAATGGTTTGTTAAATTGTTAGAATTTGGGTGAAACTTTTTGGGGAAAAAACTTAAAAAAAATTATGAAATTTCTTATGATTCTTCTTGATTGATTTGGGTAAAATTATGGGGTTTTATTTTATCACTAAATAAGAGATAAGTAGAGGTGGCAAAATGAACCCGAACCCGAAAACCCGCCCAGAAAAACCCGAACCCAAACCTGATTTGACCAAAAAGTCAAAAATCCAAACCCGAAAAAACCCGAACCCCAAATAGCTCTAGCCCGAAAGAGCCCGAACCCGAAATTACCCGAACCCGAAAAAACCCGAACCCAAAAAACCCGAACTTGAAAATACCCGAGCCCGAACCCGAATTTAATACTAAAAATAAAAATTATCAAATTGTAATTAAATAATTTTTTTATAAAGCAAGAACTTTATTTATCAATTTTATTCTAATATCTTTTTTAATAGTTTAATTCAAATTTAATTTAATTTAATTTATATTATATTATATTATATTATATTATATTATATTATATATATGATAAAATAATAATTTCATCAAAAATAAAATTATATTTTGTACTTATAACTTTACTGTCCCATATCTTGATGAATCCACTATCTAAAAATTCTAAACTCATGAAAATTTTAGAAATGTAAATTTTTTTGACATGAAATATTACTTGTCCTTTATTTATGTTATTTTAAGAGCATCCTTATAATAGTATAATAGTATTTTCTATATATTAAAATTAATTAATAGCAATTCATTCATTTTAACTTATCTCTAGTATAATAGTATTTCTTATATTAAAAAATAGATAAAAACTACTTTTTAAAAAAATGTATTGCTCTTTGCAACATATGTATAGTTTTCTTAGGCATATTATTAAATTAAGTCATCAAAACCATATTCACTTGCCCAAACCCGGACCGATCCGAAATATAGACCTCAAATTCTATCCAAACCCACCCATATTTGTAAATGGGTAGTCCAAGCCCGTTTAGGCCTCAAAGTTAAATGTCAGGGTTCGTCTCTAAAAATCTCTTATTTTGTAGTGAATATAAATTATAATGTATTTACATGTTGAAATTCGAGTTCAGCAAATCAATTATTTTAAATATCAATATGATTAATTTATAATATATCATATTTTATATAATAAATTATTTTATATAAAAAATAATTTTATATTCTTTTGGTGCTAACAAATATTGATTTTAATAAATAAATATAATTAAAAATATCATATTATAATAAAAGATTATTTTTAAAAATAATAATAAAATTATTTTTAAAAGTAAATATTTTAATTATGTAAAAATGATTATATCTAACATAAAATAAAAATGATGTAAAACAAACCCGAACCGAACCCGAACCCGACTGGACTCGAACCCGAACGGACCCGAGTGGACCCGAACCCGATTGAAACCGAATGAGCCCGAACTCGAATGGGCCCGAACCCGAATGAACCCGAACCCGCCCAATTGCCACCTCTAGAGATAAGCATGATTTTTGATTGGATTTAAGGGCTGATAAATGGAGAACTCAAATTGTTGTGGATATAAAAGAATGGGAAATTCTGTTTTGAATGAAAGTGTTGTCTGAAATTGTGGATTAAAGAAATATTTTGTATTAATCTGTCAGCTTTCAATATGATTATTATATATGGTTGGAAAGATATTTGAATCTACTTTCTAACGAGATAAACGGAAGTGAATTTCGAGTTTTCTACGAAAAGATAATCAAACTTTACCAAGAGATATGAGTGTTGTCTGGAAGCAGTAGCAGAGCTGAATTACGAAAATTACTGCATTTTATATAAAAAGAATTACGAGTTGAGCATTATATGGTTGGAAAGCTTATCAAGTCTTTTTTTAATGGACTAAACGGAATTGAAATCCGAGTTTTCTAAGTGGAGATATCTTATTTTTAGTAAACACTGTTCAGACTGCCTGGAAACTGCGCCAGGGGTAATTTTGGAATTTTTTTGCAAATTATCTATGGTGAATTATGATTTTACATTTATATGGATGAAAGCCTATTAAGTCTAGTTTCTAAATCTTTAAACGGATCATGATTTCGAATTCTGTAGCTTAAGATATGACTAATTAAGTAAGTACTATGCAAGTTGGTAGATTTGATATTTAGAAGATTTTGAGATACTTTGGATGATTTTATAGTATTAATCGTATTTCAAGAGCATGATTAGTTTTATTTGCATATATGATTAAGAATAGGTTTTTTACTATTTAGAGACGAGCTAAGTTATTGGAAAGATGGAACTTCGAGAGGATTTGAATTCTTTATTTCTTGGTTTCGGTTTAGCGAGTTCAGGTAAGTGACTTGATATCCTTTTAGTGTTTTGACACCCTAAAAATCAGCCTCGACATGCTTAAGTTTTTTACATAATATATATAATATTTTGTCCCTTGCTTGTGAAATCGGGTTAAGCATGCAAAATAAATACGATATTCTTTGATATGAATTTTAAAATGTGATTTCGTTTTGATGTGATCTTCGAATATGATTTTGTTCAAATATATGTATATACCTATTTGTGTATCTATAATTATGAATACAATTTACCACGTAAGATGTTTTGAAAGAAAATAAGAAATTTGCTTTGTACGAGATGCGTTTTGTAAAATGCATTACTACTGCGTTTTGTAAGTGAATATAATTGATGTGGAGAGAATATTACTGATGAAGACATGTTGGAAAAAATATATTCAACTTTTCATGTCTCGAATGTGCTATTGCAGCAGCAATATCGAGTGCGTAGGTTTACAAAATATTCTTAGCTATTTTTTTTTTTTTTTTTTTGTGGTTGAACAAAACAATGAGCTTTGATGAAAAACCATCAATCTCATCCTACTGGCTCAACACTATTTCCTGAAGTGAATGGTGATATTTTCTCAAGGTTGTGGACGAGACCGTGGTGGTAAAAAGGGTCGCAGTAGAAAAATTTATTGGACCCTTGATAATCATCATTCAAGTTTTGAAAGTAAAGGTGATAAATAGAAAAAGGCATTAGTGACATAACTAATTCCTAAAGAATTAGACTTTGAAAATTTATATTTTCTTTGTCTTGATCTCTTTATATATATATATATATATATATATATATATATATATATATATATATATATATATATATATATATATATATATATATATATATATATATATATATATATATACATGCAGTACTAATCAATTACCAAAACTTGTATTTCTACCAAAGGGAATTTGGCTGATCATACAAATCGAAATAGTATTTGAAATAGCGAAGGACCATAGAATCATTCTCCATAGAGTTTCATCTTATATGACAACTGGTTGAAAGAATTAATCAATGGAGCTTTAGCACAAAATTCTTAGAGCAAAAACAGTGAATATGGGGGGTTTATGCCAGGTCTCTCTGATGATAATTAAAGTAACTTGAGGTTGAGCAATTAGCTAGAAAGTTATCTCTCAGGATAAAAGTATCTGAAAGTAACGTAATTCCGTCAAAGAAGAAATAGAAAGGTGACTGAGGTAAGTGAAAATTGTAAAAAATGATAATTCATTTCATGCTGAGAGCTAAGCATTAGTCTTGAGTTTTATATGCTACTAGTCTACTACTATACTGCCCAGCTGTTTTTTTAAAAAAAATACCCAATAGGAATTAGTAGTCTGCCCGCCTCTTGTCCCTTATTAGTGCAAGGTTGAATATTCAAAAAGAATAATCATTTTACATTCAAATAAAGTTCATACATGCATATTATATAATATGAAATCAAAATTAGTATAAAATTAATTTAGTTTTATATATTTTTATAATTTTTTATTCGATTTATATTTATTTAAATCGATAGTTGTGTTCCATACTCTATTTTTGTAAATCGTGCATGTCAAATTTCGAATAAATTAAAAATATCTAACAATTTGTTTGATGTAAAAAAAAATCAAACTATTAAATATATATAAAAAAACAGTATTCTTGATAGACATGATATAGATATCGGATGTATTCAAAACTTTACGTGCGTGACAAGTGCGATTATATTCTTAAATCCAGCTTGTAAAATTAATTAATTTATACTAGTATAAATTTATCTCTCCTCATATATATATATATATATATATATATATACATTTATTTATATTAATATTTGTTCAATATATTTATATATTAACTTTTTTTTTGCATCCGGATGATAAATTAAAAAATATATATATTTAAATCTTATATAAAACCATTGGAATAAAAACTACGTTTCTTTTTTAAATTCTAAAAAAAGTCAAAGTTGTATTTTTTTTTTGAGAAAAGGTAAACATTTAACTTAGGAGTAGAGTTATCCATGGCCTCTATGAGACTATGATTATGAGTAAGAATTTTTAAATTTTGAGTCCTACTGTAAAAATATATATTTTTTGTTTGAGAATAAATTATTAATATAAAAAATATTTTTATTATTTAAATTTAACAAATTTAAATAAATTTTATTAGACAAATTGGGTCCGACTATGAACAAGTATGCAGTTGTAGAGTGGCTGGTAGGCAATACGGATCCTCAAAAACTGGGTTCCAAAGCTGATAAAGAAATAAAGAAAGTAGAGTTTGGCAGTTTGGCTAGCTTGTTTTCTTATCGGATAATAGGTAATTTGAATCTTTATCTTATAAAGTTTTCCAGATGACGTTGAAGCCATTTTTTTTCTCTCGAAGCCTGCTGTTGGAATTATTATCATCTTTTTTGTGTTTTTGGTCAAAGTTGTTGAATCTAAGAATTTGGTGGCAATTTTTCTTTTGAGTTGAAGCATATTGTTGAAGTTATTATGGTGTCCAAGGAATTCGGAGTTTTGTTGAAATTGTAAATAATAACTATTATTTGTTATTATGGTGTCTAAAAAATTTAGAGTTTTGTTGAAATTGTAAATAATATTGAGTGTTGGAAAGCTACATAAATAAATAATCCTAAAATAAATATATTTGAATATTTGTTTAACAAAAGATTAATTATTAAAACTGATTCTTTATAAAAAAAAAAAATTTGAAATTTAAAGTTTAAAATGCAAGATCATTTATAATAAGATATTTAGTTGCAGAAATCATTTTATTATTTTATAATTTTCATTTAATATTTTGGTCTTCTGTTAAGAGAGATGAGAATACTGTAACATGTTTTTTAGCTATACATGATCTCTATCTTTGAGTGATGAAGTTATGTAGTAATAGGATAGTTCACTATTTTTAATATATTATCTTGAATTGGATATTATTTAAATTATTTAATGAAATATTTTTATTAAAAAAAACATTAATTACTTTGGGCATTTTTAATAAAGTAAGGATAAGAATGGAATCCCAGCTCTTCTCTTTGAGTGCAAGGTTGCAAATTCCAAAAAGAAAGGAAAATGATTGTAGTGCTGGCGTTTTCTTCAAGTGGAATATGATTGAATATTGAAAATTAAAAACATTTAATTATTTTAGTACAAAGTTGGCAGCCATTGAGATCTGAGCAATCATCCTATGGCCTTTGTTTAAGTCTTCCATTGAGTTAAAAGAATCCGTATATGTTTGTCTAGACTCAGTCAATTATTGCTAGCAACCAAATAGAGCTTATAATTTCATCAATGGAAATTTTTGGTAAACAAAACAACCAAATTTCTGAAGAAGTGATGAGCTGAGGCTATAACCAACATTTGGGCAAATAGCTTTATGAAGATTGACTACTGTAAGTCAGTCTCAACTCTCTCTCTCTTTTTATTTTACTTTATTTTTGTTTCTCCCTTTGATATTAAGATTTTACTCATCAATTTAGTGTTGTGTATTTCTTATGTTTTTAGTGAACTGAAAAAAAAGAGTCATCTTATATCTGCTTTAACCTTCTTCTTTTTTTTTAAAATGGAAATTGATTATTGTTTTCTATTTCTACGTTTAGAGGAATTGGAGGAAAAGGTTTATTTATTTTACCCATCCTTGTATCTGCTTTTAAGATTTGAGCAAAATGCATATTCATTTTAAAACAAATATGGATGTCGCATTGCATTCTTTTACCCCATCCTTTCTTTTCAAAGCACATCAGAACTATAATTTTTTTTGTTCTCATTTTGAATATATCCAATGTTTGAAACATGAATTTGAAAAAAATGAACTTAGGACTTGTTTGTTATATTCTTAAATACAGGTAGACGTGTTTTAGGGATCGAGACCAAACAATCTCAATTAACTCGGTAAAAACCTAAGTCTAAAACCAAGCTTAACTTGACCATTCATTTATATTAGTTTAATATTAAAATATGAAATATGAAATATATATTTTATATTAATATTTTAATATATAAAAATATAAAAATATTTTTTAATTAAATTTAAATCAATAATAATAATATTTTCAAACCAAGTACTGGCGTTGAAATTCTTAGACTCCATTTGGATAGACGGTGAGATTGATTTCGATGAGATTAAAAATAACGATGAAGATGAAATTATTTACTATAGCAATGAGATTAGGTACTGTAGGTCTGAGATTAAAATCAGCGGTGGGATATGTGTTTGGATGCAAACGTAGCAGTGACAGTAAGATAATTATAATGAGAAGAGAAAATGACTATTAAGGACATTAGATTAAAATGTGTATATAATAAAATTTTGTAACATATTTGAGAAGTTAATAAATAATTAAAAATTACTAAAATTAAAATAAATAATATATATTTACATATTTTAAAATAAAAAAAATTATTAATTAAATATATAAATTGTTTATTTAAAATAATAATTATTAAGTTATTTAAATAACTTTAAAAAATAAAAAATTATACAAAATTAAAACTACAAGTGACAAGGATATTTTCATCTCTCCACTATAGAATTGAGGATAAAAAAATAATAATAAATAAATAAAACATGGACAATTTTGTAAAGAAACACCTCCAGAGTCAAGTGAAGAAAAACACTTCCAGTGCTGAGGAAAGCTTCCACCGCACTAGTGGACTGTTACCCAAACAGCTCATCAGTGTAGGGTAGATCTGCTCACGGTCGGGTAATCAATTCAGTAGCTCGATTTGTATTAGATCGAGCTTGGGTAGGGATTTTAGTGATCCGAGCCAGTCCGGCCGGACTCGGATCATTGTTCATCCAATTAAAAAATAATATTTTTTAAATTTAATTTTAAAAATATATAAAAAAATAAAATATATAAAAAAATATTTTTTTTAATATAATGAACTGTGAATATGGACCGACAGACCAGCCCGACCTAGAACCGGGCCTAAGCATAAAACAAAAAAAAAATTAAATCACGATTCGACCCGATTTATGAGCACTTCTAATGTGAAAGGAGGTCTCGACTGCCCCGCATTGGGGGTTCAATCGGTTTCAAATGGAACCTTATTCAAATCAAATTGGGCTTAAGGGCCTAACGAAAAATAGATGATTTTAAATTCTCTAAACTATTAAGGTATTTCAAAGCTACACTAAATAGAGATTTAATATATGTATGAATTTGAGAACAATAAAAAAGTCAAGTTTAATTTTATGAATTTTATCGCAATAAAAAATTACTAGGTAGCATTTGAAAACTTGAATTTCAAAAAATAAATTTGGATTTAAAAAATAGTATAAATTTTGTAATAAAAAATATGTAAATATAATATTGATGATTATTTTTCAAATCTATGAATTTATTGGATGCATATTTAGTGGTAAATTTAAAATATCTATATCTATTTGTGAATTTGAAATTCATGATTTTTTTCCTTTTAAATATATAATCATATTAAATCTTAACTAATTTATACATAATATATGCATTATATTCTCGCAATTTATTTAATAAATTTTTAAATTTATGTTTTTAAACATAGCACTAACATATTTTATCAAATGTCAGAAAATAAGACCTTCAATTATCTGATATCAAATTAGACTTTTGTTGGGTTTTGGTAAAATCTTTCAAGCCTGGGCTTTGTTCAGCTCAATTTAAAATATTGTTTTTTTTTTCAACCTAATATTATTAAAGCCCCAAAACATCAGTAACCGGTGCAAAAAAAAACCACAGACACAGAAAAATAAACCACAGACATATATACTTTCTTGGTTTTTCTTCCACCTCTCTTAGTTTTTTTCCTTTTTAAGATTTTATGGAGTAAGGTTTCTTCAATATCATCTAGAAATCTAACGTTTCGAACAAAGCATTCGAGTTGCAGATCCTCTGATGATCATAAGGCATCGCAGACAGATGACCAAAATCTGAAGTGATCGAATCCTTATTAACATCCTTCCTATTTCCAGAACCAATATATAACAAAGCACATCTTCTACCAATATGTTTTCTAACCCTATGTTGCAAAGCCAAGCACCCCTTTGACCACTCTCAATATCCTTAAGCCCAACAGAAGCCTGTAAATCTCTATTTACTTCCTCTGACAACTGAACTCCATTAACTCGCTTTCGCTTAACCCTCTTAACAATTTCCATGTTACTCTCTCTCTCATTCCTAACCTCGAGATTTTCCTCTGCATTAATAACATCAGGCACGTTTTCATGGTTTTTATTAAAAAAGTCCGTGCAAACCTCCTCAGAAACAACCACCATCTCCTCACACGCATCCCCGTCAACATCTTTACTATCGCAATCAAATATTCAAATCCTTTGGGAAGTGCCATAACACCTACTGCTTAATCTTCTTCCTCCGCTAGTTTACAGGCATTGCTGGAATTAATCTGATAATGTTGTTCCATTGTCTTATCAAAGGCATTTTGAGAATTCAAGCAACAATGTGAAAAGTTATCAACAGATCCAACCTCCACGACTTTAACAGGGAAAATCACTCCAAATTAATGATTTAATCAATTGTATGAAATTGATCAGTCCTAATGGACATAACTCCCTTGCAGAAATCACTTCGCATCATAGAATCATCATTGTAAGGCATTCCAAAACAAGCAACTCACGTAATTCTGGATGTAGACACTATCTCCTCCGACCAAGGTTCGATCTCAAGGAACCATTTCTTTAGCCATGCCCAATTATCTTTTTTATTTGAATCCATCGTATTTATATCTTCAAACTCAATCAAGAACTGTTGACTCAATAACCAAACACACAACCAAAATTACAAAACACCCATCTCCCTTGAACCGATACAACAATAAGAGTGCGTTTGAGAACTTAGATTTCAAAATATAGATTTAGATTTCAAAAATAGTATAAATTGTATAATAAAACATATGTAAATGTAACATTCATGATTATTTTTCAAATTCATGAATTTGTTATATGACTATTTAGTGAAGAATTTGAAATACCTATAGTTATTTGTGAATTTGAAATTCATGTTTTTATACCTTTCAAATATATAATCATATTGAATCTTTACTCATTTATACTTAATGTATACATTTCATTCTTACAATTTATATAACAAATGAAATCCAAATTTTCAAATTCATATTTCCAAATATAGCATAAAAAAGTTCACTTGTTGGATTTATAGAAAAGATAAAGAAAGAACATGTGTAGAGTTTTACAAGGTCCGTTAGCTATATGGAGGGGATCCAACTTTACATTATGTTTGGTAGGAGTGAAGAAAAACGGAAGAAGAGAAAAAAGGTGAGGAAAAAAAAAAAAAAGAGGAAGAAAATTTATGTTTCCTTATTTATATTTGACATGGACGATGAAAAATATAGGGAAAGAAAGATGTAAATAAAATTGTTAGTTTAAGTGGAATTAGTGTTTTCCTTTCACATTTGAAAGGACTGAATTCGGAGGAAAGAAAAGGTGCAAATCCACTCATTTTATTTCATTCTTCCTATTTCCTTCCTACCAAAAAAAGAAAAAAAGAATGGAGAGAAAGTAGTTTTTTCTTCCATCATCTTTCTTCCCTTCTCCTTTCTCTTCTACCAAACAAGGCCTTATTGACAAATTAGAGGTCAAATTGTGGCTGACATGGTGAAGCATGTCTAGGGATACTTGAAGAAGTGGAAGAAACGAGAATGTTTTAAACTAATAGTTAGGATACACCGACTCCTTTTTAACTTTATAGGCTGGTCATACTCATTAGATTAAAAGCAATTTTCCTCCTATACACCTGAATATTTGTACCATTGGAATTGGTTTCGAATCTCATTTTTTTGAAATAAAAAAAGGAAAATTTGTTTAAGAAATTAATGCTAAGACATTGCATTTCTCACAAAAATTATTTGAAAGAATAAGCTGCATTAATAATACTTTAGTATTACTAAAGTAGTTAGGGTGCATCTGATGCATATGATAATGGGTAAATATTTTATGCATGCATGCATCACCAACATATTATGTAGTAAGCATGTAAGGCAACAAGACCTGTTAGACTTAAACATTTCTAGAGTTTTTGGTAGAAAAAAAAGCTCTACATTAATATTCATCTGTTAAATGAATTAATGCAAACTTCATGTATTAAGAATAAGAGAATTTGGAGAATTAAACTGCCCTACAATTTTGAAAATGGTGAAGGAACTTTCTTTATGCTATAATCTCTGGCTAAAGGCTGGCATCATGGCATGATAAATATCTTGGGAAATACTATATGTTGAACTCCTTAATCAATCAACATTAGAAGTGATGTGTGATTGTTTTGCTTTAGTTCATTTTTCAAAGTAATTTCTTGTACTCAGAAAACCGTTACAGTTGAAAATTATATATATAATTTATCCAAATTAACAATAAAAAGAACGAATGTATATAGCATTGAACAAGAGCAACCAGAATCAGAAATAAAATGATCATTACCCAAATTAAAGTGGAAGCAAATTGAGTTATTCAGATGAAATAAAAAGTGCAAACAGATTGTCTTTCAATACCAAAAATACAACAATTCAGTTCTTGATAGATAGATAAGATTCATGCAGGATAAATAGAGAAAGTGAGAAACCCTAAGAAATGGAAGCTGCTTGGTCTTCTCTTCTGTTTATTCAACTGAAGCTGCTTGATAAATAAGATCCCTAGCAAATTAAATTCCATCAGACAAAATTTCAATAACAAACTGATTGTAAAACTGATAAAGTTTAGGGCAAAACCTGCCAGATATATCAAATAGTCAAAAGCCTTTGTCTTCATCATCCCAGATTTTAAGCTTATCAAGAATGTAAGCGTCGATCTCGGAGTTCAACTCTTTCAGCTGCAGATTCCTTGCCCTAATTTCAGCAAATATTAGAGGGAACTCTTCCAGCCCTAGCTTGGTAATCTGGGTGGCCACTATATTCTTCCTTTTCTTATCCTTTTTCTTCTTATCATATCCTTGCTTTGGTTTGCCAACCTAAATAGCAATGAAAAAAATAAATAAATAAAGCAAAGAACAAAAAAAAAAAAAAAAAGTATGTATTTGAGGGCAAGGTTGAGATGCTTCTGATTCAAGAAACTATGATGGAAAAATAGAGGAGGAAATGATTTTGAACCTCTAGGAAACTGTAATTTTGGTTGGGTGTTTTCAGCTTCACAAGGTAGGCTGGTGGAAGAAAACGTCAATCATATGTTCTTTGATTGGTATTGGCCTTCCAAATTCTGGTATTGTTGTATGATATGGTGGAGTATATCTTTGGTGCTATCCTGTATCTTTATCTAAATTTATCTTGTTTTGTTTTAATTCCCCTGTTATTGGGAGTGTAAGATATTGGTGGGGATGAACCAAGCTGAATACAGTGTGGCTAATGTCAGTAAAGTGTTGAATATGGCTCAAAGATTAACCAAGGAAGCTTCCATCAAAGCCACCAACCAAGCTCAATAATGGAGGCTACCACCAACCATAGTTGGTGGATGGTAGACCAAGATAGTTGGTGGATGGTGGCTACTTTGTTTGCCACTAGCTATGTGTTCCCACCATGATAATTGGTGGATGGTGGCTACTTTGTTTGCCACTAGCTATGTGTTCACACCATGGATGGTGCCTATAAAAGGCCATGTAGAGTGAGAGAGAAAAATGTGTGAGTTAAGAGTTTAAGAGTTGAAGCAAATACTCTGAGCTTATTAGAGTTTTTCTGGTATTGTTGAGTTGTGAGTTCAGTGCTAGCATAGCACCTTGAATTCTGTATATGTTTGTACTCCATCTCCATTAATACAAAGCTTCAAGCTCCTCCTCCCGTGGATGTAAGCACACTTGCTGAACCACGTAAAATATCGGTGTTTTTTCATTGTGTTTAAATCGGTTTTAGTAATCTCGATTTAGTTCCGCACAACAAATTGGTATCAGAGCCAAATTTTACGTAAAACCGAGTTTGTTCGATTCTGTCCGTTTTTCAAAAGTGCTCCAATTTGTGTTTTGAAAATACCAGGTTGAAGAGGTCGTCGAGAGGAGTGCAGCAGAATCAACCGGAGCGCCAGAAGCCGCCGCACGCGCCCACACGCGCCGCCAGAAGAAGCGCCCACGCGCCTCACGCGTCCACGCGCCGCACGCGCCGCTGGAGGTTGCAGACGCATGAAGACCACGCGCACCACGCGCCGCACGCGCCATCCAGAGGTTGAAGACGCGTGACCTCACGCGCCCCACGCGCCGATCACCAAACAGCCTCCACGCGCCCCACGCGCCGCCGTACGCGCCCCACGCGCCGCCGCAGCTCCGACCAACTTTTTCGGGCTATTTTTTGAGCCGTTTCCGAACACTATTCCGAGACTTTTCCGAGCCGGTTGAGCTAAACCGAGTCTATTTCGAGCCACTTGCAGAATATTCACCGTGTGTCCAAAATTTACACAGTTGGACCCGTTCCTGGCTATTTCGACTATTCCGGACTCAACCGCGGCATCCGTTTTTCCATACAGGTAACGGAAAAACTCTGAGTTGGTAATTTTTGTTTTATTACCATGGCAGAATCATTAGAGACACATGAAACAACCAGCAGCGCACCATCAAGTTCTTACAACAGAAAGAACTCGATGACCACTGCAAAGTTCGAGGTGGAGAAATTTGATGGCACCAACAACTTTGGCATGTGGCAGTGCGAAGTTCAGGATCTGTTATTCCGAGAGGGGTCATATATCGCTCTGGAAGACAGGCCCAGAGATATTTCGGAAGATGACTGGAAGTTTGTCAACCGTCAGGCTTGTGGCACAATCCGGTTATGCCTAGCCAAGGACCAGAAGTACTTTGTCATGAGAGAGAATAATGCAAAAACTCTCTGGAAACTACTCGAGGACAAGTACATGACAAAATGCATGGAGAACAGACTCTATCTGAAGAAAAAGCTGTTCCGCTTCCAGTATATGCAAGGTATCACCATGCAGGAGCATCTAGTAAGTTTTAACAAAATCCTCGCTGATCTTGAAAATCTAGATGCAAATATCTCTGATGAAGATAAGGCTCTTACTCTGTTAAATTCCTTGCCTGATAGCTATGATCATTTAACCACTACACTGTTATATGGTAAAAATGAGATAGAATATGCTAATGTTAGTAATGCTCTGGTGAATAATGAGTATCGAAAAAAGGATCAGCATGATCACCAGAATACTGCACCAGAAGCTTTAACTGTGTACAGAGGCAGGACGGACAACCGAGGAGCCAGAGAAAACAAGCGAGGTAAATCCCGTTCAAAGAGGGGATCATCAAAAACACGACTCTCAAGGGACGAGTGTGCCTATTGCCATGAGAAAGGGCACTGGAGGAAAAACTGTCCTAACATGAAGAAGTCGACTGTGAATGTAGCTCAAGAATCTGAGGGAGAAGAAGACTCTGCATTTACGATTTCCACAACAACACACTCTTCAAATCGATGGATACTGGATTCCGGATGTTCCTACCACATGTGTCCGAACCGAGAGTGGTTCTCAAACTTCAAGGAGTTTGATGGAGGGATTGTCCTTATGGGCAATGACAATACTTGTCACACTAGAGGCATCGGAACGATCCGACTAAAAATGCATGACGGTACAATCAGACAACTTACAGATGTAAGGTATGTCCCTGATCTCAAGAAGAACCTCATATCACTGGGGTCTTAGACTCAAATGGTTACAAGATGACCATTCAGAATGGAGTCCTGAAGGTTGTACGTGGAGCATTCTTAGCAATGAAGGATTCTATGAAGGGAAATCTGTATCTCCTTGATGGAGAAACTGTGACCGGCAGAGCAGCAGTCTCCCACAACAATGGAGGCGATGAATCTGACACTTCTCGACTTTGGCACATGCGCTTAGGGCATGTTGGAGAGAAGGCCTTGCAAAACCTGATAAAGCAAGGTGTACTGAAGAATGCCAAAACTGGAAAACTTGATTTCTGTGAGCATTGCGTCCTAGGCAAGCAAACAAGAGTCAAGTTTGGCACTGCAATTCATCGTACGAGAGCAACACTGGACTACATTCACACTGATGTCTGGGGGCCTTCCAAAAATGCTTCATTGGGAGGTAAACACTATTTTGTGACCTTTATTGATGATTACTCTAGATATGTCTGGGTTTATACTATGAAGCACAAAGATGAAGTTGTAGATATCTTCGTAAAATGGAAGAAGATGATCGAAACCCAGAGCGGGAGAAAGCTCAAGAGACTAAGATCTGACAACGGTGGAGAATACAAATCAGATCCACTGAAGGAAATCTGTCAGAATGATGGGATAATCCGACACTTCACTGTTCCTGGCACTCCCCAGCAGAATGGAGTTGCAGAAAGGATGAACCGAACTTTGGTTGATAAAGTTCGCTGCATGTTATCCCAGTCTGCCTTGAGCAAAGCATTTTGGGCGGAGGCTTTATTGTACGCCTCCCACATTATCAACAGACTACCCTCCACTGCAATTGATGGGAAAACTCCCATAGAGGTGTGGTCCGGACATTCTGCCACTGATTATGATCGGCTTCGTATTTTCGGATGCCCAGCATATTTTCACGTAAGTGAATCAAAACTGGATCCTAGAGCCAAGAAAGCTGTCTTCTTGGGCTTTAGTGAAGGAGTAAAGGCATTCCGACTGTGGAACCCTGAGTCAAAGAAAGTCATCGTAAGCCGAGATGTTACCTTTGACGAATCTGTAATGCTGAAACTGTCAACTCCAGAGAATGAGAACCATGATTCTCTAAAGCAGGTGGAGTTTGAATCTGACGATGCTGGTCAAAATTCCGATGAATCTGAACCAGAATCTGATGACACCTTAACTGAAGTGGAGGAGTCATCACCGGAAATCTTTCAGCAACCTGAATCTATTGCCACCAGCAGACCGAAAAGACATATTCGAAAACCTGCTCGGTACACAGACATGGTGGCATTCGCCCTTCCAGTAATTGATGATGATGTCCCGATCAATTACAAAGAAGCTGTAAACAGCCCAGAGCATGCCCAGTGGAAGGAGGCGATGGATGAAGAGATGACATCACTTCATCAGAATCAGACTTGGAAGTTGGTTCCACTTCCAACACTCAAAAGAACAATTGGGTGCAAATGGGTCTTTGCCAAAAAGGAGGGTGCTACCGGCAAAGACAGCATCAGATACAAAGCCAGATTGGTAGCCAAAGGTTACGCTCAAAAGGAAGGAATAGACTACAATGAGGTATTTTCACCTGTTGTTAAGCATGCATCTATTCGGATATTATTGGCTTTAGTAGCACAGTATGACCTAGAGTTAGTTCAACTTGATGTAAAAACTGCATTCCTCCATGGTTCCTTAGAGGAGGAAATTTATATGACTCAACCAGATGGTTTTAGAGTCCCCGGTCGTGAAGATTGGGCATGTAAGTTGAATAGGTCTCTATACGGTCTGAAGCAGTCACCGCGACAGTGGTACAAGCGGTTTGACACCTTTATGTTGGATCAGAAGTACACACGCAGTCAATTTGATCACTGTGTTTATTTCCGGAAACTCCAAAATGAATCATTTATCTACTTGCTTTTATATGTTGATGATATGTTAATCGCATCTATAAGCAAGGTGGAGATCGACAGGCTGAAGGCTCAACTGAGCTCAGAGTTCGAGATGAAGGATCTTGGAGAAGCTAAGAAAATTCTTGGGATGGAAATCAGCAGAGATAGAAAAAATGGTGTGATCAGATTGACCCAGGCTCAGTATCTGAGCAAAGTACTTCAGAGATTTGGCATTAATGATAAGACCAAATCTGTAAGTACTCCTTTAGCGGCACATTTCAAACTCAGTGCATTGATGTCACCAAGTACAGATGGTGAGAAGAGACAGATGGATCATGTTCCATATGCCAATGCAGTAGGTGCCCTAATGTATGCAATGGTGTGTACGAGACCTGATATTTCACATGCTGTCAGTATGGTAAGCCGGTACATGCATAATCCTGGTAAAGGCCATTGGAAAGCTGTGAAATGGATTCTACGGTACATTCATGGTACTGTGAAAACAGGCTTAAAATTCGAGAGAAGTAAAACTATTGGCAAGCATCTTGTCGGATATGTGGATTCAGACTATGCTGGAGATCTTGATAAGCGTCGTTCAACTACTGGTTATGTGTTCACCATAACAGGAGGACCAGTAAGTTGGAGATCAACTTTACAGTCAACGGTAGCTCTGTCTACAACAGAAGCAGAGTACATGGCTGTAACGGAAGCTTTCAAGGAAGCAATTTGGCTTCAAGGATTGATTGATGATTTCGGGATAGCACAGGAAAAGGTAGATGTTTTCTGCGATAGCCAGAGTGCCATATGCCTAGCTAAGAACCAAGTTCATCACAGTCGGACCAAGCATATTGATGTTCGCTACCACTTTATCCGAGAAATAGTAGATGAAGGAAACATTCTACTACAGAAGATCGGGACTGCAGATATGCTAACAAAAATAGTTTCTGGGATCAAGTTTCAACATTGTTTGGACTTGATCAATATCTCTCGAGTTTAAAGCACCTGAAGGAGGAAGGAGGAAGCTCTGATCAGTGAATTCTCTCTGTGGATTCTCGCCAAGGTGGAGATTGTTGAATATGGCTCAAAGATTAACCAAGGAAGCTTCCATCAAAGCCACCAACCAAGGTCAATAATGGAGGCTACCACCAACCATAGTTGGTGGATGGTAGACCAAGATAGTTGGTGGATGGTGGCTACTTTGTTTGCCACTAGCTATGTGTTCCCACCATGATAATTGGTGGATGGTGGCTACTTTGTTTGCCACTAGCTATGTGTTCACACCATGGATGGTGCCTATAAAAGGCCATGTAGAGTGAGAGAGAAAAATGTGTGAGTTAAGAGTTTAAGAGTTGAAGCAAATACTCTGAGCTTATTAGAGTTTTTCTGGTATTGTTGAGTTGTGAGTTCAGTGCTAGCATAGCACCTTGAATTCTGTATATGTTTGTACTCCATCTCCATTAATACAAAGCTTCAAGCTCCTCCTCCCGTGGATGTAAGCACACTTGCTGAACCACGTAAAATATCGGTGTTTTTTCATTGTGTTTAAATCGGTTTTAGTAATCTCGATTTAGTTCCGCACAACATAAAGTCATCAGAAAACCTTCTGTATGGTGTGCACCAGGGCTCGATGTTTAACGTCGAGGGACCAGCACGAGGAAACCTGGCCCGGCTGACTGTGGTGGGATCTTGAGAGATGAAGAAGGGAAGATTTTAGCCATTTTTTCGTCCTTTAGGAAGGTGTGATCCAAATGTCGTTGAGCTGATGGCAATTAAATTCGCTATTGAGATCTTTATAATGACAGGCAGGAATATCCAAACAAAACTGGAGATTGAATCAGACTATTGTGTGGTTATCTCTTGGTGGAGTCGAAAGGATGAAAGATGTGGAATTTATGAAAGACTTTGAATACGATTTATCTTTCGTTGGAAAAGTGCAAGAATGTAAAGCTGGTGAAAAGTTTTTGCGAAGCCAACGGCAATGGCCGCCGACTCACTTGCGAAAGCATTGGTGGATCGAGAAGAGAACCTTATAGCTTGGTGGTAAGATTTTGGTTTTTTCCGTTATCTGTTATGTGTAATCTAGGGAGAATGTTGCATGTAGCAATCGGGTTTTGGTGTCTTTATGGGAGGGATTCTGTATGGTGAATTTTCATTCATGTAGGGATTCTGTATGCCTGTGACTTAGGATGGTGCTGTTAGCGAGGCGAGTGGTTTGATGTTGGGGGTATTATTCTGCTTGTCTTACTTCAATAAAATTTGGAATTAGCAAAAAAAAAAGATAAAAAAACAAAAAGCCAAGATTTTTCCAACTTATTGAAACTACCTCAAACTTGGGTTTCCTTGACCTTCGATGTTTCTTTTGGGAAGCTTCGGCTCTAGCTTCCTTTCTTGCACCCATAAAATTGTTCATTTTCTTCTCCATCTCTGCAAGATTTCATGATGAAAAATTAGTACTACCTTGTTTATCACGTCGATGACATTTTTTCGGATTATAAAAGAAAGAAACTAGAATAGCAGAAAATTAAAAGAAATAAAACAAGAGAGAAACTGGCAGCAATCCAATAAACTCATACAGATAACTGTGAAATTCAATAGTTTATAAATCTAACCTTCAAAAATTTTCTTCTGATTAGCGACGCTAGCTGCGGTCAGGACTCAGGAATGAGGAGCAGATGAACGATAGAGAGTTGGAAAGTTCGGACAACTTGTTCGCTACGAAACATTTATTTATAATGATTTTTTCTTTTTTCTTTTTCTTCTTTTTCGTTTGACCAAGAAAAATGAAAGCATCTTTTTAAGAAAGATAAGCTGTGACTAAGAAGAAAAGTAAACAAAATCGACGGGATGATACAAATCCAGGTGAAAGCCAAGTAACTGTGGAATATGAAGTTACATCTTACGTACTTGAATTTTAAGATTTATTTTAATATAAAATTATAATTATAAAGAGAAATATCAGTGTAAAATTATTTAAAGTTTACATTTTGTTATATAATTTATATTTTGTTAATCCAATAATAATATGTTAAATTTCATGTTTTATTAACGTAATCATGGACATATATTAAATAATTTTAAATATTTAATTATTTATTTGATAATGATAAAATTTTAATTATTAAATATATATTTTTAATAATTATTATTTTATATTGAGATAATATAAATATTAAATTAATTTAAAATTTTACGTATATAATAAATAAATAAAAAAAATTGCTAAACTCAATGATTAATTTGTTAAAATATTAATTATAATTAAATTATAAAACCTGAAAATTTTAATTAGTGGGCTCGACTTTGGGCAACATAACAATTCTTCAAGGTATCGCGCGATCAACTCGTCCATTATAAACTAACCTTCTAGACCACCGAATATATATCCTACAATCTACATGTCATTACACAAAATGGAGGATAAATATGTAATTTCAATACCATTAAGAAAAGTTATTTTGGTTCATTTTTAAACATCTGATTGCTTTTAATTTTACTCGTTAATAAAAAATTATTTTGTAATTTATTAACGATGTATAATATTTATATATTATCTTAGATTTTTTTTTTATTCTCTTAACAACCAAACGCCACCTGTCCACCTTATGTCATTTATTTTAGTTGTGACACTCTAATCTCCACAGAAACAGTAATCGTCTTTGTATTGTGATTAAGCATAAGTAAACTCTCCATCCCCATTAATTTCCTTCACCGAAATCCTTCCAAACCCGCTTTCTTTAAGAAATTCTAGGTTTAGACTTGAAATAGTTGAGATTATGGGGATTGATTCGACTTATTGATTGAGAAAAAGAGTTAATAGTATCAATAATCCTCAAATTTTAGGGTATATTTTATATTAGTCTCGAAACTTCAAAACGTATCAATCAGATCTTTTAACTTATAGTTTTGTATTCATGTGATGTTTTCGTTAGCAAAACCGTTAGAATAAACGTTAAATGACATATGGCATGTGACGTGTAAATTACAAAAATATCATCTGCTGATGTGGTCCTTCTTAATAGCACCAATAGTCCCAAACTTTAGAGTATATTTTATATTGGTCCTCAAACTTCAAAACGTATCAATTAGATCTTTTATTTTTTATTTTTATATTTTATACTTTCCTTTCTCTTTTTATAAATAAATACAAAAAATAAAAAATAATTTATATTAATTTAAATTAATTTTTTTTTAAAATATAATTAATTTATTAACATATAAAATATTTAGTTAAATTAATTTTATAAAAACGTAAAAATAAAATGTTTTATATTTTATTTCTTTTTTATTATATTTTTCTTTTTTCTCCTCTTTATAAATAAAAAAATAATTATATTATAATTTAAAAAATTTTTATAAAAAATAATAGTTTATGAAAAAATATAAAATATTTATTTGCATCAATATTAAAAAAATATTTTAAGTTTTTTTACTTTTTTCTCTTTTTTTTTCTTTTCCTTTTTCTTCTTTATAAATATATAAAAATAAAAATATAATAATTTAAATTAAATTAAATTTCCAAAAATAAAATCATTTATAAAAATATACTATATTTATTTACGTTAATTTTATAATAATAAATAAATTTTATTTCCTTTTTCTTATTTCTTATTTCTTTTTCTAAATAAATTATTTTTTAAAAATTAAATAATTTATAAATATAAAATATTTATATACATTCATTTAATTAAAATATTATATTTTTTACGTCGACTCCAATACTGAAGTTGAGGCGTCAACTACCTTGATCGAATCTAGCACGAAGGATCAAATTTGGCCTCTTACAATGCCTATCGAGCATTATGAATGGCAGTTTGATCCTTCACAGGGTCGGACTGGCGGTGGGGATTTTTCCTTTTTCGATCGACGAGAGTTAGTTGAGAGAATAGAAAGAAAAAATTAAAAAAGAAAAGAAAAACAATATAAAATACATTTACAAAAAAATTAATGTAAATAAATATTAATATTTGATAAATTATTTAATCTTTTACAAAATTAATTTATTTATAAAAGGAAAGAAAAAGGAAAATAACTTTTTTAATTAATTAAAATAAATATATTATTTTTTATAAATTATTTAATTATTACAAAATAATTAATTTTTATTTGATTATTTATAACAGTAAATATAAAATAAAATAAAAATTATTTTATAAAGTAATGTAAATAAATATTTTTATAATTTTTATAAATTTTTACTTTTTTAAATTTAAATTATATTATAAATTATAAATTTTTTCTTTGTATTTATTTATTAATAAGAAAAAAGGGAAAAAAAAGAAAAAAGTAAAAACAAACTTAAAATAATTTTTATAAAATTAATGTAAATAAATATTTTATATTTTTAATAAATTATTTAATATTTATAAAATTAATTTAATATAATATAATACAAATTATTATTTATATTTTAGTTTATTTATGAAGAATATAAAATGAAAAAAAAAAGAGAGAGAAAAAGGAAAGAAACAAAAAATTAAAAATAGTTTTTATAAAACTAATTTAAATAATTATTTTATACGTTTATAAATTATTTTTATTTTCAAAAAATTAATTTAAATTATAATATAAATTATTTTTAATTTTTTGTATTTATTTATAAAAAAGAGAAAGGAAAATATAAAATATGAAAAAAAAAAGAATAAAGGATCTGATTGATACGTTTTGAAGTTTGAGAACCATTGGTGCTATTAAGAATGACCATATCAGCAGATGATATTTTTGTAATTTACATGTCATATGCCATATGTCATTTAACACTTACTCTAACGGTTACATGTCATATGTAATCTGTCATTTAACACTTACTACGGAAGGACCACATTGATACAAAATTATAAGATCGAAGATCTGATTGATACGTTTTGAAGTTTGAAGATCAATATAAAATATGTCTTAAATTTTTGAAACCACTTATGCTATTAACTCTAAGAAGAATTATCTTGAAGAGTGATTAGGAAAAATAAAAGACAATGACATGTCAATACCAACTAGAAAAAATATAAAAATCATTGATTTACAAGAGTACTTGGAGAGAATAAATAAAAGTAGATAATTTTTTGTAGCTAGAAGTTAAATCGAGTCTTTTGACTTTTTTAATTGGGCCTGAACTGGGTTTCAATGTTATTTGAAGTTAAAATTGAATTTAAATTTGATTTTGGCTTGATTAAATTGAGTTTATTAGGCCTATCCATGTTGTTTTGTTTTAAACCCTTCACGCTATTTCTAGGCCATGTTGGCTTGAGGCACAAAAATAATTTTTCCTGCCACTTGCCCCTGCAGCTAGCAAATTGCCTGCATAGTGCCACACCCTTGCAACCACCGCCCATCCATTTGCCTATCCACCGTCCTAGATCACTAAAAAAACCGAATCCAAACCCAGAGAAACCCCCTTTCTTTGGTCCATCTTTTCGGAAAAAAGAAAGAACCACAAACACAAAAACAGTACAAACTTAACCCACACAACTCACACACACCTTGCAAACAACAACAACAACAACAAACACAAAACAACCCAAACATAACTCAAAACACAAGCAACAAAGGATTTTGGTTTTTCGAGTTTTTTGGGTTTGGCAAGTTTGAGGTCACTTCTAGGTAATTCGAACAGTGAAGAGGAAGGGGATGGTGTAAGGAAGCTCTGGTTGGAATTTTGAGGCGATATAACAGTGGAGAAAGGTGAAAAACGGTGATGAGGCCGCGACCTTTAATTGTAGATCTAGGCTTTTAGAAAAAAGATTTGAAAAAACTAATAAGGGATTCATCATCGGATAGCAATCGTCGGATTCTGGATTTTGCCCAATTTCTGGATTCTGTGTAAAGAGAGAAGAGAGGATTTAGGGGAGGGGAAAAGGTGGAGAGAGAGTGTGAGGGAAAAAGTAAGGAAAAAAAAGGGAGGGTTTTTATATAGTTGCCAAAATGACAACGTTTTTGCTAGAGGGTCCCGCGTGTGAATTTAGGTCCGACCGGATGGTTGTGGAGGGAAGAAAAAAAAATAAAAAAGAAAAGAAAAAAAAGGAAAAGAAAAAAGGAAAAACTCGAGGTGCACTCGAAAATCGGGATCTCATATATCCTCATCTCACATATATTTATTTTATTTATGCTTATTTCAATATACATTTTTTTTAAATAACAATAAATAATATTTTTTCGAGAATCCTGCTTAGAGGTTGGTGGAATTCCCAAATAATTTTTTTTTGAAAAAGAGATCTTTTTCATTTCAAAGAATGTTGTGAGAAATCTTAGGTGATAAAAATCTTTTTTTACATTCCGCTTAGACGTTGGGCAATCTAAAGAAATTTCTAGCGACATACGTTCTCATTTTATTCTTAAAGAAATAAATAAAATGAAGTAACAAAAAAAAAAAAGGAATTCTTTAAAAGAAAAAGACTTCTTCAAAAAAAATAAAATAAATTTAATATGCATGTCATTCCATTTTTAATGGTCGTGCGTAAGCGTGATCAAATTGTTTGCTCTCTGCATAACATAGCATGAAATAAAAATTAATTTTGCAAAGATTTTAGGAAAGAGGATGAGATAATGCCCCAAGTGAAAAATATTCATGTTACTCTTAATAGATGTTGTAGAGTTTCAGATAATCATCTTTTATAAAGAATTTCCTATCTCAGATTTGGTGAATTATCACGAAAATTCTTAGACAAAGAAAGATTATTTTTAAATTCCACCTAGATGTTGGGGAGTTTAGACAAAATTTCCAACGTCAGAAATCTGCGTGTTACTCTCGAATAGAAGATTTTACTTCCAAAAAATAATAAAAATATATTTTTTTAATAAAATGCACTAAGGGAATTATTTTAGATATCAAAATTAAAATCACTTTTCAAGATTAAGGATAACATGTAATTAATGGGTACCATTTATTAATGGGTGTTGTGGGGTGCTAATCATTCTCTTTTCTCTCTCTAATGTGTTACTCTCTCTCTTCTCTTTCCTCTATATATGAAGAATTCTTCTTCTTTCTATTTTGCATCTCCAAAATCTTTCATTCTTTTTAGTTACATTGCAGCTGCATCATATTTTTAAAAGCGTTTGGTGTTTTCCCATGTCATGATTCCAATAGAATGTGATTCATGGGAAAATAACATTACAGCATTTGGTATACATGAAAAAGTGCTATTAAAATCTTGAGAAAGTTGCATTGACACGTTTGGTTCACTAAACACTTTACTAGGAATGAGGTGATAATTTTTGAAATTACCTTTATCAAATAAAATGCAAATTTTAATATTTTCAATGATATTTATTATTAAAAAATATTTGTACTAAATATTTAAAAATTATATTTCAATTGATAATTTAAGTTACTTTTAGGATACAAAAAATGCTTGCTAATAATAAATTTTCGAAGTTACTCTCATGTAGTTGAAAAGTTAAAAGACTAGATGAAAATAAATATTATTTAAATATTTCAATGATATTTATTATTAACAAACATTTGTACTAAATATTCAAAAATAATATTTCAATTGGTAATCTTAAACCAAATAGGAAGAAAGGTAATCTTGTCTTAACATTTTTTTAACTTTTCAACTATATGGGAAAGTTATTTTCCCAACTCTACCCATGAGAAACACATTCCAATACTTGAGTGAAAGTAATTCCCAAAAGAAAGTTACATTTCTAGGAAAGTGAGTATTTTTCAGCATACCAAACATGAGAATTACATTCCCACCAATTAAATTTCCAAGTAAGTGAGTACTTTTCATCATATCAAACGTCCTCTTATAATTTTATTATTATTGTATATTGCTCAATTTAAAAGTAATTTTATCTTCTATTATGATTTTTGAATCCTTAGGGACAAGGGGTTTTTTTGAAATGTTGAGGGTAGTTTGGTCCTATTTGTCTTTTTGTGAGGGCAAGAGTGTTTTTTGGCGGGACAAGGAGGGTATTTGTATGAATGTTGAGGGTATTTAGATCTTAATTTGTCTGTTTGTTAGGGTAGAAGTGTCTTTTTTTGGGACAATGAGGTATTTTCTAAAATATTAAGGACGTTTCGATACTAATCTCTTTGGTTTTAAGGGCAAAAACACCTTTTGCCTTAAATGATTTGAAAAAAATTTGGAAAGGAAGGAGAAGAGGGGAGGGGAAAGGAGGGGAGAAGAGAGAGAAGAAAAAGGGAGAGGAGATGAGACGGGAGGGGAGGGGAGGGGAAATGGTGGAGGAGAGAGGAGGAATTGAAGAACAGAGAAAAAAAGGAAGAGAGAAAAGGAAAAGAGGAGGAGAAGAGTCGTCGGCGAGAGAGAAGCAGATCGACAAGAGGAAAAATAGAAAAAAATAATTGTATTTTTTTATAATATATTATTTTCATAAAAAATAAACAAATATATATTTAGTAAAAAATTACATAAATTTGAATTTTTATGTATTACAATATTATTACAATTTAAAAATAAAAAAATTAATAAATAATTATTATTTCATAAAATATAATTTAAAATTATTTTATTATTATTAATTATTTATAAAATTTGTAAAAAAAATTAAAAATATCCCAGCAAAACAAGGAATTAATTCTAGTTACTTATATTATATTATATTCTAGTTCTAGTTGATTTCTTAAGTTACTTATCTAATCACCTGCCACGTGTCATCATTGTTGGATGAGAAAAAAATGTATCGTAAACAGTAACAACATTGCATTGCAATCCATGAAAAACAAATTTGTAAACCAAAGATTAAAGCTATGAGCCGGAGGCCCAAATAGATAAAAGTTGGCAAAAAAATAAAACAAATAAATGACCAATGGAAATCTCCAACATACAATTTTTGCGTTATTAGTACAACACTCTAATCAAAGCTGCTAATAAACCATTAATGTTTAATTCTCTAGCCATTTCTTTGAACAATGTTTATTGGCTGATACAGACAGAATCGGTTAGATTTCTGTGTTGGTTTATGCTAATATCCGGAAAGAAACACAGCAAAAACAGAAGAACATATGGAACACATAACAGATGATTTCATTCCCACCCAAAATACCAAAACAAAAAAGAAACTCCATGAAACTTCCCAAGCCAATGTAGAAATGAAATTAGAAAAGCTGTAGACTTTGGGCTTGCATTCATTGTTCAGATTTAAAGTTCCCTTTGCCTGCAAATTGTTACAATTAAGTTAGCTGAGTTTTAAGGGCATTTATATCTATCAATTGCTCTGATATTTGATATGCTACTTGTTGGATAATTGACAGCAATCAGGCAAATTTTCTCTCTCAATTTCTTCCTGAATTTCTCTAATTTTTATAATTATAAAAAAGCAAAAAAAAAAACTAAAAAAGATAGAAGAAAATCAGAACCATTGACTTAATCAACCTTTGCTTCATAAAAGTAGTAAATTCTGATGGTTTATTGATCTTCTTGGTTCTTTATGTTTGCAGGGAATAGGAGAAATTTGTTCATGTTCGCATGAAAGGAAAGTGAACCGAAAGTTCCACATGATGGAAATCATTAATTGAAGAAGGGTTGAGGCAGTTGCATCTGGAAAATCCTTACAGAAAAGATTGACAAGATTTTGTTGCTTAATTTAGTTTCGTTTCTGATGAATCTTCCTTTGTTTTTGCAGTATCAAAGCCATTTAATGATAAGAAGAAAAAGGATAAGAAAAAGGTGAATGGGTTAGGAGCAGTGCAAGCAGAGCTGACAGCAGAAATGAACCACATGGAGACCTTCTACTGAATATTACCCAAATCACTGGGCTGCTGAATTTGATTGTTTCCTTCTTCCTGGTAAATCGTATTTACAGTTTAAGGTCTCCAATTCCAGGATTTTGCTCTAAGTTCTAGAGGTTCATTTCTGCTGTCAGTTCTGCTTGGACTGTTCCCAATTGTTTCACTTCTTTCTTTTCCTTTTTCTTCCTATCATTCAATAGTTTTGTCATAGCAAACAGAGCAAAGTGAGATTCATCAGAAAAAGAAAAGAAAGAAAACAAAGCAAAAAAAAAAAAAAAGAAAGAAAAAGATTTGTCAAGAAAATGAAACTGCCTCAGCCTTTAGGGGAACTTTCGGTTTAATTTCCTTGCTTGCAGCCATGAATCATCAAGAATGGCAGAAACAGCAGCAGCATGTGTATATAAGAAAATTGCAGGTTTCGCTACTTCAGACGCTTCAAGTATTTATAGCATCTATCAGTAGCTGTTTATTAATTTTCAAATACACGTTAATTGAACATTAAGCTTTTGGTTGATTAATTAATTAGCGTAGATCAGAAGGACTTCAGCAAGAAAAATAAATTCAGATTCTGAATGATAACTTTTACTTTTACCAAAGAGATAGTTGTTAGAATCCCATTTACCCACTACTTTAAAGAAAAGGAATAAGAACAAAACCTGGGTTGTTGAAACTTGAAAAACTTTTGCAAAATTTCTATTTAGACCAAAAACCATTTTCAATTTTGTGGATCTCTATCTATCAGCTTTTGTATTTGAATCTTAATTTCACTATATGTTTCTGGTAAGTTAGTTCGTTCTTTGTTTATTATTATTTTAGATTCTTGCTCTAACTGTAGCAACAATTTTTAGTCCGGATCGGATTCTAACTGTAGCAATCGCTTTTAACTCGCGTGGGATTCGAATCCGACCTGGGCCATCTGTGGGCCCAAAGCAGAACCCAGTAGGCCACCTAGACCTGCTAGCCCAGTTGCTGAGCAAGCCCTTTCCCCCAACAGGCCTATAGGCCTGCTGTGCAAGCCCAATCCCAAACCAATGCCATTCGGCCCAATTCCAAACCCAACCAACCCCCAAGCAGCCAGGCCTGCCTTGCAGGCCAACCTGTTTCCAACAGGCCAGTCTATATCCGGGCCCAACAGCAGGCCCAACAAGGCTTTTCAGCCTACAACCCTAGCCCCGAGCCACCATTCCCCTCTCCCACACGCCAACTCCTCCCTGCAACCCTAGCCACCTAGACACCCACCAAGCAGCTGCCCCGAGCCACCTTTCCCCAGGCCACACCTTGCACACGCCACCACCAAAACAAATATGACAGCAACCCTAATTCAATCACCTACACACACAATCTAGGAATACCTAAACCTTCAAGCAATCCCCAAAATCCTAGAAAATTGGGATTTTCTCGGATTTTGTTTCCCCAAGCCCCATAAAAGGACACCACGGGAAGAGGGGTCTTTTTTTCTTTCCGGGCTTGGAAAATCAAAAGAAGAAAGATAAAACATCACAAGGCCTAGATCAAGAAAAAAAAAAACAACAAAAAAAAATGAAAAAAAGAAAAAGTTTGGTTTTTGAGAGTGATTCGAATCACTCTCTAAAAGATCGGACGATCTAGGGAAGGGCTAGGGATGAGTTGAAAAAAAGGGCTCCGGTTCAGTGGTGTTTCAGGCCCGATTTAAGGTTTGTTAGTCGAAGGGTTTATCCTAGATCTAGGAACAACGGCTCCGATTCGGGCGAAACGGAGCCTGGAATCAAAGAGGGGGTCAAAGTGAGTCTAGGTTGTGATTTTGGAAGGTCATCGGAGCTCTGGCACGGCCGCGCATGGTGGCCGGCAAGGAGGTCTGTTGCTGTTTCTGGGTTGGCTGAAGAGAGAGGGGGGAGGGTTTCAGATCTTAGAGAGAGAAGGGTTTGAAAAAAAAAAACTGTTTTTAGGTTCATATAAAGGACACCAAACGGCGCCGTTTAGGGGATCAGGATCCGAGTGTCAACCCGTGGGCAACCCATGACCCGCGCACCCGACCTGGCCGAAGAGGAAGGTCCGCGCGTCTACCCTCAACCGACCCGTGACCTGTGCAACCGACCCTATTCCAAGAAAAAAAAAAGATCTGCAACTGACCCGCTTCGACCTACGGGTGGCCCGTGACCAGCGCAGTAGACCCGGCCAAGGACCTGTTCGTCCCAATCTGACTGTTACCCACAACCCACATCAGCTTTGGGCTCTTCTAACCTCTCCTGTTTTGGGCCTAAGCATTACTTGGGTATGGATTTATTTTTTCAAATTTTCATTGCATGGTTGCCCAATTATTTGCATTTCTTTCAAGCCTTTTATTATTATTATTATTATTATATATATATATATACACGTATATATTTCTTGTTTTTTTAAATAAAATAATTCATGATATATATATATATATGGAAATTTTTGTAAAAGAAAAAAAAGAAAAGAAAAAATGGATAAATAATAAAAATAATTATTTAATCAAGCTTCTTAAAAAAAACATGTATATGTATAGACATATTTGGGAAGGTTTAAGTCTAAAAAAAGAATCTTGTATCACTTCTAAAAAAAATCATCTTGGCAATTATGTTAGAGAAGAAAAATAAAAGAAATCAATTAGGTGGATCTTTTTATGAGACCAAATAATAAATAATTTTCTCAAAATTTGGAACAATACACTCAGAAAAAGATGTAAAAAAATATAATAAAAAGTAATAATAACATTTTATCGATTCTCGCCTAGATGTTGGGAGGATCCCGATATTTTCAAAATTGGTCATCTAAGGTTTCGTGCCTTATCAAATTCCGCCTAGACGTTGGGGAAATTGGGAAGGCTCTCACATATGTCGAAAGTTCGTGTTTTATTAAAGAAATAATAATAATAATAATAAATATATGAAATAATAATAATAATCAAAATAATGATTAAAATGAGCAATGAATAAAAAAAAGGATAAAAAGGGATAATAATACAAAAAATAATAAAATATATTTTAAACCAATTCGTTGTGTTGCTTATTTATTCTTGCCTATTTATTCATCTTTGGTTTGCATGTTAGCATTATTTATTCAGTTTGTAATGTATTACGCAATACAAACATTAAATAAAAATTTTCAACAGAAAAAAAGAATTTTTCTCGAATAAAAACAATATGCTTAAACGAGAATTTTAAGTGTAGTGATCTTCTCTAAATTTCGCCTAGATGATGGGGAATTTGGGGAAGATCTCACATCTAGGGTTCTTGTATTGCCTTAAAAAAATATTCCATTTTACAATTGAACTAATTCATCATTGTTGTATATGTCGGATCAAAAATTGGAAGTCGATTTCAAGGACCGAGATTAGAATTTTCAAATGTAGAGATCTTCCCCAAATTCCGCCTAGACGATGGGGAATTTGGGAAAGCTCTCACACTGAAGATTCTTATCCTCACCCGAATAAAGATTTTATTTTTAAATTAAAAAATTTATTGTTTAAATTATTACTCATTATTTTATGTTTGCTCTTTTATTATAGTTGATTATTCCCTTCGTCACATATCAAATCTTTTATTAAAAAAAAATGAGAGTTTTAAGAAAGTCTTACAAAATAAAATAATATTTCGAGTAAAAATAAATATTGATTATCCCGCCAAGACGTTGGAGGATCTTGAATAATTGTTGTTTACGAAGGAACATTATTCGATTTAGGAATATTATGTAAATTCAAAAGCGAAGAAACTCTTCTAAAATTCTGCCTAGACGATGGAGAATTTGGTGAAAGTTTTCGATGCCAAAGATTTTCATTTCATTCCCAAATGAAATAATTTGTTTTCCTACAAACACAAAATTCGCAATAAAGAAAATCATGGGAATTATTTTTAAATATCAAAATTAAAATCGTTAAATTGAGAGTTAAGATAAAACGTGATTAAATGGTACTGTTTTCTAAACGGGCGTCGCAGGGGTGCTAATCCTTTCCCATGCGTAATCGACTCCCGAACCTGACTTTGTTTTTTCTCTCTAGTTTAAAACGCAGACTTTAAAATTGGTTTTAAAATGTTTTAATTAATTTTAAAATATTTTATTAAAACCGGTTTTAATAGGTGACCAATCACACCTAAAGAAAAAGGATTGGTGGCGACTCCATGCGTTTTAAAATCGTCCCGTGGTCAAAAAAATCGTTATGACAGCTTGACGACTCCACTAGGGAATTTGAGAGTCGAGCCATTAATTTAATCATGTGTTATCCAAAGTCTCGATTTTTCAGTCTTAATAGGTATTTAATTATAATTCCCACACTTTTTTAAATAAAAAAGGTTTTTAAATAATAAAATATTTTTAAGTATATTCAATTGCATACATTTATTGTTTTTTGGTTGTCCTTGTATATTATCACCGTTCTCTGTTTATTTAACTTTATAGATTGTTAATACTATTTGTTTAAATAAGGTGTTACATTGTTTAATTTTTCTTTAATAAATTGTCGGGGTATTTTGATCAAAGGTGGTGAAAGGTTCGTTTATTCCTCCTCACATACTACACTTGCATTTGCATATCATGAGCTCTATACCCGGGCTTAGTCCTTTTAAGTGGAAGTAAAGTAGCTACGCCTTCATGATAATCCTCCGTATGGGCTAGCGAAACATTTTCGGAGTATAAAGTACCTAAAGCCTTCGTGATCGATCCTCCGTACGGGCTTAGGAAAATATACTCTAACAAATTATACCTATTTTTATCGGGGTGCCACACTAGCCTTCACCGACGACAGTGAGGAACAATTTGGGGCCTTTAGAACCGAATCTAACCTCATATAGTGAACCTAGGCGAAGCCATGCTGAATTTCCGTTAGTTACCGAAGTTAGGAACACATGGAGAAACATCTCTAACCCTCCACCATATCTTTGTATTTAAAACCTCGCAAATCGGGTGATGATGAACGGATATCGTATCACCAGTAATAAACTTGATATCTTGTCCCAAAGGTGCCGTAATGCCGAAATTCCATTAACATTTTTGGACAATTATTTAGTATACATGGTTATTTGTTTCATACTTGTGAATTCATCTCCTTACTAATTTCTCTTTTTTTTTTCTCTATCATGCATCATATTCACATCATAGCGAGAAGTATTGGTCTCGGGACAATCATTAACAAAAAGGGCTTTTCATTATGGAGTGTCAGATATCTCTATCAGAATCCAGCATATGTCAGAAATATCTAGAAGTTAAGGGTCAAGCTGAAAATTTGCAACGCAAAGAAGGAGACTGTTTGAAAGAGGACATATTTTTGATCTTCTTCAACGAGTTCGTTTGGATTTATGCCAGAATGATTTGTCTGGATTAATGAATATATGGGAGCAATGGGGGGTAGAAGAGAAGAGAGCTTTTTCCCAAAAATAAAGAGATATAGCCCTACTCATTCCGATAGAGGTGAATGAGCAACTCCTTCGAGCTATGGTGCATTTCTGGGACCCGTCATATCGTTGTTTTACCTTCAACAAGGAGGATATGACTCCCACTATTGAAGAATATTCGACCTTGTTGCGCATAGAGTTTCCAACTCGGACAAGATTCATTGGAAGAAACAGGAAACGTCGGGGTATCGACAGAAGCTCTCGAGAATGATGGGGATAGAGCCCGAGGATATTGACAAGTATGTGGTAAAGAAGTGCGAGAGTGATTGCATTCCGTAGGATGTCCTGCGTGCTCGGATTTTGAAGAATCAAGGGAAAGAACAAGCTCTAAATCTGTTCGCCCTGGCCATTTATGGGTTGATAATCTTTCCGAAAATATTGGGGCACATCGAAGCAGCAATAGTGGATTTCTTTGAACAAGTTGATAAAAAAGTTAACCCTTCTAAAACTATTGTAGCAGAAACAATTAGATCATTGAACTTTTTTCGAAGAAAGAGGAATGGTCGTTTCACGGGTTGCATCCAATTTCTTTACATTTGGATTCAGAGTCATTTTTGGCAAAAAGAAGAAGCGCCTCTACGCCCATATCTCGCAACTCTGGTGCCGATCGATGAATTCTACAAAAAGGAATGGCTGAGAGGAGGAATTGAAGATCATTGGATTGCGACGCTCCAGAACCTTGCAAAGAAAGATGTGTCATGGAAAGACCCTTGGATGCCTTATATGTCCATATTGTATAAATACGGAGACAAGTCATGGGTCCTACTCTTAGGGATATGGGGAGCCGTCAGTTATGCATCGCTTCTAGTGCAAAGGCAGTACGGGTCACGGCAGTTCGTCCCAATGACTCACGAGCTTGGTCAATTAGAATTCGCCTATGGGGGGGCCAAATATAAGAGGCAAGTCCGAGAGGTCACTAAGGCATGGAAACAAACCTTTCAAGTGGAGTTGGCTAGATATGCCAATGATGTCACACCAGAATACCTTGCTTGGAGAGCAAAGCGAATCAATGATGTGGTGTTATCTTCGGAAAGTGCGACTGCCAGAATGATTGATCTTTGCCCTAAGGTAACTTTGACAGAAGTTGATATTGCAAGACAAGAGTTCGAGGTCAAAAGGGCAAGTGTGAACAAAAAAATTCTGAAACTTGAGGAAGAAGTTAATCAGAGAAAGTATGAAGAAATGATACAAGTGGCCAGGATAGAGAAGTTGAAAAAAGAGCGGGATGTGACCAATGATGATTTAAAGAATCTACACCAAGAAAACAAGAAGTTGAGGATCGAAATGAGGGTCGGTGGAATCATGAAAAATTTCAAGGAGCAAAAATGAGAAATTGAAGAACTCAAAAGAGGGATGGAGTATTGGAAACGTAAAGCAAAGGAAGATAAAGAAAAGACCACTCGACTGTTTCAAGAAAGGCAAAGTTGGGAGGACATGTATTCTGCAACTGTGGCAAAGCTTGTGGAAAGTAAAAAAAGGAATGAGAAGTTAAAAGCTAAATTGAAAATCGAAGAAAAAAGACATGGTGAGACCGAAATGATTTGGCAAAAGATCTAAGACTTAGAGCTGCATTTACAAAGCCATAAGAACCACAACCGTGACATCCTCGGAGCATGGGATGAAAAAGAAAGGGAATGGAACACTCTACAAAGTTCAAGCACAGCAGCATGCCTCGTTAGGCAGATGTACATAGAGCACTTGGCATCATAAATTTCCAAGGCAGTACGAAAGGCAAGAGACATAGTCGAAAAGGCAGAAGCTCTAAGGAAAGAAGTTGTCCCAACTGGAAGAGATGGACATAAATTGTTGAACTTTTTAGAGGAAGCAAAGGAGCAATATGAACAAATCAAATGTTTTTATGGATATAATCCTAGGATTTTTGACGATGTGTAATGAAGTTTATGTTTAATGAAATGTCGCTTTTGTTAAGCTTATCCAAAAGACCAATACTTTCAAAGCATGCATATTCATTTAGCCATTCTTTCATTTGCTCAATTAATTATTGGTTCATCCATTTGCACTTTATCCATTCATTCACTCTTTCATGCGCTCAATAAAGAAATAATATGTCATGAGGTTCTAATCTGAGATGTTTGAACAAAGGTATAAAAATTGAGCGCCGATCAAAATACCCGGACAAAAGTGCTCCACACTCGTATAACACATGGGCACACGCAAGGACTATGGATAACGAACAAGCAACACGGATTGAGAGGATGGAAAGGGCACAGAAAGAGTTCCAAGAATAGTTAGGCAGATCTCAACAAGAAGTACGAGAACAGATAGCAAGGTCCTAGAAAGAGTCACGAGAGCAAATGGCCAAGATGATGGAAATGATGATGAGTCTGACAAGAGGAAAAGGGCTAGTTGAAAGCTCAGTGGTGAGGGAAAAACCCCGACCCCGAGAAAGCAACAACGGAGATCCTCTATACCCATTGAGTTTTACCCCAACCCACGCCCAAGTGACACAAGACTGGCACCCACAAGGAGAACCTCCAGTGGGAGGACAACCTTATGTTTACATCGGCACGCCAAGTCCCACAGGACAACAAGGTCAAGGACAATTCGCATCTAACCCAAGGACTAATCCTTTGAACCCAGTCCCGGTCTCGAACTTGGATGACCCCTTAGAGCAAGAAAAGTTGAGAAGAAGTGTGACGGAACAAGTGGAGGATGCCTAAAGCATAAGTATGATATGCTAGAAGAGAGACTCAAAGCAATAGAAGGGATGGACGCCTTCGGAAAAGTTGATGCAAGTGAACTAAGCTTAGTTCCAAATTTGGTAATACCACCAAAGTTCAAGGTCCCGGAATTTGAAAAGTATGATGGGACCAAACGCCATTCATTTCACATCACCATGTTCTGTCGCAAAATGGCTGGGCACACTCATAATGACAAATTATTAATCCACTGTTTTCAAGATAGCCTGCAAGGATCAGCAGCAAGATGGTATAACCAACCAGATCGCAGCCGCATTCATACTTGGATAGATTTGGCAAGAGCCTTCTTGGCCCAATACAAGCACATGGCTGACATGGTGCCTGATAGGTTATCCCTGCAGAACATGGAAAAAAAGACAAGAGAAGGATTTAAAGAATATGCCCATAAGTGGAGGGACTTGGCTGCTCAAGTACAACCACCTCTCACAGAAAAAAAGACCACTGTATTGTTTATCAATACATTGCGATGGCCATACTATGACAGGTTGGTCGGCAATGCTACCAAGAATTTTGCTGATATGGTCATTTCTGGTGAGATGATAGAGAGCGCCATAAAAAACGGCAAGATTGAGGGTAGCAAAATCGCTAACAGTAAAAAGGTAGGGCAACAAAAAAGAAAGAAGGAGAAGTGCAAGCGGCCTCATACGAAAACCGACCACCACAAAGCTATACCTAGTATCCTACAAGCCGACCCTACAATTACTCCCCTAACCTATACTTCTACCCTCCTACGCAACCCCAATACCCCAATGAGATATCGACCACCAGCACCAGTGTATACACCATCACCCATGCCAGCACTCGTATACACGACACCTGTACCTGCTCCCAACCCAACCAGTCCAGTAAACAATGTGAGCACTAATCAGAGGGCACCTCAGCCAACTCAACAAAGACCCTCGTTCGACCCGATTCCCATGACAGACACCAATCTCTTCCCCATGTTAGTTCAAAACCATCTAGTGGCACCCATGTTCCTGGAACCCATGAAACCCCCATACCCAAGGTGGTACGACTCAAACGTAAACTGTGATTACCATGGAGGCAACCCGGGTCACTCCACTGAGAATTGCACTACACTTAAGCAAAAAGTGCAACACCTAATCAGGGTCGGTTGCCTGAGTTTCACAACCAAAGGGGATCCTAACGTCACCGCAAACCCATTACCCGACCATGGGAAGACATGAGAAAACGAGATAACGGAAGAAAAAGGGTACCGAGTGATATCCAGGATTGAGAATATCCGAACTCAGATGGGAAAAGTTTTGGATGCCCTGATTGAGGCTGGGCTGTTTAAACCAGTCAGTATGGGGTAGAAACCCTCGGGTCCGAAATCGAATTTTGAACGCTTCTGCAGGTATCACGGAGGTTTGGTACTGTCAACCAATGCTCCAACTTCCAAGCCAAAATTCAAGAATTGATGGATATCTGCATCGCAGAATTCTCCACAGAATGGGAGGAAGAATCCGTGGATGTAGTAATTGAAGAAACCCCGAAAAAACCTAAAAGATGGGTGAAGCCGAAACCATTAGTTATCTACTGCGGGAAAAGCTAGAACTCGCCGGTAATGGAAACACCAAGGGTGCCAAGGCCGATGGTGACTATTGAAGTGCTGAGCCCGTTCCCCTATAAGAATGATAAGGCTGTGCCTTGGAGGTACGAATGCAAATTCGTGTCACCGGAGCCCGTTAACGCTACACCAATTTTCAATGCTTCTGCGACTGCCGTAGACATAACCGGTGTTAGGGGTTTCACTAGGAGTGAGAGATGCTATACACTGCAAACATAAAAAAAGTCAGAAAAAGGCTGATAAAGAGGGGACCGTCCTAGAAAATGCAGTTGAGCGGAAAACGAGTAAGCCTGTGACGGAGGAGGAAGCTTGTGAATTCCTCAAATTTATCAAGCACAGCGAATAAAACATTGTTGAACAATTAAAGTGCTCGTCGGCTCGCATATCTATCCTGGAATTATTGATGAACTCGGAGACCCATCGAAGGACGCTCTTGAAGGTGCTGAATGAGGCATACGTGGCTCATGACATGTCTGTAGAGAAATTTGACCAAGTAGTGGGGAATGTGGCTGTTAACAACTTCATAGCTTTCAGCGATGACGAGATAATGCCTAAGGGGATAGGTAATACCAAAGCCCTTCACATCACTGGCCGCTGCAAGGGCCATATCATTGCGAAAGTCCTCATTGATAACGGCTCTGTGCTAAACAATCATGCCTATAACTACACTAGCCAAACTGCCCGTGGACGGGTCCCACATGAAGAACAGTCATATGGTAGTGCAAGCATTTAATGGAACCTGTAGACAGGTGGCGGGGCAAATCGAGTTGCCAATGCAAATTGGTCCTTGCATATTTGACATTATCTTCCAGGTTATGGATATCATTCCTTGTACAATGTTTTGTTGGGAAGGCTTTGGATCCATATGGCTGGTGCTATTCCATCCACTCTTCATCAGAAGGTGAAGTTCAGAGTCGAAGAGCAATTGATAATCGTCGACAGAGAAGAGGATCTCCTTGTATCAAAGCACTCGAATATTCCCTACATAGAAGCCACCGAGGAAGCAGGGGAATGCTCTTTCCGGACCTTGGAGTTTGTAAACGCTACATTTGTAGGAGAAGGTTCCAAGATGCCTATACCTTAGTTGTCCTTTGCTACTTAAAGCGACCTTGCTCAGGTCGCAGGGAAGGGTTGTCGGGCTGGGACAGGTTTAGAGAGAAACCTACAAGGAATTCGGAAGAGCATAAATGTGATCGGAAAGGAAGACAAGTTTGGATTGGGATACAAACCGACCAGGAAAGACAGGGAGAGATTGATAAGAGAAAGGAAAGAGTAGAGACTCGCAAGGCTTAGGTGATATGAGATAGAGACCCCGAGGATGTACATCCCCCATCTCTATGAGACATTTCAGTCAGCGGGTTTTTTTTTTGATTCACCAGTTAGGACCAAAGTTGCCATGACTTTGGAGGGGATGTTTGTAGGGTTCTGCATCCAGATGATGTAACAAGAAAGAAAAAAGGGAAACAAAACTGAAGAAATGACCATCTACCCCGTGCCCCCCAGGATTTGAATTGAACAACTGGCATGCCGTAGATTTACCTACTGTATTTAGGTCTCTTTCTGGTTAGCAAACTAAGTCCTCAAACACTTCTGCCCAAGAGTGTTATGAGAGTTTCTTTTGTGCACGGGCTCCTTTTATGAACTTATCATTCTAATAAATAACAATTATGATGCATTATGTCTTGATTCATTTTCTATTTCTTTTATAGTTCATCCTTCTATTTTATCTTCCTATACAACCATCTATATTATTCTGCTCACACCTTTCCAGGTCTCTTAATAATGAATTAAAAAATGATCTCATCAATGATTCGAAAATCAATTTTGAGAAATGTATTGACATTGGTGAAATTGACGATGAAGAGACTGCAGAAAATTATGACTTACCACCGGATTTGTTAAGATTGATAGAGTCAGAAGAAAAGCAAATTGTGCCTCATCAGAAGACAACAAAAGTTGTTAATCTAGAAAATGAGGATAATAAGAAGAAAGTAAAAATCGAAGCTTCACTACCATTGGCAAAGAAACAAGAATTGATAGAACTGCTCCACGAGTATGCGGATGTGTTTGCATAGTCCTATCAGGACATGTCGGGGCTCGATACGGATATTGTGGTGCATCATTTGCCTTTGAAGCCAGAATGCAAGTCTGTGAAACAAAAGTTGAGACGAATGAAGCCTGAAATGTTGCTAAAAGTCAAGGAGAAAGTGAAAAAGTAGTTCAACGTCGAATTTTTGGAAGTCGCCAAGTATCTTGAATGGGTAGCAAATATATTCCCAGTCCCGAATAAGGATGGAAAAGTACGCATGTGTGTCGGTTATTGGGACCTAAACAGGGCTAGTCCAAAAGACAGCTTCCCGCTACCCCATATCGATACCTTGGTTGATAATACTGCCAAACACTCACTGTTCTCATTTATGGATGGATTTTTAGGCTACAACCAAATCAAGATGGCACCAGAAGATATGGAAAAGACTACTTTCGTGATGATGTGGGGAATATTTTGTTATAAGGTTATGCCGTTTAGGTTAAAAAACGTCGGTGCAACTTATCAAAAAGCAATGGTGACCCACTTTCATGACATAATGCACAAAGAGGTGGAGGTTTATGTCAATGATATGATTGCAAAATCACGTGAAGATGAAGACCATATGGTGAATTTGAGAAAGTTGTTCGGGCGATTAAGGAAGTTCCAACTTAAGCTCAACCCGGCCAAGTGCACTTTTAGTGTAACATCCGACAAACTACTGGGATTCATTGTCAATGAGAAAGGAATTGAAGTAGAACCCGACAAGAGACGTGCCATCTAGAATTTATCCCCGCCTCGAACACAGAAAGAAGTGAGAGGATTTCTGGGAAGATTGAATTACATTACCCATTTTATTTCCCAGCTCACCGCTAAGTGTGATCCTATTTTCAGACTCCTCAGAAAGCGTGATCCGGGTGAATGGGACGAGGATTTCCAGGAGGCATTCAATAAGGTGAAAGAGTATCTTACCAATCCACCAGTACTGGTACCACCGACACCAAGAAGACCGCTCATTTTGTATTTGGTAGTACATGAGAAATCCATGGGGTGTGTTTTGGGACAGCAGGATGAGACAAGCAAGAAAGAACATGCCATTTACTACCTGAGTAAAAAGTTTACAAATTACGAGACCAAGTACTCGGCAGTAGAAAAGATGTGTTGCGCGCTGGCTTGGGCTGCTCATAGACTCCGACAGTATATGTTATACCATACCACGTTGCTTGTTGCTTAATTGGACCCCATTAAGTACATCTTGAGACACCCTCGTTATCAGGAAGACTAGCAAGATGGCAAGTTCTGCTCTCTGAATATGACATCACTTATGTCTCGCAAAAAGCTATAAAAGGAAGTGCAGTGGCCGAATTCCTGGCGGATAGAGCCACAGAAGATTATGAGCTGGTGAAGTTTGACTTCCCCGATGAAGACTTGATGGCTATTTCTCAAGAAGATGAAAACGAGGAATCAAAGAAAGATGTATGGAAGATGTTTTTCGACGACGCATCGAATGCTCTAGGGCACGATGTTGGAGCAGTTTTGATATCGCCAGAAGGGACCTACTGCCCAATCACTGCAAGATTGACTTTCAAATCATCAACAATGTGGCGGAATATGAGGCTTGTGTCATAGGACTTCAAGTAGCTATTGCAAAGAAGATAAGCAAGTTAGAGGTGTATATGGACTCTACTCTAGTCATTTGTCTGTTAAAAAGAGAATGTGAGACAAGGGACTCGAAGTTGGTTGTCTACCACAAGTTCATAGTTGAATTGGTTCAGCAATTCGAAAAGATTGAATTCAACTATCTACTCCGAGAGGAAAATCAAATGGCCGATGCCCTTTTTACGTTAGCCTCAATGTTCAAGATAAATACAAGCACTGATGTCTAGCCCATTAAGATGAGCATACGAGAGTCACCCGCACACTATATGCATGTTGAGGAAGAGTCGGATGGGAGACCATGGTACCATGACATCCTACAATACATAAAACATCAACAGTACTCGAAACATGCCACAGAAAATGACAAAAGAACTTTGAGAAGATTGGCGATGAGATTCTTTCTAGATAAAGAAGTGTTGTATAAAAGGAGTAGAGCTCATACATTGCTAAGGTGTGTGGAAGCGAATGAAGCTAAAAGAATACTCGAGGAGGTTCACGAAGGGGTTTGTGGAACACATGCGAACGACCACATGATGGCCAAGAAGATTATGAGAGTAGGTTATTATTGGATGACTGTAGAAAGGGATTGCATCAAGTATGTCCTGAAATGCCATAAGTGCCAAATATAAGCGGATAAGGTACATGCTCCTCCGACAGCTCTGCATGTCATGACAACGCCTTGGCCTTTTTCTATGTGGGGAATAGATGTGATTGGGCCAATTATCCCCAAGGCCTCAAACGGGCATCGCTTTATTTTGGTGGTGATTGATTACTTCACAAAGTGGGTCGAAGCTGCCTCTTACGCCAGTATGACCAAGTCTATGGTATGTAGGTTCTTAAAGAAGGAAGTGATCTGCCGGTACAGTCTCCAGGAGAAAATCATTACAAATAATGCTCTCAATCTAAACAATACCATGATGAAAGAAATCTGCACTCAGTTTAAAGTCAGACATCACAACTTGGCGCCTTACCGTCCCAAGATGAACGGGGCAGTGGAAGCTGCTAACAAGAATATAAAGAAGATTGTGGCCAAAATGACTGATAAGTACAAAGATTGGACGAGAAACTCCCATTTGCTCTGCACACTTACAGAACGTCGGTATGTACTTTTACGATGGCCACTCCTTATTCCCTAGTGTACGGGATAGATGCTGTTTTACCAACTGAGGTTGAGATCCCCTCTTTGAGAATTTTGATGGAAGTTGAGCTGGAAGAAGCAGAATAGGTTCAAGCCCGCTATGAGCAACTTAATTTCATCGAGGAAAAAAAGATGACGGCACTGTGTCATGGCCAATTATACCAAAGACAGATGATGTGGGCACACAATAAAAAGGTTCGCCCAAGAGAGTTCTGAGAAGGTGATTTGGTTTTGAAGAAGATCCTTCATAATTAGCAAGATCCAAGGGGAAAATGGGCACCAAATTGGGAAGGTCCGTACGTGGTGAAAAGTGTATTTTTAGGAGGGGCAATGATTTTAGCCGAAATGGGCGGCGCAGATTTTTTAAGTCCAATCAATGCCAATGCAGTGAAGAAATATTATGCATAAGAAAAAAATTCAAACTGAAAACCCGACAGGGCAGTTTGAGTCAAAAGGGAAAAAATGAGAGGTTCAGACTGAAAACCCAAAAGGGCGGTTCGAATCAAAGGAAAGATCTAGGTCGAAAACCATAAAGGGCGGCCTAGGTGAAGGATAAACAAGAGTTGAGGCAACATGCAATAACCCGTCTGAAGTGATTGCGTGGGGCAAAGGATTAAGGCAGGATAGAAAATTTGAGCGAGCAGTAAAGTGCGACATGAATTGAATTGTACAAGACAGGGAGGGTAATTCATGGTTTGACGCTCTCGGAGGAGTCAAGGACGTTGATGGATACTTTTTCTTGAAAGAGAAATCTGGATTAGATCGATTGAGTTCGTTTGAGTATTCATTATGGAGGGATCTATCCCTATTCTGTCTTTCTTTCTTTTTTGATTAATGCCAATATGTTTCTTTTTCGTTAAAATGAAAATACTTATCCCAATTCATAAAGTTTTGTCATTGAGTTATCTTTATTTCTTTGAAATTTTTCTTTAAATAATGCATTATGTTGGCATGAAATTTGAATGATGATAAATAAATGAACACTGCATAAACGAAGCTTTCATGATTAGTCTAGAGAAATTTGAGAATAGGAAAATCAGAAAGAGAGAAAGGGATGATGAGGAGATGATGGGGCAGTATGAGACATTGGTTTTTTCATACCCTTTGGAAGTGAATAAAAGAATGATTGAAATGATGATTTATATATGAAATTATTTTGAGGAAAATGTGCAAAGCATTGACTCCGGCCAAGAAAAGATCGTGAGAAAGTAAGTCGTAGACAGGTAGTCAACTTGAAGAGGGAGAAGAGAGGAAATTGAAAAAATAAAATTTTTTTCTAGAACGGGATAAGAAGCTTAATCAAGTCAAGTTTTGGAAGAATCACTGGTTGATAAAATACACAGGGGCATCATGTTATGATTCGAGCTTTAAGTTATGCATTCCATTATCATAAACATGCATTGCATTGCCATGACATTGCAAACAATTAGGAATTATCATGTTACACAAGTATATGAATGATAGGTGGACAGAGAAAGATGGAACTCGACTATGGTGAGAAAGTGAGAGTCACCATGATGACCAGAGGAAAGGTATCAATTTATTTTTCAAGTGATAGAGCCTCTAATGAGAGGAGCAGTTTATTTTTCAAGTGATAGAGCCTCTGATGAGAGGAGCAATTTATTTTCCAAGTGATAGAGCCTCTGATGAGAGGAGCAATTTATTTTTCAAGTGATAGAGCCTCGGTTGGGAGGAGCAATTTATTTTTCAAGTGATAGAGCCTCTGATGAGAGCAGAAATTTATTTTTCAAGTGATAGAGCCTCTGATGAGAGAAGCAATTCATTTTTCAAGTGATAGAGCCTCTGATGAGAGGAGCAATTTATTTTTCTAAGTGATAGAGCCTTTGATGAGAGGAGCAATTTATTTTTCAAGTGATAGAGCCTCTGATGATAGGAACAATTTCTTTTTCAAGTGATAGAGCCTCTGATGAGAGGAGCAATTTATTTTTCAAATGATAGAACCTCTAGTAGACAGAGCCTTTTAGAACACGCGCATACATAATCTCAGACAAAAACGTTGATCGTGTCTTTGCCCTATTCCTGATTCTCAGCAATGTGCAAAGAGGGGCAGCTGTAGCAACCGTTTTAGCCCGGGTCAGATCCAAATCTGACTCGGGCCATCTATGGGCCCAAAGCAAAACCCAATGGGCCACCTAGACCTGCTGGCCCAGTCTACTGGGCAAGCCCTTTCCCTCAACAGGCCTACAGACCTGCTGTGCAAGCCCAATCCCCAACCAATGCCATTCAGCCCAATTCCAAACCCAACCAACCCCCAATCAACCAAGCCTGCCTTGCAGGCCAGCCTGTTTCCAGCAGGCTAGTGATGGAGACTCAATTAAGAGTTGTAAACCCAAGTGCAGGTTATGTTCAATAATAAATTCTCGGGTGTCCGAGGTCGAACCACAGGGAAGCGTATTAGTAAGTATAAGTTTATAAATATATAAGACAAAGAAAGTAAACAAGATATTAGGGAATCAACAACAAAATAAGATAAACAAGATATTAGAGAACAAAATAAACAAAATATAAAAGAAATTAAACAAGATATAAAAAACAATAAGAAAAGATGTTGAGGTTAGAGAATCCACTCTTGGTGTTATGCTAAGATTAATCTTGTTTTATTACACAATTGAAATCCACACATAAGGGAGGTTCCAATCGGAAGGTTTAGCAATTCAGTCCAAATTGTCCAACGTCCATAGCATATGATATTATGTTCATTTGGTGTCCTCAAAACTCATAAAAAGAGTCCAAGCATTCCTTATGCCAAGGTATATGTCTACAACAAATCAAGGTTATGAAACCAAGCATTTACTGTGCCATTTTCATTGTCAATAATGAATCAAGATCCCTACTTTGCAAGTATGATTTTAAACCAAAAGAAAATATTATCTATACTAGTGTTTATAAATGATGATTCATTTTAGCTCATGTTTAAGAGACTAACCTTAGCATTTACCAAAAGCTTCACCTCATCACCTCAACAATATGATTAGCAACACATACTAGATATGAATAAAATGAAAAGAAATGTAAGAAGCATAAGTAAATAAAAAAAGAAAACTAGAGAAAGGAAAGAAGAAAAAAACTTAGAGAATTTTATTACAATGGCTAATATCCTACCAATGTATAATAATACTCATCCAAGGCCCTCTATTTATACACATTTTGGAGAGCTAAATGACAAGAGACAAGCTTTATAAATTTCAAAGGTAGGTATAATAGGTGGGTGCATTTTTCTAACAATTTTCGTCATATTGTATGACAATTCTGATCAGCCAGCTTGATGGTCGATTTTGTCAATGTTGGAGGCTCGATCTGATCAAATGGTCTTCTAGAAACATATACCCCTATCAGTTACGGATCCATAGCCGTTGGAATCAGATCATTTTCTCATGTGGATCGGAAGATATGGTCAAAATACCAAAACAGGTCAGCACAGATGTTATTGCACATCAGCCAACTTGATGGTCGATTTCGCTAGGAAAAACTACTCCGTTTCAAGAAGTGTAAAACATGAAAAAGATAGATATGCCTCTTAACTATGTACTGTAAAAATTTCAGCCTTAATGCTTCAGTGAAACTCCAGATATAGCTGATATGGCAAAAGGTGTCGGAACTGGAACTGAATTAGATTTGCCCTTAATTCTTAATTTAACCTAGTAATCTGAAATCACTCAAAGAAACTCGTGAAAAACACCAAATTACATAAAAATATAAAATATCATAAACACAATTAGACTAAGCAATAATAACTCGTATTTGACACAAAACAATAATAAAACATAACTAAGAACTATATAATTATACGAGTTATCAGCTAGCCCGCATCCGGGCCCAACAGCCGGCCCAACAAGGCTTTTCAACCTGCAACCCTAGCCCTGAGCCACCATTCCCCTCTCCCACACGCCAGCTTCTCCCCGCAACCCTAGACACCCACGAAGCAGCTGCCACGAGCCACCCTTCCTCAGGCCACACCTTTCACATGCCACCACCAAAAGAGATATGCCAGCAACCCTAATTCAATCACCTACACATACAATCCAAGATTGGAATGCCTAAACCTTCAAGCAAACCCCAAAATCTCCCAAAAAATTGGGATTTTCTGGGATTTTGTTTTCCCAAGCCCCATAAAAGAACACCACGGGCAGAGGGATCTTTTTTTTCTTTCGAAACCTGGAAAATCAAAAGAAGAAAGATAAAAACATCACAACAACAAAAAAAATAAAACACAAGGCCCAGATCAGAAAAAAAAATGAAAAGTTTGGTTTTTGACAGTGATTCGAATCACTCTCTAAAAGATCGGACGATCTAGGGAAGGGCTGGGGACCAGTTGAAAAAAAGGGCTTTGGTTCGGTGGTGTTTCAGGCCCGATTTAAGGTTTGTTAGTCGAAAGGTTTATCCTAGATCTAGGAACAACTGCTCTGATTCGAGCAAAACGGAGCCCAGAATCAAAGAGGGGGGGTCAAAGTGAGTCTAGGTTGTGATTTTGCAAGGTCATCGGAGCTTCGACACGACGGTTCACGGTGGCCGACACGGAGGTCCGTTGCTATTTCTGGGTTGGCTGAAGAGAGATGAGGGAGGGTTTCAGAACTTAGAGAGAGAAAGGTTTGAAAAAAAAAAATTGTTTTTAGGTTTATATAAAGGACAAAAGCGGTGCCGTTTAGGGGATCAGGATCCGTGTGTCAACCCGTGACCCGCGCACCCGACCCGGCCAAGAGGAAGGTCCGCGCATCTACCCGCAAGCGACCCATGAGCCGTGCAACCGACCCATTCCAAGCAAAAAACAGATCCGCAACTGACCCGATCCAATCTGCAGCTGGCCCTTGACCCACGCAATAGACCCGACCCAGGACCTATTCGGCCCAGTCTGACTCCACCTACAACCCGCATCAGCTTTGGGCTCTTCTAACCACTCCTGTTTTGGGGCTAAGCATTACTTGGGTATGGATTTATTTTTTAAAATTTTCGTTGCATGGTAGTTCAATTATTTGCGTTTCTTTCAAGCCTTTTATTACATGAATGCGTGTATATATATATATTCTTTGTCTTTTTAAATAAAATAATTCATGATATATATATATATATATATGGAAATTTAAAAAAAAAAAAAAACAAAACAAAACAAAAGAAAGGAAAGGAAAGGAAAAGAAAAAATAGATAAATAATAAAAATAATTATTTAATCAAGCTTCTTACAAACATGTATATGTATAGACATATTTGGGAAGGTGTAAGTCTAAAAAAAAAAACCTTGTATGACTTCTAAAAAAAAAATCATCTTGGCAATTATGTTAGAGAAAAAAAATAAAAGAAATCAATTAGGTGGATTTTTTTATGAGACCAAATAATAAATAATTTTCTGAAAATTTGGACAACACAATACACTCAAAAAAAGATATAAAAAAATAATAAAAAATAATAATAACATTTTATCGGTTCTCGCCTAGATGTTGGGAGGATCTCGATATTTTCAAAAATGGTCATCTAAGGTTTCGTCATAAGAACTCTCAAGTATGGAGAGCCTTTTCAAATTTTGTCTAGACGTTGGGGAATATGGGAAGGCGCTCACATATGTCAAAAGTTTGTGTTTTATTAAGGAAATAATAATAATAAAAAACATATGAAATAATAATAATAATTAAAATAATGATTAAAATGATTAATGAATAAAAAGGGATAATAATACAAAAAATAATAAAATATATTTTTAACCAATTCTTTGTGTTACTTATTTATTCTTGCCTATTTATTCGTCTTTGGTTTGCATGTTAGCATTATTTATTCAGTTTGTAATGTATTACGCAATACAAACATAAAGAAAAAATTTCAACAGAAAAAAAGAATTTTTCTCAAATAAAAACAATATGCTTAAATGAGAATTTTCAAGTGTAGAGATCTTCTCTAAATTCCGTCTAGACGATGGGGATTTTGGGAAAGATCTCACATCGAGGGTTCTCATATTGCCTTAAAAAAAAAAATATTCCATTTTACAATTGAGCTAATTCATCATTTTTGTATATGTCGGATAAAAAATGGGAACACGTCGATTTCAAGGACCGAGATTAGAATTTTCAAATGAAAAGATCTTCCCCAAATTCCGCCTAGACGGTGGGGAATTTGGAAAAGCTCTCACACCGAAGATTCATGTCCTCACCCGAATAAAGATTTTATTTTTAAATTAAACAATTTATTGTTTAAATTATTGCTCATTATTTTATGTTTACTCTTTTATTATAGTTGATTATTCCCTTCGTCACGTATTAAATCTTTATATAAATAAAAAATAAAAAACGAGAGTTCTAAGAAAGTCTTACAAAATAAAATAATATTCCGAGTAAAAACAAATATTGATTATCCTGTCTAGACGTTGGAGGATCTTGAATAATTATTGTTTACGAAGGAACATTATTCGATTTAGAGGAATATTATGCAAATTCAAAAGTGAAGAAACTCTTCTTAAATTCTGCTTAGACGATGGAGAATTCGGTGAAAGTTTCCGATGCCAAAGATTTTCATTTCATTCCCAAACGAAATAATTTATTTTCCTACAACCACAAAATTCGCAATAAAGAAAATCATGGGAATTATTTTTAAATATCAAAAATAAAATTGTTAAATTGAGATTAAAGATAACACGTGATTAAATGGTACCGTTTTCTAAACGAGCGTCGCGGGGGTGCTAATCCTTCCCCGCGCGTAATCGACTCCCGAACCTGACTTTGTTTTTTCTCTCTGGTTTAAAACGCAGACTTTAAAATTGGTTTTAAAATGTTTTAATTAATTTTAAATATTTTACTAAAACCGGTTTTAATAGGTGACCAATCACACCTAAACAAAAAGGATAGGTGGCAACTCCATGCGTTTTAAAATCGTCCAGCGATCAAAAAAACCGTTATGACACTAACTATTGATCTCAGTATAGTTGTTTAATCTATAAACATGTAGATTTAAATAATGTTTTTATATGGTTAGGTCAAGCTTGGAAAGAATTTTCTGCTTATATTTTAGGTTGGACCAGGTCTGGATAGTCATAATGTTCGTTAATATGAGGTCAGGACTCAGGGGCGTATCTAGGGGGCAGGCAGGGGCCTTGGTCGAGGGCTGTAATCGAGCTGAGCTGAGCCCGAATAGTGAGAAGGTCAAGCTCGATTTGAAACTCGCGGCTCGAAGCTCGACTCGAGCTCGATCGAGTATCATTTTCTAAGCTCGAGCTCGGCTCGAGATAAAATCGAACTATTCGAACTCGACTCGATTAGGCTTGTTTACTCAATTTACATACTCAAGCTCGAGTTCGAGCTCGAATTAAGCTTTTTCATATATAATTTTTTTTATTCATTGAATTTAATAAATAAATAAAACCAGATGATATAATAATAAAAAATAAAAAACCTTTTAAACCCAAAAATAAAGAGCTCAAATCTTCAAAATAATGTATCATGTTTGTTCCTTATTGATTGATTTTTTTTTTTTTTTTTGTAAAATTAGGAAGGTGTAGGGTTAAAAAAGCCAAAAGAAAGATCAAGGCATAACCTTTGCCTGCTTGTTTTGAGATTTGAGAAAAACCCATAAAACAAAGAGAAATTAAAGATCAGCAACAAACTAGGCAAAGAAAAAAAACACAAATCAAAAGTAAACTAGGTTAGTTTCTCACTAATAAATGTGTTTTATTAGTGCTTGTACTAGTGAAACGTGAGATGATGCAACTCAACTCAATACATATCAAGAAATATTACAATGAAATGAGATGAAATGAAAAAAAATTCAAACCCAGTTTAGATTAGATGTTTCTCCTCCATATCAGTCTTCCTTTTTGTCAGGTTCATCAATTGTCGCCGCCAATCTTTCCAAAAGGGGAGGATGTGAACAGTGTTGATAAGCAGAGTACCAAGGATCTGTATTCGTAGCCCATAGATTTTCTTCTTGAAAAAAGCATGAAAAACTTTAATTTAGTAACCAGACGTGGAGGAAGAAGGCTGACTTGGATGAGAGTGGGATAATGCACGGCTGAAGGGGAAATAAAATATTAGCTTTTAGGGTTTTTTAGTATATATATATATATATATATATTAGGGATAAAATTGTAAATTATTAAAAAATATATTATAAATTATATTATAAATAAAAAAGCTCGATTAGGCTCGCGAGCTGCTCAAACCGGGTATTAAGATACTCGAATTCGGCTCGTTCAAGCTCGGCTCGATAATAACCGAATCGAATTCGAGTTTTTTTCGAGTCGAACTCAAGTGACTTGCGAGCACAGGTGTCTCGTTTATACCCCTACCTTGGCCCCCCTACATTTTTCAAAGGTTGTTGGATGTATTCTAGCCTTGCATGAAAAAAAAGGTAAAATTGCATTTGGCCCCCCCCAAATTTTTAAAACTCTTGGAATATCTTATCTTTACTTAAAAATAAGGTACAATTATATTTAGCCACTCCAAATATTTTCAATTTAGCCTTTTATAAATTTGTAGTTTGATATGATAAATTTGATAACATTTTTAATTTATACATCATTCATTATTATTAACTTAATTCTTTCTACTTATTCAATCAATCAAATAGATACATTTACGTTAATTATTGTGTTAATATTTTTTATTCTATACTCATAATTAAAAATAAATAAATAAAAAGTTAAACTATTACAATATTTAATACAAATTGTACATTACTTATTTTACTTTTTCTAAATGTATGTAATCTTATATTTTTCTTTTGTAATATTAAATAATCCTATGCATATTTTAATTAGATTATAATTTCTTTGACATCGAAACTTCAATTCTTATTAAATTTTTTACGTATGCAACATGATTTATAGTATTTGAAAATTGAAAATTTTTATTTTGTTATAAAATTTTTATATATTGTTTCTAATTTTATTATTATATGTAATATTTAAATCTAATGTTTTAATAATAAAACTGTTCATGGATCGAGTCAGACCAAACTCGAATAGCAAAAAATTTTGCTTGCCTAGCCCAATCCAGTCCGTCTGGCCTTTGATGTCCTTTTTTAATATTAAAAAATTATTTTTTATATTTTATTTTTAAAGATATTTTATAATTAAAATTAAAAAATATATCTGAGTCAGGCCCAAAGTTTAAAATCCTTTCGAGCCGAGACATCGAACTAGACGGATAATTCAACTCTTTGACAAGTCTATTTCATAATAGTTTATATATATATATATTTCGGCCCCCCTTAACAATATTTCTGGCTTCGCCCCTGTCTGGATTGGCCCAAACCCGACATAGCTCGACCAATTAACAGGTCTAATGTGAAAGTACTGTGACAATGAAATCATATCTCCATGGAAAGAGGCTACTTGATATGATGTGTGTATATATAAAGACTTAAACACATATTTGTAAAGTATTTATTATGCATAAAACTTGTGAGATTATCCAGTTTTTATATCATCAATTGTGGAGATCTACGTTCTAACTTGTAAATTATTGTCCGACTTGATCTGCAAAATTTTATAATTTTGTTTACAATTCTTTTATATATATATATATATATATATATATATATGTGTGTGTGTGTGTGGAGATGTTGCATCCAATTTTATTTGTTATGGTACATATGATCATACAAGAATTATCTATAATTTATAATTATATATATATAATGGGACAGATGTAGACCTGCTCACGGGCCGGGCCTGGGCAGGATATTTTGTGTTCCGGGCCGGCCCAGAACAGTAATTTTTATTATAATAATATTATTTTATTTAATTTTAATTATAAAAAATATATATATATTTTTTATTCCAATGAACAGTATTTCGGGCCTAAACGGGCGGGCCAGGCCGACCCAGGACCGGGCCTGGGCAGAGAAAATAAAAAAAAACCGGGCCGCGGCCCGGCCCATGAGCAGGTTTAGACAGATGATGGCAAAACAATTTATTGATAAAAATAAATATTTTTGTAATTTATATTTTTAAATTATTATTTTAAATATTTTTATAAATATTAATAAAATTTATTGATTTTATAAAGAAGAACTATAATTCCATTAAAAACTTTTGTTAAATGGTTTATTTGAACAATGAAAAGAGTTTAATAAAAAGAACAAAAAATTTAAATTTTATGGTAGGAATATTAGTACTGTAAATAAAACCTTGATTGATACCAAAAAGAAAAAACAAATTAAATCATAGTAAATGTATAAAATGGAGGATATATAAATATAATTTAATATTCTTATAAATGAGGTTTTATATGTTTTTATTTAAGTTAGAATACTAAAAAGGTTCTGAACTATTTTACTTTTCTTAAATAAGTTATTATACTATTATTGTAACTAAATAAACCTTTATCTTCTTGTTTGTATCCAAATAAAATCCTATTTCAAATGAAAGATTAATTTATGTTAAAGGTTTATTTTGGTATAAATTAAAGATTAATGATTTATTTGATACAAATTAATGATTAAGGGCTTATTTGTGTGTAAATTAAAAATTAATGACTTGTTTGGATAGAATAAGAATATAGAAACTCACTTACATAAAATGGTAAAGTTCATGGGCTTTTTTGTTATTTTAGTCTTTTAAAATATTTTTTTCACACATGTAATTGGGAAAAAAAAAAAAAAAAAAAACTACTTATTGCTATATAATTACCTTGTTAGTTCAAAGTGATGAAGAAACCAAAGGGGTGAATTTATTTATTGAAAAATTAATGTAAAATTAAAACACAAATATAAAAAAATCGATCTTGTATAAGAGGGACCGACCTTGCTAAAATTATAATGAGGGATTCGTGAAAGATAAGGGATCGATCATTCTTTAAGGTTTTGTGAAAATTTGACATTTTTTACCTTAAAAAAAGGATTGACTTTTTTCAAAAATAATTTGATTATAGATATTCGTTCAATAACATTTATTTTTTTTAGAAAAAAAAAAGAGTGTAAAATATTTTAGCATTTTTAAAATAATTTAAAAATAATTCAAACTATATTTTAGACTTTGTTTTTAAATTTATTTTTAACAAACTAATTAAAAATTAAGTTTTAATCATTTTAAAATTCAAATTCAAATTCATTTTCAATAAATTAATTACAAATTAAATTTTAATCATTTAAAATTCAAACGTATTTTCAACAAGTTAATTAAAGATTAAATTTTAATCATTTCAAAATAACAGTAAAAAAAACTAACATGTATACCTAATATCTTTTTTTTTTTCAACTTTTTTCTCACCTCTTTATTTCATTTCATTTCACTTTTTTTTTTTCTTTTTCACCCGGCTTTGCCCAAATCTAAAGTATTTTACACGAGTTTTCCCCTTTTTATTGATTTAATAGTTTTGTAAAATCTAGATGTGGACCAATTTTTTTTTTTTTTTTTTTTCATTTTGTAGAAAGATGTGAACAATTTGATAGAAATCTGTTTCACATCAAACTCAACAATGAATTGAATTTATCAACTTAATTACAATAAAATTACACATAAAAATTCGGGAATATAATAAAGCTTAATTGTCAGAAAAAAAAAAAAAGCTTGAGTTCTTTTATATGTATTCATGCATATAATTGCAAATTAAAAGAGAGTTTGATTAAGGAAGATAAATTATTTTCTTCATGGAAAATAAACTCCATCATAATAGTTCAAATCAAAATTAATTAAAATATATATTATATCGAGTTGGTATAGTTGATGAAATTTCTAATTCTAATAATATAAAATCATTTATAAGTTAAAATAATAGAATTTAAAATTGTTTTATTCATGTGCAAAAGTGTAATAATGATCACATTGTTATGATCTTTAAAGGTGTTTTATAGATTGGATTAGGCCTGATTCATTGCCCTGTCCATTTAAATTTAATTAATATTAAAATATTAAAGATGTATTATATTTTAATATTTTTTAATCTAAAACGTTAATTATGTTTAAATTATTAAATTAGGAATTTACCTTCTGATCAATCAATCAAAAAAGTAGATTGACCCTAATTTTAATATCAAGACTTGCAAGTTGCAACACAAACAACATTAATTAAAGAAAATTTAGTTCCTATATGTTGCATACAAAATCAATTGTACATTTAATTTAGTTTTGTTTTTCTTCTTTAACTTGATACATCTTATGAAGATTTATTAAAAAGAATCATTATTCTGTTGTTATTTTTCTTTCAATCCTTTATGCAGATAATATTCTGTATATATATGTGAAAAAATATATTACTTTACTTATCAAGAAAAAATTATACATATCTCAGGGTTCATTTTGATTAATGTAAAATTGAAAATACTAGTGACGTTGAGATTAGTTATTGTAATGATGAAATTAGTTATTGTAGCGGTGAGATTAAAATTAATAGTTAAATATGTATTTGGATGCAAAAACAATGATAGTGGTGAGTATAATTGTAGTGAAAAGATAAACCAACCATTAGAGATATCAGATATAAATTTATATATAAAGAAAATTTTAAATTATACGTTTGACATTTGAAATTAATAAATAATTAAAAATTAATAAAAAATCAAATACTTTTTTTTGTCTTTTATTTTTTTATTTATTTAGCTACTTATTTTTTTTAATTAACTCATATTAATTATATAATAATAAATTTATATATTTATTAGGTTATTATATAATAATAAATTTATTTATTATATTCATTTCATATTTTTAAATAAAAAATCAAAATGAAAATACAAAAAAATAAGTCACAAGTGATAAAACCATTTTCATCCTTACACTATACCACAAAAGCAAAAAAGAAAAAAACACCAGGGACCTATAGAGAAAATTTGGACAGTGAGCGAAGATTATTTCTCACTAAATCTTAATACGGATGAATATTAATAGGTTTGAACCGATTTAATTGATTGAACCGATTAAATTTGATTAATTTAGTTCGATTAATTCGATGTTAAAATTAATTAGTTATGAAAAACAGTTTATTCGGTTAGTTCGGTCAGTTATCGGATTTTAAAATTGATAACTAAATAGACCGAACTAACCGGCCCTTTTAATTTTAATTATATTTTATATTTAATATAAATAAAATATATTTATATAATAATTTCAAATTATATATTATACAATATATCATTTATATTATATAATATATAATATGTAATATACAATAAATAATTTATTTTCTAAATAGTTAAAACCGATTAAATCGACCGAACTGACCGACTTAAGTCGGTTTCGATTTTTTCGATTTTAGGATTCTTTTTTGGTCGGTTCGATCGGTTTTATAAGTTTATTTGATTTAATCGATTTTCGAAAATTTAAAACCGAATCAATCGAACCGACCGAATGCTCACCCCTAAATCTTAGAGATTCAGTTGAAAAAAATAAGTGCAACACGATGAATTTAGTCTCTAGCATGCCCCACCCTATCATTCAAATTCAAATAATGACTCAATTGAAAACAAAAATGTGATCAATCTCATGACTTCATTTGATTCCTAAAGAAGCCTTAATTACATCACTATGTCATTTTAGTTTAGCTTACTTAATATATATATATATATATATATATGTATATATATATATATATATATATATGTTAAACAAGTTTTATTTATTAGTATTTTTTTTATCTCTTCCAATTAAAGGTCTAATTGAGTCGATTCGAGTTCAAGTAGTAAGAAGTTCGAGCTCGACTCAAAACTTTCAGTTTGAAACTCAGTTCGAGCTCGATCAAATTTTATTTTTAAAACTCGAGTTTGATTTGAAATAATAATTAAATTATTCGAGCTTGCTCGATTAGGCTCCTTTACTTAGTAAAAAATGAACTTGATTCTCATGCTCGACTTTAAACTCGATTATTTGTGCTCGAGTTTGAACTTTTTTTAATTGAGATTTTTTTCAATATTAATTAAAAATAATAAATATATATTAAAAATAAAATAGCTCAATTAGATTCGCGAACTACTCGATTCGAATATTAAGATAATCAAATTCAACTCGATAATAACCAAATCGAATTCGATTTTTTTTTTCAAAACGAACACGAATAACTTACAAATATAATATATCATTTACATCTCTACTCCCATATCCCCCATACGTGAATCGTGGCTTTCAATAACTTTTCTTTTTTTGCTTTTCTTGACTTTTTTAACCTGGGATCCACTAGAAAGTGTGATACATGGGGTTGGGACACTTTGAGAAATGCCAACGTGAACTTTGGGTACTGCCTTTGAAGATTAGATTCCCGTTTTGTTTGGCTTGCCAGTTGCCACAATTATTTGACTCTGCGATTTTGGTGGTTGCCGGCTCCAATTTGGCGACAATCGTTCGACTCCATGCGGCACCCCACTTGCCAATAAGAAATTCCATCCTACCGACCTTTTAACATCAGCTTAATTATTTTGATTTTTTATTGGTTGGTTTTGCCGACTAAGGACACAATTTGTCCATTTGGAAACCTAACCAATTTTAAGAGTCTTCTATCAACAATTTTTTTTTTTTTTTAGTCTTTAATATTTTTAAAGACATTTTTGTCATGATCAAAAAGGTATCAATGTTTGCTTATGTTTGGAAGAAATGTGTGAGTTAATAGCACTAATAGTCCTCAAACTTTAAGGTATATTTTATATTGGTTTCAAAACGTATCAATCAGATCCTCGATTTTATAGTTTTATATCAATGTAGTCCTTCTGTTAGCAAAACCGTTAGAGTAGGCGTTAAATAACAGATGACATGTGACGTGTAAATTACAAAAATGTCATCTGCTGATGTGGTCCTTCTTTTTGTCTTTTTGTCTTGAGTTAATAGCACCAATGGTCTCCAAAGTTTAAGGCATATTTTATATTGATCCCTAAACTTAAAAAACGTATCAATAAGATCCTTTATTCTTTATTCTTTTTTATATTTTATATTTTCCTTTCTCTTTTTTATAATAAATACAAAAAATAAAAAATAATTTATATTATAATTTAAATTAATTTTTTGAAAATATGATTAATTTATAAACATATAAAATACTTATTTAAATTAATTTTATAAAAACTATTTTTATTTTATTTTTTTGTTTCTTTCCTTTTTCTCTTTTTTTCGTTTTATATTCTTTATAAAAATCAATTTATTTCTTCGTTATTTTATATGTTTATAAATTAATTTTTTTAAATATAATTAATTTAAAAACATATAAAATATTTAGTTAAATTAATTTTATATAAACGTAACAATAAAATATTTTATATTTTATTTATTATATTTTTCTTTTTCCTCCTCTTCATAAATAAAAAACAATAATTATATTATAATTTAAACTAATTTTATAAAAAATAATAATTTATAAAAATATATAATATTTATTTTCATTAATATTATAAAATTTTTTACTTTTTTTTTTCTTTTTCCTTTTCCTTTTTCCTTTTCCCTTTTTCATCTTTATAAATATATAAAAATAAAAATAATTTATATTATAATATAAATTAAATTTCAAAAAATAAAATAATTATAAAAATATAATATATTTATTTACATTAATTTTATAATAAAAATAAAATAAACTTTATTTTCCTTTTTCTTATTTCCTTTTTCCTTTTTCTACATAAATTATTTTTTTAAATTAAATAATTTATAAACATAAAATATTTATTTACATTCATTTAATTAAAATTTTATATTTTTTATGTCGACTCCAATGCTGAAGTTGAGGCGGCAACTACTGATAACTCTAGGAAATATAGTTATTTTGCCACCTTTTATGCTTTTGAATCGGCTAAGTCCTTGATAATTTTATTAGGATTTAATTAGTTTTAGATGTTTTTATATTTATTTTAATTATCCATTTTATGTTTAAAATAGTTATTTAGTTGTTATTTATGTGTTTTTATAGGTCCAAGGTGTTCTGGAGGTTCGAAGTGCAAAACGATGAAAAATGGTGCATTCCAATGAGTAGGCAGATTCGACATCCGGAGCTTCTTTCAAGAAAAACTCGATCTTAAAAACTTCATTTGAGAAAACTCCCATGGTGAATTTTGAAGATGATTTCCATACCTTTCCAACGGTGTAAGGCTCGTCAAAATCGGACAAGCTTTGACCAGTCAAAACAGCTGACGAAGTTCGAAAAGCCGACAAGAACCAATTCAGACAAACGGAGGAGAAACACCAAGGAGGCAGTAGCAGTGGCGCCGGAAGATCGTGAACAGTACCACAAAAACGTAAAAAACAAATTGTAAAACTTACCTGTTTTGCTTGGGAACGAAGTTTCGGACTCTAGGAGGCCTTGGACACTTTAAATATGACTCTTTTAGGTCAGAATAAAAGGGATTAGATATCTAGAAACCTAATTCTCTTTCAAGAAGATAGCCACCATCAATTTCTCTCAAGAAGATTGGAAGATTGAAGATTCAAGAACTGACAACTCTTAGTTTTCTCTATTCTCTATTCTCTTCTTTATTTTTCTTGTGTTGTTGATGATGGTGAAACTATTGGATTATTTGTTTTCATTAATTATCATGAACTAAATCTATTTTACTAGGATTTCAATGGAACTCAACACATAGTTTGAATTTACTTTCTCTCTCTAGCTTGATTTAATGGTTTCTTGAGTTGTTTGTTCATTCTTGTTCTTAATGCTTCTAATTGCTTAGCTACCAATTAGATTGATTTGTTAACCTAAATACAACTAGACATAGGGAGTTTAGTGTTAGACATGAGGATTGAATGACACATGTTTCATATTCATTTATTAGGATGAATTGATCGTGTCATGTGTAACCATAGTTAGAGCCTAAGCTTAATTAGTTCTTCTTTAATTCAATTATCATAGACATATAGTTAATTGGTTAGAAATGATATTTTTATAAGGCCATCGACAAATGCTTATAAATAAGATAGAACTCTAGGTTAACAACTCATGATCATTAATCAAGTGAAGAGGTAGAGAGAGATTCAAGCGAAGTGTTGAGGGAAGTTGTAATCCTAGGCTTTTATTAATTAATTGAATTCATCTTTATAATTTACTTCCTTTCATATTAGTTTATTCTAATTTTAGTTTTTAATTACCATCTTTATTTATTGTTTAGATAAGATTAAGTCTATGAATTTTAGTACTTAGCAAATTTAATACTAATTCCTCGTGGGATCAACACTCAACTTTTCATTATATTACTTGTCAACGATACGTGCACTTGCATGATTAAAATCGACAACAACTACCTTGATCGAATCTGTCATAAAGCGCCAAATTGGACCCTCCTCGATCTATAACGAGGGATCAAATTTGGCCTCTTGCATTGTCTATCGAGCGTTATGAATGGAAGTCTGATTCTTCATAGGGTCGCGGTGGGGATTCAAATTTTCCTTTTTCAATCGACGAGAGTTAGGTGGAGAGAATAGAAAGAAAAAAAAATTAAAAAAAGGAAAGAAAAAGGAAAATAAAATATATTTACAAAAACGTTAATGTAAATAAATATTTATATTTTTAATAAATTATTTAATATTTATAAAATTAATTTAATATAATATAAATTATTATTTATGTTTTATTTTATTTTATTTATAAAGAATATAAAATGAAAAAAAGAGAGAAAAAGGAAAGAAACAAAAAAATAAAAAATAGTTTTTATGAAATTAATTTAAATAAATATTTTATATGTTTATAAATTAATTATATTTTCAAAAAATTAATTTAAATTATAATATAAATTATTTTTTTATTTTTTGTATTTATTTATAAAAAGAGAAAAGAAAATATAAAAAAAATAAAGGATCTGATTGATACGTTTTGAAGTTTGAGGATCAATATAAAATATACCCTAAAGTTTGGGGACCATTAGTGCTATTAACTCAAGACAAAAAGAAAGAGCATATCAGCAGATGGTACTTTTGTAATTTATACGTCACATGTCATCTGTCATTTAACGCTTACTCTAACGATTTTGTTAACGGAAGGACCACATTGATACAAAACTATAAGATCGAGGATCTGATTGATACGTTTTGAAGTTTGGGGACCAATATAAAATATGCCCTAAAGTTTGGGGACCATCGGTGTTATTAACTCGAAATGTGTAGATAACTTAATAATCAACTTAGGTAGGGCCACACAGATAAAGAAAAGATTCGTGAGATTATATCTCCTAATTTTGATTCGAACTTGAAAAATTAGTCCAATTCACTCGAATTTGATTTAATTTGATTTGATCATAAAAAGTCAACAATTCGAATCCATCCAATCTGAACTTGAAAACAATCCGACCCAAAAATGACTTTGAACCATAAAAGATCCTTACCCGAAATAATTCGAACTTAAATTAGATATATTTTTTAAAAACATTAATTTAATAAAAATAAATAAATATGTCATAATTATTAATTTATTTTGATTTTATAACTTTAAATTAACTTTAAAATTTTTTTACTATTACAATTAATATATATTTTTTAATATTATCTTTCTTAATTATAATTAAAAAGAATAAAAAGAAATTATTTCTATTATTATAATTAAATTTTAATTTTTATGTATATTAGTGTACATTATAAATAAAGTTTTTTATTTTTTATAAATTTGATTAAATAATTAAATAAAGCGATAATAATTATTTTAAAGTAAAAAAATAATTAACAATAAATTAATAAAACTTTATATATGTTATATTACTTACGATAATCTTATAATATAATTTAATTTAGAACAATTTAAAATATGTTACATTACTTATGATAATTTTATTATATGATTTAATATAAATTGTATATTTTAATTCTCATATGATTTTTAATAATTTATATGCAAAAAGTTATGTATGTTAGTACGTCAATGTGTTAAGAATTGCATCTTTACTTAAAAAAAATTTATTAATTTAATTTTGTATATTATGTTTGAATTTTAAAAATATTAAGAATAATTAACTAATTTAATTTCATAATTAATTTATTATTATATTTTTATTTTAAATAAGTATTTATTGTTATATTCTTCATTACACTTGATAATTAAACTTTTAAGTAAAATTCTTAAATATAATTTAATTTTAGTAGCAAAGTTCTAAACTTGGTTTACATGGTAAAACTCTTAATATTAAGAGTTGTTTATCTTATGTTCGAACCTTTCAACAAACATCAAATTTTACATATTTTACAAATATCTAAATATATATAGGTAACAGTTTCAGGTATATGATAATACCTCATTTATTTACTGATGTGAACCCTAGGGGTTAAACCCTTTGAACCCACTAACAAATTAAAATGCCCTAATCTCAAGAAAGCCAAGATTCAGGCAAAGAAAACTTAAACCCTTAGAAAGCCTGTTTCAAAGAACCTAGATTAAACATGTAAGCTAGACCCTAAGAACTCTCGTTTCAAGAACCTAAGTTTGATAGGTTGAACGCCACAAAGAAAGAATTCTTTGATAAGTTCCTAACTTCTGTCAAGAACTAAAAAGAGTGAAACACTCACTTTGAATAAATTCAAACTCAATTGATCAAAAGATAATTGAAGTAGGTGACTAAGACATATATTTATAGCCTCTCTACAATAACCCTAAATCTACAAAGCAATAATATGTAAAATATGGGCTGAACATGCTCAAACCCAAACCTAAATAATTAAAAGGATGTCCAACAAGTTTAATGAAGATAGACCCCACAAGCCTAATTGACATAATACATAAATCAGGCCCAAAAGCCTAAGTAATTAAAAGACCCAACTAAAAGTTCTAATTTAGGCGCCACAACATTAATGAATTGGCCCCCACTTCATATTAGATAATGAACTAAAAACAGGCCCACTAATTCATTAAATTGCCGCCCCCTTGAATTCCTCTATGGCCCATCATGTGAAGCTTGGATCACATGGACCAATTCTTGGTCTTCCTCATTCAAGCAGCCCAACTTGAATGGATTGACATTGCTTAAAAGACTTGTAGATTATTCTCAAGTCCTTTATACCAATCCTTGCATAGCTTCCTTGAGCTTCTTGGATCTTGACCTTGTAATAGGCCCAATAGGAACATGCAATGGATCTTGAAGTCCAATACCAGCTTGGTTCTCATCATTCCCCCTTTCCTCAAAAGGATTCGACCTTGAATCATCACCTACATGATAAAAGGAAAGATCAGAGACGTTAAATGAAGTAGAAACGTTATACTCACCTGGTAAGTCTACTTTGTAAGCATTGTCATTAATTTTCTCAAGGATTTGGAAAGGCCCATCTCCTCGAGGATGCAACTTGGTTCTCCTATGGGCTGGAAATCTTCCCTTGCGCATATGAACCCTGACCCAATCACCTGGTTCAAAAGTAATTCACCTCCTGCCTTTGTTTGCTTGTGAAGCAACTTTTTCATTCTTTTTCTCAATTTGAAGCTTTACTTTCTCATGAAGAGACTTTACTAATTTAGCTTTCTTACTCCCATTCAAACTATTCCTTGCATCAACAGGTAAAGGCATTAAATGTAAAGGAGTTAATGAATTAAAACCATAAACAATCTCAAATGGATAATAAGAAGTAGTATAATGCACAGTCCTATTATATGCAAACTCTATGAATGGCAAACATTCTTCCCAAGTTTTCAAGTTCTTTTGTATAACAGTGCGCAAAAGTTGTGTTAAAGTCCTATTAACTACTTTAGTTTGCCCATCAGTTTGTGGATGACAAGTAGTAGAAAACAAAAGTTTAGTACCCAATTTCCCCCATAAAACCTTTCAAAAGTAACTAAGGAACTTAACATCTCTACCAGACATAATGCTTCTAGGAACACCATGTAGGCGCAGTATCTCCCTAAAGAACAATTCAGCAATGTTAGTTGCATCATCAGTTTTATGGCATGGGATGAAATGTGCCATCTTACTAAACCTATCCACTACCACAAAAATTGAATCCCTACCCCTTTTCGTCCTAGATAAACCCAATACAAAGTCCATAGATATGTCTACCCATGGTTCACTAGGAACTGGTAAAGGTGTATACAACCCATGAGGTAAAACCTTAGATTTGGCCTTTCTACATGTAATGCATCTATTATATATGCGAATAACATCCCTTTTCATTTTAGGCCAAAAGAAATGTTCATACAATATTTCTAAGGTCTTCTTGACACCAAAGTGTCCCATTAAACCACCACCATATGCCTCACGCACTAATAACTCTCTCATAGAACAATTAGGCACACATAGTTTATCTTGTCTAAACAAAAAACCATCATGCTTGTAAAATTTACCAAATGCTGTCTTATCACATACTATGTATACATCACAAAAATCAGCATCATTGGCATATTCATCCTTTATATATTCAAATCCAAGCATCTTAGCATTCATAGATGTGAGAAATACATACCTCCTAGATAAAGCATCAACCACAGTATTTTCCTTACCTTGCTTATATCTAATGACATAAGGAAAGGTCTCTATGTATTCCATCCATCTAGCATGTCTCTTATTCAACTTACCTTGACCATTGAGATGTTTCAATGACTCATGATCAGTATGTATCACAAATTCCTTAGGCCATAAGTAATGCTGCCATGTCTCCAAAGCTCTAACAAGTCCATAGAGCTCCTTGTCATAAGTTGGATAATTCAAGGCCGCTCCACTAAGCTTCTCACTGAAGAATGCAATTGGACGCTTTTCCTGCATTAAAATAGCTCCAATTCCTATTCCTAAGGCATCACATTCAATCTCAAAAGCTTTGTCAAAGTTAGGTAATGTTATAACAGGTGCTGAACTAACCTATCTTTAAGATTAACAAATGCTTTCTCTTGTTCATTGCCCCAATGAAAACCAACATTCTTTTCAATAACTTCAGTAAGTGGTGCAGCAATAGTGCTAAAGTCTTTAACAAAACGCTTATAAAAACTAGCTAAACCATGAAAGCTTCTTACTAAACTTACCCCTTTAGGCGTCGGCCAGTCCTTGATGGCCTTGACTTTCTCTTCATCCATCTCAATACCTTTTGAGCTAACAACATATCCAAGAAATATAACTCTATCCATGCAAAAGGTACACTTCTTAAAATTAGCATACAACTTTTCAGTTTTCAACACATTAAACACAAATCGTAAATGTTCAACATGCTCATCTAAGCTTTTGCTGTACACTAAAATGTCATCAAAGTAAACTACTACAAATTTACCTAGAAACTCTCTCAAAACATGATTCATTAGTCTCATAAAAGTACTAGGTGCATTAGTAAGTCCAAATGGCATGACTAACCATTCATACAACCCATATTTAGTTTTAAAAGCTATTTTCCATTCATCACCTTCTTTAATCCTAATTTGATGGTAACCACTTTTAAGATCTATCTTACTAAAAACACAAGATCCATACAATTCATCTAGCATATCATCTAATCTAGGAATGGGATGACGATACTTTACTGTGATATTGTTGACTGCTCTACAATCAACACACATCCTCCAAGATCCATCCTTCTTTGGCACTAGAAGAACTGGAACAGCACATGGACTCATGCTTTCTCTTATGTACCCTTTACTCATCAAGTCTTCAACTTGCCTTTGAAGTTCCTTTGTCTCATCCGGATTACTTCTATAGACTGGTCGGTTTGGAATGACTGCTCCGGGTACAAAATCAATTTGATGCTCAATGCCTCTTATGGAAGGCAACCCACTTGGCATCTCCTCCGGAATAACTCTTCAAATTCTGTAACAAAAAATAGCAACACTAGGAAGAGCTTGGTTAGATTCATCAAGATTAAGATATGTTTCTTTATAAACAAGGAAGATCATGGGCTGATCTTCTAAAAAAGCCTTCTTAACCTTACTCTCTTTTGCATAAAAGCTCATCTTTGTTTTTGCTTCTCTTTCTTGTGGCATCACTTTATTTTTTTCAGCCACTTCTCTGTTTTTGTCACTTTCTTTTTCCTCCCCTTTTTTGGCCAATCTTTTTTTTTCTCTCTTTTTTTCCTCATTAGATTCGGCCACACTCAATTCTTTTTTCTCAAAAACAGATTTCAATTTCATTTGGTCTTCATAGACCTGCTTTGGTGTTAAAGGAACAAGGTTGATGGTTTTGCCATCTTTTACAAAGCTGTATCTATTCCTAAACCTATCATGTGTAACCCTCCTATCATACTGCCATGGCCTCCCCAACAATAGATGGCCAGCATGCATAGGCACTACATCACAAAGCACCTCATCACTATACCTCCCAATAGTAAAAGCGACCCTTACTTGCCTATTCACCTTAACCTCCCCACTATCATTCAACCATTGCAATCTGTAAGGCTTAGGATGTTTAAGCATAGGTAAACCCAACTTTTCTACTAAGGTAGTACTAGCTACTTTGGTACAACTCCCCCCATCAATTATCATACTACATACTTTATTGTTCACAAAACATCTAGTATGAAAAATGTTTTCCCTTTGTTCCTCTACATCATCTATTTTAATTTGTGCATTCAAAGCACGCCTAGAAACAAGAGATTTACCTTCCACGGGGTAGTCCAAGTCAGCATCATCACCAACACAATCACTAGCATCCTCCAATTATGGCATGTCATCACAATCATCCTCACTTTCGGTCACGACTTCACCATTAGCATGCATGATCATCGCCATTTTGTTTGTACATTGAGATGCAATATGGCCTAAACCCAAACATTTAAAGCATTTAATATCTCTATTCCTTGAAGAATTGGAATTTTGAAATACCTTGGGTTTGTCTTTGCTAGTGCTCTCTTCTTTCCCCTTTGGTGATTCGATTTTGCCCTTCACAACAGCCCGGTCTTTGTCCCACTTTGGTTTCCAAGGACTTCTAGAAACCGAAGAATACCTTGTTGCCCTTTTTCTTTTCAATTGCCTCTCCACCTTCATAGTCATGTTCACCATGTCTTCTACCTCCACATAATGCTGCAACTCCACAACATTGGCTATGTCTCTATGTAAGCCACTCAAAAATCTAGTCATGATGGCTTCCCGATCCTCCTCTACATTGGCTCTAATCATAGCCACCTCCATCTCCTTATAGTAATCCTTTACACTCTTAAACCTTTGGGTAAGGTTTTGAAGTTTTTAGTGAAGGTCCCTATAATAGTGGCTAGGTACAAACCTCATTTTCATGAGAGCTTTCAATTCCCTCTATGTCTCTATAGGTCTCTCATGGTTTCTCCTCCTACTGGTTACTAGTTGATCCCACCAAACTATGGCATAGAAAGTAAATTTAATGACTGCCAACTTCACCTTTTTCTCTTCCAAATAGTTGTGACAATCAAAGATCAACTCTATCTTCTTCTCCCACTCCAAATACACCTCAAGATCAGTTCTACCTTAGAATGGTGGAATTTTCATTTTAATATTCCCAAGGTTCCTATCTTCTCTATTTTCCCAATCATTATCCCTAGTGTTTCTCTTAGGCCTTCCTCCATGCCTAACTCCTCTAGCTCTACCCATATCAACTTCCTCATCATCTGCCTCCTCTATGTTATGTTCATCAACAACACTAGGCTCTCGCCTAGCCCCTCTATCGCGCCCACCTTGTAGGTTTTGAATGGCTGCCGATTGGCTCTTTATCTTGTCTGACAATTGTGCCATCGCAAAATTCATCCTCTCAAACTGTTATTGCATAGCTCTCCATGTAAATGATGGATTTTCATCCCCTTTGTGTGATGATTCACTATGGTGAGACATTTGAAGTTGCTACAAAACAAAATGTTAGTGATAAAAATAAACTCACACACTCCCTTAGTGTTTATACTCAATTAAGATATCACTCCAACTCTTGTTTGCACTCTTTTAGGCTTTTTCTTTAATAAACTTACTTACTCTTGCCTTTTACCACTCTATTTCCTCTTTCAGGTTCTTTAGGAACTAGAAAAACTCTTCAAGAACTCCACTTGCTTAATTCTACCTAGCAAAAGACTCAAGAAACAAGAAACAATTAGTAAGAAGGTAAAACAAGTAAAAATCAAGAACAAGATTACCAAGAAATCATATATTTCCTATTTTCCTTGATCTTTTTCGAATCTTTCTTTCTTTTTCTTGATGTTCGAACACTTTTCTTATTTTTTTCAAGAACGAGACTTCTTAATTTCTTGAAATCTCGAATGAACTTCTTCTTTTTTTCTCGGGACTGTTCGAATGCCCCTCTGAATTCTTGAATTTTTTTTTTCAAGATTCGGATCAAGAATCAACAAGAAAAAATTTTAATAGATCAAAGAATTCAAAAAATCAAATTTTGATTTAAATCACTTTTCAAGACTAAAACCCCAAACTTAGACTGCCTAAAAACTATAACCCTAAGGCAAAAGAATGCCTAAAGCTATAACCCGAAGACAAGAATGCCTGAAACCCCAAAATCTTGTTAGATTGATTTGATTCAATTACAAGAAACGAAACCCCAAAGCAAGATTGCCTAAAAAATATAACTTAGGGCAAGAATGCCTAAAGCTATAACCCCGATACAAGAATGCCTAAAACCCTAAAATATTGTTATTGATTTTCCTCTGATAATATCTGAAACCTCAAAAAAAAAAAGTAACAAACAACAAATCAAAGCGATAACTATAAAAACCTGATTGAAAACCTAAGCTTTGATACCAACTGATGTGAACCCTAGGGGTTAAACCTTTTAAACCCACTAACAAATTGAAATACCCTAACCCCAAGAAAGCCAAGATTCAGGCAAAGAAAACTTAAACCCTTAGAAAGCCTGTTTCAAAGAACCTAGATTAAACATGTAAGCTAGACCCTAAGAACTCTCGTTTCAAGAACCTAAGTTTGATAGGTTGAACGCCACAAAGAAAGAATTCTTTGATAAGTTCCTAACTTCTGTCAAGAACTAAAAAGAGTGAAACACTCACTTTGAATAAATTCAAACTCAATTGATCAAAAGATAATTGAAGTAGGTGGCTAAGACATATATTTATAGTCTCTCTACAATAACCCTAAATCTACTAAGCAATAATATGTAAAATATGGGCTGAACATGCTCAAGCACAAACCTAAATAATTAAAAGGATGTCCAATAAGTTTAATGAAGATAGACCCCACAAGCCTAATGGACATAATACATAAATCAGGCCCAAAAGCCTAAGTAATTAAAAGATCCAACTAAAGCTTCTAATTTAGGCGCCACAACATTAATGAATTGGCCCCCACTTCATATTAGATAATGAACTAAAAACAGGCCCACTAATTCATTAAATTGCCGCCCCCTTGAATTCCTCTATGGCCCATCATGTGAAGCTTGGATCACATGGACCAATTCTTGGTCTTCCTCATTCAAGCAGCCCAACTTGAATGGATTGACATTGCTTAAAAGACTTGTAGATTCTTCCCAAGTCCTTTTTACCAATCCTTGCATAGCTTCCTTGAGCTTCTTGGATCTTGACCTTGTAATAGGCCCAATAGGAACATGCAATGGATCTTAGTCCAATACTAGCTTGGTTCTCATCAAATTGCATCTTTACTTAGAAATTTTTATTAATTTAATTTTATACATTATGTTTGAATTTTAAAAATATTAAGAATAATTAACTAATTTAATTTCATAATTAATTTATTATTATATTTTTATTTTAAATAAGTATTTATTGTTATATTCTTCATTACAGTTGATAATTAAACTTTTAAGTAAAATTCTTAAATATAATTTAATTTTAGTAGCAAAGTTCTAAAATTGGTTTACATGGTAAAACTCTTAATATTAAGAGTTGTTTATCTTATGTTCGAACCTTTCAACAAACATCAAATTTTACATATTTTACAAATATCTAAATATATATAGGTAACAGTTTCAGGTATATGATAATACCTCATTTATTTTTATCTTTGAATAAAATTTTAATAAAATCTGACTCGATCAGTAATCTTTTTAAATTAAAAATGATTCTATTTTAAAAATTAATAAATTAAATTCAAAATGATCCAAACCCGAATAACCTGAGTATCAAATCCAAATTATCCAAACCCGAAATGATTAGAACTCGAAATGATCCAAACTCGAAATGATTCAAACCCAAAATTGACTTGAATTTTTTAAAACTCAAATAGATCGATCCGAATTGACCTGATCCAAACCCAACTCGATTTGCTCAATTGACAAGTCTTGTGGGAATGGATTTATGCAACATTTGATTTTGGCCAATTAAGAAATTCTTTTTTCCATCTAAGAATTTATATATAGAGGAAAATTACTTGAATTTTGTTAGAAATATCATCAATGCCTATTCACATGGAGAGAGAAAAAAAAAGAAAAAAAAAAAAGCAAAGGATGTGTGGAGAATCATGTATATGAATCTCCTCCCTTTTTTTCAATATTTGGAAGTGTAAAAATTTAAATGCGATAATTAAAATTAAAATTACAACATTCTATAAAAAAAAAAAAAAATCATACCATCATCGGCTCTCCTCTCCTTTTTCTGCACCAGCATTTTTTTTTTTCATTTTCCCTATAATCTCCTCCTTTCCTTTTCTCCTTCTTTTTCTCCCCCCCCCCCCCCCCCGGCCCTATTTTTTCTCATGTTTCCCCTCAGCATTACTTGCCTCTTTCCTCCTTTCATGAATTCTAAGTTGCTTTAACATGAATCACTTAAATAAAGTTGATTCTTTGATTGGTCCATTTTGATTTTGATTTAATTGGATTATAAAACACGTAGCTATGTTTTCTTAATTATGCGCATTGGCATTCATTATCCACTCAGCATCACTAGATAAGGATTCCAATACCATTTACACTTGAGAATGTTTAGGTTTCTCACCATTTCTATAGATCTATTATAGCCAATCATTGTTTGCTAAATATGAAATCCTACTAGGTCTTGAAAAGGAGGAAATCTTCTCACATTTCATAAATCTAGTCTCGCTCTCTTCTGTAGAATTTAACTAAATAATGAAGTAAATGATTGTTGCAAAGTGTTATGAATTAGAAGGAGATCAATGTAGTTGTATGTAAACCTCGAGCAATAGCATGATGAACCAAGAAGTCTCCAAGACCTATTGTTAAGAATAGTGAGGGGGATTGAAATTACTCAATAAATTTATAGCAGTTTGGTCCTTTTAAAGTTACCTATATTAGACCTTGTATGACTTTAGCAGTTTTGCTATAAAAAAAAAAAAAAAGTGGAACTACATTGGCTTTTTTTTGTCAATCATTCACTATTTCAAATGAAGTAGAATCTAACTTTTCAAGGCCTAAGCACAACCTTACTAATCCATATATATGTCTTCTAAACTCATGTATGATAAAATTTTCAACATATGTACTTGAATCTTCCAAATCTTAGAAAATATTGCCTATCTTAGAAAATATTGCCTCCCTACTAAGAGCGCTTGATATAGCTCTTCACTCACTAGATCATTTGCTCCTCATGAGGATGCTTAGTTTAGAAAGCAATCAATATATATAGTTAGCATGGATTTCAAAGTTTTTTTTTTTGGTACAAAAAAGACCGTGGTCTGGAAATAGGGAAAGAGTTACAGATATTAAGATTCGAATTTTAGATCTGCTGGATACCACTTTTTAAGAGTGGTTGCATGAACCAACTAGACTAAGTCCCGGATTCAACATGGATTTAAAAGTTAGATAAACAAGTTGAGACCAAATTCTTAATGTACGTAATGCCATCCCCTCCCTTCCCCAAGTTCATCTCCTCCCTTGTTCAACATAGGACGATTATATCCAAAAGATAGTCGAAAGCATTCCCAATCATACTGTTCTAAATTGATCGTCTTAATCTTGGCAATGATCAAATTATTGACATGTTACTTTGGTTTTGACACTTCTAAAGAACAAACACTACAAAAGTCATTATTTCTTTTTTTGCCATCCAAAAGTCATTGGTTTTAAGGATATTTTTTTGGGGTTTGGGGAACCACCTACGGTTCCAAAATTTAAATGGGTTTTCATGTCCCAGAGAGACTCGCTTGTATTAATAAGATATTTTGAGGCAGTATGGACTTGAATATGTTCATTGACATTCAACCTGACGATCAAAGAATTGCTAGTGATACTAATATGACAATTTTTTATTAGCACTTATAAATGCGTATAAAAACGACTTTTTTTTTTTAATGCCAAAGTGCTGACACTTAAATCTATATGGTATAGAAACATTTAAATCCGAAAGCTTCAGAGACAAATTGAGTAATTTAACCAATTAGTTATGAAAATTAAATGTGTTGTTATTACAATTAGCCAATTATGAAGAGTTTTTTTCCCCTCTAATTAAGAGAATAGCTTATTAGATAAAAAGGTCTAAACATATAACAAGGCATTACAGAATCTAATTAGCCATACAAACCATAATTAAAAGTTTGATCAAAATAAGAGCACACATGAAAAACAAGCCAAATGTCTATTATTAAAGGGAAAGAGAGAGAGAGAGAGAGAGAGAGAGGGGAACAGATTATCACAACCAACCCAAGTCCCAAGCTTGAAAACGACAAAGGGAAAGAACAAAGTTACAATTATTTATGATCAAATCATCATAGGATCTGATCTGAAACATGAAGGCAGATACATTCATTTGATTAACCAGACACGACATGAAAGAGAAAGGCTATCAATTGCCTTTATTTGCAGCATCCCAGGCAGGGTCAGCTAGCTTAGTTTCTATGTACATTTGAATCCAAGCATTGCACCCATTTACCCTACGATTCACTTGTCGGAGTTGGCCCCTTGTTTGTTTACCTTCTCCAGGACTGTTTAATTTCGCCTTGAGCTTTTCTTGTTGTTCCACAAGCCCTTCTAGCACTGCTTTTAAGCGTTTCAAGTCTTTCATCCCATTTTTCTTTACAAGAAGAAAAAGTTCAAATCAAGAGAAAAACTGAAGTGAGATTAACGAAATAAAAAGAACGAAAAACACTCTATATCAGGATATGTAACCCAAAAAAAATAGGAAAAAAAAAAAACCTTGTTACCTCAACCCTTCTCTTCGACAGCTTGAAATGTTCATGTTTAGAGTTAGACCCTTTCAGTTCACTTTCCTTAGCCATGCTTTATGAGGAAAAAAAAAAAAAAAACAGCATGAATGTAAGAGAAATAAAGAGAAAAATGCAAATTTTTTTTATAACAACCAACAATTACATCACAAAAATATAACCAAGTTTCATATATGTAAATATCTCTTAGATTTCAAAAAAATACCTCAACCTTTTGCAGTAGATTGAAGGAATTAAGAATGACAACAAGAATAAATAGAGAGAGCATACACGAGATTTCACTCTTCACAAAGCCTTATTTAGAAGTGGTTTTATGCAAAGCAAGGCTAGCTTTCGATCGGCATCGGCAGGTAAATAGGGCGAATCTTGACAATTAACACCCGATTCACCAGTTTATCGAAGAGAACTATAAGAATTGCTCTCTGACGGTGACTTAAACAATAAATTAATTGTAAAAATGTTCTTAGATAAAGATTCTGGTAGTTGAAAAAGAGGTTTTTGTTAACAATTTCTCCGTCATAAAAAGAAAAAAAAAAGTTTTGAGTATATATATCAAATATAATTATTTCATTACAATTAATCAATTGGATTTTTAGAATATTTTTATTGTGATTAGATAATTATAAAACAGTAGTAAAAATAATTGTAAATGAAATGTATTTCTTGGTGGTGTCTTTGTTTACTAGTATTTGGGGTTTGATTTCTTGAAACTCTTCTCTCTTCTTTATCATTTTGAAGGTATTTTTGAGTGGGAAAGTACGGCTCATTACGGAACTGACATGAATTCTAGATTATATTTGATCCATACTTTTATCATTTACATTTTATTTTTTTTTAACTTTATTGCTTCTATTTTTTAAAAATTATCAATGAAATCTAATTATCTTTTAATGGATAATTTTAAGAAAGAAAATAAAATAAAAAAGATAGGAAAAGGAGAAAAAAAAACTTATTTATATTTTTAGAAACTAATATTTCTAATATTTTATTTATATTTTTAAAATTAAGACTTTTAAATTTATTTTTATTATATAATTTATAAATAAATAATTCTTACATATATAATTTTTATAATTAACATAAAATTATTAAAGATACTTAATATTAAGGATTATTACCATGTATAACAGTGGAGTTTTTGAACCCCACAAGCAGGGTTAAAAAATTACTATATATTCTATTTATTTATTATTTATTTTTTAAAATATAACCCAAAGATATATGGTAATTTTTTAACCGTGCTTGTGGAGTTAAAAAACTACACTGTTAGTATACAAGATAATAGTTTTAATATTAAATTATAATATATTTTTCTTTCTATTCGATTTTTATTTTTATTCTTTTCTTCTTTTTTTCTCTTTTCTAGTGAAATCAAGGATTTTTAATTAGAGTTAATTTATGAAAATAACCCTAATGTAACGAGGATCTCATCTTAGTTACTAAAAATGCAAAGGCGGCCACGATATTCCGTTTGATCCAATTCAACAAACGAGCTAAAAGATTGGGAAAACAAATATTTGCTTACATGGTCATATGCTTCGACTTAAGCAAAAGCTAGATTTTGAAGGAATTTTATGTAAATAGTTTATAATGTTGGTGGAAGTTAATCCCACATTATTTAAAAAATTCAAGTATAAATAGTACTATCTGTCTCAATTAAATCATTACAATTGACTTTTTTTATATTAATTTTTTAAACTTTAATCTCTATTATTTTAAATATTTTAATTAATTAAATTTTACAAAACATATATTTAAAAACTAAATCATTCAAATTTTTTTAAATATATTTTTTCAAATTTTTATCAATAATAAGAGATCAAAGTTGAAATTTTTTTACCAACAAAAATCAAAATATGACAATTTTATTGAGACAAAGGGAATATATAATAGGATACTTTTTTTTATAAGGGTACATATGAGTTAAGTGTTATAGGCTCAAGGTGCTACTTGGCCCACTACTAATTATTTAATGTCAAATATTGACACTTGAGCTTAAATTTGTTTAATTTAATTATTTTTTTTTCATTTTTTCACTTTTAATTTTTGAAAAATATTAAGATTATAATTGTTAGAGAATAGTTTCATTAGAATAGTTGTGTTGTAATAACACAACATTTACCAAACGGATTGTTGTGTAAGAACACAAACTTAATCACATATTTCTTCTCCAATTTAATTACATATTTCTTTCTTTTATACAAAAAGGCTGCAGCTTAGAGATAGAGGAAAGAATTGCAGATACTAGGATTTGAATACCAAACCTGCTGAATGCCACCTCTTAAGGATAGCTATATGACAATTTAATCACATATTTCAAAATCAATTTTCTTTAAATTCTTCTTATATGGATTTCGAATATATATAGTTGTCCAAGCTCATATTCAACTTATCATTAAGAACTACTATACTAGATATAATGTTATCATCATTCCTACTAATATGTAAGCACAATATTTTCATTACATTAGCAAGCAAATTAAGGAAGTAAGTTCAACTCGATATGATAAACCACATCTAGCTGCTCAAGCTCAGTTCAAGATTTGATGTATACCTTCCGTTCTAAAGACATAAACCTACATCAACAATGTGCATATCGGAATTGGATCATTTTGGGTCTAGCAACATAAGTAAGCGCAAAACTCGATTTTGGTGTCAAAAAGCTTATATGAACTAGGCCGACAATTTCATAAGTAGAGAAGAGAAGAAGAAACAAAAGGAAAAGGAAAAAAAAGAAAAGAAAAGAGAAAAGGAAAGGAAAGGAAAGGAAATGGAATGGAATGAAAAGAATAATTTTTGTTAATTCAAAATCAACAAAAATAATATTCAATTTTTTTAATTAGTTTTTTTTTTTTTGGTAAGAAATGATTTTAGGAATTTTTACAAGTTAATATATAAATATTCAGTCCATTTCATGTTTTGGTTGTTTAAATTAATTTTTTTATTACCATCCAAGCAAAGAAAACATGGATTAGTGTCTCATGCAAAGATACTTTGAGCATCATGGCATTCTTTTAAATATTATCATGGAAGACTAAAATTTAATATAAGCATATATGCTATCATAAATAAAAAGTAATAAGATCTACATGACAGGTATTTCATTAGCTAAATGGTAGTTTAGAAAATTACCTCGAGATTTAATTTTGGTCGATTGACCTGAATGGACTTGAACAGTGATTTTTCTTGAATGAGAATCTTTTGGATTGGGTTTATCATTCTTGGGCTGTTGGATTTATGGGCTCCTTGGGTTTCTTAGACTTCTTGTGCTATCTGGGCTCCATGGGCTAGCCTTTAGAATTTCTTAATATTATTTTAAGAATATATATTAAGAAAATAGGATACACTTCTAATTTTGCTATGGGGTTTTCAAAATATTCTCGAGGTGTTGAAAATGATAAATGAGAGAAGGCTAACTATTTATAGCAGAACTAACAATTAGAATGAACAGCTGAGTTTAAGAGCGACGGATGACTTAGATTTGTTGAACTAAGTTTTGATTCTTTTGGGTTCGACTAATTTTAGGTTCAAGTTTCTTTAGATTTGGATATTTAACTTTCTGGTCCCTATGAATTTGATAATTATTAAAGTTTTTTTTAATAAATTTTCAGATTTGAGTTTATTTTGTCACAATAAATTTAGTTTTTGCTCTTAGTTTATGGTCTATTTAAATTAAATTTTACTAAAATTAATAATATCAAACTAATAAAAGTTGTATATTATTATTTTAAAATAATTTCTTATATTAATATTTAAGATAAACCATACCTTAACTTGAGAGCCTACGCGCCTAAGCGAGTGTGCTGGAGCCTAGAGACCTCTAATCATGGATCAGAAGAGAGATTTTTAGAATTTGAACTTACCACAAAATAGCGTAATCATTTTAAAAAGTTAAGAGGATTCATTTATATTAATATAAAAATATTTAATTTAATTTTTTAAAATTTTTTATATAATTTATATATATTTAATTTGGTCATGTATTTCACACTTTATTCATATATAATAATAATATAATTTGATATCTCCTCAAATGGTAATAATATATATATTATATTTAAATTTTTTGACTGAGTTTGTCAGTCAAGAAATTAAATTATTAAAAGATAAAAAATAAAACATTAACAAAAATATTAATTAAAGATATTCATGTCATTTACTTATAAAGTAATTTTTTATTTGTTTACATATGTTAAGAAAAAACTACACAACATAAAGTAATTAACTTTCTTTAAAAAAATTTACTCATTATGAGATAACTTTAAAAAAAAAAAATTATCCATCCATTATATTTATTTTTTATTTTTTAAAATATAATCTTTATTTTTTTTCACTTACATCGTGGACGTGTTAATATCTAGTATTAAATAATCACTGCGTGGACTCTTCAAGAAAGTCGTCGAATAGATAATTAATAAGGCTTAAATATAAAATTATCCCCTGTACTATATTTCTCTTCCCACTTTGGTACTTAAAGAATTTTTGGCCCATTTGGAGTACCTATAGTATAAAATTTAGGCCCGATTAGGTACCCCATTTGGATCCGATTGGGACAAAAAATTATACTATAGGTACCTGAAATTAATCAAAAATTTGTTAAGTACCAAAGTGAAAAAAGAAATATAATACATGGGCATTTTTATATATAAGGCAATTAATAACTCAACTTTTTCGCAAAGAAAAAAAAAAGGAATAAAAATTGATTTAAATTGATAACTTTGATGAAGTGTTGTTGGGGGGCAGAACTTAAAAATGTCTTGGTAAATTATGTGCAACCCCAGTTCGGCGTAATGCTAGGGGCTTCTTAAGAAGATACTTTTTCTCATATCCTAACAAGTTTTGATAGCCAAGCTCACACAAAAAGGAAAAACAAAATATAGTGTCAAGTTTTTAAAGGTAAATGAAGTACCCACTAGCAATTGGGAAAAAGCCTTCAAGATCATCAAAAAGAGGGCATCAGGTATTATTAATGTGCTTTATTATTGTCTTGGCAAAATATTTTAGAACATTTCGTATTTGCAATCACCTGATGTTTTTTTTAATAAATAGGTTTGTTATAGTTATAAACATGTCAATTGTGGAATCCAAAGCTTAAATTAATTGATTTATAAAATCATTCATAAAAAGTGATATTTAATGAATTTGAATTTTTAATCCTAAAACTTATAATTCTTAATTTTTAAACTGTAACTTTCGTTATATTTATCAATTAGTTTTCTGAAATTTCTATTTTGGCCAACCAATTATTAAAGATATGTTTTGATCAGTTTTCATTTGGATATGCCACCTAACCTAAGTATGTTGATGTGAAATGTCACGTGACAAGTCAACTATCTTTTAACATATGAGTTACCAAAACAATAAGAATTATAAACATTTGAGGCCAATACGTTATTTGAAATTAAATTTAGGGAACAAAATAAAATATCTCAAAAAATTAAGTGACAAAAAATAATTTACTCAAAATAGTAGAAGAATAGGAGACGCATGCATTAATTAGTCTAATAAAGTATAAACTAGTGTAAATTAAGTACATTGAATGGTCCTTAGCATATAATATGCTACTAAAGCCTTTTAATCTAATTGTCTAAATTCAAATGATAAATTGTTCTCGTTCATACTTCCAAACTTAACTATCTAACTTGGGCTTTAGTCTCATGTCTCACTCCCCTACACCTAGAAAGACCAGAATTTGCACTTTTGCAGTAGAGGTGTTAACGGTTTGAGCCTAACCAGGTTTGATTGGGGCATAATCGGCTTTCTTTTAAAAAAGTCAAGCTTGAGTCTACTTGACAGGTCTATTTATAATATCATTTAAAAAAAAAATTAATCAGTATCTAATAATCAAAATAATATTTAAGGAAAAAATAAATTAATATATTATTTTTTCTTGAATTTAGTGAAAACAATCATTAAATACAATTTTTTTAAATAGTATTTTAACTAAATGAATTTATATTTGATACACTGATAATGTATAAATATATACACTCTCAATGAATCAGATGATATCATTTTATTAAAAATAAAAATAAAAATATATACACTGTCAGTACATCAAATATAAACTGTTTTTAAACAATAACTATAGACATCCATAAACTGGATCCATCATTTTATTATTAAAATAATACAACAAAGTCGAGTTGAACTAGACTATAGCCTAAAAATTAATGTCCAAACCCGATACAATTCCAGTGGAGGCCTATGAACTTGATAAGGTAATTCGATTCGAGGACACTTACATGTAAAAGGGACTTGCGCCACTTGGACAAGTAGTTTGGTTGTGGACACCATGCTTTATTAAAAAGTGTTAGTCAAACTCCTAATTTCATACTTCCAACAATAACTACTAATTAGAATCATTATTATCATTGTTGTACAAAAAGAGAAATTTCAATGTCTCATAGTTATATGCCATTTAATTTCACTGCAGAAGAAAGGGTGGCCCGCAAAATTAAGAATCCACATAGAAAGGATAAGAAAAGAGATTGAGGAGATAAGTAAGGAACAAAAAGGAATCAAAGAAGGGCAAAGGCAAGTGATAGAAAAATTCCAAATCATAGAATCAGAAAGTGAAAAACTGAGAAAGGAGAGTAAAAGTATAGTTCAACAAAGTGCGAGCACTCAAGTTCGCATAGCCCTCATGTTTCAAATCTTGAAAGCAAGGGAAAACAAAGACTTCACCAAAGCATCCCAACTTACTCATGCTCTACGGTTTGTATCTCATTATCTCTTTTCTGTTGCTCTTTTTTGCTACTATATATATATATATATATATATATATAATTACATATAGTCGTAAAATTATTATAATCAAAGTAACACTCTGAACTCAGAACTTAATTCAGTTGGTTCATATAGTCACCCTTAAGAGGTGACATCCAACAAGTCTGAAATTTGAATCCCAACATCTACAATATTTTCTCTTAATCTTAGGTTATAGCTTCTTTTGTACACAAAAAAAAAAAAAGGTAAGAATCTATTCCATCCGGTTGGAGCTTTTATAAAAGTGCTGCTTGAATAGAAGATTTCTATTATTAGATTACGGCTTCCTTTGTACAAAAAAAAAGTAAGAATCTATTTGATCCGATTTGAGCTTTTATAAAATGCTGCTTGAGTATAACTATTCTAAAAATGTTGTAAAGAGAAGTTAAAATACAAATTTATTATAGAAGTGCTGTAAAATGTCGAAAATTATTTGATGGTATATATATATATTTTATATTTTTAATAAATGAAAGATAAAACAATCAATTTTAATAAATTAAATCACAAGTTTTTACGTCAAATAAATAAATAATATAAAAGGATGTTTTTGTTAGTTAAGATAAAAAAACCAAATGAAATCAATAGCAAAAATTGAATAAATAAATAAAAAATGAATGTCAAATAATATAATCTCCTTATAAATTTTTTAAATTGTTCAAGAGTAAAGTGAGAATGTAAAAAATTCATTAAATACTTTTTATTAAAATAAACACTTTTTGAAGAAGTTTTAATTTATAGTTTCTGTCCATACCCATATTTCCTCCATGAGCTAAAATCTTAAAATTTTGACAACCAAATATTTAGTTTCTACTTTTGCAGTAAATAAGTTTTAGTCAAATTGTATGATCAATCTGTCTAAATCAATTTTTTATACATTAATTTTTAAATGATTCGGATTCAATTGATAACTCCCATTAATGATTGTTGTTACTTTAGTTGAAGTAACTGTTGACTTGATAACATGGTGCTGACTTAATGATGTAGCATGGACAGAGTGGATTTTTTTTTATTTTCTTCTATTTTGCTTTCTTAACTCTTTTTCTTTTATTATTTTTCTTTTATTTTCTTTCTCTGAACCTCACTCTCTTTGTCTCTTAAACACTAAAGGACAATCATCCAACAACACTATCCAACTCCAGAATTCGGTATCAGGCCTCCATTTACCGTCGTCTTCGGTGTCAAAAATAATCGAAAAACTACCTGAAAATTCATTTAATTGCGGATAAATTATTTGTGATTTGCTTAGAAAATTTGGTGTTTTTTTAGAAAATTTTGTTTTGCTTTCATCTCTCTAATTGCGGAACAAGAAATATGTTATCTGGGCTTTGTTTTTCGTCTTTTTTTTTTTTTAATTCATTTAAAGCTTTCACAATTCTGGATTTTTGAAAATAATTATATTTTTTTATAATAATATGAAAACTGAACTTTCATGGCCATATGTGAGAGCTTTTTTTGGTCTTGTTTCTGACTCTTCCTCTTATCAATTTCTTTAAATAAACCCATTTGCAAGGTTCAGCCTTTCTTTAAATTTTCAAACTTCAAAAAAATTGACTTTTCATGGTTCAAAGCTCTTAGCTTTCTCTCATTTTTGACAAAGCCCTTATAACCCATTTCTTCTTTTCTCTTGATCTATCAAAAAAAAAAAAAAGAAAGAAAGAGACTGAAAATGCTGAAGATAGTGGGAGGCTTTGGAAGCGAAGATTGAGGTTATATCTCGTGACAGTAATGTGCAGGTGGTTCCTAATCATTCCAGTGAATTTTTTTTTTCCTTATTTGTTTGCTGGAAAAATGGGTAGGAAAGGGAAGAAAAGTTGAAGGTTTTCTTTTGCAACTTTAGTGAGCTGATTTGTTTTGCGTTTATATGAAAAACATGCACAAAGTTAATAAAAATTATTTAAAAAAAAAAATAATTAAAAATTATTATAAAAGATATTATAAAAATAAAATTATTCTTAAATGAAAAAATTTATTTTTTCTTTCTCTTTCATTAAGCAAATATTATTTTTTTTAAAATTTTAATTAAAAATAAATTTAAAAAATAAAATATTTAAATATATATTTTTTTAAAATTTAAAAAAATAAAAAAATTTAATTTTAGGCATATTATTTTTATTTTTTATAAATTTTTAATTAAAAAATGTAAATAAAAAATTTAAAAATTTATTTTTTAAAATTAAAATTTTTTTATTTTCAGAATATTTATTTTTTAATCAAAAAGTAAATTAAAAAAATAAAAAAAAAGAAAGGAAAAAGTTTTTTTTTTTTTATCAAGGATAATTTTGTTTTTACAATATCTTTTATAACAATTTCTAATTATTCATTTCTCTTTTTCAAATAATTTTTATCCATTATACCATTTAATAAATACTTCTTTTGGAGGACATGTTTTTCATATTTACCCATTTGTTTTTAGGTAGTGAATTGGAGAAATTATATGAATTTTTTTTTTTTTTTTGATTTAAGAGTTAAATTCAGTTTGAATTGAAATTTTTGTTATTAATTCTTAATAAAAAAGGAAATTACGTTCGGATTAAGTTTTTATTTGGGAATTTTTAAGATTTGCTTCAACTTTATTTAATTTGAGAGAGACTTTTTTTAAAAACAATTAATCAAAATTAATTATTATTTATTTAATTATTAAAATTATTTTATATATTACATGTGATAAAAAAGTTTTAATTTTTACCAAAACAATTCCATGTTATAATATACATACTACAAACAAATTGCCATATAGTGACGGTTCAAAAAGCGTCAGTAAATCTTCAAAATCCGTCGCTAAAAGTCCTAAAACCCTATACCGACGGTCAAAATGACTATTCCGACAAAAAATTAAGCGACGGTAAAACCCTCGTCGGTATAGACCTATACCGACGGAAGTGGTGACCGTCGGAATAGGATGTATAGCCTATACCGACGATTTTATGCGTCACTAATGTCACTACCGTCGGTATAGCCTATGTTGGGTAGCCCCTTTTACACCTTACCTATACCAACGGATTTTGTATCCGTCGGTATAGATATCGCATCTATACCGACGGCTTTTGTAACCGTCGGTATAGATACCGTATCTATACTGACGGATTTTGTTTCTGTCGGTATAGATACCATTGATATACGTATACCGACGGTTTTTTTTTGTGTCCGTCGGTATAGATTAAAATGTAAAATATACAATTAACCTATAGCGACCGTTTGTCGTAAATTAACTGACGGTTTACTCGATCAGTATACTATACATTTTTTGTTGTTATATGAACTGTCAGTATAGAGGTCAATAAAAATAAATTTTTTTCATATTTTCAATTACTAATATTGATATATTTATAATTTAATCCAAGATAAAAAATCCATTATAAGAAAGTACAAAAACCATTATAAGAAAGTACAAAATATTTCATAATATTAAAAATAAAATTACAAATAAATTGTCTTAATTATATAAGTTTTACAAGCTAAATAGAAGTCGCAAGCTAAAGTCATAATACAGTGAAATAAGCAATCCAAATCTCATGAATATTCCTATCAAGCAACATCTGCATAAAATTGACAAATATTAACCAATGTGCAGCAATTAAGTAATGAAGTCAACATAGAAGAATAAAATAATCAAGTAGTTTACCGTCTTCATTTTCATTAACTTGATGACTAGAAGTTGAAGACCTTATTATTGGTGACAAATTTGGAGCACTACCAGCATCAGGTACCTAAAAAGTATATGTTATGTCAATATATATTTATTGAATTAAGCTCAAAAGGTAAAAATATAATTAAATAAAAATAGTAACTTAATTTGCATAAAGCTCAAAAGTATATGTTTATAATTCAACTGACAGAGAGCTTCTTTCATTGAATGTTGACCAATGGATCACAGCACCTCTGCTAAAATTACTTATGTTACTCGGATGTGAGTATCGTATACGGATATGTGTTTGATACGAGTTTGTTCAATTTTTTCTATGAATACTTCAAAAAAAATGAACTGTCGGAACAATATAGAAAAATACTATTAGTTATCTATCAGACTAACATCTGAACCTCATCAAATGGATATATTGTCTCAAATAAATTCTGGTTTGTAAGCAAATATTGATCCGTAGCTAGCATTTATAGTTCTATGAAGCTGGGGTATATAATATTCCTTGCTAGTTGTTACGTGACAGCTATTTTCAAGCACACAAGTAAGAAATAACAACGTTGTATATACTGTCTGTTTCCATTTGCTGGCAATTAGCAACCTACAAGAAAAATGAAAAGGACATTCCAACCGACCAAACACCTCTATCCCTATGGCAAACCTCGCAACATCTCCAAGGTCCAAGCCCAAAATTGAAGTGGACTGGTCTAGTCCAAGTCAGCACGGATGTAACGATTTAAAGGTCGATGAGAGAAGCTATGTGAGAATTAGGCTAGATTTTTTTTTCCTATCCCTATTCTATGATTTAAACATCTAATTTAAAAAAGTTTATATTCATCTTATTAAACATCTAATTTAAAGTCAACTGATAATAAATGAAATAATTTAAAATTTAATAAATATGAGATAATACGACTTAAATTTCTTCCAGTATGCTAGGATAATTCAACAATGACTTATGTTCTGCTGAAGTTGTAAGAGTATGCTAGGATAATCCAACACATGATTTCTGATCTACGATCACAGCCAAAACACAAAAGGGTTCCTTAGTATTTACTTTCCTCGAGCACAATTTTTTTTTTTTTTTAAGGAAATTGAAGCCAATAGCAACATTACTGTCATAACTTACATGAATAAACCACGATCTTCAAATGCAATTATCACTCAATTTCATCACAATAAGAAGTATTAACCTCTAAATGTCATGTACAGTCACCTATTTATATATCTATGAAGTACTAAAGACACATACGGATGCTCCTTTTTCCATCACCTATTTTTATTTCAAGTTCCACAATCCTACCACAATCAAGCAACATACCTAACCTAGATATTATCTGAAAGATGATCTACATTTCAAGTTCCACAATCCTACCACAATCAAGCAGATGAATATATTTTAAAAGATGAATTTATTCTACATTAACGCTGCTATAGAAATATATTACCTCTTTATTGGCTACGCGAGTAGCAGAAGCCAAAATATCTACGTTCTCGTTAGGAAATTGTCTTTGAAACACTGATAAAACATTACCCAAAGCTGCCTTCAATTCTTCAACCTGAGCCTCTAACCCTAGTACCTTTTCATCACGCTGCATTGTTCGAGAACATGATGAAGTCGATTTCTGCGATGAAGTAGATATTGTTCCCAAACAACGAACACGGCCTTTTTTCTCTGGTCCTTTAACTTTTGAATACACATCATCTTTCCATGAGAATTCTTGAGAATTTTCAGATCCAATTTCATCCAAACCTTTTTTCATGAGTTCCTATAACGAAAGTGTTACATGAAACAAAATCTCAGTTCAATTAACATAAGCATAGTCGTAGGGCAGATAAATAAAGAAAAAAAAAGGATAGAATACCACAATTTCTGCTGCCTTCTCATTCACAACACTTCCATCTTTACGTGTACGAGTATGAATATACACCTCAGCACGTGATGGTTGAACTCCATTAGCTTGTTCGGTCTACAAAAATCATCCATTAACTATCTAGATAACAAAACCACAAATACATAAAGTAGACTTCATATAAATTTAACTGAAAGAGTGATAAAAAATTGATGTAAGTACCAAGTTTGGATGATCCTAGGGAATGATTTTGTTCCACTACAATGAGGCTCATCTAACTTTTTTGGGTTAGATTCAGAAATGCATGAATTCCTCAATATATAAGTATATGGTTCAAACAATTTTATCTTGACAGCTAACAAGAAAGATGATACTTTGCATATATCCATGAATTGACTATCATCTACAGATATGGTTGATTAAGAAAAGTGGCTCCTAATTGAGAAATACTTCTTCAGCAAAGAGAAAGTAAGATTAATTGTGAACATGTTGTCCCAGAAAGACCCAAACCCATTGATGTAGAACAAGTACTTTGAAATAAATAAATAAAAATTCAAGAAACAATCTGAAATCTTAATAAAAAATTTCTCAAATATCTAATATACCAATCTCAACTAAACCCTAAACTCCAACAAAACACAAAATACCTTAACTCTTAAATTCTAATACTTGGAAAATAAGCAAAAACTAGTTAGTATAAAATAACCTAAAAGCTAAAATAGCCTAAATGTATGTCAAAATTACATTTAAACCCATAAAATATAAAATAAAGTCTTACAAATAATTTCGTCCTACAACTAGCATATTTCCATTCTTCATCACCAATTCGGAGTCTTATATGAAAATAATGTATCACTGACATTAAAAAATAATGGTTAAAGCTATGAGAGAACATGGAACAAATTCAGCTTTGGAACAATCTAAAGTAGCAAAATTTTTGTTGAATGGTAAGTACTATTAGGAAAACATGTTGTATGGTAACTAACCTGTTGTAATGTCTGATGAAACAGTTCCAGAGCAGATGCAGTTTTTGATATTTGACTAGCTGAAGTCTTCTTCAAAAGCTACAAATGTGGTACAGAGAAATCGTATAACAATAAGCTGCATTCCAGAGTAGAAGTAGACCATTCCAGAGTAGAAGTAGAAAATTAATATTATATATATAATTGCACAAGATAAAAGATACAAAGATGCAAAGATGCAAAGAAAATACCTGAAAGTTAAGCAGAGGAAAAATTGGAGTGAGCGGCGTGGACAAGGGAGGATGGAGGAAAGAGGGTTTTTTTGGGGTTTGGGGGAATCGGCAAATGGATTTTTTTGCCCTTGAGATCTAATCGGCAAAACGACGTCGTATTGCTTTAAACAATTGAAATTCCCCTATTTTTACTGACGGAAAAAAATAAAAAAACCGTCGATAAAGGATACCCTATACCAACGGTTTTACATAAACCGTCAGTATAGATATATCTATAGCAACGGATATTTTGTGCGTCGGTATAGACACTTTTTACCTACGGAACAGACCGTCGGTATATATGAGTGTCAGTATAAACCCTAAATTTGCTTGTGGTGTATATACCAACGGTTTTCTACTGACCGTCGGTATAGGTATACCTATACCAACGGATAATTTGGGCATCGGTATATGTTATGTTTATTCTGACGGTTAAAAGAATCCGTCGGAATAGAAAGGTTTTACCTACGGGTCTGGACCGTCGGTATAGATAAGTGTCAGTATTTTACCATTTGTTTGTAGTATATACCAACGGTTTTTCATTGACCGTCGGTATAGGTATACCTATAGCAACGGACTAGTGGGGCGTCGGTATATGTTATGTATATTCTGACGGTTAAAAAAATCCGTCGGAATAGATACTTTTTACCGACGGATATTGACCGTCGGTATAGATAACCGTCAGTATATGGCAATTTGTTTGTAGTGACATACCAATGAAAATTTGATAAAAAGTCATATCAAAAAAGTCAACATCCAAGTCAGAAAGTCAACTATCACGTTAGCTACAGTAACGGCAAAAATTAACGGGATTATCAATTGGACTAGAATCAGTAATATATTAATATACGAAGATCTGATTATGACAAATTAAAGTAGAAAGATTAAATCCATCAATTCATTATAATACAGGACTAATCGTATAATTTGACCATAAGTTTTTCATAAGCAAGGTCAAACGACCAATACCAATCTTTAACATATATGGAGGAAATAAACTACCAAAATTAACAAACCAAATGCAAACAAATCAATAAATATTTATTGATTAATGAACAAAAATTAGACGAACACACAAGATAAGATTTTGGATTTTTTTTTTCTTATAAAAAAGATAGAAAGAAATAAGAATGAAAAAATAATTGTTTCCTACTAATTTGTGCATTCTTACTATTTGATTTTAAGGATCATGCTTAACATTTTTTTACTTGCTCTTTTTATATCCTTCCCAGCAAATAGTTTATACTTAGATACTTAACATACTCCAACTCTAAGGTATTTCATTCTTTAATATTTCGAGTTTAAGTTTGAAAAATCCTATCCATGACTCTGACTTGGGTCAAGATCGCAGGCTTGGTGGGCAGCCTGTCCATCCATAAGAAGTCTAATCCTCAGCTATATATAGATGTTTCAGCTATATCTAAGTCACTTAGACAATTTTTTTTTTTTTTGCTTTCTCCTCTTTATTCTGTCTCGCTTAATTGCAGTGAACTCATAGTGGAGCAGAAAAATGATAAGAACGCTTCGGCCGCAACTTGCTGAGGCAAATTAACCTTTTCTTGGGCTTGACCCATTTTAAATTTCTATTTCATGTCATAGTTTAGATTGCAACTTTAACTATTATTAATTTATGGAAGAGAGTGTGTGTTTCTGTGTATTTGTAATCAGCAACTTGTTTTATAAGGAAATTTAATATCTAATCCAATGTGTTTATTTTGGTTATTTATTCACAAAATTTTTTAAATAAAATATTTCGAGTTTCAAAAATAAACCAAGCATCAAGAAATTATGTTATATTATGTAAACTTTTTTTATATATATATTAATTCATGTTTGAGCCTTGAGATATTATATTATATCACTACTAATGTTAAAGTAATAAATGTAATAAAATATATTAGGGATTATGATACGATATATTAGAGATTACGATACGATATTCTTGTTTATACCCCTTGGCTACAAGACAAGCTTTGTACCTTTCAATAGAACCATAAGAACGGGTTTTGATTTTGTAAACCCATTTGCAACCAATAGTAGTCATGCCATGAGGAAGATCAACTAAATTCCAAGTATGAGTTTTCTCAAGAGCTTGAAGTTGAAGCCATAGCTTGCTGCCAATGAGGGTTAGTATAAGCCTCACGATAAGATTGAGGTTCATGCAAGTTAACAATAGTAGAAAAGCAATGATAGTCATTAAGATGATTGGAAATTTCTCTTACCCGGGTAGACCGACGAGGAGCAAGTACATTAACAACAATCAAATCAGATTCAACAGGAACAGGAGCAAGAGCAGAAGCTTGATTTGGCTCATCAGATGTAGGTGTCTCTGAACTGAGAAATAACTCAACAGATGGATTAGTAAAGAACTAAGAGGAAGTAGAAAAAGAAGAATGAAACTTTGACAAAGAAGAGAACATAGTATCCTCCCAAAAAATGACATGTCTAGAGATTCGTAATCTATTAAAAATAGGATCCCAACAACGATAACCCTTGTGTTCAATCCCATAACCAAGAAAACAACAAAGATGAGCATATGATTCCAATTTGTTGTATTCATGTGGTTGAAGTAGAACAAAACAGGCTGACCCAAAAGGTTTAAGAGTAGAATAATCAAGAATTTTACCAAACAAACGTTCAAAAGGAGAGAGATTATGAAGAACCTGAGTTGGAGTATGATTTATTGTATGCACAACTGTTAAGGCAGCCTCACCCCAAAAATTTTTCAAGACAGTTGGCAGAAAGAAGAAGAGCACAAACGGAATCAAGAATGTGACGATGTTTACGTTCTTCTCTACCATTCTGCTAAGAGGTATGAGGACAAGACAGTTGAACTAAAATACCGTGTTGATCAAGGAACTGAAGAAGAGAAGTTTCTTTATATTCCATGGCATTATCAGTTCGAAGTGTTTTAATGGTAGAAGAAAACTGGTTTTAATCATGGTGGCATATTTAATGTATATTTGGGGTAACTCAAATCGCTCTTTAAAAAAATAAATCCATGTAAATCGAGAATAGTCATTAATAAATATAACAAAATACTGAAATACATTTACTGATGAAATAGTGGAAGGACTCCAAATGTCAGAATGGACAAGATCAAAGGGAGACTCGGAAATAGAATGACTATTATTAAAAGATAAAGCTGGTTGTTTAGCAAGTTGACAGTGCAAACAATGAAAAGACTCAAATTTAGTAGATCCTATTAACCCACGAGAGACCAGTGGACGTAATTTACTTGTGAAAGCATGACCAAGACGAAGATGCCACTTGTATAAAGAAGAATTCGTTGTGGCATCTGAGTCTTGTTTGACAGGAAGATGAAGAGAGACAAGCTCAAATAAGCATCCTACTTTACGCCCCGTCCCAAGAATCCTCCCAGTTTGTGGATCATATACCTGGCAACTAGAAGAAGAAAAGATAACAATGAGACCAAGATCACATAACTATCCTACAGAAAAGAAGATTTAAGGCTAAGGTGGGAATACAATAGGTATCAGGAAAACTAAGGTGTGTATCAGAAACATGACCAATATGGGTGATATGCATTTTTGTATCATTTGCAGTTGGATAGGAGGAAGACAGGTGGTGGACATTTTAGTAGAGAAAATAGAGGAATCAGGAGTCATATGATTACAACATGCAGAATCAAGGAACCAAGAAGAAATACCTAGGGTGACAGAAAGTGCAGTGTTAGAAGAAGAATTGGAAGATAGAACCTGTTTGGAAAGAGCCTCAAGATCATTAATAGTGAGACTAGTATTTCCCTCAGGAGCATCAGCAGTAATGGATGAGGAAGATCTAGACGTAGAAAACTTTTCTTGAACTTTAGGGTTCCCCTCCCTAGGCCATGATAGGCACCTAGGATAATTACCAATGTTATGGCCAATTTCATGACAGTAGCGGCATTCAATTGTTGGACAATTTGGAAGAAGATGACTTGTCTTATAACAGAACTTACAGAACTTATCATCTGATCTCTGAAGTGAGGAATTTGGTCTAGAAATATCAGATTTCTCCATTTTAGAAGCAAAATCAATAAAAATGGAAGCCGAAATTGGAATCAGGAAGTCGAAATTAACTAGAAAGGTGATTTAATAAAAAATGCTGACGTGGCAGGTGATGATGTGGCAAATAGGAGGTGTGACACGTGGCAGAGTTTTAGTTGTGCGTAGATGTAGGTGATGTTTATCTGGATTTTGCTAAGATAAGATAATAAACACAGATTCCTAAGCAGGGTTTCAAAAAGAAACTAACACAGATCCCTAAATAGGGTTTCAAACAAAAACTAACACAGATCCCTAAGCAGTGTTTCAAACAGAAACTAATATAAATTCCTAAGCAGGGTTTCAAACAGAAACTAGACCGAAAAGCTCTAATACCACATTAGAAGATAAAAAGCATTGATACCATGTTAGAAGAAATGGGTAACGCAATAACACAAAAGAATACGTGGTTCGGCCATGGTGACCTACATTGTAATCTTGCTTTCTCTCTTATTCTTTTCTTCTAACATGGTATCAGAGTTAAGGTTTGTTATGATCTTCTGCCTGTGTTCTCCTGCTGTGTGTTTCGCTACGTTTCCTACTGCATGTTTCATCACATTTTCTGCTACGTGTTCTGCCACGCCAGATTTTCCTATTGCCTGTTCTGCCACATTTCTTCATGTTCTTTTGTCTATTTTTTTGCTACATGTTCTGTCACATCTCCCTGTACCTGCTGCGTGCTACGCCATGTTAGATTTTTCTGCAATATGTTATGCCACATTTTCCTGTACCTGCTGCGTGTTACACCACGTCAGATTTTCCTATAACGTGTTATGCTACATTTTTCTATCACGTGTTATGCCATGTCAGATTTTCCTGCAACGTGTTACGCCATGTTTTCTTGTACCTGCTGCGTGTTACGCCACGTCAGATTTTCCTATACCTGTTGCATGTTCAACCACGTCAGATTTTCTTGCAATGTGTTACACCATGTCTTCCTGTTCCTGCTGCGTGTTATGTCATGTCAAATTTTTATATCATGTGTTCCCAATATGTTAATTTATTGGTTAACAAACTCAAGTTAGTATTTACAATACTATCTTGAGTTTGAGAGGGAGTGTTAAAGTAATAAATGTAATTAGATATATTAGGAATTATGATACGATATATTAGAGATTACGATATGATATTCTTGCTTAATTCTTTTCTAAATTGGTGAGAACCTTTTATATAAATAGGACACTCTTATATAAGCTAAAACAACAATTCTTAATATCAACAATGTAGCCATTTGGGTCTTTTGTTTGTGGATGTAGGTCACCATGGCCGAACCACGTATTCCTTTGTGTTATTGCGTTACCTTTTTTTTTTTTTTCTAATATGGCATTAATGCTTCTTATCTTTTAACAACTAAGATGAATTACCGACAGAACTATTATCGACGGAATTAATCCGTCGACAATATTTGGCATCAGCGACGAAACTTCGAACATTACCACTGAATTCCGTCGGTAATGGTTTTGAGTAATACCAATGGAATTATGGACCTCTACCGATGGAAATAGTGTATAGCCGACAAACTTTTTACGACCGAAGTTTTTCGTCGGTAATTTTCATCGGTAATAGTTTGGCGGGAAGGAATTAGATTCCCGCCAAACTATTACCGACAAATCTAGACTTTTAATCGACAAAATTATCCCCTAGGTAAAAAAAAAACATTTTTAATAAATGAGAAATAAAAACAAAAAAAATAAAATTTTAAATAAAAAATAAAATCATTAAAATTAATGGTAAATATTTTTTACCGATGGAAAACCATCGTTAACTTGTTTTTTCGACTGTTTTCTATTTTAAAAATCGAGAAACTTTTTACCGACGAAATTTTCGTCGATAAAAGTCTCGGGCATAATTAATATGCTCTGGACTTTCCTCTTCTCCCTTCTTTTCTTCTATTTTCTTCCTTTTCTCTCTTTCTTCTCCTCCCCCACCGACCATTTTCCCGATCGAACCCAGCCCGCCCTCCTTCCGTCGCCGTCCACTCGCCCAGTAAGTCTCTTTTCTCTTCTTTTCTCTTCTCTTCATTAATATTTTTTTTTTTTTTTTACAAATTAATGTAATAAATTCTACTTATTTGTGGAGAAAAATTGTTCTAGCATCATTTCCATCAATTTGTTAATGTAAGTTTATGTTTTACATTTTATTTAATTTACAAACTTCAAAAATAGTATTATATTTAATAAATATATTTTTGTTAAATTTTGTAATTAATGTTGTTATTATGTTTAGTTTAAAAATATTATTGTTAAAATTAAATTATTATTGTTATTATAATTTCATATGTAATTTAGAGAAACATTATTTATGAAAAGATTTGTGTTTTAGTTGTTATTGTTTTTGTAAAAGATATATTATGAAATTTATAAAAAACTTATTTATTTATATAAAAAAATGTGTTTTACTTGTCTTATTGCTAATTACTTATTAGTTTATTTATCAAATTGTAAAATATGTGTTATTATGGAATTGTTAATATGTTTATTATGAAATTTTATAGAATGTGTTATGAAATTGTATAATGTGTTATTGTGATTATTGTGTTACGGAATTTATTATGTTATTGTGTTTATTGTGTTATTGTATTTTTGTATTGTTGATAGCTTACTTAGGCATAACAATGGACCACGATAAATCTTGGATGTATAGGAGGTTAGACAAAGATGAATATATTAGTAATGACTATTTGAATGTAGTTGAAAAATTCTTAGCTTTTGCATATACTCACAGCGAGTACGTAAGAGACAAGAGAACTAGATCCCCTGGTGTTAGGTGTCAAAATAGTCGCTTTGCAGAAATTGATGTAGCGCGTAAGCATTTGTATTACAAAGGGTTTAGGGAGAATTACTTGATTTGGGATGCACATGGTGAAAGTCATCAAGGTTAGTCATCAAGGATGCGTAATTATGAAGTGGAGACAATAAGTGATGTTGAAAGAGATAATCTTTATGCCAAAATGGTTATGGATGCTATTAATCTGAATCTCAATTTAGGTGGTAATTACAATGTTTATGACACTATGGTTCAAGATGAGCAATCGAATTTAAGGTTAAGAAACTTTTATTCTTTGTTGAACGAAGCAGATGAACCTTTGTGGTCAGGATGTACGAAACACACAACTTTATCTGCTATGTCACAATTGTTAAATGTGAAGTCCGAATTTAATATGAGCGAATCGTGTTTCAATCGTTTGATGATTATTATAAAAGGGATGTTGCCAGAAAATGACAACTTACCTGATAATTTTTATAGAATGAAGAAAAAGATGGCAATTTTGGACTGGACTATGTCTAGATACATGCATGCAACAACAATTGCATGTTATTTTATAAAGAGTCAACCCACTTAGAATTTTGTTTTGTATGTGGCCATCCTCGATATAAACCAAGCAAATCAAGTGTTAGGAAGTCAAAGAAAATTTCCTATAAGATTCTCCGTTATTTGCCACTGATTTCGAGTCTTCAAAGATTATATATGTCAAAGGTAACAATTGAAAATATGATATGGCATGCTCATGACATGGAGTGTTGACTCACCCTGTTGATGGTGAAGCTTGGCAAGACTTCAATCGTACGCATCTATCTTTAGTAGTGGAATCTCAGAATGTCAGACTGAGTTTGTGTGCAGATAGATTTTGTCCGTTTACTCAGGCAGCGAAACCGTACTCTTGTTGGCCGATAATGCTTATAATTTACCATCTTGGATGTGTATGAACCAACCATATTTGCTTCTTAATATGGTAATTCCGAGTCCGAATAGTCCATCGCAGAACATTGATGTTTTCCTCAGGCCATTGATAGATGAGTTGAAATTATTGTGGAATCATGGTGTTTTGACTTATGATGAGCATAAGAAAGGAAATTTTGTATTAAGGGTTGCATTATTATGGACGATTAATGACTTTTCTGCTTATGGCATGTTATCAGGATGGAGCACACACGGAAGATTAGCTTGTCCTTATTGTATGGAAGAAGTTAAGTCTTTCAGGTTGTATTATGGCAACAAACCATTTTGTTTATTGTTATCGGCAGTTCTTGCCTTTAAATCATCCTTTTGGAAGACAAAGAGATAAATTTTGTCGAAGAGTTGAGCATGACTCTCCAATTGAGCGATTATCAGGTAAGGCAATTGTGGAAATGATAGATTGCATTCCGAATATCACATTTGAGAGTAAAATCGGTGAACAGAAGTTGATTGGATTCGAGGAATGTCATAATTGGAAAAAAGGAGTATTTTTTGGGAGTTACCTTATTGGCATACCAATCTCATTCGGCATAATTTTGATGTGATGCATATTGAGAAAAATATCTTTGATAATATGTTCAACACAATGATGGATGTCAAGGATAAAACAAAAGACAATATAAAGACTACAATCGATTTATCGTTGCTTTGCAGAAGGTCGGAATTAAAATTGGTGGAAAGCAATGGAAAAACATACAAGCCTAAAGCCAATTACACATTAAATAGGGAAGATAAAAAAAGAGTTTGTGCATGGGTACAAGAATTACGACTTCCCGATGAATTTGCCTCGAATATTGGGCGTTGTGCAAATGTTCGCAATGGGAGGTTTTATGGCATGAAAAATCATGATTGTCATATTTTTATGCAGCGATTGCTTTCAATTGTGTTCCGGGATTTGGTACCTAACACAATTTGGTATTCAATTACGGAGCTATCTCATTTTTTCAGAGATTCATGTCAAGCAGATGGAGTTCTTGGAAACCAATATTGTTGAGAGCATTTACAAGTTGGAAAGAATATTGCCTCCTACATTTTTTGATTCAATGGAACATTTACCTATTCACCTACCTTATGAGTCAAAAGTTGGTAGACCGGTCCATTATCAATGGATGTATCCATTCGAAAGGTACTAAATGATGTACGTAATATCAATTATTACTTACTCTATTGAATTAAACATTTGCTAATTTATTATTCGTTTATGATTCTTAGATTTTTACATCATCTGAAAAGAAAAGTGAAAAATCTCGCATTTGTGGAACGCTCAACAGTTGAGGCCTTATATTTCATCGTTCTACGCCTTATATTTTGAACTAAATGTTGAAACAATATTTACTTGGGTGGCCCGAAATGATGATGGAGGAGATGTCGATCCGATGGGACGACTTTCAATTTTCACACATCTAGGTAAATCTTTTGGTCTGAAAAAAACAAAGGTACGTTACTTAGAGCACGATGAGTACGATGCAGCTGAATTATATGTATTAATAAATTGCGAGAAAGTCATACATTATATTGAGTAAGAGATTTATCGTTGCTTAATTATATATTTAGACATTACGTTATATAATATATATATATATATATATTGTAACTCAATTTGTAATTCATTTTTAGGGTTTCTGATGAGATAGTGAAAATTGATGCACCGAGCATTAGTGATGGAGAGTTGGAGAAAGTCCGTGCTGCTAGATTTAGACAATGGTTTAAGGAATATGTAAGTGAAAGAAATAATGGGTTGCTATTGTTTGATACAATTTGATATTCTATGATATTGTTTTCCATTATTGTTCATAGGTTCAGCAAGGCATGCCTCTCGTATAGTTGAGTTATCTCATGGTCCAGGATGTATGGGTTGGTGTTATTCTGGATATTTCGTTAATGGTTTCAAGTTTCATAAATTAGATTATGGACAAAATCGAAAAACCATGTATAGCGGTGTATGTGTGAAAGGTGACTGTTATGATGATTCTTCGCATGACTTTTATGGACTCTTGTTAGATATTGTTGAGTTAGAGTATTTTGGTGTAGGAAATTCTAATTGTACTTTTTAAATGTCGATGGTTTGATACAGATAAAAGGAATTCGGGTAGATCCTCATAATGGGCTTGTTGAAATAAAGTATAGGTCAATACTTACTAATAATGAACCTTTTGTTTTAGCTCATCAATGTCAACAAGTGTATTATAGTTCTTATCCATCGAATAGAAGGGAACGACGGGATTGATGGGCTGTGTTCAAAACAAAGGCTAAGAGTCGATTTGACATTTGATCTCGTGAAGGAGAAATAATTGATCTAAATGAAGGGGTTTATTAGCAAATGGATGTGCCTATTCCCACCATTGTAACATATTCAGAGGATCTTGACAATCCTTGACTTTTGGTTCATGGTGATTTCAAAGAAGTAAAATTGTTGTGAGAACAAATAAAAAAGAACAAGTAGAAGAAGAAGAAGAAGATTATGATGACAGGGACAACAATGGTGCTGATGAGAACGATGAGAATGATGATGATTAGGAAGTTAATATTTAAATGTCCCTTTGTACGTGCACTGTTGAAATATATTGTATTATATTTATATATTTAATTACTACTAATCAATTTCATATTATTCATGTTATAGATAAAATGTGAGGAGGGCGTAAAAGTGCAAAAAATCACTACCCCAGCACTGGATGACATTACACAGTATCTCGTCAATGAGCCAGCACTAACGTATTTTGCTGATGATGTGACGGGGCAGGAGTCAGAGGTACCTTCAGCACATCCTTCGCCGCCTCGCAGTACTTCCACTGAGCAGAGAGAAACAGGGTAGAGGTCGGACGAAATGGTTACTGAAATCGAGTAATCCGGATGACATGTTTCGACTGTCAATTGTACAAAACACGTAAGTTAATTACATTATGATAATTTCATTTTGTGAGTAACATTTAATTATTGTAGACTGGCACTTATGTTTATTTTAAGACTTTCATGGAGAGTTGTGTAAAATCGGCAACATTATAACAGATCGTGGCCTACTTGGACAAAGATACTTGCTGACGTGAAACATTTTATGTGGATTTTATTTCAGATGTGATTTGATTAAGAGTCATATTGTAATTTAATTATGTTTAATAGTATAAATTAATTCATATTGTCTCATTGTAGAGATAATTCCAGTGGTCTCTCAAGCATACACCACTGGTTAGGAAATTATGGGAGACCACATGCAATGATCGATTCAAAGACATGTTGAATTATGAGAGGAAAATGACATGGCCTTCTTTCAGACGACGAGAATAGAAGACTGTAAGGGTTACAAGTGTGATTGGATAGCAGTCGATATTTGGGATCAACTTATTGATAGCGTCTGGAGTACTGACGCTTGGAAAAATAGGTCCCAAAAGGCCAAGGGTAATAGGAACAAGGAGAAGGATGAAAGCATTACCAAGCACACAGGAGGATCAGTTTTCTTTCTAGTTACAGGTCACAGGATGGTAAGATTTATTTTCTTTTCAATTTATTGTTTAAAAGTTTTATCCTATAAAATATGTGAATATTTTCTTTTATTAACATAATTTTCAAAAATTCTTTTAAACTTTAGTCACAAGAGTTGCAGCGTGACGTGACTTTCCTGGAGCTGTTTAACAAAACCCATAAACGTGCTAAGGGTCAAGGTGATTACATAGACAACAAGTCTAAAACTGTTAGTGTAAGTATTTAACTATATCAATAAATTTTATATTACATTAATTGATTATATTACTGAATTGTTTATGTACGTGTTCATTACAGTGTCACTTATTAATTGTTTATATTTAAATATTTGTGATTGTACAAAAACTATACTGTTTTGTTACAGCAAAAATATGGGGACGATACGTCTTCATATCCAGATTTCGATCCCCATTCCTGGTCTGATGCTATTGGGGGCATTGAGACTACGTAGACGCATGTTTATGGGTTTGGAACAAGACCAAAGAGTCAGCATATTTTCCCTTCATTCGGTAGTCAGTAAAGTTCAGATGTAGCCAGCTACACTCCATATGGTCCTAGTATTGCATAGTATCTGCCACCAGCTCAGCCCGAGGGCAGGCTGAATGCATTGAGGTCCGATGTTTTGCAACTCTTTACACAAATGGCGAAAATTAAGGATTTCTTGACTACATGGACTACGATGTTCACACCTTTGCTGTAGTCACAGCTGGCAGTTGGATTAGGCAATATCGAAGGTAGTGGTGTCGGAGGTAGTGACGACGTAGACAGTGATGCCGAAGACAGCTATACCGAATGATTTTTTTTTTACTTTTTGACTTTAATATTTGACTATTATTATATATTTTAATAATATTGTAATTTATTAAATATTTTGTTTATTTATAATATTAGATAATGCAGAATAATAATATATTTTCGTTCATATTATCTAATTTTAAAAACAATTTATTTTTTAATCAAAATCACAAATTATCGATGGAATGTTCCATCGGTAAAAACATTACCAACATAATATTCCAGATCGGTTTTTTTCTCATTCCGACAGAATATTCCGTCGGTAAAAGTCAAAATTGTCTTTTCCGACGAAATATTCCGTCGGTAAAAGCGTTACTGACAGAATATTTTTTACCGACGAATTTAGTATCACTGACTTCATATTTACCGACGGAATATAAACTTTTTCCCCACGAAAATTTTCGTCGGTAAAAGTCCGTTATCTTGTAGTGTATATATTGCTTGAATATATGAATCTATTATTTTCCAAAACAACAAGAACATATGAATTTATGAATTCTATATTGCTTTTAAAGGAGCATTATTTTTCATTAATAAAAAAGTTATCTATATACATTATTTTTGACTTGTTGGGTTCTTTTTGCTTATATTTCCCAAAATAAAATGAGGTAGACAACCAAAACTCAATTTTTTGTTTTTTTTTTATAAAATAAAAAAGAAAAACAAAAATTTGACTTTTTTAGGATTTCTAGCTTGTATTTTCTATGTGATTTTCATTCGCGGGATGTTTTTATTTATTATAAATTAAATGAATTGTTTACTTTGATATTTCTCTTAATGAAAATTCATATCACCAACTCATTTGAGTTATTAATGTAGTTAGTGAATAAATATTTGTGTAGATTGGGGTGGGGGGCATATATAGGAACTAGATTCAATTGAAGAAGTATGAGGAATTAAGAGAAAAGAAAAGGAAATTTCAAGTCTAAATCTCAATTTTATATTTTCCTAATAATCAAGAACCACACATATATATTAATACCATATTATCTAATATAAAATAAAATGAACTACAGGAATTATCCTAGTGATGACATGTGGCATTTTTTTAATTTTTTTTAAGTAGGAAGGAAAGAAAGAAAAGAAAAGAAAAAAAAAAGAGAGAGAAAGAAAGAAAGAAAAAGAAAAGAAAGAGGGAAGAAATGAAGAGAAAGGAAACAGAAGAATTTATGTGTTATTTTTTGTGTTTTTAAAGTATTATAAATTTATGGGTTAAATACTCATTTGACCCCTCTACTTTACATCTTTTGTCCGTTTGGTACCTGAAGAAAAAAAGTTGTCAACTTGGTACTCGAACTTTCATTTCGTCATTCACATTGATCATTTTCCCTAACCCCGTTAGTTAATGGATGATGTGGCAATAAACACCCAATCAGAGCATGACACGTGGCAAAAATGCCACATCATCAGTGCCACTTCATCATGAAACGAAAAATTCAAAAAAAATATAAAAATCAAAGTAAAAAAGATAAAAAATTCAAAAGAATTATAAAAATCAAAATAAAAAATTGTTTTTTTAAATCAAAATAAAAAATTTTAAAATTTTGGAAATTAAAAATTATAAAAATTTAAAATAAAAAAGGAAAATAAAAAATAATTTTTAAAAATATAGAAATTTCAAAAAAAAATTTAAAAATTTGGAAATTCCAAATTAAAAAATCTGACAATTTAAAATTTAAAACAATATAAAAATGAAAATAAAAATAAAAAGATAAAGATAAAAAAGTTCAAAAAATTATAAAAATCAAAATAAAAAGATTAAAAAATTCAAAAAAATTATAAAAATCAAAATAAAAATTGTTTTTTTAAATCAGAATTAAAAATTTTGGAAATTAAAAAATTGGAATTTAAAAAATTATATAATGACAAAAAATTAGAAAAAATCAAAATAAAAAGGAAAATAAAAATATTTTTTTAAAATATAGAAATTTCAAAAAAAGTTTAAAAATTTTGAAAATTCGAAATTAAAAAATCTGAAAATTAAAAAAAAAAAAATTAAAAAAAAAAGATACAAAAAAATCGGGGAGAGAGAATGATAGAGAAGGGGAAGGGGAGAGGGAAAGGGAGGAAGGGGAGGGGGGACTGGGGGACGCGCCACCGATGCCGATTTGCTCTGCCCTAGCATATCAACGTCGTTCTGCCTGAACCGGGGCAGATCGACACCGATCTGCTTGGGCCAGGGCAGATCGGCGCCGATGGCGCCTCCCCTTCCTCCCTCTCCCTTCCCCTAAAACCCTAACAAAACCCCAAATCAGTTTTAAATTTTGAAAAGTTTTTTTGTTATATTACATTCTTTTTCCTTTTTTCACAATATCTAAAAGAAAAGATAATGTGGCTTTTTTTTTTATATAAAAATGACGTGGCTTTATTGGCCACGTGGAGGCATTTAATTGGGTATCAAATACACATCAGTTTTATTTTTTTTTTATTTTTTTTTTAACGGAGTTAGGATTTGGGGCAAAGTTATTGACGGAAGGAAAGTTGGAGTACCAAGTTGACAAGTTTTTTTTCAGGTACCAAACAGATAAAAGGTGTAAAGTATAGAGGCCAAATGAGTATTTAACCCTAAATTTATATATGTTAATAATTCATTTTATGTTTATTTTTACACGTTCGTGTATTTGTGTCGTGTTCATGTTATTTTTCGTGTTGTGTTTTGATTATTTTTTTATGTTGTGTCGTGTCTCAATTCATCTCATATATTGTATAGTTTGTCATTATGATTCAATTTAGAAAAAAATTTGTGTGTTCATATGATGTCTCAATTCATGACATATTTTGCATAATTTGTTATAGTGATTCAATTTAGAGAAAATTTTGTGTGTTTGTGTTCGTGTAATTTTTGTGTTCAAAGTATTATAAATTTATATAAAATTTTATACGTTAATAATTTGTTTTATGTATATTTTGACACATTCATGTATTCGTGTCATGTTCATGTTATTTTTCTTGTTTTGTTTTAATTATTTTTATTTTATTTTATTTTGTGTTCGTGTTGTATCTCAATTCATCTCATATTTTGCATAATTTGTTACTGTGATTCAATTTAGAAAAAAATTTGTATATTGATCATGTCGTATCTCAATTCATGACATATTTTGCATAATTTGTTATAGTGATTTAATTTAAAGAAAAACTTGTGTGTTCATGACATGTTCGTGTTCATGTTATTTTTGTGTGTGTTCAAAGTATTATAAATTTATATAAATTTTTAAACGTTAATAATTCGTTTTATGTATATTTTGACACGTTCAAATATACGTGTCGTGTTCATGTCATTTTTCGTGTTGTGTTTTAATTATTTTTCTATGTTGTATTCGTGTCATGTCTCAATTCATGACATATTTTTCATAATTTATCATATTAATTCAATTTAGAGAAAAATTATGTTCGTATTTTAATGTTATTTTTTTTATGTGTTTAAAGTGTTATAAATTTATATAATTTTTTACACGTTTTTAACTCAATTTATATAAATTTTGACAGGTTCGTGTATTCGTGTCGTATTCATTTTATTTTTCGTGTTATATTATGTTTTAATTATTTTCCCATATTGTTTTTGTATTGTGTCTCAATTCATCCTATATTTTGCATAATTTGTCATAGTAATTTGATTTTTAACTCTAAATTCATTTACTTAAGATATTAAAACTTAAAAAAATATTTAAATAAATAATAATTATTTAATATGATTCAATTTAAATTTATTTGTAACTGTTAATTTAATTAAGAATTTATAAATATTAAAAAAAAATTCCCTAGAGAAGTGGGGTGAAGAATTCTAGTATAAATATAAAACGAACTACACAAATTGATGTAGTTCCGACACATGTCCTTTTTTTATGAAGGAAAGAAAAAAAAGAAAGGAAAGAGAAAGAAAAAGAAAAAAAAAAAAAAAAAAGAAAAAGAAAAAAAAAAAAGAAAAAGGAAAGAAAGAGGGAAGAAAGGAAAGAGAAAAAAATGAGAAATTTTTTTTGTTCGTATTCGTGTTATTTTTTCGTGTGTTTAAAATATTAAAAATTTACGTCTAACATAAATATAAAATGAACTACACAAATTGATGTAGTTTGACACGTTTCCTTTTTGTTTTTTTGAAGAAGGAAAGAAAGAAAAGAAAGGAAAGTAAAGGAAAGGAAAGAGAAAGGAAAAGACAGGAAAAAGAAAAATGAAAAAAATTTGTGTGTTCGTGTTATTTTTTCGTGTGTTTAAAGTATTATATATTTATATAAATTTTTACACGTTAATAATTCGTTTTATGTATATTTTGACACGTTCATGTATTTGTGTAGTGTTCATGTTATTTTTCGTGTTATGTTTTAATTATTTTTCCTATGCTGTGTTCATGTCGTGTCTCAATTCATTCATATTTTGCATATTTATAATTGTGATTCAATTTAGAAAAAATTTTGTGTGTTCGTGTCGTGTCTCAATTCATTACATATTTTGCATAATTTGTCATAGTGATTCAATTTAGAGAAAAAATTTGTGTTCGTGTTAATTTTGTGTGTTCAAAAAGTATTATAAATTTATCTAAATTTTTGCACGTTCATAATTCGTTTTAGATAGATTTTGATACGTTCGTGTATTCGTGTTGTGTTCATGTTATTTTTCGTGTCGTGTTGTATTTTAATTCTTTTCTCATGTTGTGTTTGTGTCGTGTCTTAATTCATCACATATTTCGTTCGTGTGGTTAAAGTATTATAAATTTATAAAAAAATTTACACGTTAATAATTCGTTTTATTTATTTGTTGACACGTTTGTGTATTCGTGTCATGTTCATATTATTTTTCGTGTTGTGTTTTAATTATTTTTCCTATATTAAGTTCGTGTCGTGTCTCAATTCATTTCATATTTTGAATAGTTTGTCATTATGATTCAATTTAGAGAAAAAATTGTTTGTTTGTGTCGTGTCTCAATTAATGACATATTTTGCATAATTTGTCATAGTGATTCAATTTAGAAAAAAATTTGTGTATTCATGTTCGTGTTATTTTTTGATGTGTTCAAAGAATTATAAATTTATATACATTTTTACGCGTTAATAATTCGTTTTATATAGATTTTGACACGTTCATGTATTCGTGTCATGTTCATGTTATTTTTCTTGTCGTGTCGTGTTTTAATTATTTTTCCATGTTGTGATTGTGTCGTATCTCAATTCATCCCATATTTTACATAATTTATCATAATGATTAAATTTTAACTATAAATTCATTTACTTAGATATTAAAACATAAAAAATTATTTAAATAAATAATAATTATTTAATATGATTCAATTTAAATTTATTGATGATTATTTATTTAATTAAAAATTTATAAATATTAAAAAAAAAAAGCGAAACAGGGGAAGAATTCTAGTTATTGTATAAGAGGAAAGTCAGGCCCTTTCTTTTTGCCATGTGTCATTAGCATATTAGATGGTTTCCTTTGAAAGAGTTGTATATATATAGAGGAGAGATTTACTTACGTTAGTATAAAATTAATTTAGTTTTACACGTTTTTATAATTTTTATACGATTTATATTTGTTTAATCAGACATTGTATTTCACACTCTATTCATGTAGATCGTGCACGTCAAATTTCAAATAAAGTATCAATCATATACAAAGTTATAAAAGCATGTAAAACTAATTAGTTTTACACAAAAGGATCAACTTACACTTGTGTACTTACGGTTGTACCTAGACACCATGGAAATAATGGTTGTACTCATGGCTGTCAAGAAGTGGAATGCTTATTTGGTTGACAGACACTTCAAGATCAAAATAAACCACTAGAGCTTGAAATTTCTCTTGAACCAACAAGCCACTACACTTGCCTAACAAATATGAGAGACCAAAATGATGAGATATGATTATGAGATTTCATCAAACACAATGACAGATGTTTTAACTAGAAAACCAGACATGCAAGATTCACACTTGACGGCCATTTCAGTAATGAGCACATGTCTGTTGCAAAGGATACAAGATTCTAGGAAAGTTGATGAGAGGTTACAGAAGCTTATCAGTGAGTTGGAAGACAGTGCAAGGCAGGACTCCAAATATACTTGGTATGAGGGTCAACTGTGGAGAAAAAGAAGTAAGAGGTGATGGAATATCTCCATAATAATCCATCTAGTGGCCATTCAAGAAGTCTGGCTACTATCGACAGGATCTCTAGTGTGAATACTAGAAAGGGTTGAGGAAAGAAGTTAGAAGAATGCTCAAGGAATGCATTACTTGTCAATGACACAAGTATGATAATGCTACTAATCCAGGTTTGTTAAAACCTCTCCCATTTCCAAATAGAGTTTAGGTTGATATCAGTATGGATTTCGTTAAGGGTCTCCCAAAATCTGGAGGAAAGGATGTCATACAAGTGGTGGTTGACAGACTAAGTATACACATTTTCTTGCCATGATAATGACTCAAGTATTCGTGGACCATGTTTTCAAATTATATGGAATGCCTATCAACATAGTATCTGATAGGGACAAGATTTTTATGAGCACTTTTTGGCAAGAGTTCTTTAAAAGATTTGACACCTTATTGAAACTATCAACAGCATACCACCCATAGATTGATGACCAAACTAAAGTAGTGAACATATGTCTTTAAACGTGCTTGAGGTGTATGACTAGTAAAAGGCCTAAGGAATGTAGTCAGTGATTGGCTTTACCTGAATGGTGGTATAATACCACGTATCACTCAGCTACTCACACTTCACCTTATAAAGCAGTATACCACCCTTAGTGCATCTTCCCCACTTGGAAAGTGGATCATTGGTTGCTACTATTAACAAGAGCTTGTAGGCCAGAGAAACTGCTATCAAAATACTGAAGTTTTATTTACAAAGAGCTTAAGATAGAAATGAAAATGATGGCAGATAACAAGAGAATTGAAGGGGAATTCAAAGTTGGCAATTGGGTTTATCTTAAGCTACAACCTTACAAATAGTAATCTATAAGGAACTAACTACTAGGTATTTTGGACCCTTCCAGGTGCCGAATAGAATCGACAAGGTAGCATACAGGTTGCAATTAGATCTAAAGTTCACCCATTTTCCATGTGTCCCAGCTCAAGCAACATGTTGATAGTCATCCAACTCAAGTTCAACTCCCTATCATAGGTACAGATGGCACAATTGTTAAGGAGCCAACACAAATTCTTGCTTGAAGAATGGTAAAGAAAAGAAATAGAGCAGTGACAAAACTATTGGTGCAATATGTTAACACATTTCAACAAGATGCCACTTGGGAGATACTTTATATATTGGAACAACAATATCCTAGTTTTGATCATTGAGTTCAATAGGAGGGTATTGATTCCCGTCTCCATTTCAGAGTTAGTTAATTAGAGTGTCAATAAATAGGATGAGTGTTAAGTCCAATTGAGTTCAGCAGTACTCCAAGTCTATATTAAGCCCATCAGTGGCATGTTAGCTATTTTGGTTATTTGCTATTATTTTGAAAACAATGAGAATCCAAGATTCTAGGGGAGAGATACATATATTGCTGGCAGTGCCGTTGTAACGATCATTGATGATTTGTGTAAAGGAATCAATTTCTCTCCCTTCTCTTCTCTTCTCTTCTCTTCTCTTTTCTTCTCTACTCTACTCTACTCTACTCTACTCTATTCTATTATGTTCTTTTCTTATATGCTCTTCTTTCTTCTTGTGAATCCTCTGTTCTGCTAATTCCATTGTAAATATCTCTAGAGATTTTATTGTTTCTGTTTGAGCCATGTCAAAGATAAAGATAAATGTTTGCCATTTTTTATTTAATTTGTCTACTTTTTTTAGGATTTTTTTATTTATAAATAAACTGATTAAATATAAAACCATAATTGCTTTATTGTTAATCTTATCATTTTAGTTTCTTTGTTCCTATCTAGCACGCTTTCTCTGCTACTTCGCCTTTCCGACTAATCTTCCAATTTTAGTTTTAACCAATGCCTTAAATCACTCAAGTTCAATTCAATCTACATTATTATTATTCTTCGATTTATTTGATTATTGATTTGTTTATTTTCAAAGATGTGCTGCTGTAATTAGAGTTATGGTTTGAAACGAGACTTGAATCAAAATCTGAGATAAATTTCAGGTATACAATCTTCTCTCCCTGTTTAGTTGCTGGAAAAATTTGAGAAAATGAAAAATGAACAGGAAAATGTTTTGTTTTGCATTTCGGAATTTTCTTTCCTTGATTCAGATAAGCAAGTGTATCAATTTTCATCTCTGTTCACGCGTTTATACTTTACAAAGTTGTTTAATGCTAATTTCTGATTTGAGGCCGTGGAAAACTCATGTCAGCTCTTACGTCTCTCCTTTACTTTTTCTTTTTTTTTTTTTTTAACATCATCAGCGACGATGTTATAAAAGATTGGGTAACATCAGCGACAATCTTTTCTTTGAATGACTTAAAAACAATGAATAAATCAGATATTTTTATAGTTCTACTTAAAAGGTTGAGTAAATACTAAATAGCACCCATAGTCTTTAAATTTTGGGTCATATATGGTTTTGATTTCTAAACTTTAAGGCTTTGTTTGGTAAGGTGGAAAAAAAATTGAAAAGATGAAAAATTGGAAGAGGAGTGGAAAAACAATTGAAAAGATGAAAAATTGGAAGAGGAGAAAGTGGGAAGATAAAAAACATATTTTTTTCTTTCCATCGGTATGCTTGGTAGGAAAAGTAAAAAGAAAAAATAATTTTATTTCTACCCATTAAGAAAAGAAAATGAAAAGTATATTGTTTTACCATTATACCCAAGGTAAGTTAAGATGAAAAAAATAAAATTTAAACAATGATGGATAATCTTGTAAATATATACACTTACAAATCTCATTTTCTTTCCTCTTTTCTTTCTAATTTGGAGTGATTTGTTTTCGTTAATAGGTGTGAAAAATGATAATCTTTCCTATTTTCTTTTCTTTCCTTTCATTTTTCTTTCTTACCAAGCAATCCAAAAATTCATTTTCTTTTCACTTTTCCACTCTCTTCTATCGATCATTTCACTTTTTCACTCTACCAAGCACACCATAAATGTAACAATTTGATTCCTAATACAAATATCATAACAAATTGATCATTTTCGTTGATTTTTTTGTACCTTTATCGTTAGCAGCCGATTGATAACACGTGTCACCAGCTTTCGTCTTGACACATGTCTCTTCTTTTTTTAATTCCTTTTTAATTTTAATTTACTTTTTTTCTTCTTTTAATAAATAAATACAAACAAAAAAAAAAAAATTCATGAAATAAATAATTGATTATTAAATTTCCTTTAACTTTTTTTGTTGTTGTAGATATTAAAAACTATTCATTATAATTATATACATAACTACATATATATATAAATTAATTATTATAATTATATATAAATAATAAATAAAACTAATAATTATAATTATTTTTCGTCGCTAATACATTTTTAACGATGAAATTTTTTGACACTAATAACTATTAGCGACGGAATTTTATCCTAATTCCAATTTTTGTCGGAAAATTTCCTATGTAAAAATGTATTAACGACGAAAAATTCCTTCGGAATTTTATGCAACCTCAATTTTTTCGATTGATTTTTTCGTCTAAAAAACACAAAATCCTTCGAAAATAATCCTGTCGAAAAATGCCCTGTCTCTTGTAGTTATAGGCCACTAATTCAAGTTTTTATTTTTTTCTATATTTTAATCATGTCATTTTTACTTACTAATTTTATTTCTAAAGAAGTATGAGTTTATCAAATTAAAAGTAATTTAATTTAAAATTAAAATCATTAGTTTGTAAGAGTATCAAACAAATAAAAACACTTAAAGTACTTTGATATGGTTAAAATGCATGATTATCTAGCTCAAAATAATAAAATATATTATATGATAAAAGCTCTTGTAAAAATAATAATAATAATAATAATAAACAAAATGCTTATGCTCGTGCTTGTGACTTATTTAAATAATTCAAAAAAAAATAACGAATCTTACACACAATCACATAAATATTTTTATTTATCTAACTGGACTAATCCATAGGTCTTCTTGAAGTCAAACTCAAAGTTCACACAAAATCATACAAAGTTTCATTCAAATATTAAAATATATATATATTTACTTATACTAAAATTTTAAAACCCTAAACGATCAACTAGTAAAATAATTCTTAATAAAACATGAATAATACTTAAATAAACCATTGAACCTTATTCAAAAATGAAAACAAGCTCTTGATCTTTTATTACATGAAATTACCACTATAACTCTTCATTGTAATCATCCCATTAAATCTTGAAAATAGATGAATATAGTCCAATTATCAAAATGTTTGAAATAACACTCCCTCAAATATTTTGTTATCCAGCTCTTTCGAATAGATCAAAATAAACATTTTTTTTTATAAATTATATTATCCAACAAATAAGATTTTAACAAAAAATAAATATTTTATAACTTCAAGGTTGTAATTATAATAAAAAAAAAAAATTATAGCTTTAATTTCATGCAAAAAAAATCAAAAACTTATTTTCATTTTGAGTAAAATTTGAGGCCTAATTTGAATATTATCGTAATAAAATTTAATGGATAAGGTATAAAATGTGATTTAATTGCCAACAAAACAATAAATAACAAATCATATTACCATTATTATTTGACAGGTTCAATATTAAAAAAAAAAAAAGATAGATTAAAGGCTTAATTGTATACATATTAAAACTATAGGGTTTTAATTGGCAGCCTTCAAACTTTTAGAGAGTTTTAAAATTAAATTTTAAAGATATTCGATATAAATTATTCTTCTATATTTGTATATCCATTTAATGAAGTTGGTATCATCGAAGTAAGAAAACTCTAGGCTCTGTGGCAACAAAAAAAAAAAACTCTACGTTCATTTACTTATATACTTCGTTTCATTTTTATATTTTCAATTTTTTTTTTTTTCATAAACAAAGAGAAAAGTCAATAAAATAATAGGTACAACCAATCAAATAGCGAAATCTTTTTAAGAAAGCAAGCTTCTAACGACAAACAAACAACCAAAATAAGCAGACCCAACAATATGGGGCATTTCCTTTGTTTTCATTTTCCTTGGCCTACAAGTTTACTACATCTATTCTCTACAAAAACTTTGCTTTGACTCTCCTTTTCGTATTTTTATGGATCCCTTGTTTATCTTTTCCTTGGCCAAAAACTTTTTTCTTTCCCCATAAAATACCACATACCAACTTCCCCCTATGTTTTTTTTTCTTATCTATTTCCATTCTTTTATGGTAAAATTGAATGGCTTTGCTTCCTTTTTCTTTATGATCTTTTGAAGAACTCATGTATATCAATATGATTCTTGGGATGGTGATGAAAGATCTTTTTAAAAGAACGTCTTAGGTTTTTTGTTGATTGATCTGGTGATTCATAATTATGGCAGTTGGAATTTGGATTATATTGAACATTTTTTTCTTCTTTTTTTTTTTCACCGAGAAGAAGTATGTTATTGATCAACAAGAAATTACACAAAGATTTGGTTTACAAAAGTGTCCAAGAGGACCTGACTGAGCCCGGCTGACCCTTATATAGTTATAATTTGCAGCACCTTGGGTGAGAGCATCTTCGGTTGCCTTTGTATGCGCGGTGAAAGGGACTCGCCAGTCATAAAACGCAGCTTTAGCGCGGTGGGGATCGATCCCTCCCACCATGCATCCAAAGTAAGCCTTCTTCCGAATCTGATTCACAGTTTGGTGAGAGCGAAATAGGCTGCCTGCCACCGGCCAGAGCTTCAGCCACTGAGGGGGATCGACGTGTGGATAGTGAAATCAAATCAGGCAGAGCTTCATTTCAGGCTTGGATGATATCCCATTTCTCATCTCCACAGACAACTTCAAGGGAAGAAAATATTGAAGAGATGATGAAGTTAGTAAAGGAGGTGAAGTGTTTGGTGAGTTTCCTAACTTTACTTTTATTGTTTGATTGTTTCAAAGTCGTACCTGCTTTTGTCATTATACATGCAATTTCCTTGCATTTTCACAATAGGGTGGCATCATTTTCCTAAACCTCAACAAAAAAGGACTCTCAAATTAACTTATTATTATAATTAAGGGAAATTACCAGTAAATTGCATGATTGTAGGCATGAATTTACATTGATTTTAAAATTATAAGTGAATACCGTTCACATCATTAAAAGTAGGACCAAATTGTAAGTTGTGTTCTCAGTAACTTAAAGATCGGATAGTTCGTCTGATCCAAATCAGATTTGAATAAAAATATTAATATATAAATATTAATATAAAAATAAAAATAAATTTTTAATATTTTAATAATTTATAAATAGTAAAATAGACTTACGGACTAATCCGAATTCAATTTTAAACTAATTTGAACATAAAAAAATAATTTTTTCGAACCGCGATCCAATCTAACTCGATCCATAAACACCTCTAGTATTCAGTCTTTCGTAGGAAACAACTCAATCTTTTTCCATTAGGCCTAGACATAGCTTTCTCGATTGGTATCCTACTTCGCACTATTTTTTGTCCAACTAAATTCTCTCTCTCTCCGCCTTTTTCTTCTTTCTTTTTGAAAGACTGATTTATTATATAAAGTCAATAAATCGATCGATGGATCGCTAGACTATGCTAAAATGAAACAACAATCGTTCGACTCAGACGTTAAACCATGTAGTATCGCACGATCGTTGGAATATGCTTTATTGTCTTTCTTTTTGAAATACTGACAACTTAAGTTTTGGTCTGACAATGAATGAATGAATGATCAAAGTTGGTAGAGTCGGTGGCTGGACCAGTTGCATAATTAACATTCATTATTTTTGGTACAAAGATTAGAATTTCAACATTAGACAGTAAAATAAAAAAATTGGGTCCTAATTTATAAATAACTAGCTAATAGGAAATCATAGTTTGTAAATATATTTTGATTTTTCTGGCAAAAAAAAAAAAAAATTGTAGTTTGTTTTTTAATAATATATTTTTTTTCCCGATTCTAATTGCTTTTAATTTAATAATCGAACAATTTTTTTTATAAAAAAAAAATCATTAAATTAATTTTCAAATGCATATTTAAAGTTAGTTTGATAAATATGTAAAATATTTTATATAAAAATTGAATTTTCTTTTATAAAATAAAAAAATTAAAGCATTATATACGAAACAAGTTGTACTTTAAGTATAATAAATCATGTGGCGAACACAAAACTTAACCTAATTGGTTCATATAATCACCGTTAAAAGATGACATTCAGTAGATTTGAAATTCAAAAAAAAATTTTGAAATCCATTCCCTTATTCAGACTTCAACCTCTTTGTAGAAAAAAAAATAATCATGTTACATGATCACATATTAAAATATAATTAAAATTGCTTAAAATATTCTGATTGGTCCTTTTCAAGTTTTTCAACGTATACACGCAGCATATATATATATATATATATATATATATATATATATATATGCATCGGCTGGAGGAAGTGCACCATTGAAAACTTCAACATGTAATCAAACAACAGGTTTTCAAGGAAATAAAAAGAAAGGTAAAATGCCAGCTACTGCTTTAAGTCGGAGGAACTCAAAGCTAGCAGTTGCAACAAGGATGCATTCCATTACATCAAAGAGAGGCCATCAGGTATATTATATATCTTAATTTAACGTCATTAATTGGTGCCTTCATTATTGTTAGTCGGTATTAATTTTAATTTATATTATCATGATCAATGTAATTCATTTGAGAAACCAAGCATCTCAAAAAAATTCGGAGTTACTGTTAGAATCTAATTCATTACTTGTTTGTCTATTATTTTTCAGTACATTTATTATTATCATTTACATGTGTAAGATTCACTTATTAATTGTGAAAATCATACTTATAAAAAATAATTAAAAATATAATAAAAAGTAATGAACGAAAAAGTAATGGAAGAGAATCGGACTCAAAATAAGTTAAAAATTATGTAGGGATACACTTCTTTTAAGTATTTCAATAATTTTAATAGTCCCTACATAATTCTGAATTATGATTTGTTAATTGCAGTACAATATTGATAGGTAATAATATACTCCTTTGTCATCAAAAGATTAATTTCTCATAGAGAGAAGAATGCTTCTGTCTCTCTCCAAGTGAAAGATTATTGGAATTAATTGCAAATCTGATACAATAACTATAGTCAGATATTCGATTTAATATTAAATTTTAAAAATATACTAGTTATTCAAATTCTGCTTATGTTTATCAATTTGCATGTTAAATTAACTTGGTTAATCAAATATTCTGTGACCTGTCTAATAACAATGAATAAGAACACAAGATATATAAAAAATGCCACATCTTTTCTATTCTTATCTTTTTCTAAGTTTTACACTTTTCAAGTTAAACAATAAAGAAAAGAAAAAGAAGAAAAAAAAAATCAAGAAGAGAGAAAATTTTGGAAAAAGAGGAAGAGAAAAAATAGGAAGGGGAGAGAGAAGCAAAGGGGAGGAAGAAAAAATTGTATGAAAAGATTATCCCACGTCAGTATTTGTTTCTTCCATTCAGATCATGCCTTATAATCACATTTTTTAAGAAAAAATAATATACTTATTTCAATGATCATTAATGAGTCTATTAAAATAAATATTCACCATTTAATTATCACATGAATATATATATATATAGAATGTTTGCGATGAAACCTGTAAGCATAAGTGACTAGAACCCCTATATGGGTTTAATCAATATTCAGTCCCTCCAGCTCGAATATTTGATATGTTCATCAAAGCTACACATTATGTGATCACAGTAATTATCACACAAGTTCCAAATCTATGTCCACTAGCCAAAGGTTAAGCTTTAAAGTCCTAGACTCATTCTTAACAGGCCTTTTATTTTTGTGACACCTCTATGCTATGTTTGGGAATTTGAATTTGAGAATTTGAATTTGAATTTCATTTATTATATAAATTATGATAATGAAATGCATACATTAGTTAAAATTCAACATGATTGTACATTTTAAAGGTATAAAAACATGAATTTCAAATTCGCAAATATTTATAAGTATTTCAAATTCATCACTATATAGGCATCTAACAAATTCATAAATTTGAAAAATAATCATGAATATTATATTTAAATGTGTTTTACTACACAATTACATTATTTTTGAAATCAAAATCCATTGTATGAAATCCAAACTCCCAAATGCAACCCTAATCTCATTTTAGAAAGTTGTTAGAATTTGTAAGGTTAATTATACATGTAGAGATTTGTACCTAAACCGGTTCAAGGGTCGGACTATCCGTTTGGCCCGATAAACTCAGCTGGTATTATCTTTTGTGGGCAAAAGAGAAAAGCGAATTGTAGCTAAATTGAGTTGAATTCCTACAATTTGTATCAAAGCAAGTTTCAACTGGGAGTGTAGATGCTAAGTGCTATACAAGCCAAGCATGGTGAAAGCTACCTCTTGAACTTGTAGGAGCCATCTTTAGAATCCCAAGTCGTTTGATGTGATCTTGATTCTGTGAGCTATTGATTCTGTGAGCGATGTGTTGCAATTCACGAATATGCAAAGGCCTTAACTAAAGAAGGTTGTACACCTCTAATTCCACATCAAAAATCTATTTTGATATATTATGGCATATATAATTAAGGATGGCAAAAAGACCACTTGACGAGTCTCATCCCATCCCTACTCGATATAAGCAATTTTTAATTTGAAAATAGAGTGACAGATCTGGCTAGGTTTCTAAATTAATATATCGGCTTGGGTCGGGTTAGGGGTGGGTTTAAGGTGCTTCGTCTCGCCTTGTTTAGGTATAGATAACATATCTATTTAAAGCTAAATTACAGTATATATATATATATATATATATATATATATATATATATTTCACGTATTTATGTCTTATTTATAGTCGAATTTCAAATACTTTTTGACACTTGCATGAAATTTGAATTTGTAGCTGCAGAAGAAAAGAAGGTTGAGAAAGCTAAAGTCTCGCATGAAAAGGTTAAGAGTGGAGATGGAAGAAATAAGTGAAGAGCAAAAAGGGATCAAAGAGGGGCAAAGACAAGTAAGAGAAAAGTTTGAAGCCATTGAATTGGGATGTGAGGAACTTCGGAAGGAGACTGTCCTCATAACAAAACAAAGTGTGAACACCCAAATCCGCCTTGCTCTTATGTTCCAAATCCTTAAGGCTAGAGAAACCCTTGACTTTTCCAAAGCATCACAACTCACTTGTGCTCTCCGGTCGTTCTCTTCACAATTTCATTTAAACTACTAAATTAATTCTACTTTCTTAATAAATAATATATAGAAGTACTTTCTTTAAAATTAACCCTGTATATATGATTTTGTTTTTAAAACTTCTAATCTTGTGCTAATATTACCTTTTCCTTTTACTACAGTGAATTGATAGCGAGGGAGAAGTAGCAACAGGAACACATGGTGGAGAAGACTCAGTTGTACTATAATAAATTGTACTTGTATTTTCTTTTTTTAGGAAGGAGATTGGAATATCTTTCTCTTTTAATAAAAAATCATGTACCAACCATTGAACTAAATGATCGCATAGATTAATACATAGCCGACCCTTTTAGCAATGTTTTTCTGCAAACGCTGGGAAATCCGCTAAATGACAAAAGAAAAAATGAAAAAAAAAAAAAGAAAAGAAAAAATGCCACTGAAAATCTATTTTGATGTAGTGAGCTGGGTCTTGGCATGTTTGTTGTAAAGATGCCATCAGAATGGTTCTCCTTCTTTGTTTGGATTGATTGTTCAATACTATATGTTTTTGTGTTAAGATGTTGTTTGCTATCTATTTGCTCGTCGTACGTTGATTTTGAAAAGGATTGACTTGAGGTTTCCATGTATTGACTTATTTTGTATTATCTTTTAAATACAAATTTCAAATGTTTTTGATGTATTGGGGACCAAAAACATCCTCGAACCCAAAACGTTGAAAGTATTGGGGACGACTGAACAACAATCAATTGAAATAAACAGAACAAGCTTTCAATGCAAACTAGCTTCACTACACTTAAAAATTCAGTAAAGACAAAGAAGAGATGGAAGCACAAAACAACTTCATTTTACTTGCTGCTATATACTGTCTGTCCCTTAAATATTATCATAGTTTTTTTAAAGTCAATTTTTTATGTTTAAAAAATTATTGTTCTTTCTAATTAATTTTTTTTTTTTTGAATTCCAGTTTTTAAAAGTTTTAAGTAATATAATTTAAAATTTTATGATAAAATAAAAAGGGAAATTTTGTAAATTTTTATTTTTTTAATAAATAAAAATTATTAATAAAAAGATTGATTATATATTTTAAAAAATTAAATTTATTTTATAATTGGTCACATGTTACATCACGTTAGATTTTCAAGTGTAACACTTTGCGGATAAAACTCTCTTTCTCTCTCTCTCTCTCTCTCTCTCTCTATATATATATATATATATATTCCTGTACAAACTTATATACAATTCAAAATATCAACAAAGTATATAATCCTTTGAACCTCATGAATGTATGTCATTATGGTCGAATGATAAGTTCTTAAAATACACATTTTATGTCTTTCTACCTTTAGTTTTTGTTATGTTTTCGATCTTTATCTTGTTTACTTATATTATGTTTTTGAATTTTAGGTACAATAAGGAGAATGAAGTCAAAAGATATCAATAATGATGGTAAAGAGCTTACAAAATCATAATCACAAGATGGAAGAAGACTCAGGAGTCAAAAAGATCAATTTCTGGTTGCAAAGCAAGAAGGCAGATTTGACCTCCGGAGCTTGTTGCAAGGAAAACATTATGTTAAAGTCTTTATTTGAAGAAACTTCCTCTCAACTTTTGAAGCTAACTTGAATACCTTTCGAACGATAGTTTACACGCCCAAATCGGATAAGAAATGGTCATCCAAATCAGCCAAAGAAGTTTGAGATGATGCAGCAGAAAAATACAAGGCAGTTGCTCGGTGCCTAGGCGCCAAATTCCGGCGCCAATAATTCGGGAAAAACAGCAAAAACTTGCCAAAAACATGATTTTTCAGCCCCAAACCTTACTTGTGTGGCAAGGACTTGTTCCCAGGGTTTTAAAACTCTATAAATACCATATTTTGAGCCATAAACTAGACATCTTTGGAGGAGACTCGAAGATCATCATCATTCTTCTTCTTCTCCATTCTTTTATTTTCTTTTTAGTTTTATGTATATATTATCTATGCCTATGCAAGGCTAAACTTTTCTTTGGTTAAGGGTGATTTCAAAGCCCTAGACATGTTTTATAATTGATTTTTAGATTTTATCTATCATTAGTTCTCTATCAAAGTTGCTTATGTTCTTCTATAAGAATTGTTCATGATGTTGTTTTGATTTATTTAGGGTGATCAACTAGATATATCTTGATAATTGTCTATTGCTAGTTTAGGAGTCTTGATCCATGTAATTGTCTTGATTTCCTATTCATAAGTGGCAATTTGTAATTCATGATTATGTTGGGTTTTATGGAATTACAGTGTGGAACATAACATAAGTTGAACAATCCGAGCTTACCTGTTTGTTGCTTAGATCAACCTATCTTTCTCATCATAATGCTGTTATCAAATTGAATTTAGAGAGCTTATTCTAGGTTGTTTGATAATTAAAGATTAAAAAGATAGCTTATTCTATTTAATGACAAACTAAGGAAAGATTGGGGTAGCAGAGCTTGTTGTTATCTACGGTTGATAATTTTGATAGTTAATTGATGTTGATAGATCTGAAATTGATTCTTAATGCTGTCTAGTGCTGGAGAATGAAACCTTAACCGTACTTCTCTTATATTTGATTTTCTCTTATTTATTTGCTTTTTTTTTACTTATCTTGTTTTCTTTACTTTTAATTATTTCAAAACCCCCTTTTATTTTCTTGTCTTTGAACTTGAGTGATAAAATAATAACTTATAAATTAAAACTCAATCCCTGAGGACTCGACCTTTGCTAACTACTATACTTTACAATTGATCTTTTTAGTGCAAGGTTAAATAAGATATACTCTTTTGGGTACACCAAGTTTTTGGCGTCGTTGTCAGTAATTGCTTTCTTTAGTTTATTTGTTACTTGGTTTATTCTTACTTTCAGCATCAATAAAATACTTTTACCACCTCTAGTTGCACAAATTTTAAATCACAGATATTAGTGTGAATTAAATCTGGAGGTTCACTACTTCTTTCTATCGAATAGAAAGGAGCTTTAGCCAATTTGGATTTCAAACAATTTTCCGAAAGCAAATCCAAATTGCTGATGTTTCGCAAGATCTTGTAATACAAATGACCTAATCTACCATGCCAAAAAATTAGAGGACGCAATCAAATAAACTGAATAAACAATCTCATTATTATTCTTTGTTCTTTGGCCCAACAGCCATTACATTAAGCTTAAAAAGCCCGTCACATAAATATCCTCTACCCATAAACATGCCACTTTTGGTGAGTACAAATTTATCAGACTCAAATACTAGCCTAAACCCGTTCTTGCTCAACAAAGAGCCGAAAACCAAATTTTTTCGAATTTTAGGAGCATGAACCACATTGTTCAAAGTTAGTTCTATACCGGAGGTCATCTTGAGTACCACCTTCCCATGGCCTCGTATCTTGCAAACTGAAGAGTTTCCCATAAACAGTTGCTCATCAATAGCAGCTTCTTTATACTTGGAGAAACTCTTTTTATTAGAACAAACATAACAAGTGGCTCTGGTATCAACCCACCATGTCTTAGGGTATTCTACCATGTTCACTTGTGACACTACAGCAGCGAGCTCAATCTCATTATCATCAACTAAGTTGGCTTGAGATCTTTTATTGTTCTAACGGTAGTCCTTTGCTCGATGACCGAGCTTGTTACTTACGAAACAAGTTCCCGTGAACTTCTTGAAATCCGTTCCCTTATTAGCTTGGGAAGAACTAGAACCAACATATTTCCTCTTGTTGGTCTTGTGCGAATGTTCAACAACATTTGCCTTGGCTTCCATGGTCTGAGCTTTAACCCTCTTTTCTGAACCACGGTTATCCTCCTCGATTCTTAACCGAATAATCAAGTCCTCTAAAGTCATCTCCTTTCTCTTGTGCTTTAGATAGTTCTTGAAATCCTTCCACGAATGAGGCAATTTCTTTATCAAAGCCACCGTCTCAAATGATTCACTAAGAATCATTTCGTCGGCTCCAATCTCATGGAGGATCAACTGATATTCTTAGACTTGGCTAATCACAATTTTTGAGTCCACCATTTTGAAATCCAGAAACCGGCCAACCACAAATTCTCGATTCTTAACCGAATAATCAAGTCCTCTAAAGTCATCTTCTTTCTCTTATGCTTTAGATAGTTCTTGAAATCCTTCCACGAAGGAGGCAATTTCTCTATCAAAGTTGCCGTCTCGAATGATTCACTAAGAATCATTCCTTCGGCATCATTCTCATGGAGGACCAACTGATATTCTTGGACTTGGCTAATCATATTTTTTGAGTCCACCATTTTGAAATCCTGAAATCGGCCAACCACAAATTTCTTTCTCTCTAAGGACTCTGACAGCTCTCTAGCTGTCATGATTAGGCTATACACGTATAATGTGTTGTCCAAACCGTTGAGGATATTGTTCTTTGCATAGAAAATCAGAATGCTTCCATGCTTGCACCAATGCTACAACTGTAGTATCGGTCTCTCCCTCGTCCATAGTCGGGGCCTCCTCTCGTAAGAACATGGCTAGGTTCAGAGTGGTCAGATAGAATAGTATCTTATGCTGCCAACGTTTGAAGTCCAGACCATTGAACTTCTCGGGTCTCTCACCATGTGTAACATGTAGAGGTTGTGGCGCTACAGGTGCACTAGCAATACTATTAGATTGTTCTGCCATTTGTAATACACTTGTTGACATTGATGAGCTAAAACAAAAGGTTCATTACAAGCAAGTATTGACCTGTACTTTATTTCAACAAGCCCATTATGAGGATCTACCTAAATTCCGTTATCCGTATCAAACCATCGACATTTAAAAGTACGACCCAATTTCCCACACCAAAATATTCTAATTCTATAATGTCTAACAACATTCCATAAAAGTCATGCGAAGAATCGTTATAACAGTCGTCTTTGACGCATACATCGCTATTCATGATTTTTTGATTTTTTCCATAATCTAAAGTATGGAACTTGAAACCATTAACGAAATATCTAGAATAACACTAACTCATACGGCCTGGACCATAAGATAACTCAACTATACGAGAGTTATGTTGACTTGAATCTTGCTGAACCTATGAACGGTGAACGAAAAACAATATTACATTCAATATCAAATTGTATCAAACATGAGCGGAACATAGAAATTGAAGAATACTTACATAGTCCTTAAACCATTTTCTAAATCTACCTGCACGGACTTTCTCCAACTTACCATCAGTAATGTTCGGTGCATCAATTTTCAGTATCTCATCAAACAACCTAAAAATGATTGGATACATAATGAGTTTCCCTAATTTAATTATATAACATAATGTCACAATTAATATTCGAGAGAACAGTAAATCCTTACTCAATATAAGGTATGACTTCTTCGCAATTCATTAATATATATAATTCAGCTGCATCGTACTCATCGTGCTCTAAGTAACGAGCCTTCATTTTTTTCGGACCAAAAGATCTCCCTTCATGTGTGAAAACTGAGAGTCGTCCCATGGGATCGACATCTCCTCCATCATCATTTCGGGGCACCCGAGTAAATATTGTTTCAACATTTGGTTCAAAGTATAAGGCGCAGAACGATGAAATTTCTTCCATTATATATGCCTCAACTATTGACCCTTCAACACATGCAACATTTTTCACTTTTCTCTTTAGATGATGTAGAAATTTAAGATTTAGAAACGAATACTAAATTAACAAATGTTCAATTCAATAAAGTAACTAATGTAAAAGATTACGTACATTCTTTGTTATAATTACCTTGCGAATGGATACATCCAACGATAATGGACAGGTCCACCAACTTTTGCCTCATAAGGTAGACGAATAAGCAAATATTCCATTGAATCAAAAAAGGCTGGAGGAAATATTTTTTCTAACTTGCAAATGATCTCAACAATATTGGTTTCCAAGAACTTCATCTGGTCCACATGAATTTCTGTAGAGCATAAGTCTTTGAAAAAATGAGATAGCTCAGTAATTGCATACCAAATAGTGTTAGGTACCAAATCTCGAAACGCAATTGGAAGTAACCGCTGCATAAAAATATGACAATCATGGCTTGTCATGCCATAAAACCTCCCATCAACCACATTTGTACAACGGCCGATATTCGAGACAAATTCATCGAAAAGTCGTAATTTTTTTACCCAAGTACAAACTATTATTTTATCTTCCCTATTTAATGTGTAACTGACTTTAGGCTTGTATGTTTTTCTATTGCTTTCCACCAATTCTAATTTCGACTGTCTGCAAAGCAACGGTAAATCCATTCTAGCTTTTATGTTGTCTTTTGTTTTGCCCTTCACATCCATCATTGTGTTGAACACGGTATCAATCACATTTTTCTCAATATGCATCACATCCAAATTATGACGAATAAGATTGGTATGCCAATAAAGTAACTCCCAAAAAGTACTTTTTTCGTCCAATTGTGACATTCACCAAATCCAATCAACTTCTGTTCACATAATTTACTCACAAATGTGATATTCGGAATGCTATCTATCTTTTCCAGAATTGCCTCACCAGATAATCGCTCAATTGGAGAATCATGCTCAACTCTTCGACAAAATTTATCTCTTTGTCTTCTAAAAGGATGATTTAAAGGCAAGAACTGCCAATGACAATAAAAAAAAACTTGGTTTCTTGCCATAATGCAATCTGAATGACTTAACTTCTTCCATACAATAAGGACAAGCCAATCAACCGTGTGTGCTCCATCCTTATAACATGTCGTAAGCAGGGAAGTCATTAATCGTCCATAATAATGCAGCTCTTAATATAAAATTTTGTTTCCTATACCTATCATAACTTGGAACACCATGATTCCACAATAATTTCAACTTATCTATCAATGGTATGAGAAAAACATCAATATTCTGTGATGGACTATTCGGACCCGGAATTACCATATTAAGAAGTAAATATGGTTGCTTCATACACATCCATGGTGGTAAATTATATACACAAAGCATTACCAACCAACAAGAGTATGGTTTTGCTCCATGAGTAAACGGACAAAACCTATCTGCACACAAACCCAATCTGACATTTCGATATTCCACTGCAAAAGACGAATGCGTACGATTGAAGTCTTGCCATGCTTCACCATCAACAGGGTGTCTCAACACTCCATCATCCCTTCGGGTATGCGCATGCCATGTCATATTCTCAGTTGTAACCATCGACATATATAATCTTTGAAGTCTCGGAATCAATGGCAAATAACGAAGAATCTTATAAGGAATTCTCTTCGATTTTCTAACACTTGATTTGCTTGGTTTATAAGGAGGATGGCCACATACTAAACAAAATTCTAAGTCAACTGAGTCGTTACAAAACAACATGCAATTGTTGTTGCATGCATGTATCTTCTGATAGTGAAGTCCAAATTTGGCCATCTTTTTCTTCATTTGGTAAAAATTATCAGGTAAATTATCACTTTCTGGCAACATCCCTTTTATCATCATCATCAAACGATTGAAACACGATTTACTCATGTTAAATTTAGACTTCACATTTAACAGTTGTGACACAGTAGATAAAGTTGTGTGTTTTGTACATCCTGACCTCAACGGTTCATCTGCTTGGTTCAACAACGAATAAAAGTTTCTTGAACTTAAATTCAGTTGATCATCTTGAACCATTGTCTCATGAACATTGTAATTACTACCTAAATTTCATATTTGGGTTTAGAGCATCCATAATCATTCAAGTATAAGGATTATCTCTTTGATCGTCACTTTTTGTCTCGACTCCAGACATATGCATCCTTGATGACTGACCTTGATGACTTTCACCATGTATACCCCAAATATAGTAATTCTCCTTAAACCCTCTATAATACAAGTGTTTACGCACATCATCAATTTCTGCAAATCGATTATTCTGACACTTCACACAAGGGCATCTAATTCTATTATCCTTTACGTACTCGCTGCGAGCATATGCAAAACCTAAGAATTCTTCAACTCTATTCAAATACTCATTACTAATATATTGAGAGTCGCCTAACCGCCTATACATCCAATATTTATCGTGCTCCATTTTCTAAGTCTAAGTAAACTACCAACAATACAATAACACAAGAATCAAAATAACAAATTGAAAATATTATCTACCTAAACTACTATATATTATAAATAAAATTTTATTTATTCTAGCTCCTACACAATTAACAATTTTTCTACACAATTAATTTAAAAATATTAATAATTTCCATTTGCCTAAAATACTCTTCTTTTAATATTAAAATTTTATATATATTTTAATTTAATACTTTTAATTATAATTACAAATAAACTATTATTATTATTCAATTTAAATTTTTATGTTTATTAGTATATATTATAAATGAAGTTTTATTTCTTAAAACACATTAACAAATTTCCTACACAATTAATTTTAAAATATTAATAATTTTCACTTGCCTACAATACTATTTTTTTATTATTAGAAATTTATATATTTTTTAATATTATCTTTTTAAATTATAATTATAAATAAACTATTATTATTATTTATTTTATATTTTTATATTTATTACTATATTATAAATAAAGTTTCATTTATTATAACACATTAACAATTTTTCTACACAATTAATTAAAAATATTAATAATTTTCACTTGCCTACAATACTATTTTTTTATTATTAGAATTTTATTTTTTTAATATTATATTTTTAAATTATAATTATAAATAAACTATTATTATTATTATTATTGAATTTATATTTTTATATTTATTACTATTGTAGACACCTAATTTTGTCCGTACCACTAAATCAAGTATGTTTTCTTCCTAAATTGATGTTTCAGAATGCAAAAAGACTTTTCTTATCCTACAGGTGGTACTTCGAGACTTAGTTTAAGAAAGCAGACATAGAAAGTCAATCTCGAAAAGTCAACTACTGAAAAACTCAACCTACTTTTAAAATCAATATTCAAAGTTCAATTAACAATGGTGAAATAATTTTGATAATCCGAGGTCTACAACGAAAGATATGGAGTTCGAAAGATGGGTTACGGAGATTCAGTAGAAAGGAAACCCTAGTTCAGAAAATTTGGGGGAAAAGTGCGTAAACGATCAAATTGGTCGAAATTGGAGGTACCAAATGAAAGATAAGCAATGACTATGGGTAAGGGAGAGGCCATTTGGAGGCAAAACTGAAGAAAAAGTCAATTTGGAAGAAAACCGAGAATTAGGGTTTTTGGTGGATTTTGGTGAAATTGGAAAAATTGTAGAAATGGTCTGATTCGGTAAAACAAAGGCCCCTAATTGATGAGGAGTGATTAAACAAAGATAGCCCAAGGCTCAGTTTGAAACAATTCCGAGAAAAGAGCCGATTGGAGAAAAAACAAAAAAATGAGGAAATTTTCGATATTGAAAAAAGGAAAAATCAAAACAGAGGGGAATTTATCGTAAAAATTGGGCGTTTTAGGATCAAATCCAATTCAATATATGAAAAAGGCACAGAAAAAGAAAATATGAAAATCGGACTTGTTTTTAGCAAAACCGGGCTTTGGAGACAAAAGGGCAAACTTGGAAAATTCGAGAAAAATAGTAAATTAGCCCCAAAAATTCTGAAAATTTGCAGATCTCATTCTTAAGTCATTTGGGAGAGATTGGAAAAGAAAAATCTGGATTCGGAGTTTGTTTGCAAAATGGCAAATCTCGGGCCCATTAAGCAGAAATTCAAGTAGATAAATCCCGAAAAAATAGCAAATGAGCTTGGAAAAATCTGAAAATCTTTAGATTTCAATTTTAAATTATTTGGAAGAGATTGGCGAACTAAAATTCGAATTTGGAGCTCGTTTGCAAATTGGTAAAAGTTCAGGTGCCTTAAAGGGCAATCTTGGAAAAAATCCGAAGAAAATAGCAAATGAACTCCAAATTTTTTTGAAAACTTCCAGAATTCAATTTTTTATTATTACAGAAGTTTTTTAAGAAATAAAATCTGAATTTGGAGTCCGTTTGCTATTTAATTAGGTTTGGGGGTCAAAAAGGTTATTTTATCGAAAAAATCGAAAAAGGCCTTTCTTGCAATTAAAAAATGAAGTGTGGGCTGAGAATGTGAAGAGGCAGCCAGCCAAGGCCCATGAAGGATTGAGATTTTCTGATATTTTCATCTAAAGGCTAAGAGTGAGTAAGAAGGTAGTTATTTTTTTTTTATCAAGCCTTTGAAATTGTGACACATAGGTAGGGATGATGTCATATTTATGACATCATCTTCATGACATCATATTTTAAGGGCTGATTATTCCAATCCAAGGGTGGGAATTTTACATAGAAGGCATCTTTGATTAAAGGCCATTGGATGAAAATTGGTTGAGAAAAAATGACAACTTTGCTAGGGAATATGAAGGGCCATTCGGCCAAGGCAAAGGGGGTATTTTTTTCATTTTTTCATGGTTCTTCTTGGCTGAACCCTCTCCATTTTTGAAAGCAAATAGAAAGTTTAGAAAGGTAAAAAAAGTAAGAAGAGAAAAAAGCTTGCAATATAACTTTTAGAGGTAGCTAAAAACACCTTTCTCTTACATATTTTTTGCATTTCCATCCTTAATTTGCTGTTTTCATTTGATATTTTGGTAAGTTTCTATTGATTTTAATTTCGAAATAAGTGTTTTTAAACTTTCTCTTCAAGCTCCTTTCTCATGTTCTCTTGAAAAACTTTGAAAAAGCAATTTTTTTTTTTTTTACATTCTAAGTGAGTAGCCGAATGGTCATGGTTGTGGTATGGTTGATGTTTGATTCTTATTTCATGTTGTTTATGATGTCTAGCATGCTTTGATCTTCTATATTTTTCTAAAAATAATAAAAAACATGGAGCTTGTTTTAATATTTTTACTAACTTACCTCTATTTTTGATTTTATCATCTTGTATTCATGTCTACTTTCCTTGTTTATATTTTTTAATTTTTTGTTTTCAACATGTTTGAGTTGATTCATGATTTGCATTTTACTATACTATGTGTTTGTGAAAATGTCTAGTTGAATTCATGCCTTTATATCATGTTTCCTTTTTAGTCTTGCATTTAGTATGTCATGTGTTGGTGTAAATGCCATGCTAGGTCCTTTAGGCCTACAGACCATTTGACTACCTCTTCCATTTTGTGTCTTCTATGTGCATTTTCATCTTGCTAGTTGATAGGTTTGCATTTCCATGCCATGATTTTGTGTATTTTGATTTAGCATGCTATGTGTTTGTGTTATTGCCATGCATTTTTTTAGGTCTAGGTCTCGCTAGCATTGCCATGCATTTCATACATGTTTAGACCTAGGTTGCATTTATTACCATGCAATTTCATGTTAGGTCTAGGCCATTTTGAATTGCCATGCATTTTCTATGTCATTTAGGTTTTAGATCATGCATTTCATACATCATATTTGTTGTTTGTTCATGCATCTCATGCCATACCACTTGATTTTTGACTTAAGCCAATCAATGTCTTAAGATCAAGCTCATAGGAGCATGCTTGTGGAAAATTGAAAAAATGTCAAGTTGAAATTCTACCTTTGTGCTTTTTTTACTTTAGCCAATTTTTGTCCAAATTTTTAGAAGTTTTAGCTACTGTTTGTAGGTCCTTAGGAGAGTCCCCAATATTTTTACTTTGATTTTTGAATGATTTTATCAAAGGCAAAAAAATGTGTTTTAGCAAAATAGTTTTCACCAGTGTTCTGACTTTCCCGATTTTTTTGGGAAGTTATCTTTAATCAGAAATTTAAGCCAATTCTTTTCTGTGTATTTTTACATGTTTTGAGTCTTCAATATTTTTTTAGATTTTTTTTGAAATTTTAAAAATAAGTTAAAAAATCACGTTTTAAAACTGGATAGTAGAGTCAGATTTGAATTTGAGAGAAAACTAATTTTCTGTTTTGTCTAAGGCATTAAGGGAGGGCTGTGTAGGAACCTTAGCTACTGTCCTAGGGGGGTTTCTAAGCTATTTTAATCTTTAAAAATGATTTTACAAAGCTTAGGTCAAGGGTGATCAAGTCCGGGTTTTCAAACTTAGGAAAATAGAACTACTTTTAAATGGGAATTTCGACTATGGTCATTTTTCTATCCAAGATTTTCAAAATTATTTTTAAACTAATCACAAAGTGTTTTTGATTTTAGAAAATTTAATTTGATGTTTTTTCCTAAGATAGCCAGATATCTTTTTAGGTATACGGATTTCCTTATTTAAATGAGAAAATACATTTTCATGCATTGCATTTTCCATGTTCATGCATATTGTATAATATTTTTTTGCTATGATAATTTCTATGATATTGTTATTATTTTGATTTATATTTTATGGTGTTATATTGTTTGTTATATGGTTTTGAATATTTCATGCTATTCTATGCTTTTTAATTAGTCATTTATTTTTGTCACATTATTTAGCATATACTATGTTCATGCATTATTATTTTTATTTTTATTTTCATGCATATTTCATGATAGTATTATTTTATATTTCATGTCATTTCATGTCACTTAGATTATATTCCATGTCATCTAGATTATATTATTTAAAATATGACATGTCATTTAAATTTGCCATGTTACTTAGGTTATTTCATTTCATTTAAAATACATTATGTCACTTAGGTTATCACATTTCATTTAGAATATATCATGATACTTAGGATATTTCATTTCATTTAGCTTATATCATATCATTTAGGTTGCATTATATTATCTAGACTTTGCTATATCATCTTTATTATGTCACATATGTTCATATTCATCTTTTAAAATGTTTTTAAAATAAGATAATGATTTTCAATAAAATAAAGATATTCCCGAGTTAAAATAATTCATGAGTTCTCTACCGGGTTTGCTGGAGAGGATATCATCAATTATCATTAATAAAGGAATATCTTTCTTTCAAAAACGAGAATGATTCGGAATGTTTTCCAAATAAATAAAAAATTCTATATTTTGCCGATTTTGTCGGGAAGTATAGGGAAATTTTGAGTTAATATATTCCGGAACATTTTCAATTAAAAATGGAATTATTTTTCTTTAAATTGGGAATTAATTTGAAATACCAAATTTAAAACCGACTTTTTATCGAAACTTGAGATAACACACGATTAATAAGGTACCGTTTTATACGGGCGTTGCGGGGGTGCTAATTCTTCCCCGCACGTAACCGAGTCCCGAACCCGCTTCTTTGATTTATTTGGTTTAAAACGCAGACTTAAAATCGGTTTTAAAAATATTTTAATTAATTTTAAAAATATTTTACAAAACCGGTTTTAATAGGTGGGCGATCACACCTAGCCAAAAAAAATTGGTGGCGACTTCATATCTTTTTCGAGGTCATTTTCAAATCCTCATTTTATTTTAAGAGGAATTAAGTCGACTTTTTCTCTATTTTTCCAATGTCACGCTTAACGAATATAAAGTCTCCCGATGAGACTTGTTATTTTTTAGGTTTCGACAGCTTGGCGACTCTATTGGGGACTATTTAAAGAGTCAGGCCTAGAATTAATCATGTGTTATCAAAGTCTCGGTTTTGTTGGTTTTTATTTGGTATTTAATTTTAATTCTCACATTTTTCAAAAATAAGGAGAATTTTGAAAATAATAAAATATTTTAAATATGCCCATACTCATGTGCATGCATTTTATTATTGTTTCTC